>OX401987.1:5943414-7226628 GCA_947859335.1 Tortricodes alternella | reverse complement strand
GGGGGCACCGCAAGGGGTGCTACACTACCTTCGACGGCAGATGCGATGTCCGCAGTACTTGCAGCGTCTCCCACGACTCCTGCTGCGACGGCGGGAGTAAAAAGACGTCACGGACGGTGCTATTGTCAAGTTGGTATTTTGTTTGCGTCTGGGTTTCCTTGCTCTTCGCCGTTTCTGGACTCTACCAGTCGCTCTTTTGCACTTCCTCCTCTCCGGTCGCATTTTCCTCGCTCCCAGATGAGGACCTCTCTTCGCCTGTTCTATGGGCATGCTGGGTCCTTTTTCCGATTCTTCATCCATGCTGGAGAATGAGCGAGTGGATTGTGAGCGGCTCCTTGTTTGTCGATGTCTCTCGGGTTCCTTTTCCGATTCTGCTCCCCTGCTGGAGAATGAGTGAGTGGATTGTGAGCGGCTCCTTGTTTGTTGTGCTTTCTCGTCGATATCATGGCTGGCGCCAGGCCTATCATCTTCTTTATGGGAATCCATTAACAAGTGATAATTTAAAACTGATAATTTAAAAGCTTCATCTAAATTTATACGGAGAAAAAAACATTTGTTAAGTTTGTGGTGACAGAACAAAAATGCTGTCCGCTTTTGTTTCTTGTTCGTTTTCGAAAAAAAAAAATCGTGGGATGAGTTTAGTTTGCAATCGAACTGCAGCAAGCAGAAAATCTATTATGGCGGCTGTACACACTCGCCGAGACACCCCAAGACAGGCCGACTGTGAGTGTGTACAGAGTGGTCTCGCTCTTTCTCGTCCCGTCTCGCCGTGTCCCGATCGGGGTCGGTTTTTTGCGGCCGAGTCAAATGGACTCGTTCCTCTCGCGACGTAAGCGAAGCCCAGCATGTACTTATCAAAAAATTTATTACTTACTGGGTCCTTTTGCGGTGCATATCAACCATCCACCACCTTGGTTTAAGTAGTAATGACATATGCGTAAAATATTTTAGAAGCTAACAGCACAAAGACAAACAGCAGCAGCAGTTCCCAAGCCCATCGTGGCGGGTATCCGCGGTTCAAATGACGCAACAAGTGTGTTCATGGTGTGCTCTCGCCGAGAGTCTCGTGCAAGAGGCTCTTGATGAGGGTAGCCCACGACATGCCCGTCAGTCATTGGTTGCTCAATGCGTCACTGTCAAACTAATCAGATGTGTAAGGGAGCACCGCACGTCAAGCACGACCTGCCTGCGAGTCATTTGTCGCTCAGTGCATCCCTTACATATTTGTCAAGTTTGACAAAGACGCACTGAGCGACCAACGACTCGCGCGGGCATGTCGTGGTAGCGCCCCAGTGTGTCAAATGACTTACGGGCAGGTTGTGCTAGACGTGCTGGTGGTCTTGTTTGCTGGCTTAAAGACACCACGGTTGTCCCTCAATAGGGTCCTCAAAGTCCGCCGTCTCAAAACCAGCGGATTGGCTCGCTTGCATGCTTGAAATCCGAAGTCTGGGGTCGAGTGTCGACGATCATCCCCTTATCACTGGACCTGATATCGCCAATAGAGCGCTTATCAGCGGTTCATCGTGGGCCAACGTCGGCCAACTCTTGGCCCTCGCTGATCAGCAATTTTTCGGCTGTTCTCGAATGGGCCCAGTTATAACGCCCGCGGTATTTTCCATACAATCTTTATCACCTCTTTTCAACCCTTTAGGGATGGAATTTAAAAAAAATCCCTTCTTAGTGCACGTCTAGGGTACTCGAGAAATGTCTCCTCCCAATTTCAAACCTGTAGGACCTGTTTAGGCTGTACGTTGTCTATAATTGGGTCACGGTACTGTTTTATATGTATTGATTAGGGTGTCCACGCGGACGAAGTCGCGGGCGTAAGCAAGTTATTAGTATAAATACCATCTAAAGGGATTAAGGAAAATCCAATTAAAAAGATTGGCGCTTCAAAGTGGCCATAACGATGTAACATGGTTTCTATTGGTTGTGGTTGAATGTGGTGTTAACAGATCTATATCACAATTTTATTGTAACTATATTGGTTTTTTATTAATATTATACTATATATCGAATATTACACTGTATAATATACAGCGATTGGTATAATCGTGTTAATGTAACGGTATCATTGTAGATAGAACAGCCTTAACACTGCCAGTTCTTCTATATTATATCGTTTAGAATTTAGATAGATCAAATATTGATAAACTGTTGTATTTTAGACTTCGAACTGTTCATATACTATCCTTGTTGCAATACATAATTGTAATATTCTAGCGTAACATATTATAGGCATAATCTTTAATTAATATATCGAGTATTAGATTGTAAAATATTCATCGGTTGATTGGTATAATCGTACACATAATGGTCAATTATAAGTCCTTATTTATATAGGAGAAAAAACTCAGAGAAGTAGAGTATTTTAGTAAATTAGTGTTCTGTGCTATGGTAATCAAGTTTACAAATTTCTGACGTGTGTAGCACTGAAAAAATTATGTATTTAATAGGTCATATAGGCGCCTATAAGGAATTTATAGTTTGTTCATTTGATTTTTTTAAATATCTTTAGACGAGTTGGTCGACGCGTACCCCGAATTAGAAACAAGAAAAAGCGCTATGAAGATGGCATCAGCACCGCTTTAAGTATGGAAGAAGTAAATACACAGTACATTAGGGAATAGTATAGTACCTACTTGGTTTACAAGCAGGGGTCATCGTACTTAGGATTCATCCATACTTATCTTATTCGTAAACAAGTTTCAAAATGCACTTTTGGCTAAAACAGCTATTTCCTTGCAAATAAAGGAACTGGATTCAATATTTTGGACGTCACTTTACCAATTTTTAGCCTAGGTTTGCTTTATTTGGGATAAAATGCTGTTTCACCCAAAAATTGCACATTTTGGGGTTAGAAACTTGTTTACCAAATAAGAATATGGATAAATTCACTGTAACTATTTTGACCCTCCACTACATACAAGACGAGTGGAGGAACAAAATGGCAAGTGATTATGCTGACCGTACGGCACTTTTTGTGTTCTTTAAGGAATTCCTAACGTAATTTAAGTGACTATAACACCAAAGTATATTGTAATTTATACTTGACTTGACTACATAATCTCAACTAGGCATAATTCTGACTCTATCGTTGTTGACTTATTTATCCAAATAAAAGGTTAGTAACTTTATCTTATAATGCGCCTGTTATTTATTAATTCAAGGAATTCTATGTAAAAAATGTGCCTAAACCGTTTAAACTTGTCGCATAACTTTTTAAGTTGTATTTAACAAGTACAGTTCATTAGGGACCTTTGAAAAAATTATTAAAATGTGTAACGGTACTTGGATGTTATATTTCAAGTGTTCAATTGCTGCTCTTAGCAAAGGTTTTGATTTTACGTAATTTATTATTTAGTTGAATTAACAAACAAACATAATATTACAGGTAAAACGTCAATATTTAACTGAACTTTCGAGTTGATTTTATATCAATTTGAAAATACTTTGAATCTCTTAAAACATTAAGATTAAGATTAATCTGAGGGTTTCTAGACGGTCAAGCTGCCTGAAACAAGCGCGTCTTTCGTTTTGCTTGCACAAACCGCTTGATGCATACGTCAAGCTGCTGCTCAATTACGTAACACCAATTGGTATCGCTTTCGCGAAAAGTAAACCAATTGTACCCTTATTTACACAGAGTTAAGACTAAATTGGTTTGCATTTCGAGCCAAACCGATACCAATTGTGTTGCATAATTGAGCTGCTGCTTGCTTGATCGAGACGATCGCGAAAATTGTTCAAACGAAAATATAGATATATTCGCATCAAGCACGGGGCAAGCACGTAGATGCTTGACTCGAGCATCATGATCACGATCAAACACGCTTTTCCCAAGCAAAAATGTACATGCTCGTTTGAAGCAGCTTGACCGTCTCTGAACCCTTTTAACAAGTTGTTCACGTAATTTATAGATTTAAAGTATCTCGCTGTTGTCGTGTGAGGTTTCGTTATTCGTTATGTCTTTTAATTTATTGATGGCAGTTAAAATATTACGAAATGTTGTTACAATATCTTGTTGTATGCATGTCCTCTAATAAATTTAAATAAAATTTAAATAAATTTGTTTCAGAACATAAATTGCCGTTTCAATATAACTGGTTAAATTGCATGTAAGAAAAAACCGGACAAGTGCGAGTTGAACTCGCGTGGAAAGGGTTCCGTTCAATACATGATTATCTGAAATTTCCTATGTTATTTTAAATACCATAGACTTCTTATAGGTTTTCCTGTAATCTATAGGTAAATAACTATTCTCTGTATTTTTTTCAAAATTGTAGGCCCAGTAGTTTCGGAAATAAGGGGTGGGAATGGTAATTTTTCGCCTATTTCCTAAATAACTTTCAAAATTAAAAAAATATGTATTTGAAATCCTCACAATAAGCCCTTTCATTTGATATGTCACAAGATATAGTTAGCATAACTTTTTTTTAAAATTTTCTTCTTTACCCCCCATAAGTAGCCCTCATGTTTAAAATTCATTTATTTGCATTACGCTTCCGTGTTGCGGTCACCGACTTACATATGTGTACCAAATTTCAACTCAATCGGTCCAGTAGTTCCGGGGAAAATTGGCTGTGACAGACGGACAGACAGACACAGGAGTGATCCTATAAGGATTTCATTTTTTCCTTTTGAGGTACGGAACCCTAAAAATGCTGAGATTTGGTACCAATTGCCACACTATGATTAAAATTTATTTATTTATTTCATTACATATTTATAGGCTAACAGTGAGTAATCAAAACATAAAGAAATATGTATAACACAAATATAACCCGCGTACAAGAAAATAGTGAAGTATTTACAAACGTAAATTATTCAATCAACAAATATCTACTTCTAACGAATAAAAATCTTAACCATTTTGGGAAAAGACTTTTCACAGACCACAGTGCGACCAGCGTCACACCTCAAATCGACTAGGGTATTCGGACACTGATAGATTTTTGTCATAGATTGTCATCCTGTTATGACACAATGGCTGTTTTAACATTTATCATTAGAACTAGTGGACCCGCCACAGCTTCGCCCGCGGTGTTTTCCATACAATCTTTATCACTTCTTTTCACCCCTTTAGGGATGGAAATACCAAAAATCCCTACTTAGGGTACTCGAGAAATATCTCCTCCAAATTTCAAACCTCTAGGACCACCCGTTTACGCTATGCGTTGTCTATAAGTGAGTCACGGTACTGTTTTATATGTATTGATAATAACGCAATAGAAAGCAAGTCCGTGTGCACAATTTGAAGCAACAAAATCGGAGCCACTAATGGCTCCAAATTCATCCAAACACCGGGACGCTCCCATACTGTCAACTGTCAAAGCGCACCGGTTTATTGCGTCACTTTGTCAGGGCGGTTGTATGTATACTATGCTATGGTTTGTAATTCTATGCATTTATTGTTATAAGATTTTAGTAATTTAAGAATTATAATCTAAATCACTTTTAAAAAATCTAGAAAAGAAGGTTGCAGACTAATATACAAGTGTCTTAGGAAATTTTGTCAAGTGGAAATCCAGAGGTAGAGACTCTCAAAGGGTAAAAGATTCACCCAAAAAATACTGTAATTATTTTCACCGTCCAAAGTCTCAACCGCACTTCATCTTCTCGCAACAAAATGGATTTGAATTTGAAAAAATCCCATACCTCCTTAACTACAAAAAATCGAAGAACATACATGGTGTGTCTGATACCGCTTCAAATGCTGTACATAACATATGGACCTCCGCTTGACACCATTTCCTGGGACATCATGTATATCCCGAAAATGCTCTTCCTTGCTTAAAAAGACAACACGTCTGAAGACATAATTTATTTGGTCAATAGGCATCGGCGTTTTCCAGTCTGAACTCGTACGGCGGTAGCCCTCTGCTGCCAGTATTGCGGATCGTGAAAATGGCTCCACCCAGTGGCTCATCTTTGGCATTCACGTGCTCGCGTCCGGTTGTGACAAATAGCTCGTCCAGGTTCGGCCCGCCCCAGCACATCGACGTCGTCCGGGTGACGGGCAGCTGGTATCTGTACACGATTTTACGGGTGTCGGGATCCAAGTGCAATATCTACGGAATAAGATGTCGTTTAATGCCTTATTCAGATTTGTATGCTTTTAAGAATGAAACTATAGCATATTCTGTTCGTTTAAGTAGTTAGTCAATGAGTCCAATTCGAAATTGTGTCCGCTAAATTTAAGATTGCCTAAACTTAAAATAAGAAACGTCAAACTCGATTTTGTATAGCTCCAAGGTTCAAAATCGAGTCTAACGTTTCTTATTTCAAATTAAGAGACTTCTAAATTTAACGAAAACACGTTAGAACAATGTACACAAACTTACACGTCACGAGTAACGTGGGTTGGTTTATTATATAAGAATAATAATACTAATAAAAAATCAGGGGACAATCTTAATACAAATCGAGCTAGTCCCAAAGTAAGCTCTAAAGGCTTGTGTTATAGGTACTAGACGACGATATACATACTTATATAGATAAATAAATACTTAAATAAATAGGAAACATCCAAGGCTCAGGAACAAACATTCGTGCTCATAACACAAATATTTGCCCTTACCGGGGATCGAACCCGGACTGCTAGCTTCGAAAGCAGGGTCAGGGGCAGGCTAGGCTAACAGCATCGTAATAATGATAATAAACCTTTATTCCAGACCACAAGAGTCCATGGAAAATGGTGAATACATAATAAGCTATAAAAATATTCTGAATACATTACTAAAACTAACTAACTTACTTCACAGTGAACTATGCTTTGTTTTTAATTTGCCAAACCCTATCTGCAAATATCAAATCTATCGGGCTATCAAATCTGGAAATCGATAAGTAGTGTTGGATAACTACATCAATTACCGGGATCTTCTGCTAAGTTAATTACGCATTCCCTGCCGGCGACGAAAATATTCGTCTAAGCAATGTTCTATGAGTGCCGTGAACGCGTCTGTGCGCTCAGCACATACGGCAGGTCTCGCCTAGTTATTTGACACACCATCTGGCGAAGTCTCGGGAAAAGGTCTGCAGCGAATGCGATAGATACCTATGCGGTCGTCTAACCCCATTTTAGTGTTTCAAATGGTTTATTTACAAAAAAGTATCTATGAATAATTCTAAGAAAAAATTCCATTTTCAAGAACGAATTGCCATTGTTTTGTCAGAATTTGTTGAATTAGCAAGCTTAATTATTCCGGCAATAAACACCTGCGATAGCATTAAGAGGAGTCTGAACCTACGGCTTTTCATACAAAAGGCGATAACGATTTCCACCCCTTAAATGTTAACCAATGTTCACCAATTTTTGATAGGTTGTCAGTCAGAACAAAATACGTTTTGATTTTTTTCACTATAATCAATAAATTCATTTTTATTGGGGTTTCAGTATTCTCATACAAAACTAATTTCGGCATTATTTGACTTTCTTGATCTTTAATCAAATTCAAAAAACGTGTAGACCTAGATTTTGTTCTGACTGACAACCTATCAAAAATTGGTTAAAATCGGTTAATATTTAAGGGGTGGAAATCGTTATCGCCTTTTGTATGAAAAGGGTGATAGGTATTTGCCTTTGGTCCACGTCCTCTTAAAGCGATGCTTCTATTGCGAGCGGAGCGGGCTCGTACGGACTCCGTTGAATTCGCATCGTTAAACTGCATAGAAGCACTTCCAAGAAACAGTAAATTACTCTGCAGTGTGTAGTCGCCGGTTTCCAGGTAACCAAAGGCCTTGGTGCAAAAAACTGGGGTCCTAACTGTTTAAGGTGGGAGAATTTTTAGTTAGTTCAACACGAGGTTTGCTGGTCAGGGTCCAAGGGTCCTCTGAGCTTGGGGGCCCCGGTACACGGCACCGTCTAGCCTTTTGGTTAGCTACGCTAGTGGTTTCCCGGTGATGTCCACTGCTGGACGTAGGTCTCCCCCCAAAGACTTCCACAACGAACGCACGCCTTCCGTGTCCAGTTAGTCACAGATAATAGGCGTTTACACTGTTGATAACGATTTGGGAACGTCTATGTAGTTGTGCGGTGTATAGGTACGTGAGTAAGATACGTGTCAGGTGTGCACCGTAACGCATGCCACGTCATACCGTCAGTGCATCACCGATATGAAGCAATCGATCTGTAAGATCGATCAAAACCAGAGAGCGCCGACACTCCGCGCCTTTTGACACCTCGCATCGGGCCTTAGGACACCACGAAACCTTTCGTGTTTTAAATGTATAATTTAATTAACAAAGTTGTAATAGTTAATTTGCTTTATTAAATATTAATTACGGAACTCGTTCGGTCACATTTATCTCCTCCGCTGCTGTCCCATCTATAATTTACGTGTCGTGGACATACAACGACCACTGCCACCCACTACCTACTACAAAACCAGTTCCCATCACGTCAGTTAGACCAAAATCACCCAAATATAGGTTGGGCCATATATTTTTGCAAATAACACCTAGTACGCTACCTGTACTCCTTTACGCTTCAATGGATTTACATACATACATACATATTATGACGCCCGAAATCCCTAATGGGGTGGGCAGAGCCACAAAACTAGTTGTGGCCACGTTCGATTAATTAGTCCTAAGATGGTATGATGAACCGTATGGTGACAGGTGGACAGCCCATCGCTGATACAGATAGTCCACCATGTTGGAGAGGACCCGTCCCTTAGTCGACTTTTACGACATGCCAGGATGATAAGCATCTGCACGCATTCTATGCTATTTCTTCACTCCCAGTGCAGCAGAGGAGTTCAATGGATTTGCAAGACATTTAGAACGGAAATAGCTTTTACTCTGGATTAACAATATGCTTTTTATCCCAGAAAAATTTAACGGTCCTGCGGGAGTAGGTAAATTATAACCGAATTCTATGCAAATGGAGTCGCGGGCAGAAGCTAGTTTTAAAATAATGATAATCAACACTTACGGATCCGCCGAACATAAGCGCTACCCAAAGATGTCCTTGTGAATCGATGGTCATTCCGTCAGGAATCGCATCTCCAAATCCGAAATCCGATATATCAATGATAGTTCTTCGCGCACCTATTGCAAATAATAGCATTACAAATGACAAATGAAAATAACCTTTTGTGAATAACGACACTTAACGGCCTTAAGCCGTAAGCGTTCCTCATACATACAGGTATGCAAAACTCAAATATAGTTCAATGTTTGACATTTACTCGGAAATCATTTAATAGTAAGTTATTTTTCAAGTAAATACGATCGAATTTGTCGACCTACGACCTCACGCTTCGCAGGCCACTGGAATCACTGGGCCAGTCTGTCGATTTCATCGAAGGAAAACCAAAAAATTAAATAGAACTTAACCTAAGATATAAAAACTAATGTTTGTTTGCATTCATCCGATTACGATAAAACTTTTGTAAGTTATTGCAGGCACGCCCGGAAAGGTCTTGACCAAAAAAAAACTGGACAAGTGCGAGTTAAACTCGCTTGGAGAGGGTTACGTTCCTTACATGATTATCTGAAATTTACTAGACCATAGACTTTTTATAGGTTTTCCGGTAATCTATAGGTAAAGAACTATTTGCTGTATTTTTCACAAGATTTTAGCCCCTGTAGTTTCGGAAATAAGGGGGGGGGGGGGGAGGAATGGTCAATTTTCGCCTATTTTCCTAAATAACTTCCAAACTATTTTACTTAAAATTCAAAGGAAAATATATTTAAGATCCTCACAATATCACAATAAGCCCTGTCATTTGATATGTCACACGATATAGGTTGCATAACATTTTCTTTTAAATTTTATAATTTACCCCCCAAAAGTGGCCCTCATGTTTTAAAATTCATATATGTATTTACGTCACGCGTCCGTGTTGCGCTCACCGACCTACATAATTCGCACATGACTTTTAATACCGTCTTAAGTCAAAAAAAGTGCATTTTTAGGGTTCCGTACCTCAAAAGGAAAAAAGGAACCCTTATAGGATCACTCGTGTGTCTGTCTGTCTGTCCGTCTGTCACAGCCAATTTGCTCCGAAAGTACTGGACCGATTGAGTTGAAATTTGGTATTCATATGCAAGTTGATGACCGCAACACGAACGCGTGACGTAAATATATGAATTTTAAACATAGGGGCCACTTTTTGGGGGAAAACTAGAAAATTAAAAAAAAAGTTATCCCACCTATATCGTGTGACATATCAAATGAAAGGGCTTATTGTGAGAATCTTAAATATATTTTCTTTTGAATTTTAAGTAAAATAGTTTAGAAGTTATTTAGGAAAATAGGTGAAAAATGACCATTCCCCCCCCCTCATTTCCGAAACTACTGGGGCTAAAATTTTGAAAAAAAAAAACAGAAAATAGACCTTTGCCTATAGATTACAGGAAAACCTATAAGAAGTCTATGGTATTTAAGGTAACCTAGTAAATTTCAGATAATCATGTACGGAACGGAACCCTCTCCACGCGAGTTTAACTCGCACTTGTCAAGTTTTTTAGTTAAGTACGCCTTCGGATAGCGTATTTTTTTCTCTGTCGATTGGTAAAACCGTCATATTTTTAATTGATCTACCAGCCAAGAGATGGCACCAAAAGCCTTTCTTGACTATTCACGCCATCTATCATGGTACAAGTCAATATAGTTTCATCTTAGTTGAGTCATTTACCTTGCAGCTATCGTCGGTCAAGGGCGTATGTTCCCTGTATTCATTCTAGATACGACAACTCCAACTCTCAAATCAGTAGACAGGTCAATAATCCATACTGTATTATTGCTGCCGGTACTTGTTACCTATCAATTTGCCTTCAAATATATTAATTGGTCATGTATTATTTCGAGATAAGACCGTGTTGACTTTTTTCTGAATTATTGTAGCAGTCAAGAAAAAAGTATTTCTACTTAATACTGTAATGACACACAAATAAACACACAACACTGACATAAGTCTATTATTTTTTAAATAAGGGTTGGAAATATAGTCTTAACTCTAAATGGTAGTAGAAAAACTAACATAAATTTTCATTAATTATCTTGTATGAATAACGCTTCAAATCAAAATAATGCTGAATAATGTTAAAACATAACCAAAGTTAAGAAATACCAAAATTTGTATGTTTTTGAAAGTTAGGAATTTTTAAAACTTTAAAACGCAATATCTCAAAACTGTATTTTTTGGGTTAATACTATGTTAAATGTCATGTGCGATATGTATACCAAATTTCAACTCAATCGGTCTAGTAGTTTCGGAGCAAATTGGCTGTGACAGACGGACAGACAGACAGGCAGACAGACACACGAGTGATCCTATAAGGGTTTAATTTTTTCCTATTGAGGTACGGAACCCTAAAAAGGCAAAAGCATTGCAGCGCAATGCCAGGCACAGCTAAGTAGGTATATTATTGAACGAGCGAGCGTGAAGCGGCTCCGTTTCAACTTGGGCAAAAATGCTTTCGTAAGTCCGGGTCTCTGTTCTCCTCTACTCCTAACATGCAAGACACAAGTATAAGTTAAACCGTCTTATCTCTAAGTGCGTCACTAGTCACACTAGTGCCGACGAAAGAGATAGTCATAGAGATAAACGAGTTTAACTTGTCTTTGTCTTGCATGTTAGGGCTGCAGGTCGCATGTCTCTACCGATTCTCGTGAAATTTTGTGAACAGTTTCGATAATTATAATTATCGATTTGTCTTGTCGTTTCAGATTTTCGAAATTATAAAAAAAAACATTTGCTCGCGAAGTCTACGGCTAGCCACTGACCTGCAATATAAGTGCAATATCACGGGTTGCATAATTATAATGATCATCAGTAGATGATATTGACGGTCAATATCGACTACTGACGATCACGTTTATATTGTAAGTCAATGGCTAGCCTAAAGCTCCGTATAGTTTTAGTAATAACTTACTTATTTCTCCTTTCTGCGAGTCAAAGTCGAACGCTTCGATTTTCATAGTGGGCGAGTCGATGTAATATAGCACGGTATTGTTGGGTGACCAGGCGAGTCCATTGGACACCGAGACTGGTTTTAGCTGCACGACCGGCAGTAAGGTCTTCTGGTCTAGACTGTATAAAGCGGCCTTATCTGGAACTACATCGTCACCTGACTGACGACCTTTTGTGCCTGAAATAAGATGTGATAGTTATCAAGGTCAGTTTCTTTCATGTAGTGTTATGCAAGAGGTCTGAGGTAGAGCTTCTGAAGGGGTATCAGATTTACTCCCATGTGTTCCTCGATTTTTCGCAGTTTAGGAGTCATGGGAGTTATCCAAATTCAAATTGCATGCAATGCGAGATAAAATGCTGTTGAGCCTTTGGATTGCGATAAAGAAATTACATAACAATTTTTGACCTCCGCTTGACACAATTTCCTGGGACACCCTGAAAAGGAACCTTTATCTACAGAGTGACATCGAAGACGTGATCAGAAACCAGTTTTTCAGACTCGGTAATTGATGGCCATTTTCAAGCAATATTAGGTACAAGAAACAAAAGCTATTTTTTTTGTTAATTTACCACTTCGAAGGGTGAGCTATGAATAGTCAGTAGGGGTAAATTAACAAAAAAAATGCGTCACCCTGTATAATTTAACCATTTGAACGTCACGGCTGAGTGCGAGAAAGCGTGCCTCGGACGCCGAATGACGGCTGTAGCCGATGAATGTATTTGAAACGGCATACCGTGGCGCCAGGGGCACGGAAATCTGCTTTCAGCAACAGCCTACTGTGGCGTTCAAAGGGTCAAAGTGTAGTAGCACGCAGTGCAGTAGCAGCCTAGTGGTCTAACGGGCGGCTTCTCGTACAGAGGGTCGCGAGTTCAAATCCCGGCTCGTACCTCTGAGATTATCGGATCTCAATTGAAATTTAGATTTATCACAAGCATTTCGAGAAGAAAAACATCGTGAGGAAACCTACACATATCTGCTAAGTAATTCAACGGTCCCCAATCCGCACTGGGTTCGCGTGGTGACTACTGCCCAGTCCCTCTCACTATGAGGAGAGGCCTATGCCAAACAATGGGACGTATACAAAGCCGATAATGACGGATGATGATACTCATCTTTACTAGACTAGACTTACTCGTCTGCTGCACTGGGAGTGAAGAAATAGCATAGAATGCGTGCAGATGCTTATCATCCTGGCAGGTCGTAAAAGTCGACTGAGGGACGGGTCCTCTCCAACATGGTGGACTATCTGTATGGGCGATGGGCTGATCACCTGTCACCATACGGTTCACCATACCATCTTAGGACTAATTAATCGAACGTGGCCACAAGTACTCTTGTGGCTCTGCCCACCCCAATAGGGATTTCGGGCGTGATAATATGTATGTATGTATGTATGTATGTATGATACTCATCGTCATCATCAGGGCGTTCAACGTAATCTCAGCCGGATTATAAGTAGATACAGGTGACAATGCGCGTGTGCATTTACGAATAAAAACTAACGAAATCGTAAATAAATACTAAAATATGGCCTAGCTCGTCAGCTGAGTTGCGTAACACACAATAATCATTTTAATTGCCATCAAATTTTCCCATTATTATGAACTTTACAGCCAGTATAATGAGATGTTTATTATTTACGACATCCCTTGTTAGTTTAGGAAAAATTGGTATCGTTTTCGTAATTATCTTAAATTTTGTGGTCGATCGAAGAAAGATAAATATTATCGCTTTTTATTTACGAATATCAGACTAAGGTGTAGCCAAAGGGGCCGGCCCAACACACTCACACAACAACAATAACAACGCTAGGGCTCTAAGGGTGCCTTTCCACTGAAGCGGATCGGGGCGATGAGCCAAGCAATGACATTTATTTATTTATTTATTTATTTATTTATTTATTTATTTATATATAACGCCATGCCCGACTAACAGTTTGCACCAACACGTCGGTCATGATAATATGGATATTTCAGTAAATTATACAGTATGTCACAATTTGAATTACATTACTAATTACACATTAAATATTAGAAAATTAAAATTAAAAAAAGAGAGAAAAACAGAATTATTACAATACAAATTACAATTACAATAACAGATTAATATAAGAGCTACAATTAATAATTATTATTACAATACAAATTCATTAAATTAATCAGGGTAGACCAACCATCTGCAAATAAGGTAAAGGCACCTATTACCGTGGTAGTTAAGCGAGTTTTCAAGTAAGAGCCAAAAATTAAGGGTATCAAGACGAGCGTAACGAGGGTAAGGATTTTTTAAATTAAAGTATATAGATTTAACTTGTTATTTTAAAGGTTTTTGATATAATTATAGGTAGTTACTAATAGTTAAATATTTATTAAAGCCAAAATGTCGAAATCCCCTATTACCGTGGTATTGGATAGGCTGTGACCCTAATACCGCGAATTTGGTTCCTATTACCGAGGGTAAGAATTAATGATAGTTTTGGTTCCGTACATTTATTGACAAATTGTTTTTTTTTTAGAATATTGAAATAAAAATGAAGACTTACTTAGAGTTTTATAATTATATCAATAAAATTATAATAATCAAACATTTAAATCGAAAAGCCATGTTTGGTTACAAAGTAACTAATAATAATTAATAACAAATCAAAGACATACTGACTTTACACTAGCATTTAAATGGATTTTACCGTAATATTTGAGCTCAAAAAAATAATATATCTACCAAGTCTTAGTCCGACTCATACAAAAAGCATAGCTGAGTAGGAAGAACAACAGATTCCGACCCGAACAAAACAACCAAAATCAAAATAATGGTTATTTCAAAGAAATCAGAACTACGGTACCCTAAATTAGTTATTTCATTACGTTGTCACTCGGTAATAGGTAATATTAGAGGAACCTATCTCCGACTCTTACTAATCATGAATAAGTGGGAATTAGGTTCCCATATATCCTATTACCGAGGGTTATCTGTGTCGGTAATAAGTTTAATTAACAGTATTGTAAATCCTAATTACGACCCTTAAAAAAGATAAGAAATAGTAATTTTTTTCAAACAAACCGATAATATATACTTCCATTTGCTTATAAAACCAAACTCATAAAACTAGGAAGTAAATCTTTGATTTTATCTGTATATTTAAACGACTTATTAATTTAAGGGTCTCTATAGAAAACACTAATATAATGCTTACGTTTTTATCAAAAATTAAGACCTTCTTGTATATTTTTTATAACACGGATATAGCTCTTTAGCTCCTTAGATAGATGAAGATTTCAATAACACAAAACATTTAGATACTTAACCGACAATAAATTTAAAAAATAATGCCAACTGAAACTAAGGTATTAACGTATTACCGTGGTATACCTCGGAATTAGGAGCCACCGTGAAAAATAGATCCGAATACCGATATTCTATTTTTTACATATTTCCAAACAAAATATCAGAAAAATAGTATTTCAAAGTCGCAAACGAAGCTATAATAAATCTTTTATAAAACATAGCCTTAGATAAGTTATTACAATTATTACGCAAATCGCTAAGTAAGATGCGAGTGCACTTACGTGTGGCCTAACGTGTTTGTATGGGATAAGCTGCTCCTGCGCCGCCGTTGCCGGAACTGACGAGTTGCAAGTTCTTTGCTTGATGCATACGGACCCGCGCCAGTAAATCCAATAGACAACTAAGTACGCTTTGGTCTTGTACAAAAAGATTCTTAATCAGTCGGGCCATTTGCTAATAAAACACGTATTTAAAAACACCACGATAATGGGTGCCGATTTGGATGGGGTCGTTAATAGGTGCCTTTACCTTATGTCAGCATCCTGGACCTCAGCACTGAACTGGTTGAGCAGTGCCACGGCTCTATTAGTAGGAGCGTTAGCTGCATAGCGCGTGCGCACGAGATGAGCGACGGAGAGGAGTGGACGGGGGGGGGCGCACACGACGGCCAGCCCCGCGCGCGTAGTTCTCGGGAACGAACAGATGCACGCGGGTCAGCACCGAGGGATTGTTCACCAGATTGCGCAGCAGTAGGCAATAGTGCATCATAAGATGCATGTCGCGCCTTAGCTGCAGAGTTTCCAACCCGACCATACCGGACACGAACAGAGAGGGGTAGAGAAAAGGGTAGTACCCGTACATACGTTTGTACAGGTATCTAGCAAATTTTCTCTGGATTTTTTCTATTATGGCTATGTACTTTTGTTCGTGTGGGCTCCAGATGATACTGTTATACTCGAGTCTGCTACGTACATAAGCATTGAACAGCAGCAAAGCAACGCAGGGGTCCTGGAAATCTGCAGCAGTCCGCATAATAAAGCCCAACGTTTTATTAACACTCTTGCACATGGTTGTTATGTGCTCACGAAAGCTAAGCCCTCTATCCAGCAACAAACCCAGGTCACTCACGCTTTCCACTCGATTCAGCACCAGAGAACCCAATGTATAGGTAGCCATAATAGGAGCATGTGACCTAGAGAAAGTAATTATTTCGCACTTGGAAACATTGATGGGTAGCCTATTGACCTCACTCCATCTGGCAACTTGGTCAATGGCCTCCTGAAGAATCTCACAGTCACGCGGATTAGCGACAGACATAACAAGCTTTAGGTCATCGGCAAAAAGCAAAGACAATGGCACGTCATGGAACATTGGAAGGTCGTCGACCATTATTAAAAATAGGGTGGGGCCAATCGTACTACCCTGGCTCACACCAGATCTCGTAAAGTACTCCGTAGATTTAGTGCCCGACACCTGAACATATTGTTTGCGATCACGAAGATAGTTGGCAAAAAACTGGGTTAGTTTGGGAGCGAAGCCTATCGCTGACAGCTTTCGTAGGAGGATGTCATTATCGACTAAGTCGAAAGCCTTCCTAAAGTCAAAATAGGCCACGTCCACCTGACGTCCAAGGTCCATCTCAGCCAGGACATAGTCCACAAGGCAGATGTGGTTGGTAGCAGTGGACCGAGCACGACGGAAACCATGTTGTGCATCTCCGAGGTGAGCATTAACCTGATTGGTCAGACTGCTGTTCAATACTCCCTCAAAGATTTTTCCAAATGTAGATAGAACTGCAATAGGTCTGTGGTTTTCAACGTTAACGTTCGAATCAGATTTAGGAATAGGTGTAACTTTTGATGTCTTCCACCTAGTCGGAAAAAAACACTGTTGAAGAGACAGATTATATAGGTGGAGTAAGGGTGCCCCAAACACGGACCAGCAATCCTTGACAAGGAAGGAGGGAACCCCATCGGGGCCCGGCGAAGAATACGGTTTCAAAGAGCTAACGACCTTGCGAAGATCGCATGAGAACACACGGTCTATACATACGCGAATATTATTCCACCCATCGCCAGCCTCCCTCTCTGCAGCTTCTGGGTCCAAATTAGGAGCGTCAGGAAGAAAAACGGAAGCGAAATATTGAGCAAATGAATCAGCAGCTTGTTGCCCCGAAACATCCACACCCGCATATTTATATTCGGGTTGCGACTGCCTAACCCTTTTTTTGTCTTTTACAAATTTCCAAAAGTTTCGTGGGTCCTTTGAGATGTTACTAGCAAGTGCAGTCAAATATCGCTGATGTTGGACATTAACTTGATGCTTTAGAAGGCTCCTATAATATTTAAATAGTTAAATATATACACATACTATACACTGAGAAAAAATTACTGTACCGACATACGTAATTCTGGATGCCACGTACGTAATTCTGGAGAAAAACGTACCTAACGTAAGTAGAGACTCGGCTACATGGATAATGTTGCGGGCTACGTAGATAATGTTGCGGACTACAAACGCCGGTATATGTTTTTACATTACCACGTAACAATCAACATTATTCCGGATGCTTCGACATTATTTGGACTTGGCTGCGAATACATTACGGTAATGCAGGTATAGCATCAAAAAATTTCTCAGTGTAAGCAATCTGATTGGTTAGCTCGGATCATCTCTGCCCCGCTCCACTTCAATGGAAAGGCACACTAGCACTGGAGAATCAGTTGCATACGGTCTCAAGTCTACGCTCCATATTCTCATACTAAAAGCTTCCTTGAGTACGAAATCACTCTTGAGCGCAGACTATTGATAAGAGCATAGGAACGGACCTGATGTCCATCACGTAATGGAGTCTGCTATCCCTTTAATCACCTAGCCAGAACCGACCCTCGGCATCAAGCTTGCCCTCGTTCAAGGACGGATTTAGAGGGAGGTTCGGCATCCTGAGCTTTTGCGCAGTACTAAAAATCAGCGTCAAAATATACTTAGCTATTGTCATTTACTTCTATTTTGGATATTGGACTGATGACCCACCCCTGGCCTGAACCCTGAATCTCCTGCCATCGTGAACACGTCGAGCGATACGAGCAGCCGTAGCGCCGCGTCGCCCGCCACGCCCCACTCCAGCAGGTCCAGCAAACACGTTCACCTGCCCGTAGCGAGAACACTCACCCGCCCAGAACCGTCCTTCAGCATCAGGCTTGCCCTCGTTGATCACATTGTCGGGCAGCCCTGGGTCGAGCGACGCGAGCAGCCGCATCGCCGCGTCACCCGCCACGCCCCACTCCAGCAGGTACAGCGCCGCGCGCACCGCAATTAGCAGCCGCTGTGACCCCGCGACTAGCGACACCACATTTACCTGCCCGTAGCCTAGCAACAATACGGACATTATTGACTACTATAGGTATTATCTGGCTGAGCACATAATCACTTCACTTTATGGAGATGATGTAATAAGGTTACGTTGTGTCAAAAATATGCTGCGAGCAAACCAGCGGTAACACAACAGTATTGACGGCAGCGACATTATGGACATTTTAGCCTAGCCCGATATATACCCAAATAACTTTAGTACAGTTTGCATCACATAAGCACGCGAACTGTACTAAGATATTTGGGTATACTATTTGGTAGTCTCTATCTCGGCCGCATTGTCTCTTCCCATTAGGGCAGCTTGACGGTCTAAAAAAACCTTAATTCCATCAATCTCGATTGTCGCTCCAAGTGCATAGCTCTTCTGGTCTCATAGTCTCTTTCCATCACTTGGAAACGCAAACCTAATCTTATCTTTGTGTCATTCATATTAGAGCCGCAGGGATGTGATACGCCGCTTGCGCCGTCGAATTCCATAGAACATACCTATTTTCTATGTCGCTCGTCGGCGAGCGAGTGACTGTCACTTTGTCCGTGAACATTGACGAAGCACAGGCTAGGTGCGCGGATCCCACACTACACGGTGCTAATTTGATATTTAGCAATACCTATATGCTTGGTCTGAATTTTCCCCGACACGTAGTCCAGGCGGTGCACGTTCTGGTCGTGCACGTCGACGAAGTACAGGCTCTGGGTGCCAGAGTCCCACACAGGGCTCTCGGCGTGCCCGAACAGCGCCGGGCTGCCCGGGTGCTCCTCCGAGGACACCTAGCCAGCCGAAACAAAATAAGGTTCAGACCATTTGGCTGTAAAAACCGGCCAAGTGCGAGTCGGACTTGCGCACGAAGGGTTCCGTACCATTATCTATAAAAACGGCAAAAAAATCATGTTTGTTGTATGGGAGCCCCCTTAAATATATTTTTTATTCTGTTTTTTAGTATTTCTTGTTATAGCGGCAACAGAAATACATTATCTGTGAAAATTTCAATTGTCTATCACGGTTCCTGAGATACAGCCTGGTGACAGACGGACGGACGGACGGACAGACGGACAGCGGAGCCTTAATAATAGGGCCCCGTTGTTACCCTTTGGGTACGGAACCCTAAAAAGAGTTGCAACACAAACTTTTGACAACTATAGCCCAAGTGCCAACTAAATTAATTGTCGCTAGTAGGATTCGCTGTATTTTATTTAACACCCACTCAAAACTAGTCACAAACGAAAGTACATAAAATTAATTATTAAACAAAATAAAAAAAATACAATAAAGAAACTGCATCTGATCTTGTTTTAATTTAAGTATTTGATACATTTTCTCACGTTTAATCTATGAATTTGAAATACTTACCATGGAAATTTTGTAGTCATTCGATACGTCATTCTCACTGCGTACGCGGGTGCCAGCCCTGTATCCAGTTATTTTTAAATAAAATACGATGAAAAACAAATAAATAGCACCTTTCATTCTGTCGTATTGTCGGTAAAGAAATAAGTTTTATCCGTTTATTAATTAGTATTTATCGAAGGATTTAATTAGTGTACGGAGCACGTGAATGCATGGTACCGGCACGGATTCAGCGCAATACTGCATTGTTTGGTTATTTGCAAAAAAGCGGCGCAAGCCACTCGTTATCAGCGAGCGAAGCCTGCGTTTTTATTGCTACGTTTAAACGGATTCTCGTTCTGTAAACACCATAAGAATGGACGGTTAATCTTGAAAAATAAAACGATTTACTTTTGTCACTTTTTATTCCATAAGTTTCAGTTTTGCTCACCTCTTAAAATAAACTACAATATTTACTTCTAACATTCATAACGCGTACATCACCCACACGACGCTTCACATTCCATTAAAACTAATTTAAAATATATGACATTTAACATTAACCTTTTGACCGCCACAGTCGGTTGCAGCCGTCAGCGAATACAGGGTAAAACATTCCTTCATTACCTTGACTTAAAGTTGAAATTCGTATTATTTCTCAGACATGCTTGACGGTCAAAAGGTTAAAATTCAGGATGAACATAGCTCCCTACGCGCACACAAACTGAATATTTGTGTCATAAATTTACTATTCTCTCTTCTTTCAAAAGTATCTGATGTCAATAATACTGGTGAGTATTTTATCAAAACAACCCTTGAGATACATTTTAGTTAGCGCTTTCTTAGTACTAAGTATATCTAGTCAACATCGAATGGCTATTGTTACTGGAAAAAAAATTGTTCAGAGTAGTGAACCTACGGCTTTTCATACAAAAGGCGATAACGATTTCCACCCCTTAACCCTTTAACCGCCGTTGTCTGATATATAAGACACAAAATATCCAGCTCATTTCGCCGCAGTCTTATAATTAAGACAAATGACTCATACATTTTGAATGTGTCACTTCGTATGTAGGTGGCGACACGGACACGTTCGATGAAAATTTTTGCGGCGGTTAAAAGGTTAAATGTTAACCGATGTTGACCAATTTTTGTTAGGTTGTCAGTCACAACAAAATCTAGATTTATACGTGTTTTTTTTTTCCACTATAATCAATTAATTCAGCTTTATTGTTGTTTGAGTATTCTGATACAAAACTAATTTCGACGATTATTTGACTTTGATGATCTTTAATCAATATTCAAAAAATTTATAAACCTACATTTTGTTCTGTCAGACAACATATCAAAAAAAAAAACAAAATCGGTAAACTTTTAAGGGGTGGAAATCGTTATCGCCTTTTGTATGAAAAGGATGATTTTTGCCGTTGGTTCAGTCCTGTTAACAGTGTCCACGAGTTTTGTAAAATACAGAGTTAAGATTCGATCAGAAATTCATAGTTCATATAGATAACACTGAATCCACTAACTACTACTACTATTTAAATAAAGTGGGATGTTGAGCATAGTTATATTTTTTTATAAAACCTATGACATGCTACTAAATCCAAGTTATTGCAAACTATAGGTAGACCGCTTAAATGAGTCGTCGCCCGCGCGGTACAGGGGCGCGGGGGTATGACGACAAAGGGGCCTGAGAGGTGCGGGCGGCAGGCGGATTTTTTTTTACTACGAGCGCCCGCCGCCCGCACCTCTCTTTCCCCTTTGTCCCCTTTGTCGTCATACCCCCGCGCCCCTGTACCGCGCGGGCGACGACTCATTTAAGCGGTCTACCTATAGGCTGATAGGTTTTCTAAAAGTCCGTTAGTAAGAATCGAATCCAATTTTAGTAAATCAGTATATTTTTTGACATTACTGCCTATTAAATACATCATTAAAAAAATGACAGTCGCTAATAAAACCCCAGAAAGAACAAGGAACGTCAACTTTGAATTCTTATCACGAATGTACCTTTAAAAAACAGCAAGAACGCACAGCGTTCTTGTAAATAGAGCAAATGGCATAGACTGACAGTATAAACATGAGCGCGATCAGGCTATTTGCGTGTAATTTACTGGACTGAAAAGGACCACACATTTTTAACTACTTATCTGAATAATAGGTGCGTTTTATTGTCAACGGCAATGTATGAAATATAATTCATTTCATACATTGCCTAGGTATTCTATTCAATGCCAAGAGTACAGTCGGCAATGTATAAAATAAAAATTTATTAATTGTTCTGTGTAGCAAAATTACATAATTAGCCCAGTCTAGGAGGCCTCATACATGTTGGACCAAAATCGGCAAGATTGCACTGGTCTAATAGTTAGGGAGCTGGGTGCCATTTTGCTATATGAGTTGTTCGTCATTCATATTGATAGGGCTGAAAGTTTATGTCAATACAAATCGATTTGGTCCAGTAAATGAAAGTCGTATGTCCCTGCGTTTTTGAGTTACAACTTTAATAAATCGTACATAAAAAAATCAACGACCTAGACGTCTGCCAACTTTTTTTTCTAATCTGGGAGTCCTAATTAATCGAATGGACGCAACGAGAACGACGAACAAATGATTTAGTATAGCTTTTTTCATTTACATTTTTGCAACTGCGTCCCGTTATAAAACAGAGCCCTGCACCTCTGCCTCTTCGATGTTCATCGTTTTGCGGATGATTCTGACCATCAGTCCGAGAGGCAGACACGAACAAATTATTTAGCACACCGATTTTTTTTCATATGTTGAAACGCGGTCAATTAAAAACGCGGCGCTACCATGGCGGCAGACTATTTTTCTGTGGTTCTATACATTGTCTTTAATCGAACAATTCAGGTCTGCCAAGCGAACAAATCATCATGTAAGCATCACAAGAATTGCTTTGAGCAGTTCCTTACTATATATTTCAATGGATTCGAATCATTTAAATCTTCAAATCGGGATTTACACATCTCTAATGTTTAGCATGATTTACTGTCATTAGGTACAAATGGAAAATCGTCCACGTGAAATAACCATTCTGAAGTTGGGTCAAAAGTAATAGTATCCAAAGTCAATTTAGTCAAAAAGTATTTATAACCAAATTGATTTGCGTTGTAAATTAATTAAGCCCGAATGGAATTTTGTCGAATAATTTCAAGTGGACGATTTTCCGTTTGTACCTAATGATAGTAAATGTTTAGCATGGTCTGTGGTGCTAACAATTCGGGGTTGTGGAGCACGACAGCGCCGGGCCCGGGGCGGAGCCCTAGGCGTGCGGCGCGCCGTCCGCGGACGGCTGCTCGGCCGCGCCCGCCGCCGGCGCCCCGCCCTCCTGCTGCATCCTGCAACACGTTACACACTATACACTACCACTCACAATAGGGAGGTTTCCTGGGTAAAAAAACAGTCATTCTAATTATTCCGTCAGTTAGATTATCAAAAAATATTGAACACGTATTTTTTGCTTTATCAAATCAATCAAAATTGACAAAGATAACGCGCATCAAGATTAGTAGATAGGTAGAAAATAGGCTGTCGTTGGTTTATGGTACGGGATCTTCTCAACGCGAGTCTGACTCGCACTTGACCAGTTATTTATCTATGATATGTCTTAATTGACTGGTTAGCGGAATCACGTGGGTTAATTTGTTTAAATTTAGTTGAATACCTAATAGAGTATATTTTATTATTACCAGCATATCATCTATCTATAGCGGGAAAATACGAGACGTTCCGTTACAAACACCGCCTAATTAATAAAATTTAAATACCGTCCAACTCAACGGCCTAAACTAAACATAGATCTTTTTCTGCAACGGCTGAATCGGTCGTTCGTCGACGAACCGAACCGATCACCTCAATTATTTTTAGCATGTATTAATTTTTAGTGTTCCGTACCCAAAGGGTAAAAACGGGACTCTATTACTAAGGCTCCGAAGTCCGTCTGTCCGTCCGTCTGTCACCAAGCTGTAGCCATATTGGCAGTTGAAATTTTACTAAAATACAAAATTAAATAAATATTTAAGGGGGCTCCCATACAAGAAACTTGATTTTTTTTGCTCGATATTTATAACGGCAACAGGTAGACGCTTGAAATATTCAGAGAATATTTCCATATATATATTCAGTTTGAAAATAAATAATTAAATTAAACTAAAATAAATATTAAGGGGGGGGGCTCCCATACAACAAACGTGATATTTTTTTGCTTGATTATAGATAATGGTACGGAACCCTTCGTGCGCGAGTCCGACTCGCACTCAGCCCGTTTTTTTCATACTTAAATCATGTTGCCGTAAAATATGACCTAGTACATTTTTATTTGTAATTTTTATCAGTAGGCAGAGCGGGCGATGGCGTACCTCTGATGCGCCTGGTGACGCGCGCGGAACTCGGCCGCCTTGAGCTGCTCCAAATGGAACTGCTGCCGCTCCTGGATCAGCTGTTGCCGCTGGTACTCCAAACCTGGGGGACAGGAACGTTCAATACCACAATTCGATTATTAGAA
Organism: Tortricodes alternella; assembly: GCA_947859335.1. Lineage (NCBI taxonomy): Eukaryota > Metazoa > Arthropoda > Insecta > Lepidoptera > Tortricidae > Tortricodes > Tortricodes alternella. The sequence continues at coordinate 7,202,200 of OX401987.1, read as the reverse complement.
TTTATTTTGTTCCTATAATTACTTTAGATGAAGATGACTGATCTCAGACGGCCCAGGGCTGTTATTTGTGATGTTTGTATTAAATATACATACATACATACATAGCATCACGCCCGAAATCCCTAATGGGGTGGGCAGAGCCACAAGACTACTTTTGGCCACGTTCGATTAATTAGTCCTAAGACGGTATGATGAACCGTATGGTGACAGGTCATCAGCCAACGCCCATACAGATAGTCCACCATGTTGGAGAGGACCCGTCCCTTAGTCGACTTTTACGACATGCCAGGATGATAAGCATCTGCACGCATTCTATGCTATTTCTTCACTCCCAGTGCAGCAGAGGAAATTGTATTAAATATAAATTATAATATATTTTTTATATTAATAAGAATGTAATTACGAATCTTCATTATTCGAAATTTGATTTCGAATATCTAAGCGGTGTAGAGAGATAATATTTATCTTTCTCACAACTCGTGTTTTTCATATTCTCGCGTAAAACTGTACAACACTATTGGATGAAACGAAGGACATACATACATGCAAGTGGCGTTCTGTAGTCTTTGGCTACTTCAATGAAAAGAGGCGATCTTACTATTTCTGTGTGACATGACAACCATTGACAATTTGTGGATTATTCAACAATTTACTTATTTTTATTACTCTTAATTATTTATTGCGAATCTTAATTAATATTTTGTAATGATTCTATTTTATATTATTCAAGTTTTTATATATGATGTAAAATCAATGTATGATTTGAAACGATTATTTTCTGCGGAGTTTCTTGCAGCGTTTTTTCTCAGTAATGATGGTCCTGCCCGAAGCGCTTCATACGACGAATAAAAGAACCCACAAAGTGGGCAAATCATGAGCCGACGCCTCACCTTCCCGCTCGCGCTCCATGGTGGCCTCGAGCTCCTCAAAGTGCCTCAGCTTGATCTCCAACTTCTTCATCTGCGTCTCGACCAGCAGCGCCACGAGCGACTTGATCTTCCGCTCCTCGACGCCCGCGAGGTGCTTCGCCTTCACGGCCGCCGCGGCCAGCGCGGCCGCCGCCGCCGACTGGAGCTTCGCGTCCACTGTCGATGGCCCTTCTGTCGGGTTCAAGGGGATTTTAAACAATCGAATGATATCTTGTGTTTTAAAATTCAATCAATGACGGTTAAAAGGTTAAATTAATAATTGGGTACTTGACTATAGTTACAAATATTAAAATATTTCTGTGGAATGATAACTTAACCCACAACAATACATATAGACGAGGAGTCATGTAAAAACAAATCAGGATTATTTATATTTTAATAATTCAATAACCTGATTTTTTATTTCTAAGTCACGTGACTTAAAACCTAATCACGACGCATAACATCACGACAAGCGGGTGCGTTCCGAATCGCGCTCAGCACGTCTAGCACGACCTGCCCGCGAGTCGTTTGTCGCTCAGTGCGTCCCTTACGTATTTGACTAGTTTGACAGGGACGCACTGAGCGACAAACGACGCGTGGGCGTGTCGTGCTAGCCCCCCAGAGCGATAGATCGCGCTCGCGCTCGTACCGATTTATCGGGTCGTGCATTCCCTGGTCGTACATTATTGGCATCTTTAGATTTATGAAAACCTTGGTCCGATGTCGTAAGAGGTCGTGTACAATACAAATCACTTTTTGAGAGGCACGCCAGGCAATAATAAAGCTACTTCAATGAAATAATTATTATGCTAGTGATTATTCTTTTCGGAAAATATTTTTGTCAAAAAAGCTAGGCTTAATTAGTGTCGGTCACTTATGAGAACAAAATAATAGTTTAATAATAATTGACATTTCATATTTCTAACACTATGATTTGATTACTTCATTGTGTTCACAGTATCATATGTATACATATTATATGAAAAGAGCAAGATGCCTATTTATTTAGATATTTTTAAATTATCGCTAGGCAATTTTAACCTCCTAAGACTCCGCGTAATTATGATTTAGTGACACAAATGTTCGAATCGTAGGCGGCTAAAAGGACGTAACTGCAATTGTTCGACACAATAAAATAATTTCTATGGACTGATCTCTGTTAAAGAAAAAACCAAAGTCAAATTTATGACAGTTTTTTTTTCTCGTGGAAACAGCAAAGATAAAGCAGCTATTCAGCCATATAAAATAGGAAAGTTGGGTTAGTTATTTTATTTTATTGTGTTTTTGATGTAAGGAAAAATTAATTTAATAAAATATATAGAAGTGTTCACGAGGCAAAAAAATACTTGTTTTCTCTAGTAGTTTTGGCGTCTCAAGAAAAATTCAATTTTCAGTTAGTCTTCTCTCACGCCTCACCGCGTCAACGGGGCGTTGGGGGGCGTTTGGAGGAGGCATTCAGGCCCTCTGTGGCGGCGTAGGTCGCAGCCCGAGACAACGAGCCGGTCTTGGGTTTGCCTTTTGGCTCCTGCCGCACAGGCCCAAGAACTTGCTTGGTTTATCACCTGCGTTTCCTGAAATGACGCCATTATAGCGCTCATTTCATCTAGCTGCGGTCGAGACAGATGCATGACTCGGGCGAAAGTGGCGGGGAAATTAAATGTTGTGTATTGTATTTAAAGGTGTTACCCGCGGGCGGCGGCGAGTCCTTAGCGTCCTTGGCGTCTTCGGGCGCGGGCGTTTCGGCGGGCTCTTCCTTCGGCTTCACTTCGCCTTCTTCCACCTCCATCGCCTCCGTCTTCACCTCGGGAGCGCCCTCTTTTTTCTCTGTATGTAAAAACATAAGAATAAAGATTATAGACCTGAATTCACGATTGTTCACGGAATTTCAGATATTCTACTTGGTTTTAAATATAATTTTTCAAATCAATCGATTATGAGCCATGAAATAAAAGCATACGCAGTAATAGTAATGTAATAATAATAATAATATTGATTTTAATAACATAAATAACATTACGTAACATTGCTTGGAACCTGTGTTAAGAGGCACCGCTCTTCCTTAACAGATTTACTATATTAATGTAGTTTATAACAGTGCTGATATAGTTAGAATGTTAAGTTAAATTACAAAGAAAAAAGTTTAAGCACTATCATAAACATGCAGATAGTAACAGTAATAACTAGTAAAATCATTAGCAACATCTAGATTTTACATTAGATGTTCTGATGAGTATTCCTTTTATCAAATAGTAATGAAGCTTATAATTTAAATCTTGAATAAAAAAACACGCTTTCAGTTTAATGATTTGATATTTGCTGTTAGAATGAACTCATGGCCCGAGTATCACTTTTAAAATGAGAGCCGTAGGCGAGGACTAAAATATACAAAGTAAGTTAAGGTGTAATATGGATGATATCTGACCGGGCGGGGGCGCGGCGGGCGCGTCGGGCGCGGTGCCGGCGATGCCGGTGGCGGCCAGCGCGGCGGCCGGCCCGTGCGCGCCCGCCGCCTTCACGTGCGCCTCCATCATCGCCGCCGGCACCTCGTCCTGCGGACCAGCGACGCAACGCTTAACACTCTACTCAATCCCTAAAGCACGATCACTTTGGAATCGACCGCTAAACATCTATCAACTTACTTAAGTAATTATTCTTAAAAGAAAGCGATACTTTATTCCATTCCAATAACACCTCCTGCAGTCCACTGGAGTCCACAGAAAAATTGGTAGGTAACTGACAACGGCAGGCATGTCTATCAAATCAGAGTCAATAACGACGATACCGAATTGATTGATACGGAATTCATATCTTGCCCATACCACCATCCAATTTTTCCACCCCGTCCCCGCAAGTGTGGCAGCTTTATTTGCTAGTAAAAGGCTAAGCGGTGTCTTTAGGATATTTGGTCTGTGATCTTGCCTCTCGCTCAAATTGGTAGAAAAGTGAGCAAACGGTAGACGAGTATTAACAAGAAGTACGAGCCAATGGCGAGTGACTCTTTAAATTTAACCATTTAAAGCAATACTAGTAAGTTTATAAAACGTTTTATGACAGTTTCGATTGATTTAGCATATTTTGATACCTTGATGGCGGAGAACTCATCCATGGCGGCGCGAGTGGCGCGCGAGGCGATGCGCGGGTCCACGACGGAGGCGAGGAAGGCCACGGTGCTCATCACGGGGTTGCCCGTCTTGCTGAACGGGATCGGCTGGTACGCCAGCGGACCAAGCACCCCACCTGACAAACAAAAGCTTTAGTTTTTATTTCGTTTAGATGATATAAGTACGTCCAACTGCTGGGCACATATACTTTTCCTTCGCCTAAGGCTCATGCCAAGAATGTCGATTTGTCCGCCCTCCAACACCAGCAGGGCCCGTTCCACCCTATCACGCCCCTGCGTACATACCCGACGCCCCGTCCTGCAGATAGGGCTCCTCGATGGGCAGCCGCAGGAAGTGCAGGATGCACTCGTCCTGCGTGCGCGTGCCCACGTGCGCCGCCACGCGGTTCCAGTCGTCGCGGTGCAGCTCCAAGCCTTCGAGCAGCAGCAGGGTCTCCTGGTCGGTCCACTCGCGCCCGCGGGCGCCGCCGCGGTACTGTAGACATACAATGTGTGAGGCTCCCAGCAGATCGGCGTGGCAAATTAAGAAATATCGCCAACCAAAATAGGTATTTTCTGTATGAATTTGACATATATTTTCGAGATATTTCGTAATCGAGATCATGTATATAACGCGATAATCATAAAGGTAGTAAGTACGTGCCCAATTGGCACACACAAAGAGTAACTGAAACTGCGCTAGTAGTATATAATTAAGTATATAAAATGTATTCACTCTTGTATCTTCTTGCTGTTCGTCACCGTTTCCTTCGATATTTTTGAAGTGTCATTCGTGGTATATGTTTATAAAACTTACCGACATTAAATACATATTTTACAAACAAACCAAGGCGCGATCACTAGTTTAGGAGACAAGTGTCGATAGAGATCGAATATTTATCGGTATACGACCTCGCTACTTGACATTTGATTTTGTCCCAAACACTCCAAAGTCTGATTATGGGTTTACTTTGATCTTCACAAATTCATAGCTGCTGTGTTTCAGAATCGCAACATAGTCATTAAATCAATTTACGCTTTTCTATTACCACGTGACGTGTGAGAAATGAATCTTTATGGCACCAACTATTTCTCACTTACGTAATAGTACATTACTGAAGAGACCAGTAAGTAAGCTATACTGGACGAGTATGATTTCTATGTACAAGTCCAGTATTGCACTTATTGGTCGAGTTATTTTTTAAATTAATTATTTGATTCCCAGTGTACACCGTGAATTACCATCAGCACGTCTAGCACGACCTGCCCGCGAGTCGTTTTTCGCTCAGTGCATCCCTTACATACTTTACTAGTTTGACAGAGACGCACTGAGCGACGAAAGACTCGCGGGCATGTCGTGCTAGTCCCCCAGGTGGGTAGAATAAGCTTTATGTCGCGATCACCGCGGGAGCCGGCGCCGCGCAACCCGCCGGACCTGGCGCACGTCCCGTGCAGTGCATGTTATGAGATTTGTATCGTGCTTTCTGAACTGAAAAGTGTCCAGAAAGTATGATACGAATCCGAATTCAAAATCTCTACTTACCGGACACTTTTGATAATTGTCTGGTATTCTTAACTTTTTGGTTACTTTTTAAAGATGTTATGGCGACTTTACGTATCATTTTTGAGAAAAAGCTGTTACCTGGTCGAGCTTGAGCCCCGGCGCGCCGCCCATCTCCAGCGTGTGCTCGGCCTTGACGGCGCCCGCGGCGGCCGGCGCGCCCGCCTCCGCGCCGTTCGGAAGCCCGGCCTCAATCTTAGGTACCGCTGCGTTCTCCACTGGAAATAGAACATAATGTAACAAAATACGTCTATTTATTTCGTCATTGCGATAACCTAAAAAGGAAGGCGTTGTTAGAAAGAATATTTATCTAGAGCTTCAACAACCAGCAAGGATATTGTTCTGTCAGTGTTTGAAGAGATATCCTTGCTGATTTTCGACAGCAATATAAACGTCCCCTATAATTGGAGTAAAAGCAAAGCAAGCAAGTGGAAGCAAAGGATGAATGGGGAAGTTGAGTCATAGTATAAAGAGGGAGGAAGTAGGTTATCTTCATACAAACGCACCGCGTGCGGCTTGTATATCTGCGCCAAAGTATCTGTGCATCGCCGCACGCACACTTAAACAAAATCTCGACCCGTTTCTCAGTGCGAACGGTCGAGATTTTGTTTAAGTGTGCGTGGGGCGACACATAGATAATTTGTGGTATCAGGGGAGATTTGTGTACTTAGTTCAAAGTTCAAAAAAAGCAAAGATTGCAATGCTACAAACAGAGAGCATTGTCTGTACCTACTTGAAATAGCGAAAATTGGTAGGTTAGGTGTACCGTGTACGAGCAAATATTCAAGCAATTTCCATATTCTTCCCAAAATGTTCGTGACTTTTTGATGAATGTGTATGTATTAGGAATGTTATGAGGGCGGTTTTACCGGAACCGGAGTCGGGAGTTTTAAAATTTGATTTATCGGAGTTAGATGGCCCAACCGTAAACCGCAAAGCAAATCAAGCCATATCGTGACTCAGAAAATGAGCGCGAGGGTATTAGCCAAAGGATAACTCGAAACCGGTACGCGCTGGCCGCGGTCGTTGCGTTTCGATCTTCAGTATAATCTCCGATTCAAAATTGTCGGAACGAAAGTCGGAGGTGTAAAATCAATCTGAAGGTCCGACCTGTCGGAGTCGGAGTCGATGCTCCTTCATATCCCAAGTATGTATATGACTATGAATGAATACCTGGGCGTGTGATGGCGGGGCGCGTGAGCGGCTGCAGGCCGGACGGCGTGTCGGACAGCACGTGGAAGTGCGACGTGGGCGGCGGGCCCATGGCCGTCGGCCGCGACTCCGCCTCCAGCTGCAGGAGGAAGGAACGATCACTATAGCTGCCTGCTGGGTTTCACTTGGAACTATAGGCACGCTCGGCCGTCGGGCCGCGCGGCGCTGTAAATCGCAGTAGGTTGCCGCTCGCCCGCTCGCCGCGTCGCACCTCCGTCATGCGGTTGCTCTACTTAAAGCGACCCTAGCGTACGTCACTATTAAATTTTCATACCTGGAATAGTAGTTTATGCAACGGTTGCATAATGATAGGCCTTAAAACACTAGTGCGGTTTTCATGAAACGAGCTTTAGCGAGTTTCATTATAAGATCGCACGAGTGTTTTAAGGCCAAATTATGTACAGTTGCATACATAACTTTATCTAATAATCTAAATCATAACGTTAAAAAAATTGATACTGTAATAAAATTACGGTACCGATTTTACCTACCACCCCAGCGCATAGTAAATTTGGTTGTAATAATGCTGGTCTTTGAATACATTATGGAGGTTTTATGATATGGGTGATAAACACTTGATCTGTCACTGTGTTTAGTGTTATCATTGGCGGTGCATGAAGGTATAGGTACCTGGTAGTTGATGAGCCCCCACTGCTCCAGGAAGCCGTGGACGCGCATGATGGCGCACACGTCCCCGGCCAGGTTGCGGCGCGACGCCGTGCTCGTCAGGTACTCCGTCGGGTTCAGGCGGTACGTGTCGATCATGAAGTTCCTGCGAATCGAGCATGACTATCAGCTATGTTCGGACAGAGCGAGGCAACCCGCACTTAAAATTTGATGTTTCTTTGTTTTAATTATTTATTGTTATTGACCGTTAGAGGCTTTATACATCTCTAAGTCACTTAACTTGTCCAGACGCGGAGACTATACATCTCCCTTATTAGTTTTTCATTATAATTAATTTCTACCCATTAGGTTTGTTTGTTGCACTTTTTATGTGTTAGTTTTAGATGAAACTAATGTTAAGGTTGAAAAAAGACTCACTCCTGAGTTTCTTGCGGAGTTTCTTCTCAGCAAATGTCAACTTTCGAAGCGCTGGTAGATTCAGACATGTGAAAGCCATTATGGCCTACTAGCAAAATAAACATTTTCATTTTCATTATACATTTTCACTGAACATGGGGGGTTATTTTGAAAGCCCTATCTAGAAATTTCAGATTGAGCTAGAAAGACTGACCTGTAAGCCAGGTATATCTCTGGCGTCTTGCTCTTGTTCTTCCCGTTAAAGAACTCGGGCATCGCGCGCTTCTCAATGGTGTGTATGGAGTTGTAGTCGAACCAGGCCGAGTACGACGGGACCACGATGTGGTGCGTCTGGTCCGTCACGTTGTCTTCCAGCTCCTCCTTCACCGGCATTTCCTGGAATCGAAATTAACACATTCAGTGCCGGAGACCACACTGTCGGGTATTTTACGATTTCGTTCTCACGCCGGATGACCCTCTATCGGGATCGTAATACTATAGCCATAGATGATTAGCCCACGCCGAAAACCCGATATCGAGCTCTGTTTTTAACGAGCAGGGTTGTCGCTAAAAGATGTAGGTTTTTTAGGTTTTTTTTTAACCTTTTGAACGCCAAGCTGCGTAACAAAACGCTGCCTATCTGACGCCACAACAATAAAACAAAGGTTTACATTTCAAAACATGATTTTTATACAATTGCTTCGTAGATTTTATGTGTACCTATTAAAATTATTCAAATAAACCGAGTTTGAAATGAAAATTATAGTAGTTTCATTTCTAATAATTCAAGTGATACCAATATTTTACAGTTAAGTAATGTACATTATTTATTTTATTGCTTAATTACCTCGTATTTATATAATAACTGAGAAAAAGAAATAAATCATAAGTACCTACTGTAGATACCTAATTGTGCCTGACGAGATGGTGTAGTGAAAAATATAATTTAATTAAAGCGCAACCCTGCCACGAGACATCGTGAACTCGATATCGGGATCTCGGCGTGTAGCTTCGAACATAAATAAGTATTAATGTGCCCGACAGTCGGGTCTTATACATAATGAGATACGTTTCAGCGGCGTGGCAGTGTAGACTTGTTTTATGGGTAGGCAATGAATGTCTTAACATAGCATTTAAACGGGAAAATTGGATCATTTTTTGCCGGCGAAATACCGACAAAATATCGATAGACGCAACTCGGTCCATGCGATGCAGCGTTATTAAACTCCTTATCTGTGCAATACTATCGCGCAGTTATGACGGCCAAGTCTCGTTCTTTGCTTCATGTTGGCTATTTTATTGTATATTACCGATAATCACCGATTTTAATACAAACAAAGTTACTTGGAATTTTTAATTTGCTTCGAGTTTGTTATTTATTTATTAAGTATTTCTGGAAATAATTGCAAATTTCGTTTAAAAGCGCTTGTATTTTGTATACCTCGTCAATTGTAAAAAGACCGCTGACGGCCATATAAAATGTATACAGTATAACAAAAGTACTCTGTGATGTATACATTTTAACTGCACTGTGACGTCATAGTTCATGTCCATTTTGTATGGAGCGTTTTTACGAGTGGTATTCACTATGATGTTTCAAAGCTTAGTATCTCAAAAAATAAACAACACAATAATGTTTTGCGTACACAGTTTGGTTTCTATTACTCAATAATTTCCAATAAAAGATGGGGGAAAAAAAAGCATATTTCCTATTGACTTTCAGACATTTGAATTTTTATTGTGATCGTACCTGCGTGTTGGAGTCGCTGTGCTTGCCCTGCGAGTCGTCGTGCGCGTCGAGCGGCGGCGCGGGCGTGGCGGGCGCGTCGGCCGCGGGCGCCTCGGGCGCGGGCGTCGCCGGCGGCTCCGTTGCTAGGGGGGGACATTGCAACACGTGATTTGTTAGGTGGGTTCCGCAAACGCATTGTTTACGTGTAGCGTTTTTCGGAGTCGCATTTTTCCGCGATCGACGAATTTCTTCACCGAATTTTTACTCGTAGCTTTCTTTCAAATCGCATTTTTTCGCGTACGAGAAATGTTTAGCTTTTTTTTAATGACTGATTTACTTTCACTTTCAAAATTTTTATACGCAAATAACGTTAAAAATGGAGTTTATTTACGAATGTATCATACCTACACATAATTTTTGTCAACATGTCCAGAATTTTGTCTTTGACTTTTGGGGGTCATCCATAAAGTACGTCACACTAATTTCGTGAATTTATTAATAAAGTATTAATTATATTAATGGAAGTTACAAACTTAATCATCTTGAGTCCATGGACTTTGAATCTACTCCTACAATACAGATGGAGTTGGAAATATTTTTAAGTTTTTCGTTAATAGTTCGAATGTGGCATTTGGCACTTAGATGTATTAGATTTTGAAATGTGACGTCACGAAACTTAGGACCCCTCCCACCCCTTGTCACACAATGTCACACTTGGTCGACCCCCTCCCTCCCCCTTCACGTGTGACGTACTTTATGGATGACCCATGATAAAGTAACCACCGTTTCTTTTTCTTTCCACAAGTAGAATGCTGATTCATAAACTAATCGATCGCGGAAAAATACGACACGGAAAAAAGCTACGAGTAAAATTCCGATGAAGAAATTAATCGTTCGCGCAAAAATGCGACTCGGAAAAAAGCTACACGAAAACAATGAGTTTTCGGAACCCACCTAACAAATCGAAACGCCTAAGAGTCCGTATGGTTCGGACTAGTGCGTAAGCAATATCCCTTCGTTTATAATCGCTTCATTACCGCGCTTAATACACAATGTACTATTGCACACTTGTGAAATGACATAGTGCATTATGCAGCTAGGGCCGTAAGAAGGGGATAACTAACGAGAGTTTGTTAGAAGCCCGACGCCGAAAGCGAGGGCTTTTAATGACTCGAGTTTGTTATTCGCTTACTGCCCGTGATACACACAATGTTTTTCATCACATTTGTGATTTTTGTATTCCCATTGTACGCCGTGAATTACCACCAGATGGGTAGAATAAACTGTGTCGCGTTGGTTGCGCACTATTTCTATAAGAAAACGATCCCCACCGGACCCGGCGCGCGCACCCCGCCGGACCCGGCGCACACACGCCACCGTCAGCGGGAGTGATAAACCATACAAAATCCATAACTCCCGAGTGAGGTAAATCGGCTATAGCTGCTCTATACGCCTGCGTATAATAACACCCTTTCCGAGCAAGTGTTATGGAAATGTTATTTTATCATGCATTTTTCTAAAAACATGAATAAAACTATAACACAAAAAATCTTGAAAAAATAACGAGCTTAGCTTACTCTCTCTGTCGGCGGACCGCTCGGCCTCGGGCGTGGGCGCGGCGTCGGTGTTGTCGCGCGACGCGCTGTCGTCCTCGTCGTCGCCGTCGTTGTCGCGCCGCTTCGTGAGCCGGCTGGGAAACGACAATCAATCTTAACACAATCATCATTCTACAAGTTCTAGTTCTATATGGGCGTACGATATAACAAAAAACAAAACCGAAACCCTTTGAAAACTAAGAAATAAAGACTGGCCGTGAGTAATTACCTAGAAATATCAGATATATTTGTTAATTCAGTAACAAATTAAATATATAGAAGTCGGTGGCAAGTAAATGAACACACTATGAGATGTATAGTTGTATGCCTTATTATATAGTTTCAATATATCCACAAGTACCAGATAACGATAACATTATGTCAACTGCTCATCGATCTTTGTAAAATATTGCATTCAGAATGCAAGGACTGTTGATCGTTAAGGAGTTCTTTTGCGAACCCCACTATCAGTTCAAATGTACCAGATGTGCTTTAACGAGATCAAGATATAACACACACTTTTGATTTGATACAGTTTAGCAATGCGTTTGCATGTGTGAGTAGATAAGGAAAATGATAAATGTGTGTGTGATTGTTGCTATTTTAAACATGGAGCACCAAGCGCTGTATTTTGGAGAAGGCTCTCAGTAACACGAGTGGCTCGCTATAGTAAGGCCACATGCGCCTTTAGTTTTTCGGCAATTTATTGCTGCAATTCGGGCTATCCTCAAAAGTTTACATTCAGACTTTCTGTTCCCATTAGTGATGTAATATGTAATCTTTTTGGGGATAGCACAAAACTAGCCCGTTAACGAGCTTCCTTAGGAACCTGCACGGCAAAACTCGGGGTGCCCGCGGCACGGGAATGGCACGGTGACACCGCTTGTGGTAAAAGCATTTCTAACAGTCATAGTAGAGGAGACCTGGAAGACCGACCTTCACCCATCAGATAACTTGATGAGACATATTTTTTTATCAATTATAATTTATTAAAAAACACGCCTATGCTAACTTGCCTGTTAAAAAGTTTTCATAGCCATTTTTAATTGATATAATTTTAATTTTCAAAATAGCTATGAACACTTTTCGATGGGCAAGTTATGATAGGCACGTTTGTTAATAAATTATATTTGATAAAAACTATGTCTCATCAAGTTATCTGATTGGTGAAGGTCGGTCTTCCACGTCTCTTAGACTATCAAGCTTCGAGTGACCTCTTCCTCTTGGCGTGCTTCTGCGGCGGCGGCGACGGCGAGCGCTTGCGTTTGCCCTTCTTGCCGCGCGCCGAGGGCTCGGCGCCCGGCAGCAGCTCCTCCACCGACAGCCGCAGCTTGTGCACCTGCACACACACACACAACAAACTGTCAATCTGCCACTGTGTTCTTATTATCACACTCACAGTTTTCGCCTTATGACGAACACTGGTCAACAGTGATTTTGTAGCCCTAGATATTAAAATAATTACCGAGTAATTTGATGCCAAAAATTAATGAAACAGTGAATGATTATGGAATATTGGCTCTGGTTTTATTTAAATTAAAAGTTCTTTTTTTACTTAACAAAAATAGTTACACCAAAATCATGAGACAATTCAGCACTTTCACGAATATATCCGTAAACTGTGTACTTGAAAACTAGATAAATCCGCAGAGATATCCAGGGCAACATTTTTTTTTCTGTTGACCTTTTTATCTGTGAGCTTTCCCACCGTGGCCGCCGATTCACACTTGAAGAATAAGCTAAATGGGTGCATACATTGTGATTCAATAAGATATAAATTGAGTTTAAACTGGATAAAAAACGAAATGAAAATATTTTTTTGCAGAGCCTACTTGCAGGCTTTCCAGGCTCTTCAAATGTCTGAATATACCAGTGATTCGAAAGATGACATCTACTGAGAAAAAACTCAGAAAACGGTTTTTTTTTTTTTACTTTTACATTGTTGTTTTAACTAAAAGATGTGAAGAAATATTTAGGTCTGTCGCCATTGTCACAACTGCTGTCAATCTACTTATGTTAAAGTTCGTAGTTACAACAGAAACAGTAGCTTAGCCATCTAAATCTCTTGGAGAACCTGACGTAGCTACACCCCACTTCAAAAATACGCTTCGTTTTACGCTGATTCACACGGTTTATCAGTTGTCCCAACAGCCTGCCAGTCAATAATGTCTCGTCACTGCAGCCTGCATAGTTTTGGGGTGTATTCCCATATTCGCCGCGGTGGCGGGAGCACAGGGGCCCATTACATAAATACTTGTAACTTGTATTATAAGTTACAAGTATTTATGCAGTAGTCCCCAGGATCGGTCGTTGTGGCGATCATGATGCGATGTGGAGGCTGGACTGCCCTTACTTACTTCACTGCAGTCGGTTACATGCGCCGTACTCAGTGTAAGTGAGTAGTTGTTTAGTCTTAGGCATAACGATTTAGCACTAACATTTAGAATAAGTTTTACTAACAATATATGAGTTTGAAAATAAATAAATCAGGGGACAATCTTTACACAAATCGATCTAGTCCCAAAGTAAGCTCTAAAGGCTTGTGTTATGGGTACTAGACGATGATATAAATACTTATATAGAGAAATAAATACTTAAATACATGGGAAACATCTAAGACTCAGGAACAAACATTCGTGCTCATCACACAAATATTTGCCCATACCGAGGATCGAACCCGGGACGCTAGCTTCGGAGGCAGGGTCACTCCCAACTAGGCTATCCACGTCGTCAAAAAAGTCGAAAAAGACTTGAAATAAAAGTTATTATTATTATTATTATTTTTTAAACTTCGTCTTTCTCTCCAAAGAGGTTTTGCGGCACGGGCCAAAGCCAAGTGCTTACAAGTAATGGTAATTAAATTACGTGGTAATGGACAGAAACTTTCGAACTATTCGGCATGTGTTAAGGATGGCAGCTTTTTGTAAGAGTGTATATGTGGATGAATACATGTTTAGTGCGTGTAGACTTGCATGTAGAGTTTTTGGAATAACGCCAGTAGTAGATACTATAATAGGAATTGTTTTCACTATTATTATTGGGGAAGGCCTGGCCTATATGCAGCAGTGGACGTGTTTCGGCTGAAATGATGATGATGGCCCACCTTCTTCTTGCCGGCGGCGTCGACCTCGTAGTCCTCCTCGTTCATCCACTCGTTGTACTGCGGCAGGTCCAGCGCCCACGCGGCGGCCACGCGCCACGGCTCGCTGCGCGTGCACTCCCAGCTCGCCGTCTCTGGCACCTCCACCTAACAATAGTAGTTTAAGCAACGGTTGCATAATGATAGGCCTTAAAATAAGAGTGTGGGTTTAAGAAACGAGCCGACAAGCGAGTTTCATAATAAGCTCGCACGAGTGTTTTAAGGCCAAATTATGTATACATATAAAACAGTACCGTGACTCACTTACAGAGAACGCACAGCCTAAACGGGTGGTCCTAGAGGTTTGAAATTTGGAGGAGACATTCCTCGAGTACCCTAGAGGACTAAGGAGGGATTTTTGGAAATTGCATCCCTAAAGGGGTGAAAAGAATAAAAAGCAATCACTATCTGTAATCAAGGTAAACAAAGACCCGCTGTATTTACGTGAAATGTAACCAGTACCCTTGTAAGTTTTTATCTTAAGAAACGTCTAGAACGCGTTTGCACATAACTCATACAGAAATAGAGTTCGAGACGGTTATATGACTTAAACTTACACTAAATTAAACGAAACGAATACGCAATTCGCGATCCATATGACTTTCTACTATTTCACTTCTGTCATTAGGTATTTTTTCTCAAGTGTTCTGTTTGTTTCTTATAACGTGAGTCTGTTCCTAAAGCAATCCCCTAAGGTAGAATACTCCTAATTGATTAGCAAAAGCGATAGTTACCGGCAGGTCGGCTTGCGTCCAGGTGTCGTGGCTGTCGGGCAAGTAGTACCAGTGCACGAGCGCGTGGTTGCCGCGGCGGAACACCGGGCGCGCGTACTCCTCCTCCAGCGGGTCCACCGCTGGGTAGATGATGTGCGTTGCTTCCTCCTCATCCTCTGAAACAGAGCTAACTTTGAAAAACCGGCCAAGTGCGAGTCGGACTCGCGCACGAAGGGCTCCGTACCATTATCTATATTCAAGCAAAAAAAAAAAAAACACGTTTGTTGTATGGTAGCCCCCCTTAAATATTTGATTTATTTTAATTTAATTATTTATTTTTGAAGTGAATATATAACTATATATTCTGTGAATATTTCAAGCGTCTACCTGTCGCAGTTATCAATATGGAGCAAAAACGAGCAAAAAAATCATGTTAGTTGTATGGGAGCCCCCTTAAATCTTTATTTTATTCTGGTTTTTAGTATTTGTTGTTATAGCGGCAACAGAAATACATCATCTGTGAAAATTTCACTAACTATCACGGTTCATGAGATACAACCTGATGACAGACGGACGGACGGACAGCGGAGCCTTAGTAATAGGGTCCCGTTTTTACCCTTTGGGTACGGAACCCTAAAAATCAACCAATAGGATTGCGGTCATATCAAATTGAAGTAATCCTATTGGTGGATGTTTAGCGATTAGCACCCTTGCACAGCTCTGTTGGAAACGCAACCGAAGCCCACTAGGCAAGCTTTCCCTTGCCTCGCTTCGGTACCCGCCAAGACGAACGCTGGAGCGCCGAGTACATTAGAGTGCCTAAGCGAGTCGCGAGCATACCGCTTCCACTGATTGACATTTAAACGAGGCATTAAACTGTTGGTTGTAGTGTAGCTATTTTGTTTACTTATGTATGGTAGTCTTTAAAGCATTTATTGTAAGGCCTTTGTTGCTTTAATTATTTATTAATTAAATAGATGGCTTTGTAGGTCTTAGCCAAAGCTATTTGTAGGTGAAAGCAGCCTTCATTTGTGTTGAAATCAAAAGCATTTTTTTTAGTTTTTTATCAATTGTTTTGTAATAGTGGACCGGGTTGAAATCCAGGTCTGTTACTCTCCTCTTTCGCAGATCGAAACCAGGAAAAGGTGGTCATGATGAGAATAATAATTAATAATAATAATAATTAATCAGGGGACAATATTTACACAAATCGATCTAGTCCCAAACTAAGCTCTAAAGGCTTGTGTTATGAGTACTAGACGACGATATAAATACTTATATAGAGAAATAAATACTTAAATACATAGGAAACATCCAAGACTCAGGAAAAAACATTCGTGCTCATCACACAAATATTAGCCCTTACCGGGGATCGAACCCGGGACGCTTGCGTCGGAGGCAGGGTCACTACCAACTAGGCTATCCGCGTCGTCAATGACGAATGAGAATGATTGAGAATGATGAAGATGACTTTTAATTTCGGCGTGTTGTTTTGACTTTAACATGGCTTATATTGTAATAATAATAATTCTCACCGCAAACCTCCCCCTGGTGGCTGACGATTATGTCCTTAACTTTGCTGGCCGTGGCTTTCTCGACGTCAGGCCGTATGTACACACACGGAGAACGGATAGCCTCGGCGCCGAGCAGCGACGACTCGATCTCCATCATCATCTGAACATTCAGGTCTTTGCGCGACGGGTTCTGGAAAGGGCGGTGGGGGAAGGGGAGAGAAATAATCCTGTCGTTAGTATTTGCTTTAAAATTAACGTTTAGGATAAAAGTGAACCAATAAAAAAAACTCAAATATTACGAGCGTCTACCCGCAGATTTAAAACAAAACCCGGCCAGGTGCGAGTCGGACTCGCGGACGATGGGTTCCGTACCATTATCTATAATCAAGCAACAACAAAAAAAACACGTTTGTTATATGGGAGTCCCCCTTAAATATTTTGTTTTATTTTAATTAGTTTTTTTTTTAAAGTGAATTTAACTAAATATTCTCTGAATATTATAAGCGTCTACCTACCTGTTGCCGTTATCACTATCGTGCAAAAACAAGCAAAAAAAATCACGTTTGTCGTATGGGAGCCCCCTTAAATATTTATTTTATAGTTTTTTAGTATCTGTTGTTATAGCGGCAACAGAAATACATCATCTGTGAAAATATCAATTGTCTAACTATAATGGTTCATGAGATACAGCCTGGAGATAGACGGACGGAGAGACGGCCAGCGGAGGCTTAGTAATAGGGTCCCGTTTTTACCCCTTGGGTACGGAACCCTAAAAATCAGCTGACGAAATGTTTAGGCGCAAGCTTAGGGCCTTCTATTGGACAAACCACCCTCGTTTGACGAGTACAATCATGGAACTTACACTATAGATTTATTAATTTAACATTGTTTCATTATTATTATTATCTTATTATTATTGTTATCATTGTAGTTTCTAATGTGTTTTTGTAACGACGGTCCTTTACGGAGACACGATTTAACATGTTATCTTTTTATTTGAGATTCTGATATTTAATGTTAGTTAATTATGGATTATAAATTTCTACTTGCTGTATTTAATTACTGACGATCTCTATTTAAATTCATATATCTTGGCATATGTGCAATTTTATAGAGAAATCTTATTTTGAGCAATAAATAAATCTAATCTAATCTAAAAGAAAAACGGCAACGTCTATTAACAACGGTGAATGTGGCTAAGAAAGCCCCTAAGGTTTCTGTATCGGGATCTTTTTGTTGCTGTAATCATCTTTATAGGTCCCATGATAGGTCGTGTTTTTTCTAAGAATCCGAATAGTTCGTGACGTTTCTAACCATTATTTTTTAAAGGTGCGATTTGGGTCTACATAGATGATTTGCATATAAGGAGAGTTGTAAATCCCTGTCCATACTAATATTACAAAGGCGAAAGTGTTTGTTGGTTTATCCTTGTTTTAGGCAGCTCGGTTCGCGTTTTACGCATAGATCAAAAAAGGAAAAACAGCAATAACCGAATTCTACCGGGAAAAACCTAGTATCAAATAAAAAAAGTCAGTATCTTTGCAAGTGTTATCAACATTGAATAACATGCAAAAACAAAAACGGGTGAATAACAACAAGTTATTTATAAAGTAAATATTAGTTACAAACACATGATGGTTATTAACAAACATAAAAAAACCGATTTGTAAAGCTGATAGTCTATTATGCTAATATTCTGCTGCATAATGACTGCGAAAAAAACAAGCCATAATTTTTATTTTCAATGACATCTTTGGTTTCGATTAAGCCGATTAAAACTGTGCAACAAAATAGTAGTTTATGCAACGGTTGCATAATGATAGGCCTTAAAACACTAGTGCGGTTTTCATGAAACGAGCCGATAGGCGAGTTTCATAATAAGATCGCACGTGTGTTTTAAGGCCAAATTATGCAGAGTTGCATACATAACTTTATCTACACACATATTATAAATCCTCCATGATGGGTTCAGAAACAATATTTTCTGGCAACAAGTTATTTGTTGCAATCGTGGCTGCATATTTCCGATATCCGGCGCATTTTCACATCACACACACTCCGAGAAGACTACTTACTATTCATATTTTCAACTAAAATGTAAATTACAAACAACTTTTTCTATTCAATTCAACAAAATTCTACTTTCGTTCAGCAAAACGTCAACATAATGGTGGCGAGACCATTTTTTTTAAAATCATAGACAAACGGATGAAGTCTCTATTCTCACGTCACTCGAGATCAAATATTGTGCAATTTATATTAAAAAAACATACTGAATTGACGTTTCGTATCAATAACTGTTTTAATATCTATGGATACTAGAATAGAGACCCACTTGAGTTTTGACAGCTTTTCCAAATTTAATCTCATTTCTTTACTAAAAACGATAAAGAAGTCATGTTATTTCTTTATCGCAGCACTGGTTTTTCCTAATTGGTTGTCAAAATGGAGGTCATTTCCTATGCTTTTTGATTAACCAATGGAGGTTTTATGATATGGGTGTAGACAAAATATTGTTTAGGACTCACCGACATAGATAACAAGAGTTAGGCTCGTAAATAAAAAAAAACCGACTTTTTATAACAAAAAAAAAAAAACAATGACTTTGGAATGAAATGGAACAAACAATGATAACAGAAAAGCGAGAACTTGATGTTATTTACAAAGAAATATATTTACAATAACAGCAACCCACGTGAAAAGGAAAATAGAACGTATCAAGTTGTAAATAAGATGGCTTTAAAAAAACCGTAAAAGAAGGAATTGAAAATTTGGGTGCTTTTGCCACTTGTGATATTTACAAAAAAAAAAGACAAAAGACAGTGTTGTATATGTACTTTATAAAATCAGTCTTGCTTTCGTGCGCTTGGACTATGTAACACGCGAGGACGCCATAGCGACCCGATTGTAGGGGAAATGTTAGTAAAACATACACATGGCCATCCGTAATTTTCATCCATGCGGGCACAAGAAAACATCCAAATGGTTGGTACTAGTGAATTGTTGTCGTCTGAAATAGCTTGTCAGCTAGCTACAAAGTGACTCTGTCGAGAAGCGAATGGTACGAATAAGGCTGTAACTAGTACGGTGGTCAGTTGGAGGGTAAGGCTAATGATTGAAGCGAAATATGGGTAAATATTCGCATATACATTTCCTGCCAACCTAATAATTAAAGAGGTCATATATTCATCGATGATCGGCCCAGTAAAAAAGAGTGTCATATTATCAGCGTTAGATTTTCAGACACAATAAGTACTTTTTATTGGAGAATGGATGTAGACGTGATCTTGCACCCACAGGAATGTTGCATCCAATGGTTATCGCCTACAGTGTCAATCAGAACACACGCGAACTTATTCCCGTTTTCAGACCTTTAAACATCAAATACAAATACAGATATGTTGCGTGATTTCTTACTCCTACTTCCATAGCTTCCCTGTTTCAGACGCTGTCCATACGAAGCGCTAAACGGTTTATTCGGAAGCCAAAATTCGAATATTCAGTGGTCCCGTCTCATTCGCACGATTGTGTCGCAGTTCGAGAGCGAAAGGGATACTGAAAGTGGACCAAATAACTAAGTCCTCACCTACAACGCCCAGGGACGCGGCAGTAGTATCGCAGGTGAGGACCAAGAAACTCTTTCACCTCGAGACGAGGATCGTAGTTGTTTGAAGACCGGAATAAGTTCTCGAAAGTTCTCGGCTGTAGCCGGCGGGCGGGCGGAGTTGCGGAGTTGCGGGCGGTGCGAGCGTGGTGGCGTGCGGCGATGCGTGCATACCTTACCGACCTGGAAGTCGAACTTGCGCCACCGCTGCTCCGACTTGAAGCGGAACATGGTGGCGAGCGCCGCGCACAGCGACCCGCCCGGCTTCATGTCCATAAACACTTTCATCTGGAACAACCAACAACCTATCTCAATGCTTACTACAGACAATAAAGGCCTTACTTAAATACAACATTAAATCACCATTCTGTAGGTTATTTAGGTATTTAATTATTTATTATTATTATATGTATAGATTGTTTAGGAAGACCAATGTTTTCTTATTATAAAGCATTTAGGCGAAGAGTACGTATAATGTAAGGCATAGATAAAATAAACTGAATGTCACTTGTTAGGGTTCCGTAGCCAAATGGCATAAAAGGAACCCTTATAGATTCGTCATGCCTGTCTGTCTGTCTGTCCGTCCGTATGTCCCAGCCACTTTTTCCGAAAATATAAGAACTATGCTGTTGAAACTTGGTAAGTAGATGTATTCTGTGAACCGCATTAAGATTTTCACACAAAAATAGAAAAAAAAAACATACATTTTTGGGGTTCCCCATACTTAGAAGTGAAACTCAAAAAAAAAAAATCATCATTCCCATACGTAAAGGTTATCTAAGATAGGTCTTCAAAAATGATATTGAGGTTTCTAATATAATTTTTTTCTACACTGAATAGTTTGCGCGAGAGACACTTCCAAAGTGGTAAATTGTGTCCCCCCCTCCCTTTAACTTCTAAAATAAGAGAATGATAAAACTAAAAAAAGTATATGATGTACATTACCATGTAAACTTCCACCGAATATTGGTTCGAACGAGATCTAGTAAGCAGTTTTTTTTAATACGTCATTAATCACGGAACCCTTCATGGGCGAGTCCGACTCGCACTTGGCCGCTTTTTTAATTAGGCTCCTCAACTGACTTATGCGAAGCAATAGTCTACGCTCAAGAGTGATAAATTACTTACTCAAGGTTTTTATTATGAGAAAATGCCTGCTTAAGTAGGTACGGCATCGGTCTTGATCACAGACTATTAATACGAGAATTAGGGTGCCTTTCCACTGAAAAAGAGCGGGGCGGAGGTGAGCCGAGCTAACCAATCAGATTGTTTTATCGTATGTCAAATATTTCTCCGCCCTGCAGCTTTTCAGTGGAAAGGCACCTTTAGATTCGTTTAATGAATAGTTTTAGCATTTTATTTAGTGATTCGAAATAAGAGACAACTCTAACTTTTTCCTCCTCCTCTGCTGCACTGGGAGTGAAGAAATAGCATAGAATTCGTGCAGATGCTTATCATCCCGGCATGTAAAAGTCGACTAAGCGACGGGTGCTCTCCAACATGGTGGACTATCTGTATGGGCGATAGGCTGATCACTTGTCACCGTACGGTTCATCATACCATCTTAGGACAATTAATCGAACGTGGCCACAAGTAGTCTTGTGGCTCTGCCCACCCCATTAGGGATTTTGGGCGTGATGCTATGTATGTATGTATGTGTAACTTTTTCATTTGACATTCTCTAATATTCATTCACACATTTCACACGAAGCGCCTTGCTTCTATTTTTATAATACGCACAGCTAAGGAGTGGAAGTCTCTTCCTCATAACCTTTTTCCCGATCAGTATAACTTGGACCTTTTCAAGTCAAGGGTGAATAGGGACTATCTAGGTAAGCATGTGACATCTTCGGCCTTATCGTCACTTACCATCAGGTGAGATTAACAAGTGATTGCCTATTAAAAAAAAGCGGCCAAGTGCGAGTCGGACTCGCCCATGAAGGGTTCCGTGATTTATGACGTATTAAAAAAAAACGACTTACTAGATCTCGTTCAAACCAATTTTCGGTGGAAGTTTACATGGTAATGTACATCATATATTTTCTTTAGTTTTATCATTCTCTTATTTTAGAAGTTACAGGGGAGGGGGACATACATTTTACCACTTTGGAAGTGTCTCTCGCGCAAACTATCCAGTTTAGAAAAAAAATATACTAGAAACCCCAGTATCATTTTTGAAGACCTATCCATAGATACCCCACACGTATTGGTTTGACGAAAAAAAATTTTTTTTGAGTTTCAGTTGTAAGTATAGGGAACCCTCAAAATGTATTGTTTTTATTTTTTTCTATTTTTGTGTGAAAATCTTAATGCGGTTCACAGAATACATCTACTTACCAAGTTTCAGCAGCATAGTTCTTATAGTTTCGGAAAAAACTGGCTGTGACATACGGACGGACAGACAGACGGACAGACATGACAAATCCGTTCCGTTCCGTTTTTTGCCGTTTGGCTACGGAACCCTAAAAACAACAAAAATTGGCAGGTGCCGATTGGTTGAGGCGCCTTTATAAAGCAATGCGAAACAATAAGTTCAAGGTTGTGTGTACCATATCCATTAGCAACCTTATTGGGACAACCATCCGTTCAGTTGAATAGGCCATTGAAGCGATGCGAAATGGCTAATTAATAGGAATAGCACACAAGAAAATAAAATGTGTTATTCATGTGACGTCATCTACACCACATGATCATATAATAAAATGATCATATATGTATTTCACGACGCGGTTAGCCTAGTTGGGAGTGACCCTGCCTCCAAAGTTCCTCCGGGTTCGATCCCCGGTAAGGGCAAATATTTGTGTGATAAGCATGAATGTTTGTTTCTGAGTCTTCGATGTTTCCTATGTATTTAAGTATTTATTTCTCTATATAAGTGTGTATATCGTCGTCTAGTGCCCATAACACAAGCCTTTAGAGCTTACTTTGGGACTAGATCGATTTGTGTAAAGATTGTAGCCTGAATTATTATTTATTATTATACAAGATAGACAAATAGGATCGCCTATCTTACTTATACTTTACTTCGGTACATAAATAGAGGGTTAATTCCGGAAATAGAAGGAATCTTTTAGTATGGAAATTTGAAGCTTCCCAAAACAGTATCAATATAAAGTAGCTATAGAAAAGATTTAAGATGGTGAAGTAACTTATGCTGAATCAATTTAGACAAAGTTGAATATGTTGTTTAATCAAATTAAATAAAAACTGGACAAGTGCGAGTTAAACTCGCGTGGAGGGGGTTCCGTTCCGTACATGATTAACTGAAATTTACTACGTTACTTTAAATACCATAGACTTCTTATAGGTTTTATAAATAAATCTAATCTAATCTAAAAGAACAACGGCAACGTCTATTAAAAACGGTGAATGTGGCTAATAAACAATACGCCTAAGGTTTCTGTATCGGGGATCTTTTTGATGCTGAAATCGTCTTTATAGGTGCCGTGATAGGTCGTGTTTTTTTCTAAGAATCTGAATAGTTCGTGACGTTTCTAACCATGGTTTTTTAAAGGTAAGATTTCGGTTGACACAGATGATTTGCATAGTAAGAGTTCTAAATCCGTCTCTACTAATATTATCTCTCTATCGCTTCCTCAATTATGAAAACTGTCCCACGAACTCGATATCCGCCAGTACGGGTGTGTACCGTGAAAAGCGTGCGTCTTTCGTCTTGATTTCCCATAATAATCACAAAACAAAACCTACAACCATGAAATTCAGGGAAATTACTGAAACGTGACACATAAAACAAAGGACATGAAAATGTGGGTCATTTCGCATACGTTAATTATGAAAATGGAGGAGAATTCCCATTCCCATTTGAAACGTAAAAATATTTGAGCTCCCTAAGGAGCAAAGACGCCCTGAACATTATAAAAGAAATCCTAAGGTTTATAAGTGTAAGAACTATCCAATCAGACTGAAAAAAAACAGCAACAGGATACGTATTTGTGTAAACTTAACAAACAAACAAACAAACAACAAATTAATTTAAGGGAAAATAACAACTTGGCTTTACCTACTTCTCGATACGCGCATTTCAAGAATAAATAGTTTGGACAATATAGCTATTAGAGTATATAACGAACTTGATGACAATATTAAAGACTCTCCTAACCTTACAACCTTTGAAAAGCGTGTCAAAGAATTATGTTTGAGTAAACCATACTACACCATAAAAGAATATTTTGCCAACTCCTTAGATTAAACAACATAAATATTGATTACTAGCTGGTGCCCGCGACTTCGTCTGCGAAGAATAATAATTTAAGTAACCTATGTACTTTTAAACCTTCCCTAGACCTCCACGAACATTTCAAGACTAAGATAAGATAAATCCGTTCAGCCGTTCTCGAGTTTTAGTGAGACTAACGAACAGCAATTCATTTTTATATATATAGATAATAGATAATTCTAAAATTAAGTTTGTATTGTTTCTGACTACGATTTAAGTGTTATTATTATTATTATTTTTTCCACTGTTTCTGATTTGTAGTTTAATTCATCTGTAATGTAATGACTTTATTTAATATTTAATATTTGCATGCATTTAATGTTTTATGCAAATAAATGATTATGATTATGGGCATCAATCACACATAGCCACTTCGGTCAAACTCATCAACCGTTCCGTCGTGAGTAAAAAGAGACAGTGTCGGAAACGATATTGTTAGAAAGAACATGTCGAACAATGAACTAACCTCAATAGATTAACAAAAAAGCGTCTTCCTCAGTAAAACTTAATTACAGGCCTTCGCTAAGGTCAGATGCGCGACGCGATGTCGCCTATCTTTGACTTTGCGACTGGCAATTGCTATTTGTTAAGTTAAGTGCCAAGAACAAGTTTAATTAACGTAAACAAATAAATAAACGCAATTGACCTACAAACACTCGTGGTCGTAGAAGTGGAAAGAATCGACGGAAATTGAGCACATATTATTTTTGTAAGATTTCGAGCAAAACCTTTTATCACCGTTTCCTTTTTAGGGTTCCGTACCTCAAAAGGAGAAAACGGAACCATTATAGGTTCACTCGTCACTCGGAACTGATTGAGTTGAGGTACACATATGGAAGTCAGTGACCGCAACACGGACGTATAATGTAATTACTTATAAATGAATTTTAAACATGGGGTTCACTTTTAGGGGGCAAATTAGAAAGTTAAAAAAAAAAAAAATTTGCAAATTTTGTTGTGTGACATATCAAATGAAAGAGCTCGTTGTGAGTTATTTTTTTTAATTTTTAATAATTTTGAGATCAATGGTTTTAAAGTTATTTAGGAAAATAGGCGAAAATTTACCATTACCCCATATCTACTGAGCCTACAATTTTTAAAAAATACAGAAAATAGTTCTTTCCCAATAGATTACAGGAAAACCTATAAGAAGTCTATGGTATTTAAAGTAACATAGAAAACTTCATATAATCACGGAACCCTCTCCACACGAGTTTAACTCGCACTTGTCCGGTTTTTAATAGAAACAGATTTTAGGGACCCTTAATTTAACATACCTTACTACTGCCTGTTAAAGGTAGGTATATGTATTATGTGGCAATCCTCAAGATTATAATTTGTAGCCAACCTTCCCAGCACATGCCCTTAATCTCGCAAACAACAATGGGCCGCCATTTTACTTTCAAATCAAGGCTTCATTGTTAATATTTTAAACTTTATTATTTCCATTAGACACATTGGATACAATGAGACTGGTTTTGATAGTCCGTTAGATCAAATTTCGGTCGAGAATGTCAAAAATGGTAATAATATTTACTGAAGGACGACCTTTTTAATTCCAGCCTCCTAAAAATCGTGAGAAAATCGTTCGTTCTTGTGAACTTTCACTCTTCCGTTTCATGGAGATAAAAAGATAAGTAAAATCCATTAGGGCATTATAATTATAACAGATGTAAGCTAAACAAACTTGATAAGACGATCAATGAAATTCGAATGTCAAGGTATTATAACACTCGCAGAAATCACACGAACGGCAGTGACCGGTTCTGTCTATAGCGCTGCAGACGCGTAGCTGGGCCCGCTATTATTTAAATTATCATAGTTAGAACAAGCAAAAAAAACCATGAAGTCTGTGACGAGAACGCTTGCCATTTTAGCGTTCGTTGCCAGTGCCTGTGGATCTAATTCTAATAGGGCGCCGTTAATAACAAATGTAAGTCAACCTTGTTTTAGATCAACTTAAGCAGTGAGATCAAGCCACCTTGGACACTAAACTTAATTACGAAACAAGTACGAGATTCTCTCCAATTCACTGTTTAAATCCCATACATTTCCATTCTTTTCTGCACACAGCGCACCTGTACAAATATTATAACTCACTATTTTTTTTATTGGCTATTATTATTATTATTTTTTACATAATGTATAACAGGTCTTTATAAAGTATAAAAGCAATTAAAGGCAAGTAAAATCTATTTTAAGATCCGTTATAAATCTAAAAATGCACTGAATACCCTTAAATTACAGGTACGGCGGGGAGGAATCCACTTCGAAGGGCCGCATTGGGCGAGAACAGAAAATTCACTGTACTGGGTGGACATTGTGAAACAGATGGTATACAGACTGGATGGCCAATCCGGGAACATCACTACACGACAAATTGGTACCAACCTATACTACTATAACCCTTTCATGACTACTGAATGTTATTTTATTTTAATTACTGAACGATAAGGTCAGAACTTAAAACGGTCAGCGGCCCTGCCAAGGTTGACACGAGGATAAGTTAACCCCATCTTATCTCTAAGTGCGTCTCTCTCACACTAGTGTCGAAGAAAGAGATAGACGGAGAGAAAAGACGGGGTTAACTTATCCCCGTCTCAGCCATGCTAGGGCTGATAGGATGGTATCTTATATCCCGAAAGAGGAAAAAAGGCAGTACATATAGCCTTCTTGAGATAACTAAGTCTGACGATGACGTTACATACCGAGACATGCAGTCAATGAAATTGAATTGTACCTCTCTTGACTTGTAGCAAACATAGTATGCGAGACCTAAAATCCGCAAATGATATTCTATAAAGCCTGTCTATTCCTTTCGTAGGTTACGGGCCCGTGACTTTTGCGGTAACAGTGAAGGACCACCCAAAGATGCTGGTGCTTAGTGCCAGGTCGGAGGTGTACCTGCTCCCGTGGGACGCGCCCGCGGGGGACGCGGCGCTGAGACTGCTCAGCGTCGTCGACTTGGGCCTACCCAGCAACCGTTGCAACGACGGCAAGGCTGACGCCAAGGGGAGACTGTGGTTTGGTGAGTTGTTTGCGGTCGCGACGCGGACACTTCCAATGAAAATTTTACGGCAGTTAAAGGGTTATAGCCGGTCGAGTCCTTTTTTAACCGACTTCAAAAAAACCGAAGGAGGAGGTTCTCATCAATTCGACACGTACATTTTTTTTTCCTAGGTTAAGTTCCCGTCAGTGGCGAAGCCTCAAATATTTCCTAAGGGAAGCCGGAAGAATTAGACTCTACGTGCAAGTCTGGCATTTAGTCAGAATAACATGGACTTCACTGACAACTAGCCGTAGCTTTCTAGCTTGGTAAAGCCGTCAGGAATCGGCTTGTAGGCAGGCTGCGCCACTGGTTCCCGTGTCATTCGCGGTAACAGTGAGGGATAACGCGGTACCTCTTAAAAGTTCTGGCTTGTCAATACCGATTAGACTTGAACATATAACTAAGAGCTTTTGCACACCTTTGGTTACTTAGTCAACGCGCATTTTATATATTTTTCGTTATTTATTGTTAGTGTAAAAGTGACTGATAGCTTGCTATAAGAAACGCGCGTGAAAATTTCCACGGACAATTCATATTATTATACGTATAGGTACACAATATAAACCAGTCTTTTAAGTAGATTTTGATCCGTTCAGATTATGTTAAATCTTCTACATAATTCATAATTCAAATTTTTAGTTAGCTCTTAGCAGTCTCTATGACACAAGAAATAAAGTCAACAATATTGTTTGGGGCACTTCAGACCAAAGTAGATGTTTGGCACAGCCTATGAATTCACCATTGCTAATTAATATAGGTAACATTACAGGAACAATGGGTAAAGAGGTGGGCACAGTCCTCGACAAAGACCAAGGCACTCTGTACATGATGGACGAGTACAACCACTTAGAGCCAGAGATAAAAGTGCGGCCGGTGTCAGTATCCAACGGCATAGCCTGGACAGCTGACAACAAGTTCATGTTCTACATAGACTCTCCCACCAGAAATATTGAGGTTTTTGATTTTAATCTCGCAACTGGTGTTATTCGTAAGTTGATTTATTAGTTTGTGAAACTAGCTTTTACCCGTGGGCAGAAATGTTTTTTTAAATTAGATGGTTTCAAGTACCTGACTTTTTAAATTTAGATTTTTTTCCCACCAATCTCTCATCGGGCACGCACGAACTTGCCGTTAATAAATTTTTCAACCTTTTAAGGGCTGGTTATCTTAAAAATAAAAAGGCCAAGTGCGAGTCGGACTCGCGCACGAAGGGTTCCGCACCATTATCTATAAAAACGGCAAAAGAACTGTTGTATGGGAGCTCTCTTAAATATTTATTTTATTCTGATTTGTTAGTATTTGTTGTTATAGCGGCAACAGAAATACATCATCATTTCAACTGTCTATCACGGTTTATGAGATACAGCCTGGTGACAGACGGAAAGACGGACGGACAGCGGCGTCTTAGTAATAGGGTCCCGTTTTACCCTTTGGATACGGAACCCTAAAAAAGTCATGTCCTTCCCTAGGGCTCAATCTATCTCCATACCAAGTTTCATCAAAATGGGTTCAACGATTTAGCCGTAAATCGCGGAAATACATAAAAAGGACGGACTCTCATTGGGCCGCACCAACTTCCAGTAAATCAATTTTTCAGCCCCTGTTTCACCCTCTTAGGGGTTAATTTTCTCAATAAAAAGTAGCCTATGTCAATGCTCAAACTACTTCCATATAAAATCGAAAATCGGTTTCTGGCGTTTAGCCATGAAAACGTAACAGACAGACAAGAGTTACTTTCACATTTATAATATGAGTATGGATAATGTTAGATACAGTGGATTCATCAATACTTGTAAACAAGTTTCTAACCTCAAAATGTGCAATTTTTGAGTGAAACAGCAGTTTTATCCTAAATAAAGCAAACCTAGGCTAAAAATTGGCAGTGACGACTAAAATACTGTCCTTTATTTGCAAGGAAACAGCTGTTTTAGCCAAAAAAGGTACATTTTGAGGTTAGAAACTTGTTTACTAAATAGGACAAGTATGGATGAATCCACTGTACTTGTGTACTTTTTAGTTTCTACTGACTGTTCATTGTTAAAGTATTATCTAGTAAAAAACATACAATAATGTTTCAGGAAATAGAAGGACGCTGTTTAGTTTCCAATTAAATAATGTAACTGGGGTTCCTGATGGCATGACGATTGATAAAGATGGCAACTTGTGGATAGCTTGTCATGAAGGAGGGAAAGTAAGTATCATTTTTAACCGACTTCAAAAAACGAGGAGGTTATCTATTCGATCCAATTTTTTTATGTATGTTCTCGCATAATTTTTAGGTTAACACTTTCATTACAAGGTCAAAAACCAAGATTTTGTTGCATGCCAGTCATCTATAATTAGTATGGAACGAACTCCCCTCGGAAGTCGTACGGCATGTGAACAAAGCTATTGAGAACTCCCGAAGGGAGTTCCCGGTACTGAACGTGTTAACCTTTTGAACGCCCCAGTCGGCTGTAGGCGACGGCAGATTTCCGTGCCCCTGACGCCACGATATGCCGTTTTCCATACATTTGCGTCGACTACAGCCGTCGTCGAGCGCCCGTGGCACGCTTTTTCGCCGTTAGCCGTGGCGTTCAAAAGGTTAATAATGGTTTGAGTGAAGTGCATCACAGATCTTGAATACAAACTGTCTGGATCCAAACTAATCAATCCTAGTAACTCCATTCATTATTATCTTTAGCTATCCAATTATAGTTGAATATAGCAAAGAATATCAAATCTACATATTGGTTATTGTATGCAAACTAGATCTCCTAAAAAACTGCTTAAAATTGCAGCTCATTTTTTATTTTATTTTACAATTGCAACTAATATTACAGGTAATCAAAGTAGATTCAAGAGCTGGAAAACTTCTAGAACAGCATAAAATACCAGCATCCAAAGTGACATCAGTGATTTGGGGAGGACATGACCTCTCCATCTTGTATGTAACTACCAGCCGAGTGGGACTGAGCCCGGGTGAATTAGCGCAGCAGCCCGAGGCCGGCTCGCTGTTTGCTATTGAAGGAACTGGGACTAGAGGACTGCCTGAGAATCAATTTGTATTTGCAGATGCTGCCACATATTGAATTGGGAGTTTTTTTAATAAAGAATGCAAAGTTACTGAGAATTGTTGTAGGAGTGATTAAAAACCTTGGAAAACTAGCATTTTACATTTTTTTCTTGTCTCTAAATGTAAGTAATCAAATTTGTTCACTTTATATAAGTAAGGTTGAAAATACATTAATAATTATAGGCCTATCATTATTTTATCCTACATAAATAAAATTTTGGTTTGAAACATCGTCATATTTATATATAATATCAATAATATTTAATTATTAAACATATCACGTTTAATAATTAAATATTATTACTGAGTGAAAACAGCGGCTAATAAACTGTATGTAGTAGAGATGCAACAGATATCCGGTTACTATCCGGTATCCGGATATCCGGCCATGATTTTACTATCCGGCCGGATACCGGATATTGAGTCAGTATCCGGCCGGATACCGGATAGTAAAAACTTGGATCAGAAATACGATAAAATAAATAAATGCCATCAGAAATAAACAAAATCGTCATCAGTTATTAAATTAAAACTTAGTTTCTTTTTATTTAAGTATAAAACTAACACGTGACATCGTGCATGTTCGAATATTCCCAACTGACAAAATAAGACGCGTATGTAACCTAAACGGGCCTTCCCAGCATTTAAAATTCGTAACGTGTTGAAACTTGCTTGCCGCGTAAAGGCAGCGCAAGCTAACACGACTTTAGAGATAGATTGTGTGCGGCCGGATATCTGGCTATCCGGCCAATGGTCATGCCGGATATCCGGTATCCAGCCAAACCACTATCCGTTGTATCTCTAGTATGTAGTTTTCGCCTGCTGCATGCTGTTATAATTAAATTAAACAATATTGTAATTCATTTATAAATAAGTATAAAAAAGGTAATTGTACACTAGCACTGAATTTATTAATTGAATAAGACAAAATCTCTATAATTTTTTCTTGCTTCATTAGCCCTAAGAATCCAATGACAGAAGCTCCATGTATCTGAAGCCGTAAGCTGTAGTTTTTTATTATCATGGATTATTTGTAAAACTAAATCATTCTAAAATAAAAGTTAAACATTCTTACTGGAAGCCTCAAGAAGGGTGGGTCTGTGGCATTCTTCCCCAGTTTGCTTTCTTGGTATTGAATGAGCTGGATAACAAGCTGGGCCAAGCCCTCCTTAGTGGGAGGATCTGTCTGGACATGCTGAAAAAGGAACATTTCTTGTTAAATAAGGTCAATACTACTGGCAGGAAATACATGACCAAAGCACACAAGAAGCTTAAACCATGTTAGTTCATGATTTGCTGAGATTAACAGTAAGGTTGTTTGTTTTCCTATGGTTTTACTCTGTTATTAGGGTTAGCATAGTCTTCGAAGATTTAAGATTCAAATAGCAGCAAGAAACAACTATTGTTTCGCGTATGTTACTTTTTGATAACCATCCAGTGAATATTATTTACCTTTTTGCAATTCTTCTGCAACCAAACACGAATTTGATCGAATTGTGCCAGCGATTCCGGCGACTGGAAAAATTCAATGTTCGGGCCGCCGTCTTTCTTAGGTCCTATAGTAGTCATTTTTCACGAAACTAATTCTTATGAGTAGCACAAAAACACTTCTATATTTAATCGACACGGTTATTTCTTAGAATCTGTGATATGGATAAAGTAAAATTCAATTTCACTAATATTACACGCCATCGGCATCAATCAATTAGACAGTTGCATTTTTTTATTTGTGAAGTGATGGCGTCTTTTTTGTTGACATTCAAGCTGTGGTGTTGCTATTTTATAAAAGTACATAAAATAATGGTTATAATCGGTTTTTCCACCCTAATCTTACAGCGGTATCTATTGTCGCGTAGCAGTACTATATTGTAAATAAGAGCACCATAAGTTTACTTATTATTTAAGAAAGATGGCGTTAAAATTTAAATCATTTTATTGCGAAAGGTGTGTGTGCGTGTGGGTGTGGAGATTAGTATATATTTTGTTTGTAACCGGTACGGCATACACGTGTAATGTAGAAACTAGCTTCATTTTTCTAAATTTATTTTTTTGGGTTCCGTACCCAAAGGGTAAAACGGGGCAACAGGCTGTATCTCATGAACCGTGATAATTACAGTTGAAATTTTCACAGATGATGTATTTCTGTTGCCGCTATAACCACAAATACCTACTAAAAACAGAATTAAATTAATATTAAGGGGGCTCCAATACAACAGACATATTTTTGCCGTTTTTATAGATAATGGTACGGAACCCTTCGTGCGCAAGTCCGACTCGAACTTGGCCGGTTTTTTCACTATAATCAATAAAGTCAGTTTTATTGTTGTTTCAGTATTCTCATACAAAACGAATTTCAGCGATTATATGACTCAGTTGATCTTTAATCAATATTCAAAAAACGTATACCTATACCTAGAGCGAAATCGTTGTCGCCTTCTGTATGCAAAGGATGAGTTTGGCCGTTGGTTCAGTCCTCTTAAATTTTCAGTGGCGGTGGAACGTCAAGGACGTCAAGGGTATAAAAATTGTTAATTTACAGGAAAAAAAACACAGAATAACATTAACATGTTTATTTTATCATAATCATCTAAGAAAAAGCACGTCTAGTTTCTGGCCGCTTTTTCTGTCAACTCTGAAATTTTTGCAAACTATCTTTGTATTTTATAATGAACAATAATAATAATTACTGTATATTTACTTTCACGAAACGAGCTATTGAAACATGAGTCATGTAAGGATATAACAAACATTTAATTGACATGACATGTATAGATTTAGTTTATAGTAAAACCCATTGAAAGATGTGTTGTAATTATTTAACGACATTGACAAGTTATTGTCCAATAATAAATGCGTAAATGTATAAATCGCCCAAGGGTTCACTGTAAGAGATCCCTTAAATAGATGACGTCGCATTAGTACATCTTTTCTATTATTATTTTTACTGATTATCTTTTTGTAATTGTACTTCAGTACAATAAATGACATTATATAAATAATATCAATAATAATTTTAAAGTTAACAACATTTTATCTTACGCAACAAGTGGATCGCAAAATACGATGACGGAAGCATGAAAGCGACAAACGACACCGATCACATCAGGCCACTTTAAATTTATTGTACGTAATGTTTTGTACTTTTAATCGCTTCTTTATCTTTCTAAACACATTTATAGATTCCAGTTACATTAATATTTCAGTTATTTTAAACTTTTCAAACTACCTATATAACATCGTATTGTAGTATCTAACATTGAATCATTTTCGACTTTGATATCACTTTTAGCAATTGCTATAAGTACTATTTTTGACTTCAGAAAACCTATGTCATGGAAAAAAAGCGCTTACCGGACACGGATTAATATAATTGGAATATATTAATCCGTGTTGCTTTTACCAATTTTTACCCAACTGCGGCAGAGCCCAGCGGGAGGGTAATGTTTTTAGTTTCAAATATGCGTGAGTTTAAGTTAAATAGTTCCGGCAGTTTTACTTGACGTATGACACATAATCTTATCGGTAAAACTGGAGATAAGTGTATTTTCAAGGAAAAAGATCTTTGAGATCTCTGAATTGACATTTATTTTTTATCATGCTAACTAGTTCACATACATGAAACACGATATTATTGTCATTAAAATTGATTAAACATATCAATATTTCTATACACACGCTAAAAAGCAGTTTAAAAAATAATACATATTAAATAGTATAAAATGGATGTTTGCCGTCTAAGGAGTTCCAGACAGCTTCGACTTCATAAGACAAATCGTCCTCATCTAAATTATTTTTAAAAAGCAGCAAGAAAATTGTGCGGTAACCACCAGACAACATAAACATTTTGAAATCACAGAAGTCACAAAAAATACTTTTATTATTATAAATGACGATGAAATGCATATTTACTAGCCTCACAGACAAGGTCAATCCTGCAGAATGACGCCGTGCGTTGGTGGACCAATGATAAAATGTAAGGGGGAGGGCAGTAACTCATGCAACCCCACAGCACTCCAAAATATCAAAGACCGATAGGGAAGCGACTCTAAGTCGGAGATCCAAATTTTGAAGCATCAATGGGGAAGATGCATAAAAATCAAAATGTGGTTGACTTTCATAATATATCAATATTATGAAAGTAAACGTAAACAATAGCATATTACAGAAAAAAGCAAATCATTTTGACTATTCATTTTTATTTTATTACGGGTCAAAATCAGTGAAAAATATATATTGGCTTTTAGTTCTGATTTTAGTTATTTGGACATCCTCATCAAATTTATAGCACGTTTTATTTCTACGATGTTGATCTAAAAACAGTATTTTCGGAAATAATTGCAGATTTCGTTTAAACGCCATACATTTTGTACAGTCAACAAATGCTATGACGTCATAGTTGTCGTCCATTTTGTATGGAGTGTTTTTGCGAGTGGTATGAACAGTGACTTTTCAAGGCTTTATAACTCATAAAATAAACAACATAATGATGTGTTGCGTACACAGATCGTTTTCTATTTCGCAGCACTTTCCAATAGGTAGAACATGAAATAAAAAAATGCATCTTCCCTATTGTACCGAATCTATAGAACCAAGCTGATAATTGGCAGAACCATGCCAAAGGTGGCAGCAGTACTCTATGCAAGAGCGGATTTGCACTTGATACATATTAAGCAGCTGTCCTGACCTTGAAAATTGACTATCCA
Organism: Tortricodes alternella; assembly: GCA_947859335.1. Lineage (NCBI taxonomy): Eukaryota > Metazoa > Arthropoda > Insecta > Lepidoptera > Tortricidae > Tortricodes > Tortricodes alternella. The sequence continues at coordinate 7,167,055 of OX401987.1, read as the reverse complement.
AAGTTCAGGCCAGAAAATATCTAGACCAAGGAGTTGTAAATGGTGAGTAACCGGGACAGATACATGCTAGGTGCAAAGATTTATTTATGAGTAGTCAAACGACTCGATTGGCATCGCCCCAATCAGACACGGCCTGCGGAGTCGAACTCTAGTCTATCTCTACCGAGGCCTCGCGCTTGGACTGCCTATCAGCATGGGTAGCGCATGACTCGCAGAGGTATCCCTCTGAAAAGGTGCTATCATCTGCGTACCCAAAGATACAAGGTATTAACTAATTCAGAACCAAAACTTTTAATAACAATGTTTCACCTTTCTGTTAGAATATCGTTTTATATAAAATTAAATATAAAATAAATATCTTTAACAAGCCCAACTCTTAACAAAAGTAGCAAAACTATGCAACAACTAATAATGTAATATCACGTTCAATTGCTCTTTACAAACAATAACCTAAGTATATCAATAAATTGAGCTATAAGCGTAAAACTGGCTCTTAAAACAAAAAAACATTATTCCCTGGTTTCCCATAATTTCATTTGCCAAAATTATATCTGTTCATAACGTCATATTATACCATAAACATGCCCTCATGCTGTGTGGCATAATTTTTAAATGCAATAATAGTATTATTTCGATAAAATTCAAAGCTATATATAATATAATATCATTTGATATAACATTAATTTTCAAAACTCACAATGATTTCATGCTATGAGCATCATATACTGTATCATAGTACTGTGAATTTCAGTTCTATGACAACCTTTTAATAGAGGGTACTGCGCAGGGGGCGAACCACCTGTAGGCAAGGCGGCACAGCCCTTCGTCACAGCAGAAAGTACAAGAGCGAGTAATACTATTCAACTCTAGTAGGTTCGTTAGATAAGTCTATCCACGCGCCCACCACTTAATTTTGCGTTGCAAGATGCGTAAATGTATTAATAATTAGTAGTGGAACGCGTCTTCGTGGAATGATACTAATATAGTTGCCTTTTGTGCTCAAAGCAGAAAAAAAGCTATTCGTCACAAAAAAAACAGGAAACAGAAGAAAACTCAATACGTACATAGTTTGTCATTATGTATATTTACCAAAAAAGTTTTAATTACTGAGCGTCTCCTTTGTTATACTGAATAAATAACAACAAAATAGGTTGGTTTAGATTTAAGCCTAGGCAATAGGCATTTGTATCCGAAAACCAAATATAAAAATTAAAAAGTATATAAAATATTTTTAGGATTTGAACGAAATGGCAAATACAATTATTGAATATAAAAATTATGTCTAAAAAATAGGCCATTTAAAGTTGGGCCAAATAAAATTTATGAAATATGAAAATTATGCCAATGAAATTATTACACATGATATTTCATTAAGTGAATTTATGGAAAACTTAGGACTACCCGAAAAAACATTTATCTACATTCGGGTACAAATTGTAAACATAATTTCATTGTCAGAATAATACTTCCTTAAAACAAGCAATTTTACCTGCCAATTCCAACTATCTAGGCAACAACACGATCTAAATGACTGCACTGAAAATGTTGAATATGAAATAATAACACAGCTATTTGAAATGCATCATCGTAATTCTTATTATATGTAACAATTCTGAACGAATCCCTATAAAGTAATGAGTGAAGTGAACAAAAACAAGTTAACCTTTTGACCGCCAAAGTCGGCTGCAGCCGTCAGCGTATACAGAGTAAAAAGTCCTTCATTACCTTGACTTAAAGTTGAAACTCGTGTTACTTCTCAGACATGCTTGGCGGTCAAAAGGTTAAAATAAGCTTTTGCTTGAGATTTTCCAAGTATTTTCCGAGTAATCACTTTAAAATCTGTACGGGTCAGTATACCTACCTATTTTTATTCACTAGACCAACTTGCTGGATTTTGATAGTAATTCTAATTGATTTTTATTAACATAAACAAATATTAAATAAATTACATTTAACGAAGCACACTATTAATAAATAAAAACAAAATGTCGGTACCCACATGAAAGGAATGAGCATGTAATTAAATTGAGGTGATATCGCTAAAACACAGTGGTGTGAAGTATGCTACAGTCAATCAGTATTTATTTGACGTATGCATTCGACTGACAACTGATAAAGTCTGACTTCCGACCATTCGTGTACCTTAAACAGTACCACACTTCACACAAACCAGTCGTGTAGTTTTCCAAGATTTTGTCACGAAAAAGGAGTGTCCACCGCGGGCGCTCACGTGTAACAAACACACGAAGAGTGTATATTTTAATTTATACTATAGTCAATTCGCGTTAAGAGAATAGTGATTCGACAGTCTAAAGGTGTATTCACAGTGGAGTATAAAAAAAATTACGCAGTTTATGTTTTAAACCCCGAAGTTTTTTGATAAGTAATAATAATGATTATGTTCCGTTTGTTTTCTAATAATTTTATAAACTGTATCTTCGGATACAGTAAGATTTACATAAATCAAATCGTTAATAACTTGTCTTTCTCCGCTGTTAAATATCGATTCACTTTTATTTTTTCGACTAGGAGGTGTATCCATTTTTAGGACTCCGTACCTAAAGGGTAACAACGGGACCCTATTACTAAGGCTCCGCTGTCCGTCTGTCACCAGGCTGTATCTCAAGAACCGTGATAGTTAGACAGTTGAAATTTTCACAGATGATGTATATCTGTTGCCGCTACAACAGCAAATACTAAAAAACATAATAAAATAAATATTTAAGGTGGCTCCCATACAAGAAACGTGATTTTTTTGCCGTTTTTAAAGATAAGTTTTTAAGGATACGACCGTTTTGTACGAAAGTCTGCCTTGAATTGATCTATGTGAACTCGGCTTTCTAATTTCCTGCACCCTGATTGGTCGGGGTGCGTGGCTAAGCCAACGGACAACGATGACTCACTATTTTCTTAACGCGGATGGACTATAATTAGCACTTTTTGACGAATGTTCATTATACTCAAACGCTTGCGGTGGACACAACGGCGTATCAATAATACTGAGTCGAGGATGTTGAGAACAGCCCCCCGTTCGAAGCTGCTCTCACCATATCTCGTGTCCTTTTCAACTCAATCGACTGGTACCTGTGTTAGAGAGAGATGAGCCGACTGTGAACGGTGGCGTCTAACGCTAACGGATGCCGAGGTAATTTTCGGCGAGGCCTATGTAGTAGATCGACTGCGCGATGCCGAACAGAGGCGCAATCACCATCATTCGACAGGCGCCGCCCTTGAAGAACGCCCTGGGACCTTCATTCTTCAATGTCGTCCTGCATAACATAACATTTATTTATTTTCAAATGAACGGTGAAGCAATTACACTTAAGGGCAATACAAGCTGATTCGAACTCAAATACCAGGTACGGTTTATTAATATGGGCCAAAATAAATGTTTACCTGAAAATGCTTATACATTTTCTAAGCAAACACTTAAAAACCTGTATCTGTATAATATTTATTTTTACAAGCTTATATTTATTTTCACCTGCCCAGGTGTCTGTAATCAAATCTTGTAAGTTAAATTTTACCCAGTTTTCGGTTTCCGATTGAGCTGAAATTTTGCCATGGAGCTGATCTGATGATGGACCCGGAAGGTGGCCATGGGAACTCTCTAATAAAAAGTCGGAACCCCATCGAGTTTGGGCTCGTTTGATTCGTATTAACAAGAACTCTAGTCCTAGATGGTTCGTTTTTTGTTAACCTTTTGAACGCCACGGCTGAGTGCGTCCTTGCCTCGGGCGCCGAGTGGCGGCTGTAGCCGACAAAATGTATGAAAGATGGCATGCCGTGGCGTCAGCGGCACGGATATCTGCTATCGGCTACTGCCTACTGTGGCATTCAAAAGGTTAACAACTAATAAAAGCTTGTTCTAAAAACCATCCTAATCCTATCCTAATCCTTACTAATATTATAAATCTGAATGTAAGTTTGTTTGTTACGCTTTCACGCGAAAACTACTTAACCGATCATCATGAAACTTTGTACACATATTCTTGGAGGTATTAGAAGTAACATAGGATACTTTTTATCCCGGAAAATTACAAAGTTCCCGAGGGAATAACTATAACCGAATTCCACGCGGACGAATTCGCGGGCAGCTAATAATTAATGAATTAACAATCTTTTTTTATCAGTTGGCTAATGGTGTATAGAGTGCACTCACTGGATACAGTCCATGATGGAGGAGTACTGCTTGCCCTCTTTGGAGATGGTCTGCATGCGCGTCTTGACCACGTCGAGCGGGTTGACGGACAGCGCGGCCGTGGAGCCGGCCACGCAGCCCGACATGAACGACCACCTGACCACACCACGTAATGGATCTATACTGAATCGCACCATTTTTGTGCACAATCATAGTTTCTCATAATGGGGAAGTTGCATGAAAATCAAAAGACTCGAAGACTCGCTATTTTGTTCATGTAATAGGTGGCTAACGGTGTTGGTCGCACATAATGTATTATTACTAAGTAAATTTGTTGTAACAACTGTTTTGTGCGACTGTATGTTTGCCCAAATAAATGGAAAAAAAAACATGAGATTTAAATGATATATTATGAAAGTAAATGTAAACAAAAGCATATTACAAAAAAGGAGATCATTTTGATTATTCATTTTTATTTGATGAAGGGTCAAAATCTTTGAAATATATATGTATTGTTTTTTTAGTTCTGATTTAAGTTTTTTGGACATCCTCATCAAATTTATGTCATGTTTTATTTGTACGATGTTGGTCTAAAAACAGTATTTTCGGAAATAATTGCAGATTTCGTTTAAACGCCATACATTTTGTCCAGTCTAATGACAGCTGTGGAGTTTTGTGTGGAGTGTTTCTGCGAGTGGTATGAACAATGACTTTTCAAGGCTTCATAACTCATAAAATAATCAACATAAAAATGTTTTGCGTACACAGATCGGTTTCTATTGCTCTGCACTTTCAAATATAAGATAGAAAAAAAATGATGCATCTTCGGTATTCTGTTAGTACTAAATCTGATAATAACAGTTAAATTAGGGCGTACGCACACGTGTGTATGCGTGCGTGCGTCTGCGAGCGGATGTGTGTGTGTGTGTGTGCGTGCGTGCGTGCGTGCGTGCGTGCGTGTATGTGTGTGTGTTTGCACGCGCGCGCGTGGTTACGAGTGATGTACCAGAAGGGCGGCGCGGTGGCGCCGGGCGCGCGCGGCCCCAGGTCGTTGAGGACGGCGAAGGTGGGGAAGTACACGACGCTGAAGGACACGTCGCGCGCGCCGGTGGCGCTCAGGCCCTTGTACAGGCCGAGGATGCCGTTCTCGGCCAGCAGCTTGCGCGTCAGCTGCAGCGCCGTCACGCGCGTCACGGTCCGGCCCTCTGCACACGATGGCTCACATTCACATTCCACACTAACCAGCGTCCTTGTTCACGCTGCAAACTTTATAACATTGTAACTTTTTACGTACGATATAATACGTATCGATGAAGGAAAACATCGTGAGGAAACCTGCATACATTTGCGTTAATAGGCTAGTTTCCTGAAAAATTCTTATTAATCCGTCATTTAGATTATAAAAAAATATTGAACACATATTTTTTCTTTTGTCAATTAAACAAAAAATTACGAAGATATAGTGCGTTTAAGTTCCGCGTGACGTCAGGACTTTGTACACTTTTTACCATTAAGTGACAACATTAGCCCCCACTCCCGAACTTTGATGCGCGTTATCTTTGTCAATTTTGATTAATTTGATAAAGCAAAAAATACCTGTTCAATATTTTTTGATAATCTAACTGACGGACTAATTAGAATTACTATTTTTTTACCCCGGAAACATCCCTATTCAAAAGTGTGTGTGAAGTCCCCAATTCGCACTGGACCTGCGTGGGGACTAGTAGGTATGTGCTCTGCGACCCTAGCATGCCAGACACGGGGATATATTAAAACCGTTTATCTCTCTATCTCTTTCGTCGGCACTAGTGTGAGCGAGACGCACTTAGAGATAAGACAGTTTAACTTATCCTTGTGTCAACCATGCTAGGGCCGGAGTTACGCTTACGCTGATGACGTATCAATATGGAATAATATAATTGGTCACCCTGCGCTGTCATCGTTTTGCAGACCAATGCATATCTTTTAACACTTTCACTGCCAGCCCAAAAATGGAGTTCCATTCCAGTGGCCAAAGTATTGCCTCCATACAAAATTACTATAACAAGAACCCGACTAGCTGGTCGTCCGGCGTGGCGACAAAGTAATAGAGGAGCCGATATCGGGTTTTTCGCACTGAATGTGTCAAGTTCTTTTTCGACGCACCCAAATCACCGCCGATCATCGTTTAAAATTGTCTTCATTCTGTCACCGTACCAATCTAACATAGCATAGTTTATCATGGAAGCACAATTGGCAATGTATTGCTGCAATCCGGGCTATTCCCAAAAGTTTAAACTGAAACTTAATGAAATAGGTAATGTTTTCGGGAATACATTTCGTTTAAATGAACTAGTTCTCACCGGCTTTAGCGAGCGCGGCCACACGACCGGCATCCTGCATCTGAATCTTAAGCAGCTCCATGGGCGTGGTGATGACGATCTGGCACGCGCCCGCCATACCGCCCGCCAACATCTGACGCGGTATCGACAGCGACCTAAACGAAGTACACTTCGCTAAATTAAAATTATCTATACATATAGAACAGTACCGTGACTCACTTATAGACAACGCACAGCCTAAACGGGTAGTCCTAGAGGTTTGAAATTTGGAGGAGACATTCCTCGAGTACCCTAGCGGTGCACTAAGGGGGGATTTTATGAAATTCCATCCCTAAACGGGTGGAAAGGGGGTGATATAGTTTGAATGGAAAATACCGACGGCGAAGCTGTGGCGGGTCCACTAGTTAATTTCGCTATTAGCTATGTCTTGCATTGGACGTTTTACGGCTGATATGATGATGAACTTTCAATTTGTCTCACTCCTGCTTGCCGTTAAACACATTATCCTTGCTTTGTTTACAGAGTTTCCCCAGTGTAAACACAGAGTTTTATTTTTGTATCACACAAGACGATTTTTATTTTTAATTAACGTGCCAATCTAACATTAAACCAAGGAATTGAGTTTCTTTCACGGTTTACTGTCATTAGGTACAAATGGAAAATCGTCCACGTGAAATAACCATTCTGAAGTTGGGTCAAAAGTAATAGTATTCAAAGTGAATTTAGTCAAAATGTAATTATGCTGAAAAGTATTTATAACCAAATTTATTCTCGTTGTAAATTAATTAATTACTTAACGAACAATGGACGTGGACGTTCAAGTGGACGATTTTCCATTTGTACCTAATGACAGTAAATCTCTTTCACTTGTTCAATAGAAGACCTATTTAATTTTATCATACTATCTTTTCGTTCAGGCCAAAGGCAAAATATCTTTATGCAAAGTAGGATTTTACATATTTTATTTTGGTATGCAAATTCATCTTATAACTGATACTTGCATAATCAATGTAACTTGTGTGTTTTGATCTAAAAACTTTATCAATACGGTAGTGATTTCTGATTATTATTCTTATCATCTTGAGTAAGCGTATCGTGACATACAAAATCGAACGATTTCGTAATGTGAAGATAGCTGTTACTGCATTCTATTCATACATTCAGAGTCGGTATTGATTAATTCAAAAAATTGGTCCTGCGTGTTTAAATTATTCAATAAGAATAATTCATTCAAATGTTTACAGATGGCTGATGCTAGAGAGATTAGGCGATGGATTTTACAATTTTTTTAGGGTTCCGTAGTCAAACTAGGCGAGTTTTAATAGTTTTGCCATATCCGTCTGTACCTCTCGAAAACTATTCAAGTTATAAAGCCGATATTTTGTACAACTATACCGGATGGAACAAAGAATGAAATATGTAAAAAAAACTACATCGTGTAACATATCAAATGAAAGGGCTCGTTGTGAGAATCTTATTTTTTTTTAGTATTATAAGATAAATAGTTTGGAATTTATTTAGGGAAATAGACGAAAATTTAACATTCCCCCACTTATCTCCAAAACTACAAGCCAAAATTAAAAAAAAATTACAGAAAATAGTTGTTTACCTATAGATTACAGGAAAACATGGTACCTATTTAAAGTTATACAGAAAATTTCAGTAAACCATGTACGGAACGGAACCACCACGCGAGTTTAACTCGCACTTGCCCGGTTTTTTTCGCAACCCCCCATAACCTAACTTCGCTGCAGGCAGATAAAAAACAATGCAGAGACGCTGCCAACATGCCAATTTTCTACAAGATACTCACCCGTCCGGGAGAGTGAGATGGAACCGGAACATGTCGTTCGCCGCCAGTTTGATCGCCTTCTCAGGCGTGATGAGAATGATGTTCACGGCGGACCCTCGGTACATGCCAAAATATCCTTCGGCCGCATAGGTTTTTTTGAAGCAATCCACCCTGAATACAGAAGATTGACGAACGTTTTTTATTTTTGTTATTATACAGGATATTCATTTCGATAAGAAATTCAAGGATACTGGTAAATCACAATAAACTGTGTTTCGAGAAACAAATAAACAAAATAATTATGTAATATATATATTTTTCGGGGTGCGGGGAATAAGAAGCTGGTTTTTTTTTTTGGTTAGGCCATGACGCCCTTTTATCCATACCATCAGCGCGTCCCAGTTTGACAATTAGATCCGCAGACACACTTTTATTGCAAATGAAAGATTACGAAAAGTTGTTTGTGTTGCGAGAGTGTCAATACTGCTTAATTTACTTTAGAGGGGGGATGCATGCACGTTTCTTAAGTTCTAAGAGAGACATGGATGGGAGGGAGGACACCTGGTGTGTGTATTTTTTTCCTTTGGGCTGCTTTTTCGCCTGGCTTTGGCTCATTTTGTGTTTGTTGACATAATGTTTTTTTCCTTGGTGTCCCGTCATTTTTTTAACACATTCTCCATTACATAAGACAGTTTTGAAATTTGTTTACTTGTTAAAAGAAAAACTCGCGGATCCATTTCCTCGGCTATCGGATAATTCCTTAGCTCCGGACTGAAGACATCTCTCATCTTTGGTGACTATGACTTCACACACTACGCTGCCTCTGTTTTACATGTCGCGGCATCTTGTCGTGGTTATGCTCACTTTTATCCACTCGTGACGATATATTTGATTATACTTGATATAATCGTCTTATTAGTTTAAACACAAAAGTAGAAACTACAAATTAGTAATTGATTTGAAAGAGTGTGGCTGCCGTAGCACCGAATTTATTTTAAACAAGGTCTCTTAAACCCAGGTATCAGATGGGCCTTCTGCCGGTTTGTCTTTCTATGACAATGTTGGCAATGTTTGCCAAACGGCCTGATTACTTTTCAAGGCAATTTATAGCCGGCAACTACAGCTGTTGTACTCTAACTTCGTACGTAAGAGGAGACGCTATCGATACCGGCCACACATTGTTGTGAAAATGTATCTCGTTTACGCACCTTAAAAGGTCAGAAAAAACAAAAACAAAGTGGCAAAAATAAAAAAGAGGAAAATGACTTTTTGTAAACTTCACTTACCATCAGTCAAACAGCTAAAAAAAAATAAAAAAAAATACTGACATGCTCTTGTAGAGTAACTCTCCATTGGGCCCGGGTTTCTGGTTCTGCAGCCGGGTCTTGACGAGATCCAGGGGGAACACCACCGTCACACCCACGATACCTGCTATGCCGCCATTGACGATCTTTGGTAGTAACCTAAAACGCGGGAACACATTTATCGACTATTATCTTGCTTGCGACTTGGTCTGCGTGGAGTTCGTTTAGGCTTTGGTCCCTTGTAAACCGACCTCTTAAGACGTTAGCGTAAGGCCCTGAGGGCCTAGCATACTGCTACTGTCGTACATGACTACTATCGAGCAACGAATGAACTTCGTCGTCCACGGCGGACGTATGACCGCTAACTCTGTGCGTTGCGTTAAAAAGTCAATGGAAACGTTGAAGCTGAAGTCAGACGTTGCGTATAGCATCAAATATGAGACCTGCCCCCTTAGCACACTAGTTTTTACCGCGCAAATAATGCATTCGACCATTTTGCACGTGCTTATTAGTTAAAGAGTGAGAGATGCTTTATCTGCGCGATAAATACTAGTGTGCTAAGGTGGCAGGTCTCATATTTGATGCTATACGCAACGTCTGACTTCAGCTTCAAAATTTGGATCGACTTTTTAACGTAACGCACGACGTTAGCGGTCATACGTCCACAGTGGACGACGAAGTTCACTCGTTGCTCTAGAGATTATACGTAGATTTTTGTAATAATGGACGTTTCAACGCTTTTGATGGTATTTTTGTTACTGGAAGAAGAGGCGCAAGACGAACGTATACGCAAAAGAATAAAGACAACGCGGCATCGAATATTTTTGAGGAGAGAAATGTTTAAAAATATTATTTTTATGATTCTTTACACTTTTATCGTATAGTGCATTAAAAGTTTTCACTGATTCTATCAATAATTCGTCTTTTTCTTTATTACATCTCTGCATTTTGTATAAGTAGTGACGCTAGACGCATGACGCTGCTATGGTTCGAAATAACTAGAGACGCGAAGCAAAGCGTTTGAATGTCGCGTACGACGTCAAGGTCATGACGCCAACGTCGACGTGTGAAAGCGACCACAACAGTACAGCTCTATAGTAAGTATTGTGATGCAGCGTACGGCGTGACGCTGTAAGCGGCCGTAGGCGTTTATAGGAGACCATAGCCTAAACGTTTCGGGTGATGTCTAGACGCCATGCCAACCAGAACGTTAGCGGCCACTACACTACGGCGTCTAGACGCCTCACTAGCCATCAAATTTTCTAATTTTGTACTGACGGTCGACACGACGCTCACTGCAGTTAGCGTGTGACCATCGTAGGTACATTTCTATAGTAAGCATCCTGACGAAGCGCACGGTGCGCGGCGTGACGCTATAGACGGCCGACAGTGTAAACGGAAGACCAAAGCCTCTAGCCAGACGCGGATCCAGCCCTAAAAAGGTTGTGGTCACAGCCACCCGAAAATCAGTCAAGTGCGAGTCGGAGTATTAACTCGCTCATAATCGATATAGTGCATTCCTACAAAGGACGTCACAACTCTATTAGGGTTGTGGGCATGCCCATGCCTAGCCCATCGTGCCCACAACGATGGATCCGCGCTTGCTTCTAGCCTAGTGCTCGGTAACTGGGAATGCCTTGTAGATGAAAAGCAGCTGCTGTTACGTAACTCTCCGGCCCTTCAACTATACTCGCTTAAATTTATATTTGTGTATCATTTGTTACAAGAGTGTGCCCGTACTCGAACCGGGAGGGAGAGTTTGCTTGCGCAATTGGGTCTCGTTGATTCGAACATCGATATTTTTCAATCGATTTTGGCAGAGCCTTTGTCTGATGCAGCGAAGGTGGTATTTGGTTTTTTGCGCAAGTGAGCTCTATTACTCGTAATCTATTAATCGTTTTTGTTGATTTAGAGATTGACCTAACGGGGCTGACGTGTTCAGCAATGATCAAAGCCCCTAAATAAATAAAGATTTAAAAATATATATATATATATTGATCCGTAGCTCTGTTTTAACGTGCAAGTGGAACAATCACACAACAAGCACTTTTGCATGTACGAGTATAATATTAGTATTGACTTTCTAAGGCCCACTAAAGATTCACGTTACGGACGCCTATAAGTACTAATGTTTTGGTAAACAGTGTAACCATGAGTTACCTAATGCAAACCGTTCACGGAATAGAAAACTATCGCTCGGTCCCTTTTACTCGTATCGGCAATTAGCAGTATTTCCGATATATTTCGATAACCAGAACTGATTTTGTAAACTTATGGTACAGGTGATTCAAAGGTTTTCTGTGTGGTCTCGGGAAATTACATTCAATCAATTTGACATCTATATAGGCCACCGTAGAACTCGTCATAGTGATCAATTAATATTAATCATTTACGTCCAAATAAATAGTTGGCTCACTATGACAAGGTTCTACAGTGGCCTAGAAGTCAATTGGTTTAACTATATCAGCCAGACTTGGTAGTTATTGCGGGCTAGGATTCTATTTAAGCAAATTTTCGACTAGCTTAGTAAAATTACAAACTATTCATTCTGTTGAAAACGTAATATCCTGTATCTTTTACGGGTACGCTTCCTTGACGCTCATCAGGGCTTCGAGTACAAAAATCTAGAGCTGCCTGCTCAAGTTCGAAATTTAAAACTTTAACTGTATTTTTTCATATCAAGATAACTTTTTTATCCGGCCGTTCAAGAGATAAGAGTTTGAAAAAGTAATCATCAAAAAAAACGAGAAAAACCTGTTGCATTGACTTTAAGCTTCCATTAAATCTGGGGTCCTAGTGAAAAAGGGATTAAGTCGAAAAAGTAGTAGTCTGATTTCAACAAGGTATATGACTAAAAATCACACTTTTTCGACTTAACCCCTTTTTCGCTAGGACCCCAGAAATATAGTTTAAATGGAAGCTTTACGTATAGGTTTAACAAGATATTATAGGTGGATGAAGTTCATTATAGAGTTGACGTTAATTAAAAACGTCCCTGAGCTTGTCCCACATCGTTTACGATAATGTTACATTAATCATTAATGTTATTGTTGTCATTGCCAAATGAGTCCGGAGCATGAAGCTCCCACGCACGGCATGTGGGCTATGAGCCAAAGAAAAAAGGAATATCACGGAACAATGTCAAATGGGTACTTAATTTTCGGGGGGAAAAATTTTACCGTATTTTTCTGGTAGTTTCAGTTTACATATTTCCCCAAGCAATAAAAGCGTAATTATTTATACCTTGTGCGTGCATAAGTATTGACATCAATTATACGCTATCCGTAGGGACTCTGGCGATCTTTAAACTGATCAGCGGCCCTAACATGCATGCCACAAAGATAAATTAAACCCGTTTATCTCTATGACTATCTCTTTCGTCGGCAATAGTGTGAGAGAGATGCACTTAGAGATAAGACGGTCTATCTTATCTTTGTGTCATGAATGTTAGCACCACAAAAAGGGACTTCCTTGAAATAAGTTTTGGACGCAGATGTCTCTTCAGAAAATATTTCAATCAGAAGATGAGACACGCTATACAGTGAATGCGTCGGATTAAGTACGTCACAGATTAAATGAGCGAAGTCGCTAATTTGCAATTAGTACTAATTTGGACGCAGTGACAGGTAAAATAGAGCTCAATTTTAAATGCACAAATACGAAGCAAATGCCGTGGGCGTTCTGTCAACGCATACATTTATAATCATAAATATTCCCAAGATTTCCGGTGTCATTACTGTATCTAATGATTTAAATCTGCTCTTCAGTCAGACCAACAATTTAGGCATATCCTACTTTAGTCTGTAAGTTTCATTAAACTAAGAAATCTATATAAAATTATTTTAAACTTGACATGTAAAATTAAATTGTATTAATAAACTAGCTGTGCCCGCGACTTCGTTGGCGTAGAGTTTGATTATCGTTATTCCCTCGGGAACTTTTCAATTTTCCGGGATAAAAAGTAGCCTATGTGTTAATCCAGGGTATAAGCTATGTTCATTCCAAATTTCATCAAAATCCATCTAGCCGTTTTAACGGGAAGAGATAACAAACATACACACACACACAAACTTTCACATTTATAATATTAGTAGGATTTAATAAATAGAATATTAGAGCAGAATATAATGCATATACAGTTGGAGAAAAGTGTATTATTAAAATGATCGCCTTTGGAAATAACAGCTTAAGCAATGTCAGAAGCTGTTGAAGAAACACAATCCTAGAATAATGCCAAAAGTTACATCCAAATCTCAAATCCTCAAATCAAATTGGAAATCGGTGAGAGAATTGTAGCAAAGCACCTGGAAGAAGTTTGTGCTGCTATAGTGTATACCTAAGGGCCAGTATAAAAAAAAAAACAATAATTTTGCGACTTCTTTGATTGGATTAAAATATTTTTTCGGTGGTATCACTTCTTAACAGTTAGTGTAGATCCCAGGACTATTTGAAAAAAAAAACAAAAACGTAGGATTTCATTTATAAAACTGCATGTTTCACAAAATAGTTAAAAAGTTTCCATAATTACTATTAGGAAAGAAGCTAGCTGCTAACTTAAAATTTATTGTCCAAGTGGCCTTGCCAATTAACATGTTAATTACCTGTTTAGAATTCTCAGTAGAGTATTATGTAAGATTGTCCATGATGTCACACAGCTTTACAGGGGTGGCCTTAGCCATTGCGAGGCTCCGGGCGGGAAAATCTTTGCGAGGCCTTTGTATTTGTGGAATTAGCTAGCGATAACTACCACACAAGAGAGCGCGAGTCGCGTGACGTGAGTTTTATAATGCGCGTCATGAGGTGCGAAATTCAAATAAACATTAGTACTGTTAGTACCTAATATTTTTCTACTTGGGCACGAGCTTGGGCTTGAGCACGAGTGTGCAAGGCCCTTGCATGGGCGAGGCCCCAGGTGTTGCCCAGCTTGCCACCCCCAAAGGCCGCCCCTTACATTTAACAATCCCCATTGCCATATGGAGTTTATTATCATTTAGAAACTTATTCAAATAATTTTATTATGGCACAACAAACATCAATTGCTTTCCAAGTTTAATAGTAAGTCTCCACCAACCAGAAGTCATTCTTATACATAAACATCACTTTAATCAAAGATCTTTTTAATCTTTATAACTTTAATAATACTCACGCAAACTGCTGAACTGGAAGCTGAGCTTTTTTGTCCCCCATTTTTGATTATTTCTCCTAATTGGTTTGGCTGAAAGCATAAACTAAGTGAACATGTTGAGATGGCATACCTACATTTAAACACTGATAACATATTTTTTAAATTATGTGACTTACAAGTACAATCATAAATGTGAAAAACAAATTCTTATAAGACTTATAATTAATAAAATTTGATTTCCTATTTTCACGTATTTGTATTCTGCAGTAGATATCTTTATACATTGATTTATGCCCTGCTTGAACATAAATCTTGTGTATAACTTTTTCAAGTTCGCCGTGCGCCGCGAACAGAAATCAATAACGTTAGTTACACCAAATTAGATTCCATGTGTAGTGGACGATTTAGATCCAGAATAGAAGCACATGTAAAATGTAAACGAATATATCCGATCGAGACAATAAGCAATTCAAATGACAATTGAACTGCAATTTGATAATTTATCGACTTCCAAGCAGGAGCGGCAATCAAAAGATACACAGTTCTTCCCTTTAATCAAAAGGTCCCGCCACTTACTTACGTAAAAAACCCCATTTACCTTAATAACATTTAATTTGTCACAATAATTTATAATCTGATTTTATGTCATTCTTTTAAAGTATTCTTTTATAAACTACTAGAACTAAAAGACGCACCCTTCTATGAAACTAGACGGCTTCAGCTTGTCATTGTCAGTGTCAAAGTCAGTCAAAGCACAGCACAGACTAGGTACAGAATACGAATAAGTAGGTAAGTCAAAGAGAAGAGGCAAGCAAATCATAGACTCCCACGGACGACTTTGTTATTATACGTTACTACTGAACTGAAATAGACACCTAGGCTACACCTGGCCCCCAATTCTCGGTGCTTTCGAGATAATCTCACAAACGAGATTAAACGTCAGTGCATACAGTCGTTTGACACAACTGTATGAATTTGACGTTTTATCTCGCAATCGACATTATCTCGAATGCAGCGAGAATTGGGGGCCTGAAGGTGCACTACTAAGCCCTCTGAGTGCCTAGCACACGCGTGTTTTTCGCTGCGTGCGCCGTGATATAAATTTAGATAGAACATTGGGGCTTTTAGCATCTTTTCGAGCCAATTAGGACCCTTAGGCTTTGTTTCTACGGGCATGGGTTTTTCGCAGAAAGTTAGATATTGTCGCTATTTTGGCAAATACATATTTTTTAACATTTTTAACTTAGTTTTGGCAGCTTTTAGGGTTCCGTACCCAAAAGGTAAAAACGGGACCCTATTAGGTACTAAGGTGCCGCTATCAGTCTGTCCGTCTGTCCGTCTGTCCGTCTGTCACCAGGATGTATCTCATGAACCGTGATAGTTAGTCAGTTGAAATTTTCAAAGATGATGTTTTTCTGTTGCCGCTATAACAACAAATACTAAAAAACGTACATAGCATCACGCCCGAAATCCCTAATGGGCTGGGCAGAGCCACAAGACTACTTGTGGCCACGTTCGATTAAGTAGTCCTAAGATGGTATGAGACTAAAAAACAGAATAAAGTAAATATTTTAGGGGGCCCCAATACAACAAACGGGATTTTTTTTCCGTTTTTAAAGATAATGGTACGGAACCCTTCGTGCGCGAGTCCTACTCGCTCTTGGCCGGTTTTTATTACATATTTTAGGTCCAAGTGAATTCCATAAGTGGAAACACTGCATGGGCGGCTGTTGGTTACTTCAAATCAAAACCGACCGCAAAGGCGTGCGCTTGAATTGTTTGCTTTGAGCTAGGCCTTGAGTCACAAACACAGGGGCCAATTCAAAAGTTTATTCCCTAATTTAAAAGTCTCTAAATTTGAAATAAGAAATTTCAAACTCAATTTTTGACAGCTTCGTGCTATATATACTAAATCGAGTTTGACGATTCTTATTTTAAGTTTAGGGAATTTTAAATTTAGGCGACACTGTTTCGAATTAGACCCATACCACGGATATATACCTAATGCCTAAAAGTGAGTGGGTCAATTTATGATTGTGGACGAAATAAGAGCTGAAATCAGCGACGAGATTAGGGAATAACATAGCTGGTCGCCGAGCGCAACTAAAATAAGTAAATTTGAAACTTTTGCGAATTCACCAACGTGGGTCCTTATAAATCTAAAGTACCTACTACGTGCAGTCCATATAGGCATTTAGGCAGTGCCTACCCGGGAAAAATGACCCTGTGTCCGATTTTATTAATAAATTTCGTAAATAATAAATATTTTAGCTATTTTTGAATTGTAGAAATAATTTAATGCGAATTACGAGTTATAAATTGGACACAGGGTAATTTTGCCAGGGTAGGCACTGCATATATGGACTGCACGCCTAATAGTATGTACCGGAGTGCTTAATTTTATTTCGGCCCGCACGTGAAGGTCTACCGTTCGCGTCATTGTTTTTATCATGATAGGAGACGATTATGTTAGGTTAGCTAATTCGACACTTCAACGGCTTCAAATATATATTATTATATCCTGTTTGTTTATTGGGTTTGTGTATTTTTGACCGTACCTAGATACATACAAAGATAACTTGGGAAAACCGCTTGCGCGCATGAATCTAGCATCTACCATTAAAGCATACCTAATGTACCTTTTTTAGGACATAATACTGCAATGTCTAGTATCTATTTTCTTAAAATAAGTTCAATATAAATGGATAAGAAAGGCTGTTACATGATACAACAAATTGCAAATACAATTCATAGGTAGAAGCAATCTTGGGTTAACCCTGCAAGTTTATGACGTAAGGATTGTAAGAACTATGTACTTAAGTAAGAAAGGTGGAAGAGATTGTGATGGATGATAATTTGATAACCGGCGTTGATATCGTTTAATCAACAAAATCTTGAGATAAATTCACTTGACGACAAATAATAATACAGCGATGCTCGCGTTTTAACAGTAGGAAGACCTACTATAAAAAACCGGTCAAGTGCGAGTGAAACCCGCGTGGAGAGGGTTCCGTTACATACATGATAAACTGAAATTTCCTATGTTACTTTAAATACCATAGACTTCTTATAGGTTTTCCTGTAATCTATAGGTAAAGAACTATTTTCTGTATTTTTTTCAATATTTTAGGCCTGGTAGTTTCGGAGATAAGGGGGGGGGGGGAATGGTCAATTTTCACCTATTTTCCTAAATAACTTCTAAACTATTTTACATAAAATTCAAAAAAAAAATACATTTAAGATCCTCACAATAAGCCCTTTCATTTGATATGTCACACGATTTCAGTGGCACTATTTTTTTTTTAATTTTCTAATTTATCCCCCAAAAGTGGGCCCCATGTTCAAAATTAATTAATTTACGTTACGAATCCCTGTTGCGGTCACCAATTTACATATGTGTACCAAATTTCAAATCAATCGGTCCAGTAGTTTCGGAGCAAATTGGCTGACAGACAGACAGACAAACAGACACACGAGTGATCCTATAAGGGTTCTTTTTTTCCTTTTGAGGTACGGAACCCTAAAAACGGCCAAGTGCAAGTCGGACTCGCGCGCAAAGGTTCCGTATCATTATCTATAAATAACCGGCCAAGTGTGAGTTGGACTCGCGCACGAAGGGTACCGTACCATTATCTATATTCAAGCAAAAAATAATTAATTATTTATTTTTAAAGTGAATACACCTGTTGCCGTTATCAATATCGAGCCAAAACGAGCAAAAAAATCACGTTTGTTGCATGGGAGCCCCCTTAAATATTGAATTTATTCTGTTTTTTTAGTAGTTGTTGTTATAGCGGCAACAGAAATACATCATCTGTGAACATTTCAACTGTCTAACTATCACGGTTCATGCATGAGATACAGCCTGGTGACAGACGGACGGACAGCGGAGTCAGTAATAGGGTCCCGTTTTACCCTTTGGGTACGAAACCCTAAAAAAGCATTACTTACCCTTCTTTTGGGCGCAGTAGAGTAATAACAATTGTTGTAAGTGTAACGTAAGCATACTTAATTACGCTAAATACGTATATATATACTTTTAGCCTTCCTGCTGAAGTCACACCGTGTATCTACAAATCATATTTCTATTGTGTCGAAAACAAAGATGTACAAGACACGATGATAAGTTAAACCGACTTATCTCTAAGTGCGTCTCTCTCACACTAGTGCCGAAATTTTAAATTAATGAGACACCGTTTCGAATTGGACCCACTAGCTTTTACCCGCAACTTCGTCTGCGAGGAAATGTATCTTTAAAATAATAAGAATTTTCATATACTTACTGACTTTTTAAATTAGGTAATAGGTAATATAAGTGGTCATATTACCTACGAAGTTTCATCGGGCATGCATAAACTTGCCGTTCGTTAATATTCAAAGCCCTATTTCACCTTTTTAGGGGATGATTTCTTAAAAATAATAGCCTGTGTCCGTCGCCGGTGATCAAATTATCTCAATACCAAACATTAAAATCGGTTCAGCATTTTAGCCGTAAATTATCAGACGGACAGACAGACAGAGCTACTTTTGCATTTATTATGTTAGTATGGATGTATATTATATATATGTGTCATTGGTTTCGGAAACGACTGTAACGATTTGGATGAAATTTTGTATTTAGATGTTTTACTTTTCAAGTTTATCAAAATAGGTCCTGAGATAGAACAAAGCTCGGTCGTCCACCTACGTAGGTACTAGGTTACTATTATATTACATAATACAATCAAAGCCAATAATGGGGTACTATTTAGCCCATATAGCATCCCTACCCTTGCGGCTTATAACACTTCCTTTCATTTGGAGGTAGGTACTGTAGATAATAACTTGATTGTTTGGTCTACCAACCTACATTATAGGTACTGAGGGAATGTGCGCTATTATAGATCCCTTTCTACGCTGCTAGAGCTTCCGTGATCGACGATATATATAATATCAGCTGGACTGCTGGACATCACAGTTTCCTCCGATAGCAAACACAACACAACACAACAACCATGTATTTCAAAGTTCTGGTGAGACCTTTTAAAGATATATATACCTAAGTCTGGATTTTGCATTGATACTGTGAGTTCGGTTTTGAGCCGTAGTTCCGCTTGAATTTGATATTTTAAAACTACGCCATGTCCTGCAACCTGCAACATTAAACTCGATGATGATCCTGCAATATCAGTAATATGCAACACGGATCATTTTGTAAAGGGAACGCCTGTCAACAAAATCGTGGCAAATTGCACAATCTGCCATGATTTTGTTCACAGGCGTTCCCACCCGTGTTGAAAAAATGCCACAATAATTTTAAAACAGGCGTGTACCTAATGTCAAAATAAAAACGCAGCTTTAATTCAAATCCAAACCAATACATAAAAATTTATATATAGTATTTTCTAGTAGAACTTAAACTTTAGTCAAAGGAAAGTTATTATACAATTTTGTGTCAGATAGTTTTGTAGACTCTCCTTTCTAACGTTATTTGGAAAATATCGCTATTAATCTATACTCGCCTGCTGTCTGTTTTTTTTACGCTTCCTCTTCCATGTTGTTTTATTTAAAGTTTGTGTTTGTTTTTATTAAAAAGTATTTGTATTGTATTGTATTCGAAAGTCTACATGTCATTCGAGCTGGTTTAAGGGTGCGTAACTTGTCAATGACATAATGATACAGCAATCTGATTGGTGAGCTGTGCTCCGCTTCAGTATGAACATACCCTTATAGAGCCGGTCTACCAGTTTTACCTCGGATTCAATCCATACACGTGAGCTTACTACTATTATAATTTTTGCAACTGCCTAGGTGCTCTCCTTCGCTCTGGTAGCAGTCTCTAGTAGCAGCCAGCCGGACAAGAGGAGCCTGGGCTGGGAAGCTACTATAGGAGCACCCTGGAACCCTGTTGTACTTACTCATGGTGAGTCATTGGTGAAATTATTATATAGGTACACAAGTACAACAGTTTGCAATTTAAAATGGATCCTTTGGCTAAACTTACAAGTCTCGTTTCAACGCTTTTGCTTAACATAAATAAATCAGTCAAAATAAACACTGAAGATAAAAATCTAGAGTAGGTACTTATTGATTACTGATGCCCATTTAAATAAAAAAGAAAATTATGCTTTTCTTATAAAACCACTCCACCGCCTAGCTCTGAAACTGACGCTCTGACGTAGGTAAATAGATTGATTATTGATTTTTAATAGATACTTTTCCACGCAGACGAAGTACCGGGTAAAAGCTAAATTAGACAATGAATTAACTGCAAGTTCGTAGGTGCCCGATGACAACCCATAATTTAAGGAAAAAAGCCTAAAATGTATACGTCAGTAACATAAAAAATCGTTATGCATAAACCATTCAGGCGCGAGGCCCCTCGGGCCGCGAGGCCGTAGGCGGTGGCCAACGTCGCCCACGCCTAACGCCAGCTCTGATTTTAAAGAAACATTTCTATGCATTTCTACGAAGTCGCGAGTAAAGCCAATAATAATATATTTAAGATTCGAGCACCGACGTGGCGGGAGCGGTGGCGGCCGCCAAAGCGGCGGCAGCGGCAGTGATGGCCGCGCAGCACCAGGTCGCGGCCGCCAAGCACGCCGCGCTCGAACACCAGAGCGTGGCCAGCGCTAAAGAGGCAGCCGCCGCACACGCTGCTCATAAAAGGTGAGCGAGAGTGAAGTGATGGTCTACGTTTCTGCTTGGTGCCAACACATTTCTGCGTTGCGCAGTGCCATTATCTCCCCAAGAACAATATTTTGTTTTGATTGCGCTATGATATAATCCCGGATCTCTGTTTAGGTTTAATGATATTCTTTATTTAAATTGCATTTATGGTATGTCTCATGGATTCTCATGAGGGGCCAGGCCATGAGCCCCCCGGAGCGACGAAAGCGAAGTAAACTTCTTAGAAACACATTTTGACGCCCCTTCTGGCCTGAAACCAGGATCCGACCCTTGTGGAGAGCAAGGCAATCGCAAACGACATGCTATTGGAGCGTGTTTCCTGAAAAAAAACTAATTAGTCCGTCATTTACATTATAAAAAAATATTGAACACATATATTTTCTTTTGTCAATTAAACAAAAAATTACGAAGATAGAGTGCGTTGAAGTTCCGGGTGACGTCGCGACTTTGCACACTTTTTACCATTAAATGACGTCATGAGCCCCCACTCTCGAATCAAAGTTCCGTTACGCGTTATCTTTGTCAATTTTGATTTATTTCATAAAGCAAAAATACGTCTTCAATATTTTATTATAATCTAACTGACGGTTTTTTTTTTACCCAAGCAACATTCCTATTGTCCTTTTGTGGCCGTTGCCGTCCTTGTAACATAGTGAACCATTATAGCGAGGAAGCCGCCCGGCTGGCCCGCGCGCACGCGCTCGAAGCCGCCCAAGCAGCAGTGCACGCGCAAGCCCAGCTCGCCGCGGCGAAGGCTCGGGCCGCGGCGGCGCAGAAGATCGCAGCCGCGCGCGAGGCTGCCGCTGCGCGCGCCATACACCGCGCCGCGCACAACCAGGCCGCTAGGCTGCAGAATGCGGGTAAGATCGACATGTCCAAAGTAATAAGTCTTCTCTGTAGGGGATAAAGGCCTGGCGAAGTGTAAATGTAAGGGTCCTCGAAGAAAAGGCCTGGGTTGGCCCCCCACATTGCAATATGGACCAACGGCCTCTATCTGAAATTGTCTCAGCGATATTGTATTCGTGCGGGTTGTATACTCTACTTTCTTCATAGCACATGAAGATAAAGACAAAATATAGCGATATACAATACAAACGAGAGAGACTATCACTTAGAGAATGTCGAATGTAGACCCTGGCAAGGGTTGCCAGAAGCTATTGCATTCCAGCGGCCCTAGCAAGGTTGACGTGAGATTAAGTTAACACCGTCTTGTCTCTGAGCGTCTCTCTCACACTACTGCCTACGAAAGACAGTCGGAGAGATAACTTTTTATCTCGGTTACCGCGGTTACCGGTTAAGTTATCCCCGTGTCAACCTTGCTGCGGCCCAAACATGCATGCCACAAAGATAAATTAGAACCGTTTATCTCTAAGTGCGTCTCTCTCACACTAGTGCCGACGAAAGAGATAGTCATAGAGATAAACGGCTCTAATTTATCTTTGTGGCATGCATGTTAGGGCCGCTGGGGCCGTTGAAGACGTACGACCGCTCGTTGTGGAAATTCATAGGGGACCGGAGTCCTACGTTTAGCAGTAGACGTTCCCGAGTTGATGAATGATAAGGGGTCACAAATATTAGGAAAACGAAAGAATAGAGAAATCTCTTTCCCTCCCCAGTGTTCTGCCTGAATACAAGCTGATCGTAAATGTTGGATGTTTAACACACGTATGCATCCGATTTTAGAGACATCTATATTGTGGAGGCTGAATGCAGTTGTCTATTAATTGTGAGGACATTTACGAGCGGAATAAAAATTAGTGTGCCAAGCCCTCAGTCTTAACAATATATGTTTTTAGGGTTCCGTACCTCAAAAGGAAAAAAGGAACCCTTATAGGATCACTCGTGTGTCTGTCTGTCTGTCTGTCTGTCCGTCTGTCACAGCCAATTTGCTCCGAAGCTACTGGACCGATTGATTTGAAATTTGGTATACATATGTAAATTGGTGACCGCAACAGGGATGCGTAACGTAAATAAATTAATTTTGAACATGGGGCCCACTTTTGGGGGGCAAATTAGAAAATTAATAAAAAAAGTTATGCAAACTATATCATGTGACATATCAAATGAAAGTGAGGATTGTGAGGATCTTAAATATGTTGTTTTTGGAATTTTTAAATAAATGGTTTGGAAGGTATTTAGGAAAATAGGCAAAAATTTACCATTCCCTTATCTCCGAAACTACCGGGCCTAAAATTTTGAAAAATATACAAAATATAGTTCTTTACCTATAGATTACAGGAAAACCTATATGAAGTCTATGGTATTTAAAGTAACATAGGAAATTTCAGTTAATCATATATGGAATGGAACCCTCTCCACGCGGGTTTCACTCGCACTTGTCCGGTTTTTTAACTTGGATGCATCATATATTATAAAAAATGTGAGGATAATTACGAGACAACCGCCTCGAGGCACATGCCCGAGGTGCTTGTTAACAAAATATATTTCTTAGAGAACACCGTCAATTATTTTAAAAGTGATGGCACAGAATAAATAAGTTTGTACTCAAAAGCTCAATTTGTTGAAGATGCCTATTTTTTAAGATCTGGAAGCAGTGAAACTATCGGTGTTGTCGAGTTCCGGTGCTGCGGGTGCTGCGGGAGCGGCCCACCATGCCGCGACGGCCGCCGCGGCCGCGCTCCAGCCCGCGTGGAACCCTTGGGCCAACGCTTGGCCCTCGCCTACCTGGGCCCCAGCTAATGGGCCATGGGCCTGGTCTTAATTCATAGAAACCGAACAAGAACTGTGCCTTTCTGGGCCTGGATCGCATTTGATATGAAACGGAAAATGTCGAGATGTTTTAAGCTCAATTTTATTCTATTTTGTTTTTATTATAATGTAAGGTTTTTGGTGAATGTTATTGCTAATTAATAAATATTCTTTATTGCACTTGATTTAAACTATAATCTTTAAATGTTATTTGTTACTTATGCTTACTTAGATACTTTCATTTGTTGTTAAATAGGTACCTACCTATATATGGTATTCTAAGATTAAAAGTACCTACTACTAAGAAAAATATCTATATCATTTGTTCATCGCATACATTTTGTACTACTTTTATTAAAAATAATAAATACAATTTATAAATATAATCTTATAATTTTCATCAATACATATAAAACAGTACCGTGACTCACTTATAGACAACGCACAGCTTAAACGGGTGGTCCTAGAGGTTTGAAAATTGGAGGAAACATTACTCGAGTACCCAAGAGGTGCACTAAGGAGGGTTTTTTTTTAATTCTATCCCTAATGGCGTGAAAAGGGATGATAAAGTTTGTATGGAAAATTACGCGGGCGAAGCTGTGCGGGTCCACTAGTTTTTCATAAACTTATAAGGCAATTTAAACTATGAATATTATTTCAGCCCAATTTTTCCGACATCGATTATAGGCATGATGTGAATACGGCTGCGCGGTAACCATGGCAATGGGAGAGGAGGCTCCATCTGCCGCTGTACCACAGCATCCCTCAGCTGTTTTTCTTACGTGATAAAGATAATTATTTCAGCTTTAAATTATACAAAACCATGATGTAAAAGTGACAAAATAAAAACCGGTAAGTTAGTTCTTCTATTTCCCTAAGCTTCCCTTATTTGAGATGAATAATTTAGGTAGTAAAGTGGGATTTCATTTAACTTAACGCAAAGGGCGGGACCCAGAGCCTGAAATATTCAGTCATAATTAAAACTTACGCGGAAGGTTCACGGATATTACGTAAATAGATCTTCTCACGATGTACAATAATTCTACCCTATTATAATGCGTTTTTAGATAAGTGGACTCTAAGCAACTATGATTGCTAAATACAAAGAGAAATATGCAATTAGAATTAATAAAACTAGTCCGATAATAAACAAATCGTACATTGTATCATATGTATCTGAAAGTCCCTTACGTAAGCATAAACATCTGCAGCTGGTTCCACACAGAAGTTTACAGAAAATAATGAGAATTACTAAACAAAATATTGATACTGATAACTGAAATGAAGTTACCTAATTCTTTATTTTTTAATAAAGACTATGTGGACACCCCTCTGGATCCTGGTGGCTATATCCAGCTACCAGCTGGTTTCCGCCAACAGCGACAAGCGGCGATTCTCCAACCCAACCTTCTATAACGTTGGTGGAGTACTCTCCAGCAACGAGTCAATTACTTTTTTTAAGGACACCATCTCTGTAAGTCATAGTTCTTGAAATGCCCATAAGGCAGAAAAAGAATAAACTTTACAACGAGCTAAATCTTTACAGAATCTCAACTTCAAAGACCAATATGTACCTCGTGGAGTCACATATCATGATTACTCTATTCTCATGGATCCAAATCCGATTAAGACTGCGTTGAATGTTTGCAAAGATCTTATTGCACATCGGGTAGGTACTAGAATATTTCAATATTATCATGAGAAAATTAACTACTCGTGAATTCTTAATAACCAGAATATAATTCGCAGGTGTATGCTGTAGTAGTATCCCACCCTTTAACCGGAGATCTATCGCCGGCAGCGGTGTCGTATACAAGTGGCTTCTACCACATCCCAGTCATCGGCATATCGTCAAGGGACTCTGCTTTTTCTGACAAGAACATACACGTGTCGTTCTTGCGTACAGTACCTCCCTATTCTCATCAAGCTGATGTTTGGGTCGATGTTCTTAAACATTTTAACTACATGAAAGTCATTTTTATTCATAGCTCTGATACCGATGGTCGAGCAATTTTGGGCAGGTAAGAAATATTTACAACAAACCATATCCAGAAAATGCTTGAAATTCGATTTTGGCAATATAATAATTTGTAAGAATGCATGTTTCAGACTTCAAACAACATCGCAGAGCGTTGATGAGGATGTAGACCGAAAAGTTGTGGTGGAACAAGTGATTGAATTCGAACCGGGATTGGATTCCTTCAGCGATAAGCTCATAGAAGTAAAAAGCGCTCAGGCGCGAGTCTATCTTATGTATGCAAGGTAAGGTACATTTGCTTGAGGTTAAAAACAAATGAAAGGAGGGTCTGTTACCTACTACTAATTATTTCCATTCATTTTAGCAAAACTGACGCAGAGATTATTTTCCGCGACGCTACATTCCTGAACATGACAACAACAGGATACGTTTGGGTAGTGACGGAGCAAGCGCTAGATGCTGCCAACGCGCCCGAAGGTCTGCTTGGTCTCCGACTGGTCAACGCCACCAATGAACATGCTCATATTCAAGATTCAATGTATGTATAAAATATAATAGTGAGTCTTTTATAAGGTACTTAAATAAAACCATTTTTAATCTGCCAATGTCAAATTGCAGCTATGTCCTTGCATCAGCAATACGAGACATGAACACGACCGAAGAAATTAATGCACCACCATCAGACTGTGATAACTCTGGTACAACCTGGAACACGGGAAGACATCTCTTTGACTATGTCAGAAAGCAAAGGTTAGAAAGTGGGGCTACTGGCCACGTGGCATTTGATGACCACGGAGACAGAGTTAATGCGGAATACGATATGGTCAATGTCAGAGCACAAGGAGAGCATGTTGCTGTTGGCAAATATTTTTATTCAAAGGTATGAAAAAAATTATAAGTACATGTTTTCACACAGTACTTGTATGGTAAAGATGACTTTTTCTGAAGTATTTTTTACTCTTACATTTCCATATTTTTCTTCACCGTAGGAAACACAAAGGATGCGTTTGGAACTAAAGGAACAGGAAATAATTTGGATGGGTCGTAGCCCGTCAAAGCCAGAGGGTTTTATGATACCAACGCACTTGAAGGTATGTTTCATTGAATACAATCGCTTGAAATAGCAAAGTACAAACCACAACCTGACAAGGCAATTACTCGTAAATATTTCAGGTTTTAACAATAGAAGAAAAACCATTCGTATATGCTCGTCGTATTGATGACAGCAGCGAGTGCTCTCCCGAAGAGATTCCTTGTCCACATTACAATGCTACTGACGACTCAGGTGCATAACCGAATAAAAATAAAATACCTTATGTACCTGGTAATGAACATTTTCGTCTAAATATTTCGTTTTATTTCAGATCAAATGTACTGTTGCAAGGGTTTTTGTATGGACCTCTTAAAGCACCTTTCCTCGTGGATAAACTTCACTTATTCTTTAGCACTTTCACCAGATGGGCAATTTGGGCACTATGTCATCCGGAATCTTTCTCATCCTGGAGCTAAGAAGGAATGGACTGGGCTTATAGGTATACCCTCAAAGAAGTCTTCCAGACTGTTTTACTGCTTATATTTTTAGACAAACTTGAGTCAGGGATATCTTTCACAGGCGAGTTGGTATATGAGCGTGCAGATATGATTGTCGCTCCTCTCACCATTAATCCAGAGCGTGCTGAGTTCATAGAGTTCAGCAAGCCATTTAAATATCAAGGTATTACGATTCTGGAGAAAAAGGTATGGTGTTTTTCTTTAAAACAAATAAGAACTTCATGGGTACAAGAGGATGTGGAAAATAACGTTATGATCTTTACAGCCGTCCCGTTCCTCGACACTGGTGTCATTTTTGCAACCATTTTCCAACACTTTGTGGATACTGGTGATGGTATCGGTACACGTGGTGGCTTTGGTTCTGTATCTGCTGGACAGGTTCTCGCCATTTGGTAGATTCAAACTGGCAAACATTGATGGCACCGAGGAAGATGCTTTGAACCTCTCAAGCGCGATTTGGTTTGCCTGGGGCGTATTGCTGAACAGCGGTATTGGCGAAGGTAACATGCAAATGCAATTTTAGATCGAGGAACTAAGTAGTAAAACTTTAGCAGTAAAATAGAGAAATCATCTTATTCCAGGAACACCTCGTAGTTTTTCGGCCAGAGTACTGGGTATGGTGTGGGCAGGTTTCGCAATGATCATCGTAGCTTCCTACACAGCTAACTTAGCTGCTTTTCTTGTGCTTGAGCGTCCAAAAACGAAACTTACTGGTATAAATGATGCAAGAGTAAGTTCATCAAATAACCACAGAAGATATTTTTAAGCTGAGGTAGGGTATTTAGTCTGTGCCTTTTTTTTAAGCTTCGAAACACAATGGAGAACCTTACATGCGCTACAGTGAAAGGATCTGGAGTAGACATGTACTTCAGACGTCAAGTTGAACTCTCTAACATGTATCGCACAATGGAAGCGAATAATTACGATAATGCTGAGCAGGCGATCCAGGACGTTAAAAACGGGTACCTAAATAAAGACATGGACGTATTTTAAAGTACTTCCAATCCATACTAGTCCATTGTACCTATATTAGTATTAATTTTCAGAAAGCTAATGGCATTTATTTGGGACTCTTCACGATTGGAATTTGAAGCTGCGCAAGATTGCGAACTAGTTACCGCTGGAGAGTTATTTGGACGTTCTGGGTACGGAGTTGGTTTACAAAAAGGATCTCCGTGGGCTGACTTAGTGACCCTTGCAATACTCGACTTTCATGAAAGTAAGTAACAGTTTCCGCCTGCAATTTTATTGTTCAGCAGAGTTTACGATAGTCTGAAGTCTGAACTGTGTTTAAGGTGGAATTATGGAGTCCCTCGACAACAGTTGGATTCTTCGGAATAATCTACTGAATTGCGAGGAAAACGAAAAAACACCTAACACTTTGGGTTTGAAGAATATGGCGGGAGTGTTCATACTGGTGTTGGCCGGCATAATCGGGGGAATAGTGCTGATCGTGATCGAAGTGGTCTACAAGAGGCACCAGATCAAGAAGCAGAAGAGGATGGAGATTGCGCGGCACGCCGCCGACCGCTGGCGGGGCACTGTTGAGGTAAACAAGGCAAAGAGACCGCCATGGACCACCACTCACTCGGAGACCATTAACTACGGAGACAAAATCGCTTATTAAACGGATCGCTCACTTACATATAAAGTTCAGCGCGACATGTTTTACAATTAAAATTAAGTCAGTAGTTTTCGATCAATAAGGTTGTTGTTAAAGCAGTTTACTAGAAAAATATATGATTCATATTATTTTTTATTTTCAATTATGTGCCGTGGTTAGTTCCTTGCTTCAGACATTCATCCGTTCTGAAAAAGGACATGGAATTGCTTGCTTGTTTTTAAAGATATCTATTTTAACCGAACTTTTTTCCCAGTGATCAATTAAACTTTAGAATAACTCAATATAACTACATCTGCATCTATGCCTGAATTTTACCTTCCTATCGTATTCACGAGTCAGTTCCATGTCCAGTCATTCAGGCAGTCAACTTCATACCAAGAAATAAACTAACCAAGTCCTGACGACTTCGTTGGCAGCATTATTAAATAGCTTTCGTAAGTAGATTGATAATTATATTAACTAGAACTTGGTCCGTTTTTAACTGTTATATGTTTCAGAAACGCAAGACCTTAAGGGCTTCGATTCTGCCGTCGCAGCGGCGCGCTAAGTCGAACGGGGTGAAGGAAGCTGGGAGCATCAGCCTGGCAGTGGACCGGGGAGCGAGGCGGCGCGACGAGCCGAGAGTGCCGCGGTACCTCCCCGCTTACACTCCGGATGTATCACATCTAGTCGTCTAACTTTGTTAAGTCACCAGCAATAAAAAAGTGGGTTCCCACTGAAACGGAACGAAGTGGATATGAGTCGAGCTGGTCAATAAGATTTATTTTTGTTTGACATGTTTGAAGTTCAAGCTTCGTATTGGTCAGCTCGGCTCATCTCTGCATCAGTGGCAACACATCCTAGGAACGCATTGATTGATTGAAGATTGAAATCTTTGCCCGTTCTGTATGTGCACTCAAACTTGGGGAAATAATCGTATAGATACCTGCCCAGGTGGGTACTGGGTACAGCTATCTTAACGGTAGGTAGAGATAACCAATGCGGATAGATTTGGTTACAACTGGTTCAAATTTGACATTTGCCGCATATAAAATAATTATCCGTTTTTAACTGGTTTTGGAAGGTGAGCGTCAACGTGGCGAATACGTCGAATGTAAACATACGAACTACAACGGAATTACATGTTTACATGTAAGTACAATAAATAAGTAGAATACAATAGTCGCTTGTAATTTCGGCAATAAAAGCCCTATTTAACGGGTACGCTACCTTGATGCTCACCACGAAGACAGTAATTTTCTCCGAGTGTACTAAATTTTTTTTTTACTGGATCATAAATTCATAACGTACAAACCCCAGACGAAACCCCGTAAAAAGATCGTCCATTAGTTAAATGTATAAGAACTTATATTAAATCTGATAATTTAATTAGCACCATGGTGAATGGTAGGTACTTATAAAATAACATACGAACGAATATAAAATTAAGTAGATAGATACTGTGGGTGCCGTGTAGGAAAAAAGTACCTCGATAAAAAAGAATAGCCGTAATTCTATAAAAATACTGTTGTTTAGTCTAATAATAAACGTAGGTACTTACCTAATAATCTTTAATGTATTTTATAATTACCACACTTGATGTTGATGTAAACGTTGCTTGTTATTTCGTCGCCTTAATTAATGAATAAAATAGCAAAAATATTCGATCAATGGTTAAAAAGGTTAATTATTATTATTATTAAAGGTAGGTAACTCTATCAATAAAACATTATCACGTGACCTACTTATTTGTTAAGAATTCGTGACTGATGCAAGAGTGAGATTTCTTGTCTACGCCACAGCCTATAGTGAGTGAGCGTCAAGTTAGCATTCCCGTCGAAGATATCCAGGATCTGACAAAATATAGTACCCAATTAGTACCGAGTAAAAAAAAAAGTACCTTTGTAATTTCTGAGATATGAGCCCTGTTTAACGGGTACGCTAACTTGACGTCAAGCTGGCGTACCAAGTTTGGATCTCCAGAACGGTGCTGGTCCCAAAAATGCTGTATATCCCAAAAAATGAGCCGTTTAGCTCATATCTCCGAAATTACAAAGGTATAATTTTTTTGAACTCGGTACTAATTGGGTACTATTTTTCGGAATTATCAGATTCTGGATATCTTCGATGGGTACGCCAACTTGACGTTCACGGTATATAGGATATGTATTGTAAAACGATTTCAAAGTTGTTTAATTGGGTTTTCATTCGTTTCGTTTAGAATTGTCTTGGACTTAGCCACGGAAAATAAAGAAATTTAATTTGTAATTTACATTTTAACTAGTTGAAAATATGAATAGTAAGTAGTCTTCTCGGAGTGTGTGTGATGTGAAAATGCGCCGGATATCGGAAATATGCAGCCACGATTGCAACAAATAACTTGTTGCCAGAAAATATTGTTTCTGAACCCATCATGGAGGATTTATAATATGTGTGTAGATAAAGTTATGTATGCAACTCTGCATAATTTGGCCTTAAAACACACGTGCGATCTTATTATGAAACTCGCCTATCGGCTCGTTTCATGAAAACCGCACTAGTGTTTTAAGGCCTATCATTATGCAACCGTTGCATAAACTACTAATTGTATACGATTGCTTTATAAAGGATTTATAAGCAGGGGCGGATACAGGAAAATTACCCCCCTCCCCCCAAGTCACGCCCAAAGCATCTTGTTTTGACAAATTTTAACCATTATTCAGGAAGACAGATAAAATCACACAAAAACTGCCGTTTACACAAAGTTCTGTATCCGTGCCTAATTTTATTAGACTTGTAGGTATAGGTTAAAAAAATCCGAAATAAAAGATTAATTTTAACACATCTATATATTTACATAAGAATTTTAACAGTGCTATAATGGGGATTACATAGTACCTTATTCAAGGAGCTATTGTGCTCTGCCGATTGTGTCGGTCAAAAGCAAGCCGATTAGTATTTGCCAGGGAACACCGAGTAGGAATGTTGCGATGCTGGAAGGTTGCCACAGGGCGCTACACTGCGCGCAGCCAAATCAATCAGATTTAGGTGGACCCAGCATAAGATGCTGCCGCCGTGCGCCAACCTTCCAACCCTCAATGATCCTACGAGAAACGTTTAACAATATAGACGAAAAATATCATTCCGGAACATCCAGTAACAACGATAACTATTATGAAGATATAATGACATTTTCACATACAATTATTAATGTCGGTCTACTGTTGCGAAGTCGCTTATGACTGGTGCTTTAATACTGTGTTCGGACGAAGACACTTCGACGTCTCTACACTCCGTAACAGCATCGACTATACAAAGGCTATTTGCATTACCTAGTTATATGGTAACATCTTCTTAAGCATATTGTTACCAATCCCTATAAACTACTCTAAAATACATAGACCATGTGAATTACGAATGAATTGTAATAATAAAATACTTCGTCCTCGGTAGTGAAGGCGTTAAGGCGAAACTAATGTACAGTTAATACCACGACAACCGGAATTTAATATTACACTTTCTGACGACTCGGGACCATTCATCAGTTAATTCTACACAGCGAAAAAATTGCGCGTTACAATATAATTAATTAGGCAAAGGAAACCAATTATTATAATTATTTAGTTGCTACGAATAATGAATTGTTTAAATAGATTAGGCGACGGCCGGTTTATCGCCTAGTCGTTGAACTTGCGGTTCGGGTTGCGGCCGAACAGCGCCGTGCGCAGGTCCGGCAGCAGCTGCAGCGCGATCAGCTCCAAGCGCGACTCCAGCGTGTTCTTGATCTGCGCACACGCACACACGTTATATACTTACACAGCACACGCTACTAGCTAGCTCCCTACTAATATTTTGTAAAGTGTTTATTTATACATCACAGGAAGTCCATCAGTCAATCAACACACAACAATCGGTCAAAAAATGACGGGATTTCAATTTCCAAAATAGACAAGGGGGAAATAGTCTGTAATAGCACTGTAAAGACATAGATTCTTCATACAAAAAAGCGTTTTAGAAAAAGATATATTTGAAGCTATATTTTTAATAATCGTATAGTTCGCGTCACGTAAAAAGAGCGCTGACTACAATATAAATCGCATGGCCGACAGCGCTCTTTTTGCGCGACGCGATGTATACTTTTCGAATAGTAATAGTAGCAATCACTCTCTCATTTACTAAAATACCTACATGTTACTACTCACTGCTAGTTTTGAATAGCAAGGGTTCCGGCCCAGTGTCACCACGACCACTGTTGATCAACAACTTGACTATGAACTGTAGTTCATGGGTCAGGTCACATTCAAGTTTCATTATGATTCGAAGGAAGGGATTTTCAAGACGGAGATTTTGAGTCTAATCCCCTACTTTATTTACCTTGATGCGTCCCCTGGCCGCGACCAGATCGACCCCGCCGCATGTGTCCGCTGGCAGGTAGTTCTCGGAGTCGAGCGACAGATGAACATCTTTGTTCAGCTTAGTCTTGTAATCGCTGGCGGCCTTGTTCAGCAGACCACTCACCAGGCTCTTATCGGCCTCACGCACACGGATGGTCACCGATGGCTCCACCAACTAAAGAAAGTATAATCCTGTATAATTATATCCTTAAGCACAAACGAGTACTTATTTGAGCCAGCTAGAGCTACAAAGTTGCATGCAAATTTATTGTTGCAATTTTTTTATTTTGGTTAGTTAGTTGGTCGAAAAGTTTACATGACGAGCAACCCATTCCGACCATTCACAGTGCGACGGGACAGCTGACCATCCACTGGAAATAACTATTTAATATCGAATCGAATGCTTAAGTTGCGTTTCTGAATTGGGCCATGTGAAAACGTATTTTTATCACTGAATTTTTAATAAACTGCTTCTATGGTCTTCCCTTCAGACCATTTTATCACATCTAATATTTATAATGAATGGGGTAACATAAAATGTCTTCAAAACAGCATATCAATATCAACCACTTAGTAAAGCTTAAGCTAATTGTCTCAGTAGCTCAGTTAGCAAGAGATTTTTCCGGGCTCAAGCATCACAACCTATACCTACTATTATATATGTTGTGCTAATGCTGCCATGAAGCATGTATAGAACAGATAATTATCAACATACCTGGAATAGAGCCTGCACCATGAGTGTTACAAGCAGTTCGGAGTAGAGCTTGGTATCATCGGGAACTACAGCCAGGCGCTTGCGAGCCTCGTCCAGAACACCACGTACATGGTCCTCACGCACTTTTAGCACCTTCAGACGGGCTTGGTTCAGCATGTTCGATGATTGACTGGTGAATTAAGTTTTGGTTAGACTAATACACACCTAATCAAAGTGGAGAAAAGTTCAAGTTAACATTTTGAAGCCCAAAGGACTTCAGAGGCTTAACAACATTAACAGATGTTGGCCCTAAGTGTGTAAAAAGCACCATTATCTGTCTTAAAATATTTGCTATCCTTCAGAAGAACTATGGCAAGTCAACCAAATGAGCTGTTTGAGAAAAGTAAATAGATTATCAAGACTGACAGAATTACAAAGTAATTTACAGGAAATAATATTTGATATATGTATGTATCATGTCATTAATAATTGTATTTAACTCATTCCACAACCTTGATTTACTCAGTGAATTGTATTGTTATTGGATAGATCTCATTATTAAATAACTTAAGATCCAATGTTGCACACATTGGATCTTAACTTATTTAAGTATGGTCCACAGGTTAATAGTAATTGATATGCCAAATTGATACCTACAGTACAAGTCAGCCATAACATATTCGGTAGATAATTTTATGATCACTCCACAACCATAATATTGAAAAATTATACAAATACTGAAGTGAAATATTTGATAGCTATTTGAGATGTTTGCAACTTATTGGTTATGTGTAAGTAGTAATCATAATGTGAAATTAGAATCTTTTGATAACTTTTCATTGATCATGAATGTGTGAAATGAAATATGTTGTTTCAACCAAATTATTATTTGAAAACTACAGGGATGACCATTGAATAAAACCTTTAAAATCATAATAAATGTTAGTATAAAAGGTTATTATTTTATAAATTAAATCACATGACTTATGTCAGGTGCAACAAATTAAAGATAACACCTTGCTGTTAAACTATCCAAGTTTAAATAGCGGGACAGCTAAAATAAGTATACATATAGCTTTCCGTTCATATATACTTAAACTAAAATAAAAAAAGCAAAACATGAGTATAACTCAGATAGTTAAAGGTTTCTGGTTGGAATATTTCTATCATAAATGGCCATCCATACATTCCTGCCATTATGCAGTAGCATGAACTATTAGAAGCAGAAGTGCAACAGTGTATATAATGGTATACCTTGCTAATTGTAATAAGAGAGCCGATGGCCATACATTTTATATGGCCTTCAGCACTCTTTTTACAATTGGGGGAGTGTTAATATTGTATGAGAATGAGCTGTGACATAATCTTCTAATTGACCATCTCATTAAATGGAATAAATCAGATTATTTTAGCGATCTTCGTTACGTTTTACATGAAGATACTTGTGGCAGTATACATAATAAGTAACCTACATCTTTTTCTGGAGCTCAACTTGTTTCTCCTTCTTCTCATAGTATTCCATGATCTTGAGCCGCTGCTGTTGCACCAGACGGCCCTTCTCGATGTTGAACTCTTCCTCGGCCTTAGCATCGATTTCCTCAGCCTTTTCATTGGCCTCTTGTTCGATGAAGGCCATCATGTGCTTGATCTGGAAACCAGAACATTTCAATGCGGGAATCGAAGCATAATGACATATAGCCTACATTCATCGTATCCAGCGCAATCAGTTAGTTTTTGTATCGAAATCCACAGCATCTTAAGGATTTATCTGACAAATTTCAAGTTGTCGGAATATACATGTAACACATAGTATCATGTACGGGTTTTTATTGTACATACCTGCTTTTGGACATCCGCATCGCTGAGCGCCATGGTTAATAGATTTTATTTAACACCGCTCACACGTTAAACAGCCGATAATCAGCCAGAGAGTTAAAAACTGGCCTGAAGAAGTAAGTCAACGCCTATTGAGACGTGCTCCTTCATTGAACGATCATATGATCCTTGGTGTTGCCAACACTTTTAAAAATCTCCCACTTTCATTCCAAAGACAATTTTGAGTACGCAATTTAAAAGAATGGCTCATGGCTTATAAGAGCAAGAATTGAGAATTGTTTCTACCTTAATTTAATGTGCTATGCAATGATTTTACAAACATTATTTACGAGCGCTTACATTCACGCTGCGATGCCCCGTAAAGCGTATACTTTTCTCATTTACTTATTCAGACAGGTATGCGTTAAGGGGGCGTCGCGCCATCACGCCTAAAACATATTATTATAAATTCTTCTAACTATCGGGATAGAAAATTTAAAAAGGATCAACCCAATCGATGTAAACGTTTTTGAGATAATCGTGCCGATACATCAACGGACTCTCACCGGGCAGGACACGTATTTACTATTAATTAATGAATTAAATCACTATCTGTAAATTTCAAGTTGACTATTTGTAATTTTTAGATTTTTGTAATATTAAATCTTACGAGCTATCTCATACCACATTACAAGGCTCTAAACGAACTAGAAGTAACTTATATTTTTGATTACCTGTCAGGGAATCAGTCAGTGAGTCAACTGATACAAAAACTAAAATTTTCTGAGATCTATAAATAGGAATCCATTGAAGACACATGAAAACCATTCGGTATTATGCATGAAAATAGGTGTGTTTAGACTTAGGTTTATGAGTATTGTTGCAAGAAATATTGAGATACAGGCTGGTCTGAAGTGGCTTGAACCCAGTGCCGGATTAAGCCAGCGCGGGGCCCGTAGCAAATTCTGTCAAGAAGCCCTTGGTTTGCTTTAGTAATTTTTAATTATTTTTGTATATTTTGATACCGAAATCTTAACATTGGCCTCTTGTATTTTAACTAAAAAACTATATATTTATACGCTCCTATTTTAATTGAAAAATCAAATACGCTCATGCAAGCCTGCGTGCGCGGGGCCCCCCAATGTGCGGGGCCCGTAGCATTTGCAACCCGGCACTGCTTGAAACAGTTCGTGTAAAGAATGCTTCTTCGAATTTGGCAATCCAATCCATAATAATGATTGCATACGTTCTGCTAAAGTTTTAATATTATTTGGAAAGGTCCGCCTTTATTGTTCCCTATCAATATTTAATTCCTGGAAGGCTGTAGGAGGATAAAAAAACCTTGAAGATGTGAGAATTTACAGTCGTAATAATACAAAAGAGACGGATTTCAAAATTCAAAATATTTATTTTGCACGTACCTTGGCCACACGGGCTCTGTCACATGTCTGAATCTACTAGTACTTCGAAAGGTGACATCTGCTTAGAAGAAACGCTGCAAGTAACTCAGCTGTGAGTGTTTTCAACAATACCTATATTACAAAAAAAACTAAAACTAAGACATAAAGTGCAACAAACAAACCCAATGGGCACAAATTAATTAATATAAGAAATAAATAACTAATAAGGGAGATGTATAGAGAAGAGAAACATGGATTAATCTAGTTAAATAGATATGTAGACAGTATCCACGGTAAAGTATCAAGATGTAAAGTCTCCAAATATCAAAAAACAGAATTTGAAATAAGTATAACATTTCATGTGTTAAGAATTCAAATAATATTAGCTATTAAGCCAAAAAAGTCAGTAATAAATTAAATGATTTTGGTCTTATAAACAAATTTATGTAGACACAACAGGCAACGGTAACAGTGCCAGGAACGACACACACTCCCGGACACTGCTGCTTGGACACATGCATATTTTTTAGTGTAATTTTATTAAGAAAGGGCTTTAAAATCTGCATAGCCTTAGACGGCTCTGCAAATAGGACTGAAAATGTAAGTAAATAAAAAACCTTACACTATCAAGTGTCTTTTTAGTGATTTAAATTTGACTTTAGAAAATAATTACAAAGACTCTTGTGATTTTAATAAGACATCAACTAATTCTTAATATTATTGATTGGAATCATTTTTCTTAAGGCATAAACACTGAAAATAAAAAGAAAGTGAAAATGTGGGTAGCTTAATCAAATGTATCATTAGTATATAATAATAACTTAACTGATGGTCAAAACAAAGTAAATAAAGCAACGCCATGAAGAATCAACGTCCATATTTTGACAAAAATGTTTCAAGAAGTGATCCTCGTCAGGTTTGTTTAAAATGTTGAATATTGAAGAGTTCATACATAGACAATCTTACCCAAATATGAAGGAAAATATTTTACTTGCGGTATGACCATTAATATAAGTCAATTTAGAGACCAAATAATCACAATTTATGCTCAAAACAAAACCTGATAATTGAAAGTTATCATGATCATACAAATAAACCAATTTTAAAATTTCAAGTACCAATTATATTTTTTGTGAGGGTATAATATGGATTCAATGAGGGTGAATATTACTACTAATTTCCGCTTCAGCACAGCAACATGGCCGCCATAGTTGTTTAGGGTAATGTGGCGTTCGACAAAACAGAGTGAAATTGTTAAAATATTTATTTGTGACGTAACGATGTATAAAGTTTTCAGTGTATTATAGCAGTGTTTGAAGCGGGGACTGAGCTGCAAATGTTTCTAGTTGGTGTATATTTTTTTAAATGCATACAGATCGTTTTGTAAATTGAACAGTCAACAAACTTTTGTTTATTCCATTCTAGTGGGTTCATTAATTTCTGTCAAGAATACTCGATTATGAACCATCCATACGTTTTTTGAAATAGTGGAATAAGGACTGAAGTCGACACATTAGGTAAATATACTGAGTTTTTGGGAAGTTAGTGTATTCACCTAGGGTCGCCATTGTTTGACAGAGGACGAATGCTAATCAAATAATATTGCAAAGTTAACCC
The DNA here is from genome assembly GCA_947859335.1 of Tortricodes alternella. Taxonomy (NCBI): domain Eukaryota; kingdom Metazoa; phylum Arthropoda; class Insecta; order Lepidoptera; family Tortricidae; genus Tortricodes; species Tortricodes alternella. Next base: position 7,127,963 of record OX401987.1, on the reverse strand, counting down.
ACTTAATTTGTTGTTATTGTCGTCACTGGAATCCAATGAAACTTATGTGAACCGTATCTCGGTTATGCTACGTAAGTGGAAACAGATGTATTTTTATTTATATTATAATCACTAATCAATGAAATGGTTTGTTTTCTCTTTGAATTTAGCATTTGCTTGCAAGGCGATAGCCACGAGATATCAATATGAATGTTAGCCTGATATTCAGGTGATTTGACTTTCACTCAGATTATGCTTTTATTTATAATTCAGTAACACATGTTGATCCTAATAGTTACCAAGCAAGCCTGGAATTGAATGAACTTTTCATTTAAAATCCCTGTGTCACGTTCAGGATACATGTGTATATCACTTAAAAAACAGTAACCACTTAATAAGCAGAGTTGCCATATGGGGTTGGTGTATGCCATTTGAGATTGGGAGACAAACATCAATGAAACATTTGGAAACTTCGTTTGAAAGCCTTTAAGTTGGACAACAGTTAAGAGATTCTCTGAAATGTTAGTATATGAGTTCCTGTTCTTCACTTCAAAGTAATAAACCTATTTTAAATCTTTGTAGATTAACACTTATTTAGATCTTTACCTGCACTTGTTAGTCAAGGGTCATATAAAAAATAGAGCATAATAATATCATGTTAGTTATTGTTTTCCTCCGGTTCAAACATCTTGCTCATCTCTTTCAGCATTACATGTGCTAATTAAATGGTCAACTTCTAATTTGTATGCTAAAATCATTCAGTAAGTACAGTAAATCGCCATTTTCATGTTTGTGTACCTATGATAATAAGCAGAGATAAAGGTAATCTTAGCATATTGTTTTATTAAAGTTGAAATTTTATGACTTAACAAATTCACAAGACATGCATTTTTTCTTGTTTATTATAGTCTGGCCAGCGAATGTTGATATTGAAAAAAGGGGGCAAATAAAAAAAAAACAATGGTTAGTAGGAAATAATAGTTTTGATAATCATTTACATATTTAAATCCTTTATGTCAGTGTCAAGTAAATAAAATAATGTATTATTTAGTAGCTTTGCTTACAACTTCGTTTGATGGGGGACATTAAAAATTCTACTTTAAAGTTATCTATGTTCCATGGTTTAAGACGCTGACAATTGCCAATGAACTTGAATGATCAGTTACTCCAGTCACTGTGTTTGCACTTATTTATATGCAGAAAATCAAAAACTGATAAATTATATAAGTAAACACACTACACTTATAATATGAATTGGCAAACTTTCACCCAATGTTATTATATATATTTATTTATTTATTTATTTATTCGTAAGTATATTTACACAGCATTACAGTTGTGACACTAAAAGACTGTGAAACTACATTAATTAAATTAAATTATGGAAGAGTACTCGACTGCCTGTTATCCATCGCCTTGCAAAACCTCAGGCATTCTGAGCACACAGCCATCCATCGCCACGCCAGCAAATCACACTCCGGTGCTGATAACAGAAGAGCATTCAGCGGCGCCAGTGCACGAGATATATTTATTTATTTATTTATTTATTTATGGAAAACCAACAGCTTACACAAGCAATTTAGAAACTAAAGTAAAATTTAAAAAGCCAATTACAGGTTTTCACCGATAGCAATACATTAGGTAAATAACGTTTAACACCGCAGAAAGTCGTCATCGGCATTCATGCACAAACTAAGAATAAGACAAGCGAGGGCATGTAACAAAACAAAAATTGCTAAAAATACAAACAAAGTAATTAAGTACCGAGGATCGGTAGGGTAAGGGTAAGGATAAGGATAAGGGTAAGGGTAAGGGGCATGCTCATTCAAAGTAAGTGTTCGTTAAAGTACGCCTCATAGTTTGGGTATTAATATTAAACACATCAATGTCCAGCTCTTTTGTTAGGTTATTCAAATTTTTACTTGCACATATAAGAAAACTATTCTGCCTGTATATAATGAATGTACAGACATAGAACTGTTTAAAGAGGCTTTCAGATGTAACTTCACCATTTTTTTAAACAAATCTATTTCATCAGATTGTGTTTTTGAAAGCAAGTTTTTCAATTAGTACATAAAGAATATTTACATGTTTTTTTTTTATGTGCTGTAACTACAAATTACGGTTTTTGGACTCTTCCCTTTACTTGTGCTATAAGACATTGCTTTTTGCCAAATTTCAGGGGATTCCCCTGCGAGTATCAAAATATGTGGCATAAAGGTTGATTTTTTTATCTATACCTACACGCGTTTCTGAGAAAAAGGGTCTTAACATACAGACAGACAGACAGAGAGAATGACAGATGGACGGACAGACAGATAGACAGTCAGACGGACAACAAAGTGATCCTATAAGGGTCCCTTTTTTCCTTTTGAGGTATGGAAGCCTAAAAACTGGTGAATTTTAATAAAAAATATATATGTTATGTGTTTTGATAAATATATTATATTTAAATACTCAAGGGATATCAAATTCCTATGTTCCATAAAAAAAACTCTTTATTTTTCCCTACTTACCGTGTACTATGTTTGTAGGGTTAATAAACTTACTTCTGTGTCATCAAAAAAGATTCACAGTAAACATAGTACCTAAATCATTGAGTGGAACTCAACTGCAGCATCAATAAAGGCCTGTGAGTGTCATTCCTTTTGACTTCAAATGAGCTTCCTTTCCTCGTTTTTAGTTTTAGAGTTAGAAATCATACTCTAAATTAGCTGTCTCACAGCACTTGTAAAAGGTTTCAGAATTATAACACACAAAAGTTAAATTATAACCACGGAATCACACGTTTTGTACTGACGTTTGACAGTAATTGTGTATTGCAATATAAAGATTTCTAGTTCAAGGCCAATATCAACATTCTCGCTGGCCAGACTCTACAGGTAATTTAAAATAAGTACACAAGTTGTTGCCATTGCATTGCAATGGATAACCACTCAAGCAACTGTGAATATTATAGAATGCAAAGTAATTTATGTGCTGTTGTTGTGTCTTAATAAATAAATAATGTTGTCGAGGCTGCAAGAGCATTGCAAACAGAAACAAACCGATATAGTGGTAGATGTACCTAGTTTTAATGAAGTGATCCCTTGAAATTCTGCCCCCTTGTTATGCTATTGAGGGCATATGACCTTTGTGTTTAGTGATAACAGTTTATATAATGTTTGGATTCCTTCTTTTTTCTATTCACATTTATTCTGATGAATTTTTGGAATACTCCAAGAATCACATGAAACATATTTTTAACTATTCACATATGAGAGGTTAAAATTAAGGAATATGTAACGATTTGATTATTTTTAGTCCTTCACAAACACCTGTTATTATTCCATATTACCTATTATTCCTATTCATAAACATCACTTTAATCAAGGATCAATTTGAGTGGCCTTTGTCAATTCAGCCACTTGTCAGATGTGTGCCCAGAACACTGACAACAGGAGCTTGACTGTAGGGCCAGATTAGCCGTTAGGCAGTGTAGGCAACTGCCTAGGGGCCCCGCATCCGCTAGGGGCCTCACGCACTGAGAAAGAAAAGTCAAAAAATGTAATCAAAATTTGATTTGATGATTTGTATCTTTAATAATAATATTAAAATAGCGTAATTTTGAATATAATTTCATTTTGGTAGAGCAAATGTATTTTTGGAAGTTAGAAAAGGGTAAAGGAGCTCTGAGAATTGGATATGCCTCAGGGTCCCGATATGGTTAATCCGGCTCGGCTCGAGCAGTCAAAGAATCTATATTATCTAAGAACACTATTAGATTTTTTAAAATTATTATCGTGATGAATATTATTTGATTCCAGGTTATGGCAAACTTGAATTTCCAGCAAGCGCCTAGAAGCCTAGCAAGCGGCGGAGTGGGAGGTCGCGTGGGCTCAGGGCTTGTCGGTGGTGTCTCCGGCCATGTGACACCGACCTTCGGCGGAGCGCTCTCGCCGGGCCGGGGCGCCACGGCGATGCCCGGCGGAGCCCCACCTTCCATGGCCTCGCGATCAACGCTTTTTGGACAGCGTGCGTTTGCGGACCGAAGGGTACCAATACCAACTCCACTATCTCAACCTAATTCTAATGCTATGGTAAGAATAACGACCGTTAATTTAATTTGTCTTAATTTCATGCATGCAGAATTTGCTATGGGTATAAGTTAATGAATTAGTTTTTAAAGTATTGAAAATAAATATATTAAAAATAATTAAACATAGGATAGCACATTTACCAAGATGCAATCCAAAATACACCTGTTTCCATATTTAAAGGCTGGGTGAATAATGGCTTTAATAATATCAAGAAATCACTTTCTAGTTACGGGTTATTTGCCTATGGCGTGATTCGTCAAAATTCGCTTTTCGTCAATGGCGCGTTTGGTCAAATTGTGTTTTGCATTACGCTAGTAGCCCATACACAACAATTTTTCTGGGTGTCATAAGTAAGGATGTATGCCAATTTGACACTTACAAGTATAAGTTATTTTTAGTATGAAGTAATTATGTTGATGCCGATGATAAATAAGCATTATTAGCGTCTATTTGTGTACAGCTGGCAATGTCAAATCGGGACATTTGGTGACTTTGACCAAACGCTACTTTGGCAAAAATGTTTTGACGAATCGCAAGCTTGGCAAACCATACCTTTGACAAAAACAGTATTTTGACCATAGGCAAATAACCCTTAGTTACATCAATTACATGCACCGACATCACATTAAACTTGTTCAGTTTGTGAACCCCATGCAATATCTAAAACCTGTGTAAAACTGATCACCATTGTTACTTTTCAGTCAAGTATGGGCAACCTGTCTCGGTTCAATGCTGGCAGCAACTACCATTCAGTGTTCGGTGAGGGCGGCGACACGTCGACGCCGCCGCTGCTGGACCTGAGCGAGTTCCCGTCGCTGACGGCGCGCGGCGCCGGCGACCAGGCGCCCGCCGCCGCGCCGCCGCCGCCCGGCTCCAAACCGTACGGTGAGTCCCGCAGCTCCGCACCGCTAGACGGCACACGCCACTGCGGTCGAGACAGACTAGGCCAGTGGTTCACAAACTTTTATAGTCCAGTTATAGAATGTTACAGGTGACGGCACATTTTATGAGCGCTCGGCGAAAATTAGTGAAATTTGATTTCTGCGCATTCTAGGTCAGCGCTCATATAACGTGACGGGAGTATTATTTTTCTTTACCTTTTGAACTACTATGCGCCCTAGTAATCATAGTATACGAAAGCGGCAGTGCGTGTCGAAAACTGCGATTTGCGACCTGTTCTGTCCCTACCAGTGGGGATAGCCTGGTAGGGATAGGTGGAACAAGAACAGGGACCAAAATATAAATAATATTTTTTTAATAATAGTATCCCGCTGCCAAATCAAATAACAATTGGGAAGCAGGAAGCGGTTTCGTGAAGCAAACAGACAGACAAATTGTTGTCTTGAATTACACGTCACACGCGCGCGCCGTGCTGGGTTTGGCTTTGCGCGAACACAGCGCGTCATAATATGCACTTCTGTTACGACTTCCAATACAAGATAAGAGACGGTGTCCTGTGGCAGTCCTGCCCCGAGTTATGAAGTTTTGAAAAATCATTGTTCATACCAACTCTATACAAAATGGACGACAACTATGACGTCACAGCATTCGTTGGACTGTACAGAATATATGGCGTTTAAACGAAATCTGCAATTATTTCCGAAAATGCTGTTTTTAGACCAATATCGTATAAATAAAACATGCCATAAATTTGATGAGGATGTTCAAAAAACTAAAATCAGAACTACCAATATATATTTTTCACTAATTTTGACCCCTAATAAAATAAAAATGAATAGTTAGAATGATCTGATATTTGTGTAATATGCTTTTGTTTACATTAACTTTCATAATATATCATTTAAACCTTATTTCGATTTTCATGCATCTACCCCATTCTTTTCGCAGTGGGTATGGTGAAGCAGCCGACGTCCGAGCAGTCCGAGTTCACGATGTCGTCCGAGGACTTCCCCGCGCTGCCGGGCACGTCCACGGCGGGCGGCGCGGCGCCGGCGCCGCCCGCCGGCCTGCTGGCGCCCGACCTCAACCACCACACGCCCGACAAGCCCCGCAAGGGCATACAGACGTCGCCTGAAGGTACACAATCTTTACGAATACACGAAAGCAATTAAGGCCCGGGCAAACCAAACGCGTTTGCGGCGCGTCGCGTTGGATACGTGACGCCCCGCAAATCCGTTTGGTTTTCCCGGGCCTTAACGCCTGCTAGAAATTGCCGGTAATGGTTCTTGCAAGCGCGATTTGGAGAAGGGCTTGAATTACTGGTATTTTCAGCACCGGTTTCTTTGAACTTCGTGTTGTACCGGTATCAATTTTGGTACCGGTTCCTTTCATACCGGTATTTTCTTTAGTTTGAGTTTGGTAAAAATACCGGTACGAGACGCGTATGCGCGACCGAAATATGTTTGTTTTTTAATTCGCAAACACTACGCGTCAGTTGCACGTGACGCAGCGCAGTAGCGAGCGAGCGAGCAATATTAAGAGGAGTGTGAACCAACGGCTTTTCATACAAAAGGCGATAACGATTTCCACACCTTAAATGCTGTCTGACAACCTATCAAAAATTGGTCAAAATCGGTTAACGTTTAAGGGGTAAAAGTCGTTATCGCCTGTTGTATGAAAAGGGTGATTTATGCCGCTGGTTCACAGTCCTCTTAAGTGACAACGTCGCTCACGTGTGCGATACCTCTATTGGGAACCGTTTTCGGTTCATGTTATAAGCGGCAACTTCAACGTCGCTCAACACTATCACCACTGTATCTTTATTGGATACAGGTATTAATAGGTACAAGTAAAGGTTCATTATAATAGGAGTACCGGTTCCCGTTTTTTACCGATACTCAAACAATGACAAAGCAAGTACCGGTATTTACCAGTATAATACCTATGTTTTTGGTACCATAAACACAGAATACAGTAGCGCGAATTTGGAAATTGCTGTCGGACCATGTTAAGTTAGGTAATTCCTAGCAAATATCAAAAGAAGAGGCTTTTTATATCAGTATGAACTTTAGGATATTTTATGATTATTTAGGTAAACCCTTCGTAATGAAAATTACATATCTGTCACCCTTTACGTCTCAAACCTTATAATCAACTTCAAAACATATTCTATAAATATTTACCCAGCCAACTCACTTACATTTAATTTAATAAAAAAAAATGTTGAATTTGTTGTTTTGATAAATGTTACATAATGCTTTTCATTTAAAAAAAAAAGTTATTCCATCTTAGTTCCATTATGACTGATCCAGAGATCTTCTAACATATTAATCTGCCCTTTAAATGCTTATATTATGTGTATTAGATCAATTTTTTATTTGCTATTACTACTACAATTTGAGTATTCTGCGTGAAAAGAGGAATACACCGATATTCTTTAATACTCGCTAGGATTTATATTTAGCTAAGATATTAATCCATTCTGCCGTACAAATGGGAAATTTGGTTTACTTGTTTTATTCTCTTATGTTTTTTTTTAAATAAATAAAATATAATAAATATATTGGCGTGTGCAGGAGGCATTAATCTTTAGAGATCTATAGTAGTTTTCACGTCCCAATTTTTTTTTATAATATCATTTGTTACAAATTTAAGTGGAGTATTATAAGCATCCCAGCAAGATTCGTAAGCGCTCCCTTTCCAATTCTCGAATATACTGTTAGTACAACTTCTTCACGAGCCCCGGATTTTGTATAATAATTTCCATAAGGATACCAAATAATTTTTACTTGATTATTTTTTAAGTAGTGGCATGACTTAGTGACTAATCTCTTTGTAGCTAGATTCGATGTACAAAAAATACTTAAATGTTTTTACATGAAGTTTTTTTCTCCCCAAGTTGTCAATCAAGGAGCGCATACGGAATTCTATGGTGTGTATTGGTCGATCAAAATGGTCATAATATATTAAAGAGGCTTTAAAAAATGTAACTTATAAATAAACAAACAACTCCTAGTGTCCATGAATGCTGCGCGATTTTCGTCTTACTTAGGACTTATCTCCACAATATGGCGTCAGCGACACAATTCCCGTTCCCAATATTCAATCTGAGGATAGATTTGCTTACTACTAGTTGAAAATTGTCATATTTTGTATGCGGCAAATGTTAGTTTAACTCCTAGTAACCAAGTCTATCCGCAGATTGAATATCGCCGGGTCTCTGACTCAACCTCGTATATGAATATATTTATGAAATTCGAATACCTATCTACTGTAGGACGTGTACCTAAAGTGGCTATTCGGATTTCGTAAAATTTCATATACGAGATTGAGTCAGAGACCAGTCGATATACGGAACGGCCATAAGTAAAATGTCGAGTTACGTCGGGCACTGTTTTCTATACATCGAGTGTCTAAACTAGAATAAAACATCTAATCATATCAGCATAATGAGTTGTATTTTCATCAAAGTCAATTTATAAATCAGCCACTAGGCTAGTTTCATGAAAAATGCTAATTAGTCCGTCATTTACATTATAAAAAAATATTGAACACGTATTTTTTCTTTTGTCAATTAAACAAAAATTGACGAAGATATGATGCGTTGAAGTTCCGGTGACGTCACGACTGTGTACAGTTTTTACCATTAAGTGACGCCGTGAGCCCCCACTCCCGGACTTTGATGCGCGTTATCTTTGTCAGTTTTGATTGATTTGATAAAGCAAAAAATACGTGTTCAATTTTTTTTGATAATCTAACTGACGGACTAATTAGACCAAGGAAACATCCCTATTGTTAAAGCGTTTTTAATATACTGGCCGCAAACATCCAAATGAGTGCTTTTGGTTGTCCGTTTGATGATGGCACGTGTTGTAGGTAAAGTGACGAACATACCGGAGACGATGATCCCGAACCAGTTCGGCATCGTGGGGCTGCTGACGTTCATCCGCGCGGCGGAGTCGGACCCGAGCCTGGTGTCGCTGGCGCTGGGGCAGGACCTCACGGCGCTGGGGCTCAACCTCAACTCGCCCGACAACCTCTATCTCACGTTCGCCGGGCCCTGGGCGGACACGCCCTGCAGGTCACTACTACACCTACATTTGTAAAAACCGGCCATGTGCGAGTCAGACTCGCGCACGAAGGGTTCCGTACCATTATCTAAATCAAGCAAAATAAAAACATATTTGTTGTACGGGAGCCCGCCTTAAATATTTATTTTATTTTAATTATTGATTTTTGAAGTGAATATATATCTAAATACTCTATAAAACTTAAGTATTTACTAGTAATCTAGACCCTCCAATACTGCTCGGGGCATAGTGCCCAAGACGCTGGAGGCGTTTCCGCGCTGCACCGCTAGGCTCAACCCTTTGAGCAAAAAATGAGCAATACTCTATGAATATTTCAAGCATCTACCTGTTTCCGTTTATCAATCTATACTTCGTTTTATTTAGGATGAGAAAGATCTCGACAGAAGTAAGCGTAAAGCTTCTTATTGAACACGTTTTACGGTAGTATGACGGAATCGGTGGAAATATATGTTTGATAGTTTACCATTTATTCCGAAATATTCCCGTAAAACGTCTTCAATAAGTGGCTTTACGCTTATTTCTGTCAAGATCTTTCTCATCCTAAATAAAACGAAGTATAGAGCAAAAACGAGCAAAAAATCTAATTTGTTGTATCGGAGCCCCCTTAAATATTTATTTTATTCTGTTTTTTTAGTATTTTGTTGTTATAGCGGCAACAGAAATACATCATCTGTGAAAATTTCAACAGTCTAACTATCACGGTTCATGAGATACAGCCTGGTGACAGACAGACAGCGGAATCTTAAGCCCTAAAAACACTTTCTCAAGCTATATATGATAATTGGAAAAGGCGCACCCATTCGCAGAAAGTATTATAGTAAGGTTATGCGCTCGCTGCAAACTCGTTCATAAATGAACGGAGCCGTGCAGCTATATTGCGCTCTCTCCCACTTACCAGTAAGGTAGGGATGGTATATCGCTGCACCACTCCGATAAAGACGTGAAAGTTAGAATCAAAACTATTAGAAATTTGTTCTGTGCAAGGATAGAAAAATGAATTAATTAGAATTCCAGCCTTATATAGGTGCGCATGTCTCATTGCAAAATGTTGAGTTAAGAACATTTAAATGGAAATTATTAAATTAATGTATAATAAGCGATTCTGTACCTAGATGTTGAATGTCTCTTGTGTTTTGTAAACTTTACAACTTGCTATTTAATTCAAGTAAATCCTTATTTGACTCTGATTGATTGAAATCCTTAAACTGTACATTTATTTATTAAGGTTCTATAAGACTATCGCATCGGTATACCACAATTAATAATTTTTAGTACTCATGCACAATTTTAAACGCAGATAGGTAGAAGAAAGTTTTCATATGTAACCAATATGAAACACTGACATTTGAAATAAAAAGTTATTATTATTATTATATGTAATTAAATACTAATTTTTTTGCAGACCGCAAGACATGGACTACCACGTACCTCCCGAGTATCTCATAAACGGTTCCATCAGAGAAAAGCTGGCGCCGCTACGACTGAGTCGATATAAGGAAGACCTATTATTTTATTTGTTCTACTGTTTCGTCGGGGACGTCCTGCAGATAGCAGCCGCCGCCGAACTGTAAGTTATTCCTTATTCACTTATGCCAGTATTAATAGCTGCGCTTAATGACTGATTCACACTCAAGTGAGGTTTTTAGTATGAAACCATGCCTGCTTAGTTCCATATTAATCTTTTGAACGCCACAAAAAATCCGCTAGAGCCGACAGCAGATTTCCGTGCTCCTGTTGTCACGGTATGCCGATTTCCATACAATTGTCGGCTACAGCCGTCACTCGGCGTCCGAGGCTCGTTTTCTCGCACTCAGCCGTGGCGTTAAAATTGAGTGTGGATTATTAATATGGACATTTTAATTGTATCAAAGTAGTTGCTTGGTTAGTTATTAGCTTGGTCTGTTCAGTTTAAACCGCATTCTGTTCTACCAAGTTTGTTTTGAGCAAATACTCAAAACAGGGTGAGGGTAAGCCGGTGTATCATTTATATTTTTAAACATTATATTATTACTCATTACATATTCTATTTACACAAAAAAAATGTGCAATTTTTGTTAATAAAAGAAGTAATTCATAAGATTACAATGTTTGAGTTAAGAAAGCATACATCGGCTTACCCTCACGCTTTGCCACTGCTGTATAGTAAACAGATTGTAAGTAACGCGTTGTGGCAGGTACAACCGCGAGTGGCGGTACCACATGGAGGAGAAGGTGTGGATCTCGCAGGCGCCCGGCATGCCCATGGTGGAGAAGACGCCCACCTACGAGCGCGGCACCTACTACTTCTTCGACGCGCACAATTGGCGAAAGGTAAATAACTCATTCATTGCCTTGCATTACATCTATAAATTAGCGGGCCTCTTCAGTGTCGCCCGCGTTTTTAGGAAACCCTATACAATAGTTATACCTCGTCCAAAGCAAAAAGCGCTCTGGCGGTGGGGGCTGCGCAGTAGTCAATTTACCGGCCAAATTGGTGGCATGAGGGGAGACGCGACGGAGGGGGTATGGGGGCTCGCGCGTCGTGTCATCAGTCGACCGTTGTCTCCCGCACTGAGACTACGTTTCACATTCGCGTCTCATTGGATTCATGGAGTACCAAAAAAATTATGGTCAAAAAAAAATGCATAAAGTGTATGTAAGCAAAATCACGCATCTGTGCCTAAGCATCCAATGGGTACAATAGTCAAGCACTTTCGCGCGTGACTGTGCACATGCGCAGACCCGTCCCCTCCACTGCCGCCCAGCGCTCTTTGTCCTGGACGAGTTATATATCATAATACAACCCCTTAACGGTGGAATTTCAAAAAAATCCCTTTCGCATCTAGCGCCTAGTAGCTAAAAGGTAAATGTGTTCTAGACTTGGTTGTTCGGAATAGATGGTTCCGTCGGGAACGGTTTTTTTTTTCGAGATAAAAAGTAGACTGTCACTCTCCGGCCCAGAAACTAATCTTACTGCATGAAAGAAGAACAAACCAATTAACGCTTTCGCAAAGAATATTAGTGGAATTTAGAAAGAGAAAGTAGCAGGTTATTTGAAAGTCACCGTTTTTGCTTATTATTGGTTCATGATTTTGGTATTGTGCGCACTGAATACAGTCGAAGCTGTGACTTTTTACCTGACGATGCAGCAAAGCTAAAATGAGGGTGGTTTTTCAAGGGTATGTTGTGGTCAGTCAACAAGCCACTACCAAGCAAGAGCCTAAACTAATGACCGATTTTAGTAAATGGGGTGTCAAATAAGTCGCTTGGCACCACAGGGCACACCGCCGGTGTTTTGTAACAGACTACACTCAGTTGGTTATATACTTCTATGGAGATTGCCGCCCGAGACCGCGAGGCAGATATTTTATTTAATAGTACATTGTTTTCGAGGTCGGGTAGTAAGTACGCCAAGACATGTAGTGCTTTTCACAATTAATGCGAGGAAATTATTATCATTTGTCTGGTAAAACTGCTGACAGCAAATATGTCGGAATCAGATAGCTCCAGCACGAACTATGCCAAGCTTTCATTGGCGATCACTTTCCTGGCCTGGAAGTAGGCCACCAAAACACACTTTGCTGGCATGTATTCAACTGTCCAGAGATTAGCAATTTTGTGAGCAATTGGGAGCATCTATGACAATGTTTCCGAGCAGTGTAGTGAAACCTATTTACTATTGAGCTATAGTCTATATTAAGTGTTCCTCGAATGGAAACAAACTCGTGACGCGGTTAGCCTAGTTGGGAGTGACCTTGCCACCGAGGCTAGTGTCCCGGGTTCGATCCCCAGTAAGGCCAAATATTTGTGTGATAAGCACGAATGTTTGTTCTTGAGTTTTGGATGTATTTGTTTCCTATGTATTTAAGTATTTATTTCTCTACTAGCTGTGCCCGCGACTTCGTCCGCGTATAGTTTGATTATCGTTATTCCCTCGAGAACAATTTCAATTTTCCGGGATTAAAAGTAGCCTGTGTTAATCCAGGGTATAAGCTATCTCCATTCCAAATTTCATCAAAATCCGTCCAGCCGTTTTAACTGGAAGAGGTAACAAACACACACACACAAACTTTCGGATTTATAATATTATATAGTATTAGTAGTTATTCGGATTTATAGTAGGATATAGTGTGTATATCGTCGTCTAGTACCCATAACACAAGCCTTTAGAGCTTACTTTGGGACTAGATCGATTTGTGTAAAAGATTGTCCCCTGAATTATTATTATTATATTTATATTTGAACGGTGAATTGTTCTCAGGTGGCGAAAGAGTTTCACCTGGACTACAGCAAGCTGGAGGGCCGGCCGCAGCTACCGCCGCACGTGCTCACGTAGCGTCCCCGCGCCTTCTCTAACACACCTATTGTAGTTTTGTTATATAAAAGTACAAGTTTAATACGAGCCTTTTATTTTCTCTGCTGTCGTCGAATTTGAAATTGCTAAGGATTGCTGCTGGCTCAGTGGTTGGATTTTTGGACTAAGGGACTCTGCCCACTATACCGTATCATACTATGTGTCGTTACCGGCCATCACAGTAATGTACCATGACGGGACTGTCAATTTGTAGATTGCGATACGCTCCGTGCATGACACGCGACGTTGCAAACCGGTGGGTGCAAGCGGCTCACCGCGCTGTTGCTGCGTATGTTCCGCGTTATAACCGCGTATGCTCTGCGTTGCTATCCCTATCTGACGCTCTTTGATATTGAAGCGTTCTTTGATAGTCAACGAATAAACCTGCGTCCAAAATAAATCGTTCATCCTATTCTATGTGTTCGTAAATACGAATTTTACACAATCTGTAACATTTATAAAATATATAGATAGTTACACTAAAAAAAGCACGGGCGAGATGCGTTTTGCATACGGGAATAGAACAGTTGATCCGTTGCAGTAGGCATAGTTTTCGGAACGCTTCTTTTCTTGGCTGACGTGACGTTGGTGGCGTTCGAACAAGGTAACCAAAGGCCATGGTGCAAAAAAACGGTCCTAAGTAAACTGTTTAAGGTGGGAGAATTTATAACTAGTTTAATAAGAGGTTTCCTGTTCAGGGTACGAGGGCCGCGAGCTTGGGGGCACCAGTGTACGGCACCGTCTAGCCCTTCGGTAGCTACACCACTGCCCTTGCGTGTTCCTATGGTCATGGTATGATACGTTGTAGTGGGCAGTCCCTTAGAGTGAAGCGTACCCCTGGCCATACCCCTGGTGGTATGGTATGGCCAGGGGTACGGTGGGTCTGAAGGGAAGCGTACCTACGGTCAAAGGTTAAGTTAAGACTGGAGGTCAGAAGTGGCGTCGGCTCTTGGAGATGAAACGCTCAAAAGCTGATGGCGGTCTTGTGTAGATTAAATTGTGTCAGATATAAACAAGAGACAATATCGTGATTTTTATTTTACTGCAGGTTTTATAAAATATAATTTGTATAAAAATTAAATATGTACATTCAAAATTATTAAGGAAGACATTAATATGAAAATTCCCGTCTGTCTTCGGATAGTTTGCTATATAAATATTATGTATCTTGAATATTATCACACTGATCTAGTCCCGAACTATGATTCCCTGTGTTCGGTACTGGTACAAGACGACGATACGAATACTTATATATTTAAATATATATAATTCTGAGCATCCATGAGTCTGGTTCACCAACATTCGTGCTCATCAGTTTGCTTCTAGTGGGCTTCGAACCGACGTCTGGCATAGAAGCTGCACTGCCACTGCGCCATCGAGTCAGTCATATTAATCACCTATTGACCGTAAAAAGGCCACATTATTCGCCAGATTATCTCAAATTCAGTTTTTGGTGTTAACCTATTGAAACACGTTTATAATTTGGTGCTATATGTGCAAATTAAGAAAATAAGGATACAAGCAAAATCCTTTCCACTTTAAGAAAATCCATAGCTAGGATGAAATCTAACAGTGGCCAACGGAAAGTATAATTAAAAACATTATTCCTCAATGCTTGTTTCAGTTATAAAAAATACATGTCCTTAGTTTTTGTACACAAAGGTTAGATGTCCTACTGTACAACTATTAAACTGGTATTGTTATAATTCATTGAATGTCTCATATTGTAAGTAAATAGCCATAAAAGCAAGTCTTAACCTTTT
Organism: Tortricodes alternella; assembly: GCA_947859335.1. Classification (NCBI taxonomy): domain Eukaryota; kingdom Metazoa; phylum Arthropoda; class Insecta; order Lepidoptera; family Tortricidae; genus Tortricodes; species Tortricodes alternella. The sequence goes on along the minus strand of OX401987.1, from coordinate 7,112,818 downwards.
GGCCGCCAAGCATGTCTGAGAAGTAAGTCAAGGTAGTGAAGGTCTTTTTTACCCTGTATAGCATGTCACGCATAGTCGACAAAACGGCGGCCAAAAGGTTAAAAAGTAGGACACCCAAAAATGTAATATTTTTGGGTATAAGAAAATCATTTATTTTTTAATGTTTTCTGGAAAAAGATGCCCATGAGCACGTGACCTTTTTGCAATAAATGATTCATATTATGTTAAGACTTCAAGAGCAGGCTTTTCTAAATTTGATTGTTAAATGAAACTACGTGTATCAGCTGAAAGTTTCTATTTTAAGAAACTTATGTTTATAAGATAATGCAGCATGGTAGCAAAAAAAATTTAAAAAAATGTTACAATTGAATTGAAAAGAAAAAAACTGTTGAGTGATTTGCATTATTAATATACATTATAATCTCAGTCTAAATCATCAGTACTGATGGTTGCGGGGGCCTCTTCCGGTTTCGGAGAATTCTCTTTCATTGTGGGTACATCATCATCATTTTTACCAGGAACCCAGAGACCTGCGTCAATGCATCTTTTCATGTGGTAAATTGCTTCTTGTTCAGGCATCTTGGCTATTGTGGCTTGTAGCAATGGCACATCTTGTGAATCAAAGCACTTTTTCAGTTCCTGTAATTAAATACATTAGTGAATATTGATATCAAATAATGCAATAAAAGATAAATGCATTCTATTTATTTTGAGAGGATCGTGAACCAACGGCAAAGTTTCATACAAAAGGCTATAACGATTTCCACCCTTTAAACGTTAACCGATTTTGACAAATTTTTGATAGGTTGTCAGTCAGAACATAATCTTGGTCTATACGTTTTTCGAATATTGATTAAAGATCAACAAAGTCAAATAAACGCCAAAATTAGTTTTGTATGAGAATACTGAAACAGCAATTAAACTTTACTGATTATAGTGAAAAAAACCGGACAAGTGCGAGTTAAACTCGCGTGGAGAGGGTTCCGTTCCGTACGTGATTATCTGCAATTTACTAGGTTACTTTAAATACCATAGACTTCTTATAGGTTTTCCTGTAATCTATAGGTAAAGAACTATTTTCTGTATTTTTTTCAAAATGTTAGCCCCAGTAGTTTCGGAAATAAGGGGGGGGGGGAATGGTCAATTTTCGCCTATTTTCCTAAATAACTTCCAAACTATTTTACTTAAAATTCAGAAAAAAATATATTTAAAGTCCTCACAATAAGCCCTTTCATTTGATATGTCACACAATATAGATTGCATAACTTTTTTATTTAATTTTCTGATTTACCCCCCAAAAGTGGGCCCCATGTTTAAACTTCATATATTTACGTCACGCGTCCGTGTGGCGGTCACCGACTTACATATGTATACCAAATTTCAGCTCAATCGGTCCAGTAGTTTCGGAGCAAATTGGCTATGACAGACGGACAGACAGACAGACAGACAGACAGACAGACGCACGAGTAATCCTATTAGGGTTTCGTTTTTTCCTTTTGAGGTACGGAACCCTAAAAATCAAAACATACAGACCTAGATTGTGTTCTGACTGACAACCTATCAAAAATTGGTCAAAATCGGTTAACATTTAAGGGGTGGAAATCGTTATCGCCTTTTGTATGAAAAGCCGTAGCTTCACACTCCACTTAGTGCCCACAGCTTTAGTACTCACATCGGGCAGCTCTGCATACACCTCAACAGGGTCCAGTCCACCAGGTCCTAGTCTCTCCTTCCTTTCTTCTTCTTCCTGCTCTTTGAGAGCTAGCTGAATCTTCTCTGCAGCACGCTTTTGGATTCTCGCCTTGAACTGGTTCAGTTCATCGTCAAATGAATCTTTGTATGTTTTCTCGGCAACTTGTATCCTAACGAAATAGAGAAAATTTTTTTTGTAGGTGGAACACATATAAATCCTGTATTTTAGATTTTATTGTAGGCCCTACAACAATCATGACAACTTGTAGTGATTGAAGGAAAACGGCCAAGAGTTTTTATAAACTAAATTAGTTGTGCCCGCGACTTTGTTCACGTTGTATCGGGATGAAAAGTATCCTATGTTTTATTCCAATATTATTATTTTGTGTCAACCCCTAATTCTCGTTTTTTTCTTATTAAAAGTAGCCTTAGTTACTCCTTATAACATCAGCTATCTGGCAGTGAAAGTCCCGTCGAAATCGGTCTGGTCGTTTCCGAGATTAGCCGAAACGAACACAGACAGAAATAAAATCTAAAAATGGATTTTTTGTTAGAAGTATTGTATGTATATATTGTAATACGCATTTAGTACACAGCTGTTATTTTGACACTCGCCGTTAGCTATGGCGTTCAAAAGGTTAAAAGAGGGTTGAATTGTTGACACAATCCTTATGCATTCCGTTTTATGTAAATGTGGAACACCACATTATATACCAAAGACTTTTGGATATACACTTAGTTCATGCTAGTTGTACTACCTGATGGATGAATATTTACCTTGAAAAGAATGATCCAATACAGGCCCGAGGATCCACATCTAACTGTTTTGAAAGTTCCAAAATGTACTGCATGCACATGGTTTGATGCGCTACATGGACCATGAGATCATGTTTCTGGAAAGTGTAAATTATATATAAAACCTAATAATGCAGTCATCTCCTGATTAAGGGCTCCTTTTGATTTAAACAGATCAGGGTATTCCTGACAAAAATCATTAGAGTGAAACTGTTTCTTTTAACACATTCACGGCCCAGCGCCCGCGATTACGTATAACGTTTTCTTTATATTCAAGTAGGGATTTATTCATGACGCCTATACGCGTCACGGGCCTGGCGAAAGCGTTCGAGCATGACTCATACATGTGGTCATGGGCTTTGAATTAACCCTTTGAGTGACAGATAAAATTATTAATAACCATAATTTGATGCATCATGACTCATGACAAAAGAAACAAGGCAGGTAGGGGAAAAATTGTATGCTGAGGGTGCTCATTGTAGCAGCAGTCAAGCACTTGCACTAAAGGGTTAATAATGACACATTACACATTTAATGAATGTTTTTGCAACTTTCACCAATATGTATTTGCAGAAACATGCTACATGGAACTCTTTAATGATAGGCAGTTAAAGGATACTGAGATCTCCTTATCATAGTTGCTCAGCAAATTATTCTCATTAGAGCACATCTGGTAAATCGGAACTGGGTTTACCAAACAATTCCTTAACAGTCAACAGTACTTGTAAGAATACAAGTACTGTTAACTGTTAAGGAATTGTTAAAATGTTGTTGTTGGAATGCTATCAGAAGATAGCATTATTTTACAAAGCAGTTTACCTAATGCTATTGTGATCTGGTACTAGTGGATATAATGAACATTATGTTATTAAATCATTTCACTAAAAAGGTAAAAAATCTATTATATTTTACAGATAACAAAAGACTGCAGACACAAACAAAGTAATAAATTAAATATATCAAAGTCGGTTGCAAGTGAATTAAGTATACATCTCTCATACTGTGTTCATTTACTTGAGCCGATTTCAATATATTTAATTTATTACTTAACTAGCTTCTGCCTGCGAATATGTTTGAATGGAATTTCTCAATTTTTTTCTGTTTATATACAGCCGCTTTTATATTCAAATCAGTCAAGCCATTATTGAGTTTTAGGGAGACTAACCTACAGGAATTGGTTTACCTAAGATTAATAATTATAAATGATGTTTCTAGATAAATTACTACCATAGGCCAGTCATTATTTTTTATTTATCAAAGCGGGTTTCAGAGTCTGCTTTGTTTTCTGTTAAAAATAATATTTAGTCGCGATAGATCATTAATAATATTCATACCTCTTCCATCTCCAAGTTTATGCACCAAATAACAAGATAGTTGGCTGTCTCCTCACATGCCAAATGTGTGTGTTGTTGAAGGAATGCCTTTGAATCATCATACTTTTTCAGCATACCAAATTGTTTTAACAGTTTCTCATTTTCCTTGATAAACAATCTCATCTTTTCTTCTTTTTCCTCCTCTGTTAAATTTTCTTCTCTCGAGCGTGGTGGCTTCGTATTGATGACGGTCTTAGTAAAGCCTGGCTCGCTGATGGTGTCCACATTCCATGGAGTCTGTTTCTCTTTTTTTTTGAGCTCATCTTCCTTACGCTGAAGTTCGTGATCTTCTTTTTCCAAGTCTACCAGTGTCTTTTTTAACGATTCCAAATTAGGCCCATCTGGTGCGAGTTCTTTGATTTTACTTTTGGTTTCATCCATTTTTCTTTTAAACTCATTCTTTTTACGGTCAAACTCCTCCTTTTCTTTTTTACGCTCCTCCATACGCTCGACTCGTGCCTGGTGCCTCCATCGGAACAGCGACGGTGTATCGATGTTTGGGTGAGTCTCATCTTCGTCATCCGAAATCTACAAAATATGTTTTAGTTAATGAGTAATGATGCGACTACCGTGCTCCTTAATAAGCAACATTGTTTTAGTAAAGTTAGAAATAAGACCGCTTTATTTTATTTAAAAAATACCAACCTCAATATCCTTCCATTTGCTGTAGTCCACCATTTTTACAAAACAAAACTTAAAAAATAGGTTCAGAAATAGCTTTAGTCCACAGGTGGACTTCTTCAGCAGGTCTTCCGAAACCTTTTTTGCCTTCTGGGCGTTGAAGAATACTTCGCAAATGATCACAGTATTCACTCACTTACTTGCTGAGTACCTACACCCTTATCTGTTCACTGGCGTTTTGGTTAATTAATTCATTTCTAGACGATTCGTGACAGAGAGCATACCAGGGTCAAAAATAAAATTAAAGAAAAAATCTTTTTACAGGTATGTTGTATCCTGTTTTATCATAATTTTTGGCGTCTACTTTTTTTTACAAAAAAGTGATGTACGTAATAAGATCTCGTATCTGTGTAAAATTAAAAAGATTTCATCCAATATTTGACCTGGCAAGGTTTTTACAGAGTGCCAGTGTGTACCAACGCTAAAGTATTGTTGAGCTTGACGGGACCTTTTGTGATAAGCAAAAAGATGGCGCTGCAAACATTTTCATGTTTTTTCCTAGAAACTCTGCGTTCTATACTAGAAGATAATGAATTAAATAAAACGATTTGTTGTGCTCGGCTAGACTCAAAAACGTGCATATGAGGATATAAGTTTCATTACAAATAGGAGTCAAGGGCTCGGACGGTAGGATTAAGTAGCCTTTTGGAAAAAGTTAGTGGTGATCGGGTATTTTCTTATTTTTTAGGGTTCCGTACCTAAAGGGTAAAACGGGACCATATTACTAGACTCTGCGGTTCGTCTGTCCATCTGTCTGAACCGTGATAGTTAGACGCTTGAAATTTTCACAGATGTTTCTGTTGCCGCTAGAACAACAAATCTAAAAAATAGAATAAACTAAATATTTAAGGGGGCTCCCATACAACGAACGTGATTTTTTTTGCTCGTTCTTGCTCGATATTGATATCGGCAACAGGTAGTCGCTTGAAATATTTTCACTTTAAAAATAAAATAATTAAATTAAAATAAAATAAATATTGAAGGGGTCTCCAATACAACAAACGTGCTTTTTTTGTTGTTGCTTGATTATAGATAATGATATGGAACCCTTCGTGCGCGAGTCTTGGCCGGTTTTTTTAATAGGGAGCCGACTGTCCTGTGGCTTGTGTAGTGTCCTCATCACTGTAATTGTGCTTTCTATTAAACTAAAGTATTTTATTAAAATCAAAGCCATTAGTTGTTGCGCAACTTAATAAAACCCATTTTATTATGCTATGTAAACTTTAAAATAGGAGTCATTGGCCTCGGGCGGCAGGATTGCAAAGGGCGGCATTTTGGAAAAAGTTAGCAGTGATCAGGTGTATTCTTTTTTTGTAAGAGGGCACCGACTATCCAATGGCACCTTCGTCACTGTAATTGTGTTTTCTATTAAACTAAAGTATTTTATTACAATCTAAGGCATATAATAGTTGTGGCGCAACTTAATACACGATTTATATGCTATTTGCTATAACGGTTTTTTTTTCGGTTATGAGCCAGAGAACAAGCCTACAAAGCAAGATGCCTAACAAATCAAGATGCCTCAAAAGCAAGATTGCCGAAAAGCAAGATGTCTCAGAAGCAAGATACCTCAGAAGCAAGATGGCTAAAAAGCAAGATGCCTAACAAGCTGGATGTCTAAAAAGCAAGATGCCTTAGAAGCAAGATGCCTTAGAAGCAAGATAGCCAAAAAGCAGGATGTCTAAAAAAACTGGACAAAAGCGTGGAGAGGGTTTTGTAATTATATGAAATTTCCTGTTACTTTGCATACCATAGGTTTTCCTGTAATCTATGGGTAAAAAACTATGTTCTGTATTTATTTCAAATTTTTAGGCCAAGTAGTTTTGGAGATCAGGGAAGGGAATGGTCAATTTTCGCCTATTTTCCTAAATAACTTCAAAACCATTTATTTTAAAATTAAAACATACCAGGCAATTTGTCTTCAAGACATTCAACTACTTAGACATTTTGCTTGGTAGTCGTTTTAGCAAGTAGACCATTTGCCTAGACGGCATTCAACTACTTAGACATTTTGCTTTGTAGGCATTATACTTAGGCATCTTGCTTTGTTAGGCATCTTGCTTTGTAGGCAACTCGCTCAAAACTTATTATTCTAAGCTCATAACCGTTTCATTGCCTACTTTTCTCCGTTTACGGTTTTAAGTAAAAAGTGGCCGCTATTTTCTTAAAACTTTAAACGGAGAAAAATAATGAATATCCGAACCAATCTGGAGGTATACCTATATGAAAAGACCACCTCGAGTGACTCTTATAGGATACATTATCAAGATAAGGGTGGAAATGAATCTTACTTATTAATATAAGATCGTTAGTAACTAACTATATAGAAATCGACGTTTATCTACATGTACCTACTAGCTGTGGTATAGTGTCTTTGGGTAGCTTTTTTGTATTTCACGAAGAATATTAGTTAAATAAACAAAAAATCGTGTAAATGCTACATCAGAATAACTCTAATATCTTGTCTCTTGTCGCAAACTTATAAAACATTAACATAAACGTTACATATTTCCATACAAACTTTCATCCCCTATTCCTTATTTTTATTTTACACCTTTGAGGGTAAAACTTTTACAAACTTTGAATGTCATATTTATTTATATCAAATCAACAGCCTAAAAAATGAGTTTCAAGCTTCTAGCTCTAAAAATGACGATAATTTCATACAACTTTCATCCCCCCTTTTCAACCCTTACCAACCCTTTTTCGGATTAAAAAGTAGCCTATGTCCTTTCTCAGGCTCTAGACTATCTGTGTACCAAATTTCATTTAAATCGGTTCAGTAGTTTTGGCGTGAAAGCGCGACATACAGACAGACAGACAGACAGACAGAGTTACTTTCGCATTTATAATATTAAAGTATAAAGTATGGATAAGTATGGATTAACTGAATTGAGTAGACATACAATTTATTTAAAACAAAATGAAACGTAAACTTAACTTAATTTAATATGAACACCGAGTTATATTACAAATTTTCGAAGTACCAATTTAATCCTAATTTTCCAAAGTTCGAGTGTGGCGTCCTAATGTTTCTTTTTCTTTTTAGCAAGGGTAGTTAAAAGAGTGGTAATGGTGGTCAGAGTGGTGGGGGAATCTGTGGTTGAGGCGGTCGTGTTCTCCATATCATTGCCGTCATAGCTCTGCATCTGAGAGTCGTCGGGTATACTGATCTGGAATTGCAGTAGCACCACCAAATATGTCACCATTGTGGCCAGTAACTGTAAAAGAGTTTACAATTAATATTTGATTCTTGATAACGTCGCTATGATAACGATGCTGTGATTAAGAAAAAACAGTATTTGAATATAAACATATAATTAAAGCCCATAACGTAGAAAGCGCACACAGCAGGGAGAGAGCGGGAATGGTTTTTTTTTTCGGTTTGACCTAAGTTGGCAGTCTCAGACGACCGTTCCAGCATCACCAAGATTCAGGCCGGAAGGGCCTTCGCATGTTGAGTTTATACACTTTGCATGCCTAAGGGAGCGGAAGTGGTAATTTTGCCTACTGGCTTGGGGATTAGGGTTCAACAACAATTCTATTGTGGCGCGGGCTCTGGTATGGGCTCCCTAAATAACCTCCTGCCTTTACCGATTTGAAGAGAGTCCGGTCGACGTCGAAGAAGCCGCCGAGGCTGATCTGCGAGGGGTTCATCTCCGTGGCGCGCAGGAACATGTTCACCTCGGTCAGGGCATCCGAATTCATCCATGACAGTTCCACCATTAGAAGCTTCTTTTGGAAGTTCAGCCGAACCTGTATCACCATATAACTAAATTGAAACTTGTAAGTAACAGGGTCAAAAACTAAATATGGAAACGTGGTATACGAAGACCGCCATATTATCTGCTCTTTTAAACCTTGATATATTTTAAAATAATACTTCAAACCAAATTCATTTTTTAATTTTTATTAGGAACTCACGTTATGAGAAGCGTAGTGAGCTTCATCACATATGAAGAAGAGGAGCATGATACTGCAGAAAGCAGTCAATGCCAGACCGATGTCTTTGATGCCAAAGCCTTCAGAGATCTGGCTGAGGAGGCCGTAGATTGACAACGTGATGATGAGAAACAAGTAGAGGCTGACAAATGTGAAAGTGTAGCAGTTGGCAATGCCAGTATTACGAGCAAGCTTGCTGAGGCGCAGCCAGAGGGCGCGGTACTTAGCAACTTTACCAGCAGGTCCGATGTGGCGAAGGGCCTACAAAACAAGAAGAAATATTAGGTACTAGCTTTTGCCCGTGGCTTCATACGCATGGAAGTTCACATACCTGTTGGAAGTCTTCAGCCAGGACGTGCGCACAAATGCTTAGAGTCTCACAAAGAAGGTACCAATAGCCGCCTAAAATATACGTCAGTATTTCGAGAAATACGTAAGGAATAATCTGCGTTAGCTTGAAATGCACCATTGTGACGTGGGTAATGATCACTGACGCGGTGGAGAGTACCGGGATGACGATGGCGATGGCGAGGGCCTTTTTATAGAGGCCAACAGGAAGGGCCCGCCCGGCTAGTTGCTTGTACGCAATCTGTTGAATAATAAATATAATTAAAACGTTAAATATACAACTCATAAAAGACAAAGTAAAATTAGCTTTCCACTTGGGTAATACATAATTCAAGAAACAAAAATTGTACCTCGTGTGACCAAAAGGTAACAAGAACGACTGTTTAATTTGACATTGTTTTCATACAGGCCAAAACTATGCTATGTACATGCGGATATAGTCCAAGCAAAAAAATCAAGCCTCAGGGTCCTTAACTTTCAGGAACAGGAGGACACAGTTCTGAACTTAAACGTGTGTATGAGCCACTTACTTCATATTCCACCCATCCATTAAGAACTCCACTAATTTTACGCGTTTCATACCACAATATGGGCACTGCGGTCATTGGGAACAAGTAAACCGTGAAAAGGTACTCAATTACAGCTTCTTCGAATTTGCCTTCTTGTGCCCCAGTTCTCACTATTTGGACTTTATGCAACGACAAGTATAGTACATAACCGATCAGAGAAAAGAAGACGACGGCAGAGTACAACATCGAGGGAGACGCTGGTTGAAACAGATTAACTCCAGGAGATGGTCTCGTCAAAGGAAGAACGCCCATAATCCTGAGAATTGTGAAAACAGGTTTGATATTCTCGTACACAATATCTCTAGAAATATCCGGGTTAATTAAATTGTCCCTCATGGGAACTACAGTATTCGGAGACGAAGATTTCAGGTAAGGCGTGCGGTTGGGCGTAACATCCAGGAAAATTACTTTATTTTTCGATTTATCGTCCATTTGCGCCGCGACGCCATTAGGAATGGGCGCTAATGAATTTGGAAATAAACTATTGTTGTAAAAGGCCATTACAGCTGCGATTCCGACTGGTACTAGTCGGCTCGATCGCAGAGAGGCGAATGGGTCGAGAGCCAGGGAGAGCGGTTGCGGCTGTAATGGCAACACGCTCGCGGCTTTTAGTCATATTTCAAAGGTTGACAAGTTGATTGCAGCCACGTAAGCATTTTGTCGCCCTTGAGTTAAATTTTCAGTGCGTTCGTCACCTCGAACAGGACCTTGAGTCATTAGCGCTGCCACATCTCGGTCACTAAACGCATAATTTAATACGCTGTGCGCATTATAATGAGCGAGGTCTTGATTCGAAATATTTAGAGCTCCAGGAGCGGTTTTCAGAACTTTATCAATGTCAAAGCTGATTTTAATTATCTTTATTCAATTTATGCTTGTACCTACAACATTTAGCAAGGTCAATGACGGTTAGGTCTACTAACGCTTTTGAGTGGACGCTTCTACTAAGAAGAGCAAGCAGCAAACTAGGCTATCAAATTACTTCATGATTCAGACCTTTAAAAAAATATAAATTTGAAAGTAGTAAATGCCAACACTTCCGTTATAGTACATTACTGAAGAGATCAGTAAGTAAGCTATACTGGACGAGTGCGATTTGAAATCCGAGTCGTAGGCGAGGATTTCTATGTACGAGTCCAGTATGGCTTACTTACTTGAAGCTTATAGTGCTTTTCTCAAAAATGTATTTTTTATATTTTTAAATTATTTATTTTATTCCCATTGTACACCGTGAATTAGGCGGATAATCAGGTGGGTAGAATAAACTATAGGCCGCGATAAGCGCGGGGCGGCTCCGCCGGCTGCGGCACCCGTGCAGTGATGTTATGAGATTTGTATCGTACTTACTGGACACTTTTCATTCCGAATTCAAAACCTCTCTACTTACTGGACACTTTTGATCATTGTCCGGTATTATTATTACTGGAGACTTTTTAATGATGTTATGGCGACTTTACGTATCATTTTTGAGAAAAGTACATTTGTCATGTGTCTTATTAGCGTTTCGTAACCTTCCATCTTCTAAGCATATTTGCTAACTTCGAGTCGGCACGAACTTTGCTTTCGTACATTATGTAGATTTATTATAATTCTGCAGGTATACTTGGTGTGCAAAATAATCCTTTAAGATTGCGATGGAACGAAGCGATACGGGAATTTAGAACCACTTTAGTGTCTTATTAGAGCTTAAGAGATTGTATACTTGCTTGTTTTAGAGATTTGTTTCTATACTTTGTTGTTAATACCTTTGAAAAGGTTGTACCGTCTTATGCATAGGTATTATTGTTAGAATACGTATGCTAGAATAATACATAAGTAGTTTACCATTTCGGAAGCCATAAGTAGAAAATAAAGCCAGTGCTTAGGAGAATTATAATTCTTCTTTAATCCTTTAAAATTATATAAAAAAACCGGACAAGTGCGAGTTAAACTCGCGTGGAGAGGGTTCCGTGATTATATGCAATTTCCCATGTTATTTTTAATGCCATAGACTTCTTATAGATTTTCCTGTAATCTATAGGTAAAGAACTACTTTCGGTATTTTTTCAAAATTATAGGCCCAATAGTTTCGTAGATAAGGTGGGGGGAATGGTCAATTTTCGCCTGTTTTCCTAAATAACTTCAAAACCATTTAACTTAAAATTAGGAAAAAATAATATATTTGATCCTCATAGCAAGCCCTTTCATTTGATATGTCACACGCTATAGTTTGCAAAATGTATACTTATTATCTAATGAGCCCCAAAAGTGGCCCTCATGTTTAAAAATCATTTATTTACGTTACACGTCCGTGTTGTGGTCACTGACTTACATATGTGTACCTTTCAACTCAATGGGTCTAATAGTTTCTGAGCAAATTAGCAGATTAACAGGTAGATAGACAGACAGACAGACACACGAGTGATCCTATAAGGGTTTTGTTTTTTCTTTTTGAGGTACGGAACCATAAAAAGCTTTAATTTACATGCGAGGAAATAAATTACTTCCAATAGACAACATCTGACTACTAAGGAGAGGTTATAGGAAACTACGTAGTAGTTCTTCACTAGCAGAAAATAAGAAATATATCGACATATAGTACAACAAGGTTAGTTTGTTTATGAAGGTGATGCACAGAGTTAGCCTCATAATCGACTGCCAGTGACCTTGGTGGTTTAAACAAAGGCTCGAGTAATACTCGTTCAATACGTTCAAAACGTTATGTATTTGCATTTTTTGTGACGATTCTCTGAGCGGAGTTTCCAAAAAAAATAAGAGAAGAATTTAAGTCGTCGTATTTTTAATGTTAGCTAAATCAATATTGAAACCAAATCGGATAATCTTAGGAAAAGAGATTGAATGTGCAAAACTATTCAGCTCACTACGAAGGAACGTCAATTCAATGAATCTACTCGTAAATTTCAATTCAATAAATTCGTACCCGCTTAAAAGTCAACCCCAAATAAATCTTCGTTGTTTTCAAATAACGTTTTTCAAGTTATGACGTGTTTTTTTTTCCATTTAAGGCGCTGACAAGACCTAAATCGGCTTTACTTAAACACTTTTTTAACAAAAACTATTTGATTTAGTAAAGCGAAAAAAATATACGTTCATATTTATTATATTGTTGAATATCATCATATTTATCTTTTATATATGTAGATCAGTTTTAGTTTTTACTTATAATGTTATTGCAAATATTGTTGAAAAATAACTATTTCCAAAACACGATTTAATGAAATCGATACGATAGAAAAAAATCGTGAAGTTACGTCTGAAATCCTCTTTAAACAGTATATATTTAACGTTTTTTTTAAAATCAAAAATGGGTTTGCGTTTGATCTCAGTGTGTAACGTATTTACAGTTACTTATATAATTCCTCGGTTTTTGATTATCCCCATACAAAAAACCGCAAAGTGCTGCTCTTTCACTCCGGTGCAAACAGACAGAGACCGATCGCTCAAGGTAATTGGCTGTTGTCAGCATCATATACCTACTACAAAACATCCAGAGCCATCGTTTACCGCCAATATTTCCCTGATGACGTTAGTGTGCACCAATGAGCGCCGGGCCGAGTGTATGACGGAGCAACTCGAATGCTCTCGGCGCCTTGGATTTGATTAAGTACCCCGATGAGTCGCGTGCGTCTCTTGAGATCGCGCTCCATCCCCGACGTTTCTTATTCAATTTAGCCTCCAAACCTAGAATGATGAAATTATTAAAAAAATGTAATTTATAAAACACAATTTGCAATATTTGAATTTGCACGAAATGAAAGCCTAGCGCCTTTTTTTTATTTTAACGTTTGACACAAAAAAAATGGTTGAACCGACGTAAAGAATAAGTATTTTTGAATTTCGATTATGAAATTAAATTCTAGTAGGGCTGGACGGCTCATTTTCATATTCGGGCAAGATTCTTGTGCTCAATCAAATTCAAACCGCCCCAACTTCTACTTCCGCGAAAAGCTAATTCAACTTCTATATATTTATTTATTTATTTATTTATTTAACAGACACCAACTATACACACGGCTTATACATTCACAATTGTAACTAGCTAGTAGAGATACAAGACCGGCCTGCATATCTCTGACAGGTGTGCATCAGCACTCGTAAAAGGACGCGATACAATACAATTCATTAAACTAAAACTAAACTGAATTTGAATTTACATTGCAACTAAGATAGCCAACGGATCTACATAATCGAACCATGAAGGACGGAAGAGAAATAGACGGTACATTTGGCAATAATATTTTCTAAACATTTAAATATATAAGGTCCCTAAATACGTTTATAAGTAGGTAGCAGCATCTTACGTCTCTACGTCTATTTGACTCAGATGGAGCTAAAATAGAACAGGCGCCTCATTCGGGAACGCTAAGTGATTCTGTAGCGACTCGTAAGCCAGATTTCTCATTCCACTCTTCCGCACGACGCGAAATGCGTAAGAGCGAGATGAGAGATCTGGCTTACACTTAGCGTTCCCGAATGAGGCGCCAGAATTTCTTCCGAAATCCATTTCCTAGTTACAGCGCCATCCCATCAGCTCCATCAGGCCTATCAAGGTAATCGACTTACCTGTGATTAAGTCGCGCTTAATAGCGCGCGACGGTTTATATCAGCAACGTAATTCTCATTAAAAAGCATGAAAGTATAATAAACTATGATTATTATATAACTAGTAGCTCTGTGTGCTGTAGACCTCGCGAGTAATTCTTTTTTTTTTTTACATTTTCAACCCCAATATCTCAGCCATTTCCAAAAATTCGAAAAAAATCCATTATCGAACCTAATCACAAAATTTCACGAGAATCGGTTGAGAAATGCGGCCTAGGGGATGACCATGATCTCTTAATGTGATTCTCTTTAGGCCCTAAACTGAACTGTGTGACTATTTCGTACCACGACATTGTATTTACGTTATGTAGAGCCTAAAAAGAATAGCATTTAGAGATCTTGGTAACCCATCTGTAGAGGAGAACAGCCGGACATATGTATGAAAGCATTTTTGCTCTAGCTGAAACGGAGAAGCTTCGCGCTAGCTCGGTCAATTTTTGCCTCAAATGGGCCTCAGCGAACATGATAAGATGAGCTTGATATCTTTCGAATAGACGAACGAGATAAGCGCGACGGTTGCTCGTCATAGACATGTGGAAAGAGGCCTTTGCCCAGCTATAAGTTATCTCTCTCTTCTTAGCTATAAATCTCATAAGGAGTTGGAATTAGCTTTCTTTATTTATATTCTCCACTTCGCTTCGTCGTCGGCATCGTTCTCGGATACCAGACACTCCACTGTTTTCTTTACGACTACTTATTTCTACCTTGTTTTGGGTTCTCTGGATCTTCAAGCGGAGATGGAAAGTTGTAGTTTCCCACGTAGACAGGTGGCCAAGCTATCCATAGGCCAGTTTTATTACAAATACAGGAAAGAGGTTAGAGCAAAGGAGTATAAAAGTTATAACAATAGGTCGTGACTCTCTAGCACGCGACGCTGCGCCTGTTAGGTTTAAATTAGCCTCATAATTTCCATTAAAGCACGAGCATTATAAACTATAGAGCTACTTATTGCAAATTAGCTAAAAGAGGATTGTACCTATGTATCAGCCGCGGGTTAACAGGTATAAATCTTACGCGGGTTTTTGTGTTGCTGTAATGTTATGGCTCTTACCCGCGGTCGGCTACTATAACGACCATCTTTGACTGATAGTAACCCTTGGCCGCCGCGACCAAAGCGAAAAAGCGTGCCAACGGTGGCATTAGCTGACGTAAATGTATGGAAAAAGGCGTATCGTTAACAAGAATTTCCACTTTCTGCCTAAGATTAGACGTACAAATGTAATGATAAAATATAACTTACTGAAGTTCGTAAAAAAATACATTTTTAAATAAAACCCTAACATTAATCAGCATTAAGTATTATATTGATTTTTAGTATTTTATTTATCCTCTAATATCGTTATGTAAACGCTACGAACTTGTAGAAGGAGTGGCGTAGCAGTTCGTAGAGCCTATCTGAAGCAGCTATGAGCACGATGCGCGGTATCGGCTTGCCCATAAATGTAAATGATAATAATTATTGTTCCGCACCGATACTTATTTTTTGGATTTTTTGCCCTAGTTTCAGAGACCTTTAAGTCAAGGATCCCATACATCTGCCGTGCAATGTTACCAGTTTTTGCCTGTAAAATTGTAACTCGTAGCTTCATGAAACGGGTCACTTGTCGTCGTATCTTTTAGTGTCTAATTCATGATGTGTTTAGGCCAATTAAATGCCTAGTCTGATGAATTCGCGGCTACCATGAGGCGTGCAGGCTAGGCAAAATCTAACATTATTGAACGTTTTTCCGTGTTATTTTTATATAACAAATTAAGAGATTTTGTAAAAAGTACAATGCAGAGCTACAGTAAATATTTTTTTTTTACCGCACGGCGAAAAAGAACGGTGGCGCCCCCTTGTGGCTAACCACCATAAAACAACATCTTAAAATCAGCGCGTAAAGAAGATCTCGCAAGACGCCGCGTCGTCGTGAACATTTCCTTTTCACGTGATCTTATTTTGTATATACATAAGTATAGGTGTTGTCCAACACAGTTTTCCAACGCTGCATCTCGTCGTGCTGATGTGATGTATGTTGGCCCTAACTAAATATGTTTTTTTTTGTATGTTACAGTAAAAGACCCAAAAAAATTAATCTTACAAGTGAGACGCATTTCTTCTCCGTACCATCGCGGGTGAAAATTAGACGCGCTCAGTTACATCTCTTTAAGCAGATCAGCTCTAGACAAAAACAATAATTATAGCTAAGAAGTTATTAAGAAATCCGCTTCTGTCAGTAATGTAAAGCAACTGAAATATTCCGCTATGCACCTTCCGGTGCTATCATCAGGCTTTCGTCACCAAATGCAACGAATTGGAAATATGAACACAAAGCAAATGAGGCTAAACTCGAAGGGTAGCAGCCATTGAAGAGTTCCACTATCTACCTCCTGGTTCCATGATCAGATCAGCTACTACATACACTTGCAAAGTTTTAAATAGTTACGATAATAGGGATGTTTTATGGGTAAAAAAAAAACATAATTCTAATTAGTCCGTCAGTTAGATTATCGAAAAATATTGGACACGTATTTTTTGCTTTATCAAATTAATCAAAATTGATAAAGATAACGCGCATTAAAGTTCGGGAGTGGGGGCTCATGACGTCACTTAATGATAAAAATTGTGCAAAGTCGTGACGTCACGCGGAACTTCAACGCACTATATCTTCGTCATTTTTAGGGTTCCGTACCTCAAAAGGAAAAAACGAAACCCTTATAGGATCACTCGTGCGTCTGTCTGTCTGTCTGTCTGTCTGTCTGTCTGTCCGTCTGTCACAGCCAATTTGCTCCGAAACTACTGGACCGATTGAGCTGAAATTTGGTATACATATGTAAATCGGTGACCGCAACACGGACGCGTGACGTAAATATATGAATTTTAAACATGGGGGCCACTTTTGGGGGGTAAAGCAGAAAATTAAAAAAAAAAGTTATGCAATCTATATTGTGTGACATATCAAATGAAAGGGGTTATTGTGAGGACTTTATATATTTTTTTTTCTGAATTTTAAGAAAAATAGTTTGGAAGTTATTTAGGAAAATAGGCGAAAATTGACCATTCCCCCCCCCTTATTTCCGAAACTACTAGGGCTAAAATTTTGAAAAAAACACAGAAAATAGTTCTTTACCTATAGATTACAGGAAAACCTATAAGAAGTCTATGGTATTTAAAGTAACCTAGTAAATTGCAGATAATCATGTACGGAACGGAACCCTCTCCACGCGAGTTTAACTCGCACTTGTCCGGTTTTTGTTTAAGTAATTGATAAAGTAATTTTTATATAATGTAAATGACGGACTAATTAGAATTTTTTAGGACACACGCCTATTAGAAGTAGGCTAAAATCAACTTCCTAGATTTGTTTACATATGCTACAGTTAGTTACATACAAGTGAAGCTAAGAATAAAGCATGTAGAACCACGCATTCGTTGAGCGTCATACTGGCATTTCCCTTATAACGAGCATAGTTTGTCTAGGTCTACCAACTTTCCTATGGACTCCGTGGGCAGTCAAAGCTCTTATCCCATTGGAATAAAGTAATGTTTTGCTTCGAAAGGAACTTATTCAGACCATAGAAAGTTGGTAGACCATAAGGTCGAGTAATAAAATTTACCGATTAATTGAACTCTTCTTTCACTAACACAAAGAAGTAAAAGTTTTAAGTCCTAAACGTACTCAAGGTTTATGTCCTCACATGTAAAAGACACGTTGAAATTTCAATGTAGGCCAATGCCGCACCAACAAAGTTTACTCAGGTAGCACCCATTTATTTACAAGAACGCTTTGTTATAAGCTTGATAATTTTCACCCATTGGCGTTTGTCACTCCCTACGACGCTTGACAAGAGAGGAATATCAATTGATATAGGATGGTAACTTTCATGTTGTCTATCTGTTGGAGACAAAGGATTAATCGAAGTTTATGCCATTATTGTTTCTTCCTATTCCCAATTGTGTACAATATGAATTCTACACAACTGCATTTGACCACATTCACTATTCTTCACAGTCACTATTTTGATATAATCTTCGCGATTCTGCGGCCCTAACATGCAGCTAATTTTGATGAGTTTTGGCATAGAGATAGATTGCACTTTGGAGAAGCACATAGGTTACTTAAATTATTATTCTACGCAGACGAAGTTGCGGGCACCAGCTAGTATATAATATACCTTTTCGCTCATACGCCTATAGTATACTAAGTATAGGCTCAGGCCTCCTTTGATATGTGAGGGACTGGGCAGTTATCCCCACGCGGGCCTAGGGCAGATTAGGGCCTTCGCACAAATCTTTAAATTCCTTCGTAGATGTGTGCGGGTCGGCTTTACCGAAGTGCTGGTGCTAAATATAACATTTAATGACAGACGAGATCAAAAAAGCCAGGATTTGAACCCGCGCTTTAGACCACTAAGCTACCACTGCACCTTTTAACTCATCAGTTACTGAACAAATGGTACAAAATAGAAGTACAAGAAGCAAGACGCCTTCGGAGAATTGAAGGCCCGGGCACACCAAACGCGGTTGCGGCGCGTCGCGTTTCGAACGCGGACCCGCGCAATTTGTACATGGCACACCGAACGCGGGCGGCGAATGTTCCATAAGTGTTGCAATAGAAAGAATGTAACAAGTTTGGACATGTATGACTGAGAGTTGTATTAGACAAGCAGAAGACTGTCAATGCTGGTACTTTTGTACGCGGGCCCGCGCTACTTTTTGGTGTGGCATGGTAAATGCGCCCGCACTGTTCTACAACGGCGCGGGCCCGCGTTCGCGCCGCAAACGCGCCGCAACCGCTTTTGGTGTGCCCGGGCCTTGATTGCTAAATACAATTAGGTATACATTTAATTCTGTAATTATCAGCATTGGAAAATCTCTTTTAGAGGCTTAGGCTACAAAAGCGTAACGAGGTACGAGCAGAGCACCTGGTATACTCATGGTTTTTCATTGCCTGCCAGAAACTGCTGCTGTTCTTAATAGAATCCTGGGCTATGCCTTTGTCGGTCTCTATTGAAATCTTGCCGGCCCAGAGCATTTCCACGAAGATGCGCTTTCAATTCTTGTCTCGTCTCGTCGGTCGGTGGAAAAGGAACTTTAAATTAAACAATAATAATTTGTATACATATCTACGGCAATTTTAAGAGTACTTTATTTTAAAGATGTTACTGAAGAGAAGAATTAATCACACTAATATTATAAATGCGAAAGTTTGTGTGTATCCTCAATGCTCTTTGGGAGCGTCCATTAATTACGTGAGGCATTTTTTTTTAATTTGACCCCCCCTCCCCCATTGGTGAGATGTTGTAAGATTCTTCTCGACTCCCTCCCCCCTGCCCCAATCTCACGTGAGATTTTTCAAAATTTGTATTTTGGGCATAAAAGCCTTGAATTCATTTGAAAAAAAAAAAATTGCCATGTTTTATTCAAGACACTTTTTTTACTTTCATTTAACTTAACTTTTACGCATTTTCACACCGTTTTCTGCTAGAAAAAAATTACGTGATATTTGCCAAGACCCCCCCTCTACCCCAAGTGAGATTTAGTAAGATTCGTCTCAATCCCCTCCCCCCCCTGAGCAACTCACGTAATAAATGGACGCCCCCTTTCACGTTTAAACGGGTGGACGGATTTGGATGAAACTTTGAATGAAGATAGCTTACGAGTATATTCTGGATAAACACAGGCTACTTTTCGTCCCAATCCCACGCAAACGAAGCCACGGGCACATGTAGTAGTCATATATCAACTAGTAATCCAGGTACCTACGCTTAGCGACTGCCATTGACATGCTTTTATGCCTTGCCTAGTACCATATAGAGATTGTAACGCTACCGAGTGTTTACTCTGTAATCCCGGAGTGCGTGTCCCGGGGGAACGGCGTCGTAACTCATCCGCGCGGACTATCGCTTCAGCCAATTGGTTGTTTTACACCCGCGCGTCTGTTTACGGCCCGAATTCATCTTGTCCACTACAGAGGAAGTCTTGTGTTTTATTTATAGCTCACCTTAAGTTTTATGGACCATAAAATGGCATTACCCGCGTTCATTTGTTGTGACAAGTATCTAATGGCCGACTTTATACATCGTTGAGCAGGTGCCTTGTAAAGTCATATTTTATATCCGCGATGTGCCCGTGATAAACTTTTTATTAACTTTGAACCTTTATGGGCGAAAACTTTAGTGAAACGGTGCCTGACTGTAGTGTCAAAAAAACTCTGACGCATACAAGGTAGAAACATTCCTTCAATAAACCCCTGCAGTCTTAGCAAGGTTGATACGAGGATAAGTTATCTCCATCTTATCTCCCAGTGCATCTCTTTCTTCGATACTAGTATGAGAGAGAAGCACTGAGATGAGATGGCGCTAGCTTATCCTCGTGAGAACCTTGATAGGGCCACTGTGTTTAAGAGGTCTTAATAAAAAATAAAATGTTCATTACTTTCTAATAATAAGTATATTTAAAAAAAAATCAATCAATATCAGGTATTCGACTATAAACTCTCGTTATCACGCCATACAGACGATGTAAATGCGTCATCAAACACTATTTCGTATCACAGTGTAGAGCAATTGCATTTCATCAGTATTTTCATTGACAAAATCACTTTGTTCAAAATATTCGATTCAATTCGTAGATGGTGATTGTGCTTACTTGAAGCTTTGAGTAAGTATTAAATACTTTTTTAGAGTTCTGTACCTCAAAAGGAAGAAATGGAACCCTTATAGGATCACTCGTGTGTCTGTCTGTCTGTCTGCCGGCCGGTCTGTCTCAGCCAATCTGCTCCAAAACTACTGGACCGATTGAGTTGAAATTTGGTACACATAAGTAAGTCGGTCACCGCAGCATGGACGCGTAACGTAAATAAATAAATTTTTAACATGGGGGCCACGTTGAGGGGGTAAATTAGAAAATAAAAAAAGAGTCTTACAAACTATAGCAGGTGTGATTCTCGAAATTGCCGGAAGGACGTTTCCACGACTAGTTCTAAACTTGCACAAACTAGTTTTTTAGAAGGCAGGCGATTATCAGCGTGTGAAGCGTTTTGCGCGATAGAGAATTACACATTGTAGTGTACCATGAGTTAGGCAAACCGTTTTCGCTATCGAAAACTATCGCTCAGTCCCTTTTACTTGTATCGGCAACAAGCAGTATTTCCGATACATTTCATAAAGAGAACAGCTTGCGTAAACTCACGGTATTGGCACTAAATCTCTTCGTCACCGAACCACCGGCACGTCTAACTTGACCCCTGAAAAGTTGACGTATTACATGTTCATGCGTATCTTGACCTTGGATGTTTTCAACGCCGCTCTGCCAAGGACGTAGGTACCTAACTCCGCATAATGAGATGAAACGCCGCAAGAAACTCAGCAGTAAGTTTTTTTTTTCCAACTTTTAAATAAGAGTTTTAACTAAAACTAACACATGAAAAGGGCAGCAAACAATCCTAATGTGTAAAAATTAAGTATAATAAATAACTAATAAGTAATTAATGTAAAAGTCTAATCTAATGTAAAAGTTGGAGAAAAAGACTTACTGCTGAGTTTCTTCTCAGCAGATGTCACCTTTCGAAGCGCTGGTAGCTTCAGACATGTAAAAGAGCCCATGTGGCCTACTTGCAAAATAAATATTTTCATTTTCATTTTCATAATGCTTACGTGTGCGCGGGTCAATTTATGATGGCCGGTCAAAATGAGATGAATTGGGCGACGTTTGTTATGAGAATAACATAGGTTGCTCGCTGCACCCAGTACATAGTGGGTTTAACTTCGTTACGCAATGGGTGATATATTTCTTGTCGTAACTATATAAAACATGCTGTCAACAACAATAGAGCACTTAAGGTGCAATGCGAGCGCGGGATCATTTGCATTCTTAAAATATTTTTCGCAGAAGTAAATCCATTGTAATAATACTTATAGCAAAAGGTAGCTCCGTCTGTCTGTCTGTTACGTGTTCACGGCTAAACCACTGTATCAATTTTGATGATTTTTGGTATGGAGATAGTTTGAGCACCGGGAAACGACACAGACTAAATGTTTTAACGAAAATCAACCCCTACATTGTGCAATTGATTGACGGAAAGTTCGTTCGACCTGATGATAGCCCGTTAATGTCTTTTTAGAGAGACAGGAAAAGTAGAGGCTGGAAAATTTATGAAATGGATGAAAACCTGTTATTTGAGGTAAAAATACCTCAATCGAAAAGTAGTAAAATGCAAATAAATACGAATAGTTAAATGTGTTGCCTTTTCAATTTCCATGTTTCTATATGGAAAAAGGCACAGTGTTTTTAGATCTAGAAAGAGCTAGTAAGTACTGCTTGGTTGAGCAAGTATATTTGGTTAAGTAAGTACTTAACTGCCTTATGCAAGTAAGGAACCCGAGAACGAATAAAAGCTATAAATAATGTATAGCATTATCATTATCATCAAATTTTACTTATTTATTTATTTAGCAACATTAACAGTCTTACACATGGTACTTATAAACTATTTGAAGATACAATTGTTCATTGACAAACAGTGAACACACAGATGATGTAACAAAAAATAAAACAGTCCTAACCAACTTAGGGAGGGAAAGTTGCTCAAACAGTATAGCATACTCTAAACAGTGTTAACTGAAGTTAAGGCTAAATTTAATCTTATTAACGTTTCGAGTGAACGTATAATTTTAATTATATATAATTATAATTAATTAATATATAATATATAATATAATTTTATTACATTAAAGATTATAGGAATCGCAAGCACGTGGAATAAATGAGTTTTTAGCGTAGTTTAGGTGCCACAGAGAAGTCTTTTGTCGAAAATTACGATTAGGACATCGAAAATTGATTCTATTAAGAGCTGTAAGTAAGCTTTTGAACAAAAGTACCTACTTGGTCTCTGACAAGGCGTCTTTATATTAGGTAGCATATGCATTCTGATAAAGAAGTTTTCTGCAAAATTCTCATTTCACTTTGTACCAATAAGTGGGGACTTATGACGTCATAATTCCCCACTAATTAGTACAAAGTGTACAAAGTCGTGACGTCACACGAAACTGCAACGTACTATATCTTCGTCATTTTTTGTTTAATCGACAAAAGAAAAAAACCCGGCCAAGTGCGAGTCGGACTCGCGCACGAAGGGTTCCGTACCATTATGTATAAAAACGGCAAAAAAATCACGTTTGTTGTATAGGAGCCATTTTAATATTTATATTAGTTTAATTTCATTATTTATTTTTTAAGTAATATATATATCTAAATATTCTGTGAATATTTTAAGCGTCTAACTGTTGCCGTTATAATATCGAGCAAAAATGAGCAAAAAAATCACGTTTGTTGTATGGGAGCCCCTTAAATATTTATTTTATTCTGTTTTTTAGTATTTGTTGTTAAAGCGGCAATAGAAATACATCACCTGTGAAAATTTCAACTTTCTAACTATCACGGTTTATGAGATACAGCCTGGAGACAGACGGACAGACGGACAGACGGACAGTGGAGCCTTAGTAATAGGGTCCCGTTTTTACCCTTTGGGTACGGAACCCTAAAAATACCTATGTGTTCAATATTTTTTTATAATGTAAATGACGGACTAATTAGAATTTTCAGAAAACTTCCTTATTGTATTATAAGACATTTAACTATAATATCAACAACACGTCTAGCACGACTTGCCCGCGAGTCGTTTGTCACTCAGTGCATCCCTAACATATTTGACTAGTTTGACAGAGACGCACTGATCGACAAACGACTCGCGGGCATGTCGTGCTAGCCATCCTGTGACGTAACTATGTTCAATATTATCACAGAATAGATAATAGTACTAACGTACAGAAGAATCACTCTCTAGAAAAACTGGAGTTTAGGCATGAAAATATGCCTACTCATGCCTTCTCTCTCTTTCGCATAACGCTTGCTCTTTCGCGTACGCTAGGGTTGTTAAGTAGAGTAATCGCTATGACTCGGCGCGACGCGGCGAGTGAGCGAGCGGCAACCTACTGCGATTTACAGCGCCGCGCTGCCCGACGGCCGAGCGTACCTAAACCTCGAAGTGAAACCCGCCTGATATTATGTAAATCTCAAAGTGAAATGTGTTGAATCGCAAGCAGTGTTGCCAACCGCTTAGGGCCTGATGTCGCCATTTTTTACATCTTAAGTAGCCTAATGTAGCCGAATTTCAACTTCTGTTCTGTAGCCCAAAAAAGTAGCCCAAACCAAACGCCAAATTTTCGCTTAAATAAAATAAAACGTAGTTTTCATTTGTGATTCGGCTAATTTAAATGCTTGTCTCTGAAGTAGCCTAATAGGCGACCAGTCGCCTTTCAGATTTTTTCATCGCCGATTCTCATTCTGAGTAGCCTAAATGGCGACAAATCGCCTACGTTGGCCACACTGATCGCAAGTAAAACGATATTACAAGTTCCTTCTTGTTCGAATCTGCAAAGTAGATTCAAAAGCCTTCTTTCGAAGTTTTTTCCAGATTCTTTATGAAAGTGTTTACGGAGCATGGACTCCCCTTTCAAGCGTGTCTTTCACTCAATAGCGAGTTTATTTTATTATATTATCTTCTTTTTTATTGTTTCGTGTTTGCAGTAATACTCGTTCTTTATTACAAGCGATGGTATGTCTTATCTTATAGTTTTATTTGACTTATCTTTGCACCAAAACGTTTTTGTACGGATAGGAAAACTGTTTTTACTCCAGCACTTTACATTTTATTTACAACTTGTTATCTTTTCTCTTTTTTAACATTTTATGCTTAATGCTGTTTTAACAAATAATTTAGTAGTAATTATTCTGAACACCTTATCACAATATTAACTATATTATTATGTATGACCAATCCATCTAAGTAGTAGTAAATAAATAATTATTAGCATGTAGTGTATTTGTAAAGCGCTCAGTGAGTCACAGACGGTGCTGGTTGAAAATCAGCGCTGCGTGTCTTACACCTCAGCATTATGCTGAGCCAGTGTCCCATACACTGCCGCGAGGACACACACATCACCATTTTGTTTTGTATTGTTTTTAATTTATATTTATGTTACTGTGTGTATCTTCTGTGTTAGTGAATAAATGTTTCTTTCTTTCTTTCTTTTTAACTTTAGGCATTTTAGGTTTTAATTTCATATTATCGGGTCTCAAATAGAAGACAAAATTTTTATTTGTCAAGTGACCATAAAATAAATATTAAAGGTTAGTTACTTTTCAGCCCGCTACAAATATAAAAAAAGTAATTGTAATTAAAAATAGTAACCTAGGGGCTGCTAACCGTGGTTGGTTAGCCACAGTTATTCCAGAGCCGTAAAATTGTAGGAGAAAGAAACAAGTATCGCTTGTACAGTTAAAAGGAAACCTAGGTACGAGGGATTAAAGAGCGCGAGCCGCGGGGCATGGCGCGAATTAATGAAATAAAATAATGGAGCTCTGTAAAATACCTGCCGTTTTCCAAAATAAGTACTTATTTTATTGCCTTGTAAAAATCGCTAAGATTTGTAGGTGAGAAATATTATAATGATATTATGGTCAAAATGGCGATGGACTCGGATTATTACTGCGAGATCGGATTAGAAATGAGGAGATCTGCAAAAGATTTAGAGTAACCGACATAGCCGAAAGAATTGCCAAAGTGAAGTGGCAGCGGGCGGGGCACATTGGTGGTAGAAAAGATGGCTGATGAGGCTGAAGAGTTCCTGAGTGGCGACCACAGACCAGGGCGTGGGCAGACAACCCATACGGTGGACTGGCGACCTGATGAAGATTGCAGGACTCCGCTGGTCGTCAGCAGCACAGAAACGGTCGTTGTGGCGATCAATAGGGGAGGCCTATGTCCAAGAGTAGTCGTGTTTGGGCTGAAATGATGTTATGTCGAATCGTCAATAGTAGTTTATGCAACGGTTGCATAATAATAGGCCTTAAAACACTAGTGCGGTTTTATGAAACGAGCTTTTAGCGAGTTTCATAATAAGATCGCACGTGTGTTTTAAGGCCAAATTATGCAGAGTTGCATACATAACTTTATCTACACACATATTATAAATCCTCCATGATGGGTTCAGAAACAATATTTTCTGGCAACAAGTTATTTGTTGCAATCGTGGCTGCATATTTCCGATATCCGGCGCATTTTCACATCACACACACTCCGAGAAGACTACTTACTATTCATATTTTCAACTAAAATGTAAATTACAAACAACTTTTTCTATTCAATTCAAAAAAATCTACTTTCGTTCAGCAAAACGTCAACGCGGCGCGGCGCTTCAATAATGGCGGCCGTCCGTCAAGACCATTATTTTTTTTAAATCATAGACAAACGGATGAAGTCTCTATTCTCACGTCACTCGAGATCAAATATTGTGCAGTTTATATTAAAAAAGCATACTGAATTGACGTTTCGTATCAATAACTGTTTTAATATCTATGGATACTAGAATAGAGACCTACTTGAGTTTGACAGCTGTTCCAAATTTAATCTCATTTCTTTACTAAAAACGATAAAGAAGTCATGTTATTTCTTCATCGCAGCATTGGTTTTTCCTAATTGGTTGTCAAAATGGTGGTCATTTCCTATGGTTTTTGATTAACCAATGGAGGTTTTATGATATGGGTGTAGATAAAATAACAAATGGTGTTGGCAATAAAAGAAAAAGTAACTCGTAAAGCTGCGGTGTGCTATAAGTACTTACTGTTTAATATTAAGCAGCAAAACTACGAGTATACCCAGGATTTGGTACAAACACCTTTACTTCCTGGTTCATATAACTTACTTGCTTCTAAGGGCATATACAGCATTACTATAATGATCGGTAGTTACAAAGAATAAATAAATAAATCGGACTAGTGCGAGTTAAACTCTCGTGGAGAGGGTTCTGTGATTATATCAAAATTCCTTTTACTTAAAATACCATAGACTTCTTATAGGTTTTCCTGCATATAATCTATAGGTAATGAACTTTTTTCTGTATAGTTTTCAAAGTTTTAGGCCCATTTGTTTCGGAGAGAAGGGGGGGAGGGGATGGTCAATTGTTGCCTATTTTTTTAAATATCTTCACGACTATTTATCTTAAAATAATATTTAAAAAATGTAATATCCCCACAATCGGCCAAATTTTCAAATTTTCCTCCCAAAAGTGGCTCCATGTTTAAAATTCATTTATTTACGTTACACATCCGTGTTGCGGTCACCGACTTACATATGTGTACCAGATTTCAACTCAATCGGTCCTGTACTTTTGGAGCAAATCGGCTGTGACAGGCGGACAGACAGACAGACAGAAACACGAGTAATTCTATAAGGGTTCCGTTTTTTCCTTTTCAGGTACGGAACCCTAAAAAGGGAAGCATGACTAGGCTGCACGAAAGATAATTAAATATTTTCAATTTCAGCTAATATTTTCAGATTGCCATCGCTTATCAGGTTAGTCCCAGCCGTGAAAGTTGTGGTGTCTGCAAAGCCTTTGTTGTCTGGTGAAGCTGCAAGAAACAAAACAACCGCGAACAAACTTTAAACAATGAGCTTGACTGACAGGTGGCAAGTCACTATAGTGTTGTTGGTTAGTTACACATAACTTTGTCATTAAACTTATCCGGGTACCCATCGTTTAAATAACTTCGTCATGCCATGATGAACCGCTTTCTCGAGGGTGTATTAACGTTTGTGTCCACTGGAGTGTGTCGTGGCAAATTTCAGGGCATCTTTTAAGTTAATAATAAAGTTATTTCCTATAGTAAACTCACTTTATTATTTAAAATTGGACTGTATGCAGTTTCAAAAATCGTTTACTTGCAGTGTTTGCTTGTAAATTCATAATTATCTTCCTTTTTAGGGTGTCGGGGTTTTTTAAGGAAAGAAATGTATTATTTGGGTAATAGACGCGTTAAGAGAACATATAATATTTGCGGGGAAGTCAAAATCACATAATATAAATAATATCACGTATAGCCCAAAACTTGCGGATAAAGTTCAATCCAAGCAGCTCGAGCAGTCGAGCGAAGCGCTGAGCATTCCATGTAAGAGCATATACTTACCACTCGAGAACATTTAAATAATCTATAGTTAATTTCTATAAAAGTTTAGAAAAATCTATATTTCTTCTACATTTTAGGAGAAACAATCGTGATCGTTTTTAAGGCGACCCCGACCTTTATAACTCCCGCGGCGGAGTCCCAGAGGGCTTCGGGAGTTTATCAGCAGGTCCGATCAGACTGCGGGGATTTTAGTATTTCAGTTTTAATTCTATTATTGTTTAAGAGGTTACCCGTTCCGAATGACCTTTGACTTTCACCGCAATAATTTAGTTATTAAAGTGCTTCTTGGATATTTTAAATATCATGACGACCAAATAATTAAAGGCACAGCGTGAGCAGACCACCCATACTGTGGACTGACGACGGTGAATAATGTTCAACCAAGAGGGCCAAACTATGCAGGGACAAGAGCTCAGCTAGGCTAGTATACTAAACAGCTAAGTATAGTTAAAGAAGAAATAAGTCCAATTTGCTCTATCATCTCTACTAGTAGGGAAAGGAGGAAAGAAGTAATTTGCCCTATCGTACAAACAAGCTGAGCAAATAGCAGAAATAAACCGGCCAAGTGCGAGTCGGACTCGCGCACGAAGGGCTCCGTACCATTATAATCCAGCAAAAAAAAAACAAGTTTGTTGTATGGGAGCCCCCCTTAAATATTTATTTTATTTTAATTTAATTATTTACTTTTGAAGTTTATAAATATCTAAATATTCTGTGAACATTTCAAGTGTCTACCTGTTGCCGTTATCAGTATCGAACCAAAACGAGCAAAAAAATCACGTATGTTGTAAATATTTATTTTATTCTGTTTTTTAGTATTTGTTGTTAAAGCGGCAATAGAAATACATCACCTGTGAAAATTTCAACTTTCTAACTATCACGGTTTATGAGATACAGCCTGGAGACAGACGGACAGACGGACAGACGGACAGACGGACAGACGGACAGACGGACAGCGGAGCCTAAGTAATAGGGTCCCGTTTTTACCCTATGGCTACGGAACCCTAAAAATGACAAATTTACACTATTAGTATATACTTCCGTATAGTATAGTGGATAGCTTCAAACTGCTTAACTAGAAAACTGGCAGGAGAGTAAGTGTCATTGTAGTTATAGGTAGTATTATTTGGTGGTGGAGGAACCATTTTTTTTAGCTTTATCCTGTAAATGTTGACTGTTTGCTCGCCCGCAGCGGGTCGTCTGCCTCGTGTCTCCGGCCGGCGGAAGCGGAACTCGCAATATCCGACGTTCTTACTAACTTCGCACTTGTGCCGAACAATCTGTAGTCACAGTAAATTAATCGCTCCGAGGAATCTTCTTTAAGACGCTGACAACAGCCAACGATCTTGAGCGATCGGTCTCTGTCTGTTTGCAGCGGAGTGAACGAGAAGCAATGTGCGGTTATTTGTACCTATAGGGAAAATTAAAAACCGGACAAGTGCGAGTTAAACTCGCGTGGAGAGGGTTCCATTCCGTACATGATTATCTGAAATTTACTACGTTACTTTAAATACCATAGACTTCTTATAGGTTTTCCTGTATTCTATAGGTAAAGATCTATTTTTTGTATTTATCAAAATTTTAGCTACAGTAGTTTCGGAAATAAGGGGGGGGAATGGTAATTTTTCGCCTATTTTCCTGAATAACTTCTAAACTATTTTACTTAAAATTAAAAAGAAAATATATTTAAGATCCATACAATAAGCCCTTTCATTTGATATGTACACGATATAGGTGGCATAACATTTTTTATTAATTTTCTAATTTACCCCCAAAAAGTGGCCCCTATGTTTAAAATTTATATATTTACGTCACGCGTCCGTGTTGCGGTCACCAACTTACATATGTATACCAAATTTCAACTCAATCGGTCCAGTAGTTTCGGAGCAAATTGGCTGTGACAGACGGACAGACAGACAGACAGACAGACACACGAGTGATCCTATAAGGGTTTCGTTTTTTCTTTTTGAGGTACGGAACCCTAAAAACAGATGAATCATACGATTTAGGCACTGAGTGGTAAACGGGTTAAAATGCTCAACTGGTTGTATGTACAGATGTCAAAATGTGCATATGGCTCGGCTGTCTAACGGGCCAAAAGTACAAATGTCAAAATGTCCAAGGGTCAAAATATACATAAATATCGTCATGGTTACAATGTTTTAGTGAGAAATGGTACATATCTCAAAATGCAAGTGGGACAAAGGGCACGATTAAAATGACGTGCTCAACACTGAATGTATATCAATGTCCAATGTTCTTGCTGTGCTATGGCGAAAAGTGTCAAACAAGCCATATGCACATTATAACCCTTTTACCACCCAGTCCCTAAATCAATTATACGTATAAGTAAACACACCACACGTAGAATATAAATTAGTCAAGTTTTGAGTATGGGCATGATGTAATAGTGTTATTAATGATAGACCCATAAGTTAAAAAGATTAAGACATAGAAATATTTAAAGAGGATTTCAGACGTAACTAATAATATACTTCACGATTTTTCTATCGTATCGATTTCATCAAATTGTGTTTTGGAAATAGTTAAGTTTTTATAATATAAAGAATATGAACATATATTTTTACGCTTTGCCAAACCAGATAGGTTAATATAGGATTTTTATTATTTTATTTATTTATTTTAATCAGGAAACGATGGTCCATGTAATATATACACACATAATAATAACAATTTGAAAATAAAATACGATATTATTCGGACCAAATCGAAACGGCGTCTTGTTAATTTAAAATTTCCTAAACTTAATACAAGAAACGATTTTGTATAGCACAGAGCTGTCAAAATCAAGTTTGAAGTTTGTTTTATTTTAAATTTAGTTACTTTTAAATTTAGCGAATACACTTTCGAATTAGCCCCAATATAAGTATAACTTATTAAGCGATTGTGACACAATTTCGCAGTTATGAATTAAATATGTTCATTGGACAGTCAAGAGTGGTCAAACGGGTCAGCTGAAAGAGGCGTTCTATCCGTATTAGAGATTTAACCTCGTGTAAGTTCAGTGCACTGAAATAGATTAGGAGTCGTGATCCCTGAACACAAGAGGGTTCTGTATAAACACATATCTTATAAAATTTTAAGAGCCAAATTGGGTAGTAAAGTGAGAAGCTTAAGCTTACAATGTTTAAATTAGGCATGTACTATATGGCCTTTCTGTGCTAGCTGGTAAAACATATTATTATTGACCGTGCTTTTTATATTAAGGGTTCAGATCGAATAAACAAATAAGATGTGGTGTCAAGACGAAGATACGTAAAAAAGATTATGTAACCTTTTGGAATACAAATTATGTTTTATTTTACTATTTAATGAATAGAATAGCATTAAAACAATTATCAAAAGTAAAATTTCTGCAACACGCTGCATTAGTTTTCGTAAGGTTAGTAGGTGGCGTCAGTCAGCCGAACGAACCGTAAGTGTAATCTTTTTTAGGGTTCCGTACCTCAAAAGGAAAAATCGAAACTCTTATAGGATCACTCGTGTCTGTCTGTCACAGCCAATTTGCTACAAAACTACTGGACCGATTGAGTTGAAATTTGGTATACATATGTAAATTGGTGACCGCAACACGGACGCGTGACGTAAATATATGAATTTTAAACATGGGGCCACTTTTGGGGGGTAAATTAGAAAATTAAAAAAAAGTTATGGAACCTATATCGTGTGACATATCAAATGAAAGGGCTTATTGTGAGGATCTTAAATATATTTGCTTTTGAATTTCTAGTAAATCAGTTTAGAAGTTATTTAGGAAAATAGGCGAACTTTGACCATTCCCCCCCCTATTTCCGAAACTAATGGGGCTAAAATTTTGAAAAAATACAGAAAATAGTTCTTTACCTATAGATTACAGGAAAACCTATAAGAAGTCTATGGTATTTAAAGTAACGTAGTAAATTTCAGATAATCATGTACAGAACGGAACCCTCTCCACGCGAGTTTAAGTCGCACTTTTCCGGTTTTTTCAGTACGTTTTCTTGTAAAACAACTCTTTATCTTACGTGCATGTAGGATACGATACGAATTCAACAGTAACTACTCATAAATGTTACATGTTTGTATTTAACGGCCTCTTTACTATTACGCCCTATGCCAAACCAATCAGTGTTGCCACGTCTACGAAACATCGACCTTAACTTAAGAGCCCACATTATGCTAAGGTCACAACGTTTGGCGATCTGGATTTCAATACCGACTGGGGCTACGTGTTTGTTCTTTGAATATATTAAACTTGAACATTCCTTCTTGAAATGCTTAAACGTGAAAACACGATTAGTAATAAAAACCTCGATACTTTTATTATTCAAACATAACGCTTTTTTAACATGTTTTTGGTTGAATCTTCGAAACCCTATGGTCTTTAACGATGATTTTTAGTTAAATAGATGACTAACAATAACTTCTCAATTCGTTGTTTGTTTAACAGATCTTGTGATTATCTAGTAAACAGCAAAAAACTCAGATTTTCATGAACGCGTGCGCGCGATGTGGTTGTAACAGCCACGGCTGAGAGCGAGCTATTTTAAAATGAAACGAAACTTCATAGAGTTCAGTTCTGATTGATGCAAATGAGATGCTTAATCTAGCCATATGTGAGCTCTTAAGGTACGGAATCATATTCTGCGGGAACACAAGGGACGTGAAACGGTATTTAAAGCCACAGAAAGTGTGAGATTAATTTGTGGCATACAATCAACGGGTTCATGCAGGATGAACTTCATTATATCAAGAAAATACAAAAATACGCGTCGAATTGGGAACCTCCTCCTTCGGTTTTCTTGAAGTCGGTTAAAAATACTAACCGTGCCGTTCTTGTACATCAACCAAATCTACCAAATATCATTTTTTGTTAAAGAGATAATTAGAGTGTACGCCTTTGCCACAAGATAAGTGGAGATCAAATACCGCATTACTCAGCAAGAGTGTACGAGGAATGACCTCTAAAAATCTTAAAAACTTACCAAATAGAATGAGAGTAATAAATAATTTAATAAAATTTAAAACACATCTGAATGCCTTACTTATAGAAAACGCTCATTATTTTTTGAATACATTCTTAAAAGAGAGATAAGAACAGATTAGATGAAAGTCAATAGTTTTTAAAGGATGCTGCATGTAAACCAATGTGTATTCCCTGAGGCACCGCATAGTGGTATAATTGCATTATTGCAGGTTTTGTTTATAAAACTAAACTAGTTATAGTGGCTCAGTGAGCTGTAGAGCGCGCGAGTCGACGCGAGTTTGCGTCTTCATAATAACAAAAAAGTTTTGGGGCATTTAAAAAAAAACCGAAATAGTTAAATGTTTTTAACCGACTTAAAAAAAAAGAGAGGATTCTCAATTCGGTTGTATGTTTTTTATTTAATTTTTTTTTATTGATGTTTGTTACTTCTCAATTCCGTCATTTACCTATTAACCAATTTGGAAAATTCATGTTATAATCGGTAGGGTATACCTCCAGTTTGGTCCCGTTGTAGTCAAAGTCGAGGTGTGATGAGAGGATCTATGAGGAATCGATGGAACTCTTCAAATATTATAGGCACGCATATAGCAATTTTAGTATTTTTTGTAATAACTCAAGTAGTTACGTTCCAAAAGCATTATTTGGTGAAGTGGAACTGTTGATGAAGACCATAGATGATCACCCGAACTCCTAAATTGTAAGTATTTCACGGGTGGCGATAAGTTTGCCGTATAAGGTTCGGAAGCAACTTATGTTCATGAAAATCCATGTGGTAAAATAGAATCGGTTGTGATGAACCAGGAGACCTCCTCAACGATTGATATCCTTGCACCGTGGATTGCGCAATTGGCATTACGCTATTGTTACTTGAGGTAGTAAATGTCTGTCGTTAAATACATACATATTATCACGCCCGAAATCCCTATTGGGGTGGGCAGAGCCACAAGAGTACTTGTGGCCACGTTCGATTAATTAGTCCTAAGATGGTATGATGAACCGTATGGTGACAGGTGATCAGCCCATCGCCCATACAGATAGTCCACCATGTTGAAGAGGACCCGTCCCTTAGTCGACTTTTACGACATGCCAGGATGATAAGCATCTGCACGCATTCTATGCTATTTCTTCACTCCCAGTGCAGCAGAGGAGTATGTCGTTAAAACGCATGATAAAAACTAAAATGTAAATTAAATGACAACTTACTTTTCAAAGGCTATTTAAAGTTGGTTTTTTTATTATTTTTTTATTGTATGATTATTTTTTACGTTTTATTTTTGCCATTTTCCAATTCCATATAATCACAAAATTTCACGAGAATCTGGTGAGAAATGCAACTTGTAGAGGAGAATAGCCGGACATCCAGATATACGAAAACATTTTTGCCCGAGCTGAAACGGAGACGCTTCGCATGCGATTCGAGCTCGCTCGGTCTACAGTATCTGCCATACTTGAACTGCAGCCTTAACTATTCACTTAGTCGAGAAAAAACTGAAATGTATTTATTGCAACGAGATTTTCCCAAGAGAAATCGACTATAAATCAATAAAAGTGCCTGATTAGGTGGAATATTTGCGCAGCAGTTCGAATCTGGTGGCGCGGCGAGGCGGTGGGCCAGTGGGTGCGACCTAATTGGCCCCTCAACTGCTATACTTTCATCCTACAGAGGCGCATCCTTTAGGCATTTAAATTTAAGATTCAAATTCCCGTGGCTTACCGTGTTCTTGAGATAAGACTATTTTCTAGACTGCCCTGTCCAGATTGGAGAGCTTACCTTGTGTTAATACAGTGAAGTTCTCAAAGGAAAACTTAACGGTGCTAATCTATGGAGAAAAAAAAACGTAGAGAGTAATCAGTAGAATGAACGATACTAGAAAAAATAAATATTTGTTTAATTTGAATCAAAGTCCGAAACTCTCAATAGAACGCTGATTATTCCTGGCTAGAATTGTAGTACAAATAATGTAATTAAGTGCAAGAACGAAGTCCGGCAGATAGGGCGAAGTTTGAAGTGTCTAATTGGAGTGCCTTGTTCTATGAATTATGCACTAGCAGAATTGCTGCACCAGTAACAGACAGACGTAATAAACACAATAAACTTCGAGACCATTAACAAATGAAACAACTCTACGTAGATAATTAAGATATACAATGCTTGAATAAAAGGGGTACCTGCTTAACTAAAACATCCAATCTTTTACACATGTAACTGCTTTAGCTGGCTGCCTTTAACTAGTATCAGTCTAGACTAATAACTTTTGATTACTTATAACCCAAGGATATGCACGAATGCAACTACTATGTGGCCGCGGATTTAGAATGTTAGTACATCGCAAAATGTAGTGAAACTAAAGCAGAGGACAAATATTCAGGAAATCCGTTTACTTTTCAATCTGTGCAGCCGCCGAGCGACCCGTGCGCAGATTTGGATCTTTGTCTATATTTATTTCTATAGGCACATAGTGTAAAAGCGACTCAAAATACACGTCACGGCGCACAAAAAATGTTGTCGTGTGCAAAGGTCCTTAAGGCATGGCAACATTGCGGACGTGGCAGGAGAGAGGCGCTGACGCAGCGTGACGCCATATTTTCTTATATTGGAAGTCGTTACAGTACGTCACATATTTAGGCCCGCATTGCACTCGGCCTAGCTTAGCGCAGCCTGACAAGATGGAACAAACAATAGGAAAGATGCATTTTTTTTCCATCTTGTATTGGAAAGTGCTGAGTAATAGGAACCGATCTGTGTACGCAAAATATTTTTACGTTGATTATTTGATGAGGTATGAAGCTTTGAAAACTCATTGTTCATACCACTCGCAAAAACACTCCAAACAGAATTGACAACGGCTATGACGTCACAGCTGTCGTTAGACTTTACAAAATGTATGGCGTTTAAACGAAATCTTCAATAATTTCCGAAAATACTGTTCGTAGAAATAAAACGTAGAAATAAAACATGACATAAGTATGATGATATCGTCCAAAAATTTTAAATCAGAACAAAGAAATAATATATTATTTTCACTAATTTTGACCCTTAATCAAATAAAAATGAATAGTCAAAATGATCTGCTTTTTTCTGTAAGTAATATGCTTTTGTTTACATTTACTTTCATAATATACCATTTAGACCTCATTTTGATTTTCATGCAACTTCCCCATTGCACCAAGTTGGCTTTTAGAATAACATTCTAGAATGCAAAATAGGAATTTATGACAACGACTGAAGTAGTTTATTTCAATCTAGAGTTCTTTAGTGCCTTGAAGGATTCAAATATTCTTTTATGAGGGAAATAGTCGGGACAACTCGGTCCGAGGGTATATTATGAATATTCACGAGCGCAACAATGCACCGAGCGCGTTCCTGTCACTCGCTCTGACGCGCTCAACATTATACTGATATATTTGTTCTCGTAAAAATCTGCTTAAAAATGAAAAGCTGACATTTGGGTGTGGTAAGTATTCATAGAAAAAAATACAGAAAGTGGATCAGAAAATTTATTTAGCATTTAGCTATTTGTACCCCGGAATATGTCCACACTTTATTTTAAACACGGCGTCTATTCGGAAACGTCTAAGTGATACTGGAGCGACCCACGAGCGAGATTCGGGTCCCGCTCTTACGCATTATGCATCGTGCGGAAGAGAAGGATGAGAATCTCGCTCGCGTGTCGCTACAATATTACTTAGCGTTCCCGAGGCGCAGTTCGCTGTAAGAATAATGTTTCGTATTTTATAACTCAATGATTATTACAATAAAAATACCTAATGAATACTCGAAATATGTGAGGCTGGGTATCGTTTTTTCCTAGATTTTAACGTGCCACATAACATGATAGTAGAATAATCTGGGATTAAATCGGAGCCTATTCGAAAGCGTGTCGCCATAAACTTGAAATAAGAAACGTCAAACTCGATTTTGACAGCTTGGTGCCATATACAATCGAATATTCTGTCTCTTATTTTAAGTTTAGGGACTTTCAAATTTAACGAACTCGTTTGTGTATTGGCCCAATTATACTACTAAAAGTTAACGTATTGTATTAACGGAAGTTTAAGTTAATTGTTAACTCGTGATAGAAACTGCATTTCATATGTCGGTGCGTTAGTAATTTACTTATAAAAAATGTTGGTATGTCCTATAGAAGTTTAGGCAGGACATGAGATATTAGTAAAAATAGGGTACTTATTGCATTAGAGTTTGTTATAATACCTATTATTTAGAGATCAAATTAAAATTAAAAGCTAGCTGACATAAGCCGCGTGGTGTCTTTTCGGCAAATAGTTGGTACTTAATTAACGTTTAACGGACTTTAATTGTTTTAACGGAAGTTAATGATTAAACTATTGCTCGAAATTTTAACTTCGTTAACTAACTGTTAACGGATTAACGGTCTTGTGCCCAGCTATGCGTAATACGTAAAACAGTACCTGCGCGCCACGCGACAAAACTCTAATGTGAATAAAGTAATCGCTTATATTACAGTACAGTTATATTTTAAACTAGCTGGTGCCCGCGACTTTGTCTACGTAGAATAATAATTTAAGTAACCTATGTGCTTCTCCATAGTCCAATCTATCTCTATACCAATACTCATCAAAATTGGCTGAGCGGTT
This sequence comes from Tortricodes alternella, assembly GCA_947859335.1. Classification (NCBI taxonomy): domain Eukaryota; kingdom Metazoa; phylum Arthropoda; class Insecta; order Lepidoptera; family Tortricidae; genus Tortricodes; species Tortricodes alternella. The sequence continues at coordinate 7,075,204 of OX401987.1, read as the reverse complement.
TAGGCGTGAAAACGTAATAAACAGATCTATCTCTATACCAAAAGTCATCAAAATTGGTATTCGCTTATAATTATTCCCTTGGGATATTTTGACTTAGCCGGTATAAAAAATACCCTATTTCCTATTCCAGCGGCTGAGGTCTAACTATATACGACGTTTCACGAAGATCCGTTCGGCCATATGGAGCTGAGTGGTAACAAACATACACACACACGCACACACACACACACGCACACGCACACGCACACACACACGAACACGCACACACACACGAACACGCACACATACTGTTCTTCCCATTCAAACTTTCAATACACCAAAGCAACTTATTTTAGGGGTAAGTTACATTTTAAGACTGAGTAGTTTCGATTTTTCTCGCTCGCCTACCTAATTGTTTGTTTTGAACTGCATTTATACCAAGTTTCTAGTTGAACAACAAATGGAATCAGTTTTTCCAATACACAGTTCAAAACCCTAAGACATCCCTTTTTAGGAGTAGTGTCGTTTTTTTCTCGATCGCCTACCTAATTGTTAGTTTTGAACTGCATCTATACCAAGTTTCAAGTCGATAAACAAATGGAATCGATTTTTCCCATATAAAGTTTAACGCCCCAAGGCACCCCATTTTAGGGGTAGTTTATTTTTTTTTCTCTAACGTATTATTAATTATTTGTTGTGAAGAGTATTTATACTAAGTTTCGAGTTTATAAAATCACCGAATTAGTATTTTCAATAGGTGCTAATTTCAACCCCCTTTTTTACCCCCTTCCAGTTTCATTTCCAGAAGTTTCCATAGCCTATGTCCTGCCTGCAGTTTCCCTTAATACATTATTGAAAACCGCATTGAAATCCACCCAGTAGTTTTAAAGTTTATCGTGCACATACAATCAGACAAACAGACAAACAAACATGAAATCCAAAAACCATTGGGATTTGTTCTGTTGCTCATTCTGAAGTCCCTGAAGTTTTTTATTGTTATCTTCAATGTACAGACTTTATCCCCTTTACGATTTTATTATACCTATGTATAGATAAGGTTTTTGTACTCCTAAGCCGAAGCATGGCCATGCGACGTTTCCCGGCGCCTCATTCGGGAACGCTAAGTGATTCTGTAGCGACTCGTAAGCCAGATTTCTCATCTCGCTCTTACGCATTACGTGTCGTGCGGAAGAGTGGGATGAGAAATCTGACTTATGAGTCGCTACAGAATCACTTAGCGTTCCCGAATGAGGCGCCTGATCTGGCAATTTTAAAGAAAAACAATCTAAAACATACATTGTAAGGAAATCTTGGTAAATAAACACCTATAGTAGATAAGCGCTTTCCTAAATATTGGTTTAACCGTGTCAGTCTAATATTTGACTCATTAACTCATTTATTTATAATTATTTAATTACATGTCAGTCATTTATAATAATACTTAATAATAATTTATAACGGTTACATAAATTCAAATCAATTGCAGGACATAAATTCGTCAAAGCTGTAAAATGTTCGCGCTATAAGCCATTTTTTCAATTGAGCTCAGCGGCTCTAACATGCATGACACAGATAAGATAGACTGTCTTATCTCTAAGTGCGTCTCTGTCACACTAGTGCCGACGAAAGAGATAGTCATAGAGATAAACGGGTATGAAGGATGCTACACTTGGCGTGGCGGTGGCTTTCTCAGGCATTGTATTCTTGTGCACAGCACATGCTTACTAATTCAGCAAATGTACAATGCGTAGGTATAATACTTGTTGATAATTAACATCACTTGACGGCTCATATTCGCTCTCCATGCTATCAGAATGCCGCTTATTGTCGCGCCTAGTTTGGCAGTGAAACCGAAGTTCAGGGGACGTTGGCTAGTTAGTATGCAGTCCACGCCTGGCCCGCGATTGTCGACCTTCGTCAGCCCTGACGCAAGACGATTTCCGTCCTCTGATGCCGAAGCGTCGCCGGGAAATAGATAAAGTAACTTCACTCACAGAAAGATAGATTGCGGCCTGTTTGTTGGTAAATGATATAGGACTACTTGTACGTGCCGCTAATTGGGTCAAAATATATTGCTTTTGGCTTGGCAATTCGCGCTTGACCACGAAAACTTCTGTTTCTGCAGAGCGCTGTCTGCCATTGGCTAATATTAGGATGGTTTTTTTTATTAGGCTTCACGATTATCTTGAATGTTCAGAATCCCTTATATATATTTTACTATTTACTTGGTGTCCATCTAGCTAGCCATGGCTTATGAGCGTCTGGTTCAATTAGCATCGATGTAATTTTCAATAAAAACACTAGTAGAAACAAATACAATTAATTAGGTAGTATTAGGGTTAAGCTTTGGAATCATGACTGGAATAAATTGCCGGAAAATTATTGTAACAAATAACTGGATTTCTAAATCATGTTTTTTAATATTTTTATGTAGTTTCTTATTCGTTACTTTATTAGAGAAAATCTTTTAAGTTGAGAGGATATAATAGTGATTACAGCCTTAAGACTCGGTCGTATGCAAAATTGAGTCTCGCACTGCAATATATGCAAGTTACTTCGTTGATTGCTGCAGTAGTTCTTCGGAATCTTCATCATCATCATTTCAGCCGAAAGATATCCACTGCTGGACATAGGCCTCCCCCAAAGATCTCCACAACGACCGATTCTGTGCAGCTCGCATCCAGCGGAGACCCGCAATTTTCACGAGATCGTCAGTCCACCGTGTGGTCTGCCCACGCTGCGCCTTCCGGTACGTCGTCGCCACTCAAGAACTCTGCGACCCCATCGGCCATCTGTTCTACGAGCAATGTGCTCCGCCCACTGCCACTTAAGCTTAGCAATTCTTTGGGCTATGTCGGTTACTCTTGATCTTTTGCGGATCACCTCCTTCGGAATCATTTCTACATATATATTTTTTAGAAAATCTTCATAACCGCAGTTGGATTTATTTTCGAAGGTGTCTTAGCCGTAAATAAAACGGTTATACGCAGCAATTACTTTAACTGGTACAAGCGTATAGCCAAGCCTACAGTTCGTCCGCTCCACTAGTGTGCACACTTTGATATGCCGCTACAAAGCAGCCGTCGTCTCGAGCCGAAAGCGGCGTCGACTACTTCGAAGGGTTGTGTATACCCGTAGTATACATTACGTACGTCGCGCTGGATCGTTATTTTCCTAGTAATTATAAATGCATTCAGGATAATGAAGAATAAGAATTCTGAAGAATTAAATAATTCATTAAAGGAGATAATAAATATTACCGTACACACCAAGACATTGATCTCAACAGCGAATCTATTGTAATAAACACTCAAAGTGATTCGGAAAATTCAGATGACCAATATAATGAGCACATTGATTTTACGTAGTTTACATTATTGAAATTATTAAAATAAAACAAAATGAGATATAGGTAAATAAGACGAAGGAATCGTTTTTGAATGTGTGAGTGATATAGTAATAAAAGTATACGTGAATGCGTGTTTTGTTTCTGTGAATTAAATATGAAAACACTAAACGAACACAGCGCTACAATAGGTACTCACAAACGACTCCCTAATCCAATTTACCTATACTAATGGTAATTGATTAAATAATGAACTTATTATTAGACATGTAGTTTCCATGACAGCGTGTTGGTGTAAGTACTGCACACTATTAGAGCGGACAAATTGTATCTCTACATACGTTTTTATTGAAGTACGCTAAAACAAAATCTAATAAAACATCCCCCGAGGGCTCTTCATTAACCGTCACACGTGCAAAAGAGGAGACACGCAATAAAAAGGAGTTCTTTATATTAGCGAGGCACGCGCCGCGCACGCGTCTATATGGTTATCGTTATGTTATTATGTTCGCCCGGCGACATCCTCCCAATATTGTTACTGATTGGATTAACACCCATTTACTTGGCGCGGTAAACCAACAATCCACTGAGACAGAGTTATAATCATTATTATATTAACAGTGGCGGACTAACAGGGGGGCAGAAGGGGCGGCCCGCCCCGGGCCTCCGGTCTTGGAGGGCCCCCAAATGCCTCCGCGTTCCCCTGATCATGGGGTCTCGATGATGTGGGAACTCGAACAAATTATAATCAGTCTTGAAGAGGGGGGCCTTATTCAGTTTTGCCGCCCCGGGCCTCTGACGGGCTTAGTCCGCCACTCTATATTAATAAGTAGTCATAAAGTGCTACACATATATCCTTTTTTGTAAATATTTTTATTTTCATTTAATTTTAAATGTACCTAATACTTAGGAAAGCGACTTGCATGATACTGTTTTTTTATTATTGTTAAAATTATGAACTAGGGAGAAAAGGAGGACCGACCCCTTAAGGTGACGACCATTAATAAAGAGAAGCATTTTTTTAAATTTTATTTGTACTCCTTGTATTTTTCTATTTCTTTTTCTATTAAATATTTAAATCACGAAATCCACTATAAAGCAAGTCTGACATTGTCAAAATTGAAACGGTGTCTTCTTAACTTAAAATTTCCTAAACTTAAGAAACGTCAAACTCAAAGCTGTCAAAATCAAGTATGATATGACCCTTCTTATTATAAGTTTCGCGATTTTAAAATTTAGCGAACACACTTTCAAATTGGCGTCAATGTTGATCTAAATAAATAAACGAAAACTTTAATCTAATCCTGATTTAAGCCAATATCCCCAAAACCTACCTCTCGTCCCAAATTACTTTAAGAATAATGTACCTCCGAGTACAATTTCTTTTTAACGGCAACAGTATCAAGATACAAATGGCCTTAATAAAAGTGAAGCTTACTTCCTTCCGAACGAATGTAGCGGGCGGACAAATGAGGCCAATTCGTACTGGGGCTCATAGATTCGAATGACTCCATTCGCTCACCTCGAATATACGCCGCTTGATCTTTACCTTATTACCGTTTTAACTAGGTGCTTGAAAATTCTTCATGGAAATCATGTTTAAGAGAAACACTTCCGTAAATTTTGAAAATTTAGGTTAGAGAATGTGTGATGGAGAATATTATGAATGTTTACCGAGATAAAGCTGAACTCGTTTTTATATTATAATTACGATAACATGGTAATAAGTTTACACATTGACTATGAGTGTTCTGCACCTAATGAGACGCCTGCAGTCCATAAACTGGTGCACGAGTAAGAATGATGCCACACGGGTAGGTTGCGACGACTGAGCGTGGCCGCTCCGTCGTATTTTATACAAAATTCGGTTTACTATCATCTATCTACAGATATAAAAGAAGCTGACTGACTGACTGACTGATCGGGTGACATATCAACACACAGCCAAAACTACCGGAGCTAGAAGTCTGAAATTTGGTACAGGTATTCTTTAGGTAATGTAGGCGCCCGCTAAGAAAGGATTTTTCGAAAATCAATCCCTAAAGGGGTGAAAAAGGAGTTAACAATTTGTATGGAAATCCGTCATTTTTCAGCTTATTAACATGAAAATGAGAATTTAGGCTTCTGAATAAAAAAAAGGTGCACTGCAATATCATTTTGAAAAAATCAACCCTTTGTAAGGGTGAAAATTTAGTAAATTGATTTTGGGGTAGTTTTGAAATTCCAACCCATAAAAGGCAAAGTTTATATGGAAAATACCGCGGGCGAAGCTGTGGCGGGTTCTCTAGTTAGGTATAAATGGGAAATCGTCCACTTGAACGTCCACGTCCATTATTCGTAAATTAATTAATTGATTTACAAAGAAAAAAATTGGTTATAAATACCATTCAGCATAATTACATTTTCACTAAATTCACTTTGGATACTATTAACTTTTGACCCAATTTCAGAATGTTTATTTCACGTGGACGATTTTCCATTTATACCTAATGACAGTAACTCCAAAATTTCATGGTACGCCACACGGTGCGTTGCAGTCGTCGCAACGCAGCGCAACCCGTGTGGCATCACTCTGAAAGTGTTATTTGATCACGGTGTAATTTTTACTGTTCGTTTTATAACTTCTCCCAAGAGGCGAAGATCTTAGCTCAATTGGAGAGGTAATATTTTTATTGAGCTCCATTAAACATGTATTATGGATACTTTTTCTGAATCCAGGCAATTTTATAGTGAAATATATTTAAAGGTGCTTGTAAACGAGCAATTTTTTGGCAATTTATTGCTGCAATTCGGGCTATCCCCAAAAGTTTACACTTAAACTTTTTGTTCCCATTAGTGATGAAATCCTTTTGGGAATAGCCCAAATTGCAGCAATAAATTGCCAAAAAACTAGCCCGCTTACAAGCCCCTTAAGTGTGTTTTGTGTCAAGGGATTCGCGACTTAGCTTAATAATCCGGCCAAGCAGCGTTCGTTAGTCATTGCTATAACTACAAAAACTACTCTTTTTGTGATTTCTGCACATTTTATATATAGATCAATTTTATTTCTGGCACTAAAGCACCCGGTCCTACTCGTCACTATTGAAAGCGGGTAGCTAAGTTAATTAATTAGGTGTTTGATGCGATAAGCTGTATTATGTGTTTTTCTACCGAGTACAAGGGGTACCTGATTAGTCGTGATAGATATTTTGTACTTTCAAACTAAGCTAGAGCTTTAGAGACTTATTTAAATTCAGGCTAATTTAATAATGATACCTATTTCTGAACCTAACTATGATTATTACCCAGATTTAACAAATCATCATCATTATCATTATCATCATCATCATCATCATCATCATCATCATCATCATATATATATTATTTCTAAAAGGTATTTTTTTGAAGACTCTCCATATCTCCGGTAATTCTTTAGCAAAACTAATGATTTAAACGTCATTTATCTACACCCATATCATAAAACCTCCATTGGTTAATCAAAAACCATAGGAAATGACCACCATTTTGACAACCAATTAGGAAAAACCAATGCTGCGATGAAGAAATAACATGACTTCTTTATCGTTTTTAGTAAAGAAATGTGATTAAATTTGGAACAGCTGTCAAAACTCAAGTGGGTCTCTATTCTAGTATCCATAGATATTAAAAAGTTATTGATACGAAACGTCAATTCAGTATATTTTTTTAATATGTGCAGTTTGCACAATATTTGATCTCGAGTGACGTGAGAATAGAGACTTCATCCGTTTGTCTATGATTAAAAAAAATGGTCTTGACGGAAGATCGAATTGCCGCCATGTTGACGTTTTGCTGAACAAAAGTAGAATTGTTGTTGAATTGAATAGAAAAAGTTGTTTGTAATTTACATTTTAGTTGAAAATATGAATAGTAAGTAGTAAGTCTTCTCGGAGTGTGTGTGATGTGAAAATGCGCCGGATATCGCAAATATGCAGCCACGATTGCAACAAATAACTTGTTGCCAGAAAATATTGTTTCTGAACCCATCATGGAGGATTTATAATATGTGTGTAGATAAAGTTATGTATGCAACTCTGCATAATTTGGCCTTAAAACACACGTGCGATCTTATTATGAAACTCGCTAAAAGCTCGTTTCATAAAACCGCACTAGTGTTTTAAGGCCTATCATTATGCAACCGTTGCATAAACTACTATTTAAAGCTTATGTTCGTCGGTTTGTCACAAAAATACACAAATAGATTAAAATTAACCTTTTCGCTAAAAATAAATAAATAAAACACGCGATTTGCAAGCGCCATCTATTGACAGTCTGTTTAACTATCATGCGTGTTGGCTATTTGCACATGCAGACTAATGTGAATAGGTGGCGCTACTTTCTTTGTCATTCATGTTACGGCCGATGGAGGGTACTGCGATAATTATTATCTTTGTCAAATTATCCGTCACTATATAGGTATTATAATAATACGTATTAACACTTTCAATTATAAAACAGCGCGTGGCCCACAACCGCGTACGTAAACAAAAATCACCCGCATTGCAAGCGCCATCTATTGACAGACTATTTAACTAAAATGGGTGCGCCTTTTTTCACATAACTTTTTAAGTCCTATTATCGGAAGTCCGAAAATATTTCTCATACCATTTTACATTATAATGATCATTCTTCATAATTTTTTTTAATACTAACGATCGAAACTCATAATCATCAGAATTCATAATATCGCTAATCATACAACTTGTTAATACTAATATTTGTATTCATATATTTTCTTATACTACCGATCGAAACTCCTAATCATTGTAATTCATAAAGTCAATATTCATATATTTTTTAATACTAATATTTGTTTTCATATATTTCTTAATCATAAGCATTATTTATCCGCATTATTGAAATTCATAATGTTAATAATCATACAACTGTTTTATACTAATATTTATTTTCATATATTTTTTAATCATAAGTGTAAATGAAACTGAATAGGTACTTAAGAAGACTTCTGAGCGAGCGAGCGAAGCGAGCGAGCAAAATGGGCCGGAGCAGAAGCGACTCAGATAGGTTAGGTTCAGAACCTTAACCTTCGATGTTAGGTCTTTTTTTTGTAACAGTTCAGAAAATCTTGCTTATTTGTAAGATTTTATGCTAAATAGGTTCACGCTGTTATATTAATTTGCTTGAATCCATAGGGATGCCATGCATCTTGAAAGTAAAGTTGTAGGTACCCTGACGTACCTACAACGTCACTTTCGTTGGGGATCGAGGTAATATTGGGTCAAATCTGGCTGATGAAATTGGATAGGCATTCAAAAAGATCTGTTTGCTTACCTGCAATTTTAACACTACCTACTTTTTATTAATACGTTTACGAATATACCTTCAATAGGAATAATTAACGATATGATTAAATCTTATTTTGAATAGTTACTGTTATAAAAACCAATATTATGAGTTCAAATACTTTCTTAGCAATGCCATTATTAATAAAAAAAATATGATTATTGTCTGTTATGAAGGAAAATATTCTGAAAAACAAAATTATGAGTTGAAGTACGTTCTTGGTAATGAAATTATGAATAAAAAAAATATGATCACTCTCTGATATGAAGCAAAATGTTATGAAAAAAAAAATTATGACTTCAAACATGTTCTTAGTAATGACATTATAAATAAAAAAATTATGATAACTGTCTGTTATGAGTTCCGATGGTAGGAATAAAAATGTATGAACAAAAATAGTATGAAGAAAAAAATTATGAAGAGTGATTATTATGAATACAAATCGGTAGTGAAAAAAAAAATAGGAGTAAGAATTTTATGAGAGCCAATATGGACCCAACTAAAATGTGTCTTGGCTATTTGCAGACCAAATGTCAACAGATGGCACACCCTCAAATACTCCGTTAATTATTATCTTTGTCAAAATTGTCACGATACTGTGCGAAAATTCGCACGGGTCAGCTAGTATCACCAAATGCTTCACTGTCACTAAAACTTTTTAAGCTAAATCACCGTAAGTACCTTTTCTAGCAGTAAAATGGCTTGTGTTTGAGCACGAGAAAATTTTAAATGTATGCGTAACAATCTAATTATTATAATATCGAATATAAGTCGAATAAAAAGCTAGCTGTCCATATAAGAAACTCCATTTGTTTTTGTGCAGGAAATAAATTGACCATGCCAAGGCTGGTGCGTGCCCATAAATAAATGCACCTCTTTCCTTCCTTTCGACGCAACCCGACCGTAATTTTGGGTCCGCCCGGCCCCGTCGTACCCCGTATAGCGGACAACCTAATAAAAGGACCGCGGTTTTGATCTCGGCATCGATATTAATAATTTCATGAAAAGAAGTGAAAGGGATCCTCGATAGAAATTTTTATTTACAGATATGATAGAAATTTAAGACACCCGTGCCGTGGTACGACATGCGTGGTATTTTTAGTAGGCACCTAAGGTCTGTTCGCCGAGAGTTGATAAAAAAGTAAAAAGTCAGGGTTTCTTAACTCATTACAAATAGCGGCCCGCTAATTATTTTTATCCTTTACGGCCAGTGCAGACTTATGTGACATTTGACGCGCACATATAAGATATTAATTTACAATATGGCGATTGTGTATTATGAACAAAACAATATTTTTTTTCGCCGCCTTCCGCCCGGCGCTACACCGCACGTGACAACATCTGCGTCCCTCGTACCACGAAACTCTGTACGCGCGGCGATAAGCGACGCCCGTCATACAGTTTGCGATAGTTAAGCGACAGTCGCTATTTCGAAACGATATCATAATATTTATCAACTGTCGCCGAACAGACTTTACTACGCTCTGAAACTGCTCCGCAATAGTAGTTTATGCAACGGTTGCATAATGATAGGCCTTAAAACACTAGTGCGGTTTTATGAAACGAGCTTTTAGCGAGTTTCATAATAAGATCGCACGTGTGTTTTAAGGCCAAATTATGCAGAGTTGCATACATAACTTTATCTACACACATATTATAAATCCTCCATGATGGGTTCAGAAACAATATTTTCTGGCAACAAGTTATTTGTTGCAATCGTGGCTGCATATTTCCGATATCCGGCGCATTTTCACATCACACACACTCCGAGAAGACTACTTACTATTCATATTTTCAACTAAAATGTAAATTACACATGAACTTTTTCTATTCAATTCAACAAAATTCTACTTTCGTTCAGCAAAACGTCAACGCGGCGCGGCGCGTCAATAATGGCGGCCGTCCGTCTAGACCATTTTTTTTTTTAAATCATAGACAACGGATGAAGTCTCTATTCTCACGTCACTCGAGATCAAATATTGTGCAGTTTATATTAAAAAAAACATACTGAATTGACGTTTCGTATCAATAACTGTTTTAATATCTATGGATACTAGAATAGAGACCCACTTGAGTTTGACAGCTGTTCCAAATTTAATCTCATTTCTTTACTAAAAACGATAAAGAAGTCATGTTATTTCTTCATCGCAGCATTGGTTTTTCCTAATTGGTTGTCAAAATGGTGGTCATTTCCTATGGTTTTTGATTAACCAATGGAGGTTTTATGATATGGGTGTAGATAAAATAATTAAGACGCGGTCGTGAACTTTTTCAAATTGAGTTCAATGTAGATACAATTATTTACTTTAACTAGGTAGTAAAACTACTAACTGCTTAAACCTAATGATTGTAACTTTTGTTTTTAAGCAGGGAAAGAAAGTCTATCGACTAAATACTTAGCAGTCGATGACTTCAAATACCTATCATAGGATTTCACGGAGACTCACCGACTGCTCAGATCTCAGATCTAATTGAAATTACCACTTTGAAAATATAATAATAATCGTCTCTACCTTGCCTAACAGCATGCCATAGTTTCATTAAAATACACGCATTTAGGACCGAATGAACAATTTCCAGTTTTCTGGAAATTGATTCCTCAAAACGAATTTTTTTGAAAAAAAATTGCCTGCCGAATAGGGGCTTTGAGAGGTGATCTAAACTTATATATACTCTCATTTACATCAGTTCAGGCGTGGGTGAGAGGCGTTAAATCAGCAAAACGAGGTGACAGTTTATATTATATTTGCATACATTTAAATCTTCGAGGGACAATCCTTCCCCACAGTTTAGCATATTTTAATAGCGCCGGAAATCTAGCTATGTATTATATACATATAATCATTTTCTTGGGTTGCTTTATTTACCAACAATATTATATATATAACAATCAGTTTAATTTTAGTATCTTTTTTAGAGTTAGTTAATTATATAGAAACCTTGGCATTTTATTAAGATACAGTAAAACGCATGGAATATCTACCAGCTTAATATTGTCATTACTAGTCAAGAAAGGCTTATTTAGAACGTATTTGGGTGAATTTCATTAAATGTATACGTAATTAAGGCGTTGGTAAGAAAAAGTTAAAAAAATCCTGTGTTACGAAAATTAAACAAAATATTTATTTTTAATTCACCCATTTATATCCTTAATGGTTTTCCGACCCTACCTATTGCCTTTGTGTGTAACTTCGTACACGTAGATTTCATTTGTCACTATTTTCTTTATGAACTGTGGAGTTTTTGGGTCGGAAAGCATATTAATTAAGTTTTCTTAAGTAAGTCTTAAAAGTATGTCTGTGCCAAATTTTATCAAAATCGTTTGCATTAGTAGTAGATATAGTTGAGACGTGAAAGTAGAACTTAAACAAACAATTTTCGGGTTTCAAATACTACACACAAGTTAAACCCTTTTATCTCTCAGACTATCTCTTTCGTCGGCACTAGTGTGAGAGAGACACAATAAGAGATAACACCGTTTAACTTATCCTTATGTCAACGCTAGCTAGGGCCGAAAGGGTGGCTAGATTATCATAATGAATAAGTAATATCTTAACGTTTATTGTAGGTACTTTATATAATAACATAATATTGCCTTCGCTTTTAAAAGTCGCTTACAGCACGTCTAGTACGACGTGCCCGCGAGTCATTTGTCGCTCAGTGCATCCCTTACATATTTTACTAGTTTGACAGAGCACTGAGCGATAAACGACTCGCGGACATGACATGCTAGACTCCCAGTACTATTAAAATAAGTTCACCATTCGGCCATCCTCGGTTATTGGCGGTATGCCTCGTTTTTTACATAGAGTGTATGAACTTACACATATGAATATTAAATATATAACCCGTTATCTTATTAAACACAATACAACAGAAGGATATGAGCAACAACACCTCCTAATAGCTCTAAAGTAACACAACCTTTATATTGAAATGACAAAAATAATTTATAACTATTTTTTGACTTTATGACACGCATGACAAATAAATAATGCATGTCCATATCGCTTCTGTAAACTTCTTAGGTCTGCTGGTAAGTATCTATATTTAATTAGTAGACCTCTACTAAATTTTCTGTGGACTCAAGTCGACTAACTGTCGAAGCCCTTATTGCATGTTAATAAAAATGTCAATTCGACTTACTTTTAAAACGTTCTGCTGTTTTAGTTACTTGGTAGTAAATCAAAAGAAACCAAACAATATAAAAGTAAAGCGTATCAGTAAAAGAATAAGGTTGAGTTTAAGTTGAGCTGGTTATAACCAATAATATTATAAAGGTGGTTTCAGTCAATAACATTCAATATTGACATTTGACATTGACAGATAATTAAGTCAGCAGACAGAATTGTAAATAAAAAAGAGAATACACAATACTGCGACTTAACGTACACCGTTTTGCAATGTGTTCATAACTAATACAACTTAACAAGCTTACAATGGAAGCGGAATATAATCTAAATGAAATTTTAAAGAACGTGGCCGAGTCTTATAATATTACAGAATGGCGCTACTCCTTGCAGAACTTTGAAACGATTGGGCAAAACTACTTCGGGGTTCTTGTGCCTTTAAATTTAACTGGTACCGATCGTAGTGGGAGAGAGGCAAGTCTGCGATTAGTTCTTAAATTAGCGCCAACTGATAAGAGATTCCGGCTAAGCGACGCCGTCACGCGCATGTTTGACCGTGAAATATTTATTTACAGTGAGTTATTTAGCAAATATGAGGAAATACAAAGAACTCTACCAACGACACATTATGTAATACCTAAATGTTATTACACGTGTAGGAATTATTGTGAAGAAGTCATAGTCATGCAAGACATGCGTGACGAAGGCTACGCACCATATTCTAAAGGGATGTTTTTAGATTTGGATCACATTATTTTATCTATAAAGTCATTGTCTAAGTTTCATGCATTGTCCTTTATATTAAAACAACAAGATGAAAAAGTGTACAATGAAATAATACAGAAGTGTGTGCCGCTCAATGAAATTACTGATAAAAGATATATGGATGTAATGAAAGATAGACTTCTAAAAGCACTTGATAAATTTGCTGATACAAAATATACACCACTATTGACCACTCTTAAAGAAAACTGTAATAAGTATATGAGACAAGTGACAGAAGCAACTGCAGAAACCTGTATTTGCCATGGAGACATATGGAAAGAAAATGTTCTATTTAAGTATAAAGTAAGTATTTCTTGTATCAAGCAAATCCTTATTGGTATATTGTGATTTAATATGTTTACATTCTTTCAGGATTCAAAACCAATAGAGGCCTGTATTATTGATTACCAAGCAAGCCGTACAGGCAGTCCGGCTTTTGATATTCTATATCTCATCACGAGCAGTACTAGTTCTGATTTGAGACATAGCCATTTCAACCAACTCTTGGATACATATTATGAAACATTTGAGGAATTTGTTAGTATTGCTGGATATGATACAGCAAGTTTATATTCTACAAAAGCATTCCAGAATGATTTGAAAATAGTTGGCCCAGCATGTCTTATAGTGGCCAATACGGCTTTGTGGTTATCTAACGGTTTGCAACAAGAGGGCCATGTAAGAAGTAAACAAATACTGTACACAGATGAAGAAAAAAATACTGCTGTATTGAAATACATATCAATAATTAAGAGTATAATAGATGACTTCACCAGTTATGGTTATTTGTGTGGTTGTTAAAATTAAATTTTGGTAGAAAGAAATACATTTATTTTTCATAATACAGAATATGCATTTTTTTTCCATCTTTTATTGGAAAGTACTGAGTAATAGTAATCAAACTGTACGCAAAACATTATTGTGCTGTTTTTTTTGAGATGCAAAGCTTTGAAAAGTCGTAGTTCATACCATTCGCAAAAACGCTCCATACAAAATGGACCTGAACTATGACGTCAGAGTGCAGTTACTGTATACATCTACCAATGTAAAAAGAGCGCTGACGGTCATAACATTTTATATCGCCGTTAGCGCTCTTTTTACATTGGGCGAGGTATACAAAATACATGGCGTTCAAACGAAGTTTGCAATTATTTCCGAAAATTCTGTTTTTAAGCATTCGCCGTACGTACAAATAAAAAAAATACATAAATTTGATGAGGATGTCAAAAACTAGTAATTCAACTAAAAACAATATTAAATTGTCACTTATTTTTATGTCTAGCGCTAATCAAAGCGCTACATTACTTTGATTATTGCAATTGTGCTTATTTTGCAGGCCTATTGAATCTTTTATTCTGCGTTCGTGGAAATAACTACTCGAATTGAAATAGTATTTATAACTTACGAAATAAGGTTTATCTTTACGTTTAACGTTATTCTCTCGGGAACGTTAATGCGAGCGAATGTTAATGCAGTGCAGCGGCTCTAAATATGCAGCGTATAAATGAGACACGGAGCTGCACTCTCGCTGGATGTCACTGTGCTAGCGAACAGGCAGTTTCAGCACATTGCACTGCTCACTGATCTAGCCGGCGGCAAGATGTAGCCGACGAGCCGACGAAAGAGATGATCATAGAGATAAACGGGTTTAAATTATCTTTGTCTTGCATGTTAGGGCCGCAGAGCGTGCAAGATTGGTGCGGCCTGTAAAGCCCACCCTGACTACCTAAGCGTATTTAGAAGGGCAAACGGATTTTTAATTTAATTGTTCAAAAAAAAAATGTTTTTAGGGTTCCGTAGCTAAATGGCTAAAAACGGAACCCTTATAGATTCGTCCTGTCTGTCTGTCTGTCTGTCGTCTGTCTGTCCGTCTGTCCGTCCGTATGTCACAGCCACTTTTTTCCGAAACTATAAGAATTATCCTGTTGAAACTTGGTAAGTAGATGTATTCTGTGAACCACATTAAGTTTTTCAGAAAAAATAGAAAAAAAAAAACAATACATTTTGGGGGTTCCCCATACAAAGAACTGAAACTCATTTTTTTTTCATCTAACCCATTCGTGTGGGTATCTATGGATCGTTCTTCAAAAATGATATTGAGGTTTCTAATAATTTTTTTTTAAACTGAATAGTTTGCGCGAGAGACACTTCCAAAGTGTGTCCCCCCCCCCTGTAACTTCTAAAATAAGAGAATGATAAAACTAAAAAAGATATGATGTACATTACCATGTAAACTTCCACCGAAAATTGGTTTGAACGAGATCTAGAAAGTAGACGTCATAAATCACGGAACTCTGCATGGGCGAGTCCGACTCGCACTTGGCCGCTTTTATGATTTTATTATTTTTATAAAACATTATTTGTTCTTCCGTAAAATTACAGTCAGGCAACACTAAATAGAAATTCCGTTACAGCACTTGAGCTTGATGACAACTGCTATTAGCGATGTGCCTGCCGGTCTTGGAAACTTTCCAAGGACGGCACATTCTACCTGCAATGCTAGCTTCACATACGGCGCGTATATGGTCCATACGTAACTGCCTCGGAATTTGATCGCATAATTTCGGCTTGGTGTGACCTTACCTACCTTACCTAATTTGAGCGTAACTTCAAAGAAAGCTCTGTGGAATGCTCCTCAATAAAATAATTCTCCCTTGGGAAAAGCGTCGTTCTTTAACATTTCGAAAGTACCTATACAATAAATGCGAAATGAATACCATTTTAATTCGTCGTAATCGTCGCCCATCAAAGCAAATTAAACCGTAATGCAAATAGGTAGTTATTTAGGGTTCGGTTGTTGTCAGGAACGAAATACTCTAGCTGTTTCCTTTAAACGAACGATCGTTAAAATTGGGACTGAGCTTTACACACTACTGAATTAATGTAGTCGGAAAATTCAGGAATAGAATAAAACTTATAAACTATAAAGAAATTATAGGTGTTCCGTTTAATTGCTGCTGCTTGCTGCTAGCTTTAGCCCTGCGACTTCGTCTGCGTGGAAGTCGCTTTTATCTTATTTATGGTCCCGTACCTCAAAAGGAAAAAACGGAACCCTTATAGGATTTATACCACTGCCTGTCTGTCCGTCCGTCCGTCCGTTCGTCCGTCTGTCCGTCTGTCACAGCAAATTTGCTCCGAAAGTACTGAACCGATTGAGTTGAAATTTGGTATACATATTTAAGTCGGTGACCGCAACACGCAACAATTTTAAACATGGGGGCCACTTTTGGGGGGTAATTTGATAATTAAAAAAAAAGTTATGAAAATTATATTGTGTGACATATCAAATAAAAGGGCTTATTGTGAGGATCTTAATTATATATTTTTTTGAATTTTAAGATACATAGTTTAGAAGTTATTTAGGAAAATAGGCGAAAAATTATTATTCCTCCCCCCTTATTTCCGAAACTACTGGGCCTAAAATTTTGAAAAAATACAGAAAATAGTTCTTTATCTATAGATTATAGGACAACCTGTAAGAAGTCTATGGTATTTAAAGTAAAGAATAGTATAGGAAATGTTAGATAATCATGTACAGAACGGAACCCTCCACGCGAGTTGAACTCGCACCTGTCCGGTTTTTTTCGGGAAAGAAATAGTAGTTTATGCAACGGTTGCATAATGATAGGCCTTAAAACACTAGTGCGGTTTTCATGAAACGAGCCGATAGGCGAGTTTCATAATAAGATCGCACGTGTGTTTTAAGGCCAAATTATGCAGAGTTGCATACATAACTTTATCTACACACATATTATAAATCCTCCATGATGGGTTCAGAAACAATATTTTCTGGCAACAAGTTATTTGTTGCAATCGTGGCTGCATATTTGCGATATCCGGCGCATTTTCACATCACACACACTCCGAGAAGACTTACTACTTACTATTCATATTTTAAACTAAAATGTAAATTACAAACAACTTTTTCTATTCAATTCAACAACAATTCTACTTTCGTTCAGCAAAACGTCAACATGGCGGCAATTCGATCTTCCGTCAAGACCATTTTTTTTTAAATCATAGACAAACGGATGAAGTCTCTATTCTCACGTCACTCGAGATCAAATATTGTGCAGTTTATATTAAAAAAACATACTGAATTGACGTTTCGTATCAATAACTTTTTAATATCTATGGATACTAGAATAGAGACCCACTTGAGTTTTGACAGCTGTTCCAAATTTAATCTCATTTCTTTACTAAAAACGATAAAGAAGTCATGTTATTTCTTTATCGCAGCACTGGTTTTTCCTAATTGGTTGTCAAAATGGTGGTCATCTCATACGGTTTTTGATTAACCAATGGAGGTTCTATGATATGGGTGTAGATAAAAGAAATAAACAAGCAACCTTTCGCGTTTTCAGTATAAGTAACAATATAAATAAACATAAGGGTAAATTAAGTAGAATTCATTTTTACGTTAGCGCTAATCAAGACCTACGCACCTGATCAGCATTTATAATTAGAACGCCTTAAGTGTGAGTTGATGTCTAATTACTAAATAGGGGTTCCCAGCCGCACACGACCCAACACTGTAACCGATGGGACTAGCATTAACGTATGCCTAATTAGAATAGATCCACTAATCTTGACGGATAGACGGAGCCTTTTGATTTAATGAGTTGATTACGTTATCTGATTTTCCACCAAAATGAGATGGAGCTAAATCCCTCAGGTTCGGGGCTTCGGGGAATTTTGCATTATGCAGAGGATTTGGGACAAGTGGATAGTCCGGAGCGCTTCAATTTGTTTCCTAGAAACATTATGGTTTTCTCTGAGATACAGCATCAAATATGTTCACAAAACAACTAACAACTGAAGTTAAATAGAAAGACGATAAAAAACATATAATCATCTTCCATTACATATAAAGGAAATTACAATCAGAAATAAATTTAGATGGAAATTATATAATTGGTTGATTGACACATGAATTTTACTCAATTAATGATTTCTTCGAACTTGATACAAACAAATAAATTATTTTTTACATTATTTACATTTATTCATATTCAATATACTAGTTTTCAATTATTTATGATGGATTAATTGCGTTTATAATATTTCTAATTGTTACTAGTGGGTAGATAAATAATATTGATAAAAAACGAATGTTAGAAGTAAAATCGCGAGCTTTGTAAATTAGGATTAAGTTTAAAAAATTTGAATGCTGGATTACAGCTAAGTGTGCGACCTAACTTTATTTTTAAGAAACACAATTTGTACCCCACATTTAACGCGAATAAATGATTCTATTCTATTCTATTCCATTCTAAAAAAGTGTGTGTGGCAGCTCGGACGCACGACAGTTTACTTCTTACGAACGATTATAAAATAAACCAGTACCCATCATACCATGCTGTCATTTTTCATTTTGACATTTGACAGAAAATAATAAAATTTCATATTAATTAATATGAACATGTCACTCATTGAATACAATAATTAATTGACACTTCGGGTCCCGACGTCTTCCGATTGAGATCCGAGTTTTACCGATGGAAACATATTCACAATATCTGTATGCAATGCGAAGCGACCGACGCATCTTCGGCTAACATCGTGTGACTTCGTGTGACTCCGTCGTGTGCCAGTGTGACATCGTAGTTTGATTTTACTTTCCATCATTTTTCATACCCCAGGCTTATATATGAAAATCGATTCTTAAGGAGTAAACTCCAAAATACCGCTACCAATAATTAACAAAATTAATTAAGAAATGTATGCAAAATTTTAAAAACTTATCAGAATTGTAACGAAATGGTAAGAATTAAAAGTTGCTGACGTAAGGACGTTAACCACTTATGTACAGACTATTTGAGAAATACTCATAAAATAACCCGTTAATGCATTTGTTTCATGAGGCCGGCTAATAAACGCCAGGATTATTGCCAACAAAATATTAGTCTGACGTTTATCTTGATTGGGTAACGTTACCAGGCGCTTGTCACCTGCGAGTTGACTATGCGTTTCCGGTTTGTTGGACATTTCCCTGGAAATAAACACGAACATTGCCTACTTTCGTGATTGGGTAAAATTTAATCTACTTTATGAAGAGATTTGATGACACGGATAGCCTAATTGGTAGTGACCCGGCTTCCGAAGCTAGCGTCCCGGGTTCGATCTACGGTACGGGCAAATATGTGTGATGAGCACGAGTGTTTGTTCCCGAGTCTTGGATGTATCCTATGTATTTAAGTATTTCTTTCTCTATATAAGTATGTAATATCGTCGTCTAGTACCCATAACACA
Source organism: Tortricodes alternella (assembly GCA_947859335.1). Taxonomy (NCBI): domain Eukaryota; kingdom Metazoa; phylum Arthropoda; class Insecta; order Lepidoptera; family Tortricidae; genus Tortricodes; species Tortricodes alternella. Next base: position 7,055,410 of record OX401987.1, on the reverse strand, counting down.
AGCCTTTAGAGCTTACTTTGGGACTAGTTCGATTTGTGTAAAGATTGTCCCCTGATTTATTATTATGCTACTTACCTCAACAAATAAAATTGCAATGTGTCGCACTAAAATCCGCTTGTATCTCGAGTTCATGAAATATTTTAAAACTGCCTACACAAAGCACAAACTGTGAAAGATGAGATAAACTATTTGGCTGTCTGACGGGCAACTAACGGGATAACCTTTGTTCAAACCATATGTTCTACGTGATATCAAGCGTATGAATTAACGTCTCCAAATCCTTCACTGCTAACGCGGAGTAATTAATTATTCAATTTATGCAAAGACTGTATGTGCGGCGATTAGCCTCCTTTGCGAGTTTCGAGAGATCACGAGGTCCCGGCCATCGTGGATTGCGGTGTTATTCTGTTATTGGCCAAATTGGCTCAACAACGAGTCTTATACTGACTCAACCTATTTTCTACGCGGTAACCTAACCAATCTATGGGGGCACCCCTTTACTACAGTCTCAACAAGATTTGTTATATGGGTTCCGTAAACGCATTGTTTTCGTGTAGCTTTTTTCCGAGTCCCATTTTTCCGCGATCGAGAAAGACACAGACAGACAGACAGACACATGATCCTATAATGGTACCGTTTTTTCCTTTTGAGTTACGGAACCCTAAAAAGCTACGAATAGGTAGAATGCCACAAATACATTTTTCGGTCACGAAAAAATGTGACTAGGACGAAAGCCCCATCTCACAAATCCTCACCTGTTTGTCCTTGCACAAAGCACTTTGAACATTATAGAGGAATACGCAGTGGGACCAGTCCTAGCTAAAGATTAATAGTGGACGCACTTATCTTATCCCGCTGTTTATATCCCGCTGTTTTTATCCGGTGTAAATGACAAAAGTTACCGCGTTATAAATATTAGCTTAAATACGGGGGAAAGTTAACACTTTTGTTATCGCTAACTGCGAAAGTAAAGCCATTAAAATAATAAAAGCTTCAAACTAGACTAACAGCGTCCTACGGAGGTAATAATGTTTCTAAGTTACAAACTAATTAATTTACAGGAAGCTGTGGATTGTTCAGTAATTTAACGGGCTTCATTTAATATCGATAGGAGATTAATAAGCTGGATTTTCTTCCTCAGTTGTAAATATAATTGTGAAGTGTGATTATGAGTTATGAAGCTTTGAAAAGTCATTGTTCATACCACTCGCAAAAACACTCAATGCAAAATGGACAACAGCTATGACGTCACAGCTGTCGTTAGACTGTGCAAAATGTATGGCGTTTAAACGAAATCTGCAATTATTTCCGAAAATACTGGTTTTAGACCGACATCGTAGAAATAAAACATGACATTTTGATGAGGATGTCCAAAAAACTAAAATCAGGACTAAAAAACAATATATATTTTTCACTAATGTTGACCTTTAATCAAATAAAAAAGAATAGTCAAAATTATATGTTTTTTTTTCTATAATATGCTTTTGTTTATATTTACTTTCATAATATATCATTTGAACCACATTTTAATTTTCATGCATGCATCCTCATTGAAATGAACTTTTTAGCATATTGTATCAGAGAAACTCTAATGGCGTCGTATGCAGTTAGTTGGGATGGGCCGTAAATAGCAAATCTGCATTTTTAATTGGCTGCTCATCGAGCCTGAGGCTCGGCCAGTGGTACTCGACGTCTGTTTTATTACCATCATCCACTTAATTACCAACACAATTACGACTATTCTATACCCTTTTCGTTTAGCGGTCAATTTTACGTCCTTTGTGGTGGAGGTACCGACCGACCAACTTGCGTCCTTCACGAAACAGGAATTCTGGCCGAAGGGTGTCGTATTCCGTCGTTTTCGCGGACGGTTATTGGACTCCGCGAAACTGTCACACGTCACAGACCAAACGCGTTACCTAGTTATTTAAGAGTTCTAAATTTTAAATTGTATTTTAATATGTATGTTAGTCTATAAGGTATTTATGTACGGGCCACTAGATGCCTGAAAATAAATGATTTATTGTTATTATAATAATTATTTAGCTAATTAACTAAACGTAAACTTACTTACCCACGTGATTCAGCTAACCAGCCAATAGGCTTGTTTCCTGAAAAAATCTACATTATCAAAAACGATTGAAAACATATTTTTTCTTTTGTCAATTAAACTAAAAATTACGTAGATATAGTGCGTTGAAGTTCCGCGTGACGTCACGACTGCACAGTTTTTACCATTAAGTGACGTCATGAGCCCCCACGCCCGGACTTTGATGCGCGTTATCTTTGTCAATTTTGATGGATTTGAAAAAGCAAAAAATATTATATATTATCCAATATTATTATTATTTAGTTAATTACCTACACGAGTAGGATAATGATGTCTTTGGTTTTATTGCTCTTCAATCATCTCATTATCAAACAGTGACATTGGGGCCAATTCGAAACAGTGTCGCCTAAATTCTCTAAACATAAAATAAGAAACGTCGATCTTTATTTTGTATAGCACCAGGCTGTAAAAAGAGTATGACATTCCTTATTTTAAATTTACCGACTTTTAAATTAACGGACACACTGGGGCCAATTCGAAAGTGTTCTCGCTAAATTTAGAAGTCGCTAAATTTGAAATAAGAAACGTTCGACTCGATTTTGAACCTTGGAACTCTACAAAATCGAGTTTGACGTTTCTTATTTTAAATTTAGGCAATCTTTAATTTAGCGGACATCGCACAGTGTGTTATAAACCCCAATTTTGTTTCACCTCGTGTTTTCTCAAACATACGATAGTTATTACTGTTACAAACATCAGACGAAAACTCCCACATCGATACGGCTTGTAGTTGATTTTTAAAAAATCATCAAAGTTTCCATATATCCGGGTCATGAAATTCACAAAATATTTTTTTGCAAAAAAACTGGAAAACTTATTAAAGTTTTGATTACATTATTTAAATGTGCATATAATACAGTAAGTTTCCACAATTTGTTATTGATATACTGCAGTTACTTGGAGAGATATTAATATTTTTGTCACTTTTGGTTTTTATTTTTTTATTCCTGTATAACGCCGTATTAGATGGCGATTTATATACTAAACGATAGCTTAAACATGCCTTTATCAGCAGTATTAAAACCACAATCTAATCCTGCGTTATTCAGAAGAAATAAACAATTTCATTTTATTTCTAGGGTTGTCACTTTGCATATCCGGGTGCCAAAGATACGGGTATAAAACTAATTTATACAAAAACACAATTTTTGCCTTAGTCTTCATTAGCTACGACAAAATTTTCACTGAAATCAATATCCGCAACTGAATAATCAACCGATTTTAGAAAATAAAGAAAATCCACTGCCGACAAAAGCGGTGTTTTGTTGGCAGTGGATTTTTCTTTAATTTATTTGTTTTTTCTTTTAGTCCAAAATCTGTAATTAAAGTCTGATGGACTAGTGCCCTGTGGAACAAATCATACATTGCTGCTTCGCGATTGACTTCTAGAATGGTGTTCCCTATCAAACCGCCAGTATTTATTGCGCGTTTCTGCGCCTTGTTCCGAGAGCATCCCAATTGGTAAAGTCAACAGTTCTATTATTCTAGCACCATGTACTAGGATTTTATGTATGGTAACTGTCATAGAATGCCAGTTATATTTTTCTACATAACTGTAGGCCAAATCTCTACAAAAAGTGCCGAATTTAGTAAGATCTATCGGCAAGTTACTTGATAATACAATTAATATAATGTAAATATCATCCAAGAGCCATTTGTCGATGTTTAAAATTTGAACAAAAGTCACACAAAATTTATCCGAGAAGTCGGCCTGAGCCGTATTTCCATCATTCGTGGTGCCTGAAATGGGACGCACTACATCCACCAACAGGCCCAATTTTTCTCTGATCTCTGCTTGTATTTTTTCCCTCTCCTCTACCAATCGGCCATCTTCATAGTTTTGTGTCATTCGCCATCGTTTTACCTCAACCTTATAGCCAAGCTTAAGAACAAATTCCAAAGCTCTTATTCAGCGGGCTTATTCCATATATTAAGCGTTCTTCTATAACAGGCTTAGAAAAAGCTTTTTCGAAGTCATTAAATTTTGTTGAAGTCAACTCACAATAAGGACAATATAATTGGGAAAAAGTTTTCAAAATTGCGCCAAACACCTTTCCGTCGATTGCTATTAAAAATTGGATCCAGCATGTATAAAATATTATTACCCGAAGTGACAACCCTAGCTACAAAAAAAAACGGATATAACTTAAATAATTTGTATCTTCTGAATAACGCGGGATTAGATTGTGGTTTTAATACTGCTGATAAAGGCATGTTTAAGCTATCGTTTAGTATATAAATCTCCATCTAATACGGCGTTATACAGGAATAAAAAAATAAAAACCAAAAGTGACAAAAATATTAATATCTCTTCAAGTAACTGCAGAATATCAATAACAAATTGTGGAAACTTACTGTATTATATGCACATTTAAATAATGTAATCAAAACTTTAATAAGTTTTCCAGTTTTTTTGCAAAAAAATATTTTGTGAATTTCATGACCCGGATATATGGAAACTTTGATGATTTTTTAAAAATCAACTACAAGCCGTATCGATATGGGAGTTTTCGTCTGATGTTTGTAACAGTAATAACTATCGTATGTTTGAGAAAACACGAGGTGAAACAAAATTGGGGTTTATAACACACTGTGCATCGTTTCGAATTGGACCCACTTTCGAATTGGCCCCACGTACGTACTCACTAAATAAAAGGCTTAAACAATGTTTACACTTATCGACGTTCTATATCGGAAACGGAATGAGATGTCGTGTTGGGTTTATGTTTTTACCCGACTGCCGCGAAGCAATAGCGGGCAGTGTTTTGTGAAGATTTGCTCAACTTCCTCCATTAAAATCTATATTTGACATTCATTCTATTTAAGTATAAACAATTTAAATAGTTTGGAAATCGTTGACAATGTCGGTTAGTCCAAGAATACATTTTTGTATTCTGAGATTTCTTTAATTCAAAATATTTTCCTTAAGGATGTATACCCAATATAACGATTTGTATATTTTTCGCTGAAATTGAATAGTATGTTAATATTAGTCGTTTCGGATAAGTGTAATAAAAAATAAAACCACTTTACCGTTCTTTTACAGGAGATAAATGACATTTAAGAATACATGTGTTATGTGCTGTGCCTGTGTTATTTGTACCTGAAGTTGATTAAATTACAAGAAAAAGCGAAAAATGTTTCTGTCCCATAGTACTTTTATAATCAGAAAATGTATTTTCTATAACTTTGTATTGTACTCTCCTCGATTTTATGATGAAAAAATAATGTCGTTACCGTTGTTCCCACGGAATTATTCTCGATTGAATTTCCATGTGGCCGGACCGTAACGTCAAACGGTAGGGAAAGGTCGCTAGCGCTGTTGTCACTCGAGTAGTCAAATCAGGTTCTAATTTTATTTCACTTACTAAATAATTATTAATAATCACACAATTTGTATATTTTAAATCATTATTCGTACAAAATTACTCATTCCGTTATTTGGTGCAAATGAAACAAAACTTGAAAAAATTAATTAAATGTACTGCGGATTTGACGTGGTATACATCCTTAATTTAAAAAGGGCTTCTAGGTAAACATTCCTTTCATAATACTTTCAAAATAATAATTACTTAAAGATTTTTGTTGAAAACAAAACTTATTTGCTTTGAGAAAGGTCTCGACGGTACAAGTAAATGGTTTATTTGACACCATGCGGTAAGAGACCGTTTTCACTGAAATGAAATTTTCGTGCTATTGTACTTTCATGAAAAGAATATTGGCAAGACGTCCGGGGTTTGTCGCGAAACGATATTACTCTCTGAAATCTTTTAAAACCGCGCTCTGTGGGTGGCCGGAAGCGGGCGCAGGGATCACAGAAAGAGACAAAACAAAGAGACATACGAACGATTGGTTTCTGTATCAAAAATACTGAAATATTTTGTAGGTTAGGTAGTAACGGTCCCAAAAATATATGAATGAATAAATGGTTATTTGTAATATACCGATACTGTAATAGTGGAAAAAATGTGTATCCAGATAAAAAAAAATCAATTTAATTTAATTTAATTATAGTCTGATTTTTTTCCAGATAAATGATTTATAATTTAAAGATTATGAGGAATAAAAACACACGTCCTATGAGTAAGAATTTTCCAGAGGATTTCGTATCGTATTTGTAAGTTATGGTACAAACTTACAAATACCAGCTGTATTTAATATTTATTTTGATTATGTTTCGCTTCCTTCTAAAAGGCAGTTTCAGTTGCTCATATTCACGTCACATATGTACCACAAAACTTCAGAATCTCGAAAACAAAACACCAAAGCATGTGGCTAGAAGTTCAAAACATACCGCGCCGCGCTGTTGGTTACACGACCTGGGTGTCTATTCGGGACCGTTTTAGTGGTACTGCAGCGACCCGCGAGCGAGGCGCATCTCGCTCTTACGCATCTCGCTCTCGAGACGCTACAACATCACTTAGCGTTCCCGAGTAGAGGCGCCGGGAGTGAGAGGAAAAGGGCTAACATTTGGAAGTGATTTGTTAGGTGGTTTCCACAAACGCATTGTTTTCGTGCAGCTTTTTTCTGAGTCGCATTTTTCCGAGATCAATTCATGTCTTCATCGGCATTTTACTCGTAACCTTTTTCCAAGTTGTATTTTTCCGCGAAATGGTGGTTACTTTATCAAAAGTCAAAGACAAAATGCTGACAAAAATTAAGTGCAGTTATGATACATTCGTAAATAACTTCCATCTAATCTTGCGTATAAAACAATTTTAAAGTGAAAGTAAATGAGTCATTAAAAAAAGCTTCGAGTAGGTAATTTTTCGGTCGCGAAACAATGCGACTTGGAAGAAAGCTACGAGTGTAACTGCGCTGAAGAAATTAATCGATCGCGGAAAATGCGAGTGGGAAAATAGCTACACGAAAACAATGCGTTGTCGGAACCCGTCTAAAAAATCTGCCACTGGAGGGCTACTGTTTGGAGGGCGGGACAAGGAAGCACAGCCATGCGTGTTGATTGCTGACAAGTGCGGGAGAGGCAAAGATAAGGATATTTATATAAAGGCGGTGTAGAGCTGCTTACTGGAGTGAGGTGAGGATGCCATATCACACGTTTAAAGCCCAGTAGGTATTTTCCTTTTTTTGTGTGGTATGTTCTACCTCCTGATTGCGTGTGACGACGGTGAAATTAATCGTTTTCTTTTGAATTGTTTTAAGGTGTACTATGCTCTGAACAAATGCTTTACTGTGAGCATGGACGAACATATCAAGGAGACTGTCCATCGCTTTGTAATCCACCGTACCTCGGATTTTGTAACGCCATCTACCGGTGAATTGCATAAATTGCGCCTAAAATTCGTTCAAACAATAACCGTTTCCTTCGAAAATCTGGTAGTTTACACAAACGTCGTGTAAGAAGCACTATCCACGCCATTTTGCTTGATAAATGATATAATTTCATTATTTTGGTTGAATATCCCGCTGGCTACGGTATTAGCGCCATCTAGTTTGCTCCTCAGCTGCACTGAGAGAGAAGAAATAGCATAGAATGCGTGCAGATGCTTATCATCCTGGCATGTCGTAAAAGTCGACTAAGGGACGGGTCCTCTCCGACATGGTGGACTATCTTTATGGGCGATGGGCTGATCACCTGTCACCATACGGTTCACCATACCATCTTAGGACTAATTAATCGAGCGCGGCCACAAGTAGTCTTGTGGCTCTGTCCACCTCATTGGGGATTTCGGGCGTGATGTGTATGTATGTATGTAGTTTAACTGGGTTTTAGCTCTTTCGGCTGATGTCGAGCTACTATCCCCGAAGGCGATTGCCAGTACTTGTTTTATTTGTCCATGACTGTGAGCTTTTCAGCTACATGATCTGGGCCTCTATTCAGGAACGTCCAAGCGATATCGTTGCGGATCGCGAGACTGACCCGCATCCGACTCTTACGCATTACGCCTCGTGCGGAAGAGTAGGATGAGAATCTCGCTAGCGCGTCGCTGCAATATCGCTTGGACGTTCCCGAATACTGGCACTGGACATTGGAATCTGCGGCTGAGCGTCGAAGAAACAAATGGTAATGACCATATTACTACGTACAATAGAGAGTAATTTTCCAAAGGCAGTTATTACTTAATAAATTATTTGAAGAGCCGAGTGGATCGTTCCGCTCGGTCTGTGTTCCGCTTTCAAAATTGGATTTGAACTTTTTGATGAATCAAGGTTTTCAAATTACACATTTTATTCTTACGTTTAGGTAAAATTTATTGACCGACTTCAAAAAAAGGAGGACGTTCTCAATTCGGTTGTATTTTTGTTAATTGGTATGGATTGTTAAGAGCAATTGATTTGCAATTTATCAGTTCAGTAACATGCTGAATACATACATACATACATACATACATAGCATCACGCCCGAAATCCCTAATGGGGTGGGCAGAGCCACAAGACTACTCGTGACCACGTTCGATTAGTCCTCAGATGGTATGATGAACCGTATGGTGACAGGTGATCAGCGCATCGCCCATACAGATAGTCCACCATGTGGGAGAGGACCCGTCCCTTAGTCGACTTTTACGACATGCCGGGATGATAAGCATCTGCACGCATTCTATGCTATTTCTTCACTCCCAGTGCAGCAGAGGAGTAATTCCGAATAAGGATTTTCATAAAAGGCTTGTTAATGTTTTTTTTAATACACATACATGACTATTAGTCGGTCACATATATTTCATTATCGTGTTAAAAAAATAGCTCAGAAGCTTTTAATACTAAAATGTATTTCCATCCAATATTTAGGCTTCGCTTTAAAGCTGGCTGCCCCAAATAAGAGTCAGTACTAACAACAAAAATGCTGGCTTTATTTAAATTTAATTGGAATCTAATAGGGCTTTAATATCACTAACTATCACTTTTAGTAGAAAAACGGCGTTTCGGAGAAATAATAATCGTAACAATTTCATATTCCGGGCTTCAATGCTACAATATTGATAATTTGAAAGCTATTAGGACAGGCTATACCCTGTGTCGAGGCCAGTGTAACCTGAATTGAAACGTTTTCATTAAGTACATGTTTGTCATCTAGTTCGTATTCTATCGAAAATTGTTTGCTTTTGTATCTCCATTAAACTTGGATCTGACTTCGTGCAATAATGCTTTTGTGTAGTGGTAGAGCCAAACAGTAATCCTCAGTAGATGATTGCTGTTCGAATGGGCCGGCTCGACCGGGGTAGTACCACACTCTCACAGAATATCGGCGTAAAGTAATAAATAGCTTGCTATTGCGTTTCGTACGGTGAGTGACGAGATCCGGAGGCCTATTCCCTCATCCCCCATCCTCCCTAGACTGGCTACGCATTGGCAGCACCTCTGGTGTTGCAGATGTCCATAGGCGGCGGTGACCACTTTCTATCAGGTGGGCCGTCTGCCTGTTTGTCAGCCTACTCCTTTCTCAAAGGGCTGGCAACGCATCCGTGATTCCCCTGGTGTTGCGGGTGTCCATGGGCGGCGGTGATTGCTTACCATCAGGTAACCAGCCTGCTCGTTTGCCTCCTTCTTACTATTAAAAAATAGTACATTGTGCATCTAGGGCCGTAAGAAGGGGATAATTAACGAGAGTCTGCCGATAGGCGAGGGCTTTTATGACTCGAGTTTGTTATCCCCTTACTGCACGTGATACATACAATGTTTTTCATCACATTTGCGAGGAAATGAAATAAAAATTAGACAAAAAAAGTATATATATTAATTTTATTTCCATTTTACATCGTGAATTACCATCAGGTGGGTGTTCATAAACTGAGCGTACGTTGCGATCAGCGCGGGGCAGCTCCGCCGGCTGCGGCTCCCGAGCAGCTCCGCCGACCTGGCGCACTTAACTGCCCGCGGGAGTTCGAAACCATACAAAATCCCTAGGGAGTTATGTATTGTGTATGGTTTCGAACTCGTCTATATGTAAACAGCAAAAAAAAAATTATTTTAACCAAAAAAAATAAAACATTTTTATAAAATCAGTCGTTTATTACTTTACTTAAAAAGAAGAAAAATAATCTTTGGAATCAACATCTTCTATTTATTAACATTTAAAAAAAACTATTCTTTGGGCTTCATTTGGGACCCTAAACCATAAAAAGGCCCGTCTTTATTAAAAACGGTAGGTATTCTAACTACCCTCGCCAAAAAATACCACAGGGATTTCTTTCATAAAAACAATTTAAAAAGATTCATTTACATCAACGAGATACCTGAAAACAAAAAGTATCAACCGTTTTAGGCAAGACCCAAAGTTACGTACGATATTTGAAGGCCAGGTTTAGCAAAACGTCACGTGCGGTCACGAGTGCAACTATTTTGTGAGGCAGGTTTGAACAGACTCGCGGCCGAGTGTTGACGCTTTGGCGATGGCCGGCAATTTTGTCTATTGTATGAACTGTCAAAACTTCAAATCGCTGCCACTATTTTTAGCGGGTTTTTTTTAATGTGGGCTTTATTACGCACTGGGCTTACCTACAAGGCGTACCTTACAAGTTTGTCTTTGAAGAACGCAGTACAGCTTATATTGTAAGGTAAAGCCGCAAATTATTTCTCCTACGTATGAGTTTTGACCAGATAAGATAAGAATAAGAAGATTAAACACAATATCTTAATTGTCCTCTCACGGTGTACGTTGGCAATACTGATGTAAATGATGTTATTGTTCGCGGTGCCTTGTCGTTCGACATTTAGATCACGTCTTGCTACGTGTCGCCGGATTTTGATACCTTTCAACTATACGGTGCCGCTGGCTCACTATTACAAGGGTCTTTGTTACGTATTTGTGCATTCGAAATTCAACCCTGTAATTTTGTTACAGGAGTTCAATTTTAATGCGATAAAAATGTAACATGGAACTCTGTCAGCTAGCGGTGTGAAACCAATATTTCTGATGAGATTTGTTTGTAAACAGTGTATTAATGGGATAAGGGGCGATGAAATTAAATATGCGAGACACGGTTATATTCGAGTAATTAGGGACAATTTGGTAAATTAAATCGACGTCGATGAGTCTTATTCAGGAGAAGATATTAATTAATCTATATTTATAAAAGAAGAAGCTGACTGACTGACTGATCGGGTGACATATCAACGCACAGCCAAAACTACTCGAGCTAGAAGTCTGAAATTTGGTACAGGTATTCTTTAGGTAATGTAGGCGCCCGCTAAGAAAGGATTTTACGAAATATAATCGCAAAAATAATACGAAAAAGGAGTTAACAAATTGTATGGAAATTCGTAATTTTTTAGCTTATTGACATGAAAATGAGAATTTAGGCTTCTGAATAAAAAGAAATGCGCACTGCAAAAGCATTTTGAAAAAATCAACCCCTGTAGGGGTGAAAATTTAGTAAATTGATTTTGGGGTAGTTTTGTAATTTCATCACATAACGCATGACATGGGCAAAGTTTATATGGAAAATACCGCGGGCAAAGCTGTGGCGGGTTCTCTAGTTATATAATAAAAACAGAAGTGGCAACAGAACAAGAATAGGTGCGTACGAAGGATATTAAAAATAGTTATAACATTTCGTAGCAAGTGTAGCACATTCAGTACTACGGGTAGACCCTGCAAATGAGTATCCAAATAATGCTTATGGCCGTTCTCAATATTCAATCCACGGGTTAAAATTTGACATTTGCCCCATACTAAATATGTAAATTTTTTATGTATCCATGGATTGAATATTGGGATCGGGCGTTAAACTTGGCTATTTACCCAATGCAAAAATGGAAGGGGTTCTCAATTCATCGCTATTTTATTTGTTGAAAGATCGTTCGCTATTACCAGGTGGGTTTCACTTAGAACTTTAGGTACGCTCGGCCGTCGGGCACCGCGGCGGTGTAAATCGCAGTAGGTTGCCCCTCGCCCGCTCGCAACGTCGCGCGTCGTCATAGCGATTACTCTACTTAAAGCGACCCTAGCATACGTGAAAGAGAAAGTGTTATGCGACAGAGAGAGAAGGCATGAGTAGGCATGTTTTCACGCCTAATCACCGGTTTTGTTAGAGAGTAATTCTTCTGTACGTTAGTCTATTCCAGTATTATCTATTCTGTGCTATTACTTTTTACGCAACATGGATAAATGTATCTTTTCACGAAAATAATTCATAGATAGGGCATTTCCTTGACAAGTTGTCAGCTGTCAATCGGCAACGAAGCAAAGAGTTAATGGTATGACGCACGAAAGTTTATACAAATATCTTTTTCATCACACTTGCTCGGAAAGGGTATTATTATACGCAGGCGTATAGAGCAGTTATAGCCGATATATGCTGCTCTATACTCCCTGCCGTCAGCGGGAGTTATAAACCATACAAAATCCATAACGCCCACGGGAACTATGGGTTTTGTATGGTTTATAACTCCCGCTGATGGCGGGGTGTACGCCAGGTCCGGCGAGGTTGCTCGTGGCACCGGCTCCGGCGGTGATCGTTTTCTTATACAAGTAGCGCCCAACTGACGCGACATACAGTTTATTCTACCCACCTGATGGTAATTCACGGTGTACAATGGATTTTTTTCGTCTAATTTTTATTTCATATCCTTGCAAATGTGATGAAAAACATTGTGTGTATCCTTGAAAAACTTGAAAAACACACGGTTTTACTCACGATTTATTGTCAGAAATAGTCCGACATGTTTCGAACTCGACTATTAATTTAACTATTACTACTACTACTTTACTATTACTATTACTTTAATTTGACTATTGTGTGTATCACCGGCACCGGTAGTAAGGGGATAACAAAGTCGAGTCATTAAAAGCCCTCCCACCTTCGGCGTCGGGCTTCTAACAGACTCTCGTTAGTTATCCCCTTCTTACGGCCCTAGATGCACAATGTACTATTTGTTCCAATTACGCCTTAATTTCATCATTATGTCCTTAAATACTCAGCACAAAGCAGCACAAATTTTTTCTACAGCAATTCTAAATACAAAATTCATTAGCACTGTTTTGTTTTGTTTTTATTTTGGTTAGTTCATCAAGAAGGGGGCAGCTGACCTGACATCCGTCTTAATTATAAGGTCCAACTACTTTTCTGTGGACTGTCAAAATATTAGCAAAACATACCTTGTAAAAAACCGAAAGACAGCGGCGACATAGGCGTAATATGAAAATGAATTGAGCACACAAGTTTCCTGTGAAAATTTTCTGATGTTCTACTATAGCTTTTGAACCGCTAGAACGATTTTAATAAATATAAATAGGCTATATAAAAATTCCAAGGGTGCTTCATTCCAAAAATGATTTTTACGTCGCTAGTCGGGTTTTAGTTTTTAACTTTAGGTGCTTTTTAACCGACTTCAAAAAAACCGAAGGAGGAGGTTCTCAATTCGACGCGTATATTTTTTTTTTATATGTATGTTCATACTTTTTATCAACAACTTTTTGCAGTAGATAGTTCAAAGAAGAGCAGATTATACACCTCACATCAAGTTATGTACTATTGCGCTCGTGTTTTTAGAGCCCTCACTTGCGTTCGGACTCCAAACTAACACTCTGACCAAAAATGAATCACTTTCTGCTTGGTGCATCAATCTACGAGTAATAAAACTAACAGTTAACTTAGTTATACCTTAAAAATCTGAACTGGGAGATTTCTGTGCTATATTTGTGAGTTTCCTAATTAAATATTCTAGCAGTTTTCTTGTTTGTGAGAACCGAGACTACCTTGATAGTTCTATAAATGCCAGCCGCAATTATGAGTTAACAGGCTGCGCGCGGAGGCAACTTCCTGTGAGTTTGCGGTTTCTGCGGATGGACTCGTTTTGCAACTTTATTTACTTTGAAAGGGGAAATTTATAAAATTCTCATAAGATTATTTTTCGTAAGAGTATATATAGTTGCAGCTAATAATGTTATAATAGTTGTTTCATTTTCAAGGAGTTGAAAGATTCATTATAATGTTTGTAACGCAGCAGGTAGCCCCGGTTTTATCACTTTGACATTCGATTTACCTACTTCAAATTTAAACCGTCTTTAACACCGTTAAAAAGAGAATAAAAACATATATATAGGTTTTTTTTGAAGACGCTCAAGATCTCCGTTACTTCTTTACCAAAATTTATGATTTAAACGTCATTGTAAAGCTTATGTTCTCCGATTCGTCTTAAAAATACAAAAATAGATTAAAATTAACGTTTTCGTTAAAAAATAAATAAAAAAACCACGCGGTTTGCAAGCGCCATCTATTTGACAGTCTGTTTAACTACGATGTCATGGCCACAGACTACTTAGAAGATACTACGTATGTGATGATGCTGAGAATTGTCAACAGATGGCGCTGCGCGTCGGGTAGGCTAGGTACTGACCTACATTATTTGATATGATCTAATGACGATCAATATATTGTACAATCAGTAATTTTGCACGGTTGTATTTATTAGTCGTTAATGTATGATATCGGCCGTCGATATAGTCTACTCAGCATCCCCGCGAGCGGTTCGCGACCGGCGCGCGATCGGCGCATTCGTCAGATGTGGACGCTCCATAACAGTATCAATTCCCATATCTATATCTATTTTATTAACTGTCTCCTTTTTAAATCTGTCATGCATATCTTATACCTTTAAACGAGCAATTCTTATTAATGATATATATATAATCTGAATCACGGAAACGGCTCCAACGATTTTCATGAAATTTAGTATGCAGGGGGTTTTCGGGGCGATAAATCGATATAGCTAGGTTTCATTTTAAGAAAACGTTGTTTTATCCGTGTTTTCCGGTAATGAAAAGCTGCTACAATATCATTTGAATACGAAGGTTAATTTCGTCACTATTCACAAAGTTATAATAACTCAGTCGCGAAGACGAGCGGGTCCGAAGTGCGAAGTCCGATGGTGTGGATTACATTTTTCCATTTTTTTAAAAGTTTTTTCTTTTGTGAGGAAAACTATCTTTATCCACGCATAATTTTTTCCAAAAAGACACGTTTTACCAAAAAAATGCCGGTCATCTAGGTACTATTGTATAAATAGGCAATGTCTTAGTACAAATTATCTCTCAAAAATAAAATATCTTTTACTAATAATATTTGCATTTACTTATTCTCACTTTATAATATTGTTATTATTACTATCCGGTGTTTGATAACGTGCGAAAATTCGCACGGGTCAGCTAGTATCATTTAAATTTAGTTTAGTTTATTTAGTATCAGATAAATATAATGGTGGATGAAACTGGTAAAAAACCTGAGCGCGACAATTATGGGCAGACCCAAAAGTCGGCATGCAGTCGGCTGAATTAAAAATGATAGAAGAATGATTCAACCTCCTAACAGATTAAGCCAATCTAGGGGCTTCGGATATTCATTTTAAAGGAAAACTTAGTAGGTAGTTCAGATACGGCATTAGTTACTAGTTATAGATGCTTAAAGCTGCCTACCTAAAGTCTGTTCACCGAGAGTTGATACATATTATGATATCGTTTCGAAATAGCGACTGTCGCCTAACTATCGCAAACTGTATGACGGGTGTCGCTTATTGCGGCGCGCACTGAGTTTCGTGATACGAGGGACGCAGATGTTTCCAACTGCGGTGTCACGCCTGGTGGACGGCGGCGAAAACAATATATTTGTTTTGTTCATATACACAATCGACATATTGCAAATTAATGTCACATAAATTTGCATTTGCCGAAAATAAACGATTTTTTTTTTATGTAAGACATATGTTTAAAACGCGTTGAGTATGGATATGACGTGTCTTGCGTCTTTCTATATGTCATTGGCTTCGAGTGTGTCGTTCGGGTGTTCGCGTGTTGCTTTCTGTTTATACAGTTAGGCTATTTAATAATTATATTTTAATTATCATCGGTAACAATAATTAGCGGGCCGCTATTTGTAATGAGTTAAGAAGCCCTGAGTTTTTACTTTTTTATCAATTCTCGGCGAACACACCTTATCGGGCCTCTGTTTGATTACCTATGCTCGGTTCCAGATAGGATGGTATCGCTGACGGTACACTTGAAGTGCACTTGATATTATTTGGTGATGTAGCCATGCAGACTTAAGTCAATTTTTAACGTTTATCGCCGAAAGTTTCCATAGAAAATTAAATCGACTTTTTGTACAATTTATCGTTCGATGTAAATGGTAAGCGGCCCTAACATGAATGACACAAAGATAACATAGACCGTCGTATCTCTAAGTGCGTCTCTCTCACTAGTGTCGATGAAAGAGATAGTCATCTTTGTGTCATTCATGTTAGGGCCGCAGGTCGTCACTTTTAACGTTCCGTTTGACTCTGCACGCATTTGAGGTTATGAAATTGAAAATAAAATTTTACTGTTTAAGTTTTTTGTTTAATGTGATTTTATAAGTTGTAGGAATGCACGGCCGTTAATTAAAACGCCACGCCAAACGCGCATCAAACTACGCGCCTACAGCGCGTGAGACGGTTATTCTAATACGAACGTTGCAAACGCATGTTGTCTCATTCCATTCATTCGCCGCGCGCTCGCTCATTCACGCGCCGCTTTTGTCAGTCCGCCCGCCACCTTCATCGATACAAGTCATGTACTGTACTGTGTTCACTTTAATAAACGACTTAAAACTTACAAAGTATAATTTTAATACAAATCAATGCTAGTGTTTGTACATTACCGTTTATTTTTTTATTCAGCTTAATGCCTTGATTTGTTAAAACGTTTCATGCGTTGGAAATGCGTTGCAATGGAAAAATAACAGACCGATAACGATTTTATCGATGCAACCACCTTTACTATAACGTTAAATAAAGCCACCATATCGTAGCATAATGATTTGTGATTTATCACTTAGGCAATGTTGAATAAAGGCCCAGTATGAGATTGAATTTCTTGATAATGTGGTTTATCAAACAAGGCGTGTTACTCCGTCCAATGTATCTAATAACGCAGTATATATATATATGGTAAGGTAATCATTTTACATTCCCTTGCAATTTACAAAATGCAGGCAGCTGTGGCGGCAGGTGGCAATCAAAAATCGCTTTGGGTTGTACCGAACCGACGTTTCTATCTCATATTTTAGTAAATCATTGAGGTGTATTTCAATGTAAAAATCATAAAAAAATGTATACAATAACAAGAACATACCGTACATACGAGTACAGTGGATTCATCCATACTTGTCTTTGGTAAACAAGTTTCTAACCTCAAAATATGCATCCTGAATAAAGCAAACCTGGGCTAAAATTTGGCAAAGTGACGTCTAAAATATTGTCTCCGGTTCCTTTATTTGCAAAGAAACAGCTGTTTTCGCCAAAAAAGGTGCGTTTTGAGGTTAGAAGCTGGTTTACCAAACAAGACAAGTATGAATACTTGAAAAACACACGGCTTTACTCACGATTTATTGTCCGAAATAGTCCGACTTGTTTCGAACTCGATTGGAGTCCTTCTTCTGGGTTTGAGTGCGGCTCCGGTGAGATCAACCCGCGCACTGCCCTCCGAGCAGCGCGTTGCGCCCGTGCAGAGGGTGCGGGCGCGGGGGCGGTGGGGGGCGGCGCAGGCGCTGCTGACGTGCCCGGCTGCGGCTGGTCGTCGGTGGTGAACGGTATTCATAATGTCTCACGAAAGTTTTAATTTGACTAAAACAAGTATGGATGAATTCACTTTATATTAAACATTATTTTGAGTGTTTGAGCATTTCGTTTTTTGTCTTGAAATTTCTCTGTCGTTCTCTTGGATGCGGCCCTAGCAAGGTTGACAAGAGGATAAGTTAACCCCGTCTTATCTCTCAGTGCGTCTCTCTCGCATTACTGCCGAAGAAGGAGGTAGTCAAAGAGATAAGACGGAATTAACTTATCTCCGTTTCAGCCATGCTAGGGCCGCTGAATAAGCTTAAGTAACATGTTAGGTCTTTATTGGATATTACAGTCACATTATGTTATCTGAATGTCCTTATCTCGCTGAGTTTTTCTTTGAAATGGCGAATAGCGGGGCTGTTGTTAAGCGCTTCTGTATGTAGAACGCTTTTATTGCGCCTAGCCTGAGAATAGATAGGCTCAATAACAGTTGAAAACGCTGGCAAGAAAAAACATGTATTTGATAATTTAGAAAAATAATCTTGGTAAACTATCATAAGGTCACACTTGACGGCCGAAATAGGATAACCTGTACATATATCGGTTCCGTGTATAAGACAGAGACCCACAACGAAAAAATCGGAGGGCTAGAAATAAACAAATTATTGCTAATATCAACCAAGCGACTTATTTGTGACAGAGCTTGCAAAGGTATTTGGTAAAATCAAACAAGTCACCATCATCTTAGGACTAATTAATCGAACGTGGCCACAAGTAGTCTTGTGGCTCTGCCCACCTCATTAGGGATTTCGGGCGTGATGCTATGTATGTATGCAAACAAGTCAAAGCAATCACATGTCTATAATTTACAAAGTTGTTATTTATTTTCAAATAAGTCTCTGTTGTATGTATCAGTAAAAATGTAGACAAGCCAAATTGGTACTTTGCTGGCACTTCGTATTTTCCGTGCACCAACCACCAGACCGTAACTCAAGTATAATGTTAGTAAAAGAGTATCTGACTCTGCTGGGAATCGAAATCGCGACCTCAAGCTTCAGAGTCCAACATTGGGACCAATAGCTAATAGCCCATATCTCCTTTAATCCAGTTTAACTATCAACCTACTATGTTCTGTAACCCTTGTTATAGTATACTGCGACTGACTCCGATTAGCTAACAAATCCATGGATTGCATTTAGACATAACCGGGCACAAGACCGTTAATCCATTAATCGATAATTAACGAAGATAACGATAAGTTAACATTTGGAGTAGCGGATTAACTTTTAAGTAAACTTTAAAATTGCTTTCCGTTAAAACAATTAAAATCCGTTAAACATTAATTAAGTAAATACCTACTATTTGGCAAAAATACACCGCGCGGCTTATTTTAGATAGATTTTGACTTGATTTTGATATCTAAATAGTTAGGTATTATTACACACTCTAGCCTAAATTTCCATAGCCCATACAAACATTTATTAAATCGCTAACGCAACGACATATAAAATGCAATTTCAATCCCGAGTTAACGATTAACGATAACTTCCGTTAAATCTTCCATAATGTAACACTTTAACGTTTAACAAAGTTAACTTTTTTAGTAACGGATTAACGATTAACGAAGTTAACTATTTGATTAACGGTGCCCAGCTAAGCATTTAGAAATCCCTTATCTCAAAAACCACTAGGGTGACTACGCCGCATAATGAGCTATGAATCGTGATGGCCGGCATAACGCTGATTGGCACCCTCGTTGGCACCGTTCGGCACAGCTTATTATATTTATTGTTTCTTTTGCTTTCCTTGTTATCTGTTTGTGTATATATATATATGTTGAATAAATGTCTTGTTTAGGGTACCGTACCTGAAAAAAAACAGGAACCCTTATAGGATTACTTCTTTGTCCGTCTCTCTGTCTCTGTGTAAGTGTGTCAAGACCTTTTTCTCAGGAACGCATGGAGGTATCAAGTAGAAATTAATAACAAAATACTCAGTTCTGCAATCTCTTGGAACTGTTCAAGTGTTCAACTGGTCAACCTTCTAAGTCACCGCAATCAAAACATGCGGCCGTAAATGCCACATATTTTGATAATTCCAAGGGAAGCCAAAGGGAATCAAAACGTGTAGGGACCTAGAAACATGAAATTTGAGAAAGAACACTGTCTTAGAGCACATTTACCTAAAGGAAAAAGTCAGAAATCCGTAAATTTGTAATTACATTGCAAAAAAATTGACCTTGCGAAAATATTTTTTGTCCTTTTTCATAGGTAAGTGCGGAACCCTCGGCGCGCGAATCAGACTCGCACTTGACCGACCTTTTTATTATTATATCTAAGATGATTTTAGTAGCTATATATTAGCACTATTCGACGGCGTCGCTTGAAACTGAAATTCCGAATTATAGGGGGACCTCCCTCAGGGGCCCTAACATGCATGACACAAAGATAAGATAGACCGTTTTATCTCTAAGTGCGTCTCTCTCACACTAGTGCCGACGAAAGAGATAGTCATAGAGATAAACGGGTTTAATTTATCTTTGTGGCATGCATGTTCAATGGGCGGGCGCTGATCAAAGATTAAAGCAGTAAATTGACTACGTTTATCAATAAAACATTGTCGTTTTTTAGAAGTAGCTAATTACGCATTTTGTGACGTCACTCGGCGCCGTAACCTGGGTCACGAGTTTGTTTAAGTTAGTTGCGGACAAAGAAACGTTTCAGAAAGAACAGTTTCCACTTTATTCACTTTAAAATAGTAAACATAATGTGAAATGTGTTTGAAAGTAACTTCGCAAAGAATTTGATCGGATACTTTAATAATATTTTCTTTCAAAGATACTTTTTGCAATTTCTCAAACGCTGGTTATGGTTATTAAATTGAGTGAACTTCGAAAAATCGTTTGAAAGAACTATTATTATAACTTTGCAAATGGAGAAGTTTGTTTTAAATGTTTAATAATAAAGTTTCATACTTTTTCTCGTAAATAACGAATAGTTCGTTCGTAGGCGTGCGTGGGCTTCGAGATGTGTTTTATGCGAATTGATGTCACTGAAACAACTTTGTAGGAGGTACGAAATTTTCTTTAAATTTCAATCCATTCTGCTCGTGGATTGTTTTTAAATCATAAATTAAAGAGCTAAGGGTTGTTCGCAACATAAAAGATGCATTCGATGCAAAATCAGTCTTCACAATATGAAAACATCAGTATGCCATATTTAATGGCAATCGTTGAGTAATAAAATTAAAAACAATAATCAAACGAATTAAAAAATATATAATCAAAAATGCTTTCGTATGTCCGGCTGTCCGGCTGTCCATTTGTTCTCGTCTACAGATCGCATTTCTCAAACGATTCTGGTGAAATTTTGTGAGCAGGTTCGATAATTATATAGATTTTTCCTGTCAATGATTTTTTTGGAAATTTTCAAAATAACGGAGATATGGGGGGTTTTGCGGTTATAAACGCGGTTTATTATTTGCGGTGTTGGTAAACTGATCGCTACATATGTCGATGTATGGGGATAACAGTTTTCTAACGGCAAAGTTAAGTTTGCGAGGTCTACAGCTCACAGAGCCACTAGTAACTATTAGCAACGATAATTACGATAGGGCGAATTATCGCATTTTGTACAGAACTCCTATTATTTGTGTACAAACTAATGACTACGAGCACTTCCGTCTTAGAAGACTTGCCCCTGACGGAACCCTCTCCACGCGAGTTTAACTCGCACTGTTCCGGTTTTTACAATTATGATAAGTCAAATTCGTAGAGAACTATAAACTTTTAATACTAGAAATGTAGGCCACATTAGCGCTCATTTTTATAATCTGCCAAGTGTAAAGAGTAAGGTCTCTTTATTCTCAACAATCAGCATACAAATTAGGGGCTGCGGGCTTTATTAAATTTTTATCGCGAAGCTTTTACATTTATGTTGTTGTTTCTGCTGTAGGCGTTCGTGACTTGCATGCCCAACACATTTGCCTCACTTCCGACCCTGCTCAGACACTTAGCGCATGAGGAAGGACATCGTTGTGGAAATACACCTGCTAAGTTATTCTTTAACAAATCTCGTCGCTCATTTCGTTTCACATTTTCACCCGACAATCATAAATTAACCTGAACCACAGTATAATCAAGTACCTAACCTATACAGTATTCCATCTTCATACAAACGGCCGAAACGACGCGTTTCGAAATCTCGGTAAACTTCGGTACACAACAGTCGCGAGTGCGCCGCGGTTGGATACGGATATGGACAGTGCGAGATGCTCCCACGAATTTATTCACGTAAATTATGGCACGCAATTAAGCAAAATAAATAAAATGCTTTTTTTTTACTCCACACTGACTTACAGTCACTTTTGAAAGTAGAAATAAGAACCAAGTAGAAATTATCAAAATGAAGACTAACAGGATTTGCAGTTATATTTCATGAAAAGATGCTAAGACAATTTAATGTATAATTATCAAATACTTAATCCAAGAAAGACAGTCGGCGGGCAGCCCTACTGCGTGTTTACATTCCGAGCGGCCGTAGGTAATTATTTCGTGGACACTGCCGAGACAAAGTACTGTTAGTTACACTGTGCCTGCACGCTGGAAGCTATTATGCGGAGTTATACAACCGCGGCCGCCTGCGTCGAAAAATGACCAAAGTCGAATACACGCACGAACATGGTAGTTTATACGCAATGGCGGGCGCAAAGTAAGGCTCGCCGGTGAGTTCATGAACGAAGTGTTATTTAAGATAATCGCACCCCTGTATACGTGTAGATAGATATCAGATCAACAAAACAATCGGAAATATACCTAGTAAGTTTACAGGGTTAGGATTAGACACTGGTTTTTCGATTTGGCAAGATAGCGATGAAAAAACTTGTTGATTTAACCTTATTAATTTAATAACCTATAAATATCAGATAATATATAGTTACATTACTTGAGGTTACTCTTTCGTATTTTTATTTGTCTTTAGATTTTTGAAACGGAAAATTCTATCTTGTTATTTTCTGAATTAAGGGAAAATGAAGAATTTTGCTAAACTAACTCACTAAACTGTGATCGTAAGTAGGTAATAATAGAACTACAGATGTAGTGCATAATTATTTTCCATCGTGTTTTATCGGAAAAGTTCGTATTTATCGTGCTCTGAGAGAGCACGATAAATACTTCAGCAGGTATTAGCTTCAGCAGGCCCCCAATTCTCGGTGCATGCGAGATAATCCCACAATCGAGATTAAACGTCAGTGCATACAGTCATTTGACACAACTGTATGAATCTGACGTTTAATCTCGCAATCGACATTATCTCGAATGCATCGAGAATTGGGGGCCAGTACCCATCATACCATGCTGTCATTTTTCATTTTAACATTTGACAGTAAATAATAAAGTTTCATATTAATGAATATAAACATGTCACTCGTTTAATACAATAATTAATTGACACTTCGGGTCCCGTCGTCTTCCGATTGAGATCCGAGTTTTACCGATGGAAACATATTATTCACTATATCTGTAGCTCTTTCTTGTAGACGTAAGCTATAGTTATAAGGTGCGGCTGTGCCCCGCGCCTGTCAGTCATTAAACACTTGTCATATCGAACGTATGTTTCCTTGACTCCCACCCCGTGACGTAACACTCTTCATCCGTATCATTTTCAGCCTACTTAAGCCCACGAAGGAACTTTTCTTCTTATTTCTTTTAATAATTATTACCATTAGATTCCTATTAAAACCGTGCACATTAAAAAGCACGTATATCATTCAGCACTCGTGGCTTCCCAATATTATAGGGAAAATGGTAAAAAAATGGTAAACCGACAAGGTAGTATCGAAAATTAAAAGGTAAATCACGTTCTGGGCCGGTGTTTGCCGAGCGATTTGGAAGGGTGCGGCAACTATTTATGATTCGGCACTTTTCCCACTGTTTCCATTTGCCACATGCTACTGGGACACCCACGTCACGAATACCTGCCGCCCTAGCATAAACTATCTATAACGCGGGGAGAAATTTAAAAATAGTAAAAGAAATCTGTACATGCTTTTGTTGACGACGCGTTAGCCTAGTTGGTAGTGAGCCAGCGTCCCGTGTTCGATCCCCAGTAAGGGCATATATTTATGTGATAAACGTTCCTGAGTCTTGGATGTTTCCTATGTATTTAAGTATTTATTTATCTGTATAAGTAAAGTATGTAATATTACCATCTAGTACCCATAACACAAGCCTTTAGAGCTTACTTTGGGACTAGATCGATTTTGAAGATCGATTCTGATTTATTTATTTATACGAATCAGAGTTACCTACACAAAAAACAAATTATTGATATTGAAAGCACACGGTACGTTGACAAGGCCGCTTTTTCACATTTTCTAAATCTGAATATAGATACAAATAGCTTGTTATGTGTACAAATAGCTTGTAGTGTGTTACCTTAGTAGTTAGAATAATTTAACTATATTTGATTTGGTAAATTTTTATGTTATACCTGACTGACTGATTCGGATCTTGGTAATTAAAATAAATCATTAAACAGCGCTGTGACTGTGGAGTAGCCCCTGATATATAACTTAAGTTTTGCCGCTACCTCAAGTAATCTAAGTTTCTCCCTTCTTTTCTTTTCAGAACACTTAGGGTAACCTAGCTTCCTTTTATTTAACTTATTTTGCTATTCATCCTGATAACCTTTTCTCATTTCTGCCGATTGTTAAGACATGTTACAAGGTGTACCTGCCCTTTGGGTAAAATATTTTCGCCAAATTTCACTTCCCCAAAAACCGCAGTAGTTTCATTTCTTAAACGAATCTTTAGCACATTTACATTTCGCATTTTATTCTTTTGGTCAAATTATCATTTGGCATCATTTTGGTTTGTCATGGGTAGGTTAGGTTAGGGTTAACCTGTGTCCCTTACGTAAGTACTTATTTATTTTGTCAAAAAAAACTTTTGCTAATTGTAAAATTGCGATAAGCTGTTTTGAATAAGGATTGTTTGCCAAATGATAATTTGAGTAAAATAGTTTGGGATCTGATACTTCGGGAAAAGTTTTTTACCCATACATTAGTAATCCATGTTACAAAGAAAACTTTCGAATGTATTATAATGACCGTAACTACTAAGCACAAGATTAAATTTTTAAGTTAACGAAAACATTATAATTTCGAAGTAAGTAATTTAACTTCCGACTATATATTGCTCCTAAGCGAACGTCGTAAAATCTTCGCCTGGATGGAACAATGTTTATAAAAAGTTAGATTTATCTATTGACTGACAGACAATGCGCATTCCTTTATCGGTGGTCCTAGATTTGGAATTAAGAGGAAATATTCCTTGAGTAACCTAGGGCTGCATTAAGAAGGGATTTTTGAAATTCTATACCTAATGGGTTGAAATGGAATAGTAAAGTTTGTATGAAAAATACCGCGGGCGAAGCTGTGGCGGGTCTACCAGTAATATATTATCGCGAAATAACACTGACAAACCTGTCAACGAATATCCAAAACTATACAACATATTTTTATATACATTCGATTCTATAAGTAGATCTCTTTTAGGATGTAGGCGTACACTAAGAATAGTAGTTTATGCAACGGTTGCATAATGATAGGCCTTAAAACACTAGTGCGGTTTTATGAAACGAGCTTTTAGCGAGTTTCATAATAAGATCGCACGTGTGTTTTAAGGCCAAATTATGCAGAGTTGCATACATAACTTTATCTACACACATATTATAAATCCTCCATGATGGGTTCAGAAACAATATTTTCTGGCAACAAGTTATTTGTTGCAATCGTGGCTGCATATTTCCGATATCCGGCGCATTTTCACATCACACACACTCCGAGAAGACTACTTACTATTCATATTTTCAACTAAAATGTAAATTACAAACAACTTTTTCTATTCAATTCAACAAAATTCTACTTTCGTTCAGCAAAACGTCAACGCGGCGCGGCGCGTCAATAATGGCGGCCGTCCGTCAAGACCATTTTTTTTTAAATCATAGACAAACGGATGAAGTCTCTATTCTCACGTCACTCGAGATCAAATATTGTGCAGTTTATATTAAAAAAACATACTGAATTGACGTTTCGTATCAATAACTTTTTTAATATCTATGGATACTAGAATAGAGACCCACTTGAGTTTGACAGCTGTTCCAAATTTAATCTCATTTCTTTACTAAAAACGATAAAGAAGTCATGTTATTTCTTCATCGCAGCATTGGTTTTTCCTAATTGGTTGTCAAAATGGTGGTCATTTCCTATGGTTTTTGATTAACCAATGGAGGTTTTATGATATGGGTGTAGATAAAGGATTTTTCGAAATTCAATCCCCGAAGGGGTGAACAATAGGTTGAAAGTCTGTATGGAAATTACAGCAGGCGAAGCGGTAGCGGGCCGATATACTCGTAGTTGCGTCTTAAAAACAGTTCTTCTACGATTTGTAAAAGAAAAATGAATCACTGCAAAAATACTGTAGTAATTTTAAATTTTAACTGTAAAATTAAAAGATTTCATTCAAGTGGCCATTCAAGTAGCGAAAAACTTTACGACGTCCTTACTTATGATAAGTCTGTGAACCCCACTTTAGACTGGGTTCTGGGTTTGAGTCGGAGCCCCTTCTGCGAATGGTCGGATATTTTATGCTTTATTATAGACTAGAGGACCCGCCACAGCTTCGCCCGCGGTATTTTCCATACAAACTTTATCACCCCTTTAGGGATGGAATTTCAAAGGAATGTCTCCTCCAAATTTCAAACCTCTGGGAACACCCGTTTAGGCTGTGCGTTGTCTATAAGTGAGTCACGGTAGTTTTATACGTATAGACTAGCTTTTGCCGGCCCCTTTTTTCGCGTGAAGTTCGTTTATAGCGCGAAGCGCCATCTACCGACGAGTAGCTTTGCTCATATTTTCTGTAAGAATTTATAAAGATTCCTGAAAATCCTTCCAGGATACCGGGATAAAAACTAGTCAATGTCCTTCTCCAGCCTTCCTCTTATCGCTATCCATTAAAATTAAGGCGATCCGTCGCACCGGTTCACAGTGAAAGAGTAGGTAACAAACATTATAAATAAACCAAACAAAAAAACACACTTTCGCATTTATAATATTACATACATACATGATGATATATTATTGGGGGAGGCCTATGTCCAGCAGTGGACGTCTTTCGGCTGAAATGATGATGATGAATGATACATACATACATAGCATCACGCCCGAAATCCCTAATGGGGTAGGCAGAGCCACAAGGCGACTTGTGGCCACGTTCGATTAATTAGTCCTAAGATGGTGTGATGCACCGTACGGTGACAGGTGATCAGCCCATCGCCCATACAGATAGTCCACCATGTTGGAGAGGACCCGTCCCTTAGTCGACTTTTACGACATGCCAAGATGATAAGCATCTGCACGCATTCTATGCTTTTTCTTCACTCCCAGTGCAGCAGAGGAGTATAATATTAGAAAGGATAATTATGGCACCTGCTTTTATACACTTTACTTCTAAAAGGATTAATAAAAATTATAATCACGGCTCGCGGGCGACGGTTCTCAGCTTGGATTTTCTGAATTTGATGATATACCCATCTGCCCGCGACTATGTTCGCGTGGAATTCAATTTAAGTTTTTCCTTCGGGAACTTTTACATTTTCCGGGATAAACGGTAGCCTATGCTATCTCCATTCCCAATGGGGAAGATGCATGAAAGTCAAAATGAGGTTTAAATGATATGTTATGAAAGTAAATGTAAACACAAGCATATTACAGCAATATCAGATCATTTTGACTATTCATTTTTATTTGATTGAGGGTCAAATTGGTGAAAAATATCTATTGGTTTATAGTTCTGATTTTAGTTTTTCGGACATCCTCATCAAATTTAAGTATATCATGTTTTATTTCTACGATGTTGGTCTAAAAGCAGTATTTTCGGAAGCAGTTTAAGCGCCATACATTTTGAACAGTCTAACCAATGCTGTGACGTCATAGTTGTCGTCCATTTTGTATAGAGTGTTTTTGCGAGTGGTATGAACAATGACTTTTCAAAGCCTCATAACTAATAAAATAAACAACATAATCATGTGTTGCGTACACAGAACGGTTTCTATTATTCAGCACTTTCCAATGTACATGAAAAAAATAATGCATATTCCCTATTTCATCCAAATCCGTCCAGCCGTTGAAGCGTGAAGGACGAACAAACATGCACTCACACATGCACACAAATTGAACGCCCTTTTCACCGCTTAAGGGGTTGAACTTAAAAACCCTTTTTTAGTGCGCGCCTACACCGCAAAAGAGACCTACTTGCAAAAGTTCACGTTTCTTACTTTTAGTCTTGGAGATTCGTTGATACCTACGTGAATCAGTCAGTGGTATTGCGCGTTTATATTTAAATAAACATATATTTATAGAAAATTAAGAAATATTAATTAAACATTAACAAAAGCTAATCAGTCTTATAATTCCTATATAATAAATACTTACGTTACAGAAATCACGGAGAGATTTATTCAGAAGGTATCTTTGTAATTCCACGGATTATGGCGCGCAGCCTGCAGGCTGATTACAGGAAAGGTTAATAGAGCCTATTACCTCGAATCTCGTTAACGCATTCGAATTTCTCTGAAGACGATACCGTCTCTTAGAAGGGGCTATCTATAGACTTAACAAAATAACAATTCATTTACCCAGTGGATGTTTAATTGTTTCTTATATAAATATTTTCCTTGGACTGATATTTTAGCTTGTCGGTAAAAATATCAAAAATGTATCGCCACGAGAATTTTAGTACAGTAGCAACAGCAACAATCATTATTAACGATTAAATTCAATCATATAATAAATCAAACATAGAAAAAATATATAATCTCAACTAATAGTAAGAACTTTCATTAGAGGCGAGGGATAGAAAGAATAGGAAGAATACATAAGTCTGATAATTTTTACTGTATGTACTTAGTTTAGTAAGAGCAAAACAAGACACAAAAGTTTATTCTCTACTTTCTTAAATATCATCATCATCATCATCATTTCAGCCGAAAGACGTCCACTGCTGGACATAGGCCACCCCCAAAGATTGCCGCAACAACCCATTATGTGCTTAAGAACTCTTCGGCCCCAACCGCCATCTGTATTACGAGCAATTTGCCCTGCCCACTGTCACTTAAGTTTAGCAACGACTTATTTTGAACCATGTTTACCTATTATACTATTTGAACCACCTGTGGCCCGTTTCACGAAGCTACAAGTTACAATTTTACAAGCAAAATATCTATAACAGATCCCATATACCCGCCTTCCAGTGTTGCCAGTTTTGGCCTGGCCACTGATAATATCATATCACACACTTATCATATTATGAGAATCCGTGCATTATTCCATGTGATTTTCGTAGGGCAGTAATGGTCATCGTCCCGAAACAATACAATCTGCGGTAAAGGCATCGATCCCGCTTTGTGCAAGCTCCTGGGACCGCCATCGCGTCACAGGCTGCCGGGAAGGGGTTCTGCTTCAGTCGTTACTGAAATACAATTGCAGCTCCGAATTTAACATTAGAAATTGCTTTCTCATTTTGGTAGTAGATTTTTGTACATACAAGTAATTCAACGACCTGCAAAGATTAGACACTGCTATCTAAAAAAGAGCTTTTATGTTGATCTAAAGAGCTTGAGTTTCTTTATTTGCCAGAAAATTAATGTACTATACCTAGGTAAAAAGCTGAAATAACTGAGCGTTAATATAATATCAATATATCCAATTGTATACATACTCAACATTTTTACTATATTGGTACGTTTAGCTACACGTATTTGTATGAAAAAGCAAACACATATACACACACACACAAACTACACTGCCTGCATCGATACGCTGGCGATAGTCTAAAGTTACTTGCCCTACTTACTCGGTGTATGGTCATTCTTTTGTCATCATCTATTGAAGAACTAAGGCTTGGTAAGATCTAAGTAGGATCCTCGAGATTGGACTAGAAATGCAAATGTCTAAGACCAAGTAAATGACGAACAGCATCGTAAGAGGCATAGATATCGACGGCATGAGTATCGAATATGTCCAAGAATATTTCTATTCAGACCAAATAGTCTCTTGTCAGGCACGATAGGATAAATAAATAACGAGACGAACCGAAAACGCCTGGAAGAGCTGTAAGTCCATGAAAGAGACCTGAAGATGATGAAGACGAGGGGACCTTTACCTCTCTGTCACCAGAAGAAGCTGACACTTGCATCTTCCTCGTACTTATTTAAGGTGCTCTAACTTGGGCTTTGATAGATTCACAGAAGTTCAGACTGTACTGGAGGTCTGCCGACGCACGATGGATCTTGGGGATTAAATTGCAAGATCGTATTCAGATAATATGCTCCAAAATTAAATCGCGCCTAACAGGAGTCAAGCTGATGTGGGATTGGGCTCGGGCTTGGGGAAATAGCAACACGAGCTGAACCAATTCAGCAGAGATTAGAGAATCGTAGAGAAGTCAGAGGGAGGCCGTTGTCCAGCAGTGGGACACTCAAGGTTAAATATGATAAGAAGATAATATTCAACCTCTATATGTCTAAATAAAATAAACTAAAATGCATTTTGTCTGAAGTGGACACTCCATTAATGGATTTCGGGTAATCGTCGTCCAATACTTTAATTAAGAAGTATTGGATATATTTAATAAGGAAAAACGATACTGGTAGTGCAATGAAGTGGAAATATTACTTACAGACGAATAAAAACGGTGAAAAACGGGAAAAGACGGAAACTTAGGGTTAATTATATGTACCGAGGTTTATTAGCTTGGAATAAGGAATATTAAACATTGAGAAGTTGCTAATATAAGAATTTTATTACCAATTTTAATTTAGAGATAACAATTACGTGTCATTTCTCGGAAGGGAACTTTAGTACGTCAAAGAAATATTAAATAAAGAATATTGAATAACTACATTTATCAGTTTTATAAAGGTTAAAAATTCATGCTTTCATAAAATAACGTTAATCAGTGTCATTGTCCAATGCAGTTATGCAATCTAATAATTCAATACGAAAAAAATATTCAATAAGTAATCCGACCTCAGGCCAATGTGCCACGAACGATTGACAAGATTAGAATTGACCTCTCACTATGGCGGATTTCCGTATAAATGAGTGGCTCGAATATAAAAAGCATTAGTACTGGATGAGGTCGGGCCAATCCCGGGCGGCTCATCCCTCAATAAACCGTAATGAAATTGTCCAAGATGGGAGCAATGCTGAATTGAATTCCCCTGGAATTTACATTGCAATTATCATGTTTTATGGTGACAAGCGCCCTGTTCTGGGATTATTCGAGCGTTAAATCCTGTCCAAACTTTAATTATAGCGAGCCTTAGTGATCGAAAAGGGTTCCGATTTATCCGGCGCAGTGCTGATGCCTTTCGACTGTTAGCTAACTTTTTGTGAATATTCAACAAAGGGATTGGGACCATGGTCAAAGTGTAACCGAATCAGGAACCGGAAATAGCGCTGGGAGATGATAATTTAACAAAGAGATGGCTCGAGGGT
The DNA here is from genome assembly GCA_947859335.1 of Tortricodes alternella. Lineage (NCBI taxonomy): Eukaryota > Metazoa > Arthropoda > Insecta > Lepidoptera > Tortricidae > Tortricodes > Tortricodes alternella. Next base: position 7,024,248 of record OX401987.1, on the reverse strand, counting down.
CTTCCGTTGGTTTTATTCTAATTAAAATGTTAAGAATATCTTTCTTTAATTTCTGAGTTTAGACTTATAACTCTTTAAGATGAGATTTATTCGTCGGCTTAGTGCAAGAAATCACTAACTGTCATAATTTTTACATGTCAATTTTAATGACTTCTTGCAATTCATCAGAGAATATAAAACTCAATGATTCAAATTATGTAATTAGTGACTTCTAGCACTAAGCCGACGTATTAAAGTGTTCCTAAAGAATATCGGCTTGCAGATGGAAAGTCACCTGCGATTTGAAAAACACATACTTGATTGCGTGCGTACAGCTTTCTACAGACTCAAAGTGCTTAAAGTCAATTTATATCTGAAGACCTACGCATCAAGTACTGTGAATCTAACCTAACTAAACCCAATGACACCGTGTGTCGCCCTTGTCTCTGCAATAAAACTCAAAAAAAATGTGCAAAATGCCTGTGGTCATTTTTGGAATTTAATTGCCCGGCAAACATCAGTGACTCCTTTTCTGAATGATGCAAAATTATTAAGGGGCTCGTGAAAGGGCTAGTTTTTCGGCAATTTATTGCTGCGATTCGGTTATCCCCAAAAATATTACATTTTACATGACACTAGTCTGGAGCAGTCTGCAGCATTCCGCATTAGCTTTCGGTTCTGGGTAACTTAGCGCTGAAACGATCTTCCTCCCCGCATTAGAAACAGCAATTAAAAAATTAGTTTTCAACACAATTTATGCAATCGTCTGCTATCAAACCAAACGAGCTGACTGACCCAGCTAACTACCCATCAACACAATAATTTCAGTTGTTGGTCCTTTTCATCTACTATATAAAAATAAGTCGGGTTTTCCTTCCTGACGCTATAACTCCAGAACGCACGAACCGATTTCCACGGTTTTGCATTCGTTGGAAAGGTCTCGGGCTCCGTGAGGTTTATAGCAAAGAAAAATCAGAAAAAAATTCAACAGAAAAGCGGGAAATCTTTTTTCACATACAGCGCCATCTCTGATACATAGCTACACCAAACGAAATGTTACATAAAACGAAGCCATCTGGTGGCGAAACGGAGTTCGCCGGGTTTGCTAGTGTATATTAAAATTTCATTTACGTCCATTATGTGTCAACTGTCAAATTCAAATAGCGGAAACAAAAAAATCGGTTTGATCGAAATCTAGTTATAATTATGAACTAAAAATAGCTTTACTTTTTTTATACATAATCCATCTCATCTCATCTCATATAAATCATAGATATTATTTATATTTGATAAGTACACATTCATTTCCTAAGAACACGCAACACGCACCCACAATTTCAAACACAACAATGTTTTACTTCGCACTCCCTTCCTTTTTCGAGGTTCTTGCAGAATAACAGCGTCTTGATTGCCCTGCGATCACAACAAATGCTGAGTCAGCAGCACCTATTCATCCGCACAATTCCTGGGCTCTCATGCACATACCATGCAGTGTGCATCGTTATAACTGCCTTTGATTGTTTTGTTTTTTTTTTGACGTTCTTTTTTTAAATCTGAAATTGTTACTAAAGGTGCTTGTAAACCAGCAACTTTCTTGGAAATTTATTGCTGCAATTCGGGCTATCCCCAAAACTTTACACTTAAACTTTTTGTTCCCAGTAGCGATGTTATATGTAATCTTAATTAAATAGCCGAAATTGCAGCAATAAATTGGCAAAATCTAGTCCGTTTAACGAGCCCCTTAACGATTTGTGTGCACTGCATTGTTGGTATTTTTTTATTTCTTTTAAATCCACGCACATTGCTGTCCAAATAGCTTAGAGGTATGAACTAAACGTGAACAAAATGGCACTTGTTACCGTTGTAACCTAATGTGCATACCAATTGTCATGAAAATACCAGCGCTGAAAGGCAGTTTCTTCACAGCCTATGACCAGTTCTCATATTTAGGTACTCATAAGTTACAAGATAGAATCAGCTTATAGTCAAAACTGAGCTGAAAAACAACAATCAGTTTACAGCACAAATTGTTGGCATGTTCCGGCTAAGCTTTGCTGTAATTCGGTTTTCTGCTAATGGCAGGGAGCTAAATAACTGGTTAGGTAACAAGGTTTCCGAGCTCAGTAATCATATTGGACAATATTAAGCTAAGTTATACTGCGTCGCATAATCGAGCAGACTAATGAACTGCGGCGGCCGACAAATAAGCCTCTAGTGAGTTATCTGCTTTGGCCACATTTGTTAGCCGGCCTCGTCCCGTATTTTCCCCGTCGCAACAATTCTTTATAATGCCTCGCCCAAACAAAAGTGATACTTTTTACGAAGCTCTTTTAGCGGCGATATTACACCGCCATTCTTGTGGCTGATGTCATATTGTACTTTGCACAAAGAAGTTTTTTTAACAAATGACTTAATTATATGTAAACGTTAATAAAAAATAACAACGAATTAGATTCCATTGTAACACTTATCCTATTCCTTAACCTTATAAACAGTAACATAACTACAAAACAATTTATTATCAAACTTGTTGACAAGATGTTCGGTGAAATATGAATTAGTATTGTGAGCAAGGTGCAAACAAAACTCAGAGCAACCATATCAATCCCACTTACCTGTCGATAAAAGTACGTGCACACGACGGGTCCTCGCATCTCTGCTACTCGGGGCCGACCGTCGACCTTGCCTTCTCAGTACTGTTTTGTGAAAATCTGATATATCTACTTCATTGAATATGTAACCACGATAAATATTGTATTTCGTGGAGGGTGTCATTTTCAGTTGTTGAGCGGATATGACATGCGGGCAAAGCCAATAATTGAATAGTTTTTTTTTTATTAAGAACTTTTGGTGTTCATTCTAGGTACACTATATCGAGCTCGCTTGTACGTTGAAACGTATTGATGACGTCATTCCTGCTGTTTTGGACCGGTTTCGGTTATTTTTACCTTTTTTATTCAAACAAAAGTAATGGATAATGTAACAATCACAATTTTTAAGTGTGTAGAAAATTATTCAAAATGTTTCGATTTACGCCAAGAATAGAATTGACGACCTTAAAATTTTGAAATGTTCTTAATTCTACTCTAGTCCTCGGCATTCTGCGTTGCTCCAATGTTCCAGTTAAGGTTCCCAAACTGAACTGCGGCCCTAACATGCATGCCACAAAGATGAATTAAACCCGTTTATCTCTATGACTATCTCTTTCGTCGGCACTAGTGTGAGAGAGACGCACTTAGAGATAAGACGGTCTATCTTATCATTGTGTCATGCATGTTAGAGCCGCAGGTTGGCATCAGGGTACTTTCTAAAAATTTTAGTAGCTCAGATGAACAGGGTTCTTATCTTCCTCTAAAAGCGTTAACGTTTCATCCCAGATGTTTTATATCAGAGGTTGCACAAAATGTATTCATGATATGGGTATTAAATTTTAACGGAGTGCATGCCTCTGCGGGCAGCTTCTCTGCGCCCCGGATAGCCTTCGATAAATTTCAGCCCCGCAATGTACTTACCCGAAAATCTTGGGAAAATTTTACTGCGGCGTAAACTTTGTTTTTTTTATTAAGTAAAATATTACGGTGCATAAATTGAGCATGTGGAAAATTGGCGGATGAGACATTTGGTATGTAGCAAAGTAACAAAAATATCTTACGAAATGAAAACATTGAATTTATTTTAAAATATTAACATAATCAATTTATTAGCGTGCCTGTGAGTGAAGACTACTCTGATAAAAATGAAAGAAACGACGAGAAAGAAGAGTCTGTTATTTTACTACGTTATTTGAAAATCAATTCTTTAAAGAATAGTAAACTCGACTGGCGTATGTACGTTTTTCACTAGTAGGGGATAAACTAGATTAGTATTCAAAACGTTGTAGTTTCGGTACCAGTGAATTTTTACGAATGTAAGAGCCTTTTCAATACCATTTCCGTGGAGTGAAACCCTTTTGAAGGTTACTTAACTAGTTTTTTTTACCAATGTAACACATTAAGGCGCTGGCAAGACCTTAATCGGCTTTACTTAAACACTTTTTTAACAAACTTTTTGATTTGGTAAAGCGAATTCATTATATTATTGCACAAAAAATACTATTTCCAAAACACAGATGAAATCGATACGATAGAAAAAGTCGTGTAGTCACGTCTGAAATCCTCTTTAAACAGTTCTATGACTCTTTTTTTTAACTTATGGGTCCATAATAATAACACTATTACATCACGCCCATCCTAAAATAATGACTAATTCTTATTTTACGTGTAGTGTGTTTACTTATATAATTCATCCTTTTTGATTTTCTCCATACAAAAAACCGGACAGTGCTTCTCGTTCACTCCGGTGCAAACAGACAGTGACACATCCCTCAAGGTCATTGGCTTTTCTCAGCGTCTTAACGTCCCGTTATTACTATAAATAACTACAAAAGGTAAGATGCGGGATATAGAGGTTTAATGATTGATATTTTTATTACCGTTATTATAAAAAGTTAAAAAAAGTCTATGGTGCTGGTTTCACTCAAGATCTGAAATCCTTAAATCAATCAATCTGTATCTTAAAACGAGGTTCTATTCCATGAGGATTCTGGACTTATTCAGAAGTGGGATGACATGCGGAAATAAAAATGGCGACCGCAATTTATTGGGTAAGGATTATGCCATGCGTGCGGCCGGAATGCCTCAGAGTTTTTGTGCATACCGATATCAATAAACGGTGTACCAGTAACGGGTGGGTGGAGGCAGTTATTCCGATCATCGTTATTGCAGAAGCTATTTTTGAATTTCCTGCAAACACCCGGAAATCAACTACCGGATCCGTTTACACACGTATTATTACGGGTTTCGGCGGTCACGAAAGAGATTTTTGTACAGACTGTTGATTGCGAGGGTGAGCAAGTGCATTTTTAGGGTTCCGGACCTCAAAAAGAAAAGGATCGTCCGTCTTTCTGTCCGTCTGTGACAGCCAATTTGCTCCGAAACTACTAGACCGATTGAGTTAAAATTTGGTACACATATGTAAATCGGTGACCGCAACACAGACGTATAACGTAAATAAATGAATTTTAAACATGAGGGCCACTTTTCGGTAGCAAATTAGAAATTAAAAAAAAAAGGTTAGCAAACTATATTGTGTGACATATCAAATGAAAGGGCTCACTTTGAGAATCTTAAATATATTTTTTTTAGAATTTTAAAATAGTTTGGAAGTAATTTAGGGAAATAGCCGAAGATTTACCATTCCCGCCCCCCCTTTTCTCCGAAACTACTGGGCCAAAATTTTTGAAAAAAATACAAAAAATAGATCTTTAGCTATAGATTACAGGAAAACCTATAAGAAGTCTATGGTATCTAAAGTAACATAGGAAATTTCAGATAATCATGTACGGAACGGAACCCTCTCCACGCGAGTTTAACTCGCTCTTGTCCGGTTTTTTTTCACAAGTATCCCTTTTTCATTTTGATACATATTTCCACAAAATTCTCCGTTAAACATGTCTATTGTTATTCATAGACGAGTAAACAATAAATATAGACCTTCTACCATCTGTAATGCATTTTAACGTACAAAATAATACAACACTATGAGTAACAGGTGTGAGGTTTAGTGATTTTGGGACACAAGAGCATTTTGCAGTTTGCAGTCGCGTAAAAAGGAGCATTTTACGCGACGAGAAATAATGAATGGAAATAGTTAGCCACATTTAACCAACTATCAGAAACTTTGACAGATTTTGATTGGAACTAAAAAAAACACTTCTTTCTCTTCATAAAAATATATTGGGATATTCGAAGACCACATAAAACTTTGGTACAAACTCATAAAATAACTTCTACTATGCAGGCTTACCTAGAATATGTGGAAGAATTTAATTCTAGTAGCGTTTTTTCGCCAATTTAATAAAACTGTTAGTCGATACAGAAGCAAGGCAAACAAGATTAAATCGCAACTCGCGCGCTCGGTAACCGTTCCGTTTTATGACGCTGCGACTTTATTTAACCCAAAAGCTAAGATTATGCAAGCAGACTCATTCTCAGATATTACGAGCCTCATTTATTGCTCGACGTACCTACTTTTGTGGGAACTGAGAAATTCAATTTAGTATCGCGTTCACTAGAGATAAAAATTGTGGAATATATAACAAGGAAACTTGCATTAAACCTTTAATTATGTTCAGTTTAAATATTATATGATATCTGACTGAACTTTGCTGATGCTTGTGTGGGAACTGTGAAATTCAATTAAGTATCTCTCACTAGAGATAAAAATTGTGGAATATATAACAAGGAAACTTGGATAATAAACCTTTAATTATGTTCAGTTTAAATATTATAATGATATCTGACTGAACTTTTTCAAACAGTTACAGCCCAAAGCAATTATGAGAAATACCAATATGAGCCAGGGCAAAACCTGTGAAATAGCTTTTTTCATAACAACGATGCAAAATTCATTGATTTACAGGTTGAAAAACAAACAACCTGTAAATCGATCAAAATGGACTATCTAAAAAGTAAGTGAAAATGAAAATGAAAATATTTATTTTGCAAGTAGGCCTCACGGGCTCTTTTACATGTCTGAATCTACCAGCGCTTCGAAAGGTGACATGTGCTGAGAAGAAACGCCGCAAGAAACTCAGCGGTAAGTCTTTTTTCCACTTTAAAATTACATATAACTAAAACTGACATAAAAAGTGCAACAAATAAACCTAATGGGCACAAATTAATTATCGTATACAACTAATAAGGGAGATGTATAGTCTTCGCGTCTGAACAAGTAAATTTAAGTGCCTTAGAGATGTATAAAGTCTCTAAGGGTCATAATAATAAGAATAATATTAAAACAGAGTAAGTAGTGAAATAAGTTCCTTTAAAAAAGGCAGTCAATAACAACAATACAAAAAACAAAGACCAGGAATGAATTGAATATTGGTAGCAGGGTAATTCAATACATATTTTGTAGGAACCTTTGGCGTGCCTGACTTATTATGGAAATTACATTTTTGTTGACGGGTCATATCGAAATTGGAGAATTTTGTCATGGGAACTAGACTGTTGGGGTTTTATTTAGGTCACGAAGTAAGTTTATTGGGCAAAGAAATGAGAGTGAACCTTAAAAGCAATTCTTTCATCGCGATATCTTTTTGAGTTTGATGATAGTTTTGTATTATTTAAAATGTATAGGGGGTCCAATTCGAAAAGGTGTCCACTAAATTTAAATCTCTAAAGTTGAGATAAGTCAGGTCAAAGTCGATTTTGTATAGCACCAAGCCGTCAAAATAGAGTTTGACGATTCTTTTTTCAAGTTTAGTGACTTTTACATTTAGCGAAGACACTTACGAATTGGCCCCACTATTCATTTTTACTAACGTCATATTCTGTGTGGTATTTTGTTTGATTCCTAGTAATTACGATACCTCTTATATACATATACTGTTTTTTTAATTTCATTAATTTGCTTTAAACAAGGTACCAAGGTAGGTTAATATAATAAAATGTATCTAGAATGATTTCTAACCATATCCGCATGCAAAATTTTCTTAACCTTAGAAAAATATATGGTAGTGAGAATGAAATATATGTAGCCGAGCACAGAAATTCGCATGTAAATTTTTATCAACCCTTCGGTCAATTCAATTCAACGCTCGCTTCAGTGTAGTGAAAAATAATTTCAATATCGAGCCGGATGGTTTCCTAACGATGCCACTTAAGCTGGATAAGTGAAATGTCGAGTACCAGCGTAGAAATGATTAGATCAAAGGATCAGTTTGGGTAGAATACTAACGGGAGGGAACCTGTAACTCGTAAGGATTAGGCAGTCGTTGCCCGTTGCCGGGATAAATACGGTCAATTTACAACGGGATTCCTATTGCTTTATGGAATTAGTCCGTATTGCCGAACTGTTTGTATTCGGATAGCGCACTCAAACAGCCAAGCTTTTGATACTCATGTTATTCACTTAACCTTGTAATAAAAATACAATGTTAGATTCATTGAAACGAGTACGAATTTTAGTAGAGATAACACTAAAAATCATATCACATCTATAAAGGAATGTAAAGTTCCAGTAGAGAAGTGGTAAATCTAGAGTGATTTTCTCACGTCCCGGTCTTATATACAAACCACCTAAATTCAGGAATGTGAAGACTTTTTTGGATCCTGTTACTATTTTCTGGTGAAATAAATAACTAAAGATTATCAAGTGACAATCGGCGGTGACCTAAAGTATACTTATTTTCATTGGAAATGGGAATTCACGAACAAATAAACCGCTTACTTATGGTTTTACGTAAAGAAGGGAATTAGATAAAGAATTAAGGTTATCTGAATGAGAAAATTAGGGCGAGTTTTGTTAAAACTTATATAATCGCCTTAACCAAGTTTTACTCCTTCCAACCTTCGCTATATTTCATAAAGGCCGAATTGCTTGTGATAACTGACTTTAATGAGATTATGCATCTTATATAAAATGTCGATAAGCTCCAAGCATCGAAGGGTGTGCACAAAAGTAAAATTAACAGCAGGTTTGTTTGTGTAGATCTTAAAAGAATTGCCCCTATAGTCGGCGCATCTGTGGTCACCACTGCCGAAGGGCATTTGCAACACCAGATGCTGCTGTAATTTTAGAATACAATAAACGTAATTTTATAAACTTGTCATTGGTTCCTTCTATTCAATACAAGATGTCATTAACGATATATATGTCCCACTGCTGGGCACAGGCCTCCTGTCACAGTGAGTGGTACTGAGCAGTTATCTTCACGCCCATACACATATCGTTGAATTTAAATAATTAATTATTTTTCATAATTTACCCTAAGTAACAAGTCCCATCAGAAGGTATGCCGCAGTATATTCACGTCTGTCGAGAATTTACCACTTTTTGACATGTGACCTTAAGCTATCATATGCATAAGGTGGCCTGCAGCGGGCGCGCCATTATCAAGAAAAAACCGGCTAGCTAAATAGATAATTGATCACGGCTATAAGCCAACGGGACTCCATATGCGTACGAAAGCCAAAACTTTCTCCACTTCTTATTCGCTTTAGCGCGCGCTCGGTCGCAATGGCGCTTCTCGTAACGGCGGCTGTTATTCTCGGTATAATCTGTATAATACTTACAATCATAAGACTGCATGAGAAATCAACTAACGCGATGTGCACATCCAAGAAGCGCCTGGACGGAAAAGTTGCCATTGTGACGGGCGGGACCACTGGCATGGGATTAGAAATTGCCAAGGATTTTGCTCGCCGAGGTGCCAAAGTGATCATCGCTTGCCCCTTCGAACAAGAGGGATGCCGTGCTCACAAAACAATTTTAGAAGAGACAGAGAACGCAAATGTTGTTTTTAAGTTACTTAATCTGGCTTCTTTGAAATCAATACGTGAATTTGCCGAAGATATCCTGAAGACCGAACTTAGGTTGGATCTGCTAATAAACAACGCAGGTGTTGCCATTCCAAGAGACTTCCAAACCAAGGATGGAATTAACTTCGTTATGCAGGTCAATTTCTATGGACATTTTTTACTTACGATTTTGCTGCTTCCGCTTCTGAAGAAGACAGGGTATCCCTCGGAGCCGAGCAGGATAATCAACACAACGTCATTAGCACGTTACATTGGAAGCGTTGATATTAAGAACATGAACAGAAGTGGTTATTATCTTCTGCCACTTTATCTATACGCCAATAGTAAATTCTGCGCGATACTATTTTCTAAGGAGCTATCAAAGAGACTGAGTGGTGATCACGTCGTGGTCAACAGTGTGGACCCCGGAGTTGTCGGAACGGGCATCTGGCACAGTTACGGAATGTTTTTTGGAACGATTGCATCAAAGCTAGCCTATTATTTATGGAAAACGCCATGGGAAGGTGCACAGACGGCTTTGCACGTGGCTTTAGATGAGAGTGCCGGTGAAATCAGCGGGAAAGTATTCAAGAACTGCAGGTTCAAGGTTCGAGCCAAGCCTTCCGGAGAAGGAGACAAGCTTGCCAGCCAACTTTGGGAGGAATCAATCAGACTCGTTAAGCTGACAGATGAGGAATTGGAGCAAAGTTTTAGTGAAAAGTGAACGCGTTGGCGAAGTGTACGTAACGGAACGGGGTTCAACCTAGAGATGCGGGTTCAATGACTTGCGTTGCGTGGCATCAAACACGATTGGACGGACGCTATCGTGTGACTGTGACTATTAATTATCCATACTAACATTATAAATGCAAAAGTAACTTTGTCTGTTTGTCTGTCGGTTACGTTTTCCATGGCTAAACCACTGAAATTATTTTGATGAAATTTTGTATGTTGATTAGATAGTTAAGGCCCTGGGATAGCCCTGACTTGCCCTGGCTGGAGACATAGGCTACTTCTTTTAAGACAACTAACCCCTAAAAGAGTGAAAATAGTGGCCGGAAAATTACTTAACGGCTAGTTCGTGCGTGCCCGATAAGAGTTCGGAATTTAAGGGAAAAGTTATAAATTTAAAGAGTCAGTAACATGAAAATACGTTATATTTTAAAGATGCAGACAGCCCGCAGACAAAACGGGTAAAAGCGAGTATTGTATATTATAATAAATTATTTACTAGACACGGTAGATTTTTTCGATTCCTATTAAAGTCCTAAACCTAATTATAATGATTATGTTTTTGTTTAGTATGTATCTAGCCCCAATCCCATAAATATGTATAGGTTTGCCGATGGTGCACTGTATTTCTGAGTCGGGTGCGTAAGTTGGCACCCTAGCTGACACCGCCGAGGACGAGTAACGGTGACGCACACTAATACCTACATAATTTATGGGTTATTACAAAAACGATCTGATAAAAATGTCCCCCACCCAGTAAAAATAAAAATCTTGCCACTAAGATAAGATAAGTAATGTGTCAGATACCAACCTAGCTAATGGAAAATTATATCTACAAAGAAAATATGGTGAAAAACTTCGCAGCTCCTTTTTTGCATCAAAACCATAATTATCACACAAAAGTAATAAAGATACCGTTGTTTGAGAAATGAAGTTTATTTTATTTTAATTGTGTATAACAATTGTTTTTAGCTTTTTATAACTTCTGTCTCGGGATAAAAGAAAAAATAAACAATGAAGAAGAAATAAACTCGATGCGATTGTTCAGCCTAAGTAGGTACCTACTTACGGAGGACATATTTAATGTGTTTGAAATAAACTTTTCTGGGACCGTTGTATAACTTTTACCTTAATTAAATATGCTATAAATATGAGAGAAATCCTTAAAAGTTAGCTAGCTATTTTATATCGGTTTTTTAAGCGAATGACAAGATAAAATCGTTAACTCATTAGCTATAGCAATCGCAAAAGGTCTGGCTTCAGTAAAATTAATGTAATGTATCGAAATACGAATATTATCCGGACAAAGTTTTGTAATCAAATACTAATCTGTATCCGAAGTTTCCCAAAAACAACTATACAAGTAGGCACGAAGTTCGAGCGAAGTTTCCGTCTCCGCCGGGTTATAGCGATGTAGCTTGTTCAAGAATCATAACTTCATTGATCATTTTAGCTAATATATTGTTTTTTGACATTATGGATATCTCATCTGTTTTAGTTTATTATTTTCATTTATTATTTTATAAAAAAGTCTCTATCAGCAAACGATGTAAGTCAAACTAAGAACTACATATCAGAATCAAGGCAAAAGATAAAAGTGTTTATTTTCTCTTTCATCCTTGAAATCTATTAATGCTGATAATATAAATAGGCCTCCATGGAGGCCTGACAGCCTCCGCCTCCCTCCAAGGTTGGAACATCCGAGGGGAGTGATTTATTAATTGAGCGGACAAAGTCATGAGTTTTAATTAAATAATATTTTATGAATGTAGACACGTTACATTTTTTAAAGAGATTAAAAGCAGGAACCCATTGCGGCTCACGCCATGCATGGACACGTAGCTTTGGGTGATGTTACCTAAGTTTTCATACTAAGCGAAGCTAAGTCTGTGTGCGATTGTGCGTTAACTGAGGAAATCACTTAAAACTACGTGTCCCTGTACAGCGGTTCAGCAGTCGGTTTCTGCCTTAAAGCATAGCAAACGCGTGCATTCGTAGGTGGAACCAGCCGAATTGTGACTGATACATATCTGGTGTACATTTCCGTATTCCGTTTCGTGGGAGGGACATACGGAAATAGCTGGACCGTCTCACCAACAATTTACTATTTCCTGTTTGTATGGTTTGGGTCAGTGGAATCCATTTACATTATTGAATTGGCAAAACACCAACAAATGGAATAAGTTAAGAAAATATTAGAATCATTCTTTTAAACTAGCTTTTTGTCAGTAGTAGCTACTTTAATTTTATATTGGAAGTTCCTATAGATATACATATAACCGTAGATTATAGAAGTAAAAGATCAAACGATGGGGACCTCAAACCATGCCGCCTAATACGTCAACTACAGGCCAAACGGATTGATACAAAACACAAGCGAATTTGTTTGGCGCCTGTAAGGTTATGATACTAAATAGTATTGGCAATCTAGTGTTTATTTGTGACAGCATTATAACCACCAAATTAAGAAGAGTTCCAATCTTCTTAATTTGGTCATACTGTCACTTGTCAAGAAACATGTTTGAAATCGACGTACCTACGAATAAAATACAGCCATCTTGTTTTTTCATTAGGGCGCTGATGTTTGCGGGAGCAGCGTAGCATTACCGTCGTAGTTTCAATTAATTTACAGCGTATCTTTTACTTCTATAATCTAAGCATATAACGTTTTTAATGACCTACCACCACCGGGCGCTGAACCTAAATAAGAACTTGGCACTTGATTCAAAAACGGTATGTAACCGTTGAGGAGAGGAGTGGTGCGAAGAGGCGAAAGCAGAGGAGAGTGTATACTTAATTGTAGTTTTTTATTTTTGCAAGGTGTGCACACCTTGCAAAAATGCACACTGTTATGAAAAAATGATATCAGTGTGTGGTGTCGGTTGTTTAAGTGAAAAAAGAGGAAAATTTAATAAGTCTTGGTTGAGATTAGAAATAAAAGGAGATAAACACAGATACGGTTTTATTTGAGAATCCTGACAAAACAGGTATATCTATCGGTGACGACAAGTAATGTAAAAAAAAACTGGAGTCACAATATTCACAAGGATATCAATGTAGAGGGTACAGTTATTGCTCACTAATTAGAATCGCCCCCAGATATTGTATACCTAATTCAGAAGTAATAATTGAGTCTTCGGGATACCGAGGTAGATTCGAGATAGTTAGTGTTCTGAACCAGTGCTGCACCGTAATAATTGAACTAGAAGTTTAGTCGGTCACTTGGCTCCGCCTCCGCCATCCGCTCGAGATGTCCACGTGAACATAACTTACTTCGTAAACATTTTCAGAAAACACTCTTAGTCACCGTCTTACCGAATTCTCTTTGTATGTGCTGTTTAGGTACCGCAAATATTAAGTGGCAAATAACAATAAATAACGTTTAACTTTTAGTTGTCACTTGTCTTATAATATAATATAATATAATATAATATAATATTAATCTTTATTGTTCATAAATGCAGATACAGATACAGTTGAAGCCCTGAAAACTGTGTCTTCTCTTTAAATGTGAACAATTTTATTGATGCGTCTGAACTTGCGTGATTAAGTTTTAAAACAGTACAATTACGTGTGGATGTACGTGTTTGTGTGTGTGTATGTGTGTGTGTGTGTGTGTGTGTGTGTGTGTGTGTGTGTGTGTGTGTGTGTGTGTATGTGTGTGTGTGTATGTGTGTGTATGTCTTAAATCTGCGTGTTGGCTTCGGCTTCATGTACGCCTTCAAAAGGTCCGGGACTCCCATAGTCCCGTGAGGGAAAAAGACGTACAGATAGTTCAACTCAGTTGTGCGCGCGGCGCTATGTGTGCGTGAGCTTGTGTTGCACGTACGGATGCCTGCCACGGCACAGCACACTCATCAAAGCTGCATATTTACAAGCACACGCACACATAGGGCCGCGCGCACAACTGAGTTGAACTATTTGTACAAATAATAATATCTTGGACACTGACACATTTATCTAGTCCCAAACTAGGATTTCCCTTTGTTATGGTTACTAGACAATGATACGCATAATTGAATAGATAGATACATACATATCATACGATCATTGGGAGTGGTGGGGGGGTTCAGCTGTCGACGTCTTTCGGCTAAAATGATGATGAGGATGAAGCACATCTATCCACGGATTGAATATTGCCTCGCCTAGTCGTAAGCGGTTTGATTGCGGAAATTCAATAATATGAACACTCAACACTCAATTCGTTACTGCGATTGCGTTCATATGTGCAGATGTAAGAGTTCTCGGGTGCCGAGAGACGTATCGTTTTACATGCGAAAGGCTATTATTTACAGCTAACAACAGTCGCAGATTCTTCCTTGCGCGGCCATTAGTGTGACATGGATAGAGTGAGTGGCCTCTGTGTGTGCATCCCGTGGATGTGAGCGTTGAAATTGTAAATAATAGTTACGTTGAAGTATAAGTATCGCCACGAGAGTTGAGGTTGAATGATTACACACACAATTGCGCAATGCCATACAAAAAAAAAACAAATGTGAAAATTTCGACGAAATTGTCTTGTCCACACATGACATGCCGCGGTGTGCGTGACCTCAACTCTCGTGGCGATACCTATATGCAGCGCGACAAAGGCGGTTGAAGTTAAAACATTAAAAATCTGAGGGACGTCAAAAGTACGAGTAGGTATCCGAGTGAGAGATCCGTTACTGACATGTCAAAACGACGTTGCGATATCAAACTGTGCCGCGACACAAAAGATATAGGTACAGAAGTCAATCACATGTATGTACTTCACTTTTCATGCCTACGCTCGGCGGTCGCTCTAAGGTTGTCAACAATGGCTTATGCACAAAAAAATATCGTGGTAGTGGCACTCGTATCTAGTTGATTTATTGTTGAGAATGAAACGGGAAGAATGGAAATATAAATTAATAATAACTAAATTAACATAAGTAGTTAGTTATTGGGAAGTCTGCCCCAGTTCCTGGGTCATCCATCCCAATAACATGATTGAAAGTTCATTTTTAAAAAATCGTATCATATTATATCTAAACATGAGATAAACAACATTCTACATTAAATAAAACGTGTGACTCGATAAAGGAACATTCATTTTGAAGATGGCTTTTACAATATTAACACGCACGCATCGGAAAGTTTACAAATGAAGTTCGTCAAACAACCTCAGTCACTCAATTTCGATGTAATTTGCTCTGATCGTAGCAAACAGAATTTACGTCATGGGAAGCTTTTACCAAACACCATTCGCAGTTTGATTTGTGGTCCATCTAACTGTGGAAAGACGAACTTAATTATAGGCCTACTGTTACACGAAAATGGATTACGCTTCCAAAACGTATATATATACTCTAAAACGCTTTTTCAACCTATGTACGAGTTTTTAGAAAAAGTTTTCAAATTAGTTCCAACAGTAACATATTCAAAATTTTCTGAAAATGAAACGGTTATAAATCCTCAGAACGCAGCTATTAATTCAGTAATTATTTTTGATGACGTAGCATGTGAGAACCAAAATAATATGCGCGATTTCTTTGCGATGGGTAGGCATAAAAATATTGATTGTTTTTACTTAAATCAAACCTACAGCAAAATACCAAAGCAATTGATAAGGGATAATGCTAATTTAATTATTCTTTTTAAGCAAGATGATATTAACCTACGTCACGTTTACGATGAGCATGTTAATACTGACATGTCCTGGATACAGTTTCGTGAAATGTGTTCCAAAATATGGACTGAACCTTATAACTACTTGGTAATAAATAAGGATAGTGCAAAAAATTCAGGATGTTATAGAATGAATTTTGATACATTCATAATATTCGATTAATGTGAGTAGGTATTTAACATGATGCTATCGCATGAATCATTCACTCCTACTAAAGTATCAAGAACTGATCTAACCTTTAAAATGAATAAAGAGAAATTTTATAAACAAAGGATAATTCAATCTGCTGAAGCGGTTAAAAAAAAAGTAAAATTGATTCATGATATTAAAACTGATAATAACATTATATTGGAATCAGTCTTGAAACCAATTACAAATCCACTGAACCAAATGGTTAATACTTATAGAAATGCTAATGCTAATGATGATAAAAAATCTGACGTTGACGATGAATACAAATGGGAAAACACTATCAAACGATTAAAATTTACTCCAAATAAATACAAAAGTGAAAGTGAAGAAGATAATAATCATAAAGATGAAGCAGAAAATAAAAATAAAAATGATGATAGCTTTGAACGTGAAATTGAGAAAAGTAATGATTATGATATTTCAAATAAAAGTGAGAATAGTAGTGATATAGAATTATCTAATGATAATTCATTTCAAACAGTTGAATCAAACTATTCTCCTCGTGATGACCCAGCTTGGCAAAAAAATGCAACAACTTTTGAGGAAATTCCTTTTGGGGTGCGAATGGAACGTGATAGGCTTATGATGGGTACTCGGGTAGTTTACGTTAAAAACAATAAACTAAAAGTGAATGGAAACACATACGATTTAACTGAAGGCATTAATGAATTGTTGTTTAAGAAAACTCCGAATTTAGATATTGTTACCGAAGACGATAAACGTAATTATAAAATACTATTGTTGGACACCAACGCTCACAGAAGAGATTATAATCCAAATAAACCAATAAAAAGTAACAAAGGAAAAAAATATTTATATATTATAAAACCACTTTTTAGGTTATATAAAGAAGCTAGCTCAATAAGCGGTGAAGGACTTGAACATAATATGAAATTACCAACATTGAAAAAAGTGAAAAAAAACGTTGATTACGTTTACTGGGATGATCCTAACGAACTAGTTGACAGATTAAAATTATTAATTGCTTCCCGTGATGCTGGTAATACAGGTTTAGACAATGAAATAATATCTATTATCGAAGAACTAACTGAATCTGGCATACTGAAAAAATAGTATATAAAGCTATAATTTTAATTTTAACATCAGTCAGAATATAGCTATCTCGCACCATTAAAATGAATATAGATAAATTTGGACATCATGTACACAAACGATTACGCGTGAGTGAGTCAATAAGTATAGCTGATAAGGCTCTGCTGCGTACAGAAGAGGGTGTGTTCGATTTACATTCAATACGATTAAAAGGTGTTGCGTTTCCTTTGTCAGCTGATGATGCTGTTAATAAGGAGTACATCGATAAATTTGCTGAAAACATTTATGATAAGAAACATATTGATTCCTTAATAGAAACAATAAATATCCAACTTCATCAATTGTTTAATCAGTTGAAACTTAACTTTTATACGAAACGGGAATTAGATAATATTTTAAAAAATGACTAAAGAACAACTCGTGAATGAGATACATAGAGCTGCTCGAAAAAATTTTATACGTCGTTCAGTTATATTAAAAGGTATTGATGATTTGTGGCAAGCAGATTTGATTGACATACAGAATTTTCATAAATTCAACAAGGGATACAAATACATTTTAGTCATCATTGACACATTTTCCAAATATGCTTGGTGTGTGCCAACAAAATTTAAATCAAAAACAGAAATAAAAGATGGATTTGAAAGAATTTTAAAAAATAGTAAACGAATACCTACTCATATACAAACAGACTTGGGTAAGGAATTTTATAATAATGAATTTCAGCATTTGATGAAGTCTCTTAAAATAAATCATTATTCTACTTATTCCATCAAAAAGGCATCAATCGTAGAGAGACTGATAAAAACACTAAAAAACAAGCTTTATAAATATTTTAGTCTAATTGGAAATTACAAATGGTTTGGAAAACCTTTATATGATATAGTCAATGCTTATAATCACACACTTCATCGCACAACAAAATTTAAACCAAGTGATGTTCATTTTATCAATGAGGTTGAAATAAGAAAAAATATCAAAAAAGCACAACACTCTCCACCTATTAGATCAAGTAAGCTTAAACCAGGAGATTGTGTTCGAATAAGTAAATACAAAGGAGCTTTTCCTAAGGGCTATACACCTAATTGGTCAACTGAACTGTTTACTATTAAAAAAGTGAATGATACTAGGCCAGTTAGTTTTCATATAGAAGATCAACGAAAAAACATTGTACTAGGTACTTTTTATGAACAAGAACTTCAAAAAACTAAGCATCCAGACGTTTATCTTATAGAAAAGATTATCAAAAAAAGAGGAAATAAACTATATGTGAAATGGCTTGGGCTTAATGCTACTGAAAATAGTTGGATTGATAGAAAAGCCATTGTTTAGTTATTTATAATACAAGCCTCATTATAGTTTCACCATTGTTTTCTTGGTGATGAAAGGAAGAGGACTTTTGAACAGTGTTATTAATAATTTACCATTTGAGCTGCACTTGCCGGGTTACAATTACTGCGGACCTGGTACGAAATTAGAAAAACGAATAGCAAGAGGTGATAAGGGAATTAATGAATTAGATAACGCATGTATGTTACATGATATTGCATACACTAAAAACACAGATTTAGCAGAACGCCATAAAGCCGACTTAGAGCTTTATAAAATGGCTAAGCAGAGATGTAAATCCAAAGGTGTGAGAAAAGGAGAAAAAATTGCGTCATGGGTAGTGGGTAAAATAATGAAATCGAAAATAAAAGCTGGAGCAGGCATAAAATCATTTACAAACTATATTTCTAAAATAAAAGCAAATGTAAAAAAAATTAAACCTAAAAGCAAACAAACGGTCATCAAATACGCGTATGCTTTGGCAAAAAAGATATTTTTAAAAAACAGCAAGGTTCGTATTCCACGTTTAATACCAATTCCAAAAACTGGGGGTATATTACCACTTATTCCTATTTTTGCGGGACTATCGGCATTGGGTTCTCTGGCAGGAGGTGCTGCTGGTATTGCTAAAGCTGTTGAGGATTATAAAGCAGCAAGAAAAAACTTTCAAGAATCTGAACGTCACAATAAGATGATGGAATCTATTGCGCTTGGGAAAGGATTACATATTATTCCATATAAACAAGGGAAAGGAATGTTTATCAAGACGTCAAAAAACTGAGTATGAGGTTACCCAAACGAGCGCTCACAAATGTTGATATTTTAAAGCACTCAACAGAAATACCATATTTTCGTGGTGTTTACATGCGAGACAAGTTACCGAAGTATCCTAAAGAAACAGAATGTGGAGTTATTAATTTAGATAGTTCAGAAAATCATGGGACTCATTGGGTAGCCTATGTAAAAGACAAAAAATATTGTGAATATTTTAATAGCTATGGAAATATTAAACCACCTCTAGAATTAATTCAATACTTTAAAAAATATAACATTTTTTATAATTTTAAAACTTATCAAAGTTTTAACACTGTAAACTGTGGGCATTTGTGTTTGAAATACCTGATAAACTTCTGGAAAAATCGTTTAAATTGTAAAACTCAATAAAAATAATCATTCACACAATGTCTTTCACCTTATCCATAACTGGTTCCTCATCTACCCTGGTGACAAATCATTCACCAGCTCTCCAACTTGATGATAATTATGAATGCGGGCTATTATATTTATCAACTTTTAATTCAATACCAAATTTGGATAGCAGAAATAACAAGTTTCATTATGGAGATAATGAAGTGCTAGAAATACCAGAAGGTTCATACGAACTTCAAGATATTGATGATTATTTGAAAACTCATTTGAAAAATTGTGTATTTAAGCTAGCATGTAATAATAATACCCTTAAGACTTCTATACTGTGCTCTAAAAACATATACTTCAACAAAAGTAATTCTATTGGTTAATTATTAGGTTTTGAGAATGAAACTGTTCAGGCTGATATATTAAGAGAGTCGCCCTTTCCAGTATCCATTCTGTCTACAGCTATAGTCAGAGTTGAATGTGATATCGTAAGCGGATCTTTTGTGAACGGAAAACCAGCTCATATTATTCACGAATTCGTGCCTAATGTACCACCTGGTTATAGAGTTACAGAAATACCTAAAAATATTATTTATTTTCCGGTGACTCAACACAATTTAAGTTCCATCAAAATTCGATTACTGGATGAAAAAAACCAGTTAATAAATTTACGAGGTGAAGAGATACAGATTTATTTACATCTTAGAAAAAATGATTGATTTTAATAAAAGTGTGAATATGTCTAATAAAATTAGTAGTATTCATAGAGCTAGCAAGAAAAGAACACCTGTATCGAAGCTCAGCAAAGACAATAAAGAATTTCTTAAACTCATAGGGTTATTAAAATGAGCATATTAAATTTAACTGATTCCTTTAGTTATGACAACACTATCGAAAGTTATGAGGTTCATTCATATAAACCTTACGTAACAAGCTTTAATCTCAACGATGAGATCCGTATACCCATCAATCAGCAAGATCTATATGTTCTCCCATCAGCAAGTACATTATACATAGAGGGGACCGTGCAAGTGATGAACAGAGAAACAAAGACAAAAGCGAATAGCGTTTTATTTACAAATAACCCTGTTCTACATTTATTTCAAGACATTCGTTATGAACTTAATGGAATAGAAATAGATAGAATTAAGAATGCAGGCATAACAACTACAATGAAATCCCTCTTGTCGATGAATGAAGCGGAGTCCAAAATGTCGAAATTATGGGGATGGGATATTAATGGAACGAAAATTACGAATGGATCTTTTTGTGTTTCTATACCTTTAAACAAGATTCTTGGATTTGCAGAGGATTACAGGAAAATTATTATTAATTGCAAGCATGAACTTATTCTATTGCGTTCTAATACCAATTTAAATAGCGTCAAACTTAATCCCAACGAATATGTAGATGACCTTACCATAACAAAAATAGTATGGCGTATGCCACACATTAAAGTGTCAGATCGTGAAAGAAAAGTGTAAATTTGATGAAATACTTAGAAAAGGATCGCATTATACATATGGCATTTAGAAACTGGGACCTGTATGAATACCCTTTGCTACCTAAAACATCTAAACATTCTTGGTCCATCAAAACTTCATCCCAGATTGAGAAACCGCGCTTTGTTATATTAGGATTAAAAACAGCAAGAAAAAATGTATCGGAAAAAGATATTACTCGTTTTGATAACTGTAATTTGAGAGACGTTAAAGTGTTTTTAAACTCGAGTTTTTCGGATGAAAAATTCGCAATTATTTACGAGCACTATGCAAAATTCCAACAATCGTATTACAATCATTATCAAACACCTTTGCTGAACCCCCAAAATTTTAAGGATATAGCTCCTCTGTTTGTTATTGACTGTTCACGTCAAAATGAAGTTTTAAAAGGTTCAGTTGACGTTCGTATCGAATTACAGTGTGATGTAGAAATACCTGATCATACATCGGCTTATTGTCTCATTTTAAACGATAGTATCATAGAATACAGACCACTGAGTAATATTGTTAAAAAAGTATCATGAACAACGAATGTCTATTTGTAGATCTTCAAGGTTTTAAATCATTTAAAAATGAATTTATCATAAAGGAATTTGCATTCAGCACAAGTGAATACACTCAAGTGTTTTTAGTTAAACCACCTTACCGATATTCAAGTTTATCAGATAGTGAAAAACGAAATGTAAGATGGTTAGAAAAAAACAGAGGCATTTTATGGAGCGAAGGGTTTATTGACTTCAGAGAATTTAAGAGACTGATTTTCAGCTACTTACAAGATAAGAAAATATACGTAAAAGGTTTTGAAAAAATTAAATGGGTGAAAGACTTGTGTGCTAAATGTATAGTAATAGACTTAGGTGAGAAAGGTACTCCTAATTATAAATTACTTTATGAAAAATATTGTTTAAATGACTCTGTATATAATTGTATGCTTCATAGCAAAGTGTGTGCATTAAAGAATGTAGTGTGTTTGAAAAAATGGTATTTTGATAATAATTTAAATATGTATTCTCATTTGTGACTTGATTTTCAAGTTCTTTTTATTCAAATAAATGTATTTAATGAATAAAATTTTGTAAATCTTTACCAACCCTTTCTCACGCTATCCATGAATCCATCAACAAGTTTTTTATGTTGTCTAATGGTTAAGGTGTTCGAACACACCATATCTTTAGTTAGGAACCACACAGTTAATTTATTTAGTTACAACACGTACAACACAAAAAAAAATATGGATGATGTCAGCTTAAAAACTTAACCAAGGAATAAAACTATAAAATAGTTTAATCATATTTATTACTTAACAAATAACATATATAATTTACAAAATAAAACTTAATAACTAAGACTGTAACCGCACAACTTTTTTGATATTTTGTTTATCACACTTTCCGTACTTTCTATTATATCATCATATCCATCATTCGCAACATACTGAGCACTAAGCAGTATATTTTCTCCGTCTTCATTATTCAGATCTGGTCCGGTGCTAGATAAATTAATTATCTGAATTTTGATAAGTCTTGAGCCTTTGCATGGTTCATTATTCACTACGAATGATGGTGGGTGTCCTGGTATACTTCTTTTCACCACTTTATTTATTATTTTCCCCTTTCTTTTTTTAATTTTCTTTTTTTCGATCGCACTTTTTATTTTTAATATTAAGTCACTGTCTTCTCCTTCCTCCTCCTCTTGGAATCCCTCCAGAGGATCCTGAGCATACTGTGAAAATACAAATGGGTTTGTATCTTCTGTTCCTGCCATATTCTGTAACAAAATAAATAAATATAAATATTATATTTCTATACTTTTTGGATATTCAAATAATTGAACGAACTGAACGAAATGGAGTGAAATTTGATGCGTAGACAGACCGTATCCAGGATTAACACATACTTAGAACACTTTAATCTTTGAAAAATTGGGAATAACTATAATCGACTTCTAAGCATACGATTTCGCGGACAAAAGCTAGTAAAATGTAATATACAACTTACCAGTCAGTAGATAAAAACACCTTGTATAACTTCTAATTTACTTAATCTTCAGAAACGCGAATGATAATTTCGGTCATGTGACTTTAATAGAATGAATAGTAAAATAATTAATGAGTCGTTTATAAAGGTTTAACATCCACGCGTCAGCATATTATCAAAGCGCAAACCGTAAACGCGTGATGCAATAATTTGTAACTTGCACGTACAAAAAATAACAAGTTGTAACTTGCACGGTTTAAACTAATTAGGTAATTCGTAAGTTTGTTGAAGATGAAGCTTGGTGCAGTGGTTAGAGGTTTCGCTTTCTTTTACTTCTACTGCACAACTAGTTTGGGTTCGATCCCTTTTGTATATGTGAAGTGATAGTTACTTAAAGGCTATTAAGCATAGTTTCAACACCTTTGTGATTCTCACTTGAAATGCTCAACATAAAACCCAATGTACTGTCTGTACTGGGTATTGGTATTTGACTACTTCTTCAAAAGTTTTTGCACCTTGTTTTTTATTTTCCTATATTCTCTACAAGCGGTACAAAGTATTTCGGATGGTACCTACATACTTATAGTAAAAGAGGGTAAAGTTGTAGGTTAAGTAAAACAATATGATAAGCTGTTATAATATTTATTTAAAAATTTCATAAAGGTATTTATAAAAAACGTAATCATACGAGTTCAAAACACATGTATCTAACTAATAATCATAAACTTTCTTTTGTATTTTTAGTAACATTACAATATAAAAAACGCACGACGTACAAAATAGTACCTATATCACGTATTTTCGTTTAGTAAATTAACAGTAATTAATACTTTAAAAAAAGCTCGTATCTATGTACACTCAGTTAACGGAAAAATAGACTTAATTTGATTGTAACAAGGTTGTGTTTGCTACCTAAGTGATGTTTTCGAGATACGAGCTTTTTTAAATTAGTGAATCTATATTACATACAAAATTAGATAATCAATATTTTGAAATAATCATTAAAGTATCATTCAAGAAAAAAGTTCATGGATTTAGCTATCATAAAGTTACAATATACATGATCTTCATACACGTGACTATCACAAAGATTTTTGATTAAAAATTAAGTATTGAAGTATGCCCCCACGCTCTTGTCGATACTTGCTCAGTAGAAATCAAGCGCTTGTCATCATTAGATGATATAACAACTTTATTAACACTCTGTGTAAATATTTCATGCTTTATCGACTTAAATAATATGTTCTTTTTTTTTATAACATCTCCTTGAAATAAAGACTTTTCGTAATCCAAAATATCAATGTCACGTATAACTGACGCTTTCACTCCTTTAGCCTTTTTTATGATATCATCGAGGGTTTTAATACAATAGAGTTTCGATCGAAGGCCTACGAATTCAATAATAATTTCCCCCCCCATTTCGTCCTTAAAAAGACCTGGTACTTTTTTGTTTTGAAGAGGTAAGAGATGCTTGTTATTAATACTATAATTACTTGTATCGGAATAAGATAAAAAATATTTTTTTAAATCTTTGTAATAGTCCTTAGTCTGTATATGATAAATTAAACTATCGGTATCCGTATAGCACATCTGTAAACGGTTGTCATAAAAGGGTTTATACACTGAGTAATGAAAGTCATACATATGACTTTTCGATAACTCCAATACTGTGAAACCGATATATATCGGTTTATCTAAAACAATGCGGTCTGGTTTTAACTGAACCGCTACCAAATTTTCGCTAAACACTGAAGCACTATGAAAATTAGGACGTGCAATTAGTTTATCAGCTGTATTTTTCTTTTTTGTAATATTCTTATTATCACACCATTGATTCACCAATTGCACGTTGATTTTTTTAAAATTATTCTCAAGAGTCTTTCCGAACAAAGAATTTATCATGACCTTGAACAGATCTTGTTCGAAGGTGGACGTAGCTTGTTGACGTAGCTTTGTATTTAGATCAATGTATTGTTTCAAATACGAATCTTGTAAAAATGTGATTACTCTATGTATTTTTTTCAATTTTAGTCCATGCTTAAGACAAGTTTTGAGATGCACATAATGAATAACATAAAAATATTTGTCATACAAATTAGGCACAAGCTTATAGTCTTTCCCCCCTGGTGGTATGCATTTTTCAGGACAAAAAGGTAGGTCATTATGCTCATTATGCAGATTTTTTGGGTAAATCAAATCCACTTCAAGTATAAAACCATATTGTGCATCGTTGGGGATTTGTGTGATATTTAATGAATCAATTTCATTTTTTTCTAAAAACCTAAAATTTGATAAGGGTAAAGACTGGTACATGCTATAACCATACAAGTTGTTACAATCTATATAAATAATGTATGAATCTGGTTGTGATGGATCATAATCAGGCAAATACCTATTATTAGCTTTAGCATGTCTATGAGCACACGAACAGACGCCGCCTCTGATACCATTCCGAATCATCGTTATCATATTTAAATCATCAATAAGCTCTAATTCCACACCTGTTTTTAACAACATTGCATCAAATGATAAACTAGGCGCAGTCAAATAGAATGCTGGATCCAAGTTATAGTTTTGTTTACAAGTCGCTCTAAATTTTTCGAAAATATCGGATAGTAGAAGCACATCGGTTTTTAGATATAAGTCTGTATATTGTCCTAAACTGACGATATTAAACTTTTCCCAAACTAATCGTGCATGTTCATAGTCTTCTTTAGAAATATTTTCGTTTGTAAGAGAACTAAAAAAACATTCTTTAGGTGGAAGAGATTCTTCATGGAAACGATCCCATCTATCCATGTATTCATACGGATAAACACCTTTACGTGTAAGTAATTGAAACTCGTCAGGGTTTGGGAAACAGTTGCGTAGATGATCAAAATCCTCTTTTCGCATTGTTTTTGTTAATTTTTCTAAACTAGTTCTCAAAAATTTAAATGAGTCTACGAAACGAAGCTGAAAGAATTCATTCTCAATTGAGATAAATTTTGTGAATGAAACATAGTTCTCCTTAGTTTTTGGAATAATATTTATGGAACCGGGGGCTTCCCCTAACTTTTTAATGAATAAATGACAATCATATCCTGATAAATTATGAAAATATATTGGCACAAAAGATGGGGATTTGTATTGTAGATTACAAAGACTATGCGCAGCACCACGATAACGCCCTGAAATATGACAGTGATCCCTAACTCTATCAGAAAAAAGGAAATTATCACATATGTGACAACGCAAAGCAGTTGAGAAATTCATGTTATCATCGTCATCAAATATTATTGGACTGTTTACATTTATTACTTTTTTAATTTCAGCAACATCTTTATAAATTGAATCTATAAACTTATCAACACAATCAGAACCACGGTATGAAACATACCGATTATAACTTGGATCAGCGCTACAAACAATGTAATAAGCAAATGCAGCAGGCGTGTGATGCTGTAAAGTAGTTGTATTAGTGGTATTGTGAGTGGTACAGTCAGTACCACAATCGCATGCATCGGTTTGCTGCAACAATGATTCAAAATCTGCATATATCACAAACGGAATATTTTGCTTGCGTTCATAGTTTTTAAATTTAATTACTGAACCCTTCTCCGGTAACACAGTGACTAAACCACCGCACAAATGATTATCTAGTTCTTCTTCTTTACTGAAAAATACTAAGCAAGTTTCACAAAAGTATAATTTACCATGGTGAGCGGTAACTTGACTCCTAACAAGTCGACACAAGTCTTTGATCAAACAAAAATGATAAGTACTGTTATCATTTTCCAATAACAGTAGGTGTATAGTTTTTCTATTTTTCTGATTATTATTTTCAGATTTATAAAGTGGACCTACAACCGTTTTATTATTTTTTAAACCAAAAACAATAAATGCTAGCGAGGGATTATATTTTTCAAATATTTTTATATCAGAAAATGTCACAGGAAAAGACATATCAGTAATATTTAGTACATCATGAAAATCTGGATAAGATGTGATTCTCTCAGGATGTTTTTTTGTTGGATATAGAGCAGCCGTTACACACCAAAAAAAACAGCATTGATCTTTGTTCTGGATATTAAGGCATGCTTTTTTGTTTTTTATATTTTTCGGTAGTTCAACAAAGCTGGAGCCGCGCAATGGTTGAAATTTATTTATGTTAATTTCCAAATGCGAATTATTTAAAAAGGTCCAACCACTATCACGCTCTTGAAATTCTTCAATTTTTTTCTTCAAGCAATTTAAAATTTCGGTGTACAATCGATCAAAGTCATAACTTTGGTATATAATCTTATTCTTAGTACCGAAAGATTTAATGGCTTGACTATTATTTTTGAACAATAAAAAAACTCCATAGAGTTCAAAATTAACCTTTATACAGGTATGTTTTTTAACAGATGCATTTAATAGCAACTCTATTCTCTCACGTATAGAGTTCAAAAATATATCTACTGAATTCGAAAAAAGTTCATTTTCAGCTGAAATTCTGTATGTTGCGATGCGATTACGAAATGCTGACTGTATCATCTCAACCCCATCGTTAATTACTCGAGTATCATTATTTTTAGTTTTATGTTTGTTACTTCGGAGATGTCCTACCCATGACTTTTTTTCTACGGATGTGCTACACGTTACGCAAAAAGGCATTTCAGTAAACTTGAGCTAATTTTATAAAATAAAAGTGAAAAAATAATAATACAGACTAAATGTATAACTTTGAAAAAGTAATACCATTAAAACAAATAAAGAGAAATACCTACTTGTATTTTTTGTAAGTATTAGAAAAATGAGTGGGCTCACTATCTTTGAAGATTATAAACGCAGCTCCCAGGAATTTCTGGATCTGCTCCCACGCCACAGATTTCTCTTCGCACTGCAACTTGATGGAAGCCAGCGCCTTCTTGTAGCGCTCTTCAGGGATCGATGTTTGAACGTCTTCGGTTTTATACACCTTAAGGTCTATAAAAAAGTCGCCGGTCGTTATGGCGGTGCGCCTCGATGATCCCGAAGAAACTCGACTAGTGAATGAAGATGTTGTTTTGTAGCCCTGTAATGCTGGATCAGTTGCAATCTTCTCCTCCTCTCGTATAATTTTAAATATGTCAATATTTGAAAACTTCTTCGATGAGCTGTGAACAAATAATTATATTAGTAAAAGGTAATTTTTTTATTCTTATATAAAATAATATGTAAGGTTTAGATGGAATATCCTGAAAATTAATAATATGATATCAAGTCGAGCTCAACTTTAAAGTATATAAATTTGTAAATTTTAATTGAGATAAAATACTAAGACAAATATATACCTTAAGCCGCCGCACTTGAGCTTACTCGTTGATGATGGCTCAGATTTCTTCTTCTGTTTGCATGGTGGTGGTGTACCAGAGCATCGTTCCTGTACGATATCGTCCCTAAAAAAACGAATATAATTATGTGCTGTAGACATACTTTACAACATTGTAATTTACGCATTGACTATAAAGAAATTTGAAGAAAAAATAAACACTTAATTACCTGGAAGTCTTCGAGCTTCCACTGTTTTGTTTCTTCAAAGATTTTTTCTTTGGCTCCGGTGATAAGGAACGTGAGGAGCACTCAGAGTCGGACCTGGAACACACGTCAACACTTGTATTAGAGAACTAAAAGAAATTAACTTAAGACAGACAGTGATAGGACTTGCATCTAAAAAGTAAATATAATTAATAAGTGTGTTAAGCTTATTTTAGAACATTCCAAGGAACACAATAACTATAAACAAAATCGAATGTTAAAATGTGTAATTAATTACCTTGAAGTTTTAGAGCTCCTGCGGTTTTGTTCCTTTAAAGATTTTTTCTTTAGCCCTGGTGGGGACGATTGTAAGGAACACTCGGAGTCAGACCTGGAAGACACACTGAGAATTAAGATTTGTATTAAACAACTGAGATAAATTATTTATTTAAAAGAAGTATATGATGCGTACTTACATTTTAAATGAATAAACTTTTTGCTGTTGCACTTGATTATAAATAAAATAGGGAATAATTGCTAGCACGAGCGATCAGCGCAAAAGTTTAGTGAATATAAATAATTTTTTGTAACGCAAAAAGAATGTAAACTCAAACATGCCGTATGTCGACACTTTATCTACTCATTTTCAAAGGTAACACACAACAAAATTCCTCAATTCTATTTTAAGCCTTCAGAATGCTACGTTTTCATAAATATTTTCACATTAAACTAAATAGCATGATATTGCGCTTATTACGTTTTAGCCATGATTGAGCGGCGTCTTTGAAATAATTCAATTCAATTTATAAAAATAACAAGTATCAAATGAATAGATATACTGTTACAGCATGTCGCAAGCCGATATAATTATCGCTTAATATGCATTGTGAGGAGGCTAGTACGGTTTGTCATAGATGTATTTGTGTGAGTGCATCTCTGACTGAGTGCTGTGCATCTCTTTCACATTATTCAACCGTGTAAGGGACGCACAGCGCGACAATCGACTCGTGATCAGCGTATGCTAGTCTGCCCACCCTGGTATAACACTAGGGTAACAAGTTAACAAGTGTTTGATAGATCATTATGTTTATTATCTAGGTATGTAATTTGCTGATCATGGTGACTTAGCCGTTGATTGATACTCGTACTGCGATACGTTTTATTTCAATAAATATTATCAATAGTTTTTAGAATTATTATTACTAAACAAGACGCATGAATGAACCGTTATTTCAGTTCTCTTAAATCATAAGTATGCAAAATTGAATTATTAAAACTTCATCAAACTATATTTAAATGTCCTCGAAGTTTTATAATTTGGTTTGGTTATCCTACTGTATCGAACAATAAAAACCATGAATACACGTTTTCATACTTTGTAAATCGCATACTTATCATATAAAGAAGTAAATGAAACGCTAAACAATCTCTTTTCGAACTTCTATAACTTGTGATAAGATTCAAACTGATACGTATTAATTTATGAGTCAAGCTTTATTATTGAATAACGAATAACATTTTATCGTCATCATCACTAAATTATCAAAACCACGAATGTGAACGTCAAATACGTATAAAACAACGGTACATTCGCGGTTTTAATATTTTTATAATATTATGTTGTCGATCTGAGTTACATGTCGAACGAAACGTAAAACCAACATAATCAACATATTTAAACGCTGAAAATTATACTTTAATTACTTCATTTCTGAGTTGGTTTTAAGAGCTGAATTTATTAAATACGAAGCTTTGTTCTACATCGCGCTATCAACATTTTGAGTATCAAGTCATATAAATAAAAGTGACAATGTTAGTCTGTCGGAGAATCTGTGGCTACGAGCGACCGGTAGCCCACAGAGACTCTTACCATTACATGTCAAAGGGTTTGGCCAACTCTGCGACCGCTGTCTTTGGTATACGTGGTGACGTATTACTGTGTCTTGCTTGGTTCTAATAACCCTATCATGGGCAGGGCAGTTGACACAGTATGACACACAAAACATACGTGGTGACGTATTACCGTACCGTGCTTGGTTTTAATAACTCTACCTTGAGCAGGGCAGTTGGTACGGTATGACACAAGGAGATTCCAACGCTATAACGGTCGGTGGTGATTGGATGATCCCCTCACGCATCTCATGTCAAAGGGTCTGGCCAACTCTGTGATGTGATGTTGTGTGTCAAACACCGTAACAAACCTAGTCTGGTAAACCTTACCATGGGCAGGACCGTAATGGTGCGTTACGAGGTGTGGTTCTCGAGCAGAACTACATCTGATGGGTGCAAAGCTAGCTGTGCTCATTGTGTTAAGCCTTTTGCTTTATTAGATCAAACACGAAAACCAAACTAAAAACGACTTAGCGTCTCAAAGAAAACTAGTTTTGAATAGAATATTTATTATATAGAATTTAAAGAATCTAAGTAGTTCAGATGATATTAAAAGAGAATACACAAAAAAAAGTTTTACTATAGTTGTGTTTTATTCAAACGATGAACTTTCAGTCTGGATGGATTTTAGTAGAAAACGACTTAGCGTCTCAAAGAAAACTACTTTTGAATACAGACAGGTGACGGAGAATTTAAAGAATCTAAGTACTAATGTTCAGATGACATTAAAAGAAGCCAAAGTTCCCAAAAAAAAATGGATTTTACAATAGTTGTGTTATTAAAACGATGAACTTTCAATAAAATAATGGATTTTAAAAAGATTGTGTTATTAAAACGATACATTTAAGTTATTGGGATGGATGACCCAAGAATCTAAGTACTAATGTTCAGATGATATTAAAAGACGATGATGAGTTCCCAAAAAAAATATGAACTTTACAATAGTTGTGTTATTAAAACGATGAACTTTCAATCAAAAAATGGATTTTAAACAGATTGTGTTATTAAAACGATGAATTCAAGTTATTGGGATGGATGACCCAGGAACTGGGGCAGACTTCCCAATAACTAACTACTAACATACTTACAAAATTTTACATTTGTAAATTTTCAGTATCAAAAATCCCTAATAACTTCTAAACGGATAACCTTAGTAACACAATTTCCATTGCCCTATCCGTTTTAGACCTAAACCTATCAAATGACACTAAAAACAAAACAATATCTAAAAAACAAACAAAAAAACATGTTTTCAACTTACGTAAAGCGGCGTGAAATTTACCTTACAAAAATTTAGTTACTTCGTTTATAGGTACTGATTCAAAATAGGAAACTATTATATAAATCGATCTTAGATATATTCTTCGGGGGCCGGAGTGGGGCGCTTACCTACCTACCTAACTGTTCTGTGTAACGTTAAAACGAACCATCGAAATACAAGCAGATACCTACTTACCTCTCTGAAACCACTAGAAACTTATAAAAACGACAAATCACCATTTAATGTTGAATTTAAACAACCGTCCACTGAACAGATATAATTTAAAAAAAAATTGTTGCTCCATTATTGCACAAAAAAGTTCACAGACGCACGTATGAAGTGGATGGCAGTCGCGCTAGCAATCCTCCCAAACCGTCCGAGATATCGTGTCCGTGAGCAGTGTCTATGTGTGCGTTTGTTCGAGCGCACTTGTATGTAGATTGTCTTCTGTGCCTATCTCTTTTGTGGCTGCGAGGCTTTATACATCTCTAATGGCCAAATTCAGAAAGGCCACTCAAATTGATCTTTAATTAAAGTGACGTTTGAGTGACGTTTTTGTATAGGATGACAACTAGTTGACGGACATTTAACTATTTAATCTCTAATCGAAAGCTTAAGTGCCGTTTCTGAATTCGGCCATAAGTCACTTGTCCAGACGCGGTGACTATACATTTCCCTTATTATGAGTTAGTTTTAGATAAATCTAATGTCAAAGTTGAAACTGCTGAGTTTCCTGCGGCATTCCTTCTGCAGGTGTCACCTTTCGAAGCGCTGGTAGATGCAAACATGTGAAAGAGCCCTTGTGGCTTACTTGCAAAATAAATATTTTCATTTTAATTAACTTTCCATTCCTTCTAATAAAGTTATCAAAGTTGTATTATGGCTCAGGACTCGTGTAAGTATATCTCGGTGTAACCAGGCTTTTAAACGTTCCCAAACAAACAGAATAGTTTATATTAGTATATATATAATAAGCCACTTACGCTAAGACGGGGCTTTGGATACAGTTAATTTATAAATAGTTTAAGCTGAGGAACTTTGTAAGTAAATGTAAAGTTAACAAGTGAGTTTGGTATTATGGTATAGTATTATAAAATTAAGCTGAACTTACTGAAGAACAAATAGTGTTCATTTTCAAATGAAGGCGTTTGTGGCAGTGATTTTCAGGACTGGGCTTAATAAAAATATAAATTACGAAATACCTCATATGTATTTAAAATACTGCATACAAAATACTTTTATATGTATATTGTGTATTGAAAATATCAAATATATATATATAATATAGATAGATGGGCATTTCAAATTCAAAACAGTACAGTACCTACCTACAGTATTGCCATCTCTCAAAGTTGAAACTTTATATTTGGCCTGGATCTTTTTACGTTAGCTGTGTTTGAATAAATGTATTTTATTGAGATGTATTTTGAAAGATAATTATTTGAAATACGAATTACAAAATACATTATTGTTAGGTAATTACAAAATCAATATTTTGAAATGAAATAAAATACTAATACAAAACACGTATTTGTATTTTAATTACAAGTAATTCAAATACTGCTCAGTGCTAGTGATTTTTAATGTTAAGTACCTATTATTATTTTGAGTGATGTTTGTATAGGATTGATTGCTATTCAAAAAGATAGGAATACTCATACTCATTATGTAAAAAGGATAGTTTAATCCTTAAGTACTTATGACTATAACTTCTCTCAAGTACCTACTGCACTTGACCGTTTTTCACCGTCACATAATCGAAATTGTCACTGTTTCCACCAGACCTGTGCCAGGCAGCTAAACGGTGAGCGAGGACAAAATCTACCAATAGCATTGCAGTTATTTCAAAATAAACTAATCCTATTGGTGCATTTTTTCCTCGCGCACCGCTTCCCTGGCGCGCACAGCTCTGGTGGCAACAGCCTAACATGCTCAATACCCGAAACGTGTATCATCATATACGCTCATATCAAGATCTGTTCCTCATACGACTAAATTACATATCTCATTACCATAATACGACTTTCGTGCTCGGGCAAAAAGGGGCCAAGTACTCGGAGTTATTTAACCGTGCCGCAGCTGCGAGATAGTGGGATTATCATCGGCCCGGAGTGTCGGGTGTCGAAGCACAAGGTCACAGGCTGCCAGTGTGTTGAAATTTAGACGTGATATTGTCGCTAAAGTCTTTTCAGAGTTGTCGTTTCTCAAATGGACGTCTACTGCTTGTATTTACATGTAAACGGGACTTAATCGCGTAACTTAATTAACCGGGAAGATGGATATAAGTTATCGAATTCGTGGAATCCAGTGATTAGCAAATGCAAGCGTCAAAATGTATCATCGAGCAAATCGCCGGATGTTGTCAGTATAGTGTGTCGCCAGCCTCATACACCGAATCCAGAAAAACAAGATCAAGTGCGGGTAGTTCGAAATACTCGTGCGACTCGAAGATCTTGATACCCGCCACTTCAGTCTTCTCGTGACCACGGCCGTTGTAATACGGTCGAAACGTCGAGGTAAATAATAATATTAAGTTACGCGATTAAGTCCCGTTTACATGTAAATGTGTGTTAATATTTGTCTACTGGACTGTCTATAAAGAAAATCAAAAGTCCCACGCCTGCGTCCATTGGCTTTCGGCGACTGTAAATGTAGAACGAATCTATTTGTGTATCTATATCCTATTTCGAGCGAATAAAATACTCGTGTATTCACTACAAGGTAAATGTATGTAAATGCTGTGCTACATTTAAACGCTGCAGCAATCAAAAATCATCATCAAGGATCATCAGAAGCCATGTGAGGGTAGTATCACTCCTTACAAAAAATACTACCCTCCGGACGACTTTGTCATTTTCTTAAACTTGATACTTTCCTAACTTGTCTCATTTTTAACTCGGCTCTTTCTTAGTTGGTCTCTTTTGCAAAGTTGACACTTTCATAACTCGTCTCATTTTTAACTCGGCTCTTTCTCAGTCGCTGTTTTTCCTCTCTCCTTAGCCGTGGTCCATCGGATCAGTTCACCTGGGTGAATTATATTTTTTTTTCTCGTGGTTCACCTAAGTTCAACTTTTATTAAAAGCACATGAGTTATTAAAATATAAATACCGTCCCGTAACCACTTTCTTACAGTTTATGAAAAAATTACGATTTAGGAAAGTGTCAAGTTAAGAAAGAGACCAACTAAGAAAAAGCCTAGTTAAAAATGAGACCAGTTATGAAAGTGTCAAGTTTAAGAAAATGATGAAGTCGTCCGTAGGGGAGACGAGTTGGGAAAGTGTCAACTTTGCAAAAGAGACCAACTAAGAAAAAGCCGAGTTAAAAATGAGACAAGTTAGGAAAGTATCAAGTTTAAGAAAATGACAGAGTCAGCCGGAGCGATTCATGTGTCACTTATCATGACTATAAACTAAAAGACAGAAAGCTTTTTAATCGTCCCTTTTATTAAATTAATACCTATACAAATTTGGTTTACGTGGTTTAGAACCAAACTGTTGCAGATGTGTGAATGAAAAAAGGTTTTCTAATAAACCAGTATTTTTTGTTTATTAATATGTAGGGTTCCGTGCAGGTAAACATGATAGGTACGTGTCCATGATTTAAGGCCAACTTCCACGTTTCGCAAGTTAAGCTAAGCCCTGGTATCCGCCGGCCTTACTGGGATTATCCGGCAAGACGCCAGCAAATAATCGCCTTCGCCCATAACCGTAATATACGTTCAAAATATCGTTTCCTTCACTTATAAATATTAGTCTCCAGATATAAAAAATAACTAAGTTTCCTTTAAGATATGCTTCTCTGTGATAAACAACTAGGCAAACATAAAATCTTATATCTGTGCAATATCCATCTACATAACGGTACATTTGGCAATATTTCAGATATAATTCATAATATGTATAGGTATCGTCACGAGAGTTGAGGAGAATGATTACACACACAAGTGCACAATGCCATACGAAACAAAACACTTTGAAAATTCGAACGAAATTGTCTTGTCCACACATGACATGCCGCGGTGTGCGAGACCTCAACTCTCGTGGCGATACCTATACCTACTAGTTTAGGTTGAATTGTAAGTTTTGATGGTTGGTACTTGTAGGTATATGGGAGCGTTCAAGTATTACGTAACCAATTTGGGGGGGGGGAGGGGTCTTGTAAAACGTTACGATGCATTCCAGAGGCGGGAGGGGAGTTCGAACTACGCGTTACTTAACATTTTTTTAACCCTTCAGAACGATCGCATTTTCTCACTCATTTTTGGAATGACCTCTTGAAATTTTACTAGCGTGAAGGGGGGTACAGAAAAACGTTACGGCGCGTTACATGGGGGGGGGGGTCAAAAAACTCCAAATATTGCATTACGTAATACTTGAACGCTCCCTATATTGTCTTTCAAAAAGAAGAACGTGCCAATAAATAAATTTGAATTATTAGTTGTCATGATTGTCAAACGTACAAGAAAATGGCGAAAAGGGGATAAGCGAGACATGCTACCCAACAGTAAGTAGGCCATTTTGAAAGCTAATCAAAAAAGACAAGTGCACTTCGAGTCCAACACCAATTTCACAAGTATCTTAAGCATCCTGTGAACACTTAACACTTGTACCGAACCCTTGAGGAAGTTTCTGGCTATATAAAAGCTAGATGGTTTTAACTTGAATGCTTGTAGACAAGCGGCTGATAAAAAAGTTTCTTACAATGAACCCGCGCTCGACAAACTTTGCTCTTTGTGCGGTTTTTTATTTATTTATCGCTGGTTATAATCGAGTCGAGACGTCTAATGAAGGAGGCGGCTCTAGGGAATTTGGATTCTTTATATAAACGTATTTTTGGAGTTTACTCCTTAAGAATCGATTTTCATATATGTGTAAGCCCGGGGTATGAAAAATTATGGGGAGTAAAATCAAACTACGATGTCACACTGTCACACGGTACGGAGTCACACAAAGTCACACGATGTTAGCGGAAGATGCGTCAGTCGCTTCGCATTGCATACAGATATAGATAGTGAATAATAGATTCCATCGGTAAAACTCGGATCTCAATCGGAAGACGACGGGACCCTAAGTGTCAATTAATTATTGTTTTCATTGAGTGACATGTTTATATTCATTAATATGAAACTTTATTATTTACTGTCAAATGTCAAAATGAAAAATGACAGCGTGGTATGATGGGTACTGGTTTATTTTATAATTGTTCGTAAGGAGTAAACTCCTGTCGTGCGTCGGAGATTCGGAGCTGACACACACACACTTTTATTACTGAAGTAGCTAGTTTGATAGCTATATGACTTTGTTGCTAAGAGGCTATTAGACTCCATCCATAACCGGCAGTTGATGGCCCCATATTAGTAATAAGTGTAGTTTTAGTTATAAATGCAAACTACAACATTATTATAAAATATTCAAGCTAGTAAGTAGTTATTCAAGCGCTGGGTCGCTACCGTAATTTGATAAGTTATTGTTGCAAAAGCGTGAAAGTGACAGGTCATACTTTGGACATTTGTACGTTTG
Organism: Tortricodes alternella; assembly: GCA_947859335.1. NCBI lineage: Eukaryota > Metazoa > Arthropoda > Insecta > Lepidoptera > Tortricidae > Tortricodes > Tortricodes alternella. Next base: position 6,987,206 of record OX401987.1, on the reverse strand, counting down.
TAAAAACTACATAATATACACATAAAAATATTATATTATAAATATTATTTACATAAATACTAATTGAAAGCTTAAACTAATTGAATTTTTAAGTATTCGACTCCCGTGTAACGAGATGCAAACGAAGTTAGCCGCTTTAATGAGTTTGTTCACTAATTTAATTGAACTTTTCTGATTCGTTTTAATCTCTTTCTGATTCATAATACGATAAATATTTCATGGCATTTATGCTTCCATAATAGACATCGACAATACGGCAATAATAATTAAGTACCTGCGTCATAACATTCACCCGACTTTCAGTAGGTACTTTTAAAAAAAGGAAGAAGAACTCCGAAATATATGGCCAGTGCCGGTCGTTTTGCGAATAGAGGCCTCTTGTCCAATAGAGCGAGAAGATAAGGCCAGTTATTCCCGCGAAATGCAATTTTAAATATGATGGAAAAACCCTCCCATAAAGTATGCAAAGGAAGATACGTATCAGTAACGTTTTGAAAAAGCCCATTTTTTGGAAGAGGACAATTGTATTTAGATGAACGAATTGATTTTATTTGACGTTAAAAATTTAATAGAAGGATGTTTGATGTTTCTTTGTTTCTTGACTAAACACAAGGAGGTGGTAATGCGTAGGTGAACAGGATTAGAAACAAAACGTTTATTTTGTTGAATGTGTGGTGCGTTTTAAGCGAATCACTCGAAATCCGCTTTCTTTGCTGATTCACAGTATTGCCAATTTAGCAACTCAGTAGCAAAATTTTGCATATTTCAGCAAGTAAAATTTTATATTTAGCATGTAGTACATTTTCTAGCAACTTTTGTTATTCGGAAATTATGTTTTTGGTATCTTCTCTGGCGTACATAGCAACTTTTGTAAGTGTACAATGTAAGATTTGGCAACACTGCTAATTCAATTAAATTTAAGACAAATCCAACGTTGATCTAAAACCTCTCCTTAGCTTTAAGTTTCAGTTTAATACTGATACAATTTAAATAATTTTGAGATTCGACTCGTTTCGAGCGTTTTAATGATTTCTTGTGGCAAAAACGGTAATTATTTAGCAAGCCTAAATTATACGAAGATCAATTTGCGTTGCATTAAACGCTTTTTATTTAAACTTTACAGGCAGCATTCACCGCAATTTGTGGAGCCAGTAAAAAATACAGACGAATTCGAGAACCGCCTCCTTTTTTGAAGTCGACCGCAAAACGCAGTTAACTCTCGTTACGCAATATTGTGGGCTGAACTATTTTATTTTCTACATTCGAATTTAAATATGAATTCCGAACAAAGTTATTTTTGAATTAAAGCATTTAACTGAATGGAAAATATTTGTGGTGCGCCAGATTTTTGTTGCTAGTAAAGCAAATTAATTTTTTTTCATCGCACTTGCTCGGAAAGTGTGTTATTATACGCAAGCGTATAGAGCAACTATAGTCGATTTAACTCCTCTATGGGCCCCGCCGTCAGCGGGAGTTATAAACCATACAAAATCCATAACTCCCTAGGTGTTTCGAACTCCCGCGGGCAGTTAAGTGCGCCAGGTCGGCGGAGCTGCTCAGGAGCCGCAGCCGGCGGGGCGCGCGACCGCAAGCCGGCGGAGCTGCCCCGCACTGATCGCAACGTACGCTCAGTTTATGAACACCCACCTGACGGTAATTCACGATGTAAAATGGAAATAAAATTAATATATATACTTTTTTTGCCTAATTTTTATTTCATTTCCTCGCAAATGTGATTAAAAACATTGTGTGTATCACGGGCAGTAAGAGGATAACAAACTCGAGTCATAAAAGCCGTCGCCTATCGGCGTCGGGCTTCTAACAAACTCTCGTTAGTTATCTTATCCCCTTCTTATGGCCCTAGATGCACAATGTACTATTGCATGTTGCTTAGGCTGCATGTTACTCAGTAGGTAGTCGTCATTTTGGCCATAGTTAATGCTATATGAATACTCGTAGATAACTAAAAAACCGGACAAGTGCGAGTTAAACTCGCGTGGAGAGGGTTCCGTTCCATACATGATTATCTGAAATTTACTAGGTTACATTAAATACCATAGACTTTTTATAGGTTTTCCTGTCATCTATAGGCAAAGATCTATTTTCGGTTTTTTTTTTTTTAATTTAGCCCCAGTAATTTCGGAAATAAGGGGGGGGGGGAATGGTCATTTTTCGCCTATTTTCCTGAATAACATCTAAACTATTTTACTTAAAATTCAAAAGAAAATATATCTAAGATCCTCACAATAAGCCCTTTTATGTGATATGTCACACGATATAGGTGGCATAATTTTTTGTTTTGTTTTTTGTTTACCCCCAAAAAGTGGCCCCTATGTTTAAAATTCATATATTTACGTTACGCGTCCGTGTTGCGGTCACCAACATACATATGAATACCAAATTTCAACTCAATCGGTCCGGTAGTTTCAGAGCAAATTGGCTGTGACAGACGGACAGACAGACAGACAGACACACGAGTGATCCTATAAGGGTTCCTTTTTTCCTTTTGAGGTATGGAACCCTAAAAAGTAACCAAGATGTAGTCGTGAAATCGTTTTTACCGAGATCTAGCTGTCATGTTAACTTTAAAAGTAGTCTTCCATAAATTAGTTTTTAATAACAATAAGTAATGACATTACTGTACGGCAATATGACATTGAGCAAAAAACATTTTTTTTATTAAATAAACCTTTTTAATTTGTTTGAGCTTTTTGGAAAGTTATATTATAATGATTATTTCAATGTAATGTGATTTTCATTCTGAATTTTTATGTTTTGTTAATCATTCTAATAAAAAAAAAATTGTAGTGTTTATGTAATAAGCATAATTTACATTGTGTATATTATTATTAAATTATTTATAAGTTAAAATAATTTTCATGGAATTTAATATAATTAACCTTAAAGCAAAAAGATAAAGGAATAAATTAGTAAGATCTACGTTATATGCTATGCAGTTCCTGGAACCTGGGGGGCTAGCACGACGTGCCCGCGAGTCGTTTGTCGCTCAGTGCGTCTCTGTCAAACTAGTTAAATATGTAAGGGATGCACTGAGCGACAAACGACTCGCGTGCGATCGTGCTAGACGTGCTGGTAGACAATTTATCTAAAATGTTTTCGCAGTTTAAAGTCAAGCTTTTCATCTGTAAGGGGCGGGCACTGAGTTATTAATAATGCATTAATGCAGCGGGTCAGACGGCCAGAGAGCAGGTGGCAGTTACATTCTATCGCTGCGCACACTGTTTTAATAATTCTTCATGCTAGATTTATTTCTTTTTAAGCTTGTATGTTTGTGTAAAATGTATAAAATAAATAAAACATAATAAACAAATACAGCAGAATAATAATACTAAGTAAAATAAATTAAATCTAAAAAACGTCCCCTAGGCATTTTGCCGAAGATGCGGCGTTTAGATATTAAATGCGCTCATGCTAAAGTTACTAAACTTCAATAAGTATACATTGTCGTAAGTATATAGAGTTGAACTTTCTTATTAAAATAAAGCAAAAGTAATAAGGAAGTAACTTTTCGAGAGAAAATTGGTTCTGGTCAGTGTAAAAATATCATTTTTATTCTGATACTCGCCACGAGCCCGATATATTTTCCATCGGCAATACCTCAATTTAAAAAAAGAAACGAACTTTCATACAAAGTTTTTCCGCAATTTAACGCCCAGGTTATCGGGTAAGCTGACAAAGCTGAAGAAGCCCCAGGTCCTGACAGGAGATGTAAATGGAAATGCTCTTTTAAAAATACACCTATAAGTACTATATCATGTCATGTAAATATTACAGACAGCCCTTTATGCAGGGCCTACATGGAGGCAGAAGACAGCCAACCACGTCCTCTTGGCATGTTCCGGCACGTGGCCAACTAGCGGGCAACACACCTCGGAAACCCGTGGTCGCTCCAGGAAGTCGTCAGCAACATTAAGGGTCTGCTAGGCTTCCTACAGGAGCTGGGTTGGCATGAGTAGTGATGCCAACCCACACAATGCAAAATAGGCTCGATAAAGACGTCGACTTGCGGAAATTATAACTATAACCCCCAAAGGGAATGAATTTGTAAAAACCCTTCCTCAGTGTAGTACAGTACACCTACGTTATCTAAAGTGATTTTTTTTTAGACCCACGTAATACTGGTTTAGGCTGCGCGTTGTCTGTCTGTCATCGTTTAATTAAGTAGCTTTAGAGTTGACGTTATATGAAAATGGATATATAATATTTATTTCGGACAAAAGAGCATCCATAATTACATGAACATCACGTATGTTATTAACATGGACTTAATAATTAAGTTGGTAAAATTTAAAAAGCACATTTGATTTACGTGGATGAACATCCAATAAGTGAGGATAGGACTCTCCATCCTTTCAGCCGGACCCTAAGATAAGACACACTTTCATGTAGGTACCTAACTAAACAGCCGGTTCAACTGGTTGTATAGTAAGTTTTATTTTATCATTATTGAAATAAAGTAGTTTGATTTTTATAAACTTGTGGTAGCTTGATGAAAGTATTGATTGTAACATAGAATGGTTTTAGGATTGGGTAGGTATAGTCTCCACAGATGCTCCGCCTTGTTGGCGTAGCAAGTGTAGAGTTAATGAGAACTTATGTATCTAGAGCAAATAAACATTCATTTCATCCGACCTCTTTACTGTTTTTCAGAAGATACTGGTCAAAATAATTCCGTGTAGGCTGTAGCTTCAGCTCAGGTTTTCTTTCTGGATATCATAAGTAGGTAGGTTAGAACCCGCAAAATTTTACCAAATATCATAATTTATTCATGTTTAAGTACCTACATGAAAGTGTGTCTTATCTTAATACAACAATACACATACATACATACATACCATCACGTCCGAAATCCTTAATGGGGTGGGCAGAGCCACAAAACCACTTGTGGCCACGTTCGATTAATTAGTCCTAAGATGGTATGATGAACCGTATGGTGACAGGTGATCAGCCCATCGCCCATACAGATAGTCCACCATGTTGGAGAGGACCCGTCCCTTAGTCGACTTTTACGATATGCCAGGATGATAAGCATCTGCACGCATTCTATGTTATTTCTTCACTCCCAGTGCAGCAGAGGAGGAGGAATACAACAATACAACCCCTATTTGCAATAAATACAAACCGTCATAAACTTCAAACATTGTTGTTGATCGGTAAAAATATAGTTTTCACGTTGCAAACAATATTGAAGTTTTTATTGTGAAACGACACTAAAGTATTTATTTGAAAAATTGTTCTCCGTAAAATATCCCTGAAACTTACCTTTCAAGAATTCTTGACTCACGTATCCAATACTAGTAAAGTATGTGTCCGTGACGGTGCGGTGGCTGGCGCGGCTTCTGCAAATAGAAATAGCTCGGGACGACCGCAGAATATTATCTGTGGAGTTTTATAAGAATTGGTATTGTTTTAATTACCTTTAGGCTTTTGTTGGTGTGGTTCTGTAAGTGGAATGGATGATGTTGCATCATCAAACTCTTCGCCATCACTATCATCAAACAACTTTCGTCCTAAAGGGCACACCCGTTTTTAAATCATTTATAAATTATGTATTTAAGCAATAATGGCTTGCACTTCATAAGATTCAGCATTAAATACTAAGGGGAATGGACATTAAATTAAAAAGATTTTTAGAAAAAAATAATTTATACAAAGTTATACGACAACCCGTTTTAGTTTTTTCTATAAATTTACACATTTTATTCACAATCGTAGTTTTTTATGATGTATCGAGAAGTAGTTTTGTGTATCGTGGTATATATACATTAACTTTGATAACATTTAGTTGGATGTGACAAAAGAAGGTACATATTTTTGTACAACGTTGTTTGAGTAATTAATCAAACAATGTTGTACGAAAATACGTACAATCAACTTACATTTATGTTGATTCGACCTGATGAAAATAAACTGATTAAATATATATAGATATAAACATTTTGCAGGATCTATGATCAAGGCAAAATAAAGCCGTTGGTAAGCCAAGACAACAAGCGCCCCATTGCCAGGGGCGGGTACTAATTGGTAGGGCGACCAAATTATTTTAAAACGATATGCTGACAACGAGAAGGTATACAATTGGGTAATTTATAAAACGTCTAGTTACCGTGAAGTGGCATTTAGTTACAATATTTTGCTACAATTCATTCCTATAGCAGGATTGTGTTAGTAAACAAAGAGAATTCGGACGCCGCTTAATATAAACCCCAGCTTATTTACTATGCAATTTTAACCATCGGATTACTCCGCTAATCCTCACACTATTTCATGTAGTACTTAGTTGAAAACACCGAATAATTTGAGCAGAAAAACAGAATATACACATTTTATACTGGCTTCTCTAATTCATTTGTTAATACTAAGTTCAATTTTATATAATTTTAGAAACAATTAACATGCATAATTTCTTTTGACTAGATAAGGAGCCTAGGGGAAATTGAGCCCGACTCGGCAGTCATACTGTACACTCGAAATTAAAAATACACATTAGACCTCAATATTTCCTTAATACATGTACACATACCTAGGTTAACGACAATAAAATAAACAAGCAATAAATAATTGACGTATTGCTAATGAGTATTTGGAATTTATGAATATTTACATTATTTACAGGTTCATGAAAGCGTATACTTCCCGATGTCCCTTACGATGCAGGCAAGGACTAGTACTAATACAGTATGTACACAACAATATACACGGCTAATCAGTAAATCACAGCTCCTGATTGGAAATTCATTTTCACGACTGATTTAACGGTCGGCCTGTTCTTATTGTGAACTACTACAGTATCAACAAGTAATCCGTGTTTGCTTAGAGGAACATCTCCACCAAGAGCGTGTGCATGTAATGAGCATTCGACAACGAGCATTCAAGCGGTGTGGATGTTGAGCTGAGCATTACACGGCTCGCACGCGAGCACAAACTTCGGTCGGTGTGGACGTTATAATGAGCCACGAGCATTCAGTTCGCAGAAGGGCTGGCTGCGAATTTTCACCCGAACAAAACTGTCGTTGGCGTGCGAATAGCCAAGGAACCTTTTTACTAACATAATATAAGAATCATAATGGCTACTTATAATGTAACTGAAGCGCATTTAATCTGTTCATGATATCCAGTGCACCGGTATTTATTTATGTGTTTTTAATATAAATCGAAACAACAATACGTCTCCGTGTTTTTGTGTAAATATATATATCGAAGCAGTATAAATGAAGCACTCACGACCCCCAGGTGCGACATTTCAACGTGAAATGAGAACGCTAACGAGCATTCGTTGCTCATCTGCGATTGCTCTTTTGTGAATGCTTGCGAACGAATTGGTGGAGACGCCCCTTAAAACGAACAGAGATCTTCAATTTAAGTCGAAATATAATTTTATGTTATTGATGAATATTGTATATACAGAATTTTTTAAGTTAAGTAAATAAAGTCTGTAGAGGTTTACAACAAGAACAAAGTTTAGACTTTTAATGACTAGAAAAGAATACAACCACCATCGATAAGATTTAACAACTATAATAAGGTCACTAATTTAAATTAATAGACTAATAATATGCTTATTTAAAAAGTGTTTTATTTCTTTGGATTATGCCTTACTTTGCAATAAGTTTTATTCAACGTTCTGGCACTTTCATCGAGTTTTAATCTCTATGAGGAAGTAAATACTAAAAGGTATCACAAAAAATCTAAATTTAATTCGAGATCACTTCGGCTTTGGTTTGATAAGTGACTTTCTTGCTCAGATTCCGCTTGAACGACTGATGCCGGCTGTCACTTTCCATGCTTACTTCACTGGACTCTGAATCGGGGCAGTAGGGCGCGGCATCGCACACGTGTCGTTCCACGCACGGGATGGGGTTGTCGAAGGAATGTTCGAGGGTCCTCATACGGTATGAGTCCGGATAGTGCCTGTTGCGCTTGTTGGAGCGCGTGCGCGCGTCCAACGGGTCGCGGCATCAGGAGCAGCGCGCGCGCGGCGGCCGGCACGTGCCCGCGCGCGCCTGACGTCACAACCGGCACATCTCGTGCTGCGACACCGACGAGTACATCATCGTTGCCACTGGGTACTGCAACATGAAACAACTTGAGATTGGTCTCAATGGAATTATGACTCGGCAACAGTCGAGACTGTACGACACTCACGTTAAATTAGGTTAGGTTAGGCTGATTCAGATTCACGGCGCGAAATCTGTCTAGCGCACTTGCCCTTAGCCTGAAAGTGATTCAAATACTTCACGGCCGCGGCCGTGAATCTGAGCGAGCATTCAAAAGGAAAAAGAGTTGAGTAGCGACGAACAAAAGTATCCATTAATTTGTGTGCAATCTCAACCTGTTTTCTTTGGTGTTAGTCGCCAGTTAAATAAGGAAGTTAAACTAAAACATTCATCCGTTGCTTAAGTTACTCTCGCCCACATTATCGAAGTTAGGATAAACATTTGTGGTCGTCGCAATTAGGAAGTTACACAAATGTTTGTCGAGGGCCCGTTAATCTGAGGTGACGCAAGAAACTGACACGGGATGTTTCTGTGTAGCCATTGTATCTCAAGCATCGTGCATGGATTCAAATACATATATAAACACAGCATTTATTCGTTAAAATTTGAAGGAAAGTACAATGGCTACACAGATTTTTGTATCTCGAAAACAAATGAAGATAAGAGAAGCAATATTAAAAGATAAACGATATACACATAAAATACTGTCAGTGTTAGTGTTTGTGTTAATTTGATGTTTGCTCTTCGTGACGACGCATGCAACGCTGAGGGAGGACAAAAGTTTACATCACATTTTGCGATAGTGGCTTACAGTGGGATAACAGAGCATTGCAAACAAGAAAGTAAGTATTTTAGTTAAGGAAACCAAGTGCACATTCAGAGTTAGAACACGACGTTTATAGGCCAGACGATACAATGACGGCGAACCCAGAATTCATTACGTTTTCTGAAGCTCAAAAACGTTTTCATAGCTCTCAGAATATTGGCTATGAAAACATTTTCATGCAATATTATGATACGCTCGCACAGAACAAACTTGTCTGGACTGAGACACTGCGTCTGCAGGTGTGAGAGCACTAAAGAACGTAGGTAATGAATACTAGCTCACAGTGCAATATGTGAAGTTATACAAGTCCACACGTACCTCTTCTAACATCTCTGTGTTGATTAAGTTTAGATTCTCAGAAAATCCATCTACTAGCAATATTTATTACATTATCTTCATTGATCCGACGCGGGGAGATTTAATGTACTTAAGGTTCAGATAAAGATTTATGAATATTTCGCAATAAGGCACTTGGAAGTTTGGAGGAGAGACGGAAGCGATGTGTAAATGTAGCCGAGTCGCTATATGTAAGTCTGTTCGCAGGAGTTTTGTCTAATTTGCTGTATTCCAGTTAGTTCGCTCGATGAGTAATAGCGACGAGTCGAGCGGAACTGAAAGTAAAATAATCAAACCTAAGTAAAAAGCATATGAATTTGCAACTCAGTATAAACGACCCAATTAAAACAGTAGACCATCGCCTAAGCAAAATTGAACAATATTGAGCTAAATTGAACAATCCAGTTTTGAACATAACAGTACATAAAAAAAATGTTTTACAACTCGTCATAACCAAAATAGCAGTGTATTTTTTTCCTATTGAAGTATTTTTACAATAATCTGCCGGTAGTGCTTTATTAGGTAGTTGTTTACCTGCGACTGCTTGGAGCGAAGCTGCGGCTGGTACTTTCGGCGCAGCTTGCGCGGACAACACACGCACAGGATCCTTAGGAAAGCTCTGCAACAATAACAAAGTATTTACTATAGATATAGGTACATACATCTTGGTCTGTGGTCTTCGTACTTATCGTTTCAATGATTTGATTGACTATGGATTTATTACGATAAGATTGATCGACGTGTCAAACGACGCGAATTTAGATACACGGCAGTGTGTCAGCCAAAGTTCGCGACACACCGGCAGTACACGAACCACTTACACGAACCATTTCGAGCCATTTTCGACCCCCCCTTAACTTAAAATTTTATTGACCGACACACTTGCAATTTTGCGGGTCTAGTGAGATCGTTTTCTTCTTGCTAAATTCCAAATTTTATTATGTACTACAAAATGTAATAAGATAGGTATATTTTATTCACACATATACACAGCATTTTTCTAGTCAATCAAAAAACATATTACCTATGGATTCTTCTAGATTCTATTAGATTACTTTCCAAGACCAACCAATGCAAATAAGTTAGAATAGTGTAGTAATTATTAGTGCGTATTTCACCAACACCATCGTGATGAAACGCGATCAACTACCGTGTGTTTTTTTTAAACTTCTCTGCCACTTATGGTGTAATAGAGGAACCAACTTCCGTCTGTGGTGTACTCGAACCACTTTGACATTAAGGCCTTCAAGAGAAGAGTTAATGTTTCCCTAAAAGGTTTGCAACGGCTCAATACCTCCTCTGGGCCTGTTTATGGGTGACGCTGATCAGTTATCATCAGGTGACTCGCAAGCTCACTTGTCTTCCATTTAAAAAAATAAGCAACGCAAACCCTTTAGTTGAAAGTTCATTATTTGATAAATAAATGATTAATAATTGCCCGCGCTCCGGGCGCTAAACAAAGTATTTAAGGTTGCCGTGTTGATTAACTCGCCGGCATCGACGCGATAGGAGAAACTTCCATCAGATTCATTTGGAAATATCATCAAGGAAGAAATTGAAGTTGGCCGTAACGCAGACTCCATTAGCATTGTAATTCCTTTTCCCTTTTCAATAGACTTTGGGGAATTCGATAAAGGTTTAATTAAGTGGTGGTGGGAGTTTCAAACAATGAGTAAGAGATACAACTTTTGTGCGGCTTTAATTATCACTCGTTTCGGTTGATTGCGCTTAAAATGGCGGTCTTTAACCTATTAACGACTTAACTAGTCCGCTTGGATTAAGATTAAATGCTCGGGGAGATTCAGGATTCGATTTGATAAAGCATTTAAATACCGATTGATTGTATTCAATTCGTATTATGGCGCTAAGTCGCACGATTTATCGTACTCTATACACTAAGGATCTCTAACATGAACATTTTAAATAAATGTGGCTGGCTCGTTGTTTCTCTTCAGACTTATATTAACTTATATTCTATAATAATGGGTGCATGCGCTTAAGAATTATTTAACGTTTTTTAAAAGTAACCACTTACAGGTGTCCTAATTTCAACAAACGGATCTTTTTACGAGTTGTTCATGTGCGATACATTTTCCTTTTTTCATCTCAAAAGATTCTTAACTTTGCTAGGAGTCATGATTTACTATGCAACGATTATTCTGTAAGATTAACTTCCCAGTAGGTACTTTACGATTCACGAATGCCTCCAAATACAGCCGGTTTGTTGAATTTAGTCACTTCGTTACCAGCCCGCTGAGACAAAGTCGGCAATTTGTTTTCATTAATTTATGATTTGTTGTCTAGGTACATTAATTCTTCTTGGTTTACTCTTGCTTGATTAAATTGTTCCGACTAAGAAATATGGATTCATCACTTGATACAAGTCGAGTGTTACATTAATAATAATCGAATCGTGCGTACCTAAGTTGTTGATTGGAAATTTGATTATCTATATATATAAAAATTAATTGCTGTTCGTTAGTCTCACTAAAACTCGAGAACGGCTGACGGATTTATCTTATCTTAGTCTTGAAATGTTCGTGGAGGTCTAGGGAAGGTTTAAAAGTACATAGGTTACTTAAATTATTATTCTTCGCAGACGAAGTCGCGGGCACCAGCTAGTAGTTAATAAATATTTATATTTATTAACTACTTTATAAATGTAATATTTGACAATTTTAAATGACATTTGAAGTAATGTACAAAAATATCTGAAAGGCCTACCAGCCCAGCATACGAACTCAGCATAATGATGCGGTTAGAACCACAGCATTGGGTTTCAGCTAGTCGCGGAACTATCATAAATTAAAGCAAGGAGACTAAAACATGGAGACTAAAACATTACCCTTGAATCGTCGACAAACTTTTCATCGAATTTCATTACAGCGAAAACGATTTATAGAATATTCAGTTCCTATAATTTCTTTAGAAGTAATCTCTTTTCATCGATTATATGACAACAATACAACACAAACAATGATGATGATGTTACAAATTTTCTTAATTCGTAGAACAACTGCACAAGGATTATTATTTCTTAAAACATACATTTCATAAACTATTCAAAAGACAGAACAACTAAATATCGAAGTTCATTTTATCGGCATTTTATTACAAATCTTTTTTATTTTATAGTGTATACACAGTACAACATAATTTATCATATGAATGTTAATATAGGTAGGTATATAGCTCGGACTACCCATCTTAAGGACATGACAAAAAAATCACTCTAGGTTAGGATGTAATGTGTCATTGTGAAAAAAAAAGCGAGTAAGATGGGTCAGAGCGGAAGCGACTCGGAACGGTTAGGTTCAAAGGCTAATGCGGGAGCGTAGCGTAGCGAAGCTCCCGCATTGGCCTTTGGTGTTAGTTATTTTTTTATGACCTCCCTGGAAGTCTTGCTTTTTATAAACAATTATTAGTGTTTCATTGATTAGTGGGATGATTCGTATGATATGTACCCACATCCGTTTGCCAGAGTATTGCGTTTAATTCGCCAAACTACACAAATTACTTGTGTATTAATACACAATATTTGAAATGATTTTTTTATGAAACATTATGTACAAGATTTAAATAAAACATGAAATAAAAAATTACGAAATGTAGTTCTGTAGAATAAACAAATTATGAAACAATTATTCCACAATGAAATAATCGGTGATTTAAAAATACTTGATTCATACGTTCGATGATATGAATAGTCTATGAAATGAAAATATGGGAACCGTTGACTTTGAACTGATATTCGATGAAAAGTTTGTCGAAGATTCAAGGGTAAACCCTAAAACATGTGCAAAATAGGAAACAAAAATAACAGAAAATAAAACCTTAAAATTTTCCTGTTAATGTTTAAATGCCGTTACATTATAATTTACTGCATATACTTAAAGTAAAAAAGGCACATAACATCATTTTAGTGATGCACTTCTAACTGGTCTACCTACCTACTATACTATTTAAAAAAATATATAATATTAGTATTGAAACGTATTTTATAAGGTTGCAGAAAAAATTGTCCTTAACTTTTGATTAAAATTATATTTTCATATCCTTATTATATTATTTAATAAAAATTAAATTTAGCTAGGGGAACTAGGGGAAAAAAGCGGGCCGAAAAATTATAATATAAAAATTGTGTAAATATTTTTTCCTGCCTAATCCTGTTAGGAGGGTAGAAGCACCTCGCGAAATATGACAAGACAAATAGCCCGTTTGTTATTTTCGCACTTGTTTAGTGAAAAATGAACGACAGCTTTTTAAATGTTAGGTCACACTCTATCTATCTGATATTTTCAAGTGATATGTAGAAATCTGAACGAAACAATGTTAAATACTTGAAATTCGTAAAATTGCTTTTGGACGTAATAGCTCAGTCCTAAAATTTCCATTAAAAAGTAAATACGCCTGAAGAGGCCTAAAAACCGATTTAATTGAAGTTCTGCTTAGCATCCTAAGTCCGAGGTGCTCATTAGGAGACCCTTAGGCATGCTAAGTGTATAAACCCAACATGCGAAGGCCCGTCCGGCCTTCGCATGAATCCTGGTAATGCTGGAGCAGTCGTATGAGACTACCAGCTTAGGTCAAACCGAAAAAAAAAAGCCTGTAGAGGTCAAGGAGGACATTGCTACCACACCACAGTAACCAACATCTGTCACAAAAAATTCAGCTACGTGGCGTATCTCGGCATTCAATAGATGTCTGCCACAGGCTTGTTGGGAACGTTGAGGGCCGGTCCAGACATCTCCTAGTACGATTTGTCGAGTTGGGCAATAGAAACCTAAGAAGTCTGCACTGAAGGGGTCAAGTGTGGTGATCTCCGAGTTCCTGACCAAACAGAGACAGGTGGTGTTCTGCTCTCAGCACGGAAGCATTTCGGTACTTTCGTCGGCACTAGTGCGAGAGAGACGCACTTAGAGATAAACGATTCTAATGTATCTTCGTGGCATGCATGTTAGGGCCGCTGGTGGTGAGCTCGGATCGTCCCGTAGCCTTAAAATCTCTGTCCCCCCTCGTTGCACTGGGTTTACGTCCAATTCTTTAGGCAATTCGTCTTTGGAATGTGTTCCCGCTTCAGGTAAGCCGAGTCAAGAGCAAATTTTCGTTCAAGCGCATGTTACGCAAGCATCTTTTTAAAAACCCTCATGAGTAATGCATGATATTGGTACTAAAGGTATTAATATATATTAACAATATTTAATTTTTATGTGATATGTGTATATTTTGATGTGTAGTTATATTAAATACTTAAATGATATTTATTTAGGTTTATTATAAACATATATGTCTTATGTATATTATAATATACACCATAGTAGTGTATACTGCTTTACGGTATATACTTCCTGCACCATCCTTAACATGTTTCTGTTTGGCCTAGTGGTTGACTGGTAGAGAATGCCTTAAGGCATTAAGTCCGCCATTTGTACACTCGTATACTGGTTAATAAAGTTTAAATATATAAAAATAAATAAATCAATATTGAATCTTCCAAGAGCCTTAGCTGGCGCGTAAGAAATGGGTATTCGAGCACTGTGGTTCTTGTGCCACACCCCTATATTGGGTCTTTATCCGGATTCATAAATCTTTACAACAGTTTTTTACCTCTCGAATGACGAACTAATAAGTGTCTGGGCACAATTTATAAAGATTGTCACAGTTACTTTTAGATATGCAGATTACGAAAGTTGATAAGCAATTACCACCCTTCTGGGCCAGGAAATAGAAGTGTCAGTCCTGGTTTTAATATTCATCAGCGGCGCGGCAGGACGTCAAGTTACGGTCGTTCCGGTTATTCCGTAATTATATTTAGCCGTGTGTTTACCAACAGAGAATTTTAGAACGAATTTCTAATACTGCTATGCTGCTCATTAATGTGTTGCGGAAGCATGCGAAATTTAATTATACTGAAGTATTACGTTACTTGATTTTTGGAGTTTACTCCTTAAGAATCGATTTTCATGTAGGTATAAATAAGCCCGGGGTATGAAAAATTATGGGGAGTAAAATCAAACTACGATGTCACACTGTCACACGGTACAGAGTCACAAGATGTTAGCCGAAGATGCGTCGGTCGCTTCGCATTGCATACAGATAGTGAATAATGTGTTTCCATTGGTCTCGGATCTCAATCGGAAGACGACGGGACCCGAAGTGTCAATTAATAATTGTATTCAATGAGTGACATGTTTATATTCATTAATATGAAACTTTATTATTTACTGTCAAATTTCAAAATGAAAAATTACAGCATGGTATGATGGGTAGTGGTTTATTTTATAATCGTTCGTAAGGTATAAATTCCTGTCGTTCATCGGAGGTGACTAACACACACAAACGTACGGCTGTTTGTTTTATTAATATCAGATAGGAAACGATACAAAGTATCTACAAGTAACTACAGCCATTCGAACTGCTACACGAGTTTAAGGCATATTTGTAGTCGACTTCAAAGCCAACATTATTGAATGTTAATTTAACACCTAAACGATTTGTTCAACGGGCTACTTGTCTTGGCAATTTATTGCTGTAATTGGGTTATTGTCAAAAGTTCTCACCGGGAAGGAATAGTCCCTATATACTTATTTGCTCCCGGAGAGAACGGTTCAGGTAAAAACAACTGGGAACAGCCCGAATTGCTGCAATAAATTGCCAAAAAAAATTCCTGTTTGCTAAACCCTGAAGCATAAATACATTTTATCTACACCCATATCATAAAACCTCCATAGTGTAATCAAAAACTGTAGGAAATGACCACCATTGTGACAACCAATTAGGTAAAACCTGTGCTGCAATGTTATTACAGTATCGATTTTAGTATCGAAATGAGATTTAATTTTGAACAGCTGTCAAAACTCAAGTGGGTCTCTCTCTATTTTAGTATCCATAGATATTAAACAATTATTGATTATTGCTGAACGAAAGTAGAATTGTTGTTGAATTGAATAGAAAAAGTTGTTTGTAATTTACATTTTAGTTGAAAATATGAATAGTTGTCTTCTTGGAGTGACTGTGTGATGTGAAAATGAGCCGGATATCGGAAATATGCAGCCACGATTGCAACAAATAACTTGTTGCCAGAAAATATTGTTTCCGAACACATCATGGAGGATTTATAATATGTGTGTAGATAAAGTTATGTATGCAACTCTGCATAATTTGGCCTTAAAACACACGTGCGATCTTATTATGAAACTCGCTAAAGCTCGTTTCATGAAAACCGCACTAGTGTTTTAAGGCCTATCATTATGCAACCGTTGCATAAACTACTATTATTTTTATACAAGTTTTCAGAAACGTGATAGTTAGTCAATCATACATTCAATTAAATAAAAGAAAGATTTATTTTGTAAGTATTTTACGGGCTCTTCACATGTCTTAATCTGCTGAGGAGAAGCGCCGCAAGAAAGTCTTTTTTTCAATAAAAAAAAGCCGGTCAAGTATGATTCTGACTCGCGCGCCGAGGATCCCATACTTACCTATGATAAACAGACAGTACCTTGTAGGTACAGAACTCTAAAAAATTTAAAAAATGGCTTTTAACATCCGGGTAACCATTTACAACCTACCTATGAAATAAGACAAAAATAACTTTCGCAAGCTCCTATCTCCGTGCAACCGTCGAGTGTGATACGACTTTGCAAAGGTTATTCCGTTAAACTATTTTTTATGTAACTACTTATTTAGAGCTTTTGGATTCTCTTGAAAGTATCAAAATAATTATGTGGCATAAACGGCCGTATCTTTTGATTGCGTTGACTTAGAAGGTTAATTTTCTCACGGCTCCAAGAGATTGCAGACCTGAATACGTTATATTAATTTCAACTTGATACTTTCACGCGTTCCTGAGAAAAAGGGTTGACACACAGACGGACAGACAGACGGACAAACAAGTGATCCTATCCTTTTCTTCCTTTTGAGGCACGGAACCCTAAAAACAACAATTAATATCAAATTATTTAAAAAAAAACCTAAGACATATACTAAGTGCAACAGACAAACCTAATAGGCACAAATATCGAAAATTAATAAAGTAAAAATAATAAGAACAGGGGAATAATAGGTATATATATGGAACTTCTGATACAGTCAAAATGTTTTATCCAGAAGTCGCACAGATGTACAGGGTCCCTGGGTATCTATTCCACATTGCCATAGCCATGGGTATTGCTATGGATATACAATAATAAGATCTACCAATATCGTAGCAAGTCAATAATTTGTGATATCATTTAGACAATGTCGAATACAGGCCCTGGACAAGTTATTATTAAATTAACTATAGCTCCTGCCTGCGATTTCATTTTCGTGGAATTCGGCTATAGTATTTCTCTCAGGAACTTTTGAATATTTCGTGATAAAAAGTACCCCGTGTCCTATTCCAGGACCAATATGCCAAGTTTTACGAAAATCCATTCAGCCGGTACGGAGTTGAGTGTTACAAACATACAGACCCACACCTACACGAACACAGACTTTCGCATTAATAATATTAAGCAGGATGAAGGAGGTAACTTCATCATAATACTATTATAATTAACTCAATATCTAGGATTTAAAGAAATATCAGATATTCAAATAACCGGGATTTATTTCATAACGTAGAATCCTTTTTGTATCTGAGAACAGATACCTGAATAAAAATATTCTCCGGTAAATCTCTTCAATTTCAATTTGGTCAAGCAACCTAAGCTTGTATAGATGTATGTATATTTAATATTTGAACAACAGTATTTTGTTGATGTTATTTGCTATTACATTAAAAGGCTGTCTAATTGAAATTAGTCGCAATTTTGCAAAATCAATTAGTTTCCGGTAAATGAACGTTACCTTCGCGAAGGGTTGGTTTAGCTAGGGTTGTCACTCTCAGATAACTTCGAAAACAAGACCAGAGCAAAGAGAAACAAAAACTCGATTAAATAACACAAAATAAATAAACAAGAAATTGATTCTGCTGTTGTCTTGGGGTCGATATGGAAATAGCAGTCGGTGACTTTAATTAGCTATCGGATTTCATGGAGTCACCGACTTCTTTTTTTTTTCATATCGAACCCACGAGCACGGCAGAATCAATTCTTGTATACTTATTTATGACGTTATGCAGTCAAGTTCTTTGTTTTTAGGGTTCCGTACCCAAAGGGAAAAACGGGACCCTATTACTAAGGCTCCGATGTCCGTCCGTCCGTCTGGCTGTATCTCATGAACCGTGATAGACTGTTGAAATTTACACAAATGATGTATTTCTGTTGTTGCTATAACAACAAATACTAAAAAACAGAACAAAATAAATATTTAAGGGGGCTCCCATACAACAAACGTGATTTATTCCCCGTTTTTAAAGATAATGGTACGGAACCCTTCGTTCGTAAGTCCGACTCGCACTTGGCCGGTTTTTTATAATTAATATTGTTTTCTCCCATATTTTTAGTTAAAGTTGTGTTATATTTTATATGGACAGTTCGGGTAGCGACAAATGATTACAGAATTAGGTATTTCACACATTCTTTCACTTATAATATATATATATTTATTATAGAAAGTATGAGAGAAAATGCTCTCGTGTCAAGCCGTTTCATTTGCCTAATATGCTAATAATGCCTATGTGGAAAATATCAAGAAACAAAATGTCTTCTAGCATTCGCCATATTGAATTTCCGATGACGTCATATGCCCTAATGTCATCCGGGCATTTAGCCTGAATCATTTGATATCCTATTTGATAAAACCCGTTCAGTATAGTTTTGGGTCTAAGTGGTCTCATACATACGTAATGTATATAAGTAATGGAGTGATCACATATATACATAATCACATACCTAACATACAGAGATATTCGCGATAAATATAACCCTCCTTTGCTACGCTGCAGTTCGGTAAAAAAATAACTGGTATATGTTTCTTAAGTTACATGGTGCCAAATATGTGTAAACATGTAAATTCAATGATTTTTTCGGATGATGATGACGCTACGTGACACAAAAGTAAACTTAAGGATGTATGCCACGTCAAATCCGCAGTAAATGTATTTTATTTTTCTAGTTTTGTTTCATTTGCACCAAATAACGGCAATGAGTAATTTTGTACGAATAATGATTTAAAATGTACTAATTGTGTGATTATTAATAATTATTTAGTATGTGAAATAAAATCAGAACCTGATTTGACTACTCGAGTCATAACCAATCAATATTCAGTTTTTAAAACGGTCCGGACACATGGAAATTCAATCAAGAATATTTCCGTGGGAGCAACGGTAACGACATTATTTTTTCATCATAAAATCGAGGAGAGTACGATACAAAGTTATAGAAAATACATTTTCTGATTATAAAAGTACTATGGGACAGAAACATTTTTCGCTTTTTCTTGTAATTTAATCAACTTCAGGTACAAATAACACAGGCACAGCACATAACACATGTAATCTTAAATGTCATTTATCTCCTTTAAAAGAACGGTAAAGTGGTTTTATTTTTTATTACACTCATGTGAAACGACTAATACTACCATACTATTCAATTTCAGCGAAAAATATACAAATCGTTAAATTGGGTATACATCCTTAAATCAAGTGAAGAATTTAACCAAGATTAGGGCCAACCCTATCAAGTCTCGTCTGAGATGGTAACTCTGCTGGCTTGAGGATAATGAGTGTTTACCTACTCATGTAGACTCTACTTATATCCGATTCATTACTTCCACCTTTATTATGCGAATAAATGAAATAAGAATTCAGTAGAATTAAATAAGGTAGACAGTCAATAAAATTGTAAGGGTTTATGCGATACTTTCAATGTTTATTGAACAGTTGTTACAGTGTAGGAAATATACAATTTGTTTTTCATAAAATAGCACGTCAATCTCATAGGTCCAACTAGATGACAATTTTCGCAAGCTTTTGCAATGAGAAAATTCGTTTCGTAATAATAGCCTTGGTTAAGGTTGTAAGTATGAAATGGGTCCAATTCGAAACGGTGATGGCTAAATATAAAACCGACTAAATTTAAAATAAGAAACGTCAAACTCGATTTTATATAGCTCCAAGGTTCAAAATCGAGTCTGACGGTTCTTATTTCAAATTTAGCGACTTCTAAATTAGGCGAAAACACGTTCGAATTGGCCCCAGCTAAATTTTATCGAATTCAAATCGTGGTACGAGTATATAGTGACACCACTCATCTTGTACTCACCCTCACCTCACTACTGTAGTAATTTAGATGCATAACTTAATATTTTTGGTCCGCTGGCTTGATATTTGACCTTTTAACTTACGGCCTAAGACAGCCAAGCTAGCAGCCAATCTAAATCAGAATTATCCCAGAATCTGCTTGGTCATGACTATCTATCTAGTTTGGAACGGGGCAGAATGATTAACTTGCAAAGGGGCAATTATTAAAGTTATGCCGACGCAAATTATCTTGGTCTTGATAACAGTGTAGAATTACAAAATAGCTATTAATAATATCTGGTGGTGCAAATTAGGTGCAGAATGAAGCCACGGTAAAATATACCACGGTTTTGGCCCGCAAATATTTGTTGTTGATTTGTACATAGAACATAGAATCACGCCCGAAATCCCTAATGGGGTGGGCAGAGCCACAAGATTACATGTGGCCACGTTTGATTAATTAGTCCTAAGATGCAGTCCTAAGATGATGTCTTATGATGTAGATGTTGATTTGTATTTAGTTCTTAGAATAAGAAACACATATAAAAGTTTTAATGTGATGTTTAACGGCTCGCCATCTTTTGATTCTACTTGCTTTGTACCTTGTCTCATATGACATGTCATGTATAAAACTATCCAAGGTACATCTGTAAGTAATTACGGTATTTTATCACTTTATTAAAAATCCCTTTTATGTTTTTTTTTACGACCAACTAACTAGCCAATCAGCGAATCTCCGTGGATTCTTGCAGTAGTCGTAAGAAACTTAAATGCCCTCCACTGAAGTGTTATTAAAACTTGTCTGCTCAGAATGTCTGGCGAGCTTCTTGAATATTAATTAAGCGCTTACCAATACTTTTACGTTTTTGTTAAGTAATTTGTTATTTTTGACGGCAGCTAAAAAGCTGAAAGTTTCGTGTTCTACCATAAAATTGTTTCCGACATCATGAAAAGTTGAAATAATCAACGTGACATAAAATTTCAGATCAAGCATATTTTTAAACAAAATATCTTCATTTAATGCCTTATGTTAAGCTTTTTGCCACCAATAACTTTCATTCTGTATTTTTACGAAAGTTTATTTGAAATATAGCATTTCCCTGTTTGTTTCTTTTAATTCTGATAATCACCGCTTTCTTGCGAGCGTTCTAAATAAGAAAAGCCTCGATACAATATATGAGCATATTAAAATTATTTCATATTTTTCTCTCCTCCTCAGTTAGCTGTGTTTAGTACAGCTAACGTATTATCATAATGCGTATATTAAACTAATTTTGCCTGTTATTCAAAACGGGCCCACGTAATGTTTTGTGGAAGCACGCTGTTCGTTGTAAGGTAATGGTTTCCCGTGATTAATGGTAGCTTTTTCGCAAAAGTACTCCCATATTAATCGTTTTTGGGAGTCCGGCAAAAACGGGAGTTCTTGGCACAGCCTATACAGCAATTTTGTTGCGCTTACTTTGCTGTATTTACCCGTAGTCGTTATATCTTGAAATCGATACTATCGAATGATGATATTTTTTGCCCATCGCCAATTTTTCTATTTAAAAAATTAGTTCCTTTAAGCGGACTACTGACGGTGCCTCAATATATAACAGATATCAATATGGTTTTCAAACAAACATTTAAAATCATAATTAAAAGATTGACACACGGATTGTTGCCAAAATATTATCCGGTAGGAAGCTACTTGGGTTTTGTTTAGTTTAGCTAAGATAAAGGAGTATATTCACGACAACTGATGTTCGTGTTTCTGAGTTGGAAAATACATTCGATAAAGTTATGGTATAGTTACGAGTCAAGAAAGCTCAAGCCGATAGTTATCCATTAATTTATTATTAAGTGTTTAAGTACCCTGTTAATGACCTACTTGGAAGGTATAGGTTTTTTATGTTTTGTAATGTCAAGTTCGTTTGTTTTTCGGTTACTGTCAATATACTCTTAAGCTAGCACGGTGTTTCCCGTTCGTTCCCCATTTTCTCCCAGTTTAACCAGCATTGTAGTCCCATCAGTAATATATGGTCCTTCTCCCGCGTTTTCATAATATTCGGGAGAAATGGGTTACGAAACACGCGCAAAAAGTGCACAGAGGTATAAACCGACAGCACCGCAAGACTCGGCCGAATCCAGTCACAGTGTTAGTGGTTCAGCACAGGAGCAGGCTGCCCGTGTACCGGAGGCCCACCGTGCGTTGCCCGCCGCCGATGGCGGCGACGCGCCCCCGGTAGCTGCCGATTGCTCCTCGCAGTCCACGTTTCACGACCGGACCCTCAGGTCGCCAGTGTCGACGGCACGATCAACTCATTCCTCAGAGACGGTAAAAGCTAAAAAACTCGCCGCCGAGGCACGACACGCACATCGCCTCGCCGAATTAAAGCAGGAACAGTTCGAGCTCGAACGAAACGCAGCCGAACTGGATCTAAAAGCTGAACTTGCGACTATCGAGGTAGAAAACAGTAGAGCTAGCTTTCGTGGCAGCAGTGGTCATCATATTCATGTAAAAGAGTGGTTAAATGCTGTACAATCCGACGTCGGCCCACCAGCGGCAAGGCCCGTCCCTGAACAACCCGACCTTATGGGCACGTCGGGCGCCGCGCCCCGCCCGATTGATATGCACACTCACAATCCTTACAACACTATCAACCGGTCAACATTCCACATTAATAGACTCGATACTTTACTACTCTTTAACATTTTGAACGATTTTCAGGCACCAAGACAAAATGCTCCTGATGTTAACGACAAATTACTCGCGACCCTGGAAACCATGGTCGCCTCTAATCCCAAGAAATCAACCATTAAATTACCGTTATTTGACGGCACATCACCTACCGAGTGGCTAGTATTCAAACGTATTTTCTTAGACACACAGGCGTCTTACACACCGGTCGAAAATCTAGCCCGTATAAGCACTTCACTACGCGGAGCTGCACTCGAGGCTGTGTATATCCTGCTGGTGTCCACATCCAACGCTACAGAGGTAATCGACGCCCTGGAGATGCGTTTTGGGCGTCCTGAGAAGATCATCTTACGGGAGATCAATTCTGTACGTGCTTTACCCAAGGTTAGCGCGGAGGGTAGCGACCTAGCTAGCTTTTCGTGTCGTGTAAAGAACTGTATAGGAATTATGAAACTTCTAGAGCAACGTGATTATCTGTATTCTCCAGAATTATTCAATTCTCTGATTCAGAAACTGTCACCTATAATTCGTACGAAATGGTACGATTATGCAGGACGACAGATGGATAAACGTGTCACTAAATTGGAAATGTTATCGACTTTTCTAACACGCGAAGTTGAATTTCAAACAAAGTTCGGCATTATACACGATTATCCAACTGCTTCGCAGTGGACTCAACCACCCGCCGAGAAAAACATTCGCTCTGCCGATTCTGGTGAAAAGGCTGGTGGCCATATGAATAAGTCTGTAAATAAATGCATATTTTGTAACAATTCCCACAACATAAACAAATGTGAAAATTTTCTGACACTGTCTGTAAATGACAGATGGCAGTGGGTCAAGAAGAATAAAGTCTGCCATAGATGTTTAGAAAATAGACCGCATAGGTTCAACCTTTGTAAAGTAAAATTTCCTTGTAGTGTAGGAGGCTGTACATATAAACATCACTCTCTATTACATAATCTAACCCCAGACCAAAATATGCTAGCACATGCCGACTTGGAGGATTTTTCCTCGGATTCCGAATCCGAGACCACCCAGTTGACAACGCAAGCCGTACTCGAAGACAAAAAAATCGGACGAGATGACTATCAAGTTGAAATTTCGGCTCATGCTGCTTCCACGTCCGCCTCAACGAGTATTGGTAAGCCGTTATGTCGGCCATTGCTTAAAGTCGTCGCGGTCAAAGTATCTGGCCCGCGAGGTAGCGTGGATACTTATGCGCTATTGGACGATGGCTGTACAGCCACGTTCATTGATTCGGAGATTTCGAAGCGTATAGGAGCAGACGGACCTTCGAAAAGAGTTCGGATTGATTGTGTAGGTGGGTTATCACGTGATTGTCATACGCAATACGTTGATTTTAATATTAAAGGACGTCATTGTTCTAAGACCTTCCGAGTGTGTGGAGCACGTTCAATTGAAGGATTAGGCGTTAGCTATCGTCCTGCGTTAAATAGAGATGATTTAAATAACTGCCCCTATCTTTCTGACTTATCTGATGTTTTATGTTGTGAGAGTGCGCAACCGATGGTTATTATTGGCGTTGACAACTGGCAACTTACGATTGCATCTTCGACACGTGCCGGTAAGAAAAACCAACCAGTTGCTATCCGTACTGCTCTGGGGTGGGTTTTGTACGGTTTTATATCAAGCAAAACAGCTCGAGTCGATATTTCTCATCACGCTCATACTCTTGACACGTGCGATAGCCAGTATCGTATCGAGTCAACAGCTCAAGTGGATATTTTACAGCACGCCTTTACCTCAGAAATGTATGATAACGATTTTTCTATAGAATCAGCCATTAAAGAGTATTATAAATTAGATTCCATTGGAATAATAAAAAAAGATCACCGCGGTTCTTCAGACACACATGCTTTGAAAATTTTAAAGGATACTGTTCGTCGACTTCCCGACGACGGACGATTTGAAGCCGGTCTTCTCTGGCGGCCCGAAATTACATCGGTACCTAATAATTTTAAATTAGCGCTCTCTAGATTCTTATCCCTCGAAAGGAAGTTTAAAGCAGACAAACAGTATGCTGAACTGTACAGGAAAAATATTCACGCAATGCTAGACAAAAACTACGCTGAAGTGTGTAATGAACCCCCAGTAGGAATAACGTGGTATCTCCCACACTTTGGCGTCACTAACATTCATAAACCCGGAAAATTAAGGGTCGTACATGACGCGGCGGCGAAATTCGAAGGTGTTAGCCTTAAGTCCCTACTTTTACCTGGGCCTGATCTGCTTCAGCCTCTTCTCGCGATACTCATGCGGTTTAGAGAAGAGCCTGTCGCACTCACGGCTGATATCCGAGAAATGTTTCCTCAAGTACGTATCAGGAAACAGGACCGGGATGCGCAGCGTTTTCTTTGGCGAGACCATCCAGAGGAGAAAATCAAGCTGTATCGCATGTCAGCTATGATGTTTGGTGCATGCTCAATCCCTTGTACCGCTTTATATGTCAAAAATTTAAATGCCACAGAATTTCAGCATACGTATCCCGGTGCTGCGCATGCGACAATTTTTAATACGTATATGGACGATTATATCAGCTCTGTTAGCAGTCCAGATAAAGCTGCACAATTATCTCATGATATAGTACAACTCAATAAAAAGGCGGGATTTGAAATGCGTGACTGGATTTCTAATGACCCAGCTGCACTCTCATTAGTGCCGCCTGAACTTCACTCTCAAAAACTAAACGATGTTAATTTGGGAAACTGCGACAACCAAACTTCGAGAGTACTCGGACTGATCTGGCAACCACTTTATGACGTCATTAGTTTCAGCCACGGTCTAAAAGATGGCGCTAGTATACAACGACTTAGCAAACGTGACGCGTTGTCTCACTTAATGCGTATTTACGATCCTTTAGGCATTTTGGGCCCCATAGTATCGAGAGGACGTGTCATGTTCCAGTCTATTTGGCGACAGAATTTGGGATGGGACGATAAACTTCCTCAAGCTGATCAAAAATTGTGGGACGAGTGGTTCCAAGATGTACAAGCTTCATCGCGGTTACAACTGCAGCGATGTTACAGCTTGAGCAAGTGCGAAATTATGCGCCGCGAGCTTCATTTATTTAGTGACGCCGCAGAGTTAGCATTTTCTGCAGTAGCATATTGGCGCTTTATTTATACAGACGGTACAGTGAAGCTCGCGCTCATCGGTAGCAAAAGTAGAGTTAGCCCACTAAAACCAACTTCCATCCCACGCCTGGAATTACAGGCAGCGTTGATAGCTGTTTGTTTCGCTTCATTCATTTGTGAGTCACACACACATAAACCTTCAAGTCGCACCTTTTGGTGTGATTCTCTAAACGTTCTTGGCTGGCTACGTAGCGATGCACGTTCATTTAAACCATTCGTAGCCCATCGAGTCGGCGAGATTCTGGAAGCCTCCAATGTAAAAGAGTGGAGGTGGATTCCAACCGCACAAAACGTAGCTGACGACGCCACACGCACTAAGAGAATAGTTCTGAGCAGAGAATCTCGTTGGATCCGTGGCCCTGATTTCTTGCTATCAACAGAGAGCGAGTGGCCATCATTACCATCTGTAGAAATTAACGATACAGCTCGTGATCATTAAGAAAAAAAAAGGGTAGCCTCACGTGACCATTGCCATCTTATTTCGTTGAACTCCAACCCATTAGTAGTCAGCCCAGAACGAGTAAACTCTTGGATAAAATTAATAAGAGCTACGGCAACAGCCCATAAATTCCTGACAATACTGAAAAACAAAAGCCAGAACAAAAACATCACTGCCGAAGACTTACAACTGGCAGAGATACATGTCCTGCGCAAAAGCCAACTCGATTCATTTCCTGACGAATTTGTCTGCCTGTCCAACAAACAGCAATTATCACGAAAAAGTCGCTTATACAATTTGTCTCCTATCCTGGGTGAAGATAAACTGTTAAGACTCAGTGGAAGAATTAACTGCGTGCAAGAAGTCAAAGACAGCGTGAAAACTCCAGTCATTTTAGACCCCAAGCACCCAACTGTCCAACTGCTGATCGCCCACCATCATAAAAAGGCAGCGCATGCAAACACGGAGACTGTAGTTAACGAGATGCGTCAGGTCTATTGGGTTATAAATCTTAGAAGCGCTGTGCAATCCGTCGCTCGCAACTGCCTAATGTGTCGTCTCAGACGTGCGCAACCGCCGGAACCACCTACGGGGGATCTTCCACCAGCTCGATTAGCCCATCACCGAAGACCCTTTAGTTTCGTCGGACTAGATTATTTTGGGCCAATTCAGATTTCCATCGGAAGAAGGAGAGAAAAACGTTATGTGGCGCTGTATACTTGTCTTGTAGTTCGCGCTGTTCATTTAGAAGTCATACACAGCCTTTCAACTGACGCTGCAATGATGAGCCTTCGACGTTTTATTGCCCGCCGTGGGACCCCGAGTGAGATATGGTCCGATAACGGCACAGCATTCGTAGGTGCCAATAGACTCCTCAAAGACCTATACGGAGAAGCCATAACGCACTTCGCTGCCAATGAGAAAATTTCTTGGCGGTTTATACCTCCCTCAGCGCCCTTTATGGGTGGAGCGTGGGAACGACTAGTACGATCGATCAAGACTGCAATAAAAGTAACTCTACGAGAACGTTCCCCGTCAGACGAAATCCTACAAACTTTTCTACTGGAGGCGGAGAACTTGGTGAACTCTCGCCCCCTTACACACGTGCCAGCTGATCCCGATTGCGAAGAAGCGTTGACGCCTTTTCATTTCATCCTCGGTTCATCCTCTGGCCGACCCATACCAGCTTCACTGACGGACGGAGATTTGCTGGGCAGAGATGGATGGCGAAAAGCGGCTAGATTATCAGACCATTTTTGGATGCGATGGATCCGGGAGTACCTCCCCAATCTAACACCCCGTCGTGGAGGAGGTACAGTTACCCAAGTAAAAGAAGGAGACCTAGTTTTAGTGGCGGACGGGCAACTCCCCAGAGGGACCTGGCCCAGAGGTAGAATTACTAGAGTTTACGTTGGCCCTGATGGTATTGCTCGAGTGGCAGATGTAGTAACTTGCGCTGGACTACTCAAAAGACCGCTAAAGAAGTTGGTGCTCCTAGATTTGTGAGGACTTCTACTTCTAAAAAAGGTGGAGCATGTTAATGACCTACTTGGAAGGTATAGGTTTTTTATGTTTTGTAATGTCAAGTTCGTTTGTTTTTCGGTTACTGTCAATATACTCTTAAGCTAGCACGGTGTTTCCCGTTCGTTCCCCATTTTCTCCCAGTTTAACCAGCATTGTAGTCCCATCAGTAATATACCCATTACTAGCTTTTGCCTGTGAATTCGTCCGTGTGGAATTCATTTATCGCACGCAGAGCCCAGCGAGGGGTAGCATTTCTCTTATATCCTGTATTTCGTCGGTTATGATAGTTGAGAACCGTGTATGAGCAGTTTGTAATATCCGCGTAAATCCAAAAAATCGCAAAATTGAGATTTTGCGCCTATAGGTTTTACACGCTGCACTGATTTTATTTTGCTTATAACTAATTTTTGTTAAAAAATATTCTTACGCGGTTTTTACAAACTGCTCATACGCGGTGTTTAACTATTACCGACGATGTATGAAATTTCCTGATTTTTCCTGGATACCTAGATTAAAAGTATCCCATGTCCGTCTCCATATAACGCGCTAAACTGACTACATTGCTTACCTACTCAGATAACGGTTTTCTGTTAAAATTAACAAGTAAAATCGATCACATTTATTTTTCATACTTTAGGTACAACCAACAAAATTTTCCCGTGATAAAATGAGGGCGTCATTTTATGCTGGCATTTCAATTGGCTCCATTTGCCAAATTTCTGTGTTGCATCGCTTTTTTTTGACTTAAGAAGAGAGTAGGAGCACGAATATTTGGCAAATACAGCCCAATGGATAAGCTTTAGACGCGATGTTAGACTTCGGGGGACGTTGAGCGGTAGAAGGCTATTCGATAATAAAACGGAACTCATTAAAACTTAATCTCTCTCTTGTCAATTTCTTTTAAATTTATCTCTCTAGAATTTAGGTTAATGTGACAGTAAATTTTATGAATCTATCACGTGTCTGTATATTCTGAATATATTGGCACGCAATATACCTAGCGTATTATCGTTACAAAGCGGAAAAAACGCTGATACTTTCTACGAGGCAGGGAAAGAGTAATTTACAAAAATTAAAGTACAAGCCCTTATGAAACTTCACTTGTTATTTGGTTAGTGTTAGTATGATCGGTTCAAATCTTGAAAGTTATTTTTTTCATCACACTTGCTCGGAAAGGCTGTTATTATACGCAGGCGTACAGAGCAGCTGTAGCCTACTTACCTCCCAAGGGCAGTTATGGATTTTGTATGGGTTATAACTCCCGCTGACGGCGGGTGAGCCGCAGCCGGCGGAGCTGCCCCGCGCTGATCGCAACGTACGCTCAGTTTATGAACACCCACCTGATGGTAATTCACGATGTAAAATGGGAATAAAATTAATATATATACTTTTTTTTGCCTAATTTTTATATCATTTCCTCGCAAATGTGATGAAAAACATTGTGTGTATCACGGGCAGTAAGGGGAAACAAACTCGAGTCATAAAAGCCCTCGCTTATCGGCGTCGGGCTTCTAACAGACTCTCGTTAGTTATCCTCTTCTTACGGCCCTAGATGCACAATGTACTATTATTCATTCCCGTAAACAGAATAGACCGTCTCAACACGAGAAGCTCTCAGGCCGGAGGCGATTAAGGTTCCTATACTCCTCCAACCGACTGCTCGTGTGGTGCCAGTGTGCCCTCCTGAACCCGCCTATTGAGCCTCTTTGTCTCTCCCTCCAGGGTGTGGCCCAACGTCTCCGCGTCCTTGCAGCAGAGCTGCTGGCTGGGTGTAGTCATCGGAACGGAATTAATTCCCGTAATTAGAATAGGCTGAAAGGTGCACATAATTATGTAAATCCGATGACAGTACAGTATTTAAAAACACTGAGCAAAATAGCTTGTCAAAAAATTATTTCATTTTAATTTTCCAAAAATTCGTTCTGGACAGAGGACAAGTGTGGTGACTTAAAGGTAAAGTAACAATTGGTTTTCGCGCCGTTTGTGTCTTTTATTTCAATCTTACCTCAAGCCGTTTTCTTTGCCTCAGCGGCCCATCGCGTGATGTAAACAGGTTATTAAATTAATGCATGGTGAGGTTTCTGTGTATAATTGCCCCGACCTAAATGTTAATTTCTTTAAAACATGTTCTTAATATTATTGTTGGTATAAGCACCATAAATGTGTAATTATTACTTAACATTTGATAGAAACGGCCGAATAAAACATTGCATAAACTAACATAGGCTAGATGCTAATGGTACTGTAGATTATACTTACAAATTATTTAATGGTGCAATGAAATACAGTTAACTGATGTTGATGAAGCCCACTGCGGATTGCTTATTTCTGTTAAATAGATTAGGTATTTGACGAAGCCTGTTTGCTGATGCATTTGTGTAGGTACTTACTTGACGAAGCCTGCGTTACGGATTCCATTTATGTCATATTATATTGATGCAATAATGATATTATTAAATACTTATTAAAATATGAATAAAAAAAGTTAACTGATTGTATAAATTAACTAAAAATTGGCTTTTTCTGACCTGGCTTTTTCAATTATCTCCTTTAGATTCGCTTGATTGTCTTGCAATAATAAAGCAAAAGTGTCTCTGCTTGAGGATCAACACAAGATTTAATATTTTCTTTAAACTTCTCTGGTTTCAGCAAGCAACTAAGTATCCTGGAAAAAGTGTGGCTATTTATTTGTTTGTTACGTTTCCACAGCTTAATTATTCAACTGATTTCAAACATAACATCTGGGGTCCTTACCGATACACTTCGACCCTATGGGAGATTCTGATACACAGTATTTGACAGAGATGTATTTTGGAGTTAGCCAAACGGCAAGGGATACTGTTTATTTCAGGAAATTTCAAACATCCCTCGGGATTGGCGATTAATGAATTCGTAGGCAACAGCTAGTATTTCAATAGCTATTATCTTATTTACGAACAACACATGTCATGTTTAGCCTTGAATTAAAGTTTGAAAGTGAACAAAGGGGTTGCCTGCGCCGGGGCAGGCTTGCCAGTTCCGCACCTGCCGCCGGATGCGGATGCTTTATGGCGGTACAGTTGTGTCGCGAACAAAGCGCCTGTCATTAACACCCGCTTGGAAATATCATGATTATTTCTTTCATTGCCAAGGACTCGGTAGTCGGGTCTGTTTGTAGCAAGTTTGCGCTATAAAGCGAGAAAATACTCGCTACAAGCATGGCACAAGTTTAGAAATGAATGAAGGGATACTTTTAAGCGTGTACTGGTTGCTATAAAAGGTGAATATTGAAATGATAAAGGGCGTTATGACTGGTGTGGCTAAAGATTAAGTAAAACAAGTTTAAGCCGTTGAGTGTGACTTTCTTTATTTCATTTTCATCACACTTGCTCGGAAAGGGTGTTATTATACGCAAGCGTATAGAGCAACTATAGCCGATTTAACTCCTCTATGGGCCCCGCCGTCAGCGGGAGTTATAAACCATACAAAATCCATAACTCCCTAGGGAGTTATGGATTTTGTATGGTTTCGAACTCCCGCGGGCAGTTAAGTGCGCCAGGTCGGCGGAGCTGCTCGGGAGCCGCAGCCGGCGGGGCGCGCGCGACCGCAAGCCGGCGGAGCTGCCCCGCACTGATCGCAACGTACGCTCAGTTTATGAACACCCATCTGATGGTAATTCACGATGTAAAATGGAAATAAAATTAATATATATACTTTTTTGTCTAATTTATTTCCTCGTAAATGTGATGAAAAACATTGTGTGTATCACGGGCAGTAAGGGGATAACAAACTCGAGTCATAAAAGCCCTCGCCTATCGGCTCTCTCGTTAGTTATCCCCTTCTTACGGCCCTAGATGCACAATGTACTATATCTGGTTTTTAATAAAAGAACAAATGCCGTGACGCACATTCCTAACTATGTCAAAATCAGGTTTAATATTGAACAAAGCTAGTAACTTCCAAAGCCAATGCCCAATGACGAGATATAGCCACATAATGCCTCTGAAAAGTAAACAAATAGACATATATAAACTAACTTAATCCGGCGAATTCACGAGGCGCTGAGTTGTAAATGATTTCCACAGATACCTGCTCCACTCGTGAAGCATCGGATCGCATTCGGCTGTGGTTTGTCACTGTTGCGGGCTACCACAGAACCTCTGACCAATATTCGATACTTTGTGTTCCATCCCTCTCACTCTAGCGTTATGATAAGTAAGCGTGAATGCGACAAAAGTAACGAAAGGCTTGTTTCATAGTAGCCCCTTCAGCCTTGCCATTGTTCTATCATTGCGAGTATCCATTGAAATGGCTTAAGTTTCAGGAGTTTGGTGCGAGTTTCAAACTTTTATAATACTGTTTCAGCAAGCGGCTTGGGTACAGTTGTGTTTCAGTTTTAAAGTAAGTTTACTAACATAACAAAATTTAGCTAAATATAGTTTGTTCATAAATAATAATATAATCTTTGTTACATGATATGTGTGACGTCCATTACGAGTGCCAATGTTCCAATTCAAGCCAACAGATGGCGTCACACTGCGTTTGCGTCGCGCTTCTGCCGCACTCACAATATGACTGGGCCTTTATAGTTGGTGCCTTCATATGAAATTTTAGTTTTTCGAAATATTAATTTGCTTATAACTTGTATCGCCTGAAAAGATAGCTTATGGATAATCCTTGCTCGAATGTAGACTAGACACTTGTAAGACAAGTTCCAGTTGCATTTTTGCATTTATATAATAGCCATTTTTTCAGGGTCCGTACCTCAAAAGGAAAAAAACGGAACCCTTATAGGATCACTCGTGTGTCACCAACTTACATATATGTACCAAAGACAGTTGGTACAGATATGTATCGTAACGTAACGTAACGTGATTAAATTAATTATAAACATGGCAGGGGGGGGAGGAAATTAGAAAATTAAAAAAATGCAGACTATAGCGTGTGACATATCAAATGAAAGGGCTTGATGTCGGGATCTGCTATTTGTTTTATAATTTTAAGATAAATAAATGGTTTGGCCATTAACTCGCAAATGTCCGGTTTTTAGTAGGATGTACAAGCAAAGTATTTGTAGCCATGAAAGGCCTAAAAAGGGTTTCTATAAACATCTCCCCAATTCAACGAATCCTCTTAATTACATGAACTCAATTCGCATGCCAAGCAAATTCCGTGTGTTACTAACAAGGGTTAATTGAGATTGCGGCATTCACGTAAGGATTTTAGATACGGTGGACAAAGCAATGGAAAACTTACGTGCATCAACCCTATTTGATCTCGCACTCAATTAAATAGCTGTCTCGCTCATAATTAGGCACGAATAAAAAACACTAATTTAATGTAGTTAGCGAAGATCAGGGGCGGATCCAGCCCTCAAAAGACACAGCCACGTGAAAATCAGCCAAGTGCGAGTCGGAGTATGAACTTGCTCATGATCGATATAGGGCATTCCTACAATGGACGTCACAAGTCTATTAGGGTTGTGGGCATGCCCATTGTGCCCACAACGGTGGATCTTGGCGAAGATGCAGAAAAATTATAGATTGTTTCAAAATTAATATTGTCTTAAATTAAGTTCATTGTCTATTGATATTGGGGCTAATTCGAAACGGTGTCACCTAAAGTTATATAGCACCAAGTTGACAACTTGCTTGGTTAGCACCAAGCTTACAAATTCGAGTTCGACATTGGATCCAATTCGAAACGTTGTCTTCTTAATTTAAAATTTCCTAAACTTAAAATAAGAAACGTCAAGCTCGATTTTCTTTAGCACAAAGCTGTCAAAATCGAGTTTGACGTTTCTTATTTTAAGTTTAGTGACTTTTAAATTTAGCAAACCCATTTTTGAATAAGCCCCATTACTTATTTAAAGTTTAGCATCTTCAAAATTTACCGAACACACTTTCGAATTGGTCCCATTATGTTATAGTTTTGTTATTTATACTGTTTTGTAATTTATCTAACTGTAAAGAATATAACTGTATTTTGCATGTGCTTAATTTAATGTAGTTATCCAACACAGGAACATCGTTGTTCAGGCACAAGCGGTATGTTTCTGTATAAGTTTGTAAATTCTTAGTAATTTCAATAAAGATTCAATTTTATTATGTCAACTGCTCTCACCGGACGCCCAATACAGGCTCAGCCTGATTTGAGGTCCGTCAGATATCAGCGATATAATATATTAATATATATATATATATATCTATATAATGGTATTTGCGTTAAGGGAAATTTGTTAAATTGTAACTTATAATAAAACATTTTATTATTATTAATGAAGTGTGACTCGGGTACGCGGTGTGCCATCTAATGCCTTCATTCAAAAGCGTCTACGAGTACCATCGCGTCGGTTCATCATACCATCTTAGGACTAATTAATCAAACGTGGCCACAAGGAGTCTTGTGGCTCTGCCCACCCCATTAGGGATTTCGGGCGTGATAATATGTATGTATGTATGTGTATAAAACATTTTATTATTATTAATGAAGTGTGACTCGGGTACGCGGTGTGCCATCTAATGCCTTCATTCAAAAGCGTCTACGAGTGGGCGGGCTGACATGGCGCCATGATTCCAATCAACTGTGTGTAGCAGTTACTACCCTGTACATAGTGTCTATCTTAGGCTAAGGCCTCACCGGAAGTGGCTCGCTTAGCGGCAAGTGCTTCGCTGAGTGTTTAGATGACATATCGTCGTGAATGGACTTACGACATGTTACGCGCTTAGTGATACGTTACGCGCACTCCTATTAAATAATCTTTCATCTAAAGGCCAAAAAGACAAAACTAGTTTTAATCGGTACGGTTTAGTTGTGTCAAAATGTATGGAACTGTCAGTCCCAAATCAGGTTTAACTAGGTACTTAAATTGGGTATAAGATATTGGTGCAAGTGGCCATAAGCGTGCCAAATCCGGTGTGGCCAAAGATCTCAAAAGGGAGTGGCTTTGACCTTACTGCCTACCCACACTTACGTCATTGTATAAAGAGGGAGGAAGTAAGTTATCTTCATACAAACGCACCGCGCGCGGTTTGTAGGTATGTGTGCGCCAAAGTATCTGTGCTTCGCCGCACGCCACTTAAACAAAATCTCGACCCGTTTCCCCTTACTAAACGGGTCGAGATTTTGTTTAAGTGTGCGTGCGGCGACGCATAGATACTTTGGCGCACACATACAAGCCGCGCGCGGTGCGTTTGTATGAAGATAACTTATTTCCCCCTCTTTATACTATGCTTACGTATAGCCGTATGACCGGGTAACGACATCTATCGCATCAATCTTTCAGGCAATGAAACAGACAATTGTGTGTAGGTAATCTTTAAAAGTCAAATCACGCGTCAAGATACGGTTTGTTTTATGTGTCGGCCTGAATAACATATTCTGTTACACTGAAGAAGGCTGCGTAGAAACATTTTGTCTAAGTAAATGTTTTGTGTCATTGATTCTAGGTTTCATTTGAATGTGTAATAAAATAGAGCAAACCTATCGCCTCAGTGTCTTTGCTTTTAATTTAATTGAGTTGATGCAACTGAATTAGGCAATCTGTTTGTGTAGGCGATTATGAAATTGATTATTATATTATTAATTCAAAACTATGTAGGATTTCAGTGCAGAGGCGAAGCGTGAGGGTAAGCTGGTGCATAATTTCTTAACTCAAACATTATTATTATTATTAATTACTGCTTGTATTAACATAAAAATTACATATTACATATTTTTTTAAGTAAATAGATAATTTAATGAGTAATAATATAATTTTTAGAACGAGAAATGATACACCGGCTTACCCTCACGCTTCGCCTCTGTTTCAGTGTTTAACGAAGCCCTTAATAAAGTTTTGCGTCCGTTATAAATAAGATTTGGTTTAAATATATTTATTTGCAATAATATTCTAAACAAAATAATAATAACATTATTATTCTAAACAACATATCCTATGATCCGCAATGGATATTTCAACTCAAAAGAAGATGATAATACACATAAGTACTCAAACGATTTGGAGAGTCTACTCAATGAGTTTCGCAATTATTGCCACCACAGCCAAAGGAAACTGTGCCAAAGTCCAACTCTTGGCTACAACACGAGGGTCTTTGTGATCATAAATATGCGCAAATGCGTCAGCTCTCAGACCCCGCGCTCCTCGCGCTCCGTCTTTGATCTCTGCCCCGGCACATAATGATCATTGAGTTTTAAATGGGCCGAAGCGCCTTTCTTAGAACCCTCTTGACGCTGTAATTTAGGAAAAATAATGATAGGAGTCGCAAAACATCATTGCTTGTTAAATCAAATCCGTTGTTATAACTGTAGGTGTAAAATATTACACGTACAGTTATAACAATGGATTTGTACGAAATTTCTCAAGCAATTACTTCATCAACACGAACATCAACAAATTAAAATTAAAAATATAAGAATACAAAGTGGATTAAAGTTGACATTTCAACTTATAAATGTATGTCTCTGTTAATCACAATAAAAAAGTAAATAAAAAAAAACAAAATTTTAAGTCGATTAAAATTATTATTTACTTATTAGTCTGTGATTCGTTTGGGCCCATAGCACCTCTCTTTTTATAATAGTCTCTATGTTTACAATGATCTCAGCTTATTGCTTTCCAAGGTTAGCTGGAAGAGATCCCATTAGGGATAAGCTCGCCTTTGTACACTGTTTATGTAATAATGCAGAATTTTTATTGTTGTGCAATAAAGAGTTTACATACATACATAGTTTTGCAGTCACGGCAACCATACATTTTTCACAGTAAACATTTTCTTCTCGAATATCTTTAGCATTCAGTGAGTACACGTCTCGACACTTAAGGTTAGTATTAGGACCTATATCGTATTCAAATCACTCCCTGTATTACAATATAATGCCGGCTGCTGGACGTGTGTCCCCGCGCTCACAAACCCACAATATGTGGTATTGTTGTTTGACAAAAAACTGTTCCCAGGGCACTCCATTTGCGGGGTCGACCCAGGGGAAGCGAAAGACATTTTATTTCCCAGATTACGTTTCCAGTAAAACTAAAGTGAAGCCGTTGAGTTTTTTCTTCGTAAGTAAAGAATACTGGAATAATTAAAATGTGAAGTGATTCGTTTAAACTTGATTCGTTTAAGCTTATTCAGATTTTCTGTTGTTTGGATGCTTCATCTTGGAAGCGGAGAAAGTTTACAGTCTAAAGTTCGTGTTTGTATCTGTTATTTACCTGGATGTTTAATAATATGTTCATTAATAACACTAGTGGCGCCGTGAGCTGTAGAATTCGTGACAAACTTAACTTTGCCGTTGGAAAACTGATATCCCCATGCATTGACATAGGTCGGGTCAGTTTACCAACACCGCAAAAAAGTTTGTAATTGCAAAAACCCCCATTTCTCCTCCATTTTGAAAAATTTCGAAAAACTGAATCGACAAAAAAAACTATATAATTATCGAACCTGCTCACAAAATTTCACGAGAATCGGTTGAGAACTGCGAGCGGTAGACGAGAACAAATGGACAGACGCCGGACATACGCTGGACATACGAAAGCATTTTTGCCCAAGCTGAAACGGAGACGCTTCGCTCGCTTTGCTGGCTCGGTCGATAACAACAAGTCCTTTTTTGATCATTATCATTATCATCATCAAACAATACATGTCCCACTGCTGGGGTTGGACAGAGGCTTCCTCAGAGGAATACTTGGCAGTGATTTATAGGAAAAGTGGAAACGAACATTGACACCGTTAGTTTCTATAGTCTTCAGGAATCAAATCTTTGTAGTGGTA
Organism: Tortricodes alternella; assembly: GCA_947859335.1. Taxonomy (NCBI): domain Eukaryota; kingdom Metazoa; phylum Arthropoda; class Insecta; order Lepidoptera; family Tortricidae; genus Tortricodes; species Tortricodes alternella. Next base: position 6,949,303 of record OX401987.1, on the reverse strand, counting down.
GAGCCAAACAGTAATCCTCACTAGATGATTACTGTTCGAATGGGCCGGCTCGACCGGGGTAGTACCACACTCTCACAGAATATCGGCGTAAAGTAAAAGCTTGCTATTGCGTTTCGTACGGTGAGTGACGAGATCCGGAGGCCTATTCCCTCGTCCCCATCCCATCCTCATTCCCCATCCTCCCTAGACTGTTAACGCATTGGCAGCACCTCTGGTGTTGAAGATGTCCATGGGCGGCGGTGACCACTTTTCATCAGGTCGGCCGTCTGCAGGTTTGTCAGTCAATTGACATAAAAAAACTGAAAAGTAATTAATTAGTAGTTATACAAATTAAAATTTTCGTGAGACATTATTAATACTACAAAAAATAAAGCCGTGTGTATTTCTAGTATTAATTAGTAATTTACGACGAGCTTTCAGTACACTCGCACGCCACCGTGTACCTCAATGTATTACGAATAGTTTTTTTACTGTGCCAAAGAGTGACGGCAGCTTGCAGCGGCGCTTGACAAGAGGCTCAGCACGCCAACTACATGCCAACAATAGACGAGTGCCTGTCTTATGACGCCGTTGCGCTCGTGAAACAAAAGACAAACGGCTATGTTCAGTGGTGTGATTCTCTTCAATAACATTTCGTCACTGAACTCAACGGCGAGCCTGACTTGACCCGTCAGTGCGTATAAGTTACATGCTCGTATGTGTCTTCGACGCTGGTCATATTTCGAGGCAACCGCCACGGTCGTGGATACCTTAATCCGCATAATGCTTTCAAGCATGCGGTTCAATTTATGATTGTCAGTTGACATGAGCGACGAAATTTGTTTGAGAATAACATAGCAGGTGCCACAAAGCTGTTTATATTTAACGTCGCTTTATTTGGAAGAATAAAAAAATCTATTAGAAGATCTACAGCGTGCTCTTTTTGGTAACTTACAGAAAAAACTATTTTAATCATAAAGTTATATTCTTAATACTAACTTGCAATCCGAAGCGTATACTTCTAACGATAATTATTGTTTTTCAACTCCATGATACAAATCAAATGATCATCATATATATTATTTCTAAAAGGTATTTTTTTGAAGACGCTCAAGATCTCCGTTAATTCTTTACGCCGTAATGATTGCCCTAGTATTGTTTCCCTACAACCAGTAGTTGATTGTCATAATAGTTCAATGTCATCTGTTCAAGTTAGAATTTTAGATATCAATTAAATTCCATTGGAGCAAGAGTCCAAATTAACCGACTTCAAAAAAGGAGGAGGTTATTAAGGAAAAATATACACATACATACATAGCATCACGCCCGAAATCCCTAATAGGGTGGGCAGAGCCACAAGACTACTTATGGCCACGTTCGATTTATTAGTCCTAAGATGGTATGATGAACCGTATGGTGACAGGTGATCAGCCCATCGCCCATACAGATAGTCCACCATGTTGGACCCGTCCCTTAGTCGACTTTTACGACATGCCAGGATGATAAGCATCTGCACGCATTCTATGCTATTTCTTCACTCCCAGTGCAGCAGAGGAGAAAAATATTAAAAACGTATTAAATAAAATAAAAAAACATTTTTTTGTCCTGTTTTTACAAGCTGCTTACTGCAACATTTTTGTGGGCTTTATTTATTGAGCGCTAAATCAAAGCAAACGTGAGTGACAGCTCCTGATTTATATCATCAAAAATCTTTTTTGACCCGCCGCATATAATTTACTTCACGAACTCTGGTAAAATTATATCAATATAATTGCGTGTATCGGTAAAACAAAATTTTAATACGAGTATAGAAATAATTTCAATAATTTGATGACCGAGATACTTTTACAAATGAGCTAACTTTATCGTTACAGAAACCTTCTGCGACAGAAATACATGTTAAGGGGCTGTATCGAGCTTCGCAAACCACTCCCGAATTACCGAGTGGGTGTACGTTGCGTTGGTGATGGATTATATTACTCCGGCGCGTGAAAGAAAGGGATAGCGTGCCTACGTTACGTTTATTTTTCTTACAGACTTGATTTGGCGCTCAAAGAATGCCTATTCTTTGAGCGCCAAATCAAGTCTGTAAGAAAAATAACCAAGGAAGAATTTGTAAAAGTGGGCTAGCAGAAAATTTCAATGATAAAACTATTATTCTGCAGCGCCTCTAATCGGGAACGCTAAGTGATTCTACAGCGTTTCGTGTAGGGTCAAAGCGGCAACAGTGGGTCACTTTTTTTCGAGTGATGCTCACTTGATTTGGGCGAGTGTTTTGGGAAAGATGTAGAAGGGTTAGTATTATAGTGTAACTAATGTATATTGATTATTTTAATCGATTTAGTTCAACAAGGTAATATTTTGGAAAATAAACAGTATTTAAAAAAAAAACTTATTTGAGTCACTGTGTACTGGGGGTGGGATCAGTGGCGTAACTATAGGGTGGCAGGGCTGGCAAAATGCCACGGGCCCCCGACCCAAGAGGGCCCCGGCCCAAGAGGCCGCGAGCTCAAAAATATAGTACAACGTGACGATTTTTACTGATAGGACCCCCCCCCCCATCAAAAGAATTTGCCACGGGCTCCAGATTGTATAGTTACGCCACTGGGTGGGATACAGTGGATCTGCCCTCAGTTCACAGTGAATCATCTTTAATTTAACTCATATAATAATGCAATTTTCGGCTTTTCGCATTGAACAAATAACTTAATAATCAGGTAACTTAAATTTGACTACTTATTTCTCAGTCTTAAACTTTAGATGCTTTTCACATGCTCATAATATTTTTTATTTTATTTTAAGCGTTTTTTTGTCCTTATCTGTCTGTTTCCGTATTTAACGGGGCCTTGCTGAACGAGAGCCATCCTAAACGAGAAAATTAACAAAAAATATTGCAATTTGTTAAATTTTGTAAATTAATATACTTGGCTCATGAACCACTGTGTACTCATGTGATTTGAGCCACTGTGTACTAAACCGCCATTTTGGATTTAACTTATACCACGCGTGATACTTTTGCTTAAATCGAAGTGCAGTATACGTCAAAATGACCTCAATTAAGTTTATTTCTCAGCAAAATTATTAATCCACTGGCAGATTGTTGATTATATAGTCAAAATACATATACTGCAAAATAGGTCTCCTGTGTTTTCTTTGCTTCGCGTAGCCATAATCGAACGATGCGCCCCTTAAGTGGTGGCCTTGGCAGTTAATTTTTAATTTCCTGAGAGCTGGAGGACATGGATAATTTTCCGTGCCACTTGGCAGAGTAATTTGCGCCCTTCATTTTGGTAATCGGATGCTGTCTAGATGTAAGCGATACTTGGGGTGTCGAGTTTTTGCTTAATTAAAAAGTTTAAGACTTTTAATACTTGCAGGAGGTGGGAGTAGTGGTCTAACGCCTGGAATCTCGGTCTAATGTGCGGAATTGAATTCGATATTTACCACGGGCATTGCAGTGACGGAAAACTTCGCGAGGAAACTTTATCGATTAAACCTCCCGCCAAAATGTCAAAAACTGCTCCTTAAAAACATCCTGTACGTACAGCGTCAAAGAATTTTTAGGGACCAAAGTTTTTTAAATGAATGTTATCGTTAGTTAATTTTAATTATGTATTATATGTTGTTATAATTATGTTAACATTTCTCTCGTTAAGAATTGTTTATGAACAAATTATTAATTTCCCTTATTCATCCTATATATATATATATATATATATATATTGTATAGTATCTACTGTTGAGAAATAAATGAATACAATACAATACAATATAATGAATATATGGATAGTTAGTACTAAGTTCCAACACAATATTAATAATAAATCAGGGGACAATCTTTACACAAATCAATCTAGCCCCAAAGTAAGCTCTAAAGGCTTGTGTTATGGGTACTAGACGACGATATACATACTTATATAGTTAAATAAATACTTAAATACATAGAAAATATCCAAGACTCAGGAACAAATATTCGTGCTCATCACACAAATATTTGCCCTTACCGGGATTCGAACCCGGGACCGCTGGCTTCGGAAGCAGAGTCACTACCAACTAGGCCAAACGTGTCGTCAATATTGATTCAACTTATCTAATTATTTCTATTTATACCTACTATTAACTTACAATCTAAATAATTTCCGGCTGTGACATAAATACTTGGTATTGAACAGGCTCATGTGGATGTTAGTCGACTTACTCTAAAAATATATTTTATTTGAGAAGTATAGTCTAAATTACCTATTCTTAAGTTAACTTAATAAGCTATAATAAACCAATAACTGCGATTATGATACGAAACTGTGTTATAAATAGAAAAAGCAATTGTCCCGAACGCATTGGTTCAATGGCTCAGAAGAAACGCTGACAAAATGCTGGGTAGCGTGGGTCCCGATCTAAACAAGATTAGTCTACCCGTCCAGCCGCGAGATCGAGCGAGACGCGTATACTTCTACCTGGGGGGCTAGCACGACATGCCCGCGAGCCGTTTGTCGCTCAGTGCGTCTCTGTCAAACTAGTCGAGTATGTAAGGGACGCACTGAGCGACAAACGACTCGCGGGCAGGTCGTGCTAGACGTGCTGTTTTTACTTATTTCGTATCTTACCTACATGATTCAAGCAACTATAGCTTCTAAGTTAATAACATAAACTTTCAAACTTTACTTATTAGGGTTCCGTACCTCAACACCGTAAATACGGAACCCTTATAGGATCACTCGTCTGTCTGTCTGTCGGTTTGCTCAAATTGCTAGGAAACTACTGGACCGATTGAGTTGAAATTTGGTACACATTATGTATTTAAGTCGGTGCCTGCAACACGGACGTGTGACGTAAATAAATTAATTTAAACCTTTCAAAGCCAAAGGACGGATATATACAGGGTAAAAAACCCTTCATTAGTTTGACGTAAAGTTGAAATTCGTGTTAATTTTCAGACATGTCTGGCGTTGACGAGGTTAAACATGAGGGCACTTTTATGGGGGTAAATTAGAAAAATTTAAAAAAAGGTTTGCAAAGTATGACCTGCGACATATCAAATAAAAGGGCTCATTATGAGAATGTTAATTTTTTTTATAATTTTAAGATAAATGGTTTTGAAGTTATTTAGGAAAAAAGGCGAAAATTTAGAAAATAGTTCTTTCCCTATAGATTACAGGAAAACCTATAAAAAGTCTCTGGTAGTTAAAGTAACATTGGAAATTTCATATAATCACGAAACCCTCTCCACGCGAGTTTAACTCACACTTGTCCGGTTTTTTTGTGGTTGTGCTAAACGAAACCATGCTAAGGATGCCTTTCCTAATTATGTTTAAAGCCTCAAATTTTAATTACTTTTAGTGTCGTTAGGTAACCCGCCAGGTTTTGATGGTTAAAGCTCTAATGACGCTAGGCAGGCTTAAAACCAGCCAAGCTGAGCCCATTCATTAAAAAAAGTGAAAAGAAAACCTTTCCCTTTAAAAAAATAAACAAATACTCTATTTTGCATACCTACATCGGAAAATAAACGACATTCTTTTATTTGTATTTTTAAAACTTTCGGCTCATTTTTTTCTTAGCCCTTTAAAACACAACTTTAAATGGTATTCAATACCCTGAATAGTTGTGGCATTAAGGGTTGATTGATTTTTCAATTACCGGATAAAATTTAGGTATCTGTCGAATAACTCGTACAAATTCGCTTTTATCTGTAGAATAAGGCTTTGTCTGCGGATAAAAAATCGGTCCTGAATTTTATTTTTTTAAAACAATCTTTTATTATTCAAATGCTCTAAAGTGAAGAAAATAAATTTTAAATTAAATCACACCCGTCAACTAATTATTTGTCTCTTTAATTTGACATCTTGATCGAAATGAATGCAGCATAAAATAAAAATGTAATTTTAAAAAGGAATTATGCAGAACCGCATCAAATTATCCCCGAAAGCCCCAATTAAATTAAATTGCAGCGGACGGACGCAAATATAATTATGATTCCGGCCAAAATCCTGAGCTTTTACAAAATTAAATTGTTTGCATAATCATTGAATTTAACGTCAATCGGAGTTAGTAGCATCTAAATTTATGCCGAAATACAATACATTGTACAAAAAACGCCCAACAACGGATTTATCGCCCGACTTTGCTGATTCAATTAAATTGGTTTCAGTAGCTCACTGATTAACCAGGCTTATATAATTATTTTGAATTTATTCGCGAATGTGTACGGTTCAGTCAAAATAATTACTTATACGTACATTCCTTGAGTTAAAGCTATTTGCCATTTATCGACACTTTAATCCATGAAATTAATGATTGATGTTTTTTTTATCACAAACCTTGTTGATCCTATTAATCACGCGAATGTCACTTCGGGATCAGTATGTTTATTTGCGCGTTCTTACGAATAAAGGTTGCGTGAAATAGCGATCTTCGCGCAATTGTGTTCTATTAGGACAACGCCTAAAGGAGCTCGTAAACCGGCTAGTTACTCGGCAATTTTTTGTTCCATATCAGGATATCCTCAAAAGTTTACATTCAAACTTTCTTTCCCCCTTAGTAATGCCATATGTAATATTTTTTGGAATAGCCCGAATTGCAGCAATAAATTGCCGAAAAACTAGTCCATTTACGAGCGCCGTAAGAGTCTATTAACAGTCTATAGTCTATACTATTTCCATACGGACGCAACAATTAACGCATCGGAGAAGTTTTTATGATTCAAACTTACACCAAGGGCACTGTACAACTTTGAAATATAATATAAGTAAAGTACCAAGTAGCGATCGAAAAAGTTTAAAGAAATTAGCTGCATTTGATATACTATTTTTAGTATGAATTTGAGAGGCTTTAAGTCGACGACTGCATCCATATAGTGTGTTTTTTGCCATTCTTTGGGAACTATACCATTTTCCGAGATAAAACCTATCGTACCTATCTTTATCCAAGGACTTCAAGCTTCCTCTCTGTCATTTTCAACAAAAACAAATCTGTTGTTCAGCCGTGCAAACGGAATAAATTAATAGACTGATAACCAGACAAACCTTGAAATATTAGTATGGAAGCAAGTATGGATTAGGAGAATGATCATCGATCATTCATCTCAATCAAGTCTTCAAGTAAAAATGCCCCTGAAGCGATCAATTAATCTCCGGCTGCTCAAAAGAAACCTCGTAATAACATTTTCAATGTTTAATGAGAAAAAATGTTATTCATGAAAAATATCTCAAACGAAAAACAGTTTTCTGCTTATCGGCACACTTCGTTTATGATCGTAAGTCTTTGAGACCGTTAATAGAAGTCACGCCTTTGGCTTAGTTTTTATCTGCTAAAATACATAGTTTTTAAAGGTTAACTAAAAGATAGATTGTTTTAAACTTTCGCGATTTAAACACATATTTACGTGTAAAGGGGACTTAATCGCGTAACTAAAAAATGTTATTATTTACCTCGACGTTTCGACGGTATTGCAACGGCCGTGGTCACGACAAGACTGAAGGGTATCAGCATCATCGAGTCGCACGAATATTTCGAACTACCTGCACTTGATCTTGTTTTTCTGGATTCGGAGTATGAGGCCGGCGACACACTATACTGACAACATCCGACGATTTGCTCGATGATACATCTTGACGCTTGCATTTGCTAATCACCGGATTCCACGAATTCGATATCTTATATCCATCTTCCCGGTTAAAATTGCTAAATTTCTTTATTTCCACCGCTTCACGTACTATTCGTGAGTAGTAATGCCGTTCGGTGGAGAGAATTTTTGGTTTATGAAGCTCGATATAGTTGTTTGGTCCCGACTCCAGCAAATGCTCAGCAATCGCAGACTTATTCGTCTTAAACGTCGAGGTAAATAATAACATTTTTAAGTTACCCGATTAAGTCCCGTTTTGTAAATATTAAGTAAAAGGTGTTCTGAACCCGGCTGAACAGCCCTTACAGGATTAAACATAAACCTGAAGTGCCTCAATTGTACTCGTAGCATTACTTTTTCATGGCCCCTTTCCTTTTACCGTTATCCGCTTACTTAATCATATCTAACGCCAATAACTGCTCTCCTAATATAATACCATTAACCCTTAAATACTTGGACCATTTAATGTTTTCTTTAAATTGTTCTTACGACGCAAATCTAATAATTTTGCGGCGTCCTCCCAATCGACAAGATGAGCTCCGTCCGACCAACTTTAAATGGATTATCGGAGGCGTTGCGAATCGCTCGGGGCCCCGTCGATTTTCAACTAGATTATAATCTATAGAATTTGCCTGCGAATGAATGAACGAAATGTGGTCTACTTTTTGTCTTTACAGCCTTTAGTGTCTTGGCCGATAATATCTCATTTATAATGAACATTTCGGAAAAGATGCGATTGCGACGAAAATCTCTATATTTTTCCATTCCAATACCTGTCTAAATATTGCAATGATTCATATGCTAAATTTACAATATTAATATTCACATAACATCATTAAAATAACTCAGTAAAATATGTCTAAATTTTAAACATTTATTCCGTGTATGTAGAAACATGATTCTCATTTGCTGGAGATATTTAGCAAGGGTCAATATAACTACATTATAAATGACGCGAAATCGGTAAAAGCTACTAAACTACTCTTAATCCTAATGGCGTATCGTTGACTGCACAGTTTCTGAAACACTATACGGATACTAACTGTCTCACTTTCACTGTTATAGTTAGTGAAGGACAGGAGTAGTTTAACTCGATTTCATCGCTTTGAAAAGCCTTGAATATGGGATCAAACGGCTCGTATTGTTTTAGTAGCTCTGGGCTCCTGCGTGGAAATTAGTTTGTAGGAGGTAAGTAGTTTCGTATCTCGGTATAATATACTTAGATTGCGGATAGCAATTAATGTTAAACGTTAAACTTTTAGGCAATTTAGTGTGGCTCGTATATTTTTGTTCGAGGGCTATTTCTATCAATGCAGTAAATAAAATTTCATAAAACTATCAACATTATTAGCAAATTCGTCATTGTGAAGCTCTCATGTATGAATAAACGGGTGTACTGCCCTTTGGGCAAAATATTTTTCGCCAAATTTCATGTCCCAAAAAACTTATCGCAGTAGTTTCATTTCCCAAACGAATCTTTAGCACATTTCCATTGCGCATTGTATCATTTGCCCAAATTATCATTTGGCATCATTTTGCTTTGTCTGGGGTAAGTTAGGTTAGGGTTAACTTGTGCCCCTTATGTAAGTACTTATTTGTCAAAAAGCTGATTTGACTAATGATTTTTTGCCAAATTATAGTTTGAGTAAAATAGTTTGGGATCTGATACTTTGGGAAAAGTTTTTTGCCTATACATTTTAATTACGTTTACAACATTGCAATTAATAAAATATATCCACGTCGACATTTTTATTTTTGCGTCGGATATTCCAAATAAACGAATTCCCAAATGCCGACCACAAAACCCTGGGTTACCCTATAATATGTTTTCGTTATTAACAACGCAAAAATAGTGACCGTCGTCACTGTGAAGAAGTGAGTGAAGGGTGAAATTAAAGATATGTTGTGATGACATAAGGCCATGTAAAGAAAAAATGGTTTTATATGACTATGATTAAAACAAAAAGGATTTGAAAAGAGGAAAAAAGGAAACGTCACCTTTTGTGTTTGACTTCATGGGGCACTGCCGTGTCTCCGGATATAAATGGATTTAAATTAACAATTACCCCTGTAAACGTCTTGCGTACGCAAAACAACCGTGGGTAGTTAAACAAGGGTGAACTTTTAATTACAATTAATAGATACTAAAATAGCACAGCCTAGATTTGTAATTCGACTCAAATCGGAGTTTTGTGTCACCTATGCTGGCTTAGTCTATCAGCCGGTACTATTAATGGCTGCGTAGGAAGGATATACTCGTAAAATCAAATATTTACCTTGATGACCACTTTTGTCTATTTAGAAGAAATTTACTGGCTGCGCACGTAATCTAGAAGATAGAATAAAAAATAATAGATTCTAATATAGAGTGTTGCCTCTATATATGTTTAAATGTGACTGTGATAGGGATACGTACATTAATTACGTGAGCTCAAAATGGTGGGAAGGGTCCTGCAAAATCTCACCATAGGAGAACTTTTTAATTCAGAAACTTTACATTATAAATTTCACAGAAAAAAAAACCAGACAAGTGCGAGTTAAAATCGCGTGGAGAGGGTTCCGTTCCGTACAAGATTATCTTCCTGTAACCTATAGGTAAAGAGCTATTTTCAGTATTTTTTTCAAAATTTTAGGCCCAGTAGTTTCGGAGATAACCCCCCCCCTTATCTCCGAAACTACTGGGCCTAAAATTTTGACTCCTGGTCAATTTTTGCCTATTTTCCTAATTAACTTCTATAATATTTTACTTAAAATTCAAAAGAAAATACATTTAACATCTTCACAATAAGCCCTTTCATTTGATATGTCACACGATGTAGGTTGCAAAACTTTTTTTTTAATTTTTTAATTTACCCACCAAAAGTGGCCAGCCATGTTTAAAATTCATATATTTACGTCACGCGTCCGTGTTGCGGTCACCGACTTACATATGTATACCAAATTTCAACTCAATCGGTCTAGTAGTTTCGGAGCAAATCGGCTGTGACTGACGGACAGACAGACAGACAGACAGACACACGAGTGATCCTATAAGGGTTTCGTTTTTTTCCTATTGAGGTACGGAACCCTAATTATGTATTTAGAAGACATCAGTATGACCGCTTAGGTATTTAGTGGTATGAAGCAAAATACATGAAAATAACAATTAAATCAATTATTTAAACCTATAGGATATCAATCTTACGTGAGGAGGAAGGGGCTTCCACCATATTGTATATACGTAGTCACGTCCAATATTGCCTCTTCACGACAAAGACTGAATTCTCTAATAAACGTATTATCGCCCCGGTAGAAAAACACGGTGATGTTTAAGTGGCACGCGGAGAAAATGTACCGCGTTGAGAATCAAAGTGACATAATGTGATTTATAGCGACAACGTGACTTCTGCCGGATCCTAAGCAACGTGGCTGAGGGTTGCTGGTAATAGACGGCTACAAATTTATTACGTAGACTTATTTTTGTAGCGTTAACTCCAAAAATTTTAGCACCTAAGTATGCAGTAATACCTACTACTTACTTTGTTATTTATAAATTCTTTAGCTCGTAGCAGCGTTGTTCCGCTGAGCAACGAAATCTCACTACAAACGGAAGACCTGACCACCGGGTTCTAAAACCACAGAATAAATATTACTACTGCACTGTCTAACAAAGGTGACGTTTAGGTAACAAAAACGTGCCTAAACGTGCCCTAGCGCATAACACGTGCTCTTTCGCACACACTATGTGTAACACTAGGGTTGTCACCATAGTAGTACTATTATTTATTCTGTGACTATAGCAACAACATTATGAAAATATTTTGAGCGTATTATAAGTATTGTAATTTATTAAGTTATATTTCATTTATCACGGTCCTTACAACTCATGATACCTAGCTATGCTGTTTTTGTACTAGTTTACGGTGTACTAGTAGGGTTGTAGGATACCCTACCTATCTAATTATATTAATTGTGGCAATACGCAAAGAAAATCTTACGCCGTATTGCCGACCGACTTGTATCGACTTCTGGTCTTTAGGCAATGTAAAAAATGCTATGATTACATTGTTCTCTTTATTCATACATCCATAAACACTGCAATTAATATATGTTTTGTATTTTGCAATTTTTTCACTGTTCCAAACGCACTATAGCGGGAGGCAGACACAATTTGTTTTCGTAATACGGCGCGTGTCGTGCTCGCTCAGCGCTCGAATTCTGGAAACTGTTACCTGTATTATTTTTTACATTTAATAAAGAGCATTGTATTTTAGTTTTTGCGGTTTTACCAGGATTTCAAATTGGTTTTACCGAGATTTTTTGATAGCAATTTCAGCTTATATATTTGCCTCTAGAACGTCATTACTTATAAAGGTAAGCTTCGCCAACTTATAAATAACAGTATAACATGACCGGAATACACGCAGGATATAACAATAAACACAAAACTTGCAATGTATCATCGCGTTATACGGACGGTCCGCAAGTATGTATGCTCTGCAAGCAAAAACTTCGAGAACATCACAAACGAACGAACCACACAGCGGCCATGCATATTTCTGAATGACATTGCCAAAATGCGTTGCGTTTTGCTTTTCCTTCTAGAGTGAGAGCCATCAGAAAATAAGTGAGATGAGCAGCGTTTTTACGTACCTTGATTACCTGATAGCTAGAAAATGGCCGTCTGACCAAGCTCGTAGGTAGGCATACGATCATAGTACATACCTACTTAAAGTACTGAATCTTACACATTTTGTTTCTTAGAAAATAAGTGACGTCTAGTAGCTCTGGGATCTTGGACTATTACTAAACATTTTTATTGTGATTTCTCATTAGTCAGAATCAAACAGTTTGAGCAGGTACCAGGTAAGTTCCCGTCTTATGACATTATTGTTGGATGTTTCAACCTAAAGTAACACAGTAAGTAACTCTACTGTTGTGACTTTTGACACTATGGCAGCGTCACGGCGTTTGTATGAATTTGGAGCCATAAATGACTCAAATTTTGTTGCTTCAAATTGTGCGCGCGAACTTGGTTTCTGTTGCGTTATTATTCTAAGCATTTCCAACGCTTTTCTTTTCTTTGTCTACACCAGTTATCGCCGTATTATAACATCGCGTCGAAGCTCCGGACGTTAATTCAATTTCAAGTAGCCAGCGTGTTTCCATTTTCGAAAAAACACTGGCGGCTACGTTTTCGTCATGACTCGGTAATAAAGTTAGCTCGATACATGTTTTTTCCACAATTCATTCGGTTACTGCAGTTTTATTAATGGCCAGCAATTTCAGTACCATTACAAGGAGTTTACGCAAACCGTTCTCGTTATCGAAAACTATCGCTCGGTCCCTTTTATTTGTATCGGCAACAAGCAGTATTTGCGATGGATTTCGATAACGAGAACGGTTTGCGTAAACTCACGGTATGGGTACAGAACTGTAACAAAGTAATGGGAGTTGTTTCTAGTATATTTTAGTTTAAGACGCTAACAAGTGCCGATGACCTTGAGTGATCGGTCACTGTCTGTTTGCACCGGAGTGAACGAGAAGCACTATGCGGTTTTTGACACGGATGAAGTAAAATATTAATTAGTAATTTTTTGAGTATGGGCGTTATGTAATAGTGATTAAGTATAGACCCATAAGTAATAGTAGTTTATGCAACGGTTGCTAATGATAGGCCTTAAAACACTAGTGCGGTTTTCATGAAACGAGCCGATAGGCGAGTTTCATAATAAGATCGCACGTGTGTTTTAAGGCCAAATTATGCAGAGTTGCATACATAACTTTATCTACACACATATTATAAATCCTCCATGATGGGTTCAGAAACAATATTTTCTGGCAACAAGTTATTTGTTGCAATCGTGGCTGCATATTTCCGATATCCGGCGCATTTTCACATCACGCACACTCCGAGAAGACTACTTACTATTCATATTTTCAACTAAAGTGTAAATTACAAACAACTTTTTCTATTCAATTAATTCTACTTTCGTTCAGCAAAACACCAACATGGCGCCGATACGATCCTCCGTCAAGACCATTTTGTTTTTAAATCATAGACAAACGGATGAAGTCTCTATTCTCACGTCACTCGAGATCAAATATTGTGCAGTTTATATTAAAAAAACATACTGAATTGACGTTTCGTATCAATAACTGTTTTAATATCTATGGATACTAGAATAGAGACCCACTTGAGTTTTGACAGCTGTTCCAAATTTAATCTCATTTCTTTACTAAAAACGATAAAGAAGTCATGTTATTTCTTTATCGCAGCACTGGTTTTTCCTAATTGGTTGTCAAAATGGTGGTCATTTCCTACGGTTTTTGATTAACCAATGGAGGTTTTATGATATGGGTGTAGATAAAGAAAATTAAGATATAGAAAAGAACTGTTTAAAGAGGATTTTAGATGTAACTTCACGAATTTTTTCTGCCGTATTTATTTCATCACATCGTGTTTTGGAAATAGTAATTTTTTCAGTAATAATGAATATGAACGTATATTTTTTTCCCTTTGCCAAATCAAATAGTTTTTGTTAAAAAACGTGTTTAAGTAAAGCCGATTTAGGTGTTGTCAGCGTCTTAAAAAATAGATTTGTATTTGTGCACGTGTGTCCATATATTAGCGTAGGCGGCATGCCGCAGCACAACCTTCCATTGTAATTGTACGGTACATACTTACATATAGGTAATATTTTCGTAATGAATTTTTCAAGAAAAATCCCTAGTAATATTTTTCATTTGTCGCGAACGATCCCGAAGTGGAATGAGCTGATACTGAGGTTTTTCAGGGGATGTCACAGGCAGAAGGTTGAAGCTAGTATATTAATATTTCTTACTATAGTCAAGTAGCCAATTACATAGAATTAATTATATTGTAATTTATATCCTCCCTACTCATTCCTATATTACATTTAAGTATCAATTCAAAGATATTCAGGAATTTCAACTTTCTTCATGATTTAAGATAGGCGTTATACGACTTTGTCACTTATAACATGCCGTTGTAATACTACAAAGTAGGTAAAAAATTGAACAAGCAAAACATTTACAATATGTCAATTTCATTATTTGGTGTGAAATGTTGTAATATATGAAAGGACATAAGGATTGAATTAAAATAAACATACCTTCTAAAATCTCTACTCCAACAGGCGTAGATGACCGGGTTCATGGAGGAGTTGACCCAGCCCAGCCACGTGACGATCACGTTGACGACCTCCTCGTGGGCGATACACGCCGAGCAGATCCCCGACAGCAGGTTTACGACGAAAAACGGCAGCCAACACACTATGAACACTCCCATCACTATACCCAGAGTCTTAGCTGCCTTCTTCTCTTTTGCAAACTTGGCGAGTTTGCGTGATAAAGAAAAGTTTTTGGGCAAATGTTTCCCGTGAGTGGTGACGTTGGTGAGGCGCGTGGAGGAGCGCGAGAGGCCGTTGTTCTGCAACGCCGTGAGCGGCTCCTGGTCGGCCTCGTCGGGCGTGCAGCCGCCGTGGCACGCGTCGCTGCGCTGGCGCATCGTGCCGCCACGGTGGATGCGCAGCGTTAGCTCCAGCTCACCGCTTGGACGCATTATCGACTTCGTGCCGATTTTCAACGACCGCGTCTGAATAGTCGCCGCGCGATATATACGGTAATAAGTGAACACCATCACAAACAGAGGCAAATAAAACGATATTGTCGATGAGAATATTATGTAACCTAAGTTTTCCGTGAACGGACACTTGTAATCCGGCACTTCCTCTAATCGTACGGCACGCCACCACGCGATCGCGGGGAAGGATATAGTCCCGGAACACACCCAAACAGCTGCTATAAGGAAAGCGGCCTTCCGTCCACTCATTCTCATTGGATATGTGATGGGGTCTGTAATAGCCCAGTAGCGGTCTAGCGAAATTACACACAGATTAAGGATGGAAGCCGTGCTGAACAGAACGTCTAATGAACGCCACACGTCACACCAATTAACCCCGAAGAACCAAGTGTGCTCCAACACTTCGTACATTGCCGAAAATGGCATAACTACTAAGCCCACCAGGCAGTCCGCTACCGCGAGCGAAGTTACAAAATAGTTGGTTGAGGTGTGCAAGTAGCGTTCGCGCACCACGGCGAGGATGACGAGCATGTTGCCGAACACGGTGGTGAGGGAAAACAGCAGCAGGAAGGTAACCAGCAGTGCTCGGTCCTGGAGCAGCTTAATGTAGTCGTTCCATAGCTCGGAATTGCTGGTCGAGTTGTAGTCAGAGGCGTTCTCGAAGCTGGCGTTGAATTCGAGGACAGCGTTGTAGGTGTTGTACTCTGGTCCTCGGAGCGATACCTCCAGTTGGCCTCTTGCCACCAGTATTTCTGATACGGTCGCATTCATATTTTTTCAATAATTATTTGCTAGCTAGGACCATGGTAGATGTTTATGTTTTCCTTGTTTCGCCCGCAGCCATTTTGAGATTACGTTCTTGGCAGGCATTGTATTTGCGTATTCGAATTTCTGGCACATATTTCGTTGGCATATTTTTTTTGCCTGCAGCTATGTCTGGCCACGCTCTGCAATAAAACAAAACACTTATATGAGGGTGATAAATCAAGTTTATCGCATAGTTACACTATTAATATTCCCAAGTATAAGAAATAACTTCATTCTGTTTAAGCGCCCAGTAATTAATTATCAATATTTCGTGCTTAATCAAAACCTAGAGTTCAAATACAATTTTGGTATAGATTTTAGTTTGTCGATCAATCACTTTTAGATGAAAAGCGTAAATCAAATTAATTGTTTTCATGACGGCGTGTTCTGCATCGTTAGTCTGCTTTTTACAATCCGAGCTCGCTTCGAGACCAGTGGTTAAATTCGCAAATCAAATTGCTCCACTCGAACAAAGTTCTGACCACTTAAAATGGATACACTAAAATTCAGAGAGCCGAATCGCGCATTGTGAGCGAGTTTTGCACAGTGGAAAGACTATATTATGTGCTAGATATTTGCGACAGAAAGGTCACAAACTAACATTTTTGATTACTCACTCAAAACATTAAATAAAAATGTATATTATTTTTCTTCTCTGACTTCTGGCGCGCTGAGCCCTACTGAGCCATGACCCCAGTGAAAGAATCATAGCTATTATAGTTATGGTGTTCTGCGATGGAGCTGACAAGCGATTTACGATCACTTTGAAAGAAATTTCATTAGCGAAGTTTTTCAATCGCTCTGTTTAAAAATACGGTGAAATTCGTTTGAAAATCAATACCTACACAGTTTAGTGCGAAACAATTTTTTAAGTTGCGCGGTTTGACGATTAATCTTTACCGAACCAAACCTTGCCAAAATATTTTTTCCCTAAGCTCCTAATCGATTATTTGCGTGATGTAAAAGATTATTGAGTTCGTCAGCAAACATCAATCTATGGTATTAAAGAAATTAAATGTAACATAATAATGACGCCTCGTAAATAAGTAGTGCTGTGAACCACTTCCAAAATTTCTAGAATCCTACGTAACCCTTTTCGAATAGAATTCACAACGCTAAACTGATCTTTATAAATGACATTAGGCACTTTATAATTAATCGTGAAGCCTAGCCTAGCTCACATGACATGGAGCCGTCAGGGGTCTATGGATCCCAGGTTAAGAAACTCTGACGCAAAAGGTTCTAATGCATTCGTACGCCTTATGTCTAGTAAATCGCGTTATCATAGCCGTGTGTCCTTGGACATAAATAGCGCTTAGCGAGCAGCCGGTGAGATCAAACGAATTGTGTTCCATGGGCCGTGAGCGCCCGTGCACATGAGGGCCCCGATCCGACCCGACCGACGAATACGTAGCTTTTCACTTGTTTCATGAATTCACCTGCGGTTTTGATAGGCTGCGAGTTCGTGGAATCCTTCAGTTTTATATTAGTTAAGAATAGTTTCAAGCCAGATGAAAGGCAATTTTAACTGAGCGAGCATGAAAACAGAAGAATGTCGGCGAAGCGACGAAAGTGTGCGAACAATTAACTGCCCTTCTCTACTCTAATGGAAAACAGGTTACAGCTTCTGTTAATTATATTGATAGTCCTAAAAATCCAACTGGTCCAAATAAGTTGATGAAAAGCTAATGGCGTCGGATCTGCGCAAGAAGTCATTTAAATTAAATTATTATTAATAGTGCAGTGGTCTAACGCGTGGTCATTCTGGCAGAGACTCACGGGTTCAAATCTGGAATTGGTCTGTGCCCAGCAGTGGAACGTATATAGGTTGATGATGATGATAATATTACACGCAGCCACTTGAGGAGTTTCACGAAGAAATTCCAGACAACTTCTTTTACCCAATAGTATTGCGTTTAAAAATGGCAAAGTATATTAAAATAAAAATGAGAACATTGATAAATAAATACACAGAAAATAAAACACACATGAAAACGAAAAAAAGACAATTATAAAACACACTAAGATCTATACATGATGGGCCAGTTAGTAAATTCTATTAATCATTTCACCGCCGTTAAATTATCATCGGACGTGTCCGTGTCGCCACCTACTTATACATATACAAAATGTATGTCAACTGCGAGGAAATGAGCTAGAAATTTTGTGTCTTGTAATTCAGACAACGACGGTTAAAATATTAAGAAAGTGACAATCGTTTCGGCCGGTATTGTTTTATTTAAATTTAATGAATTATTATTAGTAAAATTTATCACATGATAAAAAGAACAAAAGGTTTAGGACATAATATTAAATTCGATTGTCGAAATATCGAACACAATTCAACCTGTAATCGTCAAATGCCGGACGAATAATCGGCTACAGTAATAGATCCTGTACGGTTCTGTCTCCTGCAACAGACGTGTCGCGTGTGTGCCACTCGGGACTGCTATCAATCAAGAATCCCGGGAAGATTAATGACCCTGGATCTCCGGGATCTGAGACTCCCGGCCTGGGCCGATAGGAAACCGCGTAATTAATAAACGACTCTAATTAGCTTCGGGGAACAATGTTGATTATAAGTTTCGACGTGAGGTTAGGATAGTATGGTATTAGTTAGTTTCAGACCGTACAGTGGTGAAATTAGTAAAGTAGACAAGGCAACTAATAATAATGTTTAAGCGGTTAAAGTGGCCACACGTATAATAACCAAACCGGAGTGTTCAACATTTATACTTTTTAATTCATTAGAAGTTAACGCATACATAATATTTACGTAAATGTTTATAAGTTTACCAGAATATTGTTCATTACCCTACTAGTATTATAAATGCGAAAGTGGATTTGTTTGTTAGTTTGTCCTTCTTTCACGCAACAACAGAACGGTACGTGATTTTTTGTATAGAGATAGTTTGTAGGCCGGAGAGTGACATAGTTTATTTTTTATCCTGAACAGCAATAAACGAATTCGACGCGGACAAAGTCGCGGGCAATGGCGAGTATTCTATAAATTGCTTATTCTCTAGAAGTTTTGGAAGCTGTTTCCCACGTAGTATTTTCACTAAAAAGTTATTCTTCTCGTAAGATCTTAAACTATTTTTATTCGTAAAATGTCACCTCCTCATCTGACTTACCTTTTTAACAATCACAAAAAAAATGACATTTTGTTGATATACCGTGCGGTTATACTGACTGCTTAAGTTTTTCGTCAAAAAAATAGGTCCGCTTTTCAATAAAAATAATAATTATAATAAAACTAATTTTTGTTTTGTTCTTTTGAGTGCTGAGCCCAATATCATCTCTTAACACAAAAATATTGAATAACTTTATGGCCTTTCTTTATTTATGACGTATTAAGGTCTAAAAATTGAAGATTGCTCAACATTGGCGCCGGTGGCTTTTACTATTGTTTTCAAAGAAATTTTCCTTTGGAGTCAGATAAGTTCCGATTGGTCCCGGGAAGTGCAGTTTGTTGGAGAGTTATGAAATCCATTACTTTCCGAGGGCGGCCCTTCTTATCCGAGTCGTTTCATTTACTCGCTGCGACAGTGACAAATCTGTCAGTTTCGGGTGATTTATTGGGCCCCAGCTCCAAAATGGTCTGACGAGGACAATGTTTTGTCAAAACTGTCTAGTTTTGTGTCACTTTTATCCTTATCGGTTGTAATTTTATTGGGACAAGATCGAATTCGAATTGCGTTGGTCTCATTAATTTTATACATTTAACTCTGCTTTATTTTTAGACACACTTAAAGAATACAAGGGCGGTCTTATCAACTACCTATCTCTACCAGAGAACTTGAGGGAAAAATATTTATTAATTTATTCAATTACGGTGCCCCAAAAGGGTACAACTCTTGAAAACATATAAGGAACTAGTGGACCTGCCACAACTTCGCCCGCGGTATTTTCCATACAAACGTTATCACCCCTTTTCACCCCTTTAAGGATGGAATTTCAAAAAAATCCTTCCTTAGTGCACCTCTCGAGGAGGAGGGTACTCGAGGAATGTCTCCTCCAAATTTCAAACCTCTGGGACCATCCGTTTAGGCTGTGCGTTGTTTATAAGTGAGTCACGGTACTGTTTTATATGTATTTATATATTGCTTTACAGCGGCCCTAACATGAATGACACAAAGATAAGATAGACCGTCTTATCTTTAAGTGCAACTCTCTCACACTAGTGCTGACGAAAGAGATAGTCATAGAGATAAACGGGTTGTTAAGGCGGCTGGGGTGTAAAAAGGGGTAAAATTGGGGTACGTTACCAACCGTTAACGTTTAGCAAGTGTAAATGTCTACAAGATAACGTCAATCGGCATGTAAGGTTAAAACTTAGGACTTATACGTTGGCTAGGAACGTTACAAATAATGAGAGCCAGAAACTTTTAAATTTTATTAAAGGACACGACGGAAACGGTAAACGAAGGTTTAACCCGCGCGTGCGTTATGAGGCCTGAATATTGTGTATAAAACAAATGACGCGAGACGGACCCCAAATAGACGATTAACCTCTGAAGCCTTTAGCGGGTTTTCACACAACCACGTCAATACTGAGTGACTTCGGAAAATTTGACAATATTACCAATATTACATAGTTTCTTTAACCAACTTCAAAAAAAAAGGAGGTGCTCAATTCGGTTGTATTTTTGTTTTATGTTTGTTACTTCTGAACTCCGTCATTTATAAACCGATTTTGAAAATTCTTTTTTTAATCGGTAGGGTATACCTCCAGTTTGGTCCCGTTGTAGTCAAAGTTGAGTTATGATGAGAAGATCTATGAGGAATCGATGGAACTCTTCAAATATAGGCAAGCATATAGCAATTTTAGTATTTTCTGTAATAACTCAAGCAGTTACGTTCCAAAAGCACTATTTGGTGAAGTGGACCTGTTGATGAAGACCATAGATGATCACCGGAACTCCTATAATTTATATGATTATTTTAAATAATAACTTAGCTTCCCTTCACATAATGGAAAGTAATGACGCGGCTGAAGGTGGAATGCGTTTGCCTAGAAAGTGCCTATTTACTTTCCTATTGTAAGTTCAATAATAAGGTCCAATATTAGACATTTTGGATTTCGGCTTACATCTACACACATGTATATAAAGATGTGGCGTTAATGTTATTAGTTTCTGCGCCTCTATTCGGGAACGCTAAGTGATTCTGTAGCGACTCGTAAGCCAGATTTCTCATCTCACTCTGCCGCACGACGCGTAATGCGTAAGAGCGAAATGAGAAATGCTTAGGAGTCGCTACAGAATCACTTAGCGTTCCCGAATAGAGGCGCTGCATGTTTTGCTACAAAAGATCTCAAAGCTGAACGTGTCGCGTAGATGGTTCTACGAACAATGGTAGCACGTAGAGGCTCTACGGTATGAGAAATAAGTAATTTTACAACTATCGCAGTCACTGCACTCTTGAAAATTTGAATTTGTATTGCAATTCCATAGTAAAAATAAGAATAATTATTTTTTCATCACACTTGCTCGGAAAGGGTGTTATTATACGCAGGCGTATAGAGCAGCTATAGCCGATTTAACTCCTCTACGGGCCCCGCCGTCAACGGGAGTTATAAACGCAACGTACGCTCAGTTTATGAACACCCACCTGATGGTAATTCACGGTGTAAAATGGGAATAAAATTAATATATATACTTTTTTTGACTAATTTTTATTTCATTTCCTCGCAAATGTGATGAAAAACATTGTGTGTATCACGGGCAGTAAGGGGATAACAAACTCGAGTCATAAAAGCCCTCGCCTATCGGCGTCGGGCTTCTAACAGACTCTCGTTAGTTATCCCCTTCTTTCGGCCCTAGATGCACAATGTACTAATCATGACACTTGCTCGGGTAGGCTATTATTATACGCAGGCGTACAGAGCAGCTGTAGCCTACTTACCTCCCAAGGGCAGTTATGGATTTTGTATGGGTTATAACTCCCGCTGACGGCGGGGCGAGCCGCAGCCGGCGGGGCGCGCGCGACCCGCAAGCCGGCGGAGCTGCCCCGCGCTGATCGCAAAGTACTTACAGTTTATGAAAACCCACCTGATGGTAATTCACGATGTAAAATGGGAATAAAAGTAATATATATACTTCTTTTTGTCTAATTTTTATTTTATTTCCTCGAACTCCCGCGGGCTGTTAGGTGCGCCAGGTCGGCGGAGCTGCTCGGGAGCCGCAGCCGGCGGCGCGCGCGACCGCAAGCCGGCGGAGCTGCCCCGCGCTGATCGCAACGTACGCTCAGTTTATGAACACCCACCTGATGGTAATTCACGACGTAAAATGGGAATAAAATTAATATATATACTTCTTTTTGTCTAATTTTTATTTTATTTCCTCGCAAATGTGATGAAAAACATTGTGTGTATCACGGGCAGTAAGGGGATAACAAACTCGAGTCATAAAAGCCCTCGCCTATCGGCGTCGGGCTTCTAACAGACTCTCGTTAGTTATCCCCTTCTTACGGCCTTAGATGCACAATGTACTATATTTACCATACAATTACAAACAAGTGTAGGTAAGTTATAGATTATGTTCGGTGACGGTAGGTCTCCGGAGTCTATTCTAGGCCGCGGAAACATCTAAACAAAATACAAAAAAAAAATACCTGAACTACATTGTGACTGTTTGCTGTCCCAATCAATTTTCTAATATATATATCTTTCTATAGGCAAGGCAGGATTTCTTAATGCAATCCACTGGCAATATATTTTTTAACATACTAAGTTTGATATAAAATAATTTTCATTCATTAAAGAGAGCCTCTATTCGGGAACGTCCAAGCGATATAGTTGCGACTCGCGAGCGAGTTCACATCTCACTCTGCATTACGCATCGTGTGGAAGAGTGGGATGAGAATCTGGCTATCGAGTCGCTACAATATCGCTTGGACGTTCCCGAATAGAGGCGCAGATGGGTGCAAATCGTCTCTAATTCGGATCCTCTACTATTGTGAGATCGTTGAATCGATCATACTGTGTGGTAACGGAATGTTGCTAGTAAAAGTTAGGCTAAGCGGTGTCTTCAGGATATATGGTCTGTGATTACGTGTATCGCATTGTGTGTTGATTGATTATAACCACAATTTGCTCGGCGTTTTTGCCAAATCATGCGGTTGTCTTTGAAATAAACATCATAGTGGCAGCCTATTTACTTCCTACTTCTTGTTATAGAAACTTTTATGTTTTGAACGAATTGATTTGTGGCGTTAATGTTATAAGTTTAGGTGATGCGTTTATTTATTTAATTGGTTTGGCGCCTCCCCCATTGGTTAATCAAAAACCGTAGGAAATGACCACCATTTTGACAACCAATTAGGAAAAACCAGTGCTGCGATAAAGAAATAACATGACTTCTTTATCGTTTTTAGTAAAGAAATGAGATTAAATTTGGAACAGCTGTCAAAACTCAAGTGGGTCTCTATTCTAGTATCCATAGATATTAAAACAGTTATTGATACGGAACG
The DNA here is from genome assembly GCA_947859335.1 of Tortricodes alternella. Classification (NCBI taxonomy): domain Eukaryota; kingdom Metazoa; phylum Arthropoda; class Insecta; order Lepidoptera; family Tortricidae; genus Tortricodes; species Tortricodes alternella. Next base: position 6,925,841 of record OX401987.1, on the reverse strand, counting down.
TCAATTCAGTATGTTTTTTTAATATAAACTGCACAATATTTGATCTCGAGTGACGTGAGAATAGAGACTTCATCCGTTTGTCTATGATTTTAAAAAAAATGGTCTTGACGGAGGACGCCGCCGTGTTGGTGTTTTGCTGAACGAAAGTAGAATTGTTGTTGAATTGAATAGAAAAAGTTGTTTGTCATTTACATTTTAGTTGAAAATGTGAATAGTAAGTAGTCTTCTCGGAGTGTGTGTGATGTGAAAATGCGCCGGATATCGGAAATATGCAGCCACGATTGCAACAAATAACTTGTTGCCAGAAAATATTGTTTCTGAACCAATCATGGAGGATTTATAATATGTGTGTAGATAAAGTTATGTATGCAACTCTGCATAATTTGGCCTAAACTCTAATAATCTCATAATTTGGCTTAAAGCTCGTTTCATAAAACCGCACTAGTGTTTTAAGGCCTATCATTATGCAACCGTTGCATAAACTACTATAATAGTTCTAACATTAATTATAATAAAAAGAATATACCTATATAAAGTTTATAAACTATGACTAAATTAAAACCTATAAAAAAAAATGTTAGAAGTCAGCGCGAGGTGGCAGGGTGCCCAGAAGACTGGTAGCATTGACACGTTGTATTGCAATGCTGACGCGTTGAGCCAAGTATGACCCAGCCCTTTGGTCACCCGTCGACTCGACAAGACGCTTTGCGAGCTCCCTGAATATTTCGTGAACGCTCGCACCCCACAGTCCGAGCATATTTGCACCGTTTGTGTTGCTCGGCGGCGTTCGCGGCAGAGCCAGCCCTGGTGGAAGTCACCAGGAGGTGGGACGGCGCAAGGGTATCAACATATTGTAGCATCCCACACCAAAGGCCGCCCCAACCTCCAGGGAACCAGTGTCATGCCGTCGGGCCTCTTGCCATCGACGCGCGTCAAACCTTTCGGCTCCGTAACTGCTGGCACTCCGGCGCTGACAAGGGCCCGGCGCAGGATGAGATGGCGCTGACTTCGAACAATTATTCTATCTATAGGTTTTAATCAAAATTCTATCTATAGGTATTATTAAAAGCCTGGGTGCAAAAGAAGCAAAGTCTAGGGTCTACTTATGGTTGAGTCGGTTGAGCTACCCAGAAACAGAGGACTTAGTAAAAGTGTTACCTTAAGAGCTACATACACTACACTACACAATACACGCACACACACACACACACACACACACACACACACACACACACACGCGCGCGCGCGCGCGCGCGCACACACACACACACACACACACACACACACACACACACACACACACACACACACACACACACACAGACACACACACTCATGCGTAAGTTAGTTTATAATATTAAAAACGATTTTCCATGTGCCAAAGCAATATCGTTTGTAAATTTGATTTTAGTATAATTGTTTACGGAAAGCTTGTTACCCACATATACTTATAAATAATCATTTTCTATGTTTAAAACTGCATATTGCGCGCGCGCCGAGTCAAGCTGTATCGTTAATCATTGTAAGGTTGCCACGACACAGGCTTTGCCTAGTGAGGGACCATTAGAAATCCGACTGTACTAGCTGATTTGGTTAATAAACGATTTTTATTTTTTATTTATTTATTTTATTTTTTTTAATTTAGTCATAGTTTATGTAGGTATATTCTTTTTATTATAATTAATGTTAGATTTATAGTTAGTTAATTTAGTTTATTTAGATTATTATTGTATGTGTCATCATTTGACTGTGTAATAGTTACATTAATTTCAAGATATTTGAATACTAAAGAACATAGCAGTGGAGCAGAGTCATGAGGGAGGTTGCTAGAATTTTTGCGAAAGGCTATACAATCCCTATAATTTGTGAACTTCCTCCTTTGCGGTGAGAGTACTGACCCAATCTGTCGGTCTTCACGAGGAAATAATTTTAGCCGAAGGGTGAACGAGTATTTTGGTGGTTTCGCGGCCGGCTCGCTGAAACCGACACCGAGAAATTACGTCACACATCGCAGTATTAATGTGTAAATGTAGTCTTCAGTTATTTGGTTTTTATTCGTGCGTCTGGGAGTTTGTATAATAGGCTTTTTTCCTTAAATTAATTATTTATTTTATTGATAAAAAGCTGGTCAAGTGCGAGTTTGACTCACGCGCCGAGGGTCCAGTACTTACCTATGAAGAACAGACAGTACATAGCTTGTAAGTACGGAACCCTAAAAATAAAAATAAAATGATTTTTAAAACCGGGTAACAATTTACAACCTACCTATGAAATAAGACAAAAAATAACTTTCGCTAACTCCTATATCCGTTGAGTGTGATACGACCTTGCAAAGGTTATTCTGTATAACTATTTTTTATGTGACGTAACCACAAATTTACGGTTTTCGGACTTTTCCCATTACTTGTTCTATAAGACTTTACTTTTTGCCAAACATGATTATACGTTAACGGGAAGTATCCTAAAGGTTTTGATTCCCTTGCGAGTATAAAAATATGTGGCATAAACGGCTGTAACTTTTGATTGCGTTGACTTATAAGGTCGATATTTTCACAGCTCCAAAAGATTGCAGACGTTTGATATAATTTCAACTTGATACCTCGCGTTCGTGTACGTTCCTGAGAAAATGGTCTTGACACACAGACAGACAGACGGACAACAAAGTGATCCTATAAAGCTTCCTTTTTCCTTTTGAAGTACGGAACCCTAAAAAGCAGTAATTATTTAAGAAACGTGGTTTCGTTAAAGATAATGTCACCACTAAACAACGCACCATATTTTAAGTAGGTATATAATCAAGTATTAACGTACCAGCGAAGATTAATTGCTTCAATTGTAATTAGTAGACACTCGAACCGAGGACGTAATGTATCTGGTTCTCCGCAAACGGAAGTAAATTAAGTTAGACGCAATAAATGCCAGGCCAACGTACAAGTAAGTACACGGAGGGGGCATTATGCAAAGTACAAAATCCTATTTGCCACGTGCCCTGCCAAAAGCCTAAGCAGCGTAATAGAGTTGTTTATAGGCGCAAAGTGTATGCGTCCCCTTCGATACAATCATTTTCCTGTAACACGTGTATTTGGGAACAGTGCCGCCAGGGGTGTGAATCTCTTAATAACGCTTCGTCCATGAACTCACCGGCGAGCCTAGCTTGATCCGCGTGTAAATTTCATACGGGCATATATTTCAATGACGATCAGTGTCGGACCTTTAAAGCATATTTTCATAAGGTTGATGGGCAGTTTTGTATGGACACTGGCCTAAAAACCAATAATGACAAGCCATATGTCATTTGAAAGGTTTTTTCATATTCTACAACTTTTTGTATGGCGGGAAATCTTAAATCGCTGTGTGAAACAAGTTATGGCAAAATAAAAACATTCCATCAATAAGTATTTTCATACTGTTATAGGGTTTTAGTTCTGTACAACGGTTTTTAAACGTGTTATCATATAAATACACATGAGAAAACAACAAAATATCGATATACCATCAAACAATGACTACTATTTTACTACTACTACTACTTTTTTCACACAAAGATATTACCTGCCATAGTAAAAGTTTTAGAACTTAGAATAAGCTATCCAGTGACATATCGCTTGACCTTATTGGTCAATAGGCCAATCTGCCCATCATCCTTTCGTTGACTAATTAATTGAGTACGCAATGTACCTATTACATGCAAGCAATTAATCGATTTACGTATCTACGTAACGTCATGTCATGACATGACAGTTCATTTGTTTAGTTTGTCCAAAAATTTGACGAAATACATTGTTGCTCAGTCCTACTTTAAAAAATAATTCCTCTTTATTAATTAACTATTTCACGATATTTCTTTCTCACTTAATTTGTACGATTGGAAACTACACCTGGGTAAAATAAACACCCTTATGTTTACACGCTGTAAGCTACTCGTGACTTCAACCTTGATCGTATTCCGACGCAGCTGGCCACAGTCGTAGGTACCTAATTCCGCATAATGTCTACGAACGCGCGGGTCAATTTATAATTGCTAGACTAAAATGAGAGACGAAATGAGCGACGAGATTGGTTACAGAATAACAGCAGAGAGTTTCGCTCGATCGCGCTCGCTGCCGGAGTTTTTCCGCTTTCGCTGTTTCTTTTGCTCAATATTACGAGGACTGTGAACCTACGGCTTTTCATACAAAAGGCGATAACGTTACCTACTTATATACGTCGCTACCTCTTAAATGTTAACCGATTTTGACCAATTTTTGATAGGTTGTCAGTCAGAACGAAATCTAGGGTTATACGTTTTTGGTTTTTTCACTCTAATCAATAAATTAAGTTTTATTGCTGTTTCAGTATTTTCATACAAAACTAATTTCGGCGAATTTTGACTTTGTTGATCTTTAATCAAAATTCAAAAATGTAGACCATAATTTTGTTTTGACTGACAACTTATCAAAAATTGATCAATAACGGGTAACATTTAAAGGGGTGGAAATTGTTATCGCCTTTAGTATGAAAAAAGTGATTTTTTTCTGTTGATTCACAGTTCTCATAAGGCGCTGACAAGCCCTAAATCGGCTTTACTTAAACAGTATTTTAACAAAAACTATTTGATTTGACAAGGTGAAAAAAATATACCTAATGTTAATATTCTTTATATTATTGAAAAACTTGCTATTTGGAAAACACGATTCGATGAAAACGATTCCATAAAAAAAGTCGTGATGTTACGTTTAATATCGTCTTTAAACAGCTCTATGTCTTAATTTTTTTAACGGTTGGGTCTATAATTAGTAATACTATTACATCACGTCCATACTAACAGTTTGCTGATTTATATTATATATTTAGCGTGTTTACTTACATAATTTATCAGTTTTTGACTTTCTGCATACAAAAAACCGCACAGTGCTTCTCGTTCACTCCGGTGTAAACAGACAGTGACCGATCACTCAAGGTAATTGGCAGTTGTCAGCGTCTTAATTAATTTTAATTGTGGGACCGGTAATTTCGATAAAATTTCTTCTTTGTAAAATTATTTTTTGTAACTTGTAAACACAAGTGGCATGAAAAGTTATAAAAATTTGTAAATAACACTAGCAATTATTTTCTACCTACGCTTAGACACAGCTAGTGAAATTGAGAGAATTTATTGTGATTTCTTTCTTAAATTAAATTATCATGAAAATGGCCAATTTAGAATTAAATTTTCTTCAACTTTTCGCAACGCGCGAATGTCAGCGATAAATTAAAAATGGGTTATTTCTAAGATGAATAAGTTCGGCACGCCCCCGCGATAAACGCTGGGAGTTAGTTAAACGACTTCTCAATTTCCAAGCGAACTCCAGTGATGATGAAGCTGACGTCAGGCGCATACTAAGCTCCGAGAAATTAGAACGCCAATCGATCGCTCCTGATTAAAAACCTCCAGGAATCATCCGCAAACCTATTTTCATCCAACGCTTCTCAACGAGTTTACGTAAACAAAAAGTTATTTACGTAATGCATATTAATAACTCTTTAACTTCTCAAGTATTTATAATTAACTCGGAAAGTAATTTAAATAAGGTTTTTACCGCAACAGAATACTAAAACTGGACACCAGCAATTGCGTGGGATAAAAAAACATTTCCAAAGCTGGTCATTAAGATGTAAATTTGACAGTAGAGCCCCAGCATTCGGGAAACATGCGGTTTATACTCGTAAGCAGGTACAGTAATGAGCGCGCATTCATTATTAAAGGGGAATATGAAACGAAGTAGGTTGTCAGTCGGCACCAAGCCATCAATAACAGTTCCCTGAAGGTCAGGGCCGTAATCAAAAGTCGCAACGTCTACAGAACAGAATACACCAGGAAGCACGGCAGGGTTGATAATAGTCAGGCGATGATTGATGACTCGAGCAAGGACAACTTGATTAAATTAAATGTCATCCGGCACCAAAATGTCTCGTGTTAAGACTGCGCCGATTACGGGCACCTTCACCACTGTAATTGTGTTTATCTACACCCATATCATAAAACCTCCATTGTTTAATCAAAAACCGTAGGAAATGACCACCATTTTGACAACCAATTAGGAAAAACCAGTGCTGCAATGTTATTTCTTTATCGTTTTTAGTAAAGAAATGAGATTAAATTTGGAACAGCTGTCAAAACTCAAGTGGGTCTCTATTCTAGTATCCATAGATATTAAACAGTTATTGATACGAAACGTCAATTCAGTATGTTTTTTTAATATAAACTGCACAACATTTGATCTCGAGTGACATGAGAATAAAGACTTAATTCGTTTGTCTATGATTAAAAAAAAAATATGGTCTTGACAGAGGGTCGAATTGGCGCCATTATGTTGGTGTTTTGCTGAACGAAAGTAGAATTGTTGTTGAATTGAATAGAAAAAGTTGTTTGTAATTTACATTTTAGTTGAAAATATGAATAGTAGTCTTCTCGGAATGTGTGTGATGTGAAAATGCGCCGGATATCGGAAATATGCAGCCACGATTGCAACAAATAACTTGTTGCCAGAAAATATTGTTTCTGAACCCATCATGGAGGATTTATAATATGTGTGTAGATAAAGTTATGTATGCAACTCTGCATAATTTGGCCTTAAAACACTCGTGCGATCTTATTATGAAACTCGCCTATCGGCTCGTTTCATGAAAACCGCACTAATGTTTTAAGGCCTATCATTATGCAACCGTTGCATAAACTACTATTTCTATAAAACTAATGTATTGTATTAAAATTAAATCGGGACAAGCTGACGCACAATTGAATGTACAATTTATAGGCTACTAGTGGACCCGCCACAGCTTCGCCTGTGGTATTTTCCATACAAACTTTATCACCCCTTTAGGAATGGAATTTCGCAAAATCCCTCCTTAGTGCACCTCTAGGGTACTGGAGGAATGTCTCCTCCAAAGTTCACACCTCTAGGACCACCCGTTTAGGCTGTGCGTTGTCTATAAGTGAGTCACGGTACTGTTTTTACCCGACTGTGCAACGCAAAAGAGGGTAATGTGTTTATCAGCCTATCAGCCTAGCTTTTCGTCCTTCGTCCGTCTGGAATTCGGGTATCGCTGTTCCCTCACGAACTGTGCATTTTTCCGGTATATAAAATAGCCTATGTCCGCCTACAGCCTTCTAACTATCGCTATGCAAAAAATTAAGTCGATCCGTAGCTCCATTATGACGTGAAAGAGGAACTAGTAAACAAACATACACACTTTCGCACTTATAATATTAGTAAGGCTATAACTAAGCTTTATAAACCATAACCGTCATGTTATCATTTTACCGGAAAATAAATCTCAGAGGTATGAGCTGGGATTTGAACCCTTGACCCTTTGCACCGGAGCCCACGTATTAGACTACAAGGCTACAAAGCTATTGCATTGATTCAGTGCGGCACGTTATCATTCAGTATTGTTCTGTTATCTGCAGCATTGTCTCGAGTGGCCAGACTCAGCACTGGTTACTGTGAGCCACTGAGGGGTAATCGTACTGGATTTTATGAATGCGAACTGCTGAGATAGCGCCCGGATCGAATTGCGCACATTAAGACGCTGACAAGAGCCAATAACCTTCAGTGATCGGTCACTCTCTGTTTTAGTATAGGCGTGATGTAATAGTGTTATTAAGACATAGAACTGTTTAAAGAGGATTTCAGACGGAACTTCACGATTTTTTTTTAACGGATCGATTTCGTCAAATCCTGTTTTCTAAATAGTTAGGTTTTCAATAATATGCAGAATATGAACATGTATTTTTTTCGCTTGCCAAATCAAATAGTTTTTGTTAAAAAACTGTAAAAGTAAAGCCAATGTAGGTCTTGTCAGCGCCTTAATGGGGAGATGGGGAATCCGCCGCGAATAAAATCCTGTTTATTCCAACTTAGTTTTTATTTACACGCAGAATTCAAGAATTTCGTAGTAAGAAATGCAACTTCAATACTTTTACTGTTGCTTATGCGATTATGTAGTGAGAAAAACGACTGTAAGTACATGAATATTTAAATTTAAATAGACTTGTAAGGTCTGTTATTACAATATGTATGTATCTTTCTTTCCTGTTAAAACCCGCTACCAAAACCAATAAACATAATCAACGTGTTCAATCAAAACAGTTTTATATTCTTATTAATATTATTTATCCAATTCCAAATGGTGTCTTCTTTATTCAAAATAAGAAACGTCTCGATTTTATATGGCACCAAGCTGTCAAAGTCAAGTTGGACGCTTCTTGTTTTAAGTTTGATCAATCACTTTTGATTGTACCGAATTGCCCTAGTGTCAAATTAAAGTAACAATTAAATTTTGTATACATTACAGTTATTAAGATTATAAGTAACAGAAGTACAAGACCATGAGCATTAGTGGTACAAGAATGGTAGTTGTAAGTAAGATTGTTTGTAGTCAAATTTCGCAAAACTTGTCTGTTTTTCCTGTAACATTGTTAATTTTCGAGGTAATGATATATATGAAATAGGATACGGAAGGTGATGAGGCGCAGCGTGATCAATGTTCTGGGGCTTTAATTGTGCCCGCGTGGGTGACGGCTGGGATCGCGTCGTCATTCGTTTGACAATGGCGGCGTAACGCGATCCATTATGGCTTCGATAGGTTTATGCCGGAGCATATGGGATTAGAATTTGATTGTTCCTGGAGTTTTAAAACATATTTAAGCTCAACAGAATTGCAAGATGCTAATTATTGTAAAGAGAGAGTAATTATTGCTAATTGATGTTCCAATTCGAAACGGTGTCCGCTAAATTTAAAATTGCCTAAACTTAAAATAAGAAACGTCAGACTCGATTTTGTATAGGTAGCTCCAAGTTGTCAAAGTCGAGTCTGACTTTCTTATTTCAAATTTAACGACTTCTAAATTTAGCGAAAACACGTATATAAGCAAACTATTCGATCTATTAGGGCGCTCATCAACGACGACTGTTTGCCGCGATACTGTCGCGCGTTTTGTGAACGCGTTACTGCATCGCGACATGCTGCTTGTCGCATTTGCAACGCGCGACAGAAGGGATGCAGTAGCCCTACAGTCGCGCGGCATCGATTCAGCATCGCTACTGTATCGAAACAAACGCGCGACTGTAGCGCTGCCGTCGCGCTTTTTCGATTTAGCATCGCTACTGTACCGATGCACATGCGCGATTGTGTCGGGCGATATCAGGGGAGGGAATAGCGTAGGAGCACCGCGAGCGTGTCTATCGATGCTGCATCGCGACTGTATCGCGATACAAGCGATGCAGATTCATGTCTGTGTGGGCCATGGCATACGGCCAGTGAAATTGCGGAAAATAACTTTTTTATATCCTTAAACTTTCATGTCTTTTTAAAAAATTACCGGATAAACACAATTTGTCATCCATGCATGGGTCAAATACATCTACATCTAAGCTAAACTATTGTATGCTATGAAATGAACCTAGTACAAACATCATCATGGTAAAATAACGAAGAACAGAAATACAATAGCAGACTAACCTGACATCAATAAATTTGCTATCTAAAAACCTAGCCCGGCAATAAATATTCCGCGGTTGATAACATTTGTGGGACGCTCAAATATATTCATTTAGAAAGTCCAAAATAGGTTTTATTACTTTTGCGTAACTTTTACGATTTATAACAGCAACTTTGTATTACAAGAAAGTTGTAGTCAAGTTTGACCTCATTATCTATATCGAATAGTTTGATGATGTGTTACAAGTTTACCCAAAACTTGAAGTTTCTAAGTACCAAGCTATGTTGTACCTGCAATTATTAGCCATCAATAAACTATCTTCATTCCAAAAAAGTTTTCAAACAACCCATTCATCTGATTCAACTTTATAAATATATAGGTTTTCGAAAAATATTTGTATTAAAAGACTACTGACTAAATGAAATCGTCAGATCTGTACAGACACTCACAATTTCAGTGGCAGTATCGCCCCTATTGCTTATAGCAATAAATTTATCGCATTATTATTAGGCAATAGGAACAGAACTGCCGCAGTAAATGCTTGCGTATTCATGACAGCTAGTTTATGCGATGTATTGCTTGTTATGTGCATATTGATGGCAATTACTGTCGCCGAATTATCAGCTCATATTTACTCATCTACAATGTTCAGCTTCATGGCTTGTTGATCGCTAGTAAATCTACTAAGTAGCAATTATCTGTCACTTTGTCACCAAATTAATGATGATGATTACAATCAAGTTTAAATTAAATACCACGCAGGATTCGATAAAGTAAGCAGAAGCCATTACACAGAAGTGAGACACGGTAGACGTGTTTATTTACAAAATAACGATAGGAAATAGAATGAATCCAAAAAGGTTCACTAAACTTACGTAAATAATGGATGTGAAAAAACGACTCGAAAAAGGACGACCCAGGAGAGTCGGAGATGTATTAAAATACGGTTAGAGGAAAGTGAATCTAGAAAGTGGTGTTGCTGCTAAAACATGTGGTGCAGACGTCACGAGCCGAATGTTCCTTGATCAAATAAAGACGAACCGTTTATTGTTTTCATGTATTGAAAGTTGTTATTGTTTTTAACATCACTATATTGTAGGTAATAAAGAAAAAAGCAAAAAGTAAGCAAATAACTTGTGTGCTATTTAGCGATGAAAATTAGCGTTTCATGCCTTGTTTCTTGTTTCAAATTCATCTTCTTATGGATCCTAGGACCAGCCGGTTTGTATAATGCAACATGTCCTTTCTTCTTGGTAAAACACCATTTATAAACCGTTCGATTACAATATTGCTTAGACAGTGCTGTATATTCATTCCATCAATAAGATACAGAATAATTATGAAATGTGTAAGTATGCTCTGGATTACAGGTATCAATTAAAGTTTATAAAAAATGGTTTTGTAACCTCTCAATAGTTACATAGCATATAATAAGTACATGTCAGTGTAATAACATTTCTTTTTTTTATTAACTGTCGTTGGTCGTCGTTGGTTGGTAATATGGCTCTTATGCGTATTCTAATGCCCCTACCACATTAGATTACTTACTCTGCTGTTTATATGATAGAAAACTATATTTTGCTTATAATGTGGTACCTACAAAAAATGGCTTAAATTTACAATGTTCCATCCATTTCACACGATCAGACAGACGAGTAAGTGCACAACAAAATAATACCCAACATCATGCAACATCAGTAATCAACCTATACAACAGTCAAGTCAAATTTAATTATTTAATTAGTAATAGTAATTGTAATTCTAGGAATGCCAGTATTTGTATGAGTATTATTTTTATTATGTCACATAACATGTTATTTATAATGCTCAAAATTTTCATCATCAGAATAGGAACATCTTGACTATATGACTTTGAACGTATGCATAAACTTGATTACGTAATCAACACCACAACTCTCGGGCGTGGGAGTACCGCTTGAGTTGTGCCGTCGTTTTAACATTAGCCTACGCCAGGATTACGTCCTAAGTATTTTGGTAAGTGCAGAAGACTCTTGCCTTAGTTGGCTTTTTTAAGTTAAACCGCTTAACGACGTGACAAGATTATGTTTAGGACTTTAATTATTCAGAACGCAAAACACAATATTTGTTCCGGTTTTCTTGGAATAATCTCAATTGTTTTTTCAAGACGTCGTGAACGAATGAGGAAAAGGACGAACTGGGAAATAGACGAATGAGGAAATGGACTAACAGGGAAATAGACGAAAGGGGAAATGGACGAACCGTAAAAATGACCGGGGACCGAGTAGACGAACGGGGAAATGGACGAAGGGTGCAGAATTGGTCGTTGTGAGTTTTATTTTTGAGTTGGACATTTATCAGGTGGCGGGATCTGGCAAGCAACGCAGTGTGTTTCGTGTACTTCATTGTTTGTTGAGTTATAACACTGTAGTTCAACCTGTAGGTGGCGACCCCCAGTGACTTCACAAGGTCTTGCCCACGTGTGCTGCCGTGCGCTTTAATACCTCATCTTCGAATGTTCTACGACTTACAAAACTGGGTCTTGACTAACACAATTTTCAGAAACAAATATAGAGAGGTTATTAGCATCTTCGTTAAGAATAAGTGCTTCCTATACACATACAGCTGCTTTTAAATATGACATATAGGCAGGGGCGGAAAATATTACGCGTATCGCAGTCTCACTCGCACTTGCAACGAACGCGTCGGCTCTGGCTGAAACAGAACATTACTGAAGTGAATATTACCTTCGGCTGGGTAATAAGTGTCCGTAAATTATATTACAGTATAATTTATGAGAACGAGTATTCCCTAGTAAACTCGTCCATTTTATTGTGCAATACAGGAAAGAAAGCAAAGCATTCACTACGAAACAGACACATGTTGAGATGTTGTTGAGACAGATTGCAATGGGGAAGATGCATGAAAATCAAAATGAGGTTTAAATGATATATTATGAAAGTAAATGTAAACAAAAGCATATTACAGAAATATCAAATCATTTTAATTATTCAATTTTATTTTATAAAGGGTCAAAATTAGTGAAAAATATATATTGGATTATAGTTCTGATTATAGTTTTTTGGACATCCTCATCAAATGTATGTCATGTTTTATTTCTACGATATTGCTCTAAAAACAGTATTTCGGAAAAAATAATTGTAGATTTCGTTTAAGCGCCATACATTTTGTACAGTCTAACGAATGCTGTGACGTCATAGTTGTCGTCCATTTTGTATGGAGTGTTTTTGCGAGTGGTATAAACAATGACGTTTCAAAGCTTCATAACTCATAAAATAAACAACATAATAATGTGCTGCGTACACAGATCGGTTTTTATTACTCAGCACTTTCCAATACAAGATGAAAAAAAAAACTTATGCATCTTCCCTATTCACAATCAATAGTAATCCTTACTAATATCGTATCATTAGTGGAAATATTTGCTTGTTTGCTTGCTCAATACGTGGATAAAGTCACAGGCAAAAGCGAGTCTCTTTATACCTATTCGTTTTCGGTTTGGGGCTGAACGAATCGGATATTTTATGCTCTAATCATTAGGTGTTTCTTTTTAGGGTTCCGTACCTAAATGGAAAAAACGGAACCCTTATAGGATCACTCGTGTGTTTGTCTGTCTGTCCGTCTGTCAGAGCAAATTTTCTCGGAAACTACGGGACCGATTGAGTTAAAATTTGGTACCTACGCATATGTAAGTCGGTGACCGCAACACGGACGTGTTACGTAAACATATAAATTTTAAATATGGGGGCCACTTTTGGAGGGCTAAATAAAAAATAAAAAAAAGGTTTGCAAACTATGGTGCGATATCAAATGAAAGAGCTTGCTATGAGGATCTTAAATATATTTCTTCATAATTTTAAGACAAATGGTTTTGAAGTTATTTAGGAAAATAGGAGAAAATTGACCATTCCCCTCCCCCCTTATCTCCGAATCTACTGGGCCTAAAATTTTGAAAAAAATACAAAAAATAGTTCTTTACCTATAGATTATAGGAAAACCTATAAGAATTCTATGATATTTAAAATAACATAGGAAATTCCATATAATCACGGAACCCTCTCCACGCGAGTTTAACTCGCACTTGTCCAGTTTTTAAATGAATAATTCGATCTCGTTCATTGCTAATATTTCTTATTTAAGCAGTGACGTGAAGTGTCCTAAGGCCCGGTCACGTACGAGGGCAGCAGGAGCGCAGCGTGACGCCATCTATTGTCTTCTAGTGGAAGTGGTAACATATGTGCTGCATTTCACGCCGCGCTGCGGCGGCACCAAGCCTAGCCAGACACCTGAGCTTGGGCCTCGAGTTGTTAGTGAAGTGTAATATCGGAAGACAGATAGCAAGCGCGCCGCAAGCACGGCATCACGCCCGCAATGTATCAACAGCAACGAGTGCACGACCGCAGCTTGGCGCAAGTGCGGCGTGAGCCGAGTGAGCAGCGAGGTGTGAGCGGGATAGATCGCGCACACTGCTGCCGCGCTCACAAGGTGGCCGGTCGTTTTCGATGTGACGTTCACGCCGCACTTACGCCAAGCTGCGGTCGCGCCCGCAATATGTATGTCCGGGCGATTAGACGCAGCCTTAGCATCAGTAGGTCGCCGTTGATGGATGATTTGTGGTTGATCGATGTTCGCTCGACGCCCCCAGCCCGGAACAGGTGTAACTTCTCCCCGTAAGACATCAAGACAGTTATGCGAGTAAGCGAATATTTGACTGACGTTTTTCGTAGCAGGAAGGACATATTGGTTTTCTTTCTATTATCTCGATCCTGTTATAAATTTATATAAATCATTTAATAATAAATGTAACAAAATCTTTTACCACAATATCCAGGGTGCAAAGATTTATTTGTTGTCACCATTAGCAAACTTCTGTATTTTTTATCATAATTGTCTTTTGACAAAATAGGTTCTCATAATTGGCTACTTAGTAACAATAGTACATTGTGCATCTAGGGCCGTAAGAAGGGGATAACTAACGAGAGTCTGTTAGAAGCCCGACGCCGATAGGCGAGGGCTTTTATGACTCGAGTTTGTTATCCCCTTACTGCCCGTGATACACACAATGTTTTTCATCACATTTGCGAGCAAATGAAATAAAAATTAGACAAAAAAAGTATATATATATATATATTAATTTTATTTCCATTTTACATCGTGAAATGGAAAGGGTGTTCATAAACTGTAAGTACGTTGCGATCAGCGCGGGGCAGCTCCGCTAGCTTGCGGTCGCGCGCGCCCCGCCGGCTGCGGCTCCCGAGCAGCTCTGCCGACCTGGCGCACTTAACTGCCCGCGGGAGTTCAAAACCCCTAGGGAGTTATGGATTTTGTATGGTTTATAACTCCCGCTGACGGCGGGGCCCATAGAGGAGTTAAATCGGCTATAGTTGCTCTATACGCTTGCGTATAATAACACCCTTTCCGAGCAAGTGTGATGAAAATATTATTATATTTCTGTGGAATGGTAGTTTAATCCTCAGTGTAAAAAAAAAAACATGATTATTTAGCATAACTTAAAATCTTCAATTTTTACTTCTAAGTCGCGTGTCACGACGTATGACGTTTGCATAGGTCGGTTGCGTTCCGAATCACGCTGCTCACTTTAATCGTTGTGATCATCGAGTGTTATTCGGACCGCACCCTCACACAGACTATGTACGACCGGTTTAGGTATGTTGACGTCACACTCGACAGCTGGCAGTAAGATTAGCGGCAAATTTTAAAATGAAAAGTATTATTAGTACGTTTTCCTTGAAAATGTGAAAAAATCATTACAAAAACATTTTCACAACTAAAAAGCAGCCAAAAATATATTTTCAATAATGGTCAAGAACCGAATTAACAGCAAGAAAAGCTCAGGGTTATGGCGGCACTGTGCACTTGACCTATTGACCGAGCGACCGAAGCGAGGTCTCTGAGTCAACAGGGACGGCGTTTGTATGTATGTTTGTTCAGCGATAACTTAAGTATCTCGATCTTCATGAGATTTGGTAGACGAGTAGTTGAGCCAATACAATTTTTAAGTTCAAACTCGAACCAAATCGATCGATGGTTACGAAGATGGGGCCCTCTTTAAGAGGAGGAGAGGACTGAAAAATCTTCGCGAAGTCTCTGTTCGGAGCGCACCACCAGTTAAGCAAAGATATCCACGTACGTTAGACATCAATGTGACACAAGGGTTGAACCCTTAATCGAATGATAGAAAAACGCACATTATAACGAAAAAAATCGCAATGTTAGATTAAATCCGACGAAGACGCAACTCAAGCTAAATCCAGCACGTAGACATGTAATTCTATGTAAGCCTTCTTTTTTGTCCGACCCCTAAGAGCCTATGCTCACGGCATTTACGAGAGCACGACCCACGTGTTGTACTATTGGCTCGGCTTCAACGTGTAAAAGTGACAGCGATACAAAACCCGCGCCGGTTGTCGCCTTTAAGGCGATTTTCGCTTCAACGATTTATAAAGCTGTTTTGGAAAAGTGTTGGTCAAAAATCGATATCCGATAGCTATATGGTGGCTAGATGTTATTATGGTTCCGTACCTCAAAAGGAAAAACGGTACCCTTATAGGGTCACTCAGTCGTCTAGGGTCTGTCAGTCGGTCTGTCCGTCTGTCACAGCCAATGTGCTCCGAAACTACTGGACTGATTGACTTGCAATTTGGTACCCATAATATATGTAATTCAGTGACCGCATCACGGACGCGTAACGTAAATAAATGAATTTTAAATATTGGGGCCACTTATAAATTAGAAAAAAAATTGCATACTATATAATATATATCTGTGGAACGGTAGCTTAACCCTCAATATATCGTATCAAATGAAAGGGCACCTATTGTGAGGAACTGAAATGTATTGTTTTTTTAATTTTACAATAAATAGTCGGGAAGTTATTTAGGAAAATAAGCGAAAATTGACGATTCCTACCCTTATTTTCGAAACTACTGGCCTAAAATAAATAAAAAAATAAAAAACCAGATATTAATTATTTACCTATAGATTACAGGAACACCTATAAGAAGTCTATAGTATTTAAAGTAACATAGGAAATTTCAAATAATCATGTACGGAACGGAACACTCTCCACGCGAGTTTAACTCGCACTTGTCCGGTTTTTTTAAATAGCGCTACATAATTACCGTATAGCGATAAATATGGCACATCGATTTGTAACCAAATAAATTTATCTACACCCATATCATAAAACCTCCATTGGTTAATCAAACACCGTAGGAAATGACCACCATTTTGACAACCAATTAGGAAAAACCAGTGCTGCGATAAAAAAATAACATGACTTCTTTATCGTTTTTAGTAAAGAAATGAGATTAAATTTGGAACAGCTGTCAAAACTCAAGTGGGTCTCTATTGTAGTATCCATAGATAATAAAACAGTTATTGATACGAAACGTCAATTCAGTATGTTTTTTTAATATAAACTGCACAATATTTGATCTCGAGTGACGTGACAATAGAGACTTCATCCGTTTGTCTATGATTTAAAAAAAATATGGTCTTGACGGAGGACCGCCATGTTGGTGTTTTGCTGAACGAAAGTAGAATTGTTTTTGAATTGAATAGAAGAAGTTGTTTGTAATTTACATTTTAGTTGAAAATATGAATAGTAAGTAGTCTTCTCGGAGTGTGTGTGATGTGAAAATGCGCCGGATATCGGAAATATGCAGCCACGATTGCAACAAATAACTTGTTGCCAGAAAATATTGTTTCTGAACCCATCATGGAGGATTTATAATATGTGTGTAGATAAAGTTATGTATGCAACTCTGCATAATTTGGCCTTAAAACACACGTGCGATCTTATTATGAAACTCGCCTGTTGGCTCGTTTCATGAAAACCGCACTAGTGTTTTAAGGCCTATCATTATGCAACCGTTGCATAAACTATTATTGTTCCATAATTATTTACCATGGAAAACGTAGGCAATTATTATCTCGGCATAATTAGCTATTCACATCAGCAAATCAAATAGTGATATTTGATTTTATTTTGAATCAGTTCGAATATAATATATCAAAACCTGTGATAATATTATTGTAGGTGCTAAATGAATATTCGCCTCAAACATTTAGTTTACCTGAACATTATTAATAGTCCGCACAGCCCTAACGAGTAGCTAACAGTATAAGTACAACTACTTAGGTACCTATTATCCAAGTCTGTCGGCAGGTTTGTTTTGTTTTACGTCTATAAATCTTAGGTAGGAGGTTTCTGTTTGTCTACGACGGAACCACTGTAAGATATATAGCACCCCGAACTGTTCAAAAAGGCCAAAAATATGAAACTACTGGGGCTACAATTTTGAAAAAAATACAGAAAATAGATCTTTGCCTATAGATTACAGGAAAACCTATAAGAAGTCTATGGTATATAAGGTAACCTAGTAAATTTCAGATAATCATGTACGGAACGGAACCCTCTCCACGCGAGTTTAACTCGCACTTGTCCGGTTTTTTTTTAGTATTCGTTGTTGTAGCGGCAGCAGAAATACATAATCTGTGAAAATTTCAAGTGTCTAACTATCACGGTTTATGAGATACAGCCTGGTGACAAACGGACAGACAGACGGCGGACGGACAGCGGAGTCTTAGTAATAGGGTCCCGTTTTACCCTTTGGGTACGGAACCCTAAAAACAGTCATGTAATTATCTAACATGCGCAGCGGCTGATCAGCAATGAGACTGAATGAGATATTCAAATTTAGACCGAATGATTTCGTATTTACAGTCTAAATTCATAGTGACGTTTATCCGCTGATCAACCACTGTGTACGTTAGAGCATCACACCTCAGTACAGCTAACTGTGTTTGGCTTCAAGAGAAAATGCTTACGCTGTGAATGAATTATTTATAAATTAGTCATTATTGTATTATTTTGATATGAGATTATTAAATGTTGATATTATTGGCTCGTTTTTTAATCAGTGAAATAATTCGTTGTAAATTAGTTAATTTTTTTGCATGCTAGTATTTAGCAATAATGTCTCAGGATCTTATGAAAACATGTAACACCTTATAATAATACCATTTTATACACAATAACAACAAAAAATTAAATTCAGTGTTCACGGGTTCCATTTTCGCCAGAAGTAACAAAACAACATGCGAATGGGCGGAACTAGCTGACGTATTGCTTTTTAGAAAGATTTAGTGATCGAACTTTTGCATTGTCAAAGAGTTCTCTATTCGCAGCGAGATTTCACTATAAAGCGGATAAATACTGCTGCTCCCTACGAGTGTAGCGTGTACCGCGGTGTGGCAATGAAAGGGTTTAAGGTTAGCGATAGACGTCACTGTGACGTCTATAGTACTCGCAGTACAGACGGACGACTGGTCATAATTAAGCAGAATCATGCGATCTCTTACGGAGCGTGACTATCTGTAGTGCAGGTAGTACACTGTAAAAACGAATAGTTGACCGACTTTTATGGCCTGAATCGTCCGTTCGTACTGCGATACTATAGTAAAATAAAGTTTAAAGTTTAAAAAAAGAATAAATCTGACAGGCAGCAGAATGCATATAACGGTACAAATATACGGTTAATGTTACATTTTAATCCATGTTAAAATACCTAGTTAAGATCATGAATTCATAATTTGACGCCGCGGCTTCGGATACCTGCTGCAGTTTGCTAATCGATCGTAACCACGGCTTGGAAGCTCTATTCATAGTCAGGGGCACGTCCGATCAATCGATGAAGCTTAACCTTTAACGCTTGTAACATTCTACTTAACTATTTGTGTCCAAAACTGAATCATCTATACATACAATATAATGAAATCGTAAAGAGGAAAAAGTCTGTACAAAAAACCGGACAAGTGCGAGTTAAACTCGCGTGGAGAGGGTTCCGTTCCGTACATGATTATCTGAAATTTACTACGTTACTTTAAATACCATAGACTTCTTATAGGTTTTCCTGTAATTTATAGGTAAAGACCTATTCTGTATCCTCTGTATTTCTGTACTTTTTTCAAAATTTTAGCCCCAGTAGTTTCGGAAATAAGGCCCCCCCCCTTATTTCCGAAACTACTGGGGCTAAAAAATTGTCAATTTTCGCCTATTTTCCTAAATAACTTCTAAACTATTTTACTTAAAATTCAAAAGAAAATATATTTAAGATCCATACAATAAGCCCTTTCATTTGATATGTCACACAATAAAGGATGCAAAACTTTTTTTTAAAATTTTCTAATTTACCCCCCAAAAGTGGCCCCCATGTTTAAAATTCATACGTGTCATACGTCCGTGTTGCGGTCACCGATTTACATATGTATACCAAATTTCAACTCAATCCATCCAGTAGTTTCGGAGCAAATTGGCTGTGACAGACGGACAGACAGACATACAGACAGACACACGAGTGATCCTATAAGGATTTCGTTTTTCCTTTTTGAGGTACGGAACCCTAAAAATGCTATGGGGGCTTTACTCGTAGAATGAGCAACACAATACACCCCAGTGGTTTTTGAATTTCATATCTGTTTGTCTGTTTGTCGGTTTGTCTTTTTGTCTGAATGTGCGCGATAAGCTTTAAATTACTAGAGGGATTTCTATATGGTTTTCGATATTATTACGTTTCCGTACCTCAAAAGGAAAAACGCTGAACCCTTATAGGATCACTCGTGTGTCTGTCTGTCTGGCCATCTGTCCAAGTTCAAATTTGGTACACATAATGTAAGTCCGTGACCGCAACACGGACGCGTAACGAAAATAAATGAATTTTAAACATGCGGGCTACTTTTCGGGAATGAAATGAAAATGGAATATCAAATGAAAAGGCTCGTTGTAAAGATCTTAATTTTTTTTAAATTCTAAGGTTTTGAAGTTATTTAGAAAAATAGGCGAAAATTTACAAATATCATTGAAACTACTGGGCTTTTGAAAAAAAATACATAAAATAGTTCTGTAGCTACTATAGATTACAGGAAAATCTATAAGAATTCTAGGGTATTTAAAGTAACATAGGAAATTTCATATAATCACGGAACCATCTCCACGCGAGTTTAACTCGCATTTGTCCGGTTTTTTACATTGAGCGCAAATTCACAGAAAAAGGTAACAAATTCACTTGAAATTATGCATTTTAACCCATCATCTGCTATTATAAATGTTGCTTGTTCGTCTCTTATGCGTTTCTAATTCGTCCGATTACGCGAGTGCGCACCGGGATGGTTACTGACCGAAAAATAAATTGGGCCCTTATGTTGGCTTCTTGGCCAACTCTACGTTAAACGAACTTTCTCAAACGAAAGCTAACCAGAACTTTACAAAACTTGAAATGTTAAATACTATAGTAGTCATCTAGTGGCTGGTAGTGGCTAGTAGCTGGTAGTGGTAGAGCCAAACAGTAATCCTCACTAGATGATTACTGTTCGAATGGGCCGGCTCGACCGGGGTAGTACCACACTCACACAGAATATTGGCGTAAAGTAATAGATTGCTATTTCGTTTCGTACGGTGACTAACGAGATCCGGAGGCCTATTCCCTCCTCCCCATCCCATCCCCATTCCCCATCCTCCCTAGACTGGCGACGCATTGGCAGCACCTCTGGTGTTGCAGATGTCCATGGGCGGCGGTGACCACTTTCCGTCAGCTCTTTTGTAAGTCAGTTGGCATAAAAAAAAAAGATGTAAGTAGTTAACTTATTCACGCGTCACACTTGCTACGGCCGCTGAAGCTTAACTTTTCGGGATATTCATAAATCTATCCTAACCTTTTGGGGCATAATAAAATGTTTAGATCAGAAAGTTAGATAAATAATTGAAAGTCAAAGTCATAAGTAGTTTTTTAGGGTTCCGTACCTCAAAAGGAAAAAAGGAACCCTTAAAGGATCACTTGTTTGTCCGTCTGTCTGTCTGTCTGTCCGTCTGTCTGTCTGTCAAGACCTTTTTCTCAGGAACACGTGGAGGTATCAAGTTGAAATTAATATCAAATACTCCTGTCTATAATTTCTTGAAGCTGTGAAAAAATCAACCTTCTAAGTCACCGCAATCAAAAGATACGGCCGTTTATGTCACATAATTTGATACTTTCAAAGGAATCCAAAGGGAATCAAAACCTATAGGGTACTTCCCGTTGACCTAGAATCATGAAATTTGGCAAGAAGCAGTGTCTTATAGCACAAGTAAAGGAAAAAGTTCGAAAACGTTAAATTTGTAATTACATCACTTAAAAAAAATTGTTAAACGAAATAACCTTTGCAAAGTCGTATCACACTCGGCAGTTGCAAGGAGATAATAGCTTTGGAAAGTTATTTTTTGTCTTATTTCTTAGGTAGGTTGTAAATGGTTACTCGGTTGTTAAAATATATTTTTTTCATTTTTAGGGTTCTGTACCCACAAGGTACTTTGTGTTTTTCATAGGTAAGTACGGGACCCTCGGCGCGCGAGTCACACTCGCACTTGACCGGTTTTTTTTATGTCAGTTGACAACCCGGCAGACGGCCACCTTATGGAAAGTGTGAACTTTCTGATCTAAACATTTTATCATCGATATATGATCTAACATTTCTTGAACTTGCTACTTGTTCCATCTTGTCGGGATTTATTGCCAGAAAACTAATCCAAAAAGTACTTTAAGTCCTCTTACAGTTTTGCAGACTTTGTAAGTATATATTTGTTTCAAAGAATTATACATAATATAATGGGTATATATTTCAGAAAGTTTTCAAATGGTAATTTAGCTTTTGGGCGAACCTAACTGTAATAATAAACTGGTAAATATTTTCTTCTGATGGCCTTAATATAATTATAATCATGTCATCTGTCAAGAAAAAGGTTTCCAGTAATTCTTATGAATTATCCGTTTAAGTGTGTTGTCTTTACATGCGCCGGTTATGGACATTTTATTTTAATTTGATTTCCATTTTTATATTTGACTTATTTATTTCTATGAATTGTTTTAATTTGTTAATTATTGATTGAAGTAATTTACTACTTAGTATGTAAGTATCAGTATAGGTACCAACTAACAATAATATGAACATTTAGGTGTAAAATAAAAAACCGGAGAAATAGGAGGTAAAGTCGCGTTCCGTTCCGTACATGATTATCTGAAATTTTCTATGTTATTTTAAATACCATAGACTTCTCATAGGTTTTTCTGTAATCTATAGGTAAAGAATTATTTTCTATATTTTTTCATATTTTTATGCCTAGTAGTTTTGGAAATAATTTGTTGACCTAGTTGAATGGTCAATTTTCGCCTATTTTCCTAAATAACTTCCAAACTATTTATCTTACAATTCTAAAGAAAATATATTACAGATCCTTACAATAAGCCCTTTTATTTGATATGTTGCACGATATAGTTTGCATAACTTTTCTACGAATTTTCTAATTTACACCCCAAACGTGGCCCCCATATTTAAAATTCATTTATTTACGTTAGGCATCCGTGTTGCGGTTACCGACTTACATATATATACCAAATTTCAACTCAATCGGTCCAGTGTTTTCGGAGCAAATTGGCTGTGGCAGACGAACAGACATACAGACAGACAGACACACAAGTGATCCTATAAGGGTTCCGTTTTTTCCTTTTGAGGTACGGAACCCTAACAATGAGTTAACAATGAATATACAAGTAACGTTTACTTTTCGCGGCCTATCTCAAATCCAGAAAACAGCAGTGTCTCCGCGAGGTTACGCAAACGATTCCGCTGCCATTTCTCTCGAATGGCCCTGTTAAGGGCTCGGTATGATGTGGCTTTTATTTCATTTTATGCGTTTCGCTACAGTACAAGTGTTACGAGTATGTTATCGCGCGCCGTCAGAGTTGCAAGCAAGTATTGCCATCTTCAAAATTGTTTGAAGGATTAATTTTCTCGAGTTCTGTTTCAAAGTTCGCTCAGACGTTTCGTTAGTGCTCCAAATTTTATGTTCGAATTGCGACATCAGTAAATCTTTGTTACCAGATTACTAAATCGATTTTGCGTTTGTGAGCGGAGCTAAAATGTTTTTTAAAGGAGATTTAGAAAATTATGTTTATGGGTGGAGGGAACTGGGGAAGCGTTCGCCGTCCTATTTCGTTAATTTCCGCACCGTTTTGAGAGACAATTTCCCCGAACACATTCGGTGTCGTATTAAAATGGCAATAATAACAACGCGGCCCAAATTCCGATGAAGGCAATTTTAGTCGGCGTAAGTGACCAACCTTAAGGACCGATTTTGTATTTCTATTAAGTA
The DNA here is from genome assembly GCA_947859335.1 of Tortricodes alternella. Classification (NCBI taxonomy): domain Eukaryota; kingdom Metazoa; phylum Arthropoda; class Insecta; order Lepidoptera; family Tortricidae; genus Tortricodes; species Tortricodes alternella. The sequence goes on along the minus strand of OX401987.1, from coordinate 6,902,169 downwards.
TTCATGTACGAGTATAACAATAAAAAAAATAACTAACAATATATAAATAAAATATTACTATGTACCTAAAAACCACTCTACAAATAAAAATACTACCCTAATTAATATTAAAACTAATAAATTTTAAATTGAATACTGATTACGAGTAATTTCGCAAATTTTGAAGTGAAACTTTCAGATCACAAAACCCATTTAAATGTCAGTCTAATCGTGATGGATTCGTTAATTTTAAGATGTACATCGAACTTATATATTCGATGATGTTATATATGTGACGAGCATAGGATGGGATAGGAACAGGCGCCTCATTCGGGAACGCTAAGTGATTCTGTAGCGACTCATAAGCCAGATTACTCATTCCACTCTTCCGCACGACGCGAAATGCGTAAGAGCGAGATGAGAGATCTGGCTTACGAGTCGCTACAGAATCACTTAGCGTTCCCGAATGAGGCGCCTGTACAACATTTCATGAGTAATACCTAATGCAAAAATAAAAGCCCGAAAATATCGTTCGAAAGTATAATTTTCCCCGTTTCTAGATCTCAGTTTTTAAAATTATTCTATCTAACCTCACTGTCTCGCATATCTTTTAAGCGTTTCCAGCGTGTCTAGAGCTATGTCATACAAGCTATTAGGCGAAGCCGCCGGCTACATGCCAGTTAGTAGTATGTAACATTTTGCGTGAAAGTATCCTATTAAGATAAACCTAGAAAAAAAGCTAAAACAAACTTGATTTTCGTCTAAGTGCGATAAGAGCAATTTGCGAAATGAAGTCTTCCCCTGAACAGTTTTGGGCACACGTCCAACATCTAAAGGTTCCCAAATTATTCTTGAAAAAACTATTATCTATTCGTTGAGCGTAGAGGAAATAAAGATTACACGTAAGTGTTATTCGGGGTGCGTAGTGTACGTTAAGTATACTGTCGAGCTAAATAAAAAAAAGAAAAGCAGGTCTTATAGGTACCTACAAGTTTGAGAAGTACGTCTAAGACGGGCTTATATAAACCTGTATTGGCCGCAATAATTATTGAATTAATACGTATTAATAAATGTCTGTTTTTCACTGATAAAATATTCGATTGCTTTAATAAGGGGTCGTTATAAAATGAATCTTAAAACAAGGTGCAATATTAAAATTCTGTTCAAAAATTTTCTATTACTCTTTTAAAATTTAATGTTTGTCTGACGATTGTGATATCCAATACCTAATGCAATTTTTTTATAGAATCTTCTTTTTCACCGTTTAGGTGTAAAGTAGCGACTTTTCGCTGCATCGGAGTCTGTGACAGTCACACATACGTCTTCGTGGGCAGACAGCTTTGAATATTGTGAAAAAATGATTAGCCTCATATCAGGCTAGTTTCCTAAAAAAATCTAATTAGTCCGTCATTAACATTATTATAAAGATATTGACCAAATATTTTTTCTTTTGTCAATTTAACAAAAAATTACGAAGATAATGATGATGATGATGATGATGGGTGGAGACGCCTGGCCGGTGACAGGCGGGCGGTCGATCTGCGTGTGCTGATCATTCAGCCCAGTTCCCCTAGGTTTTGGAGTTTAAGGTTACTGCCCCGACGGCGCTCCCATCCAACATGGATCCCATCTTCTTGTTCTCCTGCGGAACAAAAGAACATCCTGCAGGTTCAAGCTACTTAACTCATTTACATCTATTTCATCTACTCCGAATATGTCGTATCTCAGTGATGAGTACATGACACAGTCGGCTATAAGGTGTTTGCTAGTCTCCTCCTCCCCACAGTGAGGGCATCGTGGGTCTGATTTTACCCCTATTACTGACAGATGTCTATTTAGTGGGCAGTGGCCTGTGATTGCCCCTGTCAGTATGCTGAGGTTGTACTTACCGAGGTTCACTAGATACCTGGTCCTTTTGTGATTTATTCTCCTGATCATCATTTTTGCTTGTCTGCATGTCTGGACAGTGCTCCATTCTTCATTGGTTTTTGCCTCAATGTATCTTGCTATGACCCCTTTCGTGACTATGGCTGAAATTGGTAGAGCCGGTTCGGGCCCCAGGAATCCCTGATCGGCTCCGGCTCTAGCCAGTTCATCTGCTTTATCGTTACCATCTACTCCACTGTGTCCTGGTACCCTACGAAGATAATGGTGCGTTGAAGTTCCGCGGGACGTTACGACTTTGCACACTTTTTACCATTAAGTGACGTCATTAGCCCCCACTCCCGAACTTTGATGCGCGTTATCTTTGTCAATTTTGATTGATTTGATAAAGCAAAAAATACGTTTCAATATTTTTGGTTAATCTTACGTCTCTCTCACACTAATGCCGAAAGAGATAGTCAGAGAGATAAACGGGTTTTGCTTATTCCTGTGTCTGGCATGCTAGGGCTGCTGTAGGATTGCTAGTGCAATTGGTATTAAGTTTGCTGGAAGTCCACCGCGCCATGTCAGTCTAACAATAAATCTGGTAACATTTTGTGATGATAAAAAGCAATGATAGCAGAAGTTATAATATTTTAAGCTTCAAAGTGCTGTGTTTATGCAAACAATAACTTATTTTGCCTCTCAAAGTTCACATCTGCAATCTGTTAAAGCAATCAAAACTGACATTATTTTTAGTTACGACAAATACCACATGAAGTACTTATTTTTCCATTGAATGTAAATTCTGGTGTATGAGACTGTGTATAAATTAATATCAGCCACAGAAATATGTGACTGTTACATTGAATTCGATAAATTAACAATAGAATTTCGTAAAGCATTTCGAAACAAAAGCCGCAGTAGAATAGAAATTCCTCCATCGGTTGTCCAATTGAGGACTGATACAATTCTACGGGCAAGAGCAAGCTACGAAATATGGTTCAATATAACTCAACGTTTCGCAAATGTATCATTTTTACAAATTTTTATTCGGTAACATTTTTATTTCTTAACCCCGATTTACCTCTCTGACTATCTTTTTACATACATACATACATATTATCACGCCCGAAATCCCTAATGGGGTGGGCAGAGCCAGAAGACTACTTGTCTACTATCTATCAAGACTATCTTTTTCGTCGGCAATAATGTGAGAGAGACGCAATTAGAGATAAGATATGTAGTTAACTTATTCTCGTCACCTTTGCTACGGCCGCTGAAGCTTAACTTTTCGGGATATTCATAAATCTAACCTAACCTACCTTTTGGGGAATAATAATATATCCTAAAAAGTTAAAAAAAACATCAGTTGAAAATAAGAAGTATGCGAAATGAAAGTTTGTAAAACGATACATAATACACTTGGTAAAACTTTTTTCGGTGACGCGATTGCACATATCGCTGTAGCAATTAACATTGTCGTAACTACAATGTCATGTAATGTAAGTTACGACAATGTTAATTGCTGCAGTCGAATAACAAAATACTTTTATTTACAAATAAGATGTTTGTAATTAAAATCCGTGTTAGTACATATTGACAAAATGTATGATGACAAAACATTTTGTCAATCTGCGAGCGCATGTTAATCTCTGAAGCGTCAGAAATCTGATTCATGCAATCAATTTAATGTTACAATGGAATGAAAATGTTACCGTTGATCCTGAAATATTCTGTTCAGGAAGGGACCTACGGAAATGCAATTCTATTTTCCTCGTTTTGTTGTCGATCAAACAAAATTAGACTTTTATGTGACAGATTTATGTTTCAGTTTTCCAGTGTCTGATGTAGGTGAGAGATAATTCATTTGGCCGGAAAGTTGCTCTGATCGCCTCGTCGTCATTGGCTAGTTGAAGAAAAAATGTGAATTGCTTTTGACAAGTTATTATTAAATATAACTTTTTCGCGTGATAGATAAGAAGCCTAGCACTGAGTGGGTTGTATTAGGCATACATTTTGTACCCACTGCTAGTAATTCAGTGTTCCTATATTTAGAAATCGAATTGCTTCGGTTACGAAAGCACTTGGCATTTGCTATACTTTTATAACTAAGACCATTCGTTTTCTGAATATAGGAACCAGGCATAAGTAATTTAACGCATTCATTGCCGGCGACGCATATGCTTTTTATGTACTTTCACTCAGTGCCGTGGACACGTCTGTGCGTTCAGTACAAATGACGAGTCTCACCTAGTGACTGACACGGCACCTGGTGCAAGGTCTCAGGTAAAAGGTGAGCAGCGAATGCTTCAAGACGTTTCGTTAACAATAGGGATGCTTCCTGGATAAAAAAAAATCTATTTAGTCCGTCAGTTAGATTATCAAAAAGTAATGAACACAAATTTTTGGCAATATCAAATCAATCAAAATTGACAAAGATAAAAGAGTGCGCACTCCCGAACTTTGATGCGCGTTATCTTTGTCAATTTTGATTGATTTGATATTGCAAAAAATACGTGTTCAATATGTTTTGGTCATCTTACGTCTCTCTCATACTAATGCCGACGAAAGAGATAGTCAGAGAGATAAACGGCTATTGCTTATTCCTGTGTCTGGCATGCTATGCATGCTCATGACGTCACTTAATGGTAAAAAGTGTGCAAAGTCGTGACGTCACGCGGAACTTCAACGCACTATATCTTCGCAACTTTTTGTTTAATTAACAAAAGAAAAAGTAAGTGTTCAATATTTTTTTATAATGTAATTGACGGACTTATTAGAATTTTTCAGGAAACACGACTATTGTACGTATAAATTTGCCATTTGATTTAAACAATATTTTAAGTATACCTAAATAACCCTTCAAACCTAATATTACCTTCTTTTGTTTCATTAATGTTTTATCAAAAACGAATTTTGGAATAATCTGCATTAATCTCACTTTGCTCCTTGATTCAGCTGTCGGATTCATCAGCTTCATAACATCTCAGTGAAGCCAGCTGAGGTGCCTTTCGGATGTATTTTGATTCCAGATTTATCCTAACATATTTAATACTAAAACCAGTACTAAAGCTAAGCATAACCCATCACTATTATTTAGTTACTGCAATAATTGACAGTTCAAAGCCGCTGCAGACTGTCCGCCAGTTGCCAACTAGCCCTTCCAGAATTTAATACCTAATCCTAAATTCTTGATAGGCTACATGTTTAGCATTCCAAATGACATCAAATAGATCTCGGCAGATGATGAATAATGTCTCCTATACTACTTTGGTAACTTGTATTATTCAGCGCAGCGTGGGACGTCCACCCACAAGATGGACAGACGACCTAAAAGAGACCGCAGGAAAACGCTGGATGCAGGCCGCTTCCAACCGGCCCTTTTGGAAATCGATGGGGGAGGCCTATGTCAAGCAGTGGATGTCCTACGGCTAAAAATGATGATGATGATGATGATTATTCATTAGATTGTCAGATGATAATATTAAGGTAAAGGCACCTATTACCGTGGTAGTTAAGCAAGTTTTCAAGTAAGAGCCAAAAATTAAGGGTATCTAGACAGCGTAACGAGGGTACGGATTTTTTTAATGAAAGTATATAGATTTAACTTATTATTTTGTAGGTTTTTGGTCTAATTCTAGGTAGTAACTAATGGTTAAATATTTATTAAAGCCAAAATGTCGAAATCCCCTATTACCGTGTTATAGGACAGACTGTGACCCTAATACCGCGAATTTGGTTCCTATTACCGAGGGTAAGAATTAATGATAGTTTAGGTTCCGTACATTTGTTTGACACTTTTTTTTTGTTTAAGAATATTCAAATAAAAATGAAGACTTACTTAAAGTTTTATAATAATATCAATAAAATTATAATAATCAAACCATTAAATCGAAAACCGTTGTTTGGTTACAACGTAACTAATAATAATTTTAATAACAAATCAAAAACATAATGACTTCAAACTAGAATTGAAATTGATTTTACCGTAGCATTTGAGCCCAAAAAATATATATACCTACCTACTCTTAGTCCCACTCATACAAAAAGCATAGCGGAGTAGGAAGAACAACAGATTCTGATAGATAAGCAATACTACCAAAATCAAAATAATGGTTATTTCAATGAAATCAGAACCACGGTACCCTAAATTAATTATTTTATTACGTTGTCACTCGGTAATAGGTAATATTAGAGGAACCTATCTCCGACTCTTACTAATCATGAATAAGTCGGAATTAGGTTCCCATATATACTATTACCGAGGGTTATCTGTGTATACCATCGGTAATAAGTTTAATTAACAGTGCTGTAAATCCTAATTACGACCCATAAAAAAAATAAGAAGTAGTGAATTTGGTAAAACAAATAGATAAAATATACTTCAATTTGCTTATAAAACCAAACTCATAAAAGTAGATAGTAAATGTTTGATTTTATCTGTATATTTAAACGACTTTTTAATTTAAGGGTGTCTATAGAAACTACTAATATAGTGCTTAGGTTTGTATCAAAAATTAAGACCTTCTTGTATATTTTTCATACCACGGGTATAGCTCTTTAGCTGCTTAGATAGATGAAGATTTTAATAACACAAAAAATTTAGATACTTAACCGACAATAAATTTAAAAAATAATGCCAACTGAAACTACGGTATTTACGTATTACCGTGGTATACCTCGGAATTAGGAGCCACAGTGAAAAATGGATCCAAATACCGAGGTATTTTATATTTTATTTTTTACGTATTCCCAAAAAATATATCAGAAAAATAGTATTTCGAAGTCGCAAACGAAACTATAATAAATCTCTTAAAAAACATAGAATTAGATCAGTTATTACAATTATAACGCAAATCGCTAAGTACCTACCTAAGATGCGAGTTCAGTTACGTGTGGCCTAATGTGATTGTATGGGACAAGCTGCTCCTGCGCCGCCGTTGCCGGAATTGACGAGTTGCAAGTTCTTTGCTTGATACATACGCACCCTCGCCAGTAAATCCAATAGACAACTAAGGATGCTTTGATGTTGTGAAAAAAGATTCTTAATCAGTCAAGCCGTTTGCTAATAAAACACGTATTTAAAAACACCACGATAATGGGTGTCGATTTTGATGGGGTCGTTAATAGGTGCCTTTACCTTATCAGCATCAGAGATTTTTTTGTAACAAACTTGCACCAACAATATGTTGAAAAATAATCAGTTTTATGGCAGGTAATACCAACTTAAAAAAAAAACTGTCTATCTCACTAATATCTATGTGCTAATAAAATATAATGGTAGTTCGGTTAAAAGTTTTATCTATTCGTAGATCATTAGCAGGAAGACTTGGCTCGATGCATATCCAGTATAGTCTTATTGCTATTTGGCACTGTTACCTAATTCGTCTCGCTTGCCAAAATTTAAGATCTTCCCATCACTGCGTTAGATGGTAGATTGAGAACTGATCCAAGGCTGGCACACAGCAAAATGTCCATAGTTTTGAATAAAACACCATAATGGCATGACAATATATTTAGATTTTATTATACGAGGGGATTTTCCTCATGAACGCAGCTTTTGCAAACGTCGAGGTTAATAATAAAATACACTCACAGTAAGTGCAATAAAATCGCAATAGGCTAAGACAATCTAAAAATATGCCAACAAAACCTTATGTTTTGTTTGACGGGCGCTCCGTCGACGTTAGGAGATGTTAACGACATTGTAGCTGGAGGTACCTCCGGGCCATGATATCTTTTTACGGCTTCAAAGCGCAATATGTTTCGTTTTATTTACTGCAGACTATAAATTTACTTTATGACTATCTTATTTCGCGGAGAAAAGCGCGACACCTTAGCGATCGTAGATTTTTTCACATTCGCCAGTCAATAAAAACAATTTTATAGGCGTTTTGCAAGGATGGCCGGCGAGCGCGTTTCACGCATCGGGAAAGCTTTGTTTGATGCGTTCCAATAAAATCTCTTGTTTAAACCTAACGATTAAATATCGGATTTTCAGCTGAGCTTTTGTTTAAAATGTTTCATCCATGTTTGTGATTATACAGGACTTATTTAGTTTTCAATAAGTCCTGTATAACGAGAAGAGCCGACCCACATGACGGTATTAATCAGACTAGGAAGAAGAAGTGCAGTGGCCCTACCAAGGTTGACACGGGGTTAATTTACCACCGTTTTATCTCTCCGACTATCTCTTTCGTCGGCACTAGTGTGAGAGAAACGCACTTAGAGATAAGACGATCTTAACTTATCCTCGTTTCAATCTTGCGGCCGCTGAGTTAGACAATTGCCCAGAACAGATAGGATAATGCTGCTACTGGCTATGAGCGCAAGGCTACGACAAAGTTAGCAATAAATCTGCTCGTAACTCGTATGCATGTCTTACCTATACTGTAATCTAGGACTAGAGGAGTTTATCACTGGATTGTTAGCAGTTATTATCTTTTTATAAATAATTATAAGTTTCTCGTTACTATTGGGGTCAATTCGAAAGTGTGATATTTTAAATTTAAGGTACACCGTTTCGAATCGGACGCAATATCTAAGGCCCTATTTCCACTGAGCGTCTAGCCGCGCGCGACTAGCCGCGTGCGACTGTCATTTCCATCGGCGTCGCGGCCTCCATACCCATTGACGCGGCCGCGACTCCATAGAAAATGGCAGTCGCGTGCGGCTAGTCGCGCGCGGCTAGACGCTCAGTGGAAATAGGGCCTCTCAGGCTTCATTTCCACTTGCACGACTAGTCGCGCGCGACCGCAATCGCTAGCGGCTAGAAATGTAGCGACTGCATGCGCGACTAGTCGCGCGCGACTGTAGGTATTCTACCTAAACGGCCTCTCATAGCTCATTTTTGAATGCCGGTCAAGTGCAAGTCTGACTCGCGCGCCGAGGGTCCCGTACTTACCTATGAATGAAGTCGGTTAAAAATAAAAATAAACAGTACCTTGTAGGTACTGAACCCTAAAAATGAATAAAATATCTTTTAACAACGGGGTAACCATTTACAAGCTACCTACGAAATAAGACAAAAAATACTTTCGCAAGCTCCTATCTCCGTGCAATCGTCGGGTGTGATACGACTTTGCAAAGGCCTCATTTTAACATTTTTTTATGTGATGAAATTACAAATTTACTGTTTTCGGACTGTTTCCTTTACTTGTGCTGTAAGACACTGCTTCTTGCCAAATGTCATGATTCTAGGTCAACGAGAAGTACCCTATAGGTTTCGATTCCCTTTGGATTCCCTTGAAAGTATAAAAAAATGTGGCATAAACGTCCGTATATCTCGGCCGGATCTCTTGAAGCTTGATTTTTTCACTGCTTCAAGAGATTGCAGCCCTGAGTGTTTGATATTAATTTCAACTTGATACCTACCTCCACGTGTTCCTGAAAAAAGGTCTTGACAGACAGATAGACAGATAGATAGAGAGACAGACAGACAGACAGACAGACAGACAGACAGACAGACAGACAGACGGACGGACAAACAAGTGATCCTATAAGGTTTTCTATTTTCCTTTTGAGATACGAAACCCTAAAAATTGACGTCGGTGTATTAACATGTCTTTACTTGTTAACAAAAAGAACATGATAACTTACATTTTATATAGGTTAGGTACTCATTGTTAAGAGAATTTAATAGAAAAGGAGCATGTTATTTGTTTTATAATGAGTTATGGGAATACGTCACAAACATTTTCAATTACCTACACACGAATGTCGCGACTAGTCGCGCAGTGGAAACGAGGCCTAACTCAGAATTGTGATATTGTTTTGTACGAAAACGCTACATGTATAAATTACTTACACAATTGAACCGTCGACACATTATATTCATATCAATCTCCAATTTCCGTTTATAAAAACAAAGCATGTTTAATAAATTCGCGATTTGGAATTGTTTTGAGTTTATTAAGCTTTATCTCATAAAGTCAATCGGCCGTGAGGCCGTGAAAGCGATGGAACCATTTGCATTTTATTGGTCTATATTCACATTTACACATCAAAAGGAACCGATCAGCGATATTGAAATTAACAATAAGCGGATGGCGAAAACAATCACCATGATGTTATTTGAAATTGAATCTTTCCTTATTTTGCTAGGCAAGGGTTGATTGAAAGATAGAAGACTAGGTAACTAGTGAAAAATGTTGGAGGATATCGCTTAGCGCAAAAATCCAACGTCAATTCATAATTAACCAGTTGATACTTTTACTACTATACATACATACAAACATATTATCACGAAATCCCTAATGGGGTGGGCAGAGCCACAAGACTACTTGTGGCCACGTTCGATTAATTAGTCCTAAGATGGTAAGATGAACCGTATGGTGACAGGTGATCAGCCCATCGCCCATACAGATAGTCCACCATGTTGAAGAGGACCACTCCCTTAGTCGACTTTTACGACATTTATTTATTCATTTAAACATAATTTATACAGCATTACAGTAATACACTAATACGCTGGAAAATTCAATTAATACACAAAAAAGAAAAATACAAAATTCAAAATAACAAGAAACAAAAGAGAAAAAACTATAATTATAATCATAATTTTTACTTTGTATTCATACATTCATCGCCTCACAAAAACTCAGACATTCACGGCACACAACCGTCCATCAGGCCACAGGACATGCCAGGATGAGAAGCATCTGCACGCATTCTATGCAATTTCTTCACTCCCAGTGCAGCAGATGAGTACTACTATCCTATACTACTAATTTGGACTATTCTTTGTAGTTTAATCATTAAATATATATATAGTCACCAATGAGTCAATTGAATATCTTAGAAAATCCACAATCCCATACCATTAGTAACCAGAAAAAAAGGCCTATTTGAAAAGTTTTCTGCAATAAAAGAGAAATGTGGCAATTACGAGTATACCACCGATAAGAGTGTAACTCTTAAGTTATGATGATGATAATATACAATATATATGGCGGTAATATATAGTCCCATCACTCATTTCTTTTGTTAATGGGTCATTTTATGACCTTCTCGTTTTGTGTTTAGATATTGAGACAAAAAGCGGACTTTACCTACCCGTCGTAACCTTGATTTACTCCGTGATAGTACATTGTGCATCTAGGGCCGTAAGAAGGGGATAACTAACGAGAGTCTGTTAGAAGCCCGACGCCGATAGGCGAGGGCTTTTATGACTCGAGTTTGTTATCCCCTTACTGCCCGTGATACACACAATGTTTTTCATCACATTTGCGAGGAAATGAAATAAAAAATTAGACAAAAAAAAGTATATATATATTAAATTTATTCCCATTTTACATCGTGAATTACCATCAGGTGGGTGTTCATAAACTGAGCGTACGTTGCGATCAGCGCGGGGCAGCTCCGCCGGCTTGCAGTCGCGCGCGTCGCCGGCTGCGGCTCGCCCCGCTGTCAGCGGAGTTATAACCCATACAAAATCCATAACTGCCCTTGGGAGGTAAGTAGGCTACAGCTGCTCTGTACGCCTGCGTATAATAACAGCCTTTCCGAGCAAGTGTGATGAAAAGTCTATTGTTATTTTGATAGATGTCATTATTTACGAGTATGATGATTTAATTACACGCCTGTGATACTGGGCGTTCCTCGGGTTAAGACCCTTTGTATGAGTTTTGTACCTTTTATTTTTAGTGTCGGTTCATCATACTATCTTAGGACTAATTAATCGAACGTGGCCACAAGTAGTCTTGTGGCTCTGCCCACCCCATTAGGGATTTCGGGCGTGATGTATGTATGTATGTATGTATTTTTAGTGTTCTTAATTTTAGGTTTATTATAATTAATATTTTTTTCTATTTTTTGCTTTCATATATCCCATTTTAAACTAAAACGGTTCCATTGGGGCCAATTCGAACGTGTTTTCGCTAAATTTAGAAGTCGCTAAATTTGAAATAAGAACCGTCGGACTCGATTTTGAACCTTGGAGCTATACAAAATCGAGTTTGACGTCTTATTTTAAATTAAGGCAATTTTAAATTTAGTGAAACCCTTTCGAATTGGACCTATTGTAAAAATAATTAGCAGAATTTACGTATTTCGTAAGCTTTTTATTAGCATAACCAGTCAGTTTACTCACAGTTTTCCAAAAACTTAAATTGTTTGTAGAAGTGGTTTCCTGTGTAAGCCTACTTGACTCTCGCTAGCATATAATATCTGTTAATTTCTAAATAACGATGTCTAAAATACACTGCGATCTTCAACAAAGACCTATTGTATGTAGAACTCGCTGTTTGAGTCTAATTTTTAACCGACTTCAAAAAAACCGAAGGAGGAGGTTCTCATTTCGACGCGTATATTTGCTTTTTTTAAATAAAATAACTATCGAAGCATGGAAATGCTCGTGGTATTACTTAAACTAGTGGACCCGCCACAGCTTCGCCCGCGGTATTTTCCATATAAACTTGATCACCCCTTTTCACCCCTTAAGGGAAAGAATTTCAAAAAATCCCTCCTTAGTGCACCTCTAGGGTACTCGAGGAATGTCTCCTCCAAATTGCAAACCTCTAGGACCACCCGTTTAGGCTGTGCGCTGTCTTTAAATGAGTTACGGCACTGTTCTATATGTATTGATGATAATTAAACTATAAAAAAGCTCTTGAAGACTTACATTATCATTTTTACTCACATGACAAAATAGAATATTGACAAGGCTTCTAGATTATAAAAGCCTTAAAAAAATATATTTTAAGAAGTTCGTTAGAAATAGATTGTAGTTTTTATGCCAATATCGTTGCCATAAAATATAACACCCGATGCCGAATTTTTAGGTCCTTTATATAATAAAAGTGATCAGTCATCAAAATGTGTTATTTTATGATGATGTTAATGTTTCTTCCACAATATATTATTTATAACTCGAGCCTTATTTGTATTTTCACGCATATAGACTTTTTTTCCCAATAAATTGAGTTCGGCTTATAGGAATGAATGATGCAATCCAAATGTCAATGACACCTGCTGACGTTCTGTTAATCTGAACATAATAACTACTCGCCTTCCACCCGCAGATTACTCCAAACTCCATTCCTCTATTCCATTCTAGTTTCATTAATAATTTTTATAACGTTAATTTAGCATAAATTCTATTCCCAAGGGTATTCAGGCCCCTTCTGTAAACCATCGCGTACCCGGACTTCCGGCCAAATGGAGTCGTGTTCAGGAGCTTCCGGGGCAGCTTGCCTGGTCAGGACACGACTGCAGGAGTGACGACGCTAAGGTACCTCCTTAGCGTACATTTTTTCGTCACCTACATAATTATAATTAATTTTTGAGTTATATTTCAATATGTATGTTAGTCTATAAGGTATTTGTGTATGGGCCACTTTTGCTTAAAATAAAGGTCATAATTATTATTATTAAATTCAAGTCTTCCAAAAGTTGGATTTGATAGACTCATTTGCATCTCTCCAAAAGGCTGAAAATAGTGTAAATAAAATCAGGCAACGCATTTTTTTGTATTACGTCAATTAATTCGAAATTATTTATGTTACTCTCAATGATTTATTCAAAAAGACACTAAGTTACTAAACACTTAATATATTTATGCACTTAGTATACAAACAAAAGTATCATGCTACGTTATGTGCAGAGGTTGGTATATAAAATAACCAATTAGAAATTAAAACCATCATCCATCCTTTCCCGTGCAGCTGATATTTGCCGATTTGCTGTAATGACTCCCGAGCGTGTGGAGCATGATTCGCTCGGCCGCAAAACGGGCGGGATCTTAACTAATTACTCTCGCGGGATCTTAAATCTTCGAGATTATCAAGCATATAAAACAAAGCGATCGCGAAATATCCTTTGTTTGTTAATGCCTTAACATCTATTTTGCTGCTTTTGTGCATAAATGTTGTTGTCGTATTTGGTGCGTATATTTCATTTATAACATCTTCTGAAGATACCTATAGTTTTATGACCCTTGCCGCTGTAAGTATAATCCCCGGCGCATAAGTTGAGCCAAAATGACAGATAAATGACAGCTGTCACACAGGTCCAATTAGTGAAAAAAACCGGACGAGCGCGAGTTAAACTCGCGTGGAGAGAGTTCCGTGATTATATGAAATTTCCTATTACTTTAAATACCATACATAGACTTCTTCCTGTAAACTATAGGTAAACAATTAAAATTCATTTATTTACGTTTCACGTCCGTGTTGCGGTCACCGACTTACATAATGTATACCTTTCAACTCAAACGGTCCAGTAGTTTCGGAGCAAATTGGCTGTGACAGACTGACAGACGGACAGACAGGCAGAGAGACAGGCAGACAGAGAGACACACGAATGGTCCTATAAAGGTTCCGTTTTTTCCTTTTAAGGTACGGAACCCTTAAAATCGTCGCACCTCATACCGCACCTCGATTGAGACCCGTAAAGGAGTTCTGCGCATTCAAGGTCAAAAAGTCAACTTACGTTCCGCGAATTATATTAAGTTCGGTTTTATCCCGAAGGGTGATAAACATAAAAAAATTAATTCTCAGTCAGTACAGACTTTCAGACGTCTGCAAGCGACGACTATCTTAACTTTAATACTTTGACGTCTGTCTCTTAAGTTAACCTCGCGTCAATTCTGTTTGATAGTCTACAAGTTTTATAGTCCCTTGAAAATTTTACAAGCTAGTCTGTACTAAAGGAGTAAGATAGAAGTTATGTAGTAGTAGTAGCAATGAACATCGGTTCTTTGTAGTAAAATTGTCTCACTTAAGAGGAGTGTGAACCTATGGCTTTTCATACAAAAGGCTATTTCCACCCCTTAAATGTTAACGAAGTTTAATTGTTAAATTGTTAAATTTGGCTAGCGAAGGCCCATCAAGAATTAAAAATGATCACCTAATTACCATTATAATAAATGCAGTTTACAAATTCTCCGAAATTACAGTCTTTATATGCTTTATCTTTGGCTTAGATTATTTGTCACTTGCCTGATGCCTGATAAGCAGTTGAAGAGGTAAAATGTGGTTCAATGTCGTATGGGAATTTCTAAATTCTGGGGGCAAAACGCGGCAAGGGCTGTTCAATTTAATTACTCTGGTATCATTATAAGAAGCTCATTAATTTACCATCGTCCCAATCTTTTTTACCCTGAATCAGATAAATTTTCCGTATTTATACGACCACATATTGTACTAAAACTCACGTTCAGTCAGTACACAATAAAAATGGGTTATCTATCGTTCGTGATGCCGATCAAATCGAACCCTTTCGTAGCCGCAAGGCCGTTTGGTCAAAAGTTCATGTTTCGCCTATACAAATGGTTGCTGCTTGAATACTTATTCGAAAAAATACAGTAGTTGGATCGAAAAGCATTGCATGTATTTTTGTATTAATTTGTGAAATGATACCTATTGAACAAGCAAAAACCTAGACGACGTAGAGTGTGTTTTAATTCGTAATTGAATCCCTCCAAAATAACGATATAACGGCTTAATGGATTTTGATAAAAATTGGTACGCAGATAGCTTCTATCTCAGATCAACCCACAGGATACTTTCTTTGGAAATTCGCCTTGAATGTTCTAAATAAACACTATCAAAGTTACCCGTATTCCAGATCTACGTCATCGTAGCATGTGACGTAGGAAAATGTGGGCGAATCATAATTGTTTCAAGAGGCTAAATTTAATCCCGTTCGTTTTTAGTATTCACAAAGGTTTTAGCGAGTCATTCCTTTTTTTTTATTGTGTCAAGTGTTTCAGGAAGCCCTCGTAGGGTCTTAAGTTGACATTGTTGGGTTGTGGAAGTGTTTAGTAAAAATATGCATATTGTGTTTAGATTTCCATACAATTATTATTGCGTAACCTTTGCCAATGAATTTGTCCGCGTAGAATTCATTTAATGCTTTTTTCTCATTTTTCTTTCATAGAGTAAGAAGTATTTTAATTTTATCTCGTTAATAGGCCTATTGAGCGAGCGATCAGCGAGCTAGTTAAAGGCAGGCCAAACAAAACACTTTTTAATTACTAATATTACACCTTATGTCTTCATGTTACATAAGATATATCTATATATAAGAACCTCCTAAACAAGTTCATATGTGTATTATTAAGTACCGTTCTTAAAGTGGGTGAGCCATTGCGAGTTTTATAGCCACCATTCATTGTTCGACGTAAGCAGCAAAGATACAGATTGACAAATGTGTTATAAGGATTTGTTACATCCTAACGTCAGCATTTATCTTCCCGTGTATATTTCTAGATACGAGTCGCTTTAAAGCCGGCTCATATCCGGCTGCTTTGTCTACCGACTTAACGTAATATTATTTATGTCGCAATAAAATCATATTATCTAACAAAAGAGGCCATAACAAATTTAATGTACCACAACGTCTCAGTAGCGAACATATTTACAAGAATGGTACTTTGTGTGTTCTTATTCATATGTTATTTTAAAAGCTGCAGTTTATATGGGATCATGTTATGTAGTACCAAGTGTTGTGTATACTTTTATCTTCTTAATTATTTTTCGTAACGGAATATTAGTGTCTTTAAGAGGAGTGTGAACCTATGGCTTTTCATACAAAAGGCGATAACGATTTCCACCCCTTAAATGTTAACCGATTTTGACCAATTTGACTGACAACCTATAAAAGGTTGTCAGTCCGAACAAAATCTATGTCTATGCGGTAAATTTTTTTCACTATAATAAAAAAAATCATTTTTACGGTTGTTTCAGTATTCTCATACAAAATAAATTTCGGCGATTATTTGACTTTGTTGATCAATTTCAAAAAAGGCATAGACCTAGATTTTGTTCTGACTGACAACCTATCAAAAAATGTTCAAAATCGGTTTACCTTTAAGGGGTGATTTTTAATTGTCACAGTCTTCTTAATTGTCTTTAAAAACTACGTTTATCAAGATTAGTTTTATTCAAAGCGATGTATGAATAGAGGTAGAAATAACCGAGTTGTAGTTGGAATCTCAAGAGATGGCGGTTAGATAGTTGGCACTACGTGACCGAGTAATACGAACATGCCCGCCACTGGGACTATTCTAGACACCACGTCTTGATGTAATTTGCAAGTTGTGTCGTTTCATTCAGTAGTCCCTTTCAGTCACGTCGAATTCGTTAATCCTTTATTACTTGTGGCGGGTGAAGTTCAATCTGAGGTTACGCTTAGCTCTTAAAGTTTCCTCCTAAATTTATTATTTATTTTATTTTTATTTTATTTATTTGTTTTATTACAAAAATCAGCACTAACAGTTAAACCTTACGTACTAATTTTTACAGATATTTATGAATATAATTAACTATTTAATTATATAATACTATATTTTAATTTATTATTATCCCAGTAAGTACATTATAGGTAGAATAGGTACAATAAATGCAGTAAATTTGTTTTTATTGTAATTCAAACGATTGACTTTTAAGGCCCAGGCCCCCAATTCTCGGTGCATTCGAGATAATGTCGATTGCGAGATTAAACGTCAAGATTCATACAGTTGTGTCAAACGACTGTATGCACTGACGTTTAATCTCGATTGTGAGATTATTTCGAATGCACCGAAAATTGCGGGCCTGTACATTGAGATAAGTCACTGATTCAAATCCGATTCGAAGGACTAGTTCTTAAGACATGCTCATTTAAGCATTGATGCTGAAGATATCGACTGTGGGAATTTCAAATGTCGTAAGGGACACTTTGAGGAAATGTCAAAATGTCCATTACGACATTTGAAATAAGGGTCATTTTGTCGAAATGCCAAAATATCTCTTTCGACATTTGAAATTTCCACAGTCGATATTGCGATGAGCGCAGTGACGCAACACTTTTATCTTTATTTATAAGTTGTGTCATAGTGTATTTGATAATATATTTCAATTAGAAGGTGTTACACCCTTGCGCTTATATAAAAACAGGAGATCAAATCGCTAAAAACGTCGAAAATTTTGGCTAAAAATCCAATATTGACAATTTTGGGGCTACGGGAGAATAAATGATTAGTAGATTAATCGAAATAATTTTGATGAAAACTTAAGCTATATATGTCCTAAAACAATAAGATGCTGCAATTTCAAACGCGTAATCAAGCTGACCTTTTCTTAATTTTGAGGGCGAAAAAATCTCCATCCTTAAATTTTTTAATCAAATCATCATCTTAATAAGCTCCGTCTCCGACTATTTATACAATTTTTGTAACAGATGTTGACAATGACTGAAACTGCGACTTTTTGCGTAAACTCATCACTTCGGGTTCGTAACCGCCCTATTTGTTTAATATTCGTTTTTGAACCAATTTCTTTGAACTTTTGACCCAAGCTTTGATTAAATTGATGACTCACTTATGCGGCGTAATCCGTATGTATAAAATCCTAAACGGGAATCGCATAGTAACGTCAGAGTCGTTTTTTTAAAGTGTTTAACACAAAATGACGTTTAATTTCCCGCCATACACTGTGCAGAGCAATTAATAGTTTATAAAAAAATCTGCGTGTTGCTCTTTGCAAAAATGTATGGCCCGCCCTGTATAATTCCGGCTCCAGCGCAGGCAAACAAAGAGCCAAGCGAGCGTCGAGCGTTCCTCATTAGGCACGGCTTAAGACAGTTAGCTGATACACTCGTCTCAAGCACTACTCCGCTCGGGAAACTATGCTTCAAATAAATACGGTCTATTTGTTTTCGTAATTTCGCGAATGCAGGGACGCTTTGATAAATGTTTCTTTGTCTTAAGAATAATCAAATAAACTAGATCTTGCGTCAGATTTAGACAAGGGTTGCTGGGATCCTTATTTCCGTAAAAATCAAGATGTTTTTTCAACGTCTTGCACGTTGACATCTACCTGTTTATTACTTAATTCATTTTGACAAAGACAATTGACCACATGGAGAATTTATTAATGTTTAAAATATTACCGAACTTATATATTGAGAGACATAGCGGTAGCATATCTCGAAAGTCATAAGTGCATCCCTAGGCAAAATTTGCCTCCACGCCCAGTGACTTCCCTCCGGATATTACTAGCGCAACGTTTCAAATATTCCACAAAATGTGGCGTATTTAGCTCGCTAGGGATGTGCCGTGATGTGCGAGTCGTCGAGTATATGGATGACGTCAGACTGACGGTTAGCAGACAACGTGGCGGCGCTTAGTGGACTAGTTAAAGGTCCCACCCAACCTACGCATAGTTAAAGGTCACGTCCAACTTTGCGTTTGCTCTTAACACAAGAGTATCTCGTTGAAACTGCTAAATATAGATACTAACCCAAAAATAAATCGCGCAACTTCTAGACCTATATTCGACAGGTCTAGGTTATAACCACTGAAAAAATGGGAGAGCTAGAAATAAACAAATTATTGCTAATATCAACCAAGCGACTTATTTCGGACAGAGCTTGCAAAGCTGTTTGCTAAAATCAAACAAGTCAAAGCAATCACATGTCTATATAACCTACACAGCTGTTATTCATTTTCAAGTAAGTCTCGGTTGTATGTAGCCGTAAAATTTTAGACAAGCCAAATTGGTACTTTGCTGGCACTCGGTGTTTTCCGTGACGAAACCACTGGTTACCGTGGTGGCGAAACATCCACTCCCGTTGATTATTTATTGCTAATGAATATCTTTATATATATAATTCTTCTGTGAGTGTGTATGTCACTGAACTTCTCTCAAACGACTGGACCGAATTTGATGAATTTTTTTGTGTGTGTTCAAGGGGATCTGGGAATGGTTTAGATTCACAATTTTGTCCGCTGGACAATGTTTTTTTAATTAATTTTTAATTTATTAGTAGTTGTTGATTTTGGAATGTTTTACACGGCGCTACCATCGCAGTGTCAAATTTTAAATAATATTCGAATTTTAATTTTAGTCTGTCCCGACAGTTAGCGCAGCGATCAAATTAAAAAAAAGTTTTGTTATCATTGTGTTATTGTAGACCATGTGCTGGATCAAATATTAAATTAAAAGGTACTGAGTGTTTTGAGAAGAGTTTTGAAGTGTGCCTAAAAAACTATACATTTTGCGAATTTAGTGCAGAATCGAAGTGAGTATATTTCTTATAATTTTTTTTATCAAATTTACACGTGCGTTAGTTAATAACTAACCTAACCTACAAATTTATTTGTGTACTATCGGCGTCATTAAAGATGCCTACCGTTGATTTATCGGAAAACCTGTTATCAATTAAGGAAGTAACAAAAATAAGTACGAAATCGCTTTTTGTATAGATGTTATAAAATCTCCGAGTTGTCTTACTTTCTGTTGAGCCGTGATCTCAAAGGATATATTATAGGAATGGATATAGGATAATAGTCTGTGAGTAACTGGGGACATAGTACAGACGACGCATGTGCCAGCAAAATATTATATTTGTTGCACTTCTTCCAAGTTATACAAGACCTTAAATGTATTCTGACTATTAATGTTCTGTGATAAATCGAATTCAGGCATGTTCATGACCGTTGTCCATTGCAGGCACTATGGGAATTTTCCATTGACGTATTATCTCTTTTTATATACATATATAATTCTACTGTACGTGTGTATGTCACTGAACTCCTCCTAAACGGCTGGATCGATTTGAATGTTATTTTTTTGTATGCGTTTGAGTGGCGCCTTGGATGGTTTAGATGCCCGATGATGATCAGCCCGGCAGATGGCGCTGCAGGACAACGTCTGACGGGTCCGCTAGTAATAATATAATAATAATAAATTGCAGGACAATCTTTATACAAATCGATCTAGTCCCAAAGTAAGCTCTAAAGGCTTGTGTTATGGGTACTAGACGACGATATACATGCTTATATAGATAAATAAATACTTAAATACACAGGAAACATCCAAGACTCGGGAATAAACAATCGTGCTTATCACACAAATATTTGCCCTTACCGGGGATCGAACCCGGGACGCTAGCTTCGGAGGCAGGGTCACTACCAACTAGGCTAAACACGTCGTCAAACGAATACGGTTGACGACGCTGCTTTGCAGAGACTTTAGATTGAACAGGTTGAAAAACAATAACTTGATTTTCATTCCGTTATACCTGCTTTGGGATCATTTTGATTTTCATAATGATCCTGAAGCAGGTACGCGGATATCAAGGGGGAAGCGCAATTAATAAATGCGCATATAAATCTCAAATATCGCGCGAGGGTACAGATAAAACGGATTCGCAAAAAATGTGACCCTTTAGAGTAGAACGGACGTTACGCGGCCACGCTTATGAATTCCTGTTCATTTTGTTTAAAAGCTCTGAATTTTACAGAATGGCTTCATTCGAAAGTGCTGCCACTGAAAGATTCCTCGTTATGGGAATTAATTGCCCGTATCTGTTTTCTGAATGCTGATTTTATATTTATTTCTGTACCTGTCTTTATAAGGCTTAATTCCTACTCTTCAGTCCCTTGTGTGTGTACTTCTTAATGATCTCTTTCGTTTGTCGACTCTTTAAGAAGATAAGACTCAGGTCTTTTGCTCTACGCATGCGGGTAAAACAATACATCCCCAGATACATCATTAATGGATGCTTTTAGGGTTCCGTACCTCAAAAGGAAAAAAGGAACCCTTATAGGATCACTCGTGTGTCTGTCTGTCTGTCTGTCTGTCCGTCTGTCACAGCCAATTTGCTCCGAAACTACTGGACCGATTGATTTGAAATTTGGTATACATATGTAAATCAGTGACCGTAACACGGATGCGTGACGTAAATATATGAATTTTAAACATGGGGGTCACTTTTGGGGGGTAAATTATAAAATTTAAAAAAAGTTATGCAGCATATTATGTCGTGTCACATATCAAATAAAAGGGCTTATTATGTGGATCTTAAATATATCTTTTTTAGAATTTTAAGGTAAATGGTTTGGAAGTTATTTAGGAAAATAGGCAAAAATTGACCATTCCCCCCCGTATCTCCGAAACTACCAGGCCTAAAATTTTGAAAAAAGTACGAAAGGTAGTTCTTTACCTATAAATTACAGAAAAACCTATAAGAAGTCTATGGTATTTAAAATAACATAGGAAATTTCAGATAATCATGTATGGAACGGAACCCTCTCCACGCGGGTTAAACTCGCACTTGTCCGGTTTTCTTAATTTCATTTAAGTGTGCTTGTAATGTAATGTACATGTAAATGTTGCTTGCTTGAAAGAATATGCAACCGGGTAAGGCCGTAGATTTTGCCACTTTTTGAAAAAATTAAATGTCTCAGATTTTATCTTTTTATAAAAACAAAAGTATTAAAGAAATCGTAAAAAAAAATCAGTCATCAAATAGGCTATCCAGAATTGAAAGATTATCCACTACTTACGGGACATCCTGTAGATAACGTAAGTTTAGCATTTTTCTTGTGCACTTAAATTATGCCAGCTTTTTATCCCGTCACAGTTTACACTAGCCGAGAGACGCTAATACACGTTTTCTATGTCGACAAAGTTGCGATGAAAATTAGTTTCGTATAACCATGACAAAATTATTTCATACTCATTTATTTCTCAATTAACCAGTAAACTTTTCCTGGGAATAGTTTTACCACTTATTTTACGTAGGTATTGTATTTTATCTACACCCATATCATAAAACCTCCATTGGTTAATCAAAAACTGTAGGAAATGACCACCATTTTGACAACCAATTAGGAAAAACCAGTGCTGCGATAAAGAAATAACATGACTTCTTTATCGTTTTAAGTAAAGAAATGAGATTAAATTTGGAACAGCTGTCAAAACTCAAGTGGGTCTCTATTCTAGTATCCATAGATATTAAAACAGTTATTGATACTAAACGTCAATTCAGTATATTTTTTTAATATAAACTACACAATATTTGATCTCGAGTGACGTGAGAATAGAGACTTCATCCGTTTGTCTATGATTTAAAAAAAAAATGGTCTTGACGGAGGATCGCCATGTTGGTGTTTTGCTGAACGAAAGTAGAATTGTTGTTGAATTGAATAGAAAAAGTTGTTTGTAATTTACATTTTAGTTGAAAATATGAATAGTAAGTAGTCTTCTCGGAGTGTGTGTGATGTGAAAATGCGCCGGATATCGGAAATATGCAGCCACGATTGCAACAAATAACTTGTTGCCAGAAAATATTGTTTCTGAACCCATCATGGAGGATTTATAATATGTGTGTAGATAAAGTTATGTATGCAACTCTGCATAATTTGGCCTTAAAACACACGTGCGATCTTATTATGATACTCGCCTGTCGGCTCGTTTCATGAAAACCGCACTAGTGTTTTAAGGCCTATCATTATGCAACCGTTGCATAAATTACTATTACGTTATTAACGAGCACGTTGTTTCGCGAATATCTCCTAACCGACTCAATATTAAAATTTGAAATAATGGTTTTGCTATAGTTACAATCTTAGCTTTCGAATGACACAACGCAAGCTTTTTTTTGACTAATTCATTTTAGATTTCCAATTATGCTGAAGTCAATTTTAAATTCCACAATAAATAAAATATTAATTTTACATTAAAACAGGTAATCTTGCAACAATGTTAGATTGGCGCCAGTCGGATCTTTCGAGTGTCTCCGAAGGTTTATTATTTATGGCTAATTAAATGTCGTTCCAGGCCAATTTATTAGTTTTACCTGCAAATTCATCCGCTTTGAATGGAGTTTTATAATTTCCCCGAGAACTGCTAAATGTTTATCTAAATCCTGTCATCCAACGTGATTAAAAAACACACATTCAAACTTTCGCCCTCATAATATTATGAGCGGAATATTATTATCAAACCATTCTTGCTATTTTCAGTTTAATGAATACAAATTTTGTGCGTAAAATTTGCATTAATCGACAAGGTAAATATGTAAATAATGGCTGCAGTGCAAAAACATTGTTTTAACTAAACTTTGACCCAACATATTGTACCAATATTTTATTAAATACCCCTCTCGATACGGGTAGTTCACGCTTCCGCACAGAATAAATTAAGTTTGCGTGGTAATGCATCCATCCACATGTAGGTACGTAGTTTTAAATGTAATTACGCGTTCACTGGTTTGTTTGTATTAACCTATATTAGAATACACATCTGTTAAAGAAATCGATTGTTTTTATTTTCTAATTAATATTCATCATCATCATTATCAGCCGTAAAACGTCCACTGCAGGCCATAGGCCTCCCCCAAAAATGGGGGATTTGCCATAGTCGCTTGGCAGGCGGGTTGGCGACCGCAGTTGGTCATGATAATACTCGAAGGACGCTGCTGTCCATCCTTCGGTTGGTCCCTCTGTCGCCTTTTACGACCCCCACAGGAGGAGATGGGGTGTTGCTATTCTTAGCCGGCACCACACGGGCTCATTAATTTTAAAGTCAAGTAAATATTGCTACTGTTTCACAGTACGTTTTGTTTTCAATCGACTTGAAAAAGGAATCATATCTGGTTGGTTCGTCTGAGTGTACGTATCTTCATGATTATTTCAAAAACAACTACACCGATTTGGATCATTCTTTTACATGTGTACTTTTCATACATCTATAATAGTTTATGCATATAATACACTAGAACTGTCCCGCGGTTTTGCTTTCGGGGACTCAAAATGTATACAAAGTTGCGTTTCAATCGTAAATAGGTGCTTACCTTTTCTTAAAACTTATGTAATTATAACGTTCCATTTAGAGGCTTTTATGGAGCATAGCGAATTTAATGTTTTAATTTTATTTATCATAAAAAAAGTATAGGGTTACACGCTCATTTTTCAACCCCAGAAAATAATTATATCAGCAGACGTTTCAAATGTTCGCTCGATGGGTTAGGTAATTTTTGAGTAATAGTACAGGAAAAGAGCTTCCTTTTTTAAAAGAAAAAGCCGTTTCGTTTGCTATAATTACGTGTGTTCTTTCAAATAATTAACTACGTTATATATTTTTCCTTTTCCAAGCTTAGGTACATCAAAGTAGCTTGCAGGTTTTTTTTCTTCAGATAAAATAATTTTGATGGAGATATTTTTTGTATCGTGTTTATATTTTGTGCCCTTTCACTTTATTGGAAATCTAATTATAAGTTGTTTTGAGTTATATCTACTGATGCAATGTGTCTAAAGCTCGACCTAAAAGCAAAATATTCCAATAATACAACCCCCCCAACCTCCAACATGGTGGACTATCTGTATGGGCGATGGGCTGATCACCTGTCACCATACGGTTCATCATACCATCTTAGGACTAATTAATCGAACGTGGCCACAAGTAGTCTTGTGGCCCTGCCCACCCCATTAGGGATTTCGGTCGTGATAATATGTATGTATGTTAATAATACAATGAAGCAAATAATCTTTTTTGACCTTTTTCTATATACAATTTTACATGTGATATATTTGTTACATTTGCTATAAAACTAAAGGATATAAACATGTTCTCACATTGTTTTTAATACGTATTTCATTCAATGCCCGAAGTTCTTGAGTCGTGGATGTTTAGTATTTTTTTGTTTGTATTTATCTATATAAGTTCATTATTCATATCCTTGACTAGTACCCATTGTATTTTTTAACAGGGAATAATAGTTTTGGAATAGCTTAATGTGTGTTTGTATCAGAGATATTACTATACCTCGCCCAATGTAAAAAGAGCGCTGACAGCCATATAAAATGTATGTCGCTCTTTTTAAATTGGGCGAGGTATATTATCGTTAATACATAAACAATGGAACTTATAATTTCATAAAATACATAGGTATTAAAACCTTATCAGCTATACGCTAAATGACTTTAAAGAAACGCCATCGCGTTGCAACTGAATAAAAATCAAATTGATAGGCAATAATTCGCTACAATGGAGAGTATCCATCAAACTTCGTTAGGCTATTTTGTTTCTCGTGTTTACGAAAAATGATCTACCAGACTTTTATAGTCTTGTTTTTTAACTGTTTTAAGTCGAAAATACCATAAATCTATCAGGCAATAGCAGAAACTTTAACGATTAGTAAATATATATTTAGTATGACTTTTAAGACGTAATGCAAAACCATTGTTTTAAGTCCACCGTTTATTGACTTTACATTTATCCTAATATATTTCCTAAGGAATGAACACCCATGCTCTAAAATTAAGCATAATTTCCAACAAACGGCCCGCATCGCATCGGATTGGAACGGATTTTACAATCATTAAACGATATTAAATCATGTTATACAGTGTTTAAAGTCTATATTACCTAGCCGCGCATCTAAGTACCTATACTTTCGGCTACGATCGCGTGTCGCGGAAGACGAGCGCGGTCAAGCTGCTGTGCGATGCGGTTCGTTTGGTAGAAATTATGCTAATTATTAATTTTGATAGCTGACGTTTTGGTTCAATACAAGCAAGTAAGAAAATCAACTGGTGGTTCTAGTGTGACAATACTAGGGCTTAATTACTTACCCTTAATAGTATTTTTACCAAGTAAATACATATTTTTTCTTTACTTTCTGGAGAGCCTCGAAGAAAGATCTAAAATATTCTGATATCAAGTTGGCCTCTAAAGTAATAATAATAATCTAACTTCTATTTGACAACAAATACTTATACCTACCGCATTATACCGTGATGGCGGAAGTCGACTGCGGCGCACGCTGGGAACGGAGACGCGGTTTTGGGTGATTTCATCAGTTTACGCTTATAGACTTATCTTCACTTTGTTTCAATATGTACGTGACTTCACCCAAAGCTAATGTATCCGTGCACAGCATGCGTCTCAGTCAGTTGCCTCTACATTTTTACTTACATTTAAAATCTACATTTTCATTCTATTTCGGATTCGAAATGTTGAATACATTGAAGAACAGTGAATTTTAATATGGTTCTTCAAATATTCAAGCGATAGCTCACCTCACGGTAGATCCAAGAGGACGTTTACTTTGCTTTACGATTCTTTAGGCTTTCACCAAATTGTACGTATTCAGCAGCGCGGGTCGAAGTGGACTCCAAATTCACAGCCGCAGTGTCTTGAAAATTGAATTCTTACTCCGATATGCCAATAATATCTCTCCTTATAGATTTTGTTTCGCCCATTGAATATTCCGCCGAGTTCCATCGAGAACTCATCTACCTACTGACTTCCGTAATTTCATTTGAAAATTGTCAAATGGACTTCTGATATGAAATCCTTTATTGATCAAAAGATTTCGTGCAACAGTAGTTTTATTTTATTTCCATTTTGTACTTAAATCTGGCTTGGATAAGTTCTTTATAAAAAACCGGACAAGTGCGAGTTAAACTCGCGTGGAGAGGGTTCCGTTTAGCACATAATTACCTGTTATTTACTAGATTACCTTAAATACCATAGACTTCTTATAGGTTTTCCTGTAATCTATAGGCAAAGATATATTTTCTGTATTTTTTTCAAAATTTTAGGTCCAGTAGTTTCGGAAATAAGGGGGGGGGGAATGGTCATTTTTCGCCTATTTTCCTGAATAACTTCTAAACTACTTTATTTAAAATTAAAAAAAAATATGTATTTAAGATCCTCACAATAAGCCCTTTCATTTGATATGTCACACAATATAGGTGGCATAACTTTTATTTTTAATTTTCAATTTACCCCCAAAAAGTGGCCCCTGTGTTTAAAATTCATATATTTACGTCACGCGTCCGTGTTGCGGTCACCAACTTACATATGAATTCCAAATTTCAACTCAATCGGTCCAGTAGTTTCGGAGCAAATTGGCTGTGACAGACGGACAGACAGACAGACAGACAGACAGACAGACACACGGGTGATCCTATAAGGGTTCCTTTTTTCCTTTTGAGGTACGAAACCCTAATATACAGTTTTGATTATTTTATAAAATTATACATTTACGTAATTTGTTTCCAGTATTGTATCTGAGTAGGTACCTACCTAATTTAATTTCTGAAGTAAGTAATTGCTTATGAAATGGACTGTACAAGAACAGCTCCCTAGGATTGAAATGATAATGACGCTGCACAATAAAACCACGATAACGATGAATAAGTATAATTAAACTCACTGACTCGGTATTTCACTGGCAGTGAAACGTGAACCACGAGTCAGAGGTATGGAGAAAGATTGGAAATGTTTGAAATTTGGTTTTGAAGACGAATGGAACGTATAAGCTGGACAGAGCGGCAAAGTCCTAGAAATGGTGAAGGAAAGAAGTACAATTATCCATATTATCAACAACAGGAGAGAAAAGATGCTGGGATACTTCATATAAAGGAAAGTGAAAGGAAAGAGGAGAAGCGACCTCGAAGAACCTACATTGACCAGGTGAAAGAAAAAGCTGATGCCGTGCCGTATCAGGAGTACGAAGTGCATGGAAAGTATTACATCGACAAGAGCCTAGCTCTTTAATGATGAATGAATGAATGAATCGGTATTCGATCAGTGCCGATAAGCAAAACGTTGAACAGAATAACCAAAACCATAAATACTTTTAAATTAATAAATCGAGTACTCCGCAATTGTAAATGTAGTATTGCTATTATAACTAAAGGTTGGATCTGATAAGAAGTCTATATTTTGTCGCGTGACTGTCCTGATACGTCACCGATGCAATCAATCATTTATAGTCGAGGAATTCGATTCATCACCGTCTATCTCCAATCTACAACGAAAGAAAACATTTACTTGATGTTCCTTCGTTTAGAACTGACGTATTTCATTCGATTCATATAATATTCTATTAATACGTAAGGATTTAAAACTCTTAGGAATAACAGTTGGCCAAGCTATGGTCACTTACTTATAGTTGTATTTGGGGAGAAGTCACTCAAATGTGTTTTCATTCCGTTAAATGAATAATTGAAGCGGCAGAAATGACGTGAACAATACGATAATTTTTCATTTTACCTAAAGTCAGGCGGTCACGTAAATTTCATACTTTTGCATTTTGTATAGGCAATGTAAGCGAACGTCTGTTTTAAATAAATAAAAATATATATTAACATATATTTTGCCTCTTTACTGAATAACTCATACATCATCTGATAGAATCAATGTATATCTGAGTCAATTATCTCTAAATGCAACATGATCGAACGATTTAACTTGCTAACTTCGCCTAAAATATAATATGTGACCATAACCCAGCTTTAAAAACGAAGCTTTTTTTACGAACTGTTTAATGAAATTTCTGAGAGTTACATAAAACGTTCAAAGCTGAGTAGAGAGAAGATTATACTTTCTTCATTTTCCGGTATCGATCTCGCGAATCCAACTCGTAGTTTCCATCCCTTGTATGAATCTGCATACGTAATGCGCTATATTCTTTTATTTCTCTCAGCATGCATTCCGTCTAAAGAGTTCCAGTCACTATTGTTGTCCCTGGCATTGTGGTCTAATTGCTTTTTACGACATCTGATGCTATTTCTGAAATGCCCTTGTAAATATTTCAACTTGTGAAGAGGATTGTTGTGCAAAGAAGCAAAATAATATTTTTTGCTAAGTTTCAACCAGTCATCTGTGATCGAACACTGATACAACACTGAAAGCTGGTCTAAAGCGGCCTTAGCCATTGCAAGGCTCCGAGTGTGTAGATCTTTGCGAGGCCCTTGTCTTTGTGGAATTCGTTTTAATTATGATGGTACAGATATTAGCGCGATAACTACCATGTAAGAAAGCGCGAGTGGCATGACGTGAGTTTTATAATGCGCAGCGTACCTAAAGCGCGAAATTCAAATAAATATTAGTATTATTAGTATCTAATACTTTTCTACTTGGGTTGTTGCGCGAGTGCGCAAGGCCCCTGCAAGAGTGAAGCCCCCTGCGGTTGCCCTGCTCGCCATCCCTAATGGCCCGCCCCTGGTCGAACCTTGCTCAGTTTAGGGTTTCGTACCCATAATAACTCCTATCCCATAACTTTAACTAGTTTTCTATTCAAAGTTATTTGGTGTTATTTTCGGTAGGTATAAACAAGTTAGTCGCATATAACTTAAGAACCAATGAAGCTTACGTAATCGTTATAGTTTTTCCTTTTGACTTCGTTATATAAGCTTTAATTTAAGATATTTTTCAGAATTTTAGGATTTAGGTACGGTACGGACACATAACGCCAACATAAATGGCACCTTTAGAGCTAAATATTTTCTAAACGGTTTCCCAAATATAAACAAGTGCGAGTCGGACTCGCGCACGAAGGGTTCCGTACCATTCTCAATAAAAACGGCAAAAATGTCCCGTTTGTTATATATGGGAGCCCCCTTAAATATTTATTTTATTCTGTTTTTTTTTTGTATTTGCTGTAATAGCGGCAACAGAAGTACATCATCTGTGAAAATGTCAACTGTCTAACTACCTATTTATCACGGTTCATGAAATCCAGCCTGGTGACGGATGGACAGACGGACAGACGAACATAGCGGAGCCTTAGTAATAGGTCCCGTTTTTCCCTTTGGGTATGGAACCCTAAAAATGGTTATAACCATACTCTTACTAGTTTTCAGCATTCGAGATTTTTGGTGAAAAAATGTGCCTATTTTTACGTTTGCTTTATATGTATGGGAGCTACTGTTTTTTTCTTTCTCATTTTTATTTTTTATTTGTGCACGTAATAAAAATGAATATAATAATCGTGCAAGTGGCCGTGACATACAGACAGAAAGACAGATAGACGGACATAGCGAAACTATATTTTGTAAGGGTTTCTAATTTGTCTACAGAAGATTTTTAAATAGCGAAATTTAAAAAAAATATATACGAGTATATTCAAAGTTTGAATAGGGATCTCGTTATAATGTCATTGTTTACTTTCGACACAAGAAACACTACTGAAATGTAAATTTACACACGCATTATAAATGTAGACGTTATATAAATAGGTTTCTTCTCAGCGATTAAGCACCAGACCAACAATGCGTAGCCATTACTCGTTGCCGTTCAAATGGCTACATCAAAGATCCTCGTTAAACTTCCCTGCACCTCCAAGCAAGGTGCTAAATAGTCGTCGGTCTGTCGGGAAATCCTGTCTGCCCCAACAGCGTTTTTTCTTCTATTGTGTCGGATCGTTTCGACAAGCATTAAGCGAAATTTATGGCTTGGCCAATTTTAGACAAGATTTAAGTACTGCCCTTAATGTCCCGCCTTGCAACTCGGGCCGAGTTTAAGTAACTCACACATTTTTATGACGTACACCCAGATGGCGATACGCTGGCTAGCTTAAAATGAGCTCAATTCTCCCGGTTTATACAAAACTTTCTTGTGAAACTGTGTCGATATTTATCATCTTATTAAAAAATATTCTGCGGTTTTCAGATTCTCTTGGTACTTCTTTTAGGCTTTGGATTCCGAATTGTCTTGTTATTTGTTTACTTAAATAGCACAGCCATAGATTATTCAATACAGCAATATTTACATATATATATATATATATATATATATATATATATATATATATATATATATAATTAATATAATTGGCCGGCTTATATATATATATATATAAACCGGCCAAGTGCGAGTCGACTCGCGCACGAAGGGTTCCGTACCATTATAAAAACAAAAAAACACGTTTGTTGTATGGGAGCCAGGGCCGGATTTAGGGGAGGGCATCCGGGGCCACTCCAGGGCCTCCACAAGAGGGGCCCCCGCAATAGGAACCGTCAATGTCATCTACGTCTTATTATATTCTAGGGGGCCTCCACTCCTTTGTTGCCCCAGGACCTCCAGACCTCTAAATCCGGCCCTGATGGGAGCCCCCTTTAATATTTATTTTATTTTAATTTAATTACTATTTTGAAGTTAATATATATCTAAATATTCTATGAATATTTCAAGCGTCTACCGGTTGCCGTTATCAATATCGAGCAAAAACGAGCAAAAAAACATGTTTGTTGTATGGGAGCCCCGTAAAATATTTATTTTATTATGTTTTTTAGTATTTGTTGTTATAGCGGCAACAGGAATACATCATCTGTGAAAATTTCAACTGTCTAACTATCACGGTTCATGAGATAAAGCCTGGAGATAGACGGACAGACGGACAGACGGGCCGACGGCCAGCGGAGCCTTAGTAATAGGGTCCCGTTTTTACCCTTTGGGTACGGAACCCTAACAATAAAAGC
Organism: Tortricodes alternella; assembly: GCA_947859335.1. Lineage (NCBI taxonomy): Eukaryota > Metazoa > Arthropoda > Insecta > Lepidoptera > Tortricidae > Tortricodes > Tortricodes alternella. Next base: position 6,870,341 of record OX401987.1, on the reverse strand, counting down.
AGCTTGGAGACCAAGGTAAAGTCCGGTTATCCGCAGCAAAGTCCGCGAGATCTCCGTGACCCAAATACCGATTTATTTACTTATTTTAAATGTAAGGAAAAATATGATTGCCTAGTATTTTCTTTCGCATATTTTCATGAGGCGCCACAGTCATTTTGTAACAGAGCTTCCTATCTTTAGGACTTATAATTTTGTTTCTTTAGCGGCGGCATAATTTGCATGAATTTAATAATAATAGCAGCAGTAACTTTTAAAACCTACTAAAAAATTCACGAGCGACGAAAACTATTTTGATGAATAAATAAGCACTTTAACAATGTAGATACTTTTGCGGTAAAGAGCGATGTCGTGCGTCGAAGACCACGCCTGTAGTAGTTAGGGAGCTGGGTTCCATTTTAGTATATGATTTGTTCGTCTTTCATATTGATAGGGATGAAAGTTTATGTCAATACAATTCGATTTGGTCTAGTAAATGAAAGTTGTACAGATGTAGTGCATAAATAGTTTCCATCGTGTTTTATCGGAAAAGTTCGTATTTATCGTGCTCTCTCAATTAGCTTCAGCAGGCCCCCGATTCTCGGTGCATTCGAGATAATCTCACAATCGAGATTAAACGTCAGTACATACAGTCATTTGACACAACTGTATGAATCTGACGTTTAATCTCGCAATCGACATTATCTCGAATGCATCGAGAATTGGGGGCCAGTATCCATCATACCATGCTGTCATTTTTCATGTTGACATTTGACAATAATTAATAAAGTTTCATATGAATGAATATAAACATGTCATTCATTTAATACAATAATTAATTGATACTTTGGGTCCCGTCGTCTTCCGATTGAGATCCGAGTTTTACCGATGGAAACATATTATTCACTATATCTGTATGTCCCTGCGTTTTTGAATTACGACTTTAAAAAATCATACATAAAAAAATCAGCGTCCTAGACGTCTGCCAACTTTTATTTCTATTCTGGGAGTCCTAAGGAATCGAACGGACGCAACGAGAACGACGAACAAATGATTTAGTATACCTTTTTTCATTTACATTTTTGCAACTACGTCCCGTTATAAAACAGAGCCCTGCACGCCTGCCTCTTCGATGTTAATCGTTTTGAGGATGATTCTGACCATCAGTCCAAGAAGCAGACAGGATCAAATGATTTAGCACACCGTTTTTTTTTTAATTTCTGAAACGCTGTCAATTGAAAACGCAGCGCTACAATGGTGGCACGTACGTCTGTGGTTCTTTACAGGATAATTAATCGAACAATTCAAGTCTGCCAAGCGAACAAATCATATAGAAATTTTGGCACCCAGCTCCCTAGCTATATGGATTTGCTAGCGGAATGTTTTATTACCAGGATATTTATCAAAAAAATAGTATGTTGCGTGAGCTTATCACTCAGCCTCGTTTCTGAGTCTACATTGTTTTAGGTGAGCTCATTTACATTATCGTTTTGGTTTATTACCACACAAACATATTCATTAAACTTTCAAGAATAATATTTCGCTTTCTTCTTTTTTTGTTCAATTGTCCACATAATATGCTTGTGAATTTATATTATTAACTTAAAACTCGAGTAAAGGCATCTCTGAAAAAGATTGTCGCAATATTATGAAGAACGTTCACAAAACAGCGCCTCTATTCGGGAACGCTAAGTGATGTAGCGACTCGTAAGCCAGATTTCTCATCCCACTCTTCCGCACGATGCGTAGTCCGTAAGAGCGAGAGGAGAAATCTACAGAATTAGCGTTCCCGAATAGAGGCGCTGGTTGAGCGTATGAGCACCAGTGTGCATTCCTTCGGCGATGTACAGGACGCTTTATTACAATAGAAATTTTATTATTGTGCTATGAAGCGCTTAGGTCCGGTCACATTGCGGGCGCGGCAGGCCTTAGTGTGGGTGTACCAGAGTGCACTTTATGGAATAATTGTATATAGATGAACCCTTTCGGAAATCTTTTTTTATCTCAAAACTTTTTCAAAAGCTCTGCTGTTAGTAGTATTATGGGAATTACAATATAAAGCAATAGATTTATATTTACTCGTAATGCAGTTATCTGTAGGAACATGAGGCATTAAATGCATAATCAAATTGATGCTTAGATGGGAATTATTATCTCTTATTTATCTCAACATAAGTACTTACATTTTATTAGAATTGTTTGCGCCAGATAATGCCGCAAAAACTATTTTTACTTCTAAACAAATTGATGTAATTATTGAGGCTAACAGGCCTTGTAATTACTAGGGGCTTGTTATTAATACAGTAGGAATATTCCGGGTGAAACTAAATTTACAATTCCTATTAGAAAACGGTCGCGGGTGCCGGCGACATTCGGAGGGCCGGTTTATTGGCAATTCATGCGGAGGCCGAAAAACTCCGTCCGCGCAAGCTGAATCTGATAAGTTAAACGCGCCATTTCGAACCGATATATATCACGGAGTTTGATATTCGACATTTTTTCTTAAGAATGAGCAGACGGATGGATTAGGATGAGTTTCGTAGGTAATATTTTATCACCTTTAGATTTTGTAATCGATTTTATATTTAGTAAATACGTGCCGAACAATCCGTCAAAAGATCAACTGCCTACTGACTTTCGATAAGGACATTAAGGCAGATTTAGGGTAAGTTCAGATGAACTCTGAGCTCACCGCGCGTCGACGCGCGTTCATCTGAACTTAGCCTTATGCGGGGTCAATTTGAGATAAGTCAGTGCTGACCCGAGAAAAACCAAATGTAAATTGATATGAAGTCAGTACAGCGGTGGGAGGTCAGCGCTGACTTGTATATTCCGCATACGAATATTTTGAGGTCAGTCGGTTCGGCGCCGATACTGACTTGCGCACTGACCCTGTTTTTATATTATTATTTTGGTATTCACTAGCAAACATAAATCCTTCTGTTCCTTGACTTGGGTACAAAAGCGAGGCAGTGAAGTTGTTAATTAAATTTTATTATTATTTCCTTTAAAAACGAATAATTATTTGTTTAATTCACGATCACTTAACCCGTTCACTGTTTATTAAAATATGCATCAAATAACCTACAAACTTCGTCAATTATAAGATCATTTGGTAGACAAAATGAGCTGAATCCAAAACTGATAACTGTTCCTGCCTATATTTAATGGAAAAGTTGTAATTATTTGCAGTCACGCACGATACCTCGAAAAGTTGGTCTTAATTTACAAATGGTATTTGTTGTTATTTTCAATGTATTTTAAAGATTATTTATTTGTTTATATAAAAAAGACCATTTAAAAAAAAAGTTGTGAGCAATAAATAACTTGCACCATTTTTACTGATCCAACATCATCATCATATAATAAAAACGTAAAGTGGAAAAGGTCTCTACATTGAAGATAACAATTAATAAATGCGAGATAGGGCTTCAGAATAAGCAACACAACACATCTAAATGGTTTTTGAATTTCATGTCTGTTTGTCTGATTGTCCGATTGTATGTGCACGATAAACTCGAAAACCACTGCATGGGTGTCAATGCAATTTTCGATATTATATCGACGGGTAAAAGGCTACTTGATTTAAGCGCCATTTTGGAAACTTTACAGGAGAGCCGTTTAAAGTTTTATTTTTTGCAAAAAAATTCGCCACGCCTAATGTATTTACTTAACCGTAAAAAAGCTGCCCAATTATAAAACAACTTTAAACCCGCTATAATTTGATATATATATGATTAATGTACTACTATTTTTTACTGAGTTAGATGTAACTTAAGCCATATTGCACTATTTTCTGATCAAGGAAAAAGGATTTAACTGCACGAGTACGGTATGACGGATTAAAGAAAAATGATTTATAATGGCACTGTATTTATAAACTGTTCAGGGCGGAATGACTCAAACTACACAGTGAAATATCACGGTTTATGGCAAAAGGTCTCAATCGAAAGATTTACAAAAATCAGATCTAGGTAAAATAACTTAAAGATAATGAAAGATAACTCACGATGAAGGAAAAACGACTGGAAGGACATCTCAATTCTAAAACCAATGACTGATATTGATCGAATTAATACATTTTTATGAATTCAGACGTTTAAGTCAATTGATTTAGAAATGGTAAAAATCACTTAATAATTAAATTTTACTTCTTTTTTCATAGGAATTCAGAAACAACATAGTTTTCTTAATCGACACTTGTTTTATTATTATTCCACTTTATTAATAAATAAAGCAATAGCATTTTCTCTTTTTTTACACTTATTTACAATACAAAAATAACATTATAAATGAAAATTATATAAGAAACCACCACCGATAACCACCAACCGCGGCGCAGGACCCAAGCTATCGGTGGCTAGGGCTCCAAAGAGAGGAACCTCCTGACAATACCGCCTTCCCTTGATCCAACCATCTAGCGGGAGTCTCTCCAGATGGTGGTTGAGGTGATATCGGGACGATAATCGTTGAATGCACATCCCACATGGCCATGGCGCCGAATCAAGGTACTTGCTTAGCTTGTCCTGCTCGGCCTTCACGAAGTTAGCATCTATCAATTCTTTTCCCCCGTTCTTTCGCGCTTTAATCTAACTTTCTCTTTTTTGTATACCTGACTAGGTTTCCTTTTTATTATTATTATTCTTATACAGGGTGTCCTTGGAAGTATGGATCAAATCGAACAGGGACATAGAAACGGTAATTTCCAATCATTTTAAGTGGTAAGTCCAGAAAAATAAATAGTTGCCTACAAAGACTTCTGTCTAACAAAATTTATACTCGATTTTGTAAAAATTCTCGTGAAACAAAATTACACTATCGAAAGTTAACCACATGTTGTAAAAAAAAACCCGTTTAATGTTAATTTTAAAAACATACTAACTATCTCGTTATTGTTAATAATTGAGGAGTTATTAACAATAATTTTTTTATCTAGCAGGTCGAGTATTCTTAATCGGTTTTTGTGTATGTGAAACGAAATTATTCGGTTATCCCAGCGCTAGTGTGTAAACAAAACAACGAAAATAATCGTACTAATAAAAATAAGTTTGTGTAGTGAAGATTAAATAACTAAATAAAATTACAGTGGGTGTTTGAAGTTTCCACCTCCTACGCTCAAACAGCGCCGAAAAATTACGAATAAAATGTAACTTTATCCGTCTTAGAAACGCGCTGGCATTATTTTTTATAAGCGCAGTCGCGGCTTCAATTTTTTCCCGAAGTTCTGCCTTCATCTCACTTTCATGATCGTAAACAACTTCTTGTAATAGCCCCATAGAAAGAAATCCAAGGGATTGAGGTCTGGTGAACGTGCTGGCCACGCGATATGCCCTCCTCTTTCTATCGAGCGATAAGAGAAAACTCGGTCCAAATGGATACTCACTAGCCAAAATGTGGAGAGACCCCATCGTACTGTAGGCAAATATCCCGACGTATCTCAAGGCATACTTCTTCCAGCAAGCCGTTCAAATCTTGCTGTAAAAATCTCAAATACTCTGGGCCATTGAGTGTAGCAGGTAGCTCGCTGGGACTAATTAGTTGCCCGTCCACAATTCCAGCCCAGATTCACTCCGAATTTGTACTGGAATTGATCTCGCGCTTATTAAAAAATAATGCCAGCGCGATTAGAGGGATAAAGTTACATTTAATTGTAGATTATTCGGCTCTGAGAGTAGGAGGTGGAAACTCCGAACACCCACTGTAATTTTATTTAGTTATTAAATCTTCATTACACAAACTTATTTTTATTAATACGATTATTTTCGTTGTTTTGTTTACACACTAGCGCTGGGATAACCGAATAATTTCGTTTCACACACACAAAAACCGATTAAGAAAACTCGACTTGCTAGTTAAATTTTTTTTTTAATAAAAATTTAGCATTAAACTAGCAAATTTTATAATATGTGGTTAACTTTCGATAGTGAAATTTTTTTCACAGGAATTTTTACAAAATTTAGTAACGTTTTTGTTAGGCAGAAGTCTTTGTAGAAAACTATTTATTTTTCGGACTTGATGAATATTTTTTCAGATGAGTGTACCATTTTAAAAGAGGTACATTATCCCATAACCTATTAAAAAAAATAAGCCAGTAGCGTCACAGTTTTTTTTTTACAATTTATTTCGTTCGGTAAGACAGCAATTTTTTTTTACATACATACATAACATCACGCCCGAAATCCCTAATGGGGTGGGCAGAGCCACAAGACTACTTGTGGCCACGTTCGATTAATTAGTCCTCAGATGGTATGATGAACCGTATGGTGACAGGTGATCAGCCCATCGCCCATACAGATAGTCCACCATGTTCAGACCCGTCCCTTAGTCGACTTTTACGACATGCCAGGATGATAAGCATCTGCACGCATTCTATGCTATTTCTTCACTCCCAGTGCAGCAGAGAATTTTTTTTTTTTTATAAAAAATTATAACTTTTGAAGCGTCAAGAATCGAACCAGCACTTATCACTTAAAATTATTGGAAATGACCGCCTCAATGTCCTTTTTTGATTTGAACCATACTTCCAAGGACACCCTTGTATATACTTGGGTATGTATATTATGTATTTATCTGTGTAAAATATCTTTGTGGTTTAGGTGATTTAAGTGTTAACTATAGTTTGCACTATCTGCCTTTGTAAGTCTCTCTTATGGTATCTCTTCTTTCGAAGGTTGTCTGGAAGAGATCGCTAATTAGCGATAAAGGTGTCTATTGATACCATGTATCTTATTTCTTTGTCTTTTTCCAATATGTTTTATATAGTTTTCAATAAAGAATATTTGTATTGTATTGTATATAGCACACAACCGACATGACTTGCTTCAAACCTTGGTCTGAACCGACACCGTCAGCACGCGCCTCTATTAAAGGTAGAGGGGTTAAAGAACTAGCCTCTATAATTCGTATAAACTTAAACAACACACTTAAAAATGTCCCTATATATTGCTTGTAATTTAAGTAACTCTTTTTGTAATATGACTAACTAGGTAAAATGCTTTAAATACGATGTGAAACAAATCATATGTAGCTCAAAAGCAACTTTTCAATTTAAGAGATTGAATATAAACGGGTTAAGGGTGCGGATAATAATTTTCAGTATAAAGAAAAAGGTTTCAATAGACATGAACACAAAATTACTGCTTGTGGAAAAGTGACCGAAGCGACATTGTTGCATACAATAGTTCAAGGTAAAATGCTACAAGCGACAGTAAAACGTTTGAATGATTAAAGCAAAATGATCTAAGTGACATACATTTTGAAACTCTGATTGAGGTAAAACGCTTTAAATTACAATGCTTATTTAGTTAGATCATGTAAAAAAGATTGAAATGACGTTTTCATACTAGATCTATCAAGGAAAAAAGGCTTAAATAACGAGTAGTCTAAAAAGCGCACTTTTTAAATAGACTTATAAACATGGTATGAAAAAAAATGCAAAATTCGTGTCACTTGACACGGCGTACCAAGAAATGACCCCTAAATTGCACATGGGTTCAAGCGCCAAAAAAGTGCTCTGATTTTCTTCAAACCCGGCTCAAACGACGCGGAAAAATTCGCTGATTTCAATGATATATATAACTCAATATCGCCCAGAGTGGCGCTTGAATCAATTAGCCTTTTACCCGTCGATATTAAGGGAAACTTCAGGCAGGTACAAAAACTCTTCGAATTAAACGTTCCTACTTCCTACTATTTTTACTAATATTAAACATGTAAAAGTTTGTGTGAATGCGTGTGTATTTGTGTGTGTGTGTGTGTTTGTGTGAATACGTGTGTATTTGTGTGTGTGTGTGTGTGTTTGTGTGTGTGTGCGTGTATGTGTGTGTGTGTGTGTGTGTGTGTGTGTGTGTGTGTGTGTGTGTGTGTGTGTGTGTGTGTGTGTGTGTGCGTGTGTGTGTGTGTGCGGATAGTTGTGATGTTGTAGTTCCATATGGTCGAACGGATTTTCTTGAAACGTCGTATATAGTTAGCTCCTGGAATAGGAAATGGTAATTTTATCCCGGCTGTCAAAAGTTCCCTGGGGAATAGTTATAACCGAATTTCGAGTGGACAAAGTCGCGGGCGGAAGATAGTTCTTCAATACATTACAAAAATTATTTGTTTCTGGTTAAAATCATTAATTAAATTTTTTCGTATCGTATCGTAGTGTTAGCAAAATAAATATGTTTCAATTAAACCCTATTATTTATATATTTATTCCGGTGGTAGATTCATTACTTGACCTTCATAAGGGCTTGTAAAAGCCTAAATTAAATAAAAATATTTTGACTTTGACGCGGCGACAGCTTCTTTTCTAATCTTACCCAAATAGCCACTTCGTATTTACCGTCACGTGCTAGCGCATATACTAAATGGTAAATCAGGTAAAACGCTGGATAAATGCTGCGAGTACCTACTGCTTACCTTACTATTATGGCATTTCTCATTGTAATGGCTAGTGGCTCCGTTAGCTGTAGACCTCGCGACAAACTTATCTTTGCCGTTGGAAAACTGATATCCCCATACATCGATATAGATCGGGTCAGTTTACCATTACCGCAAATAAATTTGTAATTGCAAAAACCTCCATTTCTCCGCCATTTTGAAGCATTTCGAAAAACTGAATCGACAAAAAAATCTATATAATTATCGAACCTGCTCACAAAATTTCACGAGAATCGGTTGAGAACTGCGAGCTGTAGACGAGAACAAATGGACATCCGCTGGACATACGAAAGCATTTTTGCCCAAGCTGAAGCGGAGACGCTTCGCTCGCTCGGTCGATTAAGAAGAACTCGGGTGTAGCAGTACTCCGGGTAAGAGCTGCATTAAATCTTACCCACATCGATTAAGACTTATATGTGGGGGTGATATTTGTCTTCCGGCTCAGGCTCTTACGCCTCGATGAATCCCGGGCCTCGTGCCTGTTGTCTGCCTCGGCCTTTGCCTTGGAATCTGATCCAGAGCTCCATTGGACTCTGCGAATCCACTAACCAGCAAGTTACTACACCACATTTCCAGTCCTCCTATTTGAAAAATAAAAATAAGAAAACATTTCTACGGTGCGTATCGGGATAAATTCGCAATTTGCTGCCCACTGTTTGGATTAAATTTATTATAGTTTCACTATATATTGTTACTATAATAAAGGGTTTTATTTAACTTTATATTACAGGTCTTTCATTAGTTTTCTTACTGGAGAAGTGATAAGTACTTTTTTCAATTGCATTTTTATAACAAGCATTTTGGCCGTTTGCACTTTAATATTGCAATAAAATGCATACACAAAACATTTACTTTATCTGAATTCTGGATCTAACCCAGGATTTCGATTCAGTTCATGCTTACGATAAAAATGTACCTATTGTCATCGGTACTGAACCAATATGTAAAAATTCTGCTTCGTAGGATAAGAGGAAGTGGCTCTAATTTAGCTTGCTACATTTAACCCGAAAATAGATAATTACATACCTACAAACAGTGCAAGTTAATAAAAAGCTTGTAAAAAGCAGAGTGTTTCACTTGGGATCAAAAATGTTGATATCTTGGACTGAATAGCTAGAATCCCTCGCTACTCTCAGGATTCCACGTTGGAATCCTTTGTTGCGCTCCTGTAAGTTTATTCATATAATATTCTGGTGAACGCGAAGAATCCTGATTCGGGTTTAAAGTTTGACGACGACGACGTGGCCCGACTTACGCGACGTAATCCAGGAAGTTAGCGGTAATTGCGACACTAAAGTACAAAGTGGAAAACCTATTACGGTAGTGCGAAATGTTCAACATATTTCACAACCATCGCGGTTGGGAATATGTAATAATAAAGCGCCCCTGCTTATTCGCTGGTAGGTGAAATAAAGAAGCCAAGAGATATCGTAAAGGTGATACATAAAATAAACAATGTAACTCTGTACTGTTGTTGACAAGATGAATAGAACATTTGTTTGATACGTGTATACAAGACAGATATTCTTTATTGAATAACATCATAAATATTGGAAAACGTAGTAAAACGTAGGTACTTTTGAAATCTTCGCTGATCTTAAAGAAGTGATAAGATTTACCAATGAATATTATTGAGTATATAAATATCGTAAATAAAAGATACTGTAAACATTGTTTCTATCAAAAAGTTTAAATTGGCATCAGACACTGTCGCCGATTCAAGTCCCGGGTGAGTTTGATATACCTAAATAGATTTATTGTTGAAGAGGACTCAAAGTCAAGTTTTATTGAAGTACATTCCTTGAGGGAACCATATATTTTTTTACAAATAACGGCTCACTTCAAATAAACGTGGCGATAGAAAGCTTCTACAAAGATTATCGTAGAAACGAAATAATATAACTATTTATACTACTTCATATTAAATCACTACGTAATAACTTTCAAAATATTTAATTGGAAGATTGAAATGCTACTAAATGTAATGATAGGTAGAGTATAACGCCCAGTTTTTATTGTTGGGTAAATATTGTAACAAATTGGAATACACCATGAGTTCTCAAACACACTTTATCTTACAGATAGGGTAGTTGTACTATTAATCCGAGTATAAACATATGATCAGTTTATCGAAGCGAGTGGATATGTTGTATGCACTTAGACATGTAAATAGTTGGATTACTCTCGATTGAGTGCACAGACTCGTCAATAAACTCAAACCTATCTGCATAACAGGGCAATCACTTCAAGGGTAGCATTATCTGCGTAGTTGAAAATGATCTTTCATACTTTGTAAATAAAGGTGATATTACTTATGATTTAAGACCGGCCGGTGATGCTACGACACCTAGCCCCTTTGGTATTTCACAAAAGAGACAGGTGCTAACAATCGGATATATTTGTCGATTTTTGTATGGAAAGATCGACAATAATTTCTGATTGTCAGCACCTGTCGCATATTTGGAATAGGAAGCAGCCTTTCGCAAGGAAATTGCCTGATCTTATTGCAGGAATCAACTTTTTGAGGTGAGCACGTAGTATTTTTTTTTATTCTTAAGTAATGCATTATTAGATACGTCTTTTGGCTGAAATGACTTTAATAATGATGAGTTTTAAAGTATTTTTTAATTATTTTACAAGGCTTCAATTTATTTACGTTTCCGAGTATTACAACGCACGATTCCTTCGATTCGATTTCTTCTCGAATTTACGCTCTTAAAAACGAAGTTGAATCAATTCGCGTACCTTGTGTAGGTAGCAATTATTGGTATTTACCTCAATCGTAATTATAGAACAGCATATGTCAATGCCGTCTGCACAAAAGTAGCTATTCCTTACGCGTCCGGATATCCCCGACAATGGTGGCATTAACGCGTGGCGAACCCCTAACCCCTGAGCGCTGTCGCCTTCACTGCTCTGATCCAATTATTTCGAGTATTTCCGAGGGACTATTGACGAATATCCCTGTATGGTTTGCTCTGAGGCTCACATCATGAGTCTACGAGGCCACCCGTTTATATCGGAATTCCATTTGCTACTGACAAGATAGTATTGTTGAAAATTGTTTGGTTTAATTAATCGTATTTTGATGTGTGTAAAAGTAGCCTACAAAGAATAAAAACAACATTTATACCTGTATATGGAATAACTGTTGTTTTTATTCTTTGTAAGCTACTGCACTACACGAACAAAGTGTGTCATTAAATTAACTAATTAAGGAAATAACCGACATTATAAATGCGATGTTTGCAGGAAACTGCATTAGCCAGGCCAGGAGGCTAACTAGGAAGTTACATTAGATAGAGAATTCCCTGCATACGCTTATCAAAAAAAAACCGGCCAAGTGCGAGTCGGACTCGCGCACGAAGGGTTCCGTACCATTATCTATAAAAACGGCTATCTATAAAATCATGTCTGTTGTATTGGAGCCCCCTTAAATATTAATTTTATTCTGTTTTTTAGTATTTTTTGTTATAGCAGCAATAGAAATACATCATCTGTGAAAATTTCAACCGTCTAACTATCACGGTTCATGAGATACAGCCTGGTGACGGATGGAAAGACAGACGGACGGACAGCGGAATCTTAGTAATAAGTCCCGTTTTACCCTTTGGGTACGGAACTCTAAAAATGTGGATGTCTTCATCGCCTAAGTCAACGTGAACTTACAATTTAAAGCCATCTAAAATTATGGTATTGATTAAACAAAAGAGCGTTCGTGATTCTAAAAATAATTTGATTTATTATGAGCACGGTCATGTTAAAACCACTAAGTACACTGTTGCAACATTTTCATGCTCGACGTATTTAGCAACATGAAAATCGTACGTCACACTGTTGCAACTGTACAATATTATGGTTTAATATTTTTAATAGCGGTAGTAAAACTAACAATAGACTTTAGGATTCACTAAAATGCCATTACACCATTCGGTACATTTATTTTCAAGTCTTTTGTTCTCCCCTCAAGAGGCATCAAAGCCTTTTTATCTTTCATTGTTTACTTTGTTTAAATTTAATTTAGACTATTATTCTAGCACTTTCACATTAAGAGCCCTGTCCTTGAGTAGCACTTTATACCTACACACGTAGTTCAGTTCATGTTTGGAAATTTTTAGCTGCATCGTATAGAAACTTTGCAAGAATTTAAATGAAAGACAAATCTAGTTCTCATTCATATTTTGTTTTTTCTCATTCACGCAAAGTACATACCTCGATTTGCCTTATACCTATATCCGTGCAAAGTTTTAATGCGATCCGGCTAAAAACGTCTAAACCACAACTGAACTGCGCTTGTATGAAGCACTACTCAAAAACGGGGCTCTTAAGCACTATCCAATGTTATCGACTGAGCGAGCGAAGCGTCTGTTTCAGCTTGGGCAAAAATGCTTTCGTATGTCCAGCGGATGTCCGGCTTCTGTCCATTTGTTCTCGTCTACAGGCCGCAGTTCTCAACCGATTCTCGTGAAATTTTGTGAGCAGGTTCGATTATTATATAGATTTTTTTTGTAGATTCAGTTTTACGATTTTTTCAAAATGACGAAGGTTTTTGCGATTACGAACTGATTTGCGGTGTTGGTAAACTAAGTAAAACCTATGTCGATGTATGGGGATATCAGTTTTCCACCGGTAAAGTTAAGTTTGTCGCGAGGTCTACAGCTCACGGAGCCACTTGTTATAGTATTGAGCATAGGTAAGGTACAGACGTAATAATATCGGTCCCAATTCAGCTAACTGGCTCGTTACTATTTTTAAAATTTCATGCCTAAATTATAAACGCGTTAATACGCATAATTTGTTGAAAGTCGTATATTTTTATGGCCTATCCAGTGTCGTTAATGAAAAACATGCCTCCTACGCTTAACAAGAACAAGCCCTCGGTATCGCGGTACCGCGATTGAAAAACAAGATGTTCCAATCTACAAGGAATTATCATGAAAGCGGCTATTGTGATTCTAATTTCAATTTAAATATTGTGTAGTAGTTAGGAAGCAGTTTAACGATAAAGTTAATGACTAAAGCTTATCAAGTAGAGGTAGTTTTTCAGGACGTAAATATATGCGTTTTTTTTGCCACAAGCTCTTTAGAGCAGGAAAAAACCGTATAGAAACGTAAAATTTCAGTAAGCGAAGTAAGCTGAAAAGGTTTCATACATCACCAAAACCTGCCAGCACCAGTGTAGTGCTCATAAGCACCTCTTTCTCGGTGCTGATTCATTACTTGACTGCGCGAAGTCAAGGGTATCGAATCAAACAGTGTGAATGTATATAGCCTAGTTGGTAGTGACCCTGCCTCCGACGCAAGCGTCCCGGGTTCGATCCCCGGTAAGGGCAAATATTTGTGTGATGAGCACGCATGTTTGTTCCTGAGTCTTGGATGTTTCCTATGTATTTAAGTATTTATTTCTCTATATAAGTATTTATATCGTCGTCTAGTACTCATAACACAAGCCTTTAGAGCTTACTTTGGGACTAGATCGACTTGTGTAAAGATTGTCCCCCTGATTATTTATTTATTTATTATTTATGTATGTAAACAAAATCGGATATTGTACTTTAGCTCCTGGTCCAGTGGTCATTTTAATAAATGTGGTATCATTATTCGTCGAGAAGCGCGAGTCTTATAGGCTATATAATAATTCTAAGGGTGCGTTTTACTAGGGGAAAAAAAAATTTACGTCACGAGTCGAGGTTTAGCTTTTAATTTTATTTCATTAAATTCTACTTCCACTTATATGAAACATCTACTTATATGATCAGTTTATTTAGGCCAGCAACGGACGTAAACATTTTAATTGATTTGTTTTTGTTATCCAATGGATAATCACCCTCATAAAATGAGTTAGCGAGGCGAGTTAAAATCAAGCGACTCGAAAATTTGTAATCACTGAAATTATAAATGATGACGTCAAGTCGACTTGTCTTAGTTAAACCTAAGACGCGCATTACCGTGGACTTCCCGAAGGAAATTAAGCTAACGATTTACTATGGACGTGAAAGGAATTGTTTTGGATACGCTTTCTGAGACATTTCCCAGAGGCGAAGCTGTAAAAATAAACCCACCAAACATAAATGTGGAAAAGGGGGCCAAGTTCGTAAAAAGGGCGCGTGATATAGTCAACTTCGCTGGAAAAAGAATTGAAATCTAAAAGAGTACCAAAGTTCTACAGAAGTACAGGAAGGTACCTTCGTCAGTTGCTTCAAAATAATGTTTTTATTATTTCTTGCTTTTAAATATGTAACTTAGCAAGTCTACATCAATAGTTTTAAAAGTATGAAAACTATTAGCACATTGATTTTACCTGCTGTTTTCTGTATTTTTTTTTTCTTTGAATACCTACGTTCAAAGACTACCTCTATGCTAAATTTCAAGTGTCTAATGCCACATGGAAGTGGTCTACGTTTTTGATCGGTGATTATCTGACGTCAATATCTTAGGAATTATAAAACAAATTAATGATATTTGGGATTCTAGCTAATTGGAATGGTCTTGGAATAGATAATGAATTATAGAGAGGCCTAAAGTAGCTCACAATGGTGTGTGATATAACCTGTCAGCGAGCCAGCCTTTTCTTCTGAACTTGGCGGACACTACCGTGTGTATAGATAACGTTGCAGCGAGCGTAATCACTTCCGGAAGTAATTACGTCTTGGGTTATAGGTCCCCCGAAATAATTATGAAGTATACTGCACAGTTTTACGATCGGTTGGTTACGAAAATAATATTATAGATATTAAATAATGTACCTAATGTATGTATGTGTACTTAAAAGTCGATTATATTGAAGCTCTCGCCATGCAAACTATTTTCCATCTGATCTGAATAAATTTCGAGTTTCAAATTTTTTTTAGATTATAAAGACTTATATACCTCCTTTATATAAAGAAGATTGATTGATTATTGCAATTGTTTGAATATTTTACTGTTAGAAGTACCGTTATTTTCAAGGTTCTGGACTGGAAAGAGCTCGGCAGAAATATTTTCTGAACACATCATGGAGGATTTATAATATGTGTGTAGATAAAGTTATGTATACAACTGTACATAATTTGGCCTTTAAAACACTCGTGCGATCTCATTATGAAACTCGCCTATCGGCTCGTTTCATAAACCCACACTCGTATGTTAAGGCCTATTATTATGCAATCGTTGCATAAACTACTATTTAAGTAGTTCTTAAAAATTATTCGAAATACACAAACATGAAAAACTTCTTTCATGGCCCTTGGTGTTGAAAAGTCGGGTAAAAATGAAACTGATTTCCTTAATTGAAGCTACCCTTAATTTCCGGGTACTCTGTAGCATTAAAAACAATCTGTATTAATTAACTAACTATATTATTTTAACACAATCATGACCCACATTGCAAACGGTTATTATTAGTAAATCTCCTAATGTTTTATTAGGATGAGTCACTAACCAAAATCACGTTCCGGACTTAGGGCATGTGCCTTGTTGATTCATACTACCTCAGCGCTATTTCAATGTTGGACTATCTGTTTCTGACATTCGAGTGAGCATGAGGGAAATGACGCGGAGTGTCGGGAGGTAAGGTGGATGTAACATTAATGGTTTCAACGTGCATTGTGGCAAAAATTATAATTATATCGAAAATAATTATATAATTTAAAAAATACAAATACCGACTTCAATATTTTGGCAGTAGCCTTTGAGAACTAAGATAAGTATTATTTCATCACACTTGCTCGGAAAGGGTGTTATTATACGCCAGCGTATAGAGCAACTATAGCCGATTTAACTCCTCTATGGGCCCCGCCGTCAGCGGGAGTTATAAACCATACAAAATCTTGTATGGTTTCGAACTCCTGCGGGCAGTTAAGTGCGCCAGGTCGGCGGAGCTGCTCGGGAGCCGCAGCCGGCGGGGCGCGCGACCGCAAGCCGGCGGAGATGCCCCGCGCCGATCGCAACGTACGCTCAGTTTATGAACACCCACCTGATGGTAATTCACGATGTAAAATGGGAATAAAATTAATATATATATACTTTTTTTTGTCTAATTTTTATTTCATTTCCTCGCAAATGTGATGAAAAACATTGTGTGTATCACGGGCAGTAAGGGGATAACAAACTCGAGTCATAAAAGCCCTCGCCTATCGGCGTCGGGCTTCTAACAGACTCTCGTTAGTTATTCCCTTCTTACGGCCCTAGATGCACAATGTACTATTTTATCATTGTTCACTTATGATGTAACGACACACATTTACTACATCAAGTATAACAATAGCATAATGCCAATTGCTCGTCACCATTCACAAACTGGTGCTATCTAAGGTGCAAGAATGTCAATCGTTGAGGAGTTCGCCTGGTTCTTCATTACCGGTTCTATTTTACGCTTCCGAACTCTAATTGCCACCCGTGAAATACTTATCATTTAGGAGTTCCGGTGATCATCTATGGTATTCATCGACAGTTCCACTTCACCAAATAATGCTTGTGAAATTATCTGGCGCCTCATTCGGGAACGCTAAGTGATTCTGTAGCGACTCGTAAGCCAGATTTCTCATCTCGCTCTTACGCATTACGCGTCGTGCGGAGGAGTGGGATGAGAAATCTGGCTTATGAGTCGCTACAGAATCATTTAGCGTTCCCGAATAGAGGTGCTGTAATATATTTTGAGTTATTACAGAAAATGCTAAAATTGCTATATGAGTGCCTATAATATTTAAGGAGTTCTATTGATTCGTCATAGATCCTCGCATCACACCTCGACTTTGACTACAACAGGACCAAATTGGAGGTAACCCTACCGATTAAAAAAAGAAATTTTCAAATCGGCTTATAAATGAATGAATGAATAAAGTTTTGAGGTAAGAATAGAGAACCTCCTTTTTTGAAGTCGGTTGAAAATATTCTTAAAGTCTCGGACACTAATGCCAAAAGGATGAGGGCGTACATGGACGAGTCAAAAATCTAATTTTCTGCATTTTCAGTGCAATGATACAACCCATAGGCCCTTTTAGGCTAGATTTCCTCAAGAGCTATTCAAGGAAAATGATAAGTGGCAGGTCATGGGAGATTGGTTGATTTTTCCTCGCCCACACGCCATTTTCCTCGCACAGCTACGGTGGAAAGCTAGTGTAAAGAGTGCCTAGTCGTAGCACGTTGCTCATACCCAGAAGCCTGAGTTTCTCCCCTTATTATTTCTTAAACTCACTATAAATACAGAACCCGACTAGAGACTACTCGTGTCTTTTTTTTTCAGAGGACAATATCAAGGTTACACTTCAGAGGAATAACAAAACCTAAGTAAGATTTGTTAAATTAAATACGCACGTTTATAAGCAAATATATAATACGATGCGTACACAGCGATAAACTCCTCCAAGCTAGTAAATTGCCAAGGCAAATTGATTTGCAGCTGTACCATTAACATGAGTTTACGAAAACCGTTCGCGTTATCGAAAGCTATCGCTCGGTGCCTTTTATTTGTATCGGCAACAAGCAGTTTTTCCGATAGATTTCGATAGCGAGAACGGTTTGCGTAAACTCATGGTAAGGGCCCTGGGGTTCGTAGGTATGAGCCCGAGACTTGGCAAGGTGAACGAGACACCCGTAAAAAAAATAGTTGCCCAGTAAGGTCGTTTAACTTATTCAGTTTTCGGCTGTGTATTAAGAGGAGGAGCCTACGGCTTTTCATACAAAAGGCGATAACGATTTTCACCCCTTAAATGTTAACCGATGTTCACCAATTTTTGATAGGCTGTCAGTCAGAACAAAATCTAGGTCTAAACGTTTTGTTTTTTCACTATAATCAATAAATTTAGTTTTATTATGGTTTCAGTATTCTCATACAAAACTAGTTTTGGCGATAATTTGACTTTGTTGATCTTTAATCAATATTCAAAAAAAGGTATAGACCTAGATTTTGTTCTGACTGACAATCTATCAAAAATTGGTCAAAATCGTTATCGCCTTTTGTATGAAAACGGGATTTTTGCCGTTGGTACACAATCCTCTTAAAACAAACATTCAGGTCATTTGGTTATTATTTTTGACCGAACGAGCGCGGAGCGTCTCCGTTTTAGCTTGGGCAAAAATGCTTCCTCTACAGCGCGTCTATTCGGGAACGCCTAAGTGATACTGCAGCGACCCGCGAGCGAGACTCGCATCTTGCTTTTACACATTACGCATTGTGCGGAAGGGTGAGGTTAGAAATCTCGCTCGCGAGTCGCTACTACATCACTTAGCGTTCCCGAATAAAGTCGCAGGTTTTTTTTTGTCTCACATTTCTCAACCGATTCTCGTGAAATGTGAGCAGGTTCGATAGTTCATTATATGTTACTTTTTGTCGATTCAGGTTTTTGAATTTTTTCAAAAAATGGAGATATGGGGGACGAAAACGTTAAAAAAAAACATATTTACTCGCGAGGTCAACAGTTCACAGAGCCACTAATTTATTATTGTTTCATTTACAAAATGGGTGGGCTAAACCTATGGCTAGCTCCTAAATATTAAACGGCACTAAATTCAGATGAGACAGGGGGCTTCATACTACGCCGATCGTCCAGTGGCGCCCTGATCACTGTAATTGTGTTTTCTTTTATTAAAATCGAAGCCAGTCAGACAAATTTTTGCACAACTGAATATAAAATTAATAGGCCTTATAACAAAGCTATACAAAATATTTCATATTATAATCATTTTAACGGAAAATAGCGGGTACTTTTCCTCGTTTTAAGTAAACTGGGAAAAGTAATGAATAAAGCTCTGTTAATGGATATAAGCGCACCAACTAGTCCGGGTTCGACTTTAATAAAATACTTTCATTTAATAGAAAAACGTAGTTACGGTGATGAGGGCGCTATTGGACGGTCGGTACAGTCTTAACGCTTTAATTTATAAAGGTTAACTTTTTTGAACGCCATGGCTAACGGCGAAAAAGCGTGCCACGAGCGCTCGACGACGGCTGTAGCCGACGCAAATGGATGCAAAACGGCATGTAGTTATAAAATGTAACATATACTTACTTTCGTCATAAAACTGTAGGTACTCAGTGATTGTGATGTTAAAGAAAGTTTTTCTGTCTTCTACATCATATCGTGGTGTCAGGGGCACGGAAATCTGCGGTCGGGTACAGCCGACTGGGGCGTTCAAAAAGTTAACTATTACAATTTGAAATTAGGTGATCATTAGATGATAATTCGGTTGGGGGTCAATTTGACACGACAAAGAGATCACGTTGAAGTTGCCACATATTTTACACCCGAACAAAAACATAGCAGTCAGTAAAGTCAACATGTGATGGTATTCATTATCTAACGCCTTAATAATTGCGTTTTGATTTAGATGGACGTTAAGCGTTAGGCAGGTGTAGCCCCGCCTTTAAGAAAATAGCGCATTTCAAAATGCTTAAAAGCATTCGTGCAGCATTTTTAAAGCCATTTATTTTCGTTTAGCTCAGAAAGTTACCGTTGCATGTTTAATCAAACGTTATCATAGCACATTCGTCATCCTGCTGAGGCGGTGACGGCGACAATTTGTCACTTCTCGTCGATTTGATATTCAACGCGCGATCGTATCAATCTAAGGGTCTACGACGTAGCACGTAGCAGCTGAGGCTACGACATAGCACGTTATTATTTTTAATAAAACATGGCAAAAAGGCTGATTATACTTTACTAAACTTTTTTATGACTACGTAAATGTTACGAGAATTCGGCAGCGACCTGCGACGAGCAGGGCTAAAGTAATAGTCTAATGAGATTCCAAAGTTGTTTCTTTCGGAATTCATGTCCAAAGTCCCTACTGTGATGCAAATTACTACCCTACTGCAGCAAAGCAAAAAGGAGGGTTATGTTTTTCGCGATGTGAGATTTATTTGTCTGTACTCGATTAGTTAGAGTCAAAACTACTGTACTGATTTTAACAAATTAGTCAAATGATTAAGGCAAAATGCCCTGGTAACACTGGGCGTATGACGTCACCTGAATTTCAATACGGCAGATGCTAGAAGACATTTTGTTCTTGATAATTTTCCACCTATGCATTAGTATCCAATGAAAGGGCTTGGCAAGAGCATTCCAAAAAGATATAATACGTTGGTATTTATTTCTATATACATACATCTGAAAATATAGGTATATGGAAACATCTCGCTACCCAAACTGTCAACTCAAACTAAAACATGAAAGTAATAGTAGATTGTTGCACCTAGTAGAAAGTGATTCTTTATTGCACCGAGTGTTAGTTTGGAGCCCGAGTGTAAGCGAGGGCTCTTAAAACACGAGCGTAATAATACTTTACTTGGTGAAAACTACTGCAAAACGATGGTAAAACGAAGTAAAAGAAACGTTAAAAACTAAAACCTGATCAGTGACGTAAAAATCATTCCTGCTCCTTGTATGAAGGACCCTTATAATTTTTATATAACCTATACACTCGCACGTTTTCCCGAATCATATGATACCCCATTTTTTAAAATCGGTCCACTGGTTCAGGAGCTAAAGACAGACACAGTGGGTGGCTGGTTGTGTAAACTTCTTGATAATGAATTGTGTATGCAACTTTATTGCTCTAGTGCAAATAATTGCTGCTTTGTGCTGAGTATTTAAGGACATAAATGGATCCAATTCGAAACGGTGTCGCCTTTTAAAACTCCCTTTTCTTAAAATACGAAACGTCAAATTCAATTTAGTATGGCACCAAGCTGTCAAAATCGAGTTTGACGTTCCTTATTTGAAGCTAGCGACTTTTAAATTTAGCGAACACACTTTCGAATTGTTCCCAATAATTAAATTAAAGCGTAGTTGGAATATAAAAATATTTCCTAATTGTAAAAAACAAAAAACCTGACTGCATAACCTCCTAAAAAGAGAAACAATAAATGGATTTTGCCGTGTCCATGGGGTCGATATGGCAGTTGGTGACTCTCCATAAAATCCTACAATAGCTATTCTATGCCACCGACTGCTACTTTCATAATCGACCTCATGGATACGGCAGAATCACTTTCTTATTCTAATTTTTAGGGTTCCGTACTCAAAGGGTAAAACGGGACCCTATTACTAAGACTCTGCTGTGCGTCTGTCCGTCTGTCCGTCTGTCCGTCTGTCCGTCTGTCCGTCTGTCCGTCTGTCCGTCTGTCCGTCTGTCCGTCTGTTCGTCTGTCCGTCTGTCCTTCTGTCTGTCTATCCGTCTGTCACCAGGCTGTATCTCAGGAATTGTGATAGTCATACAGTTGAAATTTTCACACATGATGTATTTAAGTGGCCGCTATAACAACAAATACTAAACAATAGAATAAATTAAATATTTAAGGGGGCTCCCATACAACAAACGTGATTTTTTTGCCGTTTTTATTGATAATGGTACGGAACCCTTCGTGCTCGAGTCTGACTCGCACATGGCCGGTTTTTTTAGAGGTTACGCAGTCAGAATTTTAGAATGCTTATTTGTAAAGTTATAATGAAATCACAAGAAAATACATCAAAATTAATCGGAATCATTGCAAACTCTTTCTCGGCCTGAAATCTTTAACCAAATGCGAAGCCTTACCATTTGAAATAAAACCATACCTTTTACCTTTACTTCCTGTTTTCTTTTTCGCACTTCCTTTCCATATTTTCAACGAGGGTTAAGACTTAAACCAGTCTCATTTGAAATACATTTTCTCACACTTATTTTTTTATCCTTAAAAAGGTAGATAGAGGTATTTGAGATGGACAGGTTTTAAATAAATCCTCGACTGAGGACCAGACAGGCGTCGTTGACACTGGACAGAAGGAAAATTGGAAATCTTTCAATATGTTTCGTCTAAACGGCGCTTTATTTTTTCAGTAAAAATATGTAAAATTTCTAACGATAGTTATGACAACACATAATTTGTTTATTTATTTAAAATGTATTGAAGAGTGAAATTCCAATATAAACTTTAAATCGAAAGTGCATAGTAGTTGAAGTCATATATGGTTGCTTCAATTTTGGTCCCTATACATTTTGAGATCTCTTGTAAGAGCGCAATGTTTCGCTGATGTGTAAACCTTTGTGAGAGTGAATGAGAAATGAGATGACCCTAATGTCATTGTATAATAAACTATGGCTTAATTACAGCTTCATTGCAGTTCAGCCGCCGTATACATAATAGTTACAACGATCATTATCAGTTTCAAACAGATCCGGCCGACTGACATCATCTTTATATACTAGTAAGGCCGACACAAACGGCCTAATACGAGCTGGCCGTACGATCACTTAATCATGGTCGGCCGACTGACGTTGCCTTTACACATGTCCGTCCTGCCGTACGAACACCCAATCGCTTACGGCAACCGGAGTACTGCAATTGCCAATTTGTTATGCCACGGACATATATCTTGCTTCACCTGATGCGTTATTTATATCTTTCTATGTATGTGGGGGAGATCTATGTCCCGCAGTGACATCTTTCTGAAATGATAATTTTTATATGTTTAGCTCCGACAAGTTTACTAATTATTTTACGTTTCGCTCACCCAACTTCCATTCGAAGATTTCAAAGTGAGCATGCAGCTGCAGCCAGCTGCTATCATAATAATATTACTTTCTAACAAGATTTCTCATATTGCAGTGATTTAATCAAAACTTACACTGAATTTAACTGGGAGCAGTGACAGCTAAGCTGGAATCAAGCTCCGCTCACTCTAACTACTCGATCCGATACCAAAGTTCTTGGAATGAGTTTTCAGGGATTTAGAATATCTTACATTCCCCGGCGAGGGAAAATATTGCAAAGGAAACTGTTAGTAGTTGCCACTAGCAAGATTGTAAACCCATTCCAATAATTACTTTTAGGAAGCTTAAGCACTTTCGGGGAAGTTTCGGAGCTTTTTATTTTCGATAAGAAATAGGGATGGACTTTATTTTATTTTCCACGATCGCATGATGATAGCGGCATACTGTTCAAACAATGTTGAATTGTACTTTATCTACACCCATATCATAAAACCTCCATTGGTTAATCAAAAACCGTAGGAAATGACCACCATTTTGACAACCAATTAGGAAAAACCAGTGCTGCGATAAAGAAATAACATGACTTCTTTATCGTTTTTAGTAAAGAAATGATATTAAATTTGGAACAGCTGTCAAAACTCAAGTGGGTCTCTATTCTAGTATCCATAGATATTAAAACAGTTATTGATACGAAACGTCAATTCAGTATGTTTTTTTAATATAAACTGCACAATATTTGATCTCGAGTGACGTGAGAATAGAGACTTCATCCGTTTGTCTATGATTTAAAAAAAAATTGTCTTGACGGAGGATTGAATCGGCGCCATGTTGGTGTTTTGCTGAACGAAAGTAGAATTGTTGTTGTATTGAATAGAAAAAGTTGTTTGTAATTTACATTTTAGTTGAAAATATGAATAGTAAGTAGTCTTCTCGGAGTGTGTGTGATGTGAAAATGCGCCGGATATCGGAAATATGCAGCCACGATTGCCACAAATAACTTGTTGCAAGAAAATATTGTTTCTGAACCCATCATGGAGGATTTATAATATGTGTGTAGATAAAGTTATGTATGCAACTCTGCATAATTTGGCCTTAAAACACACGTGCGATCTTATTATGAAACTCGCCTATCGGCTCGTTTCATGAAAACCGCACTAGTGTTTTAAGGCCTATCATTATGCAACCGTTGCATAAACTACTATTTGCATTAAGGTACCCAGTCCGCGCGTATTTCATACGGTGCACTCTTCCAGTACTAGTGTTGTACTAAAGCGATGCTTATACTTATCGATGCTGTTGCCGTATTAGTCATTTAATACACTAATCCTTTACTTCACGCATTTTATTCCTCGGAGCTCGCGCGCGAACAGTTGATCCACTTCCACAAAAGTTGCAAGAGCGAAAGCTGGGCGTCTATTCGAGAACGTCTAAGTGATACTGCAGCGACCCGCGAGTGAGACTCGCATCTCGCTTTTACGCATTACGCGTCGTGCAGAAGAGTGGGATGAGAAATCTCGCTCGCTTGTCGCTACAACATCACTTAGCGTCCCCGACTAGAGGCGCTGTTTAAACTAAGTAATTACTATCTTACCACGGGTTCGGGTGGAAAAAGAATGAACAACAATGAATTGTATGACAGAAAAAGTCATACAGTCTAGCAAAATAAAGATTAGTAACCACAACGATAGATAAAAACACTGAATAAATAAACGAACGTAAAGAAATTAAGTTTATCGAAAGTGCTGTCGATACAAAGTGAATAGGGATATCAAGCCATCTCTGATTAAGTAGTGGAGCATAGATATGCTATGAAAAATGTGTATATTCAAGCACTGGCTATCAAGAGAGGCAGATGAGCAGGGTTTGGGTTAAGTAAGGCTGAGTTTACAGTGGGAGATTTTTTGTTCCATTAATACTTCAGACTGGTAAGAACAGGGCCCGTATTCGATATTAGTTTAAGTTATATAGAACCGATCGTCGCTATGGTAACCGGCTTTTATTTTGTTACTTACTTTCCAATGCAAACTTCGCAAAGTAAAATAATGACAAAATAAAAATACAAATACAACCAAATTGAGAACCTCCTCCTTTTTAGGGTTCCGTACCTCAAAAGGAAAAAACGAACCCTTATAGGATCACTCGTGTGTCTGTCTGTCTGTCCGTCTGTCACAGCTAATTTGCTCCGAAACTACTGGACCGATTAAATTGCAATTTGGTATACATATGTAAGTCGGTGACCGCAACACGGACGCGTGACGAAAATATATGAATTTTAAACATGGGGGCCACTTTTGGGGGAGTAAATTAGAAAATTAAAAAAAAAGTTATGCTACCTATATCGTGTGACATATCAAATGAAAGGGCTTATTGTGAGGATCTTAAATATATTTTCTTTTGAATTTAAAAAAATATAGTTTAGAAGTTATTTAGGAAAATAGGCGAAAATTTACCATCCCCCCCCCCTTATTTCCGATTACTAGACGAAATTTTGTATAAAATACAGAAAGTAGTTCTTTACCTATAGATTACAGGAAAACCTATAAGAAGTCTATGGTATTTAAAGTCACGTAGTAAATTTCAGATAATCATGTACGGAACGGAACCCTCTCCACGCGAGTTTAACTCGCACTTGTTTTGTATTTTTTTGAAGTCGGTTAACAAAGCGATTTTGTAACTGATCGGTTGGATTCTACATCACTTAGTCAATGTCAATAAGAGGCCTTAGTATTTGTTTTTGTTTTTATAGCCTGTTTCACAATGTCCGTGTAAAATGGTATCTGTCGAGTAATTCATACAAAATTGGCCGTTATCTGCCAAATAACGCCTTACTTTGGACATTGTGAAACAAGCCCTTAGTCTCGTTTGTGATTTAGCTGCGAAAAACTGGTGTTAAATTTGAATTTCAATCCCGCACAATAGTCTCAAAGATGCTAAACGAGATTCAATCCAGGCCTCGATTTAAACGCATGAATTTTTGAATTAATGCAGCTCTCAATATATTTGGCAGTTTATAAATAGAGTTGTAATAATTTAGTACGGACTAGCTTTTTTCAGAACTTGTAAAAATTCATGGAAATATTATGGGAAACTTATCTGAATTTAAATCGTAAGGTTGGTAAAAAGTGGCATAGCAATTATGCTTCCAGGATATTAAAAATATCCTGGAAGCAGGTGGAACGTAAAGAAAGAATACATATCTTGACTGTTTTGGAATTCTTTCTTATTCAGTTAACTAAAAGTGAACAAATTAACCCACTTTGACTCGGCTAATCCAGCCAATCTTGGATGCCTCGTTTTTGCATTGGTTGATTGACTGGTTACTTGAGTCACGTGGGTTCGCTTATTAGTTCGCTTATACTCGTATCTATGATTAAAATTATCAAGTACATTATTTGTTCCATGCGGTGTATAAAATATGGTATCCTTAATTAAAATATCTTATATATTGCATGTTAGAACTATCTTTAGGTCAGGGCAATGAACCGGTTTTAAAATAGCGGTTTATATCGTTTAAAGAACTGGTTTCACTTCGTTCATTAATGAACCGGGCAAATATTAAACGGTTTTAAACAAACTGAAATAATTATTATCATCCATTAATATGGAGAACGTATTTTAAAGACTCGCAGTAACTGATATTAACCAGTTTTTGGGTGCGTGTGCTTTGCCGTAGAAAAAGGGCTCCAATAGTATGTAATAGATTGCATATAACTTTCTCTAATTTTAGCGATTAATTTAATTTAACTGGATAATTTCGTTCAACATTGAATCGGAGCCTTACATTAATAAGCAACAAAGCTCTGGCGGATTGCCAGCCCTCTGACAGGCGGTCGCTTGGCTTAACGGACAACTACGCAACCTACGCCATTGTTTTTCTATAACAGTGATCCTATGTAAAAAATCGGACAAGAGCGAGTTGGACTCGCGCACGAGGGGTTCCGTCCATAATCTACAAAAAGGCAAAAAAATCACGTTTGTTGTATGGGAGCCCCCTTAAATATTTATTTTATTCTGTTTTTCTTAGTATTTGTTATTGTAGCGGCAACAGAAATACATCATCTGTAAAAATTTAAACTGTCTAACTATCACAGTTCATGAGATACAGCCTGGTGACAGACGGACGGACGGACAGCGGAGCCTTAGTCATAGGGACCCGTTTTTACCCTTTGGGTAGGGAACCCTAAAAATATATATGATCACTAGAGGATCCGCCACAGCTTCGCCCGCGGTATTTTCCATACAAACTTTATCAACCCTTTTCACCTCACCTCTTAGTGCACCTCTAGGATACTCGAGGAATGTCTCCTCCAAATTTCAAACCTCTAGGACCACCCGTTTAGGCTGTGCGTTGTCTATAAGTGAGTCACGGTACTGTTTTATATGTATAAGATAATAATCAACTAGTATAATTCCAGGTGGCTGAAAAGTTGCTCGAATGTAGACCACGAACCAGAAGTGTGAGTCTGCTCCCCATAAAAAGGACCGAGGACCTGGGTAGTGGTCGGAAGTCGATGTAGAAGGTTTTGGGGGATAGGTAGGTTCAGTGGCGGAAATCTCCAGCGGCCCTAACATGAATGACAAAAAAAAATATATACGGGTCGAATAGATAACCTCCTCCTTTTTCGAAGTCGGTTAAAAACATAAGATAAACCGTCTTATCTCTAAGTGCGTCTCTCTCACACTAGTGCCGACGAAAGAGATAGTCATAGAGATAAACGGGTTTAATTTATCTTTGTGTCATTCATGTTAGGGCCGCAGGTTGAAATTATGATACTTTCTATTGCTGAGCATTGGTACTTAATGTAGCCTTGACTATACTCTCAAAAAAAGGAAAAGGGATTAAATGGTTGTATTTGAACAGTTTAATTGTATTCCATTTACATTGTACATATTCGCTCTTAAAATCTAAAGAGCCAATCCGAAACTATTCATTAACATGTATAATATCCGAGATATAGGAAATATGAAATTCAATACACACAATTATTTCTGAAAGAATTTCGATTATTCTTGAAATGACCGTTAACTTTTAAGTATTTTAAAAGCTCAAATATAAAGACTACTTACACAAAACCGTACTCAGTTGACTCTACTCTAATTTGAAGAAGCCAAGGAGTTTTTGTAGCCCGAGCATCAATAAACTAATTGTGTTAACTCCAAAAAAGGTGGTGTCACAAAAGATGAGGTGGGTTGCTTCTATGGAAAAAATAAAAATATTATCGTAGTTTGACAGTGAATTGTATTTTTATAAACTTTGATAAAGTGTTCGCTGCTTTGATACAAGAAGGACTGACAACTAGTCATTGCATTTACAAATCCAACACTTTGTCTTAATAGTATTAATAAATAAGCATTCTTCGGTAGTCTTCTATCTTTCATCCACTGTTACTCGTTTTCGTATAATCTAATAGAGTTTTTAACCAAATTAGATCTTAGATTGGGCACTAAAAACGGTTTGAAATTTTATCAGTTTCATCAAATCGTTTATCGAAAAGTAAATCGCTATACAAGCCAAGTCTTATTATTTTACGGGACCCTTCTTTCCCGGGTTCGACCGTAAAATTGTTTTATGCCTACTTGAGGCGCAAAATTCTGTTTTTCATGTTACAAATTCCCTCAAGTGCCTGAACGGCGTAGTTCACGTAAAATATGAAAATCGAGATTTGTTCACCTTTATATTCTAATGTTTTAAAGCGAGAATAAGTACAAATTTAGTGCCAAATTACCTATCATATAGGTGGTTACTTTAATTTGAAATAATTCCCAGCTTTCTGAAAATTTTCTCTACAGACTTATTTGCAAGACTATTATTTATTGTAGCTATTAAGTTGTCACTGGCATTGCTAACTTAATAATAATTTGTCACCGAAACTTAGTTCGAATTAAAATTCATAACACAAACTCCAACATAGTTGCTTCTTTAATTGGTTCAAATTAAAATGTGTTTCATTACACGCTCCTCAAAGTTTAAAATTCCTTGTTAAGCGGGCACATAACTTGTCGATTGACTTTATATGAGTTTTAATTAAAATACCTTTGAACATTTGCTGGGACTCGATACGACTTAATATAACGACTAAAACAACTTGTTAGAAACTCTGCGTGCAAACAAATAAAGACATTAATCTTCATAATATGTGCGAGTGGGTAAGTAGAGACTACTAGATATGCGGCTAATGCGATGAACAATGACTACCTACTGTAACTTGTGATAACACTAACAGGCTCTTGTTTATCTTATTACTTTAAGCGAGCAATTCTTGTATATGTAACCGGCAATATACGTAATCCGGCATTATATAGAATCACTAAAACGTCCAGGCAATGTATGTCATATAATTAATTGCACACATTGTCTAAGTATATTAAAGTCTATGCGCCGAGAGTTGATAAATATTATGATATCGTCTCGAAATAGCCACTGTCGCTTACCTATCACAAACTGTATGACGGGCGTCGCTTATCGCTGCGCGCACTGAGTTTCGTGGTACGAGGCACGCAGTTGTTGTCAAGCACGGCGCCGCGCAGGGCGGGCGAGTGCGCGGACCCGGCGGCCATATTGCAATTCCGTTCAGGAATACGCTTCGAATGTCGTTCGATTCGTGTGTTGTTTTAGACGAAACAATTGAACGTTTCATAATAAACGTCACCGACTCTGGTTCTTCCTCCAACTCTGTGACTTCGTCATGGTCGTCGTCCGAAGATATGCCAGCAATGGCACATATTACAGGCAAACGATATTCTAAGAAAAAATATAGGTAGTTTTTCCCTAAAATGTTTTATTATCATCGGTAAAAATAATTAGCTATTTGTAATGAGTTAAGAAGCCCTAATATTTTTTTATCAACTCTCGGCGAATTGACTGTATTGTTGACGAAACTCTTAAAAATTGAATGGGTGAATTTAAACAAAATTGTTTTAATTAAGTGTGTTACGAACACAACCAAACATTTTTGACTTTTTCTATTTTAAAAATTATTTATTTATTTATTTAGGCATTAATCCCATTATACACAATTCAAAATTTAATTACAAATACAAGTCACGTCGAAATAAATAAAATACAAAATAATTGAAGTTAAATAACATAAAATAAAATCATATCATAGTAATTATTATATCATATACAATTGAGGATTCCTGACCCTGCGTATCAAGGCGTATAGTAATTAGCGCGTTGTAGCATCTGGCGCCTCATTCGGGAACGCTAAGTGATTCTGTAGCGACTCGTAAGCCAGATTTCTCATTCCACTCTTCCGCACGACGCGAAATGCGTAAGAGCGAGATGAGAGATCTGGCTTACGAGTCGCTACAGAATCACTTAGCGTTCCTGAATGAGGCGCCTGGTGTAGACAATTTTGACTAGTTCATTACCAGACCCTCCAACTTTTTTCATAAAGGACCAGTGTCGCTTCGTTAACAGGACAAAAAAGTCGTCTACTCTGTTCAGGGCAAACATGCTTGACGCGCTGCAGCGCCAAGGCAATCCTAGCATAGCGCGTAATGCGTTATTGTATTGCATTCCTAACGTGTTAAACGATCGCTTCGTGTAAGCATACCACAGCTGACTCGTGTAAAACGCTTGGCAGTAAGCCCTGAACATGGTGATTTTTACCTGTTTTGAGCATCGTGCAAATCGCCGCGCCAGCATATTACTTTTAACTGAGAAGGCTCTACGCTGCCTCTCAAGGTCCTCATCATAATATTGGCAAGAGTACGCCGAAAATGTAGTGACAATATGAAATAGATTACACATAGTTATAAAATGTGTCAGTTCGCCGTCAGTTGCAATCGGATGTAGGTGTGCATAATATGTACACAGCCAGTGATGCGCGTGTGTTATCTACTAGAAGCATCGGTATTATAAGTACATGTGCGTGATTTAGACGTGTGTGTGCCGTTTTCATTTACTGGTGAGTTGTGTGCTTGAATGAACTAGCGACATCCGGACTCAGTACAAACGGGAAAGAATGTCCGCTCTCCTTTTATTTATAAATCATTGATCGGAGCAGAAGTGACTTGGATAGAACAGGTTCAGTCAGAAAGCTTCAACGTTCTGTCTGTCTGTCTGTCGGAACGGAACCCTCTCCACGCGAGTTTAACTCGCACTGGTCCGGTTTTTTACTTATATCTAAACTAATTATTTGACCTCCTTAACTAAGTGCCAAATGTCGTTTATTTTGAAGTTAGTTTTTTTTAAATATATCTATTTCAGATTATGAACTGTGTATGTTTTTTCCTTAAATATCCAAAATCACCCCCCTTAGCCCAATATAATTTTGCTTAAGAATATTATCTCAAAGAAAGGGGAACCGCATTTCACACTTTCCTTGACCGCCTTCGGGCATTCTATAGATTACTAGGCATTCTATAGACTGCCTGCATTTCATACATTGCCGGTAATAGATATAATATATGTGTACTTAGTTCTCAAAAATGGCTCTAACAATTTGAAGTAATTTTGTATTAAGATAATGTTTTATTTATGTTTTACTTTCCGAATGTAATTACCCCACACTGCGCCAAGGAGCCTGCGCGGAGGAGATCATTTTCAATCAATTGACCTCCAAATGACCTCCCCTGTGACATTTTAACAGGAATGCATCGAATTACAAATAACCCTGTATATGAATGTATGTATCATATGATTGGTGGAGAACGTGCGAGTGTCATATTGCTATAGGTAATATAAGAATTCTAACGGTGCGTCATACTAGGAGCAAAAATTATCTTACGGTACCAGTCGGGTTTTCGTTTTTAACTTTTTTTTTTAAGTAGGTGGCATCCCTCAGAGAGAGAGTAAAAAAAGACGTTGAGCAACGCTCGGTCACCAAGGTACTTTTCATTAAATTACTTACGGTAGTTAAAATAATTGAATTTTTATATTTGTAAACAAAATCCGATGCATGCCAATGGCGTGTGAAACCGCGACCTAACACCTGGTTCCTACTTGTTGGGTGTCGGATCCGACAAAAAATCGGGTGTTCTGGTGGCAATACAATTTATATGAGGCTGTTCATATTAACCCGACACCGATTATTATGAACAGCCTCATATTAATTGTATTGCCACGAGGACACCCGATTTTTTGCCGGATCCGTCACCCGACAAGTGGGAACAACTCTAAGTATTTAGTATCGTGACCTGTATATTCTAAATTTGTAAAGGCCGCCGAAAAGACTTCACTGAGGCGTAATGTAATGGGGAAAGGAAATTATCGCCCGTGGAAGCACTCTTGGTTGTACACCATTAACTTTGATCAGGGGAAAAGCAGATGTCGTCGCAGTGAAACTGGCAAACTCTTTCAAGTAATGGTATTACAGTGTAAGCATTCTTAAAAAATGCTCACTTTATCCTTATAGAGTTTCGAAGTTATACAGTGTCGTAACGTACGTAAAAGAATGTAAGACCTCTAACTGACCCCGTGAACGCGGCATCTGACGTTATCTCCGGAGACGAATGAAAATCGGGTCAGAGATAAAATCTGGATGAAACTATTTATTATTGTTAGTTGTTTGGGTACGAAATAGTAAGGGTTTTCAATTACACGAAGAGTGGGGCTAATTCGAAAATGTTTTCGCTAAACTTGAAATAAGAAACGTTAAACTCGATTTTGACAGCTTGGTGCGACACAAAATCGAGATTTGACGTTTATTATTCTGCCCTGCTAAGCCGGAAAGCGCTATCTCAATCAGAGTAAGTTTTGAGTAATCGACTTTATGACAATTTACAAAAGGTCGATTTCCTCAAACATTCTCTGATTGAGATAGCGTTTTTCGGCTTAGCAGGGCAGTATTTTAAGTTTAAGTGTATTTTAAATGTACAGGACACCGTTTCGAATTGGCCACAGTGCGTTAGAATAATAACGCAATAGAAACCAAGTCCGCGCGCACAATTTCAAGCAGCATCCTCCTCTGCTGCACTGGGAGTGAAGAAATAGCATAGAATGCGTGCAGATACTTATCATCCTGGCATGTCGTAAAAGTCGACTAAGGGACGAGTCCTCTCCAACATGGTGGACTATCTGTATGGGCGATGGGCTGATCACCTGTCACCATACGGTTCATCATACCATCTTAGGACTAATTAATCGAACGTGGCCACAAGTAGTCTTGTGGCTCTGCCCAACCCATTAGGGATTTCGGGTGTGATGCTATGTATGTATTATATAAACGCCGGGATGCTCCAATAGTGTCAAATTTCAAAGCGCACCGGTTTATTGCTTCACTTTTGTCAGGGCGGTTGTCTGTAAACTATCCTTCTATGGTTTGTAATTCTATGCCTAGTGCCTCTATTTGGGAACGCTAAGTGATATTGTACCGACTCGTGTAGTAAAAGGTTAAAAGGTTGTAATATTTAAGGGGCTCGTAAACGGGCTAGATTTATTGCTGCAATTTGGGATATTCCCAAAAATATACCATATTACATCACTACTGAGAACAAAAAGTTTGTATGTACACTTGTGAGGATAGCCCGAATTGCAGCAATAAATTGCCGAAAAACTAGCCCGCTTACGGGCCCCTTTATACAAATACAATAGTAGTTTATGCAACGGTTGCATAATGATAGGCCTTAAAACACTAGTGCGGTTTTCATGTAACGAGCCGATAGGCGAGTTTCATAATAAGATCGCACGTGTGTTTTAAGGCCAAATTATGCAGAGTTG
This sequence comes from Tortricodes alternella, assembly GCA_947859335.1. Classification (NCBI taxonomy): domain Eukaryota; kingdom Metazoa; phylum Arthropoda; class Insecta; order Lepidoptera; family Tortricidae; genus Tortricodes; species Tortricodes alternella. The sequence continues at coordinate 6,836,824 of OX401987.1, read as the reverse complement.
CATACATAACTTTATCTACACACATATTATAAATCCTCCATGATGGGTTCAGAAACAATATTTTCTGGCAACAAGTTATTTGTTGCAATCGTGGCTGCATATGTCCGATATCCGGCGCATTTTCACATCACACACACTCCGAGAAGACTACTTACTATTCATATTTTCAACTAAAATGTAAATTACAAACAACTTTTTCTATTCAATTCAACAAGAATTCTACTTTCGTTCAGCAAAACACCAACATGGCGCCGATTCGATCCTCCGTCAAGACCATTTTCTTTTTAATCATAGACAAACGTATGAAGTCTCTATTCTCACGTCACTCGAGATCAAATATTGTGCAGTTTATATTAAAAAACATACTGAATTGACGTTTCGTATCAATAACTGTTTAATATCAATGGATACTAGAATAGAGACCCACTTGAGTTTTGACAGCTGTTCCAAATTTAATCTCATTTCTTTACTAAAAACGATAAAGAAATAACATTGCAGCACTGGTTTTTCCTAATTTGTTGTCAAAATGGTGGTCATTTCCTACGGTTTTTGATTAAACAATGGAGGTTTTATGATATGGGTGTAGATAAAACAATATTCTTTATTGAACACCACAACAATAGCAGAAAAGCTTACATTAACAAAATAAAGTTAGGGAACAATAACTAGGCGGTCTTATCGCTAAATAGCGATCTCTTCAAGACAACCACAACAGAGAAAATAATGCGCAATTAAAATTTAACAAATAAAAAAACCGACTTCAAAAACCCTTTGAAAAGTAAGAAATAATGCCCTTTGTAAGTAAATTACCTAGAAACGTAAGATATATTGTTGATTAAGTGATACATTAAATACATCGAATTCGGTGTCAAGTAAATGAACACAGTATAAGGGATAGATTACCTAATTTACTTGCCACCGACTTCAATATATCGTCGCTGCGCGTGCAATACCGCGGAAGAGCACTTTGTAAAAACCGCGTATCTGCGTTTTTTGAGAATTTACAGGAACAAGAAAATACGGAATATATAAGTCATTTAAGTCAGTTTTTTAATGTATCACTTAATCAACAATAAACCTTACGTTTCTAGGTAATTTACTTACAAAGGGCAGTATTTCCTACTTTTCAAAGGGTTTTTGAAGTCGGTTTTAATATTTGTCAATATTTAAATTTAAATTTCACTTTTTTTAGTGATTTTCATTATGTGATTTAACGACACACATCAACAACACCAAGTAACAATAGCATAACGCCAATTGCTCATCACCCTTTACAAAATGTTGCTATCCAAGATGCAAGCAAGGACGTCAATCGTTGAGAAGTTCTCCTGGTTCTTCATCACCGGTTCTATTTTACCACATGAATTTTTATGACCATAAGTTGCTTCTCAACCTTATACAGAAATCTAATCGCCACCCGTGAAATACTTTTCATTGAAGAGGTGGTCACCCGTGGTCTTCATCATCAGTCCCACTTCACCAAATAATGATTTTAAATCGTAACTGCTTGAGTCATGAAAGAAAATATCAAAATTTGTGCCTATAATATTTGAGGAGTTCCTTCGATTCCTCATAGATCCTGTCATCAGACCTCGACTTTGATCACAACGGGACCAATTTGGAGAAATACCCTATCGTTTAAAAAAGAATTATGCAAATCGGTCCACCCATCTCCGAGTAATCGGTGAACATACATATAAAAAAAGCTAATATACGCGTCGAATTGAGAACTTCCTCATTCAGTTTTTTTGAAGTCGGTTAAAAATAGTGTATTAGTTGTAATTATTGATTCGTGACGCTCCGAACGCTTCAACTCTTCTATAGAAATGAGAACTTTCAAAACATAGCAGTTACAACCCACAACCTTTTGGTTTTTATTTCGTCTTGTAAGGTTTAAATGTATTGACTTAAGGTGGCGAGCGTACAGTGATTGCGGATTTGGTGTTAGCGAACAAGTCAAACATTTCCCTGAGAACGCTCCGATTCTGCGCCAAATTACCTTCTTTACTTTGACAAAGTTTTACCTCGGCAGCGTCTTAGCCGGCGTGCGACTTCGTAATTTAAATCGATTGAAAGGACGGAGTTTGCCGAGTTTTCTTTGCAATCGTATATGCAAAATCAATTTATTTATCGCATATTTACATTAAATTTTCGTTCATCATCAATACATATAAAACAGTACCGTGACTCACTTATAGACAACGCAAAGGGGTGGTCCAAGAAGTTTGAAAGGAGGAGCCATGAGTACCCTAGAGGTGCACTAAGGAAGGATTTTTTGAAATTCCCTCACAAGGGATGATGAAGTTTGTATGGAAAATACCGCGGGCGAAGCTGTGGCGGGTCCACTAGTTAATAATAAAATACCGCACATAGTTGCGTCACTTTTATCATTTGGCCAATGCTTTTGGTTTCAAGTTGTTTTCGGTTTTGATACACGAAGACAAAATTTTTGAAACAATCTGGCTTATAGAGGGATGTATGAAAGAAGTGGGCACAAGGTAATATTGCCTAAACGACAGAGCCATTCGTACGAAATAGTTGCGCTGGTAAATGGTTATACCATTTTTCAAAAGTATTGGCCGAAGTTCCATCGGTCTGAAAACGGACTATTGTTAAGTTTTGAAATTGTAGCTGATGGTGTTTGCTTGCCATTTCCCCTTAAATGTCAAGGCAAACGTTTCGCAGCCCATCCAGCCAAGTCTGAAGCTGCCAATAAACAAATTTATTTAATAAAGCGATACCAATGGTGTTAACCACATGAGCTGCCAGGTCCTAAATGGGGGTATCTGCTAACTTTAAAATTAAACAAAACAAGGTGGATTCTAATCTAATTTAAAAAATACAAAATTGATTATATCTGATTGTGAAATCATCACAGCTTAACTTGACTTTTTGACGAATCTTAGTAAAGATATACTTAGGAGTCTAGAGATAAACATAGGAAACCTCTTATCCAAGAAAAATGAAGCGTTCCATAGTAGTGCCTAAGCTAATATTTTAATAAAAATACCGTTGTAATAAGACTTAAAAAGTTCTGAAAGTTTCACTAAAAGAACTTGACCAGGCTTTGCAGTATTTACACAGCAAAGCAAAAAAGCTTTGAAAATAGTTTATTTACCGCTGTGGGCGGAACAAAGCGGCGGATTACACGCTGCGAGATTGTAATTAATGAGTTCTTTGAGCCCCACCCGGTTAATTTAGCTAAATCAGCGTTTCCGTTCCGGGTTTTGCTAAAAGCAAAGAAAACACACACAGAAAGTACACGCAACAATGCGCTGCTTAACCCGAGGCTTCGTCTTCGAGAACTGCTTTTGCAACATTTAATTTGTACAAAAAAGCCGTTTTTTTACGCCAGCATTTTGGTAGCCTGGTGGTTTTGGTTCATCTCGTAGTCGCTAGAGGGTTCAATTTTCCGATTAAACTTATCACCTACGTTTCACCCAAAACACCGAGCACGTAGGCGAGCAAGTCTGCAAATACGTTCGTTAATTTTATCGATTAATGTTATTGTTTTTTTATTAATTGAATTCACATTTTTCAACATTTATGCTACATAATATTGAACTAAGAAATAGATATCATAATTATTTTTTACCTTACCCATTCAGTAAGGATTATTTTGATCCCTCAAAAGAGGGATCAAAGGAATCAATTTCTGTTTAAACGTTTTTATGTCACCAGCTCTTTTCACAGTTGATTTACGCACTTATTAATATTAATAGGCTGGTTTTAAGACTGATATTGAACTTGAGGAAGGTTTTTAGTATGGGAAAACTCCTACTTGAGCACGATAGACGTCTTAAGCACAGACAAGTGGGCACTAGAGATCTCTACTATACAATTGATACACTGGCTATTTTATATTTCACTTTCATGATTCAATGACACATTTATTTTATTATGTATTGACAATTAAAACATAATTACAAATTAACATATTTAATCGCTAAAACATAATAATTAATAATAAACTTGACTGATAATTTTAAAATGATTTTATTTGCATTTTCCTCATAGGTGGAAAGAAAAGCGGAATGTTTAGCAAAATTATTTTCGTTTTGGGCAATAATTATGGAATCTCTTATACTCCGGTCAGAATTCTACTGTATACTATAGAATTCTTCGCTTCGTTTGGGATCCAATATACCGCCCTTGCCGTAAGTATGTCATTTTGGTCCTTTGTGACACAATCTACGTTTTCCCCGAAGGGTTATCCAGCGTATCGGCAGATCAGTAATTCACAATCTTGAGAAGAACGATCATTGAATAAAAGTGTTAAAGTTTTGCATATTAATTTGACGTTAATGCACTCATGTTAACAAACTATGAGGTACCATGCAACAAATTCCACCGTCTACTATATAAACTAGTTACAAAGTTGGCGAAATTTACAAACTACCTATTGATCCTTTGTTATTCGCATTCGAAAGCGAAGGTCAAACACGCGTCTTACACAATAGTTTAACGTTGAGTTCCGATCAGGGTATCGTGTTGAGATCCCGAAACTTATCTTATTATATCGCCACATTTTGTCACATCTAATACTGATATAACGTAAATATCTTCTAGTGATAGAGCCAAACAGTAATCCTCACTAGATGATTACTATTCGAATGGGCCGGCTCGACCGGGGTAGGACCACACTCTCACAGAATATCGGCGTAAAGTAATAGCTTGCTATTGCGTTTCGTACGGTGAGTGACGAGATCCGGAGGCCTATTCCCTCATCCCCATTCCCCATCCTCCCTAGACTGGCAACGCATTGGCAGCACCTCTGGTATTGCAGATGTCGATGGGCGGCGGTGACCACTTTCCATCAGGTGGGCCGTCAGCTCGTTTGTCAGTCAAATGACATAAAAAAAAATGACGCGGAAATAACTAGAATCTATTATTCATTGAAAATTAAAAGCTAGCCTTTTTCCTGAATATGCGAGATTAATGTCCAATGCATTATTTTATTGATTCTCACCTGTATCTTCAGCCAACTGTCGCTAGAATTGGCATGCAGAGCAACTTTTGTCTGTACTTTTCATAATGGTTCAGTAAATGATCATTAAAAACGAAATCTTAAATTACTTTATCTACACCCATATCATAAAACCTCCATTGGTTAATCAAAAACCGTATGAAATGACCACCATTTTGACAACCAATTAGGAAAAACCAGTGCTGCGATAAAGAAATAACATGACTTCTTTATCGTTTTTAGTAAAGAAATGAGATTAAATTTGGAACAGCTGTCAAAACTCAAGTGGGTCTCTATTCTAGTATCCACAGATATTAAAACAGTTATTGATACGAAACGTCAATTCAGTATGTTTTTTTTAATATAAACTGCACAATATTTGATCTCGAGTGACGTGAGAATAGAGACTTCATCCGTTTGTCTATGATTTAAAAAAAAATGGTCTTGACGGATGATCGAATTGCCGCCATGTTGACGTTTTGCTGAACGAAAGTAGAATTGTTGAATTGAATAGAAAAAGTTGTTTGTAATTTACATTTTAGTTGAAAATATGAATAGTAAGTAGTCTTCGCGGAGTGTGTGTGATGTGAAAATGCGCCGGATATCGGAAATATGCAGCCACGATTGCAACAAATAACTTGTTGCCAGAAAATATTGTTTCTGAACCCATCATGGAGGATTTATAATATGTGTGTAGATAAAGTTATGTATGCAACTCTGCATAATTTGGCCTTAAAACACACGTGCGATCTTATTATGAAACTCGCCTATCGGCTCGTTTCATGAAAACCGCACTAGTGTTTTAAGGCCTATCATTATGCAACCGTTGCATAAACTACTATTATTTTTGATTTTTAAACTAACATCCTTGCAACCTAGAAATTTACTTTGATACTTATTAAGCTTGCTATTTGCGTCGGAAATTAGTTGTCAAGCTTTACCATGTTTACTAAATAAGAAGTGTTTGAGTTTTGCACAAAATGCATTTTATTCAATATTTTTTAAAATTTTTGTGACGTTTGACAGAAGAAATAAACAATGATAAAATTAAGCGACTCGTAAGATAATGTTGTTATTAAATGTGTAAGTATGGCGCATCCAACCTGTTGTTTTCCGGTACGAATGCTGGATTCCACAAGAGTAATGATAGTCCGGAGCCTCATTTAAGAAGTAAGGACATGAACCGGACAAGGAAAATGAGGCTACTAAGCCTCACGACAGCACGTACTAACGTGCTGTCATTTGTTTTTGTCATGATTTGTGCCTAATTTCTCTTACTCTGGTTTATGGCTTTCGATAACAGGTGTCAGACTTGTCAGTTTATATGAATCATACATACATACACATCACGCCCGAAATCCCTAATGGGGTGGGCAGAGCCACAAGACTACTTGTGGCCACGTTCGATTAATTTGTCCTTAGATGGTATGATGAACCGTATGGTGACAGATGATCAGCCCATCGCCCATACAGATAGTTCACCATGTATGGAGAGGACCCATCCCTTTAGTCGACTTTTACGACATGCCAGGATGATAAGCATCTATCTGCACGCATTCTATGCTATTTCTTCACTCCCAGTGCAGCAGAGGAGTATGAATCATAATAATAATATTATACGAAAAAACATTTTTATACAGATTTTGTCGGAATAAATAATACAGGATTTTTCTACTCAAACACGATTCACTACATTTTATTTGCTGTCACGTGCTAACGTTAATATCGAGTGGTGAATCAGATAAGACTAGAAAATCGCAACTTTTTGTACCTACTAATTCTCTTTCGACCGAAGAGCTGGAAGTTGTCTCGCTCAACGAATTAGTTTAGCAATCTAGCGAGGGAACGCTGCCAGGATCTTCAGTACAATTCCGCAAGGGTAATTTTTAGATTTAGTTTACTTGTTTCGTTTTAATTTTATGTTTAGTTTAACTAATAATTTAAATTATTAATTTAGTTTATGTAGTATTATGTTGTATTTAATTAAGTGAAAAATTACAATCACTGTCTTTTGATAACAATATTAAGAAGGAGTGGAAGCATTATACACTTTAAAAAATATGATGTTAACTGGTTAAACGCTAACTTGACGTCTAGTTTTTACCCTAAGCGTGACATTTATATATGAATTGAAAGTAAAAATGGCGGACTTAATGCCCCATGGCTTTCTCTACCACTCACGGAAAATAAACCAAAGGTGCATTGAAAATGTAGATAGATAGATATTTTGAGTTTTGATGTACAAAGTGTACTAAATCAGAATTTTATGATTGCTCCATATTTTTATCTTTTAGAACGTATTGATTTAGCATAACTAATAAAACAATCATAATAGTAGTTTATGCAACGGTTGCATAATGATAGGCCTTAAAACACTAGTGCGGTTTTCATGAAACGAGCCGACAGGCGAGTTTCATAATAAGATCGCACGTGTGTTTTAAGGCCAAATTATGCAGAGTTGCATACATAACTTTTTCTACACACATATTATAAATCCTCCATGATGGGTTCAGAAACAATATTTTCTGGCAACAAGTTATTTGTTGCAATCGTGGCTGCATATTTCCGATATCCGGCGCATTTTCACATCACAAACACTCCGAGAAGACTACTTACTATACTCTATCTCTATAATTAACTCTTAAATCAAAACTCATTTTATTTTCAAGTTCTCAGCATATTCCTTTCCGTTCTAAAAAAATTATTAGGTGCGCCGCGTCGCATGCCCTCAAGTGAAAATGGTTTCAGGAATAAAGTAAAGTATTTTTGCAACCGAGAATGCTTCAAAAAATCTTATTTACTCAGATGAGTCAGAAGCGAGAAACCATGTCGCCTCCCATCCAGCGCCCAACTAATAAACTCGTCTTACCGCGAAATATGCAGCTTCCCTAGTTTTATTTTGCGTAATAATAGGTTATTGATGAGCAATGGTAATATTCGGACAGTTTGACGTCTTTTGGAAATAATATTTTTATGCATCAAACTTGCTCGTAATTATTAGGATATTTTAGAAAAACGTATCGCACGGCTCAAAAACGAGCCGCTGGCATAATGGATTTTGTATAGGACATTACGTCGCACTACATGTGCTTGCAAGCTCGCGCCCCCGGCCCCGCCGATGCCGCCACTATTTGGATTTGCTATAAAAATAGTAATTTTGATCTGTACCTTATATATTTTTCCTCTCAATTGTCATGAAAATATAATGTGTTCCACGGGCGGCGCGGCAATTAATACTCGCTGTTCGCTCGGGCTTTGAAAGTCCCTTCTTTACCACCCGTAATACACAATGTACTATTATGTACTTCAAAAGTGGACGGACGGACACATGGACGCACATCAGTTATGTTTTATGAGGCAGACGACACTAACAACTAAAGAGAAGAATTTTAAAGAAATCAAATTGAATATACGGTTTCCTTTAAAAAAAAATTTTTTAGGGATCCGTACCTCAAAAGGAAAAAAGGAACCCTTATAGGATCACTCGTGTGTCTGTCAGTCTGTCTGTCTGTCTGTCCGTCTGTCACAGCCAATTTGCTCCGAAACTACTGGACCGATTGAGTTGAAAATTGGTATTCATATGTAAGTTGGTGACCGCAACACGGACGCGTAACGTAAATGTATGAATTTTAAACATACAAACAAACACACTTTTTGGGGGTAAACTAGAAAATTAAAAAAAAAGTTATGCCACCTATATCGTGTGACATATCAAATGAAAGGGCTTATTGTGAGGATCTTAAATATATTTTCTTTTGAATTTTAAGTAAAATAGTTTAGAAGTTATTCAGGAAAATAGGCGAAAAATTACCATTCCCCCCCTTATTTCCGAAACTACTGGGGCTAAAATTTTGAAAAAAATACAGGAAATAGATCTTTGCCTATAGATTACAGGAAAACCTATAAGAAGTGTATGGTATTTAAGGTAACCTAGTAAATTTCAGATAATCATGTACGGAACGGAACCCTCTCCACGCGAGTTTAACTCGCACTTGTCCGGTTTTCTTACTATAGCACATGTATCAAATAGTTTCGTTTGTAACGACGACTCCAAATGGAAACCTTTTTACCGACATACCATCCGTTCCTCTTCCCGAAACCTATTGTATCCACGAGCAAGATTCATTTATTTAAGCTATCAAGAACAAGCGATAACACAAAAGGTTGAAGGGGAAAGGGGAAGTGGGGGGGGAGGGAAAGACCAGTCATACAAATGCGAAAGTGCACCCGCAAATGTTCTTAAATATTCCACATTTTTGACTTTTTATCGTAGAAGCATTAGGTAAGTTAATTTTAAATTAAATTATTATGATATCACTATCGAGATCTCCTTAAATTTTTCCCTGACCGTAATAATATGGTATTGGTATGTAAATCAAATAGCAAACGTAAAGAGCTTAAAAGCATCGAGGGGCTCGTTATCCTAGGGTGTGATTCCCTAACGTTTGCAGCGGCGAATCACGGGATAAACGAAACTATTAATTTAGACTATAAAAACAAAGTCATTCGGTCTAAATTTGAATGTGTACTCATCGATGATCAGCCGCTGCGCACGTTAAAGAACCACAAGCCTGGGGTTTGATTCCCTAAAATAACACTTCGTTTATTCAAATTCAAATTCAAATAATTTATTTCAAATATCATGGATTCATAATTGTTAGTAATCAAGCAATCTTAAAACCTACTTGTTAGTGAATATTTAATAGCTACACATTTTGGGTGCTGCAGTGTAAACGTCTTTTCCCTATACTCGTATGGTACGGGACGTGTACACTACAGCAATTATTTATGTACGGGCAGTCAAGTCTGCCCGCGATCATGACCAGGATGCTGTTGGGGCTGGCAGGGACGTACATCTTTTGCGGAGTGTCGCATAAAAACAATCGACCCTTGCCTCCGCAAACATTCCTGATGCACTACAGAAGCGAGGCAGCCCCAGCAGCACCCTAAACGCATTATTAAATTGAACACGAAGGGCGCTATAAGACTTTTGGGTGTATTTGAGCCACAGGCTGCTCGTGTAAAGAGATGTGCAGTATGCTCTAAACAAAGTAATTTTTACCTGCCTCGAGCAACGAGCAAACCTGCGGGCAATCATGTTTGCCCTTACCGACAGCGCCCTTCGCTCCCTCTCAATATCTTCATCGAACTTCTTCTTTATGAACTCACCGGCGAGCGTAACTTGACCCGTACTACTTAGTGCGTGTATTTGAACATAGTCGTATCTCGACCCAGGCGCTCAAGTACATAGGTACCTTTATCCGCAAAATGCCTATAAGCACGCGGGTCAATTTATGATTGACGGATGAAATGGGAGACGAAATCACCGACGAGATGAATAACATAGCTGCTCGTGTTCTCTATTAAATCTGTATGCACCTTACAATATTTGTGTATTCCTTTTTAAAGCAATAAATAACTCAGTAGGGTCCGTATAAATCACTGTGTAAATCGCAAAAGACTACTGCGGATGAATGTGCGTTTTTAATTTAAAAAAATAACGTGCTTTTCGCTCCGGCCACATAACGTATGGTAGCTTTATTGTCAGGTTTGATTAATCTCTCGTTTCAAAAAGGCCGGACAATGGGATACGGCTACATGTCAACTCCAAATAATGCCTCTGTGATAGTTATCCTCGGTACACACAACACATACATAGCATCACGCCCGAAATCCCTAATTTGGTGGGCAGAACCACAAGACTACTTGTGGCCACGTTCGATTAATTAGTCCTAAGATGGTATGATGAACCGTATGGTGACAGGTGATCAGCCCATCGCCCATACAGATAGTCCACCATGTTGGAGAGGACCCGTCCCTTAGTCGACTTTTACGATATGCCAGGATGATATGATGATGCGCATTCTATGTTATCATCGGTACTGGAACAAAATTTAATTTACTTGAGTAAACACCCTGTTTCAAAAAACTTAAAGTACAGGTAGCGGCACGAAGGTCTAACGGTGCCGTTATTGCGTAGTAGTTGAAAATTGGTTATCGTCATGATCGTCGTCTGATGATATGTCAGCAATGGGACATAATACAGGCTTTCTATGAAAAAATATAGATTTTCCCTTTATTTTTTTTTATTATCACCGGTAAAAATAATTAGTGGGCCGCGTGAGTTAAGAAGCCCTGATTTTTTATTTGTTTTAATAACTCTCGGCGAACAGACTTTAATATTAACCTACCTATATGTATCTGTAAAATATCGCAAAAATCACTGACGCTGGGCAAGGTTGGCTGTATTTCCTCTTTGTTGTATAGATACTCCTAAGTATACTGTCAACAGACAGAAATTATAAAGTTATATCCATAAATATAATAAAACAAAGACGCTTATTTTTTATGTTGGTATATTCACGTAGAGTTTTTTTAAATATTTGTTATGTACTATAAGTACCTTTCATATACGCCCAGTAAAGCCCGGGATCGCTAGTTCAAAATATATAATTTTGGTAAAAGATCTACATCTCGTCTCGGCATAAAAAACCGTTTCCAATATTGGCTAATTGTTTTTATGAATAAAAATACAGATTCACAAGAATAAGAATGTAAAAGGAAGTAGGCAAACGTCCCACTTCACAATGCTACAATTAAATATATTTCATTAATTTAACTTTAACTATGAAACTTGTATTTCAAATGAGGATTACAATCGAATTCAACTTTTCGTTACCGTTCATAAAGTTACTTAGAAAACTTTAAACTAATTTACACAAAGTTTCAAACTACAGATACGAAATAAATATTTCTTACGTACGAAATGAATAGTTTTGTTATATTTTTTTCTATTTATTCAAGTCAGGCGATACTTGATACTGCTTATGAACTTAGGTAAACCGAAACCTGTAAGAAGAAATCAGTACCTTATTTACCCGACTGCGCGAAGCCAAAAAGAGGGTATGAAGTATAACAGTGTATGTATGTATGTATACTGACCAAAATTCGTATTTTCCGCTTTAGCTACTGAATTACTCGACCGATATTAATAAATGGGGTATCCTACGATTCGTGGAGCACGTGCCAGTGTCATAAGCTATTGAAAGTGTGTCATACTAGTAGCAAAAATGCTTTTATCTACACCCATATCATAAAACCTCCATTGGTTAATCAAAAACGGTAGGAAATGACCACCATTTTGACAACCAATTAGGAAAAACCAGTGCAGCGATAAAGAAATAACATGACTTCTTTATCGTTTTTAGTAAAGAAATGAGATTAAATTTGGAACAGCTGTCAAAACTCAAGTGGGTCTCTATTCTAGTATCCATAGATATTAAAACAGTTATTGATACGAAACGTCAATTCAGTATGTTTTTTTAATATAAACTACACAATATTTGATCTCGAGTGACGTGAGAATAGAGACTTCATCCGTTTGTCTATGATTTAAAAAAAAATGGTCTTGACGGATGATCGAATTGCCGCCATGTTGACGTTTTGCTGAACGAAAGTAGAATTGTTGAATTGAATAGAAAAAGTTGTTTGTAATTTACATTTTAGTTGAAAATATGAATAGTAAGTAATCTTCTCGGAGTGTGTGTGATGTGAAAATGCGCCGGATATCGGAAATATGCAGCCACGATTGCAACAAATAACTTGTTGCCAGAAAATATTGTTTCTGAACCCATCATGGAGGATTTATAATATGTGTGTAGATAAAGTTATGTATGCAACTCTGCATAATTTGGCCTTAAAACACACGTGCGATCTTATTATGAAACTCGCCTATCGGCTCGTTTCATGAAAACCGCACTAGTGTTTTAAGGCCTATCATTATGCAACCGTTGCATAAACTACTATTACGTCGCCGGTCGGGTTTTAGTTCTTAAGTTTACTTTTTTCACGCTTTTATTAAACAAATAAGCATTTATCACTTGAATACTACCTTCTAAAAAAAAATGCTTATAAAAAGACAATCACAAATCGATGTTTTTTTAAATTGCTAATGAATGCGAAACACGACACAGCAAATCTACTTCAGTCTCAGAGAAATCACTGGAAGACGCCTTTAAAATAGTATAGCTAGGGAGCTGGGTGCCAAAATTTCTATATGATTTGTTCGCTTGGCATACCTGAATTGTTCGATTAATAACAAAGTAAAGACCCACAGAAAAATAGTCTGCCACCATGGTAGCGCTGCGTTTTCAATTGACAGCGCTTCAACAAATAAAAAAAACGGTGTGCTAAATAATTTGTTCGTGTCTGCCTCTTGGACTGATGGTCAGAATCATTCTCAAAACGATGAACATCGAATAGGCAGACGTGCAGGGCTTTGTTTTATAACGGGACGAAGTTGCAAAAATGTAAATGAAAAAAGCTATACTAAATCATTTGTTCGTCGTTCTCGTTGCGTCCATTCAATCCATTAGGACTCCCAGAATAGAAAAAAAAGTTGGCTGACGTCTAGGTCGCTGATTTTTTTATGTGTGATTTTTTAAAGTTGTAACTCAAAAACGCAGAGACATATGACTTTTATTTACTGAACCAAATCGATTTGTATTGACATAAACTTTCATGCCCATCAATATGAAAGACGAACAAATCATATACCAAAATAGCACCCAGCTCCCTAACTAGTAGTTAATTCAGCCGCCTTACGCCCCAGTTTTACATAAAAAAATACTCTCGACCTCTTTTCTTAAGGTAAACGCGGCTGCGGACGACACCGGCCACTTTAACCACTGCTGGCTTATTTACTTACCTTCGGCTAAGAAATAGGAATACATTTAATTATTTCCATTGAAATCTACGTAAAGAAAGATGGGTACGTAAATCTACATTTGATTCATTACATTTTTTCATTTGATTATGTCTACTGAAAATTGTGATTTGTTGTGATTGTGATATTATTATAGTATTAACTATAAAAAAAAAACTTAATCATCTTAGAAGTCCAACGTAAAGAAATAGGTTAATATAGAATGATTTATTTTAATAAAGTGTAAAGTATTTGTAGCTTAAGCTTCTATATTTTTTGCTTTTAATTTTACTTCCTAATTGAACTCGTGAATATTCAAGAAATATTTTCGTAGCCACATGGCATATAGAGAGGACAGAGTCGGCAAATAAAAGAGTATTTCTCAAATAATATGTACTTACATAGTCAACGTGCTTGTATCACCAACTTAAAAAAAATTACTATTTCGTTACGATTTTGGTACAAATTGTACAATCGTCTTACAGAAAAATACACAATTATTTCTAATAATTAGGGAATTATTACTCGTTAAGTTTCTCAATTGAACATAATTTATTAAGAAGTTTATATCCGTTGAAAAATCTCTTAATCAGAATTTAATGCCATAAATGGTAAAAAGTAAAAGTTGCTGACGTAACTACGTTAATTTTCATTAAACGCCATTTTGTATACTCTTACGTGTGCTGTGACGTCATAGAGCAGTTCCATTTTGTATGGAGCGTTTTTGCGAGTGGTATGCATACCTTCGTATTTATCTCAAACAATAAACAGCACAATAATGTTTTGCGTACACAGTTTGGTTTCTATTACTCAGTACTTTTCAATAAAAGATGGATAATAACATGCAAGTCCCCTATTTGGATTGGTTTCCTTTATTATCAAAATTTGACTGACGCAATTTTTTACTTAGTAACATTAACTAGGAAAATCAATATGAAAGCGCCTGCTAGGATAGATCCATCGTAAGTCATCCCCAAGACACGACTCGTGAAGTTTTCCATTTTTTTTTTTACTGATTCTTAGTATTAAGTAAGTTTCTTCCTATTATCATTAATAGATGGAGAGGGTGCTTAAGCATATTATGACTGAAACTTTCATGTTACGAGCTTTAAAAGGCTTTCGACTTTGCCAGTGTGTTACAAATTTGTAAAGTTCCCTGCAGAATTAATTTAACGACATGTTTTATCGAAGCATACTAAACATTTTGCCTTTTCATGCTAACGTTTCGAAACCAAGGGAATCTGGGACATAATTAATTTTAATTGGAAAATTACTGAGGGTTTGATTTTTGCGTGATTGAGAAACTACGAGGGGCGGCTGAAAAGTTATCTACCTAGCCTATATGTTATGCGAAAATAATACTGGCCACTATGAGGTCGTGTTCACTGGTTATTATTTTTTCAAAATCACCAACATTCATTTATTTCTTGCTTCCCGCTTTTTTTGGGACTGCATTGTTTTCAAAATGTCGCAAGAAAAAAATAATCTGATTAAAATTGAGCAGCGTGCAGTGATAAAATTTCTCACTAAAGAAGGAAATACACCCTCGCAGATTAGACTGCGTATGTTACCTGTTTTTGGTGGTTCGTGCCCTTCTGAATTTACAATAAAGTTCTGGTCGAAACCTTGGCCGTGAGAGCCTTGAAGGTGATCCTCGTAGTGGGCGACCAGTTTCCGCTGTCACCGATGAAAATGTGGCCAAAGTGAGAAATTTTATTTTAGAAGACCGGCGAATTAAGCAGTGGGAGTTAGCCAAGGATGTGGGCATTAGTAAAGAACGGGTCAATGAAATAATTCATGAACATTTGCACATGTCTAAGGTTAGTGCACGCTGGGTCCCTAGAATGTTGACTCCGTTTGACAAGGACAGACGTGTTCAATGTTGCGAGGAATTTTTAGACATGAGCCGTGGAAAAGAGGAGGAAATTATTTCTAGAATAGTAACCTGTGATGAGACTTGGATTCGGCAGTGGGATCCCGAAAGTAAACAGGACTCATTACAATGGAAATTCAAGGATGAAAAGCCTCCTCGGAAATTTAAGGTTCGCCCGTCAGCAGGCAAAGTAATGGCAACATTTTTTTGGGATGCGGAAGGAATTCTGCTTGTAGATTACTTGCCAAAAAAAACTACAATGAATGCTGAATATTACGCAGATTTACTTGACCAGCTCAGAGAAGCCATAAAAGAAAAAAGAAGGGGCAAACTCAGTAAAGGGATTCTGCTTTTGCATGATAACGCACCTGTGCATACTGCTCGCTTAACGAAGCTAGCAATTAATGGAAATGGGTACGAAGTAATCAACCATCCTCCATATAGTCCAGATTTGGCCCCATCCGACTACTTCCTGTTCAGACTTTTGAAGAAAGAACTGAGGGGACGAAGATTCGTAACCGATAACGACATGAAGGCTGCTGTTAATGACTTTTTCGATGATAAACCTAAAGTTTTTTTTTAACGGGTGAATGTCTTTAATTGATAAATGGAATACGTGCATTTCCCTGTCAGGAGACTATATTAAAAAAAAAAAAAAAAATAGCCATGATCGTCTTTTGTTTCATAGTTAGGTAGATAACTTTTCAGCCGCCCCTCGTATAATTCCAAGTAATACAATTTTAATTTGCTTTCACGACATTCAAATTTTATGTTATTAACTTTCTAGACTAAAGTAATAGATTCGATTTTGAGATTAGATTTTAATGACATATCCATTTTAAAGCTATTAAATCTGAACAACAAATAAATACGTATCGCTTTCTGGTATTACGTTATTTTATAAAACATTGAAGCTTATATCGTACTTTTGATTGATACCAAATCAAGTGCAATGCCCGCCCTCTCATTATAAGGGGATGTCTATCTGTGTGTATTAGCAGTGTGATATTGAGGGATGATGATGAATTAATTACGTAAAAAAGTTTTATTTCATTTTTAATGGGAAACTTTCATCACCAAGGTTTCATCACCACACTTCGACAACGGAATTTCTTTACGAATTACTTTATCGATTATTCTTGAATTAATTTATGAAACAATAAGTCAGATTAAACTAGGACTTGAAACCGGTACCAAAAATACTGGTATTATACCTACTGGTAAACACCGTACTAGTTCTGTTGCTTGATTACCAGTTAAGAACGAGAACCGGTTCTCCTAGCCGCGCATCTACTAGAGGCTGCCTCTAGTGGATGCGCGGCTTTTTATAACGAAGCGGTACTTGTGCCTAATAACCAATAAAGGTACCCGCACTTCTGAGTAGCGAACGAATCCTTCCCAGTTGTATACCTATAGACGGCTATAGACGACAGTTAACGTTAATACTAATGTACTTCATTCGTTTAGGATTTGGTATAAGGCGCAATTACCTCACAAACTTCTATCTGGGATAAACAACATTATACCTAAATGTAATTTTCTGAGGAACTATAAAATGTTTTGGGGATAAAAGTTTCAGTGCAATTTAATTACAATAATATTATCAAAACATATAAAACAGTACCGTGACTCACTTATAGACAACGCACAGCCTAAACGGGTGGTCGTAGAGGTTTGAAATTTGGAGGAGACATTCCTCGAGTATCCTAGAGGTACACTAAAGAGGGAATTTTTGAAATTCTATCCCTAAAGGTTTGAAAAGGGGTGATAAAGTTTGTATGGAAAATACCGCGGGCGAAGCTGCCACCGCCACCGAAATCACTAGAAACTAAATTCAATTTTGGAGCAGCATTGTACCACATACGGTACATTTTGGTTTGGACGTAAATTAAGAAATCAACAAATATAACACTTACTCAAACTAAACACTTGAAGCTCAACGAAATGGCAAACGGAAAGCCCCGACCGGTAGTCGATCGCGAGCTTGTAAACGTCGGTCGTTTTTCAGACTTCCCGGAGCCAGGGCCACTTACACAAACTTATCATTGAATTCGAAAACATACGTCCTAGGGCACGTTTCTCAAAGCATACTAGTCTAATAAAGGGGCCAGTTCGAAAGTGTATTCTCTAAATTTAAAAGTCACTAAGCTTAAAATAAGAAACGTCAAACTTGATTTCGACGGCTCTGAGCTATAAAAATTCGAGTTTGACGTTCCTTGTTTTAAGTTTAGGAAATTATAAATTAAGAAGACACCGTGTCGAATTGGACCCAATATATAAACATAGATTGTAAATTAAAAGAGAAAATGAAACAAAACACTTTTCCTTTTCATTTTTCATTTTACTGATTGTGATACACCAGCCTGCCGTATGATTGTAAACTTTTGTTAATCATGTCAAATTTAAATAAGTATTTAACTAAATAATAGGATCTCAAATCATTATATAAAAAATATTATTATTATTATTAAAGATATTTTTCAGATTTTTAGAATATATCGTTGTGGTTGTGTGGGGTGGGGACACGTTACTGCAACATATTTGATACCTTTAAAACTCAATATTTCCTAAACGGTCCAGCAAATCTAAAATTTGGTTATAAAATATTCATAAAATAATACTCCTCTGCTGCACTGGGAGTGAAGAAATAGCATAGAATGCGTGCAGATGCTTATCATCCTGGCATGTCGTAAAAGTCGACTAAGGGACGGGTCCTCTCCAACTTGGTGGACCATCTGTATGGGCGATGGGCTGATCACCTGTCACCATACGGTTCATCATACCATCTTAGGACTAATTAATCGAACGTGGCCACCCCATTAGGGATTTCAGGCGTGATGCTATGTATGATGCTATAAAAGAATAAAAATGATGTTTTACCTGTACATTACCTGTATGGGAACTACTATAAAAATCTTTTTTTATTTCAATTATTATTTTTTATCTTTGTGCACAGGTCAAGCATTCAATTTCAGTTTTGTAACTTTAATAGTCTTCGCGATAAAGTATCTGTGACATAGAGACATACAGACAGACAGACGGACAAGGCAAAACTATAAGCTTTCCTAGTTTGCTATGGAACCCTAAAAAGCAAATGTTTCATATCAGACTTAACCGATCTCCTATAACACCAAAGTTCAAACTGAGCATGTGGTGTAAATCAATATTGTTCCAAACGGCTGTCCCGCTGTAAGTGGCTTCGGATCCATCCTCGTTGGGCCCTGGCCAAATAAACCCTGAACTTTGCTACTTTCGGTCCGACTTGTATTTTCACTAACAAATATTCTTAACGTCGGACTGAACAATCCTCTGATTAATGGCTGGATCTTTAGGCTTGTAATTATGTGGTTGCTCTTAATGGAACTTATAAACACTGCTAAATTACTTAGGTTGTTATTTATAAAATCATTGTTTACAGATACCTTTCAAAGGGAACGGTTTTGCATTACGAATGAAAGTCTAACATTTCGTGGAAAGTCATTGAAAATTTTATGCTGCACCTTTAATTTTTATATAACGATATTATGATCAATTCACTTCTTCAAAAATAAGTAATATTGAAAAGTTTTGATAAACGGATTTCACAATTTACACATGTAAATAAAAGAAAAAGTTTCACTTCATTCGAAGGAAATTTATGTTAAAACTTAATCGATTAAGTATACTGTGAGAGCATTCGCATAATCATTATTTATCTATCATAGAAAATTACTTAATTATCGTAAGCCATTATTAAAACTTCTAATAGAAAGCCGATCTTGAGTAAAGCCGTATTTATTTCAACTATTATCACAGAACCAGCCTACTTATTCCCGGAATATTTTTAAAGTAATTTGACTGCCATGAAAATGGTCCATGTAAATCGTAAGGTCACGCTGCTCTTTTTGGGGTTCCGTACCCAAAGGGTAAAACGGGACCCATTACTAAGACTCCGCTGTCCGTCTGTCCGTCTGTCACCGGGCTGTATCTCATGAACCGTGATAGTTAGACAGTTGAAATTTCCACAAATGATGTATTTCTGTTGCCGCTAAAACAACAAATATCCTAAAAAACAAAATAAAATAAATATTTATGGGTGTTCCCACCCACACAACAAACGTTATTTTTTTGCCTTTTTTGTACATAATGGTACGGAACCCTTCGTGCACGAGTCCGACTCGCAGAATGCCTATTCTAATGAATGTCTATTTATTCCCAGAATCCCTTTAAAGTAATTTGATTGCCATTGAAATGGTCCATGTAAATCGTAGGGTCACGCTGTCTTTTTACAAAATGCTCCCTCGACTTATTATTTTCACGAGTCTCATAAGTTTGGCAGGCAGCAAGCGAGACTTAAACCTAAGGGTGTTTCTCTTAAAACGTTTCAATTTGCGTGTGGCTTATCTCTCCGCGGTTTGCATTGAAACTGTGTCAATTGTTTTGTTTTGCAACGCCATTATAAATGAAAATGAAAACGAAAATATTTATTTTGGAAGTAGGCCACATGGGCTCTTTTACATGTCTGAAGCTACCAGCGCTTCGAAAGGTGACATCTGCTGAGAAGAAACGCCGCAAGAAACTCAGCAGTAAGTCTTTTTTTTTTTTCAACTTTTACATTAGAGTTTTAACTATTATATATAATTAAGACGAATCTGAGTGACACGTGCCTGCAAGCTGCAAAAGGTTATAGAAGTTTCAGCTGACTGAAAAATATATCACGGAAAGAAAAACTTAACTTGGCAGTGGTTCCTAAGTTTTAGCGATGTTTGCTATTTGCTAAAAAAATTACAAACTATACGGACCCATAAAGATTTAACTATCATGGCAAAGCATTTTTAAGTTCAGTTAAGTGTCTTAGTTGTTATAGGCAATGTTTTGCTCAGGTCGCTAAGATATTATACGCAACGGATAAGAAAATTTCAGCAAAACGAGTTTAGCAACTATTTCTAAATCATTTTTTCCGTATTGACTGCAATTATATAGAACCGAAAAGTTACGTAGGTAACTATGATAGTTAAAAGTTAATTTCTTTCCTCTTTGATTAAAAGTTAAAGGTCTTTTATCTTGAATTTTTGCACTCCCGTGCGCTTCAATTAACATATTGTTATATTTCCTATTACTTATAAGGTAACAGTCCTCTCTCCTCTGCTGCACTGGGAGTGAAGAGATAGCATAGAATGCGTGCAGATGCTTATCATCCTGGCATGTCGTAAAAGTCGACTAAGGGACGGGTCCTCTCCAACATGGTGGACTATCTGTATGGGCGATGGGCTGATCACCTGTCACCGTACGGTTCATCATACCATCTTAGGACTAAGTAATTAATTAATCGAAAGTCGCCACAAGTAGTCTTGTGGCTCTGCCCACCCCATTAGGGATTTCGGGCGTGATACTATGTATGTATGTATAAGGTAACATAAGGTGACAATGGATATGTATGCACCGTTTATCAGACAAACGCATTGCACGCATTGTCATAGAAATGAGGCCACTTCGCTGTGTAAGACCTAATCAAAATCGAGTGAACACACTGAGACACCCAATTTATGATTGATTTACTGCACCCTATAAAACTGCGACCTCGGGCATTCAAATAAACTTAATGTAATTAAAATGAGATTTCCAAATGCTAAAGTTTATGGGCTGTACCGAGACTCGTTAGGGGGACGCGCAGAGCACGAAATCCCCTAAATCCGACACCATGACCAATAAGCCTGATCTTAACCGCATCCCTGACATACAAATCAAAAGGGTGGCCTTCGCAGGGATTTATTCCTCCAAATGGTCCCGCAAAAAATTTAACAAAAAGTATTTGGCATCTCGCCAAGTCGGAGCCCGCACGCGTATAATACGAGGGCGGTAAATCTTCCCATGACATTAATACCAGCCCTGCGAACTATCCAGATAAGATTAACATATCCGAGGCCTTGTACATGGACACATAGCCAGCCATGTTATTGATCTGTTCTATGCACCGCTCTTTGCGTAAAAGACTTTTTCGAGCTTCGCTAATTGATCACTGGCTCTGCGTTGATGTTACGATTCTCGTTAAAATTCATATCAAAATAAAATGTTACGTGCTGCGGCCCTAACATGCATGCCACAAAGATAAATTAGAACCGTTTATCTCTATGACTATCTCTTTCGTCGGCACTAGTGTGAGAGAGACGCACTTAGAGATAAACGGTTCTAATTTATCTTTGTTCCATGCATGTTAGGGCCGCTGGGATTTTTAAAAAGTTTAAAGAGGCGGGCACTACTTGTAAGTTGTTTTACCGTGGTAGTTCAACTAAATTTTTATAATTCCTTCTTCTTGAGGTAAGTACCGAATATAAAAAAAAATATAAGTGGGTTTATATTCGGAGTTGCGGGTTGTTTTAATTAGGATTGGCAAGATAATTCAGGCTTCTGCTGATGAAACTAACAATATTGAGGATAATTAATATAGCTGATTACTTAGCTAATTAATGTGATCCAGATAACGAATGGACAGACGCGAGGATCATCGTCAAAGGCTAGCTGATATTGGATCTTGATACTTGAACTCATTACCGCTGTAATTCATTATAGGTCGTATTGGCTCCCATTATCTTAAGAGATAGTTTTAACAAAGGGCCAAGGAAAACAAAAAATAAGTCATTAATATCACCAATGTCATTAAATATTTAATCGAGCTTAGATTTTAGGCTGTATAAAAGAAACACGATGTACCTACTTATTTATTTATAGAGTTAATCAAGAACGAAAACTGATTTGTAATAGGTATCGACTGTGCAAATTTCAAATCTCGTAATGGACATTTTGGCATTTCCTCAAAATGTCCCTTACGACATTTGAAATTTCCACAGTCGGTATATAATTTCATTATTCAATACGAAAAGCAAGTCTTAAAATATTATTCATATTGAAGGACTTTTTAAAAAATGACTTAATAAATGACTTACCTCAAAACCAAATACGAGACTCCTGAAACTTTCCACATCACTACAATGTAACATAATATTCCTCTTCACAAATACTTAGTCAAAGGTTAATAATTCACTACTTTCCAAACCACATCATCTTGTTCTAATTTTACATACTATGGCAGTGTTATATTTTTATTAATTTTAACTTCATTACTTAAGACTCCATAATATTCAAAAACTGTACCATTGTTATGAAAACTTGTAACACGGTAATTTTTCTGATCATTTTTCACACATAGTTAACCTCACAATGTTTGTTTTGTCTGTAATTAAGTTTATTTGTGGTTGTGTGTAACTTCGGTCAGTTTTGCGCGGGAAACGGGAAAGGCCAAGTAAAATGGCGTCGGTGTGACGCGGCAGCCGCGCTTTCCGAGGACCTACTAGCGTTTCTGGCGCCTGCTGTCGCTTCGCCTTTGCGCCGCTCCGTGCGCAAGTTGGCGCCCACACTTTTGAATGCACCACCAACTGAAGACATTCATCAAATATGCTATAAGGATTATCCTTTACATACTTGCTCAGAACACCTGATTCGTGCATCGCTGAGTTAGAACTTGCGAGACCTTTGTACACAGTATTTGGTGTAGGATAAACCGTACCTATTTAAGGCGATACTAAAAGAGATTTTTCTTCTTGCCTAAAACTTTGGTCTTTAGGAACTACTGCCTTATTGCTGTGTACCTACTTACATTTTATTTATTTTAAGTGTGTACAAATTTCGTCGTCAAACTCTTCAGATGGTACCTAATTTAGGTACCGAATGCATTTACACGTATAATTAAAATGTATTTACAATACGCAAAAAGTATTTATTAGTAGTTTAAGCAACGGTTGCATAATGATAGGCCGCAAAATACAAGTGCGGTTTTATGAAATGAGCCGACAGGCGAGTTTCATAATAAGATCGCACGAGTGTTTTAAGGCCAAATTATGTACAGTTGCATACATAACTTTATCTACACATATATTATAAATCCTCCATGATGTGTTCAGAAACAATATTTTCTGGCAATAAGTTATTTTTTGCAATTGTGGCTACATTTACGATATCCGGCGGAGTTTTCACATCGTTCTCGGAGTCACTACTATTTCACTACTGTTTTAATATCTATGGATACTAGAATAGAGACCCGCTTGAGTTTTGACAGCTGTTCCAAATTTAAACTCATAACGATACTAAAATGGATACTGTAATAACATTACAGTACAGCTTTTACCTAATTGGTTGTAATAATGCTGGTCATTTCCTACGGTTTTTGAATACATTATGAAGGTTTTATGATATGGGTGTAGATAAAATAAGTAAATAAGACATTTTCGTCACCCGTAGACGTGTTTATGGGACTCATGGTGACGAGAATTGTAAATCTTCACATTTCTATAGGTCGGTACATGAGTTGTTGAGGATGCGCAGATTACCTACAGCATTTTTTATCTTAAAAACTAGAAAATCATTGTTTTTTTTATATACTTATAAGTTAACAAGTTGTTGTCACGTCCTCGGTAAAGACCATTTATATAGATTCCTTCGGGAACTGTGTGTTTGCCGCTATGAAAGTATCTAATGTCGAATAATCGAATTCGTTCCACTAGTTACCCCTAAACTAACAGGTAGACAAACAGACGATAGACCACTTCTACATTTAATAACATTGAAGAGTGAGAAATATTTATTTATTTGCAATTTATAACACTGAATCACTATATTTCTTATTTATTTATTTTATTCTATAAGCCTTGTTGTACTAAAATAAATTTAGCTCCCTGACATTTTTAAACAGGTATTACGTCACTAGGATCGTTATAAATATGAAAAGAAAAGGTTACACGATGCACTATGTACAGTCGAGGTCATAAATATAACATACGTTACCAAAGGGACAAAAATATCTGAGCGCTCTTATGCCCTTGACAATAAACACGTGTTCACATATTTTTGAACACATTGTCCGAATAGATATATTTGACCTCAACTGTATGAATAGACATGTATCTACATATTTTCAGACAGTTATGTAGGTACAATGAACCTATGCCGGTCGGACCGTGTAAAGGTGACTATATTTAACAATAGAATGAGCCTGCATGTAGACTGAGAAAAAGATTTTCTAAATCTCTCTAAAGTACTCGTACCTAAGTTTAGCAGATAAATACGTCTGGAATTGTCTACCTTCAATTGATACAATTTGTTCGCCTCATCATCATCATTTCAACCCGGGGAGGTCCACATCCACACAGAGTCAAAGTCTGCACAGCTATACCGCGCCCAATGTAAAAAGAGCGCTGACAGCCATACATTCGATATGACCGCCAGCGCTCTTTTTAAATTGGGCGTGTATGTTATTCTCTAATAAATCTCGTCGCTCATTTCGTCTCTCATTTCATTCGACAATCATAAATTGACCCGCGCACTGGTAGGCATTATGCGGAATTACGTTCCTATGTCCGTGGCCCAGCTGCGTAGAAATAGGACCAAGTTCGAAGACACCCACTAACATGTAGTTTATACGCACTGACAGGTCAAGCTTGGCTCGCCGGTGAGTTCATGAACGAAGTGTTATTTTACCGAATCATCCAGCTGTATCTGTCTCTGTGGCTCTTACACTTTAAGAGAAAATTAAAATTATTTTCGTATACCTCGCCCAATGTAAAAAGAGCGCTGACGGCCATATAAAATAATATGACCGTGAGCGCTCTTTTTACATCGGTTCAAGTAAAGAACAGGTATTCTGTTAGAAATAATCATAGGTCGAACTTTTTGTGGCAAAAATGTGACATTCATAGGCCTCGACGCAAAATTATATTCCCCGTCAATATCGATAAATAGAATAAAAGGTTGATTTTTTTACCCGACTGCCCGAAGGAGGGTTGTGTTTTTCGAGCGTATGTGTGTATGTATGTATGTAAATGTATGTCTATTTCTTTGTGTAGCCTAAACGGCGGGACGGATTTCAACATAATAAATATGAGTTATCATTGGATTTGTCTTAACTGTCGGAGTGACATAGGGTATACAATATTTCAATATGGCGTCCGCAAATAAACAAAAAGGGGGTTAAAAAAATATTTTTGATTTTTACAATATGGGAATCAAATGAAAGCTAATAATTGGCCCATTCCAAATATGTATGTATTATAACACTTTTAAGCTACCATTTTTCAATATTTGTAATTATAACAAGGCTGTAATTAATTTCTTTTATAATCGCATAATAGGTCTTATTAACGTGAAATTTAAAGCATAACACAATTTAAACTAAAGTGATGAAAATAAAAATAAATTAATTATAAAAAACCTGACAGGATAACCTCAAAAAGAAAAACACAAGAAATTGATTCTGCCAAATGGAAATAGGAGTCAGTGACTCTCCATAAAATCCTATTATACCTATTTGAAGTCACCGACTGCTTTTTCCTTATTAGCCCGCGAGCCTGGCAGAATCAATTTCTTGTTTCTTTCTTTTTTAGGTTATGCAGCCGGGTTTTTTTGTTTTTTATAATTAATATAATAAAATAATTTTGCATTTATTTTGTAACATTTGAGTTAAAAATAAGGCGAAGTTGATCACATTCTCTACAAAATCAATGTTATGTTTAAAGTTTCGTTTGTACCGGGCAGCTTATAATTATTTCAAATTTCAATTAATTTGTCCTTGCTTTGTCATAAGACAACAAAAGTCAAGGTTTCTTCCGCCTTTCTTCATGGGTGTATCATTAAATGATAAATATAAAATATGTTTTTTTATAAAACATCATTCATGAAAATTATCAATATCGATCGAAAAATATTCCGACTATTGAAGCCATTTAGCAAAGCATCATAGATGGTATTGGGTGACATTTATTTTAAAAAACTGGATAGATTTAAAATAGTTTAGATTTAATTCAATTATCTAACACTAGATACAGTTACTAAGGTCTGTTCGGCGAGAGTTGATAAAAAAAGTTAAAAGTCAGAGCTTCTTAACTCATTACAAATAGTGGCCCGCTAATTATTTTTACCGATGATAATAAAAAATTAAAAGGAAAAATTATATTTTTTCCATAGAATATTATTATTGAATAGCCTAACTGTAAAAACAGAAAGCAACACCCGAACAGAACACCCCAACGACACACTCGAAGCCAATGACATATTATATGTAGAAAGACACAAGACACGTCATATCCATACTCAACGCGTTTTAAACATGTGTTCGTTTCTTTGGCCGAAGCCAGCGCAGATTTTTGAATTTATGTGACATTAGACGCGCACATATAAGACATTAATTAGCAATATGGCGATTGTGTATATGAACAAAACAAATATATTTTTTTCGCCGCCGTCCTCCCGGCGCGACACCGCAGTTGACGAAATCTGCGTCCCTCGTACCACGAAACTCAGTGCGCGCGGCGATAAGCGACGCCCGTCATACAGTTGGCGATAGTTAAGCGACAGTCGCTATTTCGAAACGATATCATAATATTTATCAACTCTCGCCGAACAGACTGTAGTAGTTGGTAGACGAAACCGATGCCTACACAAGCCCGACTCACACTTTCGATTACATTTTGTCATCACAAACATAATCATCATTGTATGGTTTTCATAATCATATTGTAACAATGATGACTGTCAAAACATTATATTTTTGTCGAAAACTATTTCCGCGATTCATAACGTTTTTGATGTGAAACATCTTTCCTTTCGCTTTCCTGCCATCTGTGGGAGTAGTTTAGTGAAAAGGGACGGAAGTGTATAACGGAAAGCTGGGGAAGCGCGCGCTATTTCATTTGACCGCGCGCGGTGGTAGAGTTGAAGCCGGGGAAGCGCGCGCTATTTGATTGGACCAATGTTTTCTTTTTTTTCTTTTTTGTTAATATTTTTTTTAATGTTAAAGGTTCCGTACCCAAAGGGTAAAACGGAACCCTATTACAAAGGCTCCGCTGTCCGTCTGCCCGTCTGTCTGTCCGTCTGTCACCAGGCTGTATCTCATGAACCGTGATAGTTAGACAGTTGAAATTTTCACAGATTGATGTATTTCTGTTGTCGCTATAACAACAAATACTTCAAAACAGAATGAAATAAATGTTTAAGGGAGGCTCCCATACAACAAACGTGTTTTTTTTTTGCTTGATTATAATGGTACGGAACACTTTGTGCGCGAGTCCGACCCGCACGCGCCGGTATTTTTAAATACCTCCGCTAGTCACAGGATATAATGATAATATTACTTATTATCGAGGTCGAATGTCAGATATAACACATCACATGCGACTACTATAAGGCTCGCTCGTTTTTTTTTAACATAACAAAATAGTTTATTAAAACATCTACTACAAGATTTCCCGGCTTATCACGCGTTATCACAGTTGTCGTAGATACCGATTTAGGTCAATGAAAACAAAATTCCTCTGCATGTAGAAACTATTAATAGGTGCCGCTGCGCTGTCCGTAACAGCGGATAAACGAAACTATTAATTTAGACTGTAACGACATAGTCATTCGGTCTAAATTTAAATGTGTACCTCATCGCTGATCAGCCGCTGTGCACGTAAGAGAATCACAAGGCTGATAAGGGATATCACAACCTAATGCAAGCTTGGCTTTCATCGATTACTTTAAAATCAGTCATGATCAATTTAAAAGCCCGTTTTGACCAAGGTCTATGCCTACATTAAATACCAAATTACTATAGACCAGGCGCCTCATTCGGGAACGCTAAGTGATTCTGTAGCGACTCGTAAGCCAGATCTCTCATCTTGCTCTTACGCATTTCGCGTCGTGCGGAAGAGTGGAATGAGAAATCTGGCTTATGAGTCGCTACAGAATCACTTAGCGTTCCCGAATGAGGCGCCTGGTATTAGTCTTGCACAGTTTGGTAAAAGTCAGCCTAAGTGGATCGCTCCATATCGGCCGTTCACGTCTTAAGCATTTTTTGCTAATGAAATGCTTACAGGCGCAAGAAATTAAAATAATGCGTTTAGCACTATCGGGCGCAATAATCTTATTTTTAAGAAACTAGTTTCAAGTTTCTTTTTATTTTTACAGCATATCCATTCTTCAAGCCACTGTTAATTACCATCGATCCTTGAAATCTTTCAGCAACCGTGTCATTTCTCTCCGACGTGTAACTTTAAACATTTACATAAAATAGAAAGAACTTTCTCGGGTAAGACCTTACATTCCATGACTGAGTCAAAGTTCTCCTTTTTCGAATAAGTTATAGCACAATTTATTTCATTGCTTCGGCTGAAGATACTATAATTATCCTTAAGTGCATCTCTTTTTTAATGAGAGAGACGCAATTAGGGATATGATGGAGATAACTTATATTACTGTCAACCTTGCTATCGACGCTGTAGCGATTAAAAAGTTCCTTCGACTACTATAAGGTTAAAACTTAGGTGACCGACTTTGATGCAAGAAATTTGTAACTTCTCTTTGTCTCTTTCACTTTCAAGCGTTACAGAGTCAAGAGAAAGGGAAGGAGTTAACATAACTTCGAACGTCTAATTCGAACAATTTTGGAGGAAGCCAGCAATGCGATGCAACGACGTGGTCAAACTGTTGAAGATCGATTTTACTGTAAATTGTGTTAATTACTAAAGTTTTGGATAACTTGACTAGTTATCGACCTTACTGGTTAGTTCAGAAGGACAGTGGAAACTATATTGGAGTAATAAAAGCTTCGTGGCAGAACTAGATAAACACATAAATACTTGTGTTTGTCTTGGAGGTCTAGTAGTTTGTGTTTTTATTGGGCATGGACATACAATAACACTTGTGGTTGTATTTATAACATTTTAATAAAATAATATAGTTAAAAGCTGTGTTTACAATGTGTAACAAATATTTAATGCTGAGCTAAAGCAGATCATAGTTCATATTATTATTAAACCGGTTTTTTAGCTACTACCTAAATTGACAGAATAAATGTGGCCCAATTACCAACTTATCCGGCGAGATACAAGACGCCCGGGTCGTCACAGCCGGGCAGCACCCGGCGTGGGTCAAATAAAACTTATGCAAATTTATGTACGGATCTCTTGACGACCATTTTTTCTCTCGAGAATCGAAAATGTCAAAATTAACATTGACTTTTTTAATATGTTATTGTTACAGAATTTTAAACGGGGAGACTCGGGTACATTTGACCTTTAAGTTCTTTTCTTTTCAAAGAATGTCTGCAAACTTTCAAACATAACAGTATAATAACGCCATGTATTCAGAGATTATGAATGACAGATTGCTTGCTATTTGTATTGAAACATCATCTCAATCCTAACAAAGTCGTGGGCATGCGAGCGAGTGACACATAATTTGGAAGCTAATAAAATTGGAACCCGTGATTGGTCGATCGGTCGCCATGGTTAGAGATAATAATAAGTTACTTATATCACCAAATCCGTTATTTCGACTAGTCGTCCAACCGGCTCGTTGGTCTAGGGGTATGATTTTCGCTTAGGGTGCGAGAGGTCCCGGGTTCAAATCCCGGACGAGCCCAAATCTCTTTTTGCGTTTTTATTTTCGTATTTGATGGATCATTTTATATAAGTAGGGTGTTGTGTGTACTTAACGATAAATTTGCAAGAGATGAGATTGCCTCGAGCGAATATAACGCGTGATATGTAATTATACATACATACATACATACACATCACGCCCGAAATCCCTAATGGGGTGGGCAGAGCCACAAGACTACTTGTGGCCACGTTCGATTAATTAGTCCTAAGATGGTATGATGAACCGTATGGTGACAGGTGATCAGCCCATCGCCCATACAGATAGTCCACCATGTTGGAGAGGACCCGTCCCTTAGTCGACTTTTACGACATGCCAGGATGATAAGCATCTGCACGCATTCTATGCTATTTCTTCACTCCCAGTGCAGCAGAGGAGTTGTAATGTAATTATAAAGCGGAAAAATATTTACTTATAAGTGAATTGAGTTACATTACATGTGATAACGTTATTATTAAGTTACGATCTTTTTCCCGAAATAGCCTCGAGCGAATGGGATAATTCCATATATTAATTTCACTCGAAATGCTTAGCCAAAATGTGCTGTTGTTTACAGTCGAGAATGAAATTTATGCGGCAAGAGTTAGAACATCGAGTAAGTATATTAAATTAAATTATAGAATGAATGTAATAGAGAAAAGGTATTGTAGGTGTTTTCATTTTTTTAACTTGGTAGTTAAATGTATTTTTTTTAAAGAGTTCCCATTAGATTCTGTTCATTTCCCGAATAAACCTACTATTGTTATTTAATATGTACCCGTAAGTGAAGTTTCTTGCAAGTTGTCTTTAAATAATATTTATTAATATTATATAAACGAAATATTGAAAACAATAAGACCTTAATAAAAAAACCGGACAAGTGCGAGTTAAACTACCGTGATTATATGAAAGTTCCTATGTTATTTTAAAATAACATAATTTTCTTATAAGTTTTCCTCTAATCTATAGGTAAAAAACTATTTTCTGTATTTTTTTCATAATTTCGGCCCAGTAGTTTCGGAGATAAGGGGGAAATGTTCAATTTTCGCCTATTTTCCTAAATAATTTCAAAACCACTTATCTTAAAATTATGAAAAAAAAAATTAAGATACTCATAGCTTGCATTTTTTTATTTTCTAATTAGCGACCCAAAAGTGGCTCCCATGTTTAAAATTCAGTTATTTACGTTACACGTCCGGGTTGCGGTCACCGCCTTACACATGTGTACCTAATTTTAACTCAATCGGTCCAGTAATTTCGGAGCAAATTAACTGTGACAGAAGGACAGACGGCCAGACCGACAGACAGACAGACAGTCAGACAGAAAGACGGAGTTATGCGGGGGTCCTATAAGGGCTCCGCTTTTTCTTTTTGAGGCACGGAACCCTAAAAATGTACCGCATTAATGCGTGAGATATTATTACTTATACCTATTAATTTTAACATGTATATTTTGTACTGCGAGTAACATTAGGCCTAACACGCGTGTCACGCTAAACTTACTGAACTGCGCCTCTATTCGGGAACGTCTAAGTGATATTGTAGCGACTCGCGAGCGAGATTCTCATCCCACTCTTCCGTCCGATGCGTAATGCGTAAGAGCGGGATGCGAATTTCACTCGCGAGTCACTAAAATATCAGTTAGACGTTCCCGAATAGACGCCCTGTGGTGTGATTCTCTTACGTGCGCAGCGACTGATCAGCGGATAAACGAAACTATTAATTTACGTGTAAGAACAAAGCCATTCGGTCCAAATTTGAATGTTTCCCTCACTCCTGATCAGCCGCTGCACACTTTAGAGAATAACACTTCTGTTTCACACATGCCGACGGTTACTATCTCAAGGCATCCGTCTGTAGTGGTCATAGATAAAAACAACGGAGATAGCGTTACCGCTAGATAAGATAGCGTACCGCTGTCACAATCTAAGGGGTCACAATGTGAAAACGACGTAACATCATGTAAATTGTTGAGACGTAGTTAGTCAATATGGAAGTTTCTAGATCCAAACGTCATTAATTTAACGTACTTAATCTAATGTTAAAAGGTTATGTCTATAAAACTTTTCACCAGCGTTATCTGGCGGTGAGTGGCTGAACCAGGATGAATTTTGCAATGTAAACCTTACGCAACTAATTTCTTTTTGTTTTATTTTGTTTAAATACTAAATTATGTTTCACCTTTTTCACCTTGTGAACCTACCCAATCAAAATACGTTTATTTATGTACTAATCAGATTAAAACTTTCGTGAGACATTACTAAGACTAGAAATAAGCACGGCTTTACTCACGATTTATTGTCAGAAATAGTCCGACATGTTTCGAACTCATATGCTCATTCACGCACGTGCGTGGGTTGCAGTGAGCGCGACCGTACTCAACCCCTGAAGAAGGACTCCATATGAGTTCGAAACATGTCGGACTATTTCTGACAATAAATCGTGAGTAAAGCCGTGCTTATTTCTAGTCTTATTTATGTACTGTTGGTTGAACTGCACACTTTCTTAAAAGTAGCGACACCGGTATACGACCTTAACTAGCGATCACGGCATATCTCCCTTATTTATCTATAACCGACTTCAAAAAAGGAGGGGGTTCTCAATTCGGTTCTATTTTTTTTATGTTTGTTAATTCAGAACTCCGTCATTTATAAACCGATTTGAAAAATTATTTTTTTAGTCAGTAGGGTATACCTCCAGTTTGGTCCCGTTGTAGTCAAAGTCGAGTTATCATAAGGGAATCTATGACGAATCGATGGAACTCATCAAATATTATAGGCAAGCATATAGCAATTTTAGTATTTTCTGTAATAACTCAAGCAGTTACGTTCCAAAAGCATTATTTAGTGAAGTGGAACAGTTGATGAAGACCATAGATGATCACCGGAACTCCTAAATGATGAGTATTTTACGGTTGGCGATTAAATTGGTGTATAAAGTTCTGAAGCAACTTATGTCCATGAAATTCATGAAGTAAAATTGAATAACCAGGAGAACTCCTCAACGATTGACATCCTTGCACCGTGGATAGCAACAGTTTGTAAATGGTGATGAGCAATTGGCATTATGCTATTGTTACTTGATGTAGTAAATGTGTGTCGTTAAATCACAGGATAATAAATAAGATGTGAAAAAAGCTTACTTTTCAAAGGCTATTTGAAGTCGGTTTTTTATTTTATAAATTATATTATACTTATCTATCGAGGTGCGTCACGTCAATTTGAGCATTTTGCTCAACCACACCATCCCTTGTTTCTTTTATGTATGGTAGTGGTCTAATCTAGTACCTTTATGAGCTCGTATCAAGTTAAAGTAAGCGATGGCCAGAGCGTACGTGAGTTCGCCCCAAGACTAAAATAACTTAAGGTGAGATACTGGAGACAAAATACATGACATGTCACTCTATCCCTAATAAGAATTTAGTTTTTGTCGCCCTTTCACCCGTGAAATCTGCCTGCACAGGTAGGTAAATTAGCTCTCATTTCTAATTCACTTTTTACTAACTTTGTTAGAGTCGAGTTATTATTTGAACGAGTAGAGAGCAGACGGCTCGACCAGACATTTCTCATTGAGATAATTACAAGATAACGAACACCTCTCAGACAGAATTTATAAGCATATCGCTAATAATAAAAAAAAACTTCGGCGTAACTTGTTTTTTTGTTGAGCACCGTTCCGTCTCTGATCTTTTTGCAGCATGCAATACTTAAATGTATTAAATTTCGAATACAATTAAGTACTTGCAATCGATAAAAAAATACAGTAAGGTGCATACTGGACGAATAGTGGGAGTTCTTTAAGATAATAATTTTACATCAACGGGTTCTTATATCTCAAAACAAATTTGGTTATTTTATACACAAGGACACACACTTTGAAAACATAATTATCCAGATTAATTAATAAAAGTGTGATTTTTAGAGTTCCGTACCTCAAAAGGAACAAGCGAAACCCTTATAGGATCACTCGTGTGTCTGTCTGTCTGTCCGTCTGTCACAGCCATTTTTCTCCGAAACTAGTGGACCGATTGAGTTTAAATTTGGTATACGTATGTAAGTCGGTGACCGCAACATGGAAGCGTGACGTAAATATATGAATTTTAAACATGGGGGCCACTTTTCGGGGGTAAATTATAAAATAAAATAAAAAAGTTATGCAACCTATATCGTGTGACATATCAAATGAAAGGGCTTATTGTGAAGATCTTAAATGTATTTTCTTTTGAATTTTAAGTAAAATAGTTTAGAAGCTATTTAGGAAAATAGGCAAAACTTAACCATTCCCCCCGTTATTTCCGAAACTACTGGTGCTAAAATTTTGAAAACAAAAACAGTAAATAGTTCTTTACCTATAGATTACAGGAAAACCTATAAGAAGTCTATGATATTTAAAGTAACCTAGTAAATTTCAGCTAATCATGTACGGAACGGAACCCTCTCCACGCGAGTTTAACTCGCACTTGTCCGGTTTTTAAAATAAATATCCATAATGAATATTGGATTTCTTACCGATTGCAAATTATTTATTTTATTTTTGATCTGATAATTTGATTTAATAGGCTTTAATAATGATGGGACTGATTATTATTATTATTATTATAATGTACCCAAGTTTATACCCAAGAATAAAAAAAGCATAAAAGCCTGCATAGTATCGAGATTTTAATTACTAATTACAGCTTCGCTAATGTGTACAAAAAGTGTAGCGGCAAAACTAATTAATGAGAAGTGTCTGACACATGTGCGGTTCCCAAGCGGGTATCAGCCCTGTCTATAAATCTTACCAACATCGCTGTAATGTGTCAAAGTTCTTATCCAGGCAAAACCATACTTTATTTCAATGCAATAAAAGCTCTGACAGTTCACTGGAGTCCATATAAAATATGGTAGACCTTCTAATTCGTTTAGAAAAGAATACAATAAGTGTTAACAGTCTTGATCTGTCTTTTGTTAAAATTAGTTATAACATAGATAATAGAAATAAAGTCAATAGAAATTTTAGTAAGTAGTTTAATAAATATTGTAATTTCTGTTAAATATAAGCACTTTACAACATAAATCCATGTAGGTATAAATATTGTTGCCTCAAAAGGCCTGTTTCACAATATCTAAGTATTGATCCTCAGTACCTGCTCCTTAATTGAGATTATTTGTTTATAAAATAAAAAAAAAAACAAAAAAAAAAAAAAAAAAACAACCTTCAAAACCCTTTGAAAAGTAGGAAATAATGATTGGCCTTCGTAAGTCAATTACCTAGAAATGTCAGCGATATTGTTGATTAAGTGATAAATTAAATACATCAAAATTGGTGTAATTTACTTGACACCGACTTTGATATATTTAATATATCACTTAATTAACAATACATATCTGACTTTTCTTGGTAATGGAATTACTAAAGCCAATCATTAAGTATATCTTACTTTTCATAGGGTTTTTGAAGTCGGTATTTAATTTTTTTTTTTATATTGAATATCATATCATTCAAGTGATTTACTATATTAAGTAACAAACAATAGCATAATACCAATTGCTCATCACCCTTTACAAAAAAATTCTATCCAATGTGCTTGGACGTCAGTCGTTGAGAAGTTCTCCTGGTTCTTCACCACCAGTACTATTTTACCACATGCGTCTTCATGAGCATAAGTTGCTTCCCAACCTTATACAGAAATCTAATCGCCACCCGTGAAATACTTATTATTGAGGAGTTCCGGTGATCATCCGTGGTCTTCATAATTAGGTCAACCACTAAATAATGTTTATGAAACGCAACTGCTTGAGTTATTACAGAAAATATCAATAATTCGCGTGTCTATAATATTCGAAGAGTTCCTTCGATTCATCATGGATCCTCTCATCAGACCTCGACTTTGATCACAACGAGACCAAATTGCAGAAATACCGTATCGATTAAAAAAGCATCATGGAAATAAAAAAAATATATATATACCTACGCGTCGAATTGAGACCCGGTTTCGTTTCTCGGTTTCGTTCGGTTTTTTGAAGTCGTTTATAAACAGGCCCTTATTTTATTTCTTAAATAAGTCGGTCACGTTTATTATTGTGTTACTTATGGATGGATATTACAGGTTGTAAGTGAAAATACTTATTTTTTTTTCTTTATGTTTTATTTATTTATTGCAGTTTAATAAATAGTGCCATGTAACCTAAAATCTAACGCATTTCGAACAATTAAATGAACAAAATCGATAAAGTTATCACAATTATACATAACTCTTGTACGAATAACATTAGCGTATTAAGTTCCACGAATAAAAACGAAATACGACAATATTATACAAGACCTTTCTATGAACTTACACTTCTAACATCTAGAAAATAACACCGCTATTCAAACGAGTGTTTCGTGCCAGCATTTAGTCGCACAAAAATAGAATTGAAGAAAAATAAGGGCCGATCCACAAAATAAATTGCGGTACTCAAATAAATCGACGACAACATTCTTTAAATTAGCCATGATTAAACACCACTTTCACAAAACATTAAAGCTTGTGGATTTTTGTCTTGATAAAAAAACCGTCGGACTAAATGAAAATTGGCAGGGTATTTACGTCAACCTCCAAAGTAAAATAAGTATTTTATAGATCATTAGTAATCAGTCATTTTTCTGCTAATTAGTGAAAGATAGGGAGCAGTAAAGTTTTCTAACTTAAGAGATTCAAATGTCGCTTAGAAGTAAAGCTCCATTTGTGTTGGTTACGCCTGGCAATCGTTCCGGTTGGCGTTGTCAGGCCAGTCGCACACATTCAGCTTCAAGTTGAACACAGTGCCCGGCTGGCACGTGAACTGCACGCCTTCCCCGTTGACACAACGCCAGTACTGAAAACAAAAACTACATTTTAAAACAGGAATTTTGCATGAGTGAGTTATATATAAGGCCGAGTCAAAGGCGAAGACTTCTAATACGTCCAAGATTATTTTCTTCCGAATTTATGCACAGTGCAAAATAACTAATTAACATTATTTCTATTTCAAACCATATAATTTTATAAACAAATACAGCCCTGCCGCCCTAACATTAATGACACAAAGATAAATTAAACTCGTTTATTTCTGTGACTATCTCTTCATCGGCACTAGTGTGAGAGAGACACACTTAGAGATAAGACGGTATATCTTATCTTTGTGTCATTCATGTTAGGGCCGCTCTGTCTGATTGGTTTCTTGGACTTAGTCCAGGAAACTAAATTCATCGTCAGCTTCATACAAGCGCATACAAGAAATTGCAACATTGGGGTTTCATGTTAGAACCAAATTGCAGTGTGGTGAAAAACATTATCTCTTCTTCTTTATATAACCTGAATAAACGCAAATGTCACAAATGTATAGTAAATGTTGACTGACAAGATTATTATTGTGAAAAACAGGCTTTTCAAGTCAGTCGCTTCATTCATTCATCATCCATCATTCATTTTCTAAAACGAATTATTGTTACGATACATACCTTATCACATTTCTTTTTATCAGGAATGTAGTCGTCTTCATCATCGCACACGCTGTGGTTGTCAACTTCGTTGTCCTGAAAGCAAAATATATGTTAATGATTTTCAAGGAATATTTATCGGTCTTTACAAGAACTCATTCGTCCCAATATGCCATTTTAAATACGCATAATATAATGCAAATGAATTATTTCCTCTAATTTATTTATATCTAAAACATCTTAATAAGTGACAATGTATTAAGTACCGTAGGTGGCTCTTCAACATCAGGTTTCTCCGGTACCACAGCGATCGGGGCTTCAGGTTCCCAAGCGGCCTCCGTCGTGGTGGTGGTGGGTGCCACAGTAGTGGGCTTCGGGGGCCTCGCGGTCACTATGGGCTTAGCGGTGGTGAGCGGGGCTGGAGTGGGCTTGGAAGTTGTCGGGTTAGGAGTTGTGGGAATCGGGGCACCTTCTGATGGATTAGCTGATGTGGAAGGAGGACGAGCCCATTCCGGCTAAAAAGAATATGATTTAGTCTTTATAATGAGGATAATTGTCCATAAGCTGTATTTGGTCTTATACATTTGGATATTATAAAATGTTTAGTGTCCTACCTTATTAGTCCACCATTCTTTACTATCAAATATACTTTTTTGACTATTTTGTAGGCTTACCGTAGGAGTTGTGTGTCCAGTGCGAGGAGGAGGCACAGTGTAAGAGCTCATGTGCTTATGCAGCAACTTCGTCAAAGGATTCTCATCTCCACAAAGCCCTCTGAAATCATCCATGTCAATCGCCCAGGTCATGGCTCCTAGGTATCCCTTCTGCTTGATCCAGTTCATCTTGATCTCTACACTTTGAGCGTCTTCGTAACCGACCCACTGAGTTCCCTTGTACGCATACGGGCATTTTCCAGCGTCATCCCACTTCTTAGTCCAGCCTGAATCTTTCTTATCTACTTCAGTGCAAATCTATAAAAAAACAGATTTATTGGAATAGACTGAATAAAGTGCGGTAGCCTAGTGGTTAGAAGACGCGCGGCCTCTTGCGCAGAGGCAAATGGGGATTTAAATTCCGGCTCGCACCTCTGAGAGTTCTGGATCTCATGCGCAGAATGACTTGCATACATCTCCTGCGAAGTAATTCAAATCTGCACTAGTGCCGCTTGGGGACTACTGCCCAGTCCAGACGTGTGCCCAGTAGTGGGGCGTCTATATGCTGATAATGATGATGATGGTTATGCTAGACTGATTTGCGAGCTCAACAATTCAGGTCAATATGGACTATGGAGTAAAATGTTACTGCTAAACTATTTATTCATTCTACTTGTCATGTTCCACGAAAGTTACCTCATAGTAAGCCCAGAAGCCAGTAGCGTTGGTGTACGGAGCAGGGTCGCCGCCGCCCGCCTCCTTGTTGATGTACGTGCCCAGGTTGTAGTTATTGTTGCCATTGGCAAGCGTAAACGAACGCCCGTAGAACGGAATACCAACCACCAACTTGTTGGATGGACAGCCTTTCTCCTCCCACAGGTTTAAACCGTCGTTCTGAAATAATGCAAAAGTTTGAAGCGAAGTAATTAAGTTCGACCGCTCGCCGCGCACGAGCGGTCGAACTTAATTAGTGCAGGGTAGGGGCGAGGATACTCGTGAGAAGAGTTATGCAGATAGTGGGTGAAAGGCAGGCTTAGACCGTCGTACCGAAATATAGGCGAACTACTTAAATAAGACCGCTCCTGTCCAGTGCGGGAAGGAGCGAGAAGACTCATGAGAAAAGTTGCGCAGGGAGTGGGTAGGCGTCCGCGAACTACTCATGATCGAAAACTATGTTTATTTTAAACCAATGTTTTTATAAGTAAATGGTGCCCTATTCCGATAAAGTCTAAATGTACCTACATTGTTTTCACTGATCAACCCACGCGTCTGGCTATAAATGGAATGGTTGGCGTCATATCAGTTTTCGTGTGTATTTAAGCAGGGTATATGTAATTAAAAATATATATATTATTTATAATAATCACAACTCATGAACAAGATCACAGTCATGTCTATATCTTACAAACTTGCAAGAGTTTCGTGTACCTATCATAGGGAAATTAAACAGTTAGAAACTATTATTAATTCCCAAAATTACCTCGTTGTTAATAATAACTGTTTTTTTTTTTCATTTATATTCAATGTACACTACACTTAAACTCACCACATTGAGTTTCTCGTACGCCCATTGGTCGTGTGGGCGCTTGTATAAGGGAGAGTGCACGTCGGCGAACCCGGCCCAATTCCCGCGCAAGTCGTACGACATCACGTGGATCGCGTCCAGTTCGCTACAAAGAAAACGTAATTTAATGGTAAAGGATTGCTCCCGCACAGCGAACAATGACTTTCTTCGCCATTCCTTAAACCTTTGTCACAAAAATATCTCCTCAAATGAAGTCCCCAATAACTCAAACGAACTCTTGAATGGAATGGAAGGAGAATGGATCTTTTACGACATGGATTCAAACAGACACGACACCATTAAACTTGGGTGGATGAGATTCAGTTTCTCGTTCCTGTGCATATAGAATTGATACACACTTAGCATTAATTTTGAGCTTTGCCGTTATAATTATTTTATCTTGGTCATTGAATACGTCCTGAGATTCAACCTTACCGGCACAAATCTGGTACATGGTACCCCTCCATGAGCCTGAAGTTCGCTAGCGGCACGGCGGCAGTCAGCTCCCAACCCTTGCCAGCTCGGATGAAAGCTCTCTTCAGCTCCTGCACCAGGTACAGGAATCGGTCCTTGTCGGAGAAGGAGCCGCCGCGGTCCGCGGCCCCGGGGTACTCCCAGTCCAGGTCTAGCCCGTCGAAGTCATGTTTGTGAAGGAAATCTAAAAGTATGAGAAATAATAAATAAATAAAGATCAATGGCCTCAATGGTTTCGTTGTCTCGGCCTCTCGGGTCCGTGAACAAGGACACAAGCGACCAGTACCGTTACCATGAGTTTACGCAAACCGTTCTCGTTATCGAAAACTATCGCTCAGTCCCTTTTACTTGTATCGGCAACAAGCGGTATTTCCGATAGATTTCGATAACGAGAACGGTTGGCGTAAACTCATGGTAAGGGTGCTGAACCCACAAGTTTAGTCGCTTTTCTTAACAATTACAAATAAACGTGTTTCTGCTGTATGGGCGTGATGTAATGGTGTTATTAATTAGAGACCCATGAGTTAAACAAATTACGACATAGAACTGTTTAAAGAGGATTTCGGACGTAACTTCACGATTTTTTTCTATAGTATCGATTTCATCAAATCGTGTTTCGGAAATAGTTAAGTTTTCATAATATTAAGAATATGAACATATTATATTTTTTGAGTTTTGCCAGATCAAATAGGTTTCAGTTTTGAAGAAATACTTTTATTTTATATTTTCCTTTCCTTTCTTAAAACTTGTAACGTAGAATTCAAATGTGTATAATTTCTTTGTTAGAGAATACTTTATCAAACAAATAAATATATTATTCATAGTTTCATGCAACCCCATGAGTCAATTTTAATATTCTGATGTTCTCGCAACATTGATATTTTCCCCTTTTTGATCCGCGTGAAAGTCAACAAAAAACGTAATAAAACGGATAAACAGGCTATTTCGATGTAAATCTTATTTGAAAACGTCAAAAGATACGGATTGTCTGCGTGTGTAGACCGAAGCTTATTCCGAGTATGATATATCTGGGAAATATGTCATTCATGTGAATCGACTGAAAGCAAACGGGCTAACGTAAGAACAATATAAAAAATTCCGCTGTGGAGCAATCGTGATGAGAATATCTACGTATATTTTTAATCACGGAAGGCTCGCCCACTTCCTATTATTCAAATGTGTTTATATATGAAAAGCAGAAGGATCCTATGCTCGATTAAATATTCATTTTAACGAGATATTTGCTTTAACTTCCAATGTATGTAGTATTCTTGTGTTGATATTATTTCAAGCTGTATCTAGGAACATTATAAACACAACAAACTATAAAGGCTTGTACATACAGAAACGCGGAAGCGGGCAAGCGTAAGCAGTGTCACAGGAATTGAAATGGAATCTTTCACATCAATCCGCGCGGCTATTGCGCGGCAGCCGCACGAGCACTGATG
Organism: Tortricodes alternella; assembly: GCA_947859335.1. Classification (NCBI taxonomy): domain Eukaryota; kingdom Metazoa; phylum Arthropoda; class Insecta; order Lepidoptera; family Tortricidae; genus Tortricodes; species Tortricodes alternella. Next base: position 6,795,269 of record OX401987.1, on the reverse strand, counting down.
TGAATGCTTCCATTTTAGTTCCTGTGACACTGCCTACGCGAACCCGCTTCCGACCCGCTCGGCTTCCGTTCCGCGTTTCGATGTGTCTGTCTCTAGAATACACGTGTATCTTCTTTTACATATTATTTAACGCGAACTGACGCAGACTACATTATTGATGAAATTCTCCCTTCAACAATCTTTAATAGATGTTAAATGAAAAACCTAGACATAGATATTAGGTTTTATCAAACAAAATTAACGTGTCACAATGACAAGGTATACAAAGAGTCGGAACTACGACATTCTCCCCGGCCAAATATAATCCAAGAGAAATTTAGGCGGATTGCGAATCCTGCTAGACCTTCTGGGTTCAGCACTTTCATGAACGTCATGATCATTGCGCTGGTCTTCAAGGGGAGGCGCAGGCTCGACTTCATGTGCTTCTGAATAGTCTTGAGGGAGTGAGGCAGTGTCTTGGGAGAGGAGACTCACTTCGGGAGATGCAGCGTCTGCAGCATCTTGAAAGTCATTACTCTCCTGTTCAGCTCGGATATCTTCTCCTTGTTCACCAATCGGAGCCAAACACCGATTAGACACAGTAGTCTCGCGGCCATCAGATAGGCGCACATACGAGTAATCTGGATTAGAATGCAGTAGTTCGACCTCCTCTGTTATTGGTTGATATTTATTCTTGCGATTGAATCGTTTCATTAAAACTTGTCCTGAGTTTGTAAGCCACGTTGGAATGGAGTCACCATTCGTAGATTTACGTGAATGGACGAACATTCTCTCGTGGGGAGTACAATTCGTACTTGTACACAAAAGGGAACGTATCGAATGCAACGCTTGGGGTAACACTTCCTCCCATCGTTCTATTGCCAAATTCTTAGTTCTAAGTGCAAGCTGTATAGTCTTCCACAACGTGGAGTTAAGTCTCTCGACTTGTCCGTTGCCTTGCGGGTTATACGCCGTAGTGCGGCTTGTGGCAACGCCTCGTGAATGCAGGAATTCTTTGACATCTGCACATAGAAAAGATGTACCACGATCCGAGTGAATATAAGCAGGCATGCCAAACATATTGAAAAGACTATTAAGGTTTTTAATAACCGTGCTGGCGCTCATATCGGAACATGGAAATGCGAATGGAAACCTAGAGTACTCGTCAATGACTGTCAGTATATACTTATTATTAGTGTTCGATGGAACGGGTCCTTTAAAGTCAATACTGAGCCTTTCAAAAGGAGCGATAGCTTTAATTAATCTAGGCTGTGTGCCAGGACTCAGCTTAAAGAACCGTGGTTTAATTTCAGCGCACGTGCGACACGAATTAATCATATTTCGGATGTCTTCGATAGAGTATGGTAAATTCTTGGATCTTGTCCAATGTGCCATTCTAGTTATGCCTGGATGACAAAGGGCTTCATGAAGCGAAAAAAGTTTAGTTAAGCGTGATTCTAGTGTAGCACAAACCCGGGATAACGCATCTGCAACGTAGTTTTCTTTGCCCGGTCTATATACAATGTCATATTTGTAAGATGCCAGTTCTAGGCGCCACCTTTGAATTTTTTCATTTTTAATTTTGCTTGCGTGCTTTGTGTCAAACATAAATGACACTGACCTCTGGTCTGTTATCAATCTAAAGGGGCGGCCGATCAGAAAATGCCGCCATTTCTTTAATGACTCTACGATGGCGTAGGCTTCTTTTTCAATCGCTGAATGATTTTGCTCACTATGATTCAGAGTTCTCGAGTAAAATGCGACAGGCCTGTTTGCTTGCGAGAGAGTCGCTGCTATAGAATGCTCAGACGCGTCTGTTTCTACAGTGAAAGGTATATTTTCATCAATTGCATGTACGCACGACTTCAATATGCAGGATTTTAACTCTTCGAAATGTGTTATTAAATTATTGTTCAAGGGAAATGCTCTGTTTCTTGCGAGCTCGTGTACTTTCTCAGAGAAGTTTGGTATCCATTTAGAGTAGTGTGCGAACATTCCTAACGCTCTCCTCATGCTGGGTATGTCAAGTGGAGGAGGTAATTCGATTAAGGGTTTCAGTCGGTCGCTGTCTGGTTGAATGGTGTTATTAACAATATCATAGCCTAGAATTTTAATTGAGTCTTTTGAAAATATGGATTTCGATTTGTTAAGGGTTAAGCTATATTTTTCAGCAGCAGTCAGAAATCTCTGTAAATTATGATCATGCTCTTCCTGTGTTTTACCACATATGGTAATGTCATCGAGATAAGCGAAGGTTCCTTCCAATTTCTCCTTGCGAATGACCCAATCGACAGTTCGTTGGAAACTGGAAACGCCATTGGTAACACCAAATGGAATGCGGCGAAACTGATAAAGATTTCCAGCGGCTTCAAATGCCGTGTATTGTCGTTCTTTTTCTAAAATAGGCACTTGATGGTACGCACTTTGTAGGTCAATAGCGCTAAAGAAGTTGAATTTTGATATTTTAGACACCAACTCTTCGATATTTGGTAGCGGATACGCATCCAATTCTGTGTATTTATTGATAGTCAGCGAATAGTCAATAACAAGACGTTTCTTGTGATTTGCGTTCTTGGTTATAAGCACTTGTGCTCGCCACGGGGACCTGCTCTCTTCAATTATTCCTTCAGTGAGAAGTTTTTTGATCTCATCCTCGATAAATTTTCTGTCTTCGTCGCTATGTCTCCGGGACTTTATCGCAATTGGTTTACAGTGAGGAGTGACGTTTGCAAATAGCGGAACAGCAGGAACAGATGCTTCGGCAACGTTACACACTACTAGCGGTTCTTTTGGGCCTCCAAACGCAAACTCTAAAGTGCTGTGGTTCTCAAGTACATCATGTCCCATTATCATGTCGGAGCACAAGTTTTTAACAATCAGTAAATTGATGCCGTCGTAAGTGTGATTGCCTATTTTCAAAGTTTGAGTAGTTTGTCCCTCCACCTGGGACGTATGACTCAGTGAGGCCATCGTAATTATTTGACTGCTAGGCTTTTTCTTCAGATTGCACAGCTTATAAAAATCATAATTGATGAAACTGGAGGAACTGCCAGTATCTATGAGAGCCTCTGCTTTGATCCCTTTTAAGAAAGCAGGAACTATTGTCTTTCTCAAAGATGAAGGCGACGCGGCTATAATACAGGCGTTGATCTCACCGGTAGTTTGAGCAGCGCTCATTGAGTTTTTACTGCGGCACACATTGGCGAAGTGGCCTGTCTTTCCGCACAGCTGGCAGATCGCCTCTGAGGCAGGACACTCCTTGCGAGGGTGAACACGCCCGCCACAAAAGAAACATTTTCGTTTTCTGAACGTTACAGCCACCGCTTCAGTCGCTTCCTTAGGAAAATTTTGAGTAACATCGACCACTTCTTGACGAACAGCGTTAACTGACAAGTTATTATATTGCTGGGAATTTGCTTCAGCCATTTCTAAAGAAACTGCTTGGTTATAGGCTTCATCTAATGTTAGGGTAAGGTTTTCTAGCAATCTTTGTCGTATTTTATTAGAAGTAATGCCAGATATGAATGCATCACGAATATTATCGTTTCTATTAGTTTCAGCGTCTACTTTTTCAAAATCACAGTCTTTAGATAATTGCTTCAATGCTTGCAAATAGTTATCTACCGTCTCGTGGCTGTATTGTTTCCGCGTAGCGAGAACATGACGAGCGTACAGAATATTCCTTGGTTTGATATACAACTTGTCTAGCAGCTTCATGGCATCGTCGAACGTGGCGCATTCGGCTACGTATGTATAAACAATAGGGGATACGTGATTAATAAGTAGGCTAAGTTTAACCTGATCTGACGGGGGTGATTCCTGGGACGCTATGAAGTTATTAAATGTTGTTTTGCAGTGTTCCCATTCCTTGGGGCTGGTGTTTTGGTTTGGGTCCACGTCAAATCTTTCGGGACGGAGATATTTGTCCATTTTGTTTGATAAATTGTTAAATGAAAAACCTAGACATAGATATTAGGTTTTATCAAACAAAATTAACGTGTCACAATGACAAGGTATACAAAGAGTCGGAACTACGACAATAGACAACAACCCTTAGTTGTTTGTATAATAGGTTTAATATCATACCCTAATAATCCTATTTGATCCTCTCTCTATTAAGAAACCGGACGCAAAGCTAAATGTGTATCAATATTTACAACATTTATTTAAATCTTTTATGTCATCCACGACGTCACGACACGTACCTATCTATTTTTTTTAAAGCCTTGGCCGAGGGCCATAGTTATCTATGAAAATAAATGAAGGATAACTTTAGCAAACACCTATAGGTATCTTTATGCAACTTCGAGTGAAATACTTACTACGTGGCAAAAGTTATCACGTTTCATTTATTTTCCTCGAAAATTATAAATACTTATCCGAAACTTGCCAACCCAAAAATCCAAAACAATTAACGCTGAGAATAATGGAATAACCTTTGCAAGATCGTATTTATCGCAGCCGAAGATTGCACACAGACACACACAGATAGGAGCTTGCGAAAGTTATTCCTTATTGTATTTCATAGGCAGGTTTTAAATGGCTACCCGGTTATTAAAAGCTATATTATTTAAATTTTTAGATTTCCGTACTTAAAAGTACGGTATATTTTTCATAGGTAAGTACCCTTGGTCCGCGACTCGGACTCTCACATGACCGGTTTTATTTTATTTTAAAGGCGGTGCCTAAAATTTGCCTCAACTAAAAGTTGTGCATGTATAATATTGTAAGTTATCTTACCAACAACACTGCGGACGAACGACATCCTAGAGCTGTATTGCGCCACCATACGGGAGTACTTCGAACCGCCCTCCGCCCAACCTCCAACTGCCACCATAAACTTCACGCCGGGATGGGACGCCCGAAGCGACGTGAAGTTGCGGAAACCGCTCTTGTCTATGTCCAACTGAAAAAAAAAATGGAATCTTGCTTAGAGTATACAATAATAATAGAGTAAACGTTGATACCATCAAACCATGCCGCCTAAAACGTCAACTACAGGCCACACGGATTCATACAAAACACATGCGCATTTGTTTGGCCTGTAAGGTACTAATTTATATTGGCTATTTAGTGTTTATGTGTGACAGCATTATCATAATCTTCTTAATTTGGTCATACTGTCACTAGCTGACGTAAGGCGAAAAGACATAATTGAAATCGACGTAACTAATAAAATACAGCCATCTTGTTTTTCATTAGGGCGCTGATGTTTGCGGGAGCAGCGTAGCATTACAGTCGTAGGTTCAATTAATTTACAGCGTATCTTTTACTTCTATAATCTAAGGTCTTGAACATTATAGCGATACAATGGAAGTTACAAGATGCAGCCATGTCTTCCACCGCTCATGTTTGATGCACTTTTACCACTTAATTTCCTTTTACAAACAGTAAAAGGAAATTAAGTGGTAAAAGTTCTCACCACCCCTGATGATGCCCTGTTTGGGCATCGTTTTGAGTTTCTCAATGATTGCATCAAACATGAGCGGTGGAAGACATGGCCGCATCTTGTAACTTCCATTGTATCGCTATAATGTTCAAGACATATTGCGCATACATATTGAGCTGAATTATTGTTACACCTTTTTCGTTTAGCCCGGTTTATTTACGGGATGAGCCAATACGAAGAAAACATTAGAAATTACAATCCAAGCCGCATATTGAGTTATGAGTTATTTATAAATATATTTTGAGGAAAGTTTTAATTTTTTCATAGCGGTTATATTATATGATTTGCTACTGTTTAACATTGATTTGATTATTATTCTCGTAATAAATTCTCCAAAAAGCCCATGACGCGGTCATCCCTCTGACTGCGCTGTCATTACTAGTGCTTACTCCGAAACTTTGTGATATTATTCCTAGCATAAAATAAGAATCAAATTACACTAGTGGCTCCGTGAGCTGTAGACCTTGCGACAAACTTAACTTTGCAGTTGGAAATCTGTTATTTTCATATACATCGATATAGGTCGGATCAGTTAACCAATACCGCAAATAAGTTTGTAATTGCAAAACCCGCCATATTTCCGCCATTTTGAAAAGTTTCGAAAAACTGAATCGACAATAAAATTCTATATAATTATCAAACCTGCTCACAAAATTTCACGAGAATCGGTTGAGAACTGCGACCTGTAGACGAGAACAAATGGACATCCGCCGGACATACGAAAGCATTTTTGCCCAAGCTGAAACGGAGACGCTTCGCTCGCTTCGCTCGCTCGGTCGATTAAAATCTAAGCAGAAACGTGTATTTATAACTTTCGCCGACCTTATTGCTGCATAAAACCCAACAGTTCATAAATGCTTTGTAGCTGCATTAGCATTAGTAGGTTCAATTAATATACAGCGTATCTTTTACTCTATTTTATAATCTAAGAAATCTTGTAAAATATCGTCAGTAGTGTCCGCTCGAGAATAGTGTCCAAACAGGCACATAGGTTTTATATATGGCAGCCACTAACTCTACGTTGAGCGAACGCGGTGCACTTTAGAGAATTACACAGCGTCTGCTTGAAAAGTTTCCAAGGCCGGGTTTGATTTTGGAGTGTTTCGGCTCTACGATCAAAGACATGTTTCAGATATTGTTGTTTTTAAATTACGCAGACATCTTTCTATACACGTCTTAATCCATATACTATACGGTATGTCAAAAGAGATAAACCAACTTATAAACAGGAATCGAAAGTTGTATACTATTTTAACAGTCTTATCACAGATCAGTTACTCTTTGGTTGTATGTATTTTCGTAAAGAATCTTCACATTTTCAAGGAAAAAGCACTACTAATATCTTTGAGTAATTATGAATACTAGAGTGGACGCCTCAACTTGATTTTTTGTAAAGCCTGTTGAGGCCAAAATGGCACAAGCGCCTATAAGAAAACGATCACCGCCGGACGCGGCGCGCATGCCCGCTCCGTCATACATAAACTACTCGCTGTCATTTTTTGAGTCGGTTCTAGTGTAATGTAATACTTCAATGAAAAATATTTTTCATTTTTAAATTTGCCATCTTACTGCCACCTGTCGCGTGCGACATCAACTTACTAAAACCGGTCGTAAACGTCAAACAAAAGCATAGTCGGTATGAGAGTGCGGTCCGAATAACACTCACGGAGATCAAACCATTAAGGTGGTCCGCGTGATTCGGAACGCAACCGACCAATGTAACATCATACGTATAGTGACTGGTGTTTAAAGTCACGTGACTTAGAAGTAAACATTGAAGCTTTTAAGTTATTAAATTCTATACAATCTTCATTTATTTGTGCATAAATCCTGTTTTATATTGAGGGTTAAGCTACCGTTCCATAGAAATATATTAGTATTTGTTACCAAGTATAATCAAGTAAGTAGCCAATTATACAATGCATGTCAGTGTTACATTATTCAGACCAACGTTTACTATCGTAGTCTGAAAGTCGTTCACTGAAAAGACTTGTGACACTGCTCAAAGTCTATAAAAATGTGTCAATTCGAAACGCGATCTTATAAAATTCTAGATGAAGTAGTAGTCAAATGGCTTCAGTGGTTTATTGCAGTCACAGCGAAATGTCTTAGATTAGGACTGATTTTGACCGGAATAATAATACAGTGATGTGGTAGTAATAATATCGAGTTAACGCTTAAGAGGGCGCCGATCGTCCAGTGGCGCCCTCATCACTGTTATTGTGTTTTCTATTAAAGGAAAGTATTTTATTAAAATTGAAGCCGTATTAGTAGTTTATGCAACGGTTGCATAATGATAGGCCTTAAAACACTAGTGCGGTTTTCATGAAACGAGCCGACAGGCGAGTTTCATAATAAGATCGCACGTGTGTTTTAAGGCCAAATTATGCAGAGTTGCATACATAACTTTATCTACACACATATTATAAATCCTCCATGATGGGTTCAGAAACAATATTTTCTGGCAACAAGTTATTTGTTGCAATCGTGGCTGCATATTTCCGATATCCGGCGCATTTTCACATCACACACACTCCGAGAAGACTACTTACTATTCATATTTTCAACTAAAATGTAAATTACAAACAACTTTTTCTATTCAATTCAACAAAATTCTACTTTCGTTCAGCAAAACGTCAACATAATGGCGGCGAATCGATCCTCCGTCAAGACCACTTTTGTTTTAAATCATAGACAAACAGGAGGAACAAAAGGATGAAGTCTCTATTCTCACGTCACTCGAGATCAAATATTGTGCAGTTTTCTATTAAAAAATCATACTGAATTGACGTTTCGTATCAATAACTGTTTTATTATCTATGGATACTAGAATAGAGACCCACTTGAGTTTTGACAGCTGTTCCAAATTTAATCTCATTTCTTTACTAAAAACGATAAAGATGTCATGTTATTTCTTTATCGCAGCACTGGTTTTTCCTAATTGGTTGTCAAAATGGTGGGCATTTCCTACGGTTTTTGATTAACCAATGGAGGTTTTATGATATGGGTGTAGATAAAAGTTGTTACGCAACTTAATACACAACGTATATGCTATGTAATATAGCTTTGCAAAGTATAACCATCATCTAATCAATTTAACAGAAAAAAGCGGCCACTATTTTCTATTAAATTGATTAGATGATGGTTATACTTTGCAAAGCTATATAACATAGCATATACGTTGTGTATTAAGTTGCGTAACAACTTATACGGCTTCAATTTTAATAAAATACTTTCCTTTAATAGAAAACACAATAACAGTGATGAGGGCGCCACTGGACGGTCGGCGCCCTCTTAAACTATCAATAATGTATTGAAATGTAAGCATTAATAAATTCAAATTAGGAGAGGCCTCTGTCCAGCAGTGGACCAATATACATAGGCTAACGATGACGATGAGACCGTTTAAGACGAACTTCACGCACTTTGTAAATACGAATGAAAACAGAGTCGGATGACTGTCAAGTCAATTAAATTTAAAATTAAAGCAATTTTAAAGTCAGGTTTACCTCAGGGTCAATGACGAGAACTTGGTGCGTGTCCTCAGTGACGCCGATGAACGAGTAAATAATGTGTGTACACATGTTGACGGGGATGTCTTCGATACCGTAGCGACCGACGCCAGGCCGGTACACCGCCCAGTTGCTGAAGTAGCATACGATGCGCGCTCTGCCATCCGCTGTAAATACCTCGTTAAATTAGCCACAAATCCTACAATACTCGTACCAGCTTCATGGAATTCTAAGCATATAAGATTTCGTCCGCGAGGAATTCGTTTATCACGCGCAGCACCATCTACCGAGGAGTAGTATTTCTTATATTTCCTGTATTAATAAAGATTCCTGAAAATTCTTCCAGAATATCGGGATAAAAAGTATCCTACATCTCTATGTACATCTACATCTCTGTTAAGACCGTGAAATCGGGAAAAAACAAACAAACAAACAAATATTTTTTCGCATTTATAATATAAGTATGAACTAGTGAACCCGCCACAGCTTCGCCCGCGGTGTTTTCCATACAATCTTTATCACTTCAGGGATGGAATTTCAAAAACTGCCTCCTTAGTGCACCTGTAGGGTACTCGGGGAATGTTTCCTTCAAACCTATAGGACCACCCGTTTAGGCTGTGCGTTGTCTATAAGTGAGTCACGGTACTGTTTTATATGTATTGATGATTAACAGACGATCTAATTTGGTATGGGCTACAATTGGGTTATTGCAAACTAGTTAATAACGTTAATTTGTCCTTTAAGAACACTATAAGCTTGTTCTAACCAATACCGTATATTTATAGTTGAACATTGTCATAAACATTACAGGCTTAAGAATCATATAAAATAAGTTCGGTTTCCACTGTGTTTTATAAGCCAGTCATGTGCACGACATGCAAATTCTCTCGTATGCTATAATATATTATATTCTTTCGTCTTTACGTACGCATTGGTGTAAACAATCTCATAAAAATTCCTTTTGCTGGGTTCATATAAACTCCATCGTCATAATGTAGCCATATACTTTTTAGGGTTCCGTAGCCAAATGGCAAAAAACTGAACCCTTATAGATTCGTCATGTCTGTCTGTCTGTCTGTCTTTCCGTCTGTCTGTCTGTCTGTCCATCCGTAGCCACTTTTTCCGAAACTATAAGAACTACGCTGTTGAAACTTGGTAAGTAGATGTAATGTGAACCGCATTAAGATTTTTACACAAAAATAGAAAAAAAAATGAATTTTTGGGGTTCCCCATACTTAGAACTGAAACTCAAAAAAAAAAATCATCACACCTATACGTGTGGGGTATCTATGGATAGGTCTTCAAAAATGGTTCAATGAGGTTTCTTATATCATTTTTTTCTCAACTGAATAGTTTGCGCGAGAGACACTTCCGAAGTAGTAAGATGTAACCCCCACCCCCCCCTCTGTAACTTCTAAAATACGAGAATGATAAAACTAAAAAAAATATATGATGTACATTACCATGTAAACTTCCACCGAAAATTGGTTTGAACGAGATCTAGTAAGTAGTCTTTTTTAAAACGTCATAAATCACGGAACCCTTCATGGGCAAGTCCGACTCGCACTTGGCCGCTTTTTTTAGATATTTTTCCTTTGTACAATAAGATAAGGCATTCCTACCTTTTCGACAGCCGTCTTGCATTAGGATTATTTTTCTGTCTCGCTTTTGACATGGAAGGAATTGTGTAAGCGTACATTACAACAGGATGCAACAAAGAGAAATCAAAATTATTGACTGGAAGCCTTTTTGGTGTATACAGAGCGCTTAGCACACTAATTTTTATCGCGCACATAAAGCAACTGTCACTTTTTAACTAATATGCGGGTGCGAAAGGGTCGTATGCTTTATGTGCGCGATAAAAATTAGTGTGCTAAGCCCTCAGGGGTCGCTTCATAGTCGTTTATGACGTGCTTTGATAGTATTTTGTTGCGTTCACGATTTGTCATGAAAAGAAAAACTAAATCGAGCCTCATATTGTCTCGATTACCAATAAAAACGTGTTTGGGTTTTAAAAATATCTAATGGCCCATTATAAAGACATGGGTTAAAGGGCTGGTCGCCCAATAAACAATTTGTAGGTACCTGGAGAGTATTATGATATGAGAGTTATCGCCGACGCGTCGTCGTTTCACTAAGCCTAATTTAAGGAAACGTACCCGTCCCGTATAAAAATGTATAAAAAGAATATGGATATCTGCTGCAAAATGGACAAATGAAAAATTGCACTATGTGGGAAGTTGGGAAATTTAATAAATTGGCAAATTCTAGAAGTGACTGATTAAGAAAATTACAATTTGATAATTCGTCCAAAAAAGAAAATAGAATGTATAAATTGGGCAATTAAGAACTTGACGAACTACGATGTTGACAAAACAATGATTCGCCTATTTACGAAATGGACGTTTCAGGTAGAGGTTCGAAGTTGACGAACTACGAAGGTGACAAATTATAGTGATGACGAATTAAGAAGTTGACTAACATTTTATCAACGGATTGAATATTGGGAACGGGCGTTATTCTGGTCAACGAAGAGTAAGCTGCAAAAAAATTCACCCATGCGTCAAATTTTGCATTATAATTAGCTAGTGTTATACATGTATAACATTACACAACCAGAATAACGCCCGTTCCCAATATTCAATCCGTTGATAAAATGTTAGTCAACTTCTTAATTCGTCATGACTATAATTTGTCACCTTCGTAGTTCGTCAACTTCGAACCTCTACCTGAAATTTGACGCATGGGTGAATTTTTTTGCAGCTTACTCTTCGTTGACCAGAATAACGCCCGTTCTCAATATTCAATCCGTTGATAAAATGTTAGTCAACTTCTTAATTCGTCATGACTATAATTTGTCACCTTTACCAGCGCCGAGATTTCTCATCTCGCTCTTACGCATTACGCGTCTTGCGGAAGAGTGGGATGAGAAATCTCGCTTACGAGCCGCTACAACATCACTTAGCGTTCCCGAATAGAGGCGCTGATGTGCTACGTCTGAATTATTTAATAAATTGTATGGGTCCAATTCGAAACGAAGTTCGCTAATTTAGAAGTCGATAAATGTAAATGTTAATTTTGTAATAATAAATAAATAAATAAAAATAAATAAATAAACTTAAAATAAGAAATGTCAAATTCGACTTTGACAGCTTCGTGCTATACAAGATCGCGTTTCTTATTTTATGTTTAAGGAATTTTACTTTCTTTTTTAGGGTTCCGAACCTCAAAAGGATAACAAGGACCCTTATAGGATCACTTTTTTGTCCATCTGTCTATCTGTCTGTCTGTCCGTCTGTCTGTCCGTCTGTCTGTGCGTCAAGACCTTTTTATTAAGAACGCGTATCAATTTGAAATTAATATCAAATAGTCAGGTCTGCAATCTCCTAGCGCTGTGAAAAAATCAACCTTCTAAGTCACCACAATCAAAAGACACGGCTCTTTATGCCACATATTTTGATACACGCAAGGGAATCAAAACCTATAGGATACTTCCCGTTGACTTAGAATCATGAAATTTGGCAAGAAGCAATGTCTTATAGCAAAAGTAAAGGAAAAAGTCCGAAAACTGGAAATTTGTAGCTACATCACTAAAAAAAATTGTTTAACGGAATAACCTTCGTCTTTGAATTTCTTGTCTTATTTCATAGTTAGGTTGTTAAATGGTTACCCGGTTGTTAAAAGCTATTTTTTTTAGTTTTAAAGTTCCGTACCTACAAAGTACTGTCTGTTTTTCATAGGTAAGCACGGGACCCTCGATGCGCGAGTCAGAGTCGCACTTGACCGGCTTTTTTATAACATAATGGAAATTACAAAACGTGCTCAAAAACAAATTTGTAAGCAATCTAGGCCTTGACTTGTAATGGATAAATAGCTGTGTTAAGTGACATCAATTATTTATAAAGAATTTGATTGTACAGATATGTGTGGAATTAATAAGATTACTACTTACATTCTGCTGCAGCCATTGTGACCGCCAAGAAGGCCAACGTCGCTACGATCGCTCGCATCTTGCACCTGAAAATAAATTAAAAGTATATAGATAAATAGTAGATTATATCACAAGGGAGCAAAATTATACATTAACGGCGAGGGATTCAAGCATTATCGCCCAAAACGAAAATAATTTTGCTACCGAGTGACACATACTGCGTTTCACTACACCTTTGAGGAAAATACTTTTTTATAAGACAAGTTTTATTATGAATAATTATTTTATCTACACCCATATCATAAAACCTCCATAGTGTAATCAGAAACCGTAGGAAATGACCACCATTTTGACAACCAATTAGGAAAAACCAGTGCTGCAATGTTATTCCCGTATCGTTTTAAGTATAGAAATGAGATTAAATTTGGAACAGCTGTCAAAACTCAAGTGGGTCTCTATTCTAGTATCCATAGATATTAAAACAGTTATTGATACGAAACGTCAATTCAGTATGTTTTTTTAATATAAACTGCACAACATTTGATCTCGAGTGACATGAGAATAGAGACTTCATTCGTTTGTCTATGATTTAAAAAAAAAATGGTCTTGACGGAGGATCGAATTGCCGCCATTATGTTGGTGTTTTGCTGAACGAAAGTAGAATTGTTGTTGAATTGAATAGAAAAAGTTGTTTGTAATTTAAATTTTAGGTGAAAATATGAATAGTAGTGTGAAAATGCGCCGGATATCGGTAATATGCAGCCACGATTGCAACAAATAACTTGTTGCCAGAAAATATTGTTTCTGAACCCATCATGGAGGATTTATAATATGTGTGTAGATAAAGTTATGTATGCAACTCTGCATAATTTGGCCTTAAAACACACGTGCGATCTTATTATGAAACTCGCTAAAAGCTCGTTTCATAAAACCGCACTAGTGTTTTAAGGCCTATCATTATGCAACCGTTGCATAAACTACTAGGTATTTAACAATTAATTATGTTAACTTCTTATTATGTATTGGTTGTCAAAACATAATAAAAATCTCTCATCGAATGATGAAAATGGAATGTATCGAAGTGTATCGATTGTATAGTACAGATCTCTAGTGCCCGTACTAACCTTTTCAACGCCAATGACGGATATATCCGTCAAGGTATACAGATATGGGGAAAAATGTCCTTCAGTAGTTTGACGTAAGGTTGAAATTCGTGTTACTTCTCAGACATTCCTGGCGTTGAAGAGGTTAATTGTTGCTCCCAAGACTGCCATCGTGCTCAGGTTGGCGTTTTCCCATATTAAAAACCTTACTTGAGTAAGTACATTTTCAGCATTGAACGCAGTCTATTAATACAAATAAGGCCCTAATCAACTGTGAAAAGAACTGAAGACATTTAAACGGTTAAACAGAAATTGATTACTTTGATCCCTCTTTTGAGGGTCAAACAAAATGATATTTTCTGAATAGGTGAAGTGAATAAACTTTTTCACTTCTCATGCTTTAAAAGTGTAAATATTTTAACGGACTAAATTATATCACTTTGTCCCTAGGGACTTAAGTTTTTTAGCATCTTTTTCCACGTGAAAAGACTAAGAAAATCATCAACAGCCTACAAAATAATATTATTTTTATTTCCCTATGCATAATTTAGTCTTATTATTGTAAATATAATTTAATTTCATCATGCATTTAAAATTGACCTTAATGGACCTATTTCTGATTAATTTTATCATTGTCCATAATGTTTAGTTGTTATTAGGGTTCCGTTCCTCAAAAGGAAAAAAGAAACCCTTATAGGATCACTCGTGTGTCTGTCTGTCTGTCTGTCTGTCTGTCCGTCTGTCACAGCCAATTTGCTCCGAAACTACTGGACCGATTGAGTTGAAATTTGTTATTCATATGTAAGTTGGTGACCGGAACACGGACGCGTGACTTAAATATATGAATTTTAAACATAGGGGCCACTTTTTGGGGGTAAACTAGAAAATTAAAAAAAAAGTTATGCTTTTTATACCGTTTGACATATCAAATCAAAGCGCTTATTGTGAGGACCTTAAATAATTTTTTTTTGAATTTTAAGTAAAATAGTTTAGAAGTTATTCAGGAAAATAGGCGAAAAATGACCATTCCCCCCCCTTATTTCCGAAACTACTTGGGCTAACATTTTGAAAAAAATAAAGAAAATAGATCTTTGCCTATAGATTACAGGAAAACCTATAAGAAGTCTATGGTATTTAAGGTAACCTAGTAAATTTCAGATAATCATGTACGGAACGGAACCCTCTCCACGCGAGTTTAACTCGCACTTGTCCGGTTTTTTAGTTATAAGATTGCTGTACCCTAGCAGGCTTCATGTTTAGATGCTCTGAATGTACCTTTTAGACCCTATGTTAGCAACATGATATGCAATAAACGAATATGAATAAAAAAAAAAACCTTTTGATTTATTTTTAGAAAACGGAACTGGAAAGCCGGCCGCAACTTGAAAACTGGTTTCGCTCTGAACTTTTATAAAAACTTGTATGCTAAATAACCTAATCAATTTGGTTTGGACCAATATCCACATGATTAAAAACATAAATTTCTTTATATTTGGCAATGACAACAAATATAAACTAGCTGTCACCAGGATTGAAAGCCGCAAACTACCTAGTAGAATTTGCATTGCATTATTCGTTGTAAGTTTGTGTTTCTTATTTTCGCGCCAGTCGAAGTGAAAAGTTAATATTTGGATTTACATCGAAACACAAATGTACTAAACAATTTTTCAATTCTGTCAACCGAAGCGAGGAATGTAATAGTGAAAATTCTATAAGTAACAAGATTTGATTGTTAGTTCACTGTGAAAGTAAAACTACTAGCGTTTGTACTTTCACGTTTAATACATTTCACGGTTATTGGTTTATTGCGGAACTTTGAAATTGTATAGTACTTTGTTAAAACTTGTTTCTTTCTAATAGCTTCTTGGATAGTCGATATTTAACATGTCGGTTACACCTAAGTCTCAAAATATAAGCACACCAGAGACAAACTTTAGCTACATTTTAAAAGCAATACCCAAGTATATACCTTGGGGAACGGCCCACCCATTACCATCATCATCAATGGTTTGTTTAATTTTATACAATACAACAAATTAAAAAATGGTCTCAATCTGCTTGTAGTGTTCTTTACACTCTAACAATGTGGGTAAGCGATACTCAAAATACGTATAAAGGTAAGTAATACCCGGGGAAAATAATGATCTCCGTAAGTAAACCTTGCCCATACTGAAGCGTCTGCGAGCCATCTTAAACTTTGTAAAGAGATAGCTGGTTGATATTAATGCGTCCGGGACGGAAGCATTAACTACTCAATTATAAGTGAAGTGATTCGCTTTGCGGGCGTATTGGTTTTAATTAGGGCTTAGGGACTTAGCAGGTGCGAGTCTCACGAACCCGCATGTATCGCTGTAAAATGTAATGTAGATCGATGTATTCCCGTGTTGCTGTATCGCTGTCTGCGCGTCGTAAAAGTCGCGGTCCTTACTTCTAAAGAAATTCAAAACTACATTACTCATTTTGGGCGTACTCAACGTAGTAAAAAGTAAAGTTAAGAACTAAAACAGACTGACAACGACAAAAGCATGTTTGCTCCTAGTATGACGCGCCCTTAGATTTTTTACTATATGACCCTCGTCTATGACACCCGCACGCTTTCCACGAATCATATGATACCCCATTTATTAAAATCGGTCCAGCAGTTCAGGAGCTAAAGTTGAACATCACATACATACTTACATAGACTGGCTCTATACCCGTCTTTTGATTTCACACAGTCGGGTAATAAAATTTAGACCAAATTACCGGAAAGCCGAAAAGTATTTTACAGTATATGTAACATACTTTCAGTACTTACGGGTGTCTTATTTGTATATGTAACATTCAGTGTTTTATCCCTGTATGTCTTTTTATCTCTTTATTCCTTGACGTATTCCTTTATTCCGTTTGAGACTGAACTTTTCCCAACTTTTATGTAAGTCGTACGAAAAAGATAGGCCAAGTGGCAAGTTATCAATGTATGTCGTACGAGAAAGATAGGCCAAGTGGCAAGTTATTAATTCTCATTGGCAACAATGTATCGATGCTCATTTGTGTACCGCTTCTCACGGCGTCGAAGTGACAACGGTGCAACAATGTTGACAGCCGCTTAGTTAACGGTCTCATCTCGGTAACGGAACGCATTGCTCCAGTTAAGACGCCTACTGACCCGGTGTCAGCTATTGTGCCTGCGACAAAGTATTCAATCTACTCTCAAAGTATTGAAGTTATCGAAAGTTATAATCCCACATTTGATATTTTTAACGAAAAAAGACAAACAAAAAGAGAAACAGAAATAAAAACAGTAAAAAAATAACGAGACACTCTATGGACCCAAAACGGGTCACCTGTATTTTGGGTCTCCAAATAAACGAGACAAATCTACATATATAAAAGAAGTTCTGACCGACATATCAACGTAGGTACGTACAGTCAAAACTTTTTGAATAAGTTTGTAACTTTGCACAGGGCCTCTATTCGATAACGCTAAGTGATGTTGTAGCAGTTCGCGAGCGAGATTTCTCATTCCACTCTTCCACACGGCGCATAATGCGTAAGAGCGAGATTCGAGTCTCGCTCGCGGGTCGCTGCACTATCACTTAGACGTTCCCGAATAGACGCCCAGCTATAATTTTCCTTAGCTAATGTAGT
Organism: Tortricodes alternella; assembly: GCA_947859335.1. Lineage (NCBI taxonomy): Eukaryota > Metazoa > Arthropoda > Insecta > Lepidoptera > Tortricidae > Tortricodes > Tortricodes alternella. Next base: position 6,777,665 of record OX401987.1, on the reverse strand, counting down.
GCTTAGAAAGGATTTCCCTAGGGCTTAAATTTTGCTCTGTTTCTACACTGCAGTTAACTAAGCTCAAAATACCCGGTTCACTTATTAATTGTCAAGATAAGGAACCCCGCCACTCAAGACTGACGGGAGATCAATCACGAATACCCAGAGAAAGTTGCCTATCAATAAGATTTAAGGAAGTTGGCGGACTAAATGACTTTGATATATTTATGGATTGATGTAGCGATATTCTTATTGTGGTTCAAGCTCGTTAATAAAAAAATACTTGATACTCTTTTGGAGAATCCTGTGTTATTTTATTGGGTAATCTTATTTTTCTTTTGAAGTGTTCCATGTCCTAATTTAATCAGACTAAATACCACATCAATAAAGTTAAAAACTGTACTGATTTACCTAACGATATTTGAACCGATAATGTATCAGTGGATGTTTAAAAAAGACTGCTTAAATTCATGTATGTAACAAAAGGCATTTTTTTCGGTTGTTATATTCTATTTAAAACTTTTTTTAATTAAGCACTAGCTAGGAAAATGTGTAATGTTTCATTAGTAATTTAATAAAGCGCGCAAGTAACTTTTACCTTATGCAAATTGTTTTCATTCCCAATATAACTAGTTCAGATTTTGGAACAAGTATGAAATGAGTATCAACCATAACATTACTAATATGTCGAGCCCATTCCTCATTCCCGATATTTGCATAAAACTATTTTGCGATAAGGGAATATGCTCTAACAAACGGTTGAACAGATACGAATGCTTTTATGTACGACTGTAACTTTATTTCGTGATTCCGTGGTGCCATTTGGAAGTTGAGGATGAGCGAAAGGTTATTTGCGCAATGTTAGTAGGTAAGTTATCTGGATTTCAGGCGCAGAAGTATTTCGATTAGCTGTAGGTCAGAGCTAAGTATAAGGTCACAAACGGGTGCGGCGGTAGCGCGGCGAGACATTGGCTTGGCGTGAGCGCAGCGTGAACGTCACACTGGGGGGCTAGCACATGCCCGCGAGTCGTTCGTCGGTCAGTGCGTCTCTGTCAAACTAGTCAACTATGTAAGGGATGCAAATGTGATGAAACGCTTCAGGTCACATTGTTGCCGTCGCGCGTATCGCGTGTCCTGTCATGCCTCGTTTGCGTCGCGTTCGCAATCTGACGTTTTTCATGACAGTCCGCCCACTCCTTGCCCACTCACAACTCAAGCACGCGGGTCGCATATTGCGTTACGCGGAGGCCCAAGCTCAGTTAATTGTCCAAGTGCGGCGCACCACGACTATTACGATTTCCAATAGAAGATAATAGACAGCGTAACGCTGCGGTCACGCCGCGCCCGCAATGTGTCCGGCCCTTAACTGACAGAATGAATTACGAGTGGGTTGTAGTAATGAATAATTCTTACCAAGAGGCTTTTTTCGCCATCTGTTTGAGATGTACTACATACGAGTAGATGGGAAACATAAAGAGAAACAATAGACGTATATTCTATTATTTAACTTTAAAGAAAAATAAATAAATATAAACAGCTATTGCAATTTAAATTATAATGACATATCAAACGATTTTTTGGGTAAATAAATCAAAGTGTAGATTAAACGCCCGGTCAGTCATGCCCCGTCTCCATATTTAATCCGGGGATAGATTTAGTTATTTGCTTACGGATTAGAATTTGTCATATTTTGCATGTGGCAAATGTCTTTAATCCGTAGTAATCAAATCTATCCGCGAATTGAATATTGGTAACGGGCATTAGTACTTCGTACTTGGAAAATAATACAACGAAAGATACAAAAATACTTCGCTCAAATGCTAATCAAACTAAATCTATCGCTACGTAATAAATAAGCCCATCTTGTCACCACTTCGAAATTAAGTTCTTATTCCAAATCATAATATCCTTATATTATTGTTATATATTTTAATATTAAAAACCGGACAAGTGCCAGTTAAAATCGCGTGGAGAGAGTTCTGTGATCATATGAAATTTCCTGTTACTTTAAATACCAAAGACTTCTATAAGTTTCTATCTTTTCCTGTAATTTATAGCTAAAACACTATATTCTTATTTTAGGCCCAGTAATTTCGGAGATAAGTGGCGGGGAATGGTAAATTTTCTCCTATTATCTAAAATAACTTCAATATTATTCATTTTAAAATTATAAAAAATATATATTTCAAATCCCAATAATAAGTCCTTTCATTTGATATGTCACACGCCTTATTTTGCAAAGCTTTTTATTTTTATTTGTTTGCCCATGTTTAAAATTCATTTATTTACGTTACACATCCTTATTGCGGTAACCGACTTACAAATGTGTAAAAATTTCAACTGAAAGTCTAGTACTTTCGGAGCAAATTGGCTGTGGCAGACAGACAGACACACGACACGAGTGATCCTATAAGGATTCCGTTTTTTTCCTTTTTAGGTACGGAACCCTAAAAATGGAATAGTGGGTCTGTTTGCCTGTTTCTCTTCCACGTCAAAACAGAGCAATGAATTGACTTGCTATTTGGCCCAGCGATAGTTGAAGAGGCGGAGAAGGACTTCGGCTCCTTACAAACCGAATTCCACGCGGACGAATTTGCGGGGAAAAGCTAGTAGGTTAATAAAAAAACAACTTTACGTTCTTGTACCAACGTTTAATATGTTACTGGTTAATTTCTGCATACAGTTTTTCAAAATAGTGGCGATATTACGTTTGCCTCTGATATGTATTTACACATCCGTGCGCCACTTAGAAAGCCTTTGACTTATTTTACGGTGGATAACATTTTTTAATGCTATATAATTATTTCGTATCGAGGATGTCAGCTTTGCAAACCGGTTGGCATGTCCAACACATACAGAAACGCAGAGGGTCCACCCAGAATGTTAATTTCACTCGCAAACAACGCTGACTCACTTCTATTGGTTAACTGCAGCTTTTATTTATGCCTTGGGTAGTTAACGGACCGCTTAAGTTTGCTTTGTAAAAGGCAATTTGACTTTTGAACGTACGTTTCAGACTTGCTTTAAACACTTCTCTATTGTTTAGGGTAAGTGTATTTTCACTTACAACGATTTTGTGAGAGTCTGGGGAGTTATTCTGAAGCAAAAAATGTGGATCGCCTCGTCTCTTTATATCTTTGTAAGCCTCGAGAGCAAAATGGATAGCAATAGAGAAAGTAAGATTTTCGTTTTTCGGAGTACCACACTACAGGACCAGGTGCCTCGATAATTTCTATATCATGGATTGATGTATTGTCATGTATTGATGTTATAGGGAGGGATAGCAAGTGAGACAACAATAAAGGTTATAATAATTATGAATGTAAGAAATGTAACATATTTACACAACTAGCTTCTGACTGTGACTTCGTTCGCGTGGAATTCGGCTATAGTAATTCCCTCGGGAACTTTTAAATTTTCCATGATAAATGTGTTAATGTGGACTAAGTTTCTCCATTCCAAATTTCATTCAAATCCATCCAGCCGTTGAAGCTCGACGGAGTAACAAACATACTAACTCACACACACAAACTTTCGCATTTATAATATTATAAAGAGATCAGTCATGGAGATCAACTGCGGAGTATCATTTTAAATCATTATACGTCCTGTTCAAAAGACGTTCAATTCACACACGTTTTACGATACCTGTTACTATTCGCTGTAAATCAGACCTAGTTCATATCGGTTACAAAGTAGCCACCACTTACACAACTTTGTAAACCCGCAGTTAAGTCGGGAGTGAACATAGATTTTAGTCATATTCGTTTTTACTCTACACGGGAACTATAATTTGCCATCAATCATTGAAAATAATCTAAACTATTATTACGAGTAATTATGTAAATGGTTGCAATATTATGATTCTAGCTCCTGGTCGACGACTAGCAGAGGGTGGCGCACAACAGGGTGCAATAGCGCCACTTCGTATCGGAGGCCAAGATCCACTTCGGGTCGCTGACCCATCGGAGTACGCGCTAAGAGTTACCTCTTAGCGCGTACATTTAAGTAAAGTCAAAGTCAATGTCAAAAATATCTATCTGTCTTTATTCAATTTCAGCTTTTACAAGCTGTTTATGAACGTCAAGGAATTAATCTACCACCGGTTCGGAAAACATACTCTACTGAGAAAAGTGGACAAGAAACTCGGCGAGGTATCATTTTTAGGGTTCCGTAGCCAAATGGCAAAAAACGGAACCCTTATGAATTCGTCATGTCTGTCTGTCTGTTTGTCCGTCCGTATGTCACAGCCACTTTTTTCCAAAACTATAAGAACTATGCTGTTGAAACTTGGTAAGTAGATGTGTTCTGTGAACCGCATTAAGATTTTCAAACAAAAATAGAAAAAATAAAATTGGGGTTTTCCCATACTTAGAACTGAAACTCAAATTTATCTTTTCGTCAAACCCATACTTTGGGGTATTTATGGATAGGTATTCAAAAATGATATTGAGGTTTATAAGATCTTTTTTTTCTAAACTCAATAGTTTGCGGGAAAGACACTTCCAAAGTGATAAAATGTGTATGTGTGTCCCTGTAACTTCTAAAATAAGAGAATGATAAAACTAAAAAAAAATATATGATTTACATTACCATGTAAACTTCCACCGAAAATTGGTTTGAACGAGATCTAGTAAGTAGTTTTTTTTTAATACGTCATAAATCGTATACTCAAATATAAAAATAAAAATACATTAAATTTCATAAACCTTATGCATAAACCGTGAACCATTATATAGATAATGCTACGGAACCCTTCGTGCGCGAGTCCGACTCGCACTTGGCCGGTTTTTATTTTCAAGTAAATTAAAGATATCTACCTATATAAAAGGAAACTGCATGGATAACTTTTTTCGCGAATCAAGTTCTTATACGACTCGAGTGCAGAGTGCAATTGATCGCCTACAGCCCTCGGTCAGAAATCTCTTCATTGATGTTTTATCATGTATCGTGTTCTGTACATACAATAAAGTATCAACTGAAATTACATGAATACAATACGCGGCTTCCACGAGCCAAGCTTCATTGTTGATCGTGCCGCAATTACTTAGCAGCAGTACGTTGTCAACTGCTTCAAAGGGCCATAAATACCGCGAGCTTGCGGCAAAGGCCATAAAACACGCCCTTATTGCGATGAAATATGTGAAAAATTCCACGTCGATAATGTGATCGCTCGACATTTTGATCTCTCGAGGTCTTAGCATGACGGTTATCGAGTTGGCGTGGCTATGGTTTGCTACTATTTATTTGGGTCGTTCTGAAATATTAAATTCTAAGCCATTTTATGATGATTCGCTTGACAATTTTATTTTATTTTAATAGACAAGTGGATTTCATTTACCTCTTAAGAAAACCTTGACCGACCTGATAGGTTAGGTTAGGTTAGGATGTGAAAGACAAGAAATTATTATTATTCTTCAATCTATACATGTCATCATTTGAGAGTCAGTACCTGAATCTGAGTGAGAGTGAGAATCAGGACGAGGTACATTTGACGTAGCCAATGGTTATATTTTTATTATTATTATTTTTATTGAATCTATTAAATAGCAGACGTTAGAGTCGAGACTCCAGTGGCACGTTCCTACGCAGTATGCGCTGGCACGCAACGCTTACCAATAAGCAGAAGCACTTCATATATGAAGTATGCGCCTGCGCACATGGAATATTAACAACCTCCGGATCCTTATTCAGCGACACTTACATCAGTCATTGCACAAACGATATCGTTGTCCTACTCAAATGTACTAGATTGAAAGAGATACCGATAGCCCGAACAATAGAAGGGCTCCGAATAGGGAGTCCCGATGTGTTCAGCGCTACTATTCGGGAACGCTAAGTGATGTTGTAGCGACTCGCGAGCGAGATTCCTCATCCCACTCTTCCGCACGACGCGTAATGCGTAAGAGCGAGATGCGAGTCTCGCTCGCGGGTCGCTGCAGTATCACTTGGACGTTCCCGAATAGACGCCCAGTACGAAGTGCATTATCCTTTGTCATCAAAGGTCACCGGCCGAAAGGGAAACTTCTGTCGCCATATAATTTCAGAGTAGAGCGGTGGTGTGATTGTCTAAAATAAAATTTGGTCACCGAACTCTCCGGCGAGCGTAACTTGACCCCTCAGTGCGTATAAACTACACGTTTGTACGTGTCTTCGACTTTGGAGGTATTTCGATGCAAACGGCCACGGACGTAGGCACCTAACTCCGCATAATGTCTAAGAGCGCGCGGGTCTATTTATGATTGTCGGGCGAAACAACAGACGAAATGTGCGACGAAATGTTTTAGTGAATGACATATAGCTGATTGAAGACTAAAACTAAATTTTATAACCAAATTATCTCTAATTTACTCTGTAACTTTTGATATCATTTAGCGGAGATCAGAGGACTTAATTGTATTAGGTAGACTGAGAGTCGTTGAATATTAAATTATGTTTTATTTTAATTTTAAAGCAGTTTAAATCTTTTGCTATATCAACAAAAATAGTAAAAGCTAATTAGACTTAAGTGATTGCTCCTACGCATATTTTTGCAGCAGTTTTTTAGCTCAAAACTAATTAATAATGTTAACGATATCACTGGGCGCCTACTATTGTTATTAACTAAGTTACTTATTTCATTTTTAAAAAGTTTCTCATGTAAGTGACACATGTTTTCTTATGAGAAATAAATATCTTTAAACAGATATCCTTTAACCAAAGTTTGTTACGTCATCACTCATCCCGTATACAAAAGCCCTTATAATTAACCAGTTCCGAAACTAGCGGTTTGTTTTGGTGAGGTCAACGAACTAGAAGTACAGAGGAATCACTTGAGACTCAAAATAATTACAGCCCTCTAGCCTATCAAGATTCCTAATTATACCTAGTCACATAAAACAACTACGTACAGATTAATTGTCGCGTATTTTTATACTCGATATACATATACGCTCTATAAATAGATCCATAACGTCGCACTGAACAGCCAAACTATGATCTACGTAGACACACGACTAGTTTCCAAGTCAATATACAAGCTATAGACGATACGAGTATAACTGAATCGCTATGGATAACCATTTGTGACTGTGGTAGTGTTGTGTTCATTTAGTGTTCTATATTCAAAACACAGACACAAATACGTACAAATGTATACTTCTACATATCTTTTTTTTTATGTCAATTGACTGACAAACGAGCTGACGGCCCACCTGATGGAAAGTGGTCACCGCTGCCCATGGACATCTGCAACACCAGAGGTGCTGCCAATGCGTTGCCAGTCTAGGTAGGATGGGGAATGGGGATGAGGGAATAGACCTCCGGATCTCGTCACTCACCGTACGAAACGCAACAGCAAGCTATTACTTTACGCCGATATTCTGTGAGAGTGTGATACTACCCCGGTCGAGCCGGTCCATTCGAACAGTAATCATCTAGTGAGGATTACTGTTTGGCTCTACCACTACAATATTTACTCACACATAAGCAAAGTGTCACCAAAGTGATATACCTATATCCGACCCCTACGGGAATCGCAACCGCAACGGCTTCGTACTCCAACACTGAAACCCCTAGATCAAATCAAATGCTACTATTAACCTATGTGCTATTTCAGACTATAATCTATATATGTGCCAAAGTTCATCCAGATCCGTTCAGCTGTTTTGGCGTGATTGAGTAAAAAACATCCATCCAAACTTTCGCATTTACAATATTAGTAGTAAATCGTAGGATGCAAAAAATTGTGTCTGTCTGTATTTTCGTCACACTCAGCTCCGTAACGGCTAAGCGCATTTTCATGAAACTTTGTATATAGTTACCTAACGTCCTGGAATAGTACTTGTATCCCGGAAATTTAAAAGTTCCCGAGGGAATATCTCTCGATTCTAAGCGGACGAAGTAATAGAACATAGGGTACTTTTTATTCCGGAAATTCAAGTCTTCGAGAAAATAACTAGTGCCGAATCACGAGTCGCGGGCAGAAGCTACAATACTAATTTTTTTAAATATTAACATGAAAATAATGTTTCAATGTTTTAAATTGATGACTATATTGATCATTCAAATACGAGTATTAACAATTCGCAACCGCAGTTTTGTAGCCATACTCTTAAATTCCCTTGCAAAATGTTTAAACCCGAGGAGTAGACATTACATTAATTATAGTACTATATATCCAATTTTTTTCTGTACCTAATCCATATTTCGTAGTGTTGAAATTATGTTCCTTTGTGCGATATCCAATTTCAGATTTCCCATTTTACCTGACAGGTGGCGTCGAGCCACAGTATTAATAAAATTCCGCCCTTATTCTTGAACAGCTCTATATTATTCTCTAAAAATTTCGTCGCTTATATCGTCTCTTACTTCGACCGACAATCATAAATTGACCGGCGGGCTCCTAGACATTAAGCGGAGTTAGGTGCCTACGTCCGTGGCCGTTTGCGTAGTAATATGACCAAAGTTGAAGACACGCACAAACATATAGTTTACTAGTGGACCCACCACAGCTTCGCCCGCGATATTATCCATACAAAATTTATCACCCCATTTCACCCCTTTAGGGATGGAATTTCAAAAAATTCCTTGGGTACTCGAAGAATGTCTCCTCTAAATTTCAAACCTCTAGGACCACCCGTTTAGGCTGTGCGTTGTCTACAAGTGAGTCACGGTACTGTTTTTAGGGTTCCGTAGCCAAATGGCAAAAAACGGAACCCTTATAGATTCGTCATGTCTGTCTGTCTGTCTGTCTGTCTGTCTGTCCGTCCGTATGTCACAGCCACTTTTTCCGAAACTATAAGAACTATGCTGTTGAAACTTGGTAAATAGATGTATTCTGTGAACCGCATTAAGATTTTCACACAAAAATAGAAAAAAAAAAACAATAAATTTTGGGGGTTCCCCATAGAACTGAAACTCAAATTTTTTTTTTATCAAACCCGTACGTGTGGGGTATCTATGGATAGGTCTTCAAAAATGATTTTGAGGTTTCTATTATCATTTTTTTTAAACTGAATAGTTTGCGCGAGAGACACTTCCAAAGTGGTAAAATGTTGGTCCCCCCCCCTGTAACTTCTAAAATAAGAGAACAATAAAACTAAAAAAAATATATGATGTATATTACCATGTAAACTTCCACCGAAAATTAGTTTGAACGAGATCTAGTAAGTAGTTTTTTTTAATACGTCATAAACCACGAAACCCTTCATGGGCGAGTCCGACTCGCACTTGGCCGTTTTTTTTATGATACACACTGACGGTCCAAGTTATGCTCGCCGATGAGTTCACGAACGAAGTTTTATTTGAGAGAATCACACCCTGTATGTCACTTGCGTGTCGGTGTCGCGTGCGGGTGTGGCGCTCCACTCACGCGCAACGTAACTTAACCGAATCTACTGTTTAACAAACAAATAAAAAATCGCAAACATTTACAAAAATAATAATTCAATCGTTAACTCGTTTTATTAGCAATTCTATCAAATATAACGGTTTATGCGAGTTGCCGGAGAAACTCGACTATTGATTTTCCCTTTTAATGGCAAAGGACTTTGAAAGCAGTTTAAGTATTGTAATCGGAGTAGATAGCGGGCTAACTTTCACTGAGACGAGTTTATAGAAAACAGTTGGATTCCGTTTGGATGTCCATGTTATTTGCAGAGATTAGCTTGTAAACAAACACTTACTCGACTACACAAACAAAGATAGCCGGTCAAGTGATGGGTAGAGTCCGAATATTGAGAGTGAGTATATAATTATTTACTTAATAGGTGTACAATATAGTTTATATAATTATATTTGTAATTTAAATATAATTTAATTTGATTATACAAACAAAACAAAAGAAGACTTAATAATTTGTAAAATGTAGTTCTTTTTTTACAGTTTTTTAACAGAACACGATTTTTTACTTTTTTTAAAATATTTAGCTTAATTTATCTATACCACTTTTACACAATAATCACAGTCACTCACTGATTTCCATATATTGTTTTGGTAGCATGCGTGTTAGTGTATGCGTGTGTCGTACTCACAGTTGCGTCGGCGGCGGCGTTTGCGAGAGTGTCGCCGGCCGCCGCTGCAGCGCGGTTATATGCGCGCACGCAGAAAGAAGCGCCACTGCATAGGGTGACCTCGTAAATTATCCTCAATAATCAACATTGAAATTAAAATAAATAAAAAAAATTGCTAATTTCAATTATACCCATTTATTCTCATGTTTCTTATGTATTTAAATATTTATTTATCTAAATAAGTATGTAGGTATGTATATCGTCGTCTAGTACCTACCCATAACACAAGCCTTACTTACTTACTTACTTACTTTTACTTAACTTTACTTTGGGACTAGATCGATTTGTGTAAAGATTGTACTTACCCTGTTTTCTTTTATTATTTATTACCCATGATTTATTAATATTCGATAAATATCTATGTACACTCGCCAAGGTTATTTCTTTAGCTTGTTCTGAAAATTCCGTTGCTCGTCGCCCTTATTTCTATACCTATAAAGGTGATGTGCAACGGAATTTTTCCCAGCACGGCGGCGTAACGCCGTTTCGTCATGCCGTGGTGTTGTGTTCAGGCCCTAAAGGATTAACCATATCGTCACTAAAATGGCAAAACCGCCAATGTGAACGTCAAACACGTACAAAACAATGACACAATCGCGGTTTTGGCATTTCAGTGACGATATAGTTAATCACTTAACAGTATCGAACTAAAGTAGAGCTTGCGATGGGCGGCTGTATGCTGTGAATGATTGAGATTCTGTGAGGTGATGGAGCAAAGCAATCTAGTGTTTTATTAAGATGATGTGTATGAGATTACTTCAAGTAGGTAATTAATTTAGTTTCACGCCGCTTTTTGTTAGAGTGGAATTCTGTGTAATAGATCCCTCACACTAGCGTCTCTTGAGCGTCGGCGACTTGCCAGCGTCCGCGTAGCGTCGACGCGAAGTTCGCGCCGAGGCGCCACGCTACTAGCGGCATGTTTCGAGCATTGGCGTCTTGCTAGCGCCCGCGCCGGTAACATCACGGCACCGCCGATGTCAATACACCGACGCACGAAAGACGCTAGTGTGCGGGATCCCTAAGTATATTTAAAGATAAAATAAATAATAGAACCTGAACTTGTCAGGTCTAGATAGCCAATTAAAGTCTGTTATTTCAATGTCACTCCTTAAGGGCTTAAGCCCTAGAAAAGTTGACACGTGGATAAGGTAACAGCGTCTTATCTCTTAGTGCGTCTCTATCACTCTAGTGCCGACGAAAGAGATAGAGAGATAAAACGGGGATAAGTATCCCTGTATCAACCTTGCTAGGGCCGCTGAGTAGTGGATATTAAATTAAACTTAATGTGACTCCATTCTGCACGCTCTTTTTTTTTAATAGTATCAAGTCATTTTTTTCTTATTATATTACAGCATCTATATCTTTCTGCCCCTATATTTTTAATATTTTAAAATTAACATCAGCCTGTATGTAAGTAATAGCAGCACCAATGTATGACAATCCGAAAAGTGCAATGCATCAAACAATGAGACCACAGCGCGGCGTGGGTCGACAAACGGTCCCCAAACCAGTATTCATCCAGGGAAAGGAGCCCAATTCGCTTCTTATTTATGTTTCTTAATTCTCGGCATTAAGTGCTTTGCTTGTTATTCCACCCTTATCACATAAAATACCAAAAAAGTGGCACTTATCGCAAGAGCTTTCACTTCAATTTTATTTTCTCCTCTGCTGCACTGGGAGTGAAGAAATAGCATAGAATGCGTGCATATGCTTATCATCCCGGCATGTCGTAAAAGTCGACTAAGGGACGGGTCCTCTCCAACATGGTGGACTATCTGTATGGGCGATGGGCTGATCACCTGTCACCATACGGCTCATCATACCATCTTAGGACTAATTAATCGAACGTGCTCTGCCCACCCCATTAGGGATTTCGGGCGTGATGCTATGTATGTATGTGTATTTTCTGGAGGAACCAGTTGCGCGTCCTTTATTCAAAACGCACACAAATTTTAACCCAAACCCAGTTTGTATAAGCTCGGTTTGCTGGAGAATCGAGTACTTGAGAAAACGTTGCCTGAGCTCGGTTTATATTAATTATGACTAAAAACTAAAATTATTCATTTACATATGGTTTTAAGAGCCTTCGAGCAATATTAAGAACTAGGGAATCAAAAAGTACCCCACGCAACAGCATAGTTTGGGTATTTTTGCTACATGTTCCATACTATAAGTTAAGTTGCTCTTATCAGCTTGAATCATTATGCCATTGAATTATGGAAACCATTTCTTTTTTCGTAGGTATACAAATATTAACACGACGACGCGGATAGCCTAGTTGGTAGTGACCCTGCCTCCGAAGCGGTCCAGGGTTCGATCCCCGGTAAGGGCAAATATTTGTGTGATGCGCACGAATTTTTGTTCCTGAGCGTTGGATGTTTCCTATGTACTTATTTCAGTATTTATTTATCTATATAAGTATGTATATCGTCTTCTAGTACCCATAACACAAGCCTTAGAGCTTACTTTGGGACTAGATCGATTTGCATAAAGATTGTCCCCTGATTATTATTATTATTAACAATTAGGAAAAGTTCCCTGTAAACGAGTTGTTAAGTACTTATTCCTCTTTTGTTGTGTTTCGTATTTTTATGCATCTTATATGTACGTTCATGTATGAAAGCCCTAATCTATTTATTTGAAATTTATTGCACAATATACGAGTGTACAAATGGCGGACTTAATGGCATAAGGCATTCTCTTCCAACCACTAGGCCAAACAGAAACATGTTAAGGATGGTGCAGGAGGTAGACCGCCTAATGAATGTGACCAAAACATTGTTACCTGCAGTAGACATACAATTTGATATTTGATACGAGTCCCTACTGCCCTAATGACGAACCCTGCCTCAAAAAGGATAAGCTTACAAGGATGGTGAGAAACCTCTGCTGTTATTCTGTAATAAATCTCGTCGCTCATTTCGTCCGACCATCATAAATTGACCCGCGCTGGTAGGCATTAGGCGGAGTTAGGTATCTACGTCCGTGGCCGGCTGCGTCGAAGGTATACGAGCGAACATGTAGTTTAACCTTTTGGCCGCCGTTGTCGACTATGAAAAAAGACCTTCATTACCTTGAGATAAAGTTGAAATTCGTGTTACTTCTCCGACATGCTTGGCGGCCAAAAGGTTAAACGCACATACAGGTCAAGTTAGGCTCGACGTTGAATTCATAACGACATTTTATTTAAGTGAATGACACCTCTGTACTTTCTACCCCATTAGTAACAACCGCTTATTTGTACGCTTAATGCTCGACTTAACAAGAAAAACAGGCCAAGTGCGAGTCGGACTCGCGCACGTAGGGTTCCGTACCATTATCTATAAAAACAGCAAAAACATCACGTTTTTTGTATGGCAGCCCCCTTTAATATTTATTTTATTCTATTTTTTAGTATTTCTTGTTTTAGCGGCAACAGAAATACATCATCTGTGAAAATTTCAACTGTCTAACTATCACGGTTCATGAGATACAACCTGATGAAAGACGGACAGACAGACGGACGGACAGCGGAGTCTTAGTAATATGGTCCCGTTTTACCCTTTGGGTACGGAACCCTAAAAATCATAGTAATACTGTACCATGGTGTTGTAGACATACATATGGGTAATAACATTAATAACAATCGAGAAATCATAACAACACTTTCTACTTTCTTATACAGTATATCTTTAGGCTGACAAATGTATTCATTGTTAATTAATTCAATAGATTTTTATCGGCGAAGTGGAAATACACCATTAACCTACATTTCAATTTATTAGGTTAATCTTGTTGTAGCGTTCATTTGTTTACTAGAACATTTTGTTAACAGTTTAATTGCTTTTTATTGTTTACGTCCTTAAACTGCTGATTAAAAACTAAGCGCAGGGCGGCTTGCACTTAGATCATAAAGATTTCATTAGTTGTGTTTAGCAACTGACAATTCTATACATTTAGATCTTAAACGGATTCGACGATTTAAATATGTTTATTGAACATAATAAGACAGGAATTTGAACACCTACCTGCCTGTCTATGAAAAGAAAGCTTTAACTATAACCCGCTGGTAGTGGTACAGGATGTGCTTATGTTCTACCCACCTCTGGGACATGCAGTAGTGTACTAAGGAGTCTGATCTATACAGCGTGTACATACGAACATAAATTTTAACCAGACATAGGTTTTAGAGGAACGAACCGTTTTAGCAAGAACTTTTAAAAATTAGTATTAATTAACAAAGCATAATTATTATTTTTTAATTTTTCAACCAGCAATGTATAGGTTTTAATGATGCAAAGTAGAGAAACAAATGAGAACAACTGTCATAAAATTATAGGACGTCGCGTTAGTAAGGGCAACTCATAATCATTGCGTGCTGAATTGTTTTGTGAGGAAAAAAAATTCATACATTTTTAACAAAAAAATATTAACGTTTGTTCATTAGGGCCTATACTAACTACCCTTACAATTTATGTTCATATGACTTAAACACGCTGTATAAAATAGCCCAATTTTGGGCCAAATCGTTCGCGTAACCTTTAATTTGCATTTTGATCAATTAACCCCTCGAACGGCACACTCAGCAAATCACGACCAGCATTGTTCTGTGCCGCGGGCGCCACGATATACCGTTATCTATTAACATATTTTGCGTCGGCTAATGCCGTCGTTGGCGGCCCTGACATTCAAAGGGTTTTTAGGGCGTAACAAAAATAAGAGTTCAATAACTAGTTTAATTTTTTTAGCCAGTCAGGGATTACTACTTTTGTGCCCTATACACAGACCATATATACAATAGACCCGGACGCCAACAAAAAAAAACCACAAGCAGCGGGGCTAGAGGCAGGCGTGGGAGCGTATAACCTCTAACTTACCAGTCAAAGCGCTCTAAAAATCCCGCGCAAGTTTGGCAGCTTTCATTAAGGATATTTATGGCCAAATTCTCAAAGGCCACTCAAATTGATCTTTAATTAAAATGACGATTTAGTGACGTGTATGCTTAGGTTGACAACTACTTGAGGGACATTTAACTATTTAATCTATAATCAAATGCTTAAGTGGCGTTTGTGAATTCGGCCATTGGTCTTTGGGCCTAAGTTGTCTAGGCGTCTATTCGGGAACGTATAAGTGATATTGTAGCGACTCGCAAACGAGATTCACGTCCCGCTCTTACGAATTACGTATCGTGCGGAAGAGTAGGATGAGAATCTCGCTCGCGAGTCGCTACAATATCACTTAGCGTTCCCGAATAGAGGCGCAGTTGTTTGTAAAGAAAGCAAGAAGAGCGGTGTAGAAGTATTTGTACTCCCGTACATACTGTCAGTGGCTAATATTATCGTCATACTGCTACTACCACCATTTTATTATTAATAAAAAGCTTTTTATTAACTTGCAATGTTTGTATGTATGTTCGGGTCAAATCTTGCAAGCTGAATTAGAATCACTTCCTCTTATCCTACGGAGCTGAATTTTTACATGTTAATAAATAAATAAATCAGGGGACAATCTTTACACAAATCCATCTAGTCCCAAAGGAAGCTCTAAAGGCTTGTGTTATGGGTACTAGACGACGTTATACATACTTATTAGAGAAATAAATAATTAAATACATAGGAAACATCCAAGACTCAGGAACAAACATGCGTGTTCATCACACAAATATTTGCCCTTACCGGAGATCGAACCCGAGACGCTTGCTTCGGAGGCAGGGTCACTACCAACTAGGCTATCCGCGTCGTCAAATGTTGGTTCAGTTCCGATGACAATGCATTATTATGGTAAGCATGACCTGAATGGACATTTGCTCCAGGTGAAGGAACTCTTCAACGGTCCACAGCACAGACACGAAAGTTTGTGTGCGCACTATATTGCAATATTAAAGTGCAATGGGCAAAAAAGCTTGCAATTAATAATAATAATTATTATTATTTTTATATAATAAAAAAATGTAAAAAATTAGAAAATGAAAGAAAATAAAGTGAAATAATAATAATAAATCAGGGGACAATCTTTACACAAATCGATCTAGTCCCAAAGTAAGCTCTAAAGGCTTGTGTTATGGATACTAGACGACGATATACATACTTATATAGAGAAATAAATACTTAAATACATAGGAACATCCAAGACTCAGGAACAAACATTCGTGCTTATACATACATACATACATAGCATCACGCCCGAAATCCCTAATGGGGTGGGCAGAGCCACAAGACTACTTGTGGCCACGTTCGATTAATTAGTCCTAAGATGGTATGATGGTATGATGAACCGTGTGATTCGTGCTTATCACACAAATATTTGCCCTTACCGGGGATCGAACTAGCTGCCGCTAGCTTCGGAGGCAGGGTCACTCCCAACTAGGCTAACCGCGTCGTCACTAGGCAATTAAAATGCAGTTTTAATAAAGCTTATTATTGCTAAAAGTAGTTAAAATTTGCAGTAAGTATACGAACATTATGCTGACCATTATACGTTAGCATGTACATTTTTATCGCCACAATGTCAATGACTTTAAGTAATGAAGTGATACATGCTGAATACGCCAGGGTTTTTAACACACTAAACCTCGGGAAATTAATAAAGTTTGCGCACTTTGTCACGTAAACTCATCGAGTATTGCGTACCAACGCGAAGATTCATTGTAGGAACTTTTGCACATTAGGCACTATTAAGGCGCTGGTAAGGCATTACTTAAAGATTTTTTTTACAAAGACTATTGCTTCACTATTTTAACTAACATTCCTATCTCAGCCATCGTCTCTACCATGATTAAGGGAAGGTGGAGACCCCGATCAAAGCAAAGACATTAAGATAATGAGATATCTAAGTAACTTTAACTTATCTTTGTGTCTTGTAGGATATCGGGGTTAAAAGTAACCCATGTTCATCTCCATATAACAGCTGCTCAATTACGTAACACCAATTGGTATCGCTTTCGCGAAAAGTAAACCAATTGTAGGTGCCCTTATTTACATAGAGTGAAGACTAAATTGGTTTGCATTTCGAGCCAAACCGATACCAATCGTGCTACGTAATTGAGCTGCCCGCTACATGTTTGCGAATTTTTATAGAATTCTTTTAAGCCGTTTGGCCGTGAAAACGGAAGAAACAAACACTTTTGCATCTATAATATTAGTAAACGATTCTTCATTCATAATAGTAGTTTATGCAACGGTTGCATAATGATAGGCCTTAAAACACTAGTGCGGTTTTCATGAAACGAGCTTTAGCGAGTTTCATAATAAGATCGCACGTGTGTTTTAAGGCCAAATTATGCAGAGTTGCATACATAACTTTATCTACACACATATTATAAATACTTACTCCATGATGTGTTCAGAAACAATATTTTCTGGCAACAAGTTATTTGTTGCAATCGTGGCTGCATATTTCCGATATCTGGCGCATTTTCACATCACACAGTCACTCCGAGAAGACTACTGTTCATATTTTCAACTAAAATGTAAATTACAAACAACTTTACAATTCTACTTTCGTTCAGCAAAAAACCATCATGAAAGCAGTAATGGCGGCAATTCGATCCTCCGTCAAGACCTTTTTTTTTAAATCATAGACAAACGAATGGAGTCTCTATTCTCATGTCACTCGAGATCAAATGTTGTGCAGTTTATATTAAAAAAACATACTGAATTGACGTTTCGTATCAATAACTGTTTTAATATCTATGGATACTAGAATAGAGACCCACTTGAGTTTTGACAGCTGTTCCAAATTTAATCTCATTTCTATACTAAAATCGATACGGGAATAACATTTCAGCACTGGTTTTACCTAATCGGTTGTCAAAATGGTGGTCATTTCCTACGGTTTTTGATTACACTTTGGAGGTTTTATGATAGGGTAGTAGATAAAAACTTATTCGGTTCACCGCTGTACTATTTGACTTGGACTCTATAGAAACGTTAAATTTGTACTTTGCACCAAACCAGCGTCAACGCTTTAATTGCCTGCTTGTCATCAAACATAACGGAAGGAAGAGCGGTTGGCATTGAACGTCCGCGCACCGTACGCGCATTGAATTGTGATTCAGTTAAGATTATAACAATGAACAAAGAAGATCATCCTCCTAAGGCTCCGGATATTCGAATATTGTTTGTAGTATGGCTAAGGCGAACTAGGATGTAACTATTATTACTGTATGTTATCTTTTTCGGGCCGATTTTTTAAAGCCAAGCAAATGGGTCGAAAGTGGTCACATGAAAGGGCTTTATCTAAGCATTTTTTTTATTATTTATTAACAAAAATGTGCAAAACATAATCGTTTCCTCACTCTCTTATTTTCGAACTGTGCCAACTTAAAAATCTCGAATTTGTCGTGCTAAGGGAACTTATAGTATTTTACAGGAGAAAAACAACCAATTTCCAAATATTTATTACTTTAGCAATGTCGTATCACTATCGACTATTGCATATAGATAGGAGCTTGTGAAAGTTATTCCTTGTTTTATTTCATAGGTAGGTTTTAAATGGTTACACGGTTATTGCAGGCCCTTTTTTTATGTTTGTCTCCGTACCTACCTACAAGCTACCGTCTATTTTACATAAGTACTGTAAAGCAAGTAGGTTGCTTTATAGGTTATTGTAACTGGTCAAGTGTGAATGCCGGTCTTAACGACACATTCAATTTTAATTAAGCAACTTCAAAAAAAATGGAGGAGGTTCTCAATTCGGTTGTATTTTTTTTGTTTTTTTTCTGTGTTTGTTACTTCAGAACTCCGTCATTTATAAACCAATTTTGAAAATTCTTTCTTTAATCGGTAGGGTATACCTCCAGTTTGGTTCCGTTGTCGTTAAAGTCGAGTTATGATCAGTGGATCTATGAGGAATCGATGGAACTCTTCAAATATTATAGGCAAGCATAGAGCAATTTTAGTATTTTCTGTAATAACTCAAGCAGTTACGTTCCAAAAGCATTATTTGGTGAAGTGGAACTGTTGATGAAGACCATAGATGATCACCGGAACTCCTAAATGTTGAGTATTTCACGGTTGGCGATTAAATTGCTGTATAAAGTTCTGAAGCAACTTATGTCCATGAAAATTCATGTAGTAAAATTAAAGAGAACCAGGAGAACTCCTCAACGATTGACATCTTTGCACCGTGGATAGCAACAGTTTATAAATGGTGTTGAGCAATTGGCATTATGCTATTGTTACTTGATATAGTAAATGTGTGTCGTTAAATCACAGGATAATAAATAAAATGTGAACAAAAAAACTTTTTTTTCTTTTTATTTTATAAATTATAGATTATTGAGAATTTAAAATTAATTAGAATGCCGGCCGCACTAGACCAGACCGTGACTTCGAAGAGCACCACAGTGCGAGTTACATGTATGTTAGTTTACTGAAGAATATAACTGCAGTCTGGAAGATATTCGTTTGATTTTAGCTACAAGAGCAGAAATAGTACAGCCATCAAGAGGCAGAAGCCTTTCCTTGATGCTTTCCGCTCTACCTCTGAGTTGCAGTCATCACAGTACCTACATGACTATCGGCGCGCGAGTCAGACTCGCAGTTGATTGGGGATTTTTTTTAGTAAAGGCGGCAATAACGTGCTATACCTAATAATTCCTAGGGACGGGTCCTCTCCAACATGGTGGACTATCTGTATGGGCGATGGGCTGATCACCTGTCACCATACGGTTCATCATACCATCTTAGGACTAATTAATTAATCGAACGTGGCCACAAGTAGTCTTGTGGCTCTGCCCACCCCATTAGGGATTTCGGGCGTGATGCTTATGTGTAATAATTCAGAAAAATCACCATAATAATGCTTGTGTACAACCAACGCCATATCAATAGTTTTTCCTTTTCATATACATACCATACCTATAAGTGTTGCGTGGACGTCTTGAACTTGAAAATTTATAATGAAATAGGTATGGCTATTAGAAAAAAACAACGCGTTTACAACAGTCACCATATGCGGTTACAACCTATCTATAGGGACTCACCGTTTTGCCGCAGCGCGCAGCGGCTTGGCAACGTCGCGTGCCATGCACAGAGCGTATCAACACCGGCAAACCAATCTCGCGGACAATATGATGGCGCTCTGTGCATGGCACGCGACGGTGTTGGTCGGTGACGGAACGGTCTAGTGGGTATAGTCTCATACTTTTCAATACACATAATAAAGTTGGACATGTTCCTAGGACGGTCATGGTATGATGCAGTCTAATGGGCAATGACCACAAAATATAACGAATTGTCATGTAACTAACTTTTAAATTTTGTATGTTTTCCCTCAAATCCCCTTCCCACTCATCGAGCGCGTACGAACTTGCCGTTAATAAAGTTTCCAGACCCTTTTCCACACTTCAAGGGAATGTTTTTTTTTAAGTATCCTGTGTTCTTTCCCAGGGCTAAAGCTCCGAAACATCAATACCAAATTTCATCGTAACCGGTTATTTATTTATTACTTGAATTTATTTGTTCAGCAAATTAAGCCATGAAACCTAACAGACAGACAGATATAATTTCGCATTTATTTATAATATTAGTATGGATATGTACCCTATACTACTATATGCCTATATTTTTAAACATTGAACTTTTTCTTGCTTTCCTTCATTTCTTCGGACATGTCCGTGTCGCCACTTTTAAAAAGTAATAAAAGCCAAATGTATTATGTATACATTTGTCTTAATTATAAGACTGCCGCGAAATGAGCCGGATATTTTATCTAAAAATTAAGACAATGCCGGTTAAAAGGCTATGCCGGCTAAGGATTTTTCTAAGTTTCTTTGTTTCAATCCGCAAAGTATGTATTCAGGGAAATAATACGGAATCACGAAGCAGTAGTTTTGTTTTACCGTTTCTTGGACAATAGCGTGATGAATCAGCTGCGTATACTTATATAGAACTTTGTATAGTTCGCTCTTTGAAATAATTTTAGTACGCACATTTTCATTTGGTCAAATTTTCACTGAGCAGAATATTACTACGGGAAACGACATTTAGTCATTTGGTCTTTTATCAAATGTTTTATTAAAGCAAAACATCATTAGACAATAATCGTTTAGTCAAATAAATTGTTATGATAAAAACTAAACTTAAAGACAAAAATAACAAATACGAAATAATAATATGTTGCGGCGAGTGAGCGAAGCGAGCGAGCAATACAGGTCGGAGCAGAACCGAGTTGGATAAATTTAGGTTAGAAGGCTAAGGCGGGAGCTTTGCTCCATCCTTAGCCTTCGAGGTTTTTTGTTTCATCCCTTAATAAAACATGCATTTGCCTTATTTTGTTTGCGTAAAATATGTTATGCCAATTGAAACATTTCACTTCATGAAATGGTATAAGTACCAGTTGGCAAGCGAGTCATTGTTGGAACGTTCACTTGCCAAAAATTAGGTTTGCGTTACAATTATTTGTGAAGAGTTCATTTGTCAAGTAATAATTTGGCAAATGAAAATATACGAAAAATTGTTTGGGAAGTGATAATTTGTCATTTTTTTTTCGATGAAACAAGGGTAACCCATCTTGTGAGAATATAACAAAAAAATTTCATTGATCACACCACCAAATCTAATCATGTTATCGATTCACAGAATGGCTCATGGCATTTAAGGAAAGTCCATAAACCACGTTGATGACTAAGGTGCTTCCTGCATAAATTTCACGATTTTTCATATATTTCTGACCCTTATCTAGTTTGTGGGTTTTCAAGATCCAAAAAAATATGTGGTCCTTCGATGTTTCCTTATCATTCATAAAACGTAGAATGTTGATATATTTTGTTTAATGCGTGATCAAAGATATAAAATAAATCTGTTTTTCTTATCTAGTACTTCATTCGGTAATTTATATCTATAAGTAAAGGAAGAGCCAGATATTTCTCATTGGTCATTATGAAATGTGAAAAATTTTGAAATCTCATACAAATGACTGGATTTTGTAACGCATTGTTTTAAGTTTAATATTTATATTAAATGTCGTAGTGGCCCTTAAATAACTAACCTAAGTCATTGCGGTGAAGGTCTGTTGAATCCGTCATTCATTCATTAATTTCATTCATTTTCATCACACTTGCTCGGAAAGGCTGTTATTATACGCAGGCGTACAGAGCAGCTGTAGCCTACTTACCTCCCAAGGGCAGTTATGGATTTTGTATGGGTTATAACTCCCGCTGACGGCGGGGCGAGCCGCAGCCGGCGGGGCGCGCGACCCGCAAGCCGGCGGAGCTGCCCCGCGCTGATCACAACGTACGCTCAGTTTATGAACACCCACCTGATGGTAATTCACGATGTAAAATGGAAATAAAATTAATATATATACTTTTTTTTTGTCTAATTTTTATTTCATTTCCTCGCAAATGTGATGAAAAACATTGTGTGTATCACGGGCAGTAAGGGGATAACAAACTCGAGTCATAAAAGCCCTCGCCTATCGGCGTCGGGCTTCTAACAGACTCTCGTTAGTTATCCCCTTCTTACGGCCCTAGATGCACAATGTACTATTCATTCATTCGGGGCAGGGAGCCCATTAAGACTTAAAGACTCTAAAACACGCAGTTGTAGAAACTGCAAAAAAATATAACTGCAAAAAAATATTGGATTAACTGCAAACGCTTTAATTTGTCTTGGCGTATCATGCATACCTACCTATGGTCGTATCAGTCTTCCAGCGGCCCTAACAAGACACAAGGATACGTTAAACCGTCTTATCTTTAAGTGCGTCTCTCGCACAATGTACCGACGAAAGAGTAGTCATAGACATAAACGGGTTGAACTTATCTTTGTGTCTTGAATTTTAGGGCCGCTGGAAACATTGGGGCCTAACCCACATTACATTTAACAACACAAAAATGTGTATTTTATGGCTTTAATATAAATCCGGAGATACACGAATTTGTAATTTGAAACATACTAAATAAAAATAATTAAAGAAAAACCCGACTGCATAAGCTCAAAAAGAAAGAAACAAGATGTTTATTCTGCCTGGCTCGTGAGGTCGATATGGAAATAGCAGTCATCTTTTAAGTTTAAGTGGTATTATGCTTTTTAGGGTTCCGTACCCAAAGGGTAAAAACGTGACCCTATTACTGAGGCTCCGCTGTCCGTCTGTCCGTCTGTCCGTCCGTCTGTCACCAGGCTGTATCTCATGAACCGTGATCGTTAAACAGTAAAAAAAAATCACAGCTGATGTATTTCTGTAGCCACTATAACAACAAATACTAAAAAACAAAATAAAATTTAATATTTAAGGAGGCTCCCATACAACAAACGTGATTTTGTTGCTGTTTTTAAAGATAATGGTACGGAACCCTTCGTGCGCGAGTCCGACTCGCACTTGGCCGGTTTTATATAGACAGTTCGGGTAACGACAAATATTTTAAATTTTAGGTATTTTACATTATTTTATATAGAGAGTAGTTATGAATATCAACGTGTTACATATTTTTGGAGTCCTTTCATTTGATACTAATATGTTGGGCGTCTTCAAACAAAATGTCTTCTAGCATCCACCATATTGGATTTAGGTGACGTCATATGCTCTATGTCACCTGGGCGTTTTGCCAAGTCGTTTGACACCCCATTTATTAAAATCGGTTCAGTAGTTTTGACTCTTAATAGGTGGTAACTAACGGAGTGATTATATAATGTACATACATAGATACCTCCATTTTGCTTCGCTACAGTCGGCTTCAATTTCTGTTTAGACATGACAAATAAATCAATTGAACAGCATACAACTCAATTTCAATATTGTGTATATTCGCTTCATTTCTCTAACCTGTTTGTAATTAAAGGTCCCAGCCTCAAAAGTCTACTTTGAATTTTCGTAAGAAAGCTCAGCTGCTGAGACATTCATTTTAAAGCACTCAAGTAATAGGTTTGTTTCGTGATTGACGGGCTATTGTCAAACTGGGAATCTTGGGAAGGGTCTTGGATTAGCAATCAATCAGAACATTGAATTTAAAGGGAATCCCGGCACCGCTCGACCATTAGCGGATGACTGGTGCCGCGCTCACGTCGGTCGATAGCATCTAACGATCTATCGAATTGTGTGCGGGTTTGCATTCTCGGGCGATACGATTATTATGCACTCAAAATGGCAGTCATCATCATTATTTCAACCCGGGGACGTCCACTGCTAGACATAGGTCTCCGTCAAAGACTTCCGCGAACGATCGCAAGCCTTCCGTGTCCAACGACCCCAGCGACCCTAAAAAGATTGTCGGTCCATCTTGCGGAGGCCGACCCACAATACATCTCCGACTCTCCGTGGCCTGTGGTTTCTACGCGAGAACGTTTACGCCCCATATCAGCCATCAGTTCTTCGAGCTATTTCACGAGCTTTTTAAAAAGGCCCACAGTGGAGCCACGTTTTAACCCCATAGGGCGCATCACATAGGAAAATAGAAGTGCAACATCGCAATTCTCAAGCAATCCAGGGCCCTATTCGGGACTGCGAAGTGATTTACTATATCGACACTAAATTGACCAAACCGCAAATGTGAACGTCAAACACGTACAAAATAACGACACATCCGCGTTTTGGCACTTTAGCGTCGATACAGTAAATCACTTAGCAGTTCCGAATAGAGGGCCTGACTATAGTTGCGGTTCAAAACAATGCCAAAAATTGCCACTCTCGACACTGCGTCCTTCCTATTGCATTGGCTAACTTCGTTGACTTTATGTCCGACCCACTTCATTTACCCTTTCAATGCCAGTATCATCATAATACGATGCCAGGGTAAAAATTGTCACGAGTACCACAGTCTATATACATGACAAAATTCAAATCAAAATAGATTTTCAGTTATGAAGATGTCTAAACTCCTGACAGTGGCACTAGCAAGATAGAAACGAGAAAAACCTAAGAAGCAGGAAGTTAGGTACGGTTCCCGGAAATGCTTTATGACCCAATTTTTTTTACCGAAATAGCACCCAAGAAGCCTGACGTTAACGTTGCCTCAAAAAATGAGGCATCATAGTGGTCAAAAAGGTGAAAGTACTTAAGAAAGTAATTTCAATCGTACTAAATCAGTCGTTGAAGCGTGAAATTGGACGAAGGAAAATAAATATAATTCTATCTTAAATTTTATTACCTTACCTACTCAACCATTTTTAAATTATAGAGATTATGATTATAATAAAGTATATATTGGTTATTATTACAATTTTATCAAAAGATAAAATTGCATTAATTATTTATTTTGAATCGTCTTAATAATCATCATTTATTACTTTGTAATGTTTTATTCGTTTTTACATGATATATAAAAACGAATTTATATTTAGAATATTAATTCTTTTAAATTTTGATGATATTTAAATGTTTCAAATCATGAAAGATTAAGTATTAAAACAAAAAAAAAAAAAACCTATTTTTCTATAGACAACCTATGACCTTTTCCCATTATATGTTCCTAGCTCGCGTGCTGCGACTTATTACTTATGTCATATCTCCTAAAATCTTTGAGATATCAAAACAAATTCCTTTTCTAAGTTAAAATACCCTCATTCTATCCCTGAATGTTTCAATTCTATTCAGCTGTTTCGGAGCATATTCGGAATAAACATTCAGACAGACATTAAAAAATTCTAAAAACCTTAATTTAGGCTTAAACATCATGTAAATAGCATCTTCCACTTAGATATTTGTATTATTTTGAAAACGCATTTTATTTATTGGTTGCTTTTCCTATCATAAATGACTGTCATGGTTTTATAGCTGATGCCTTGTCGCGAATGCAACGTACATTTAATGTCGTTATCGCATTGACAGTGGACGCGCGCATGCGACGACGCCCTGCTCACTCTGACACCGATTTGAGAATACTAGAGCAGCGAGCGACCTGAATTCAAAGAAATTATGCCGTTTTCAATTAGGCTAATCGACATTTCTAACCAATAGAGATAAGCTTCATTGAATTCAAGTAGAGCTGCATCTCGATTTATGCATTTTATTTGATGTCTACTTTGTTCATGTTAGATTTATTGTGAAATAATAGTTGAGTTTTCACTTTAACGCGAACTGCGGCCCTAACATGCATGGCACAAAGATAAATTAGAACCGTTTATCTCTAATTGCGTCTCTCTCACACTAGTGCCGACGAAAGAGATAGGTAGTCATAGAGATAAACGGTTCTAATTTATCTTTGTGGCATGCATGTTAGGGCCGCTGGGCCCGCGAGATTTCTTGCTTGAGCGTCTATGCAGGATTACTAATTAATTTACTATATCGTCGATAAAATGCCAAAAGCGCAAATGTGAACGCGAAACAAGTACAAATAACAGCGACTCATTCACGGTCTTGGCATTTTACTGACAATATAGGAAATCACTTAGCCGTACCGAATACAGGCCCTGCGGCCCTAACAAGGTTTACACGAGTATAAGCTAGCACCATCTTATCTCTAACTGCGTCTCTCTCACACTATTGCCAACGAAAGAGATAGTCAGAGATAAAACGGGGTTAAGTTATCCCCGTGTCAACGTTGGTAGGTCTGCAGATTCTTTGAAATACTGGGGATATTCCTTGACCTTAATAGTAAGTTTTGAACTTTACTTATATGTTTTAGCCTACTACGCGAATCCGAAAGAAGGGTAGGTATAGAGTTTAATAGTCCATGTGGGTATGTAAATGGGATGTTCCGCTTTAGCTCCTTAACTACTGGACCGATTTTAATAAATGGAATTTTTTTTTTTCGTAGAGAAACTGAGTGTCATAGTGTTTAAAATAATTCTAAGGGTGCGTCATACTTGAGAAAAATGCTTTTACGTGGCGATTTGGGTTTTAAATGATGACTTTACTTTTGAAGACTTTTTGGTCACAGCGTCGCCGTAACGAACTGTAATTTATTTATATATTCGAGATGATAAATAAAACGAGCGTAGATAGATAGTGTAGTTTATTATTTTTTAGATTTTACCAATTGCAGCCGCCAACAACTTATTATTTCTGTATAAAGACAGAAATAAGGACAAATTATATGAGTTAACTTCCCTGTAGGTATTTACTCAACGAAATAGGTATAATATTTAATTAAAAGGCGTTTACATCATTTTGGCTGATTAGCACTTCAGAGAATTTCTCTTCAATGATTATGGTGTAAGTAATTAATAATAATTATATGCAATCTATGTATTATAAGAAATATATATAATACTAATAATACATGTATAAATAAGTAAAGAGAATCATAATATCTAGGATACTAATACCCATTGCTCAGCCACGAACTACATATATTCCCTGTGCTATGGGTACTAGACAACGATACGAATAGGTACTTATATAGATAAATAGATTCATATATTAGTATAATTATACTAAACATCCGTGACTCAAGAATTTAAATTATAAATAATAAATTAATTATCTCTGTGAAATTCAAAATAAGTATTAAATAGACAAAAAGATATCAACCTTAAAATATATAATATTAAATAAACTGTACTTATACGGCTTATAATTAGGTGCAAATAATGAACAGATTTTGTGCCACGTATACAAGATTATTATAATTTACTATACCAAACGCTAGTTAGTCTCTCACTCTAAATTACATACATATAGGAGTTAGGTTTTGTAAATGGCAGACATTACTCTGAAATATGTTTCAGTCTATTTTCTTATGCTCGACGCTAATATGTAAAACTTTCGTCACTAGAGGAAAAACTTTATAAATGAAACACTGTCTATTGTTCATACAAAATTGAGTTATGGCAAAATCATTATTTATACTAATTATTTGCGTCACCCGATACATTTTTACATGATTTAAATCAACTAATTAATACAATTACGGTAAAGTCACATTAATTTTACACTAAGCAAAACACTTTTACCTAGAAATATGTATAATATGTTAATATGCAAGAGGTTTCAGTAACAAGAGAAGACAGTAGGTATCTATTTAAAGCTTTCGATAGGCATTATAGACATTACTTACTACAATAAACCGCATCTAACTGTACCGCGACAAGCATACACGGCCAATTTCAACCTTATTTCTTCAGTAATAAAGGCCGGTACTGACTTATTCTGGCGCTAATAAAATCGGTCGCATTTGGTTCAACATCGAGTTAAATAATTATGGTCGATTACAGACAGACACTTTACTCAACTTTGCACGCAGCGCTATGTGTGCGTGAGCTTGTATGTTATTGTATGTATGCAGCTTTCATTTGTGTGGAAATAGCGCGCCAGTCGTCGTCCGTGAAACAACTTCACGCACACATATATGTATTTGAATTTTTCTTGTATCATAAATATTGCCAACATTGACGCGACACAAAGCATCGTTATAATGCCCATTCATATTATAATCCATTATTAATACTACTCGCTACAAATTGACAATCTATACTGTGCATGTCATAAATAAAAATATACATTAAATTGTACTTAATTATAAAATAATGTAAATTTATAAACTAGAGATACATGTCTATTCACTTTTTCTATACATAAAGAAACGAACTAATACTAAAACGCATTTGAATTCGCTTTCTCAACGTAAGTACATAACTGATTATATTAAAATAATGTGCTACATTCATTATATTGATTAACATGGCATCGTCGTTATTGACTATAATATATAGATCTTAATCTAAATAACAATCCAAGGCCTTTTTATATAGAAGACTTTGTAATACGTTGAAATATACCTGATCCAAGGCATTTTATTGCAAGTTAAATATCGCGTTTTTGTAACAAACTCGTACTAATACAATACATATTAAAAAAAAAAACTAACGAAGGAATGTCGAGATTGAGCAAATACTTAAATATACGAAATCTCATTTTTTTATAAATTTAGCGAATACGATGCGACGTAAAAAAAAAGAATTAACTTCCCGTAGTCTTAGTGTTTTATTTTGATTCGTCAGTGAGGTTAACACGTAAAAGGATTAATACAAATATTGTTATCTAACTGTAGATTAAATGGTCTTCTTTATATGTTACTAGCATTTAATATATCTTACTAGTTATTACTAATTCAGGGCTGAATATCAAGACAATAATTGAGCTGGATCACTAGTCCAAAAAGATTACAATATCTATATAGTTCACGCATAAGATACTATTAATTGATGTTCTAATTTTATCACTTACATAATATTTAAAGCCCGTGAAACATGTTTTTTACTGTATAACGTCTCAATAAGAAAGCGCTTTGCGTAATTACAAATCATGATAATATATACACCAATAGTTAAGTGGTTATGTTATCTTTTCTATAGCAAACTTGTATACCGACTTGACCATCTTATACAGTGAGTTTTTTTGTCGAGGCAGTTCTAACTAATCTAAATACTAAATTGATTGTTGCTTACCTACTGAACAAATTAGACATCCATAAGAAGTTACAGTTCCTAATCGTGCAATTACACCAAGGAAGAATTATGTTTTCATCTATTCTGGATTTAATCTACGATCGATCATAGCTTTCTCTTTTCCAAGGGTTTTAGTTCTTAAAGTTCTTATGAAAAGAAATTGTCTCGTTGCTGATAAATAGGTAATTCCACCTCTGGTGAGCGGTCGTCCAGATCGTCCCCAATGTCCCGTTGCGGCAACTCTTCTAACGCTTTCACTGTTGATATCAACAGAAAGATGTAAGGTTTTTTACAAAATTTGTGATCTACATCACCAATGTCATATAAAATAAAATATTTGAAACAATATTTTGTAAATGCCATTGCGAGCAATAAGTATGCAAAACGATAAACAAATGAAACTAAACAAATATGAAATTCAAGTACTACTCACAACAAAATGCAAAAACGAAACCATGCTGCAACTCTTCAAACGATCGCTGTTCAAGCCACCAATTTACTTACAAATATTTTCAATGTTTATTTAATGATATGAATTCTATAAGGGTAGAGATAATACTTTGATATGGCATGTTACTTGTACGTAAAGGTTTGTAAGTAAATGGTGGTTATTATTTGCTGATGGTGGACGCGCCCTGCTCAGTGTTGGTTCCTGGAGAGAATAGGACAAAACAAAACAACATCAAGCAAAATAATGTTTAGTACATGCGTGGACACACGTGGCTGTTAGTTACGACACGTCAAAATTGCCAGATATCAAAAGTCAAAAACAATAAACGTCAAGATTCTTGAAGAGGATATCGAAAAACCAGCAATTTTGAAAACAGATTCAAATGTAAACTTGCAGGATTAAACAGTGCACATGGTCAAACATCAAATAAATTGCACTATTACTAAGTAGAACTGGTAATGCACTCGGTGAGGTTACAAGATATAGCAATACGGAGGAATTATAATAAATCGTATTCGAAAGGCTCTCTCTAACCAATGATGCTGAATGAGAAGGTAACTACGATTTATTATACAAGCAAGATTGAAATGTAAACACCAGGAGTTAAAACTGTGTTTACATCAACGTATGTTCTTACCGGCGATGATTTTGCTCATTTCAGTGACTTGCTTGGCGAGAAGTTGGTTCATCTGCAGCAAATGTTCTCGCTGCCGCTTCTCTTCGCCGTCCGGGCTCTATCCGTTGTAACAAGCAGACATGAAGGTGTGCTAGGTTACATATTTACAGCCAACATTCGAAGCTGCTTTACAAACTAAGCAATCGAAGGCAGAAAACTTAATTGGAATAGTAGTTTATGCAACGGTTGCATAATGATAGGCCTTAAAACACTAGTGCGGTTTTCATGAAACGAGCCGATAGGCGAGTTTCATAATAAGATCGCACGTGTGTTTTAAGGCCAAATTATGCAGAGTTGCATACATAACTTTATCTACACACATATTATAAATCCTCCATGATGGGTTCAGAAACAATATTTTCTGGCAACAAGTTAATTGTTGCAATCGTGGCTGCATATTTCCGATATCCGGCGCATTTTCACATCACACACACTCCGAGAAGACTACTTACTATTCATATTTTCAACTAAAATGTAAATTACAAACAACTTTTTCTATTCAATTCAAAAACAATTCTACTTTCGTTCAGTAAAACGCCAACATGGCAATCCTCCGTCAAGACCATTTTTTTTTAAATCATAGACAAACGGATGAAGTCTCTATTCTCACGTCACTCGAGATCAAATATTGTGCAGTTTATATTAAAAAAACATACTGAATTGACGTTTCGTATCAATAACTGTTTTAATATCTATGGATACTAGAATAGAGACCACTTGAGTTTTGACAGCTGTTCCAAATTTAATCTCTTTTCTTTACTAAAAACGATAAAGAAGTCATGTTATTTCTTTATCGCAGCACTGGTTTTTCCTAATTGGTTGTCAAAATGGTGGTCATTTCCTAAGGTTTTTGATTAACCAATGGAGGTTTTATGATATGGGTGTAGATAAACGTATATTTTCTTATGAGTTTCAATATTTTAATAGAGTTCTTAACAGGATCACTAATTGCTTAACCAAAAGTACCTAATAGGTAAGGCCTTGCTTGACCAAACCCGTACTTGTAAGGACTTTTCTAGATTCAATGCCCGGTTACTATGGACTAATCTCAGTTTGGTAAAATTCAACCTATGTTTGTAAACTCTTTTTTAGATTTGCTGTTGAGTTTGTTTTATAAACAATTTAAAATATTGAAATCCTCACTTGCCATTCGATTTCATAAGTTGTTCAACAGGTTTCTGCTTCCGAGAACTAAATAAAATATTTAATTGGTATATTGGGGCCAATTCGAAACGATGTCGCCTAAATTTAAAGTTCCCTAAAGGTAAACGAGCAATTATTGTGGCAATTTATTGCAGCTAATACGGGCTATCCCCAAAAGTTTATATTTAAATTTTTGTTCCCAGTAGTGATGGAATATGTAATCTTTTCGGGAATAGTCCAAATTGCAGCAATACATTGCCAAAATACTAGCACGTTTACAAACACCTTTAACTTAAAATAAGAAACGTCAAACTCGATTTTTAACCGACTTCAAAAAAAAAAAGGAGGTTCTCAATTCGGTTGTATTTTTTTTTATGTTTGTTACTTCAGAACTCCGTCATTTATAAACCGATTTTGAAAATTCTTTTTTTAATCGGTAGGGTATACCTCCAGTCTGGTCCCGTTGTCGTCAAAGTCGAGTTATGATCAGAGGATCTATGAGGAATCGATGAACTCTTCAAATATTATAGGCAAGCATAAAGCAATTTTAGTATTTTCTGTAATAACTCAAGTAGTTACGTTCCAAAAGCATTATTTGGTGAAGTGGAACTGTTGATGAAGATCATAGATGATCACCGGAACTCCTAAGTGTTGAGTATTTCACGGTTGGCGATTAAATTGATGTATAACGTTCTGAAGCAACTTATGTCCATGAAAATTCATGTAGTAAAATTGAAGAATCAGGAGAACTCCTCAATAATTGACATCCTTGCACCGTGGATAGCAACAGTTTGTAAATGGTGATGAGCAATTGGCATTATGCTATTGTTACTTGATGTAGTAAATGTATGTCGTTAAATCACCGGATAATAAATGAAATGTGAAAAAAAAACTTACTTATCAAAGGCTATTTGAAGTCGCATTTCTTTTATTTTATAAATTATAGATTATGTACAGCAATAAGCTACCAAAATCGAGTTTGACGTTTGTTATTTCATTTATAGTCACTTTTACGTTCAGCGAACACACTATCGAATTGGCCCCATTATCTGTCTGGAAAAGATTTAATAATAAAATAATATTTAATAACACCTAAATTTACCACGGCTACCCAAAATGTGTCCTAGCACCGGGCGTTTCTCGATCTTGCGCTTCTATGAGCAACTATGGGACAACTTTTAAACAATTTATTTATGGCGTGGTGAATGTAGGTTTTATATGTATAATTAATATTAATAATTGATTATTACTAGGTACAACAAGTATAACATCATTCAAGACAACAATAAAAGCAGTGCGAACGGATACAAGATGCAATGTTGGAAAGAAATTGAAATGAAGTAACTACTAATATGTAAGTATATGAAAGAAAATGGTTACGGAAATAGCATACATCGTAATTCTAACAAATAGTGTTTGACGGGATCTATGACAACTAAATTTGGAATTCGTTTTGTTAATGCAGAAGTTATGATTAATGGAAATGACATGGAATGAGAGATTGCTAATGTTGCTATGGTTAAGCTTGCACAATCAGAATATTCAAAGCACTGATGATTGCACTCATTCTAAAATTAATGTAAACAGTAGTCCTTTATTTAAAGTTTTTATAACATGATACGACAAAAATAGACTAGGTTATAACATTTGATCAACGCTTTTAGAAAACTACTGATAGAGGTTAACTAATTAAGATAGAGTTAAAAAGTGAGAAAGAGGTTAAATATGATCGACAACCAATGAATGAATCAATTATTAAAACTCTTAAGTATCCATAATTTTAATTACTCGTGACCTAAAAATTGGACTTACTTTGTGGTTGGGGTCATTGGACCCCGAAAGCATTTTCTTGATCGATTCTACTTTCTCTTGACGCTTCTGTTGCTCTTCGGGCGACAGTTCTGGAGGCTAGAAAAAGAAGAAACTTTCAAATTAACGACAATTCGTAATTCATACAAAACGTGACTTGGAAAGATGATTTTCCGTTACTTTTAAAAGGCTTTTAAAACCACTACTCTTTCCGATACACACAACAAATACTAGATATATCGATGGAAACAGTTTTACAAGTGAAACATTCTTGTTGTTTAAATTTTGACAACAATTGTGGTTGTGCAGGCTATTATCATTTGCAGACCTTTTTGAAAGTTACGATTCCGGAGTTCATTAATTCGATGTATCCCTTATTTTCACGCGACGAACTTCGCTCGCGTAATTTTGCACCATCCTAGCAAGTACAAATGTTCCGAACAACAGAGTCTTTTCGCTCTCATACTTAACTCCGAAACACAATTGACCGAATCACGTTACTTCGAAATATTGTAACCTGAATATCTGTACCAAAAAACACGTTACGAAGCATACGAGCTCGTCTTTTAGACGACAGGCTTTCTGTTGACGATTTTTGCGTAACATGGTGAGGTTATTCACGAGGATGGTGGACTAATACTATCAATAACTTGATAGTGTGGACGCGTAATACTAGGGTGATTAGTGGACGCGCAGAGTAATAACAAAGAATACCGTTTAACGTCCAGCGCAACTGGAGTCTGAGTGATTTTTAATTGTTTGCTAACTTTCAAGTAAAAGCGTTTACTTTTTTTGATGTGTAACATCTTTCCTCACGCTTTCCTGCAATCTGTGGGAGTAATTTCGTGAAAAGGGACGGAAGTGTGTAACAGGAAGCCAAGGAGGCGCGCGCTTATTTGATTTGACCAATGAAGCGCGATTATTTGATTTGACTAATTGGATCGATAATGAACAGCCTAACTCACCTTCTCAGGAATGTACCGCTCCGGAATGAGTATCTTCTGCGGCGCCGCCAGCAGGCGGTCGATGGAGTCGGCGTAGCGCGGCGGCGGCGCCAGCGCCGAGCGCACCACGTCGGGCGCCGCGCCGCGCAGCGCGCGCTCCAGGTCCGCGTCGTCCAGCGAGCGCGACGACTTCTGCGTACAACACGACATGCACTCCATTGGCGTCCTACTGACTAAATAAGGCGGTTCTCTATTCAAACTGTGTACTGTCCGCGAGCGAGCTCCGAGATAGCTTAACGCATGTTAAGGTAAACGTGTAGTGCTCTAAACAGCGACGATACATATCATACATATGAGCACGGTTTTTTTTTCTATTTCCGCTCTAAGGGACACAAGTTATCCCTCTAACCTACCAATAATACTATTGTTACGGTTGTTTGTTTTTTACAGCGGGGGGCTGAGCCCCCCGAGCCCCCCTTGTATTAGGCTGCCCCCCCGTCCCTT
This sequence comes from Tortricodes alternella, assembly GCA_947859335.1. Lineage (NCBI taxonomy): Eukaryota > Metazoa > Arthropoda > Insecta > Lepidoptera > Tortricidae > Tortricodes > Tortricodes alternella. Next base: position 6,742,797 of record OX401987.1, on the reverse strand, counting down.
CTTTTTCTAGCAGCCCTGACCTGATTAAACCCACCCTAACCCGCCCTACTTAACCTAAAATGTGTTGTGCAACAAATTTAAAAATTTAAGCTTAATAAATACTTAGGTGTTCTAATTTATAAATAAATATTAGCCAAAAGAAATCGTTTGCTTAAAAAACGTTTGTCTTGACAAAACTTAACAAAGTCAAATGATACCAAATGATAATTTGACCAAATTATTAAAATGCGAGATGTAAATATGCTAAAGATTCGTTTGGGCAATTAAACTACTGCGATAAGTATTTTGGGAAGTAAAATTTGGCGAAAAATATTTTATCTACACCCATATCATAAAACCTCCATTGGTTAATCAAAAACCGAAGGAAATGACCACCAAAATGACCAAATGACAACCAATTAGGAAAAACCAGTGCTGCGATAAAGAAATAACATGACTTCTTTATCGTTTTTAGTAAAGAAATGAGATTAAATTTGGAACAGCTGTCAAAACTCAAGTGGGTCTCTATTCTAGTATCCATAGATATTAAAACAGTTATTGATACGAAACGTCAATTCAGTATGTTTTTTTAATATAAACTGCACAATATTTGATCTCGAGTGACGTGAGAATAGAGACTTCATCCGTTTGTCTATGATTTAAAAAAGAAATGGTCTTGACGGAGGATCGCCATGTTGGTGTTTTGCTGAACGAAAGTAGAATTGGTTTTGAATTGAATAGAAAAAGTTGTTTGTAATTTACATTTTAGTTGAAAATATGAATAGTAAGTAGTCTTCTCGGAGTGTCTGTGATGTGAAAATGCGCCGGATATCGGAAATGTGCAGCCACGATTGCAACAAATAACTTGTTGCCAGAAAATATTGTTTCTGAACCCATCATGGAGGATTTATAATATGTGTGTAGATAAAGTTATGTATGCAACTCTGCATAATTTGGCCTTAAAACACACGTGCGATCTTATTATGAAACTCGCCTATCGGCTCGTTTCATGAAAACCGCACTAGTATTATAAGGCCTATCATTATGCAACCGTTGCATAAACTACTATTGCACAAAGGGCAGCACACCTTCTTTAACATATTGTGTGATCTAATCTTGATACTTTTGGAATGGTTGTGTTATTACTTATTAGAGAACTCGAATAGTACCATGGAGGATCGTATTGTTCGACCGCTTTGGCGATATTAAATTTTGCCGTTTGATACCGACGGTTTGTCATTTTGACCGTTTATGCATTCCCGAGACTTCCCGACGTCAAAATGAGAAGGTTGTCAAGTAGCTTAACAAATAAACGCATTCGATCATACGAAGGATCTTCAATTGTTTATGCAGTCGTTTCAATTTGTTTAAGGTTAAAACTCACCGTGTAATTCCTTCTTTTTAGACAAATCAGACAGATCAGATGGCGATTACCTTTTCAACACCGTTACAAATACAAAAGGTGACACTCACAGTACTCATTTAAACCTTCCGTCAGATTTATTGGACTATCTTTTACAATATTTTTCTGACGAATATATCCGTCGTTGACATTAAACAGGTTTTGTGGATATCAGTCGTCGGCGTTGAAAAGGATAAATTTGCGAATGTTAATTCAAGAACAAAAGCATTAGAATTAGCTTTTGTTTTTGAACTACTGACTTACTTTATTGAATAAGTAAACAAATAAATAATGCGTTAACCTATTATAGAAGTACGTTACAAAATAAATCCGATTAGTTTGTTGAAAAAGAAAGGTTTTCAAAAAATACTCACGTCTTGATTATATATTTCTTTCGGTATTTCATTCAGCATCTTTGCACTCAGATGATGCGGTGCTGTGTTATGTCTTCGCTTCTCCTTTGGCACTTGCCTCCTGTGAAGAGACCCGTTGTTAGGAACATCTCCGGACATCTCTGTAATTATTTGCTTTGCCGCCTCGCTTTTGAATATCGGCGACAGTTCCATATGTGACCGTGTTAGGCTTCCAATGCTACTCGTTTTTGATAAAGGATCATTTGTCAAAGTTCTAGAACTATCCGTGGGACTGTTCAAATATTGATTAGAAATCGATACAGTTTTATCGTACCCGGACTTCTCATAACTCCTGTTATAGCTGCTGCTAAGAGAAGATATATCGCGGGAATAGTCATAGTTAGAAAGCGACGGGCTCGATGGATATTTTGGACTAAGTTCCATGGAAGACATTTTATCGTTTAGTCGGAGGTAATTTGGAGGTTCGGCACTTTGAGGTTTTGAATAATATTCTTCGAAGTTGCTGAAATCTGTTCGAGGTACTGATGAGGCTCGGGAGTAGTTGGTTTGGATGAGCTCCTCTTCAAGGAACTGGTCAAGGTTAGCGGTGATATTGTTGGAGGGCCAATCGGACATCGGCTGGAGAGAGCGCTCTCTGTCTCTCTGACGTCTCTCGCTCTCTCTTTTCACGATGCGTACGGTCTTGATCTCTTGTTTTTCAACATTACTCAGGTTTGCTAGAAAGATACAAAACCTTAGAATCTTTATAAAAGTGTAACATTCCGTAGTTTTTAAATTGCTACAAAAAACTTACCAAAACTACCGTTCTGCATTTCCTCACTCGTCATAGGTGACATGACGTCGTTTCCACCTCCTCTCGTGTCCACATACAGTGGCGTCTCCATATTGCTGTGCCCGTAATGGCCTGGAGACCCAACTCCCATATCGTAGTCGTAGTCTGAATTGCCGTGGTCGGTCGTGTGGCCTGTGTCTAGGTTCGTTTCCTGCCATGAGGTAATTGGACGACGTTTGCCTGTAAAAAAAACATTGAAAATGTGGGTCCTTATATTAATGCCAAGCCGAGTTTCTTGCCGCATCTTCACATTAGAGAGTATTTTGTCCGAACCGGTGGTAGATTCACTCCTGGGCCTTCATAACAAATTGTTAAAGCCTATCTTCATAACAAATCAAAGCTGCATATTTACAAGCTCACGCACACATAGCGCCGCGCGCAAAGATGAGTTGAAGTATCTACATTATGGGTCAGTTAAAAATAGGTAGGTAGTAGGTACCTACCACCATTGATTCATATTATACGTCAATGAACTACATACAAGCTTTAACAGCCGTTGAATCACTAGGCCCTTTTCTGAAACCTAAAAATATTTAATGGTCTCTATATTCTATGAAGGAGTACATTGAAATGTAAGAATGACATTGACAATATATTCTTTCATTTTCTCGCAAAATGCATAGTAAAGCGTTGTATGATACACGTGCGTAAGATGATTTCCGACTCGTGTCGACTTATACACTCGCTCGCTCCTGAATAAAATAGCCACTCGTCGAAAATCACCTACTTTCCGCACTTGTATCATAAAGTCTATAAGGTATTTATGTTATGGGCATTGTTGCCTGAAATAAATGGTTATTATTATTATAAATAGCTATTAGTGTAACAGGGATTTGGTTTTATTACTTAATTTCTTACCAGGCATAGAATCATGCGTAGTCTGCAAAGCATGAGACTGCTGGGTAAGGTGCCTCACAGCGCGACTAAGCTCCTGCCGCTGACGTTGCAAGGCTGACACTAGTTGCTGCACTCGTGACACTTCTGTTAACAAAATGTTAACTGGCATTAGAATAAACTCATTGAAGTATTACGTTACACTAGAACAGACATCTCAAACAAATGACAGCGAGCACTTGATGACGGAGCGGACATGCGCGCCGGGTCCGGCGGTGATCGTTTTCTTATAGGCGTTTGTGCCGTTTGGGCTCAACAGGCATTACAAATAAAAATCGAGTTGAGGCGTCCACTCTAGTATACATAATTACTCAAAGAATAAACTATACATTTTATACATCAATGATAGGTCAGAGAATGGTGAAGGTGGAGTGTTGCGAGGCCATAACATCGATGTAGAGTCACCGTCACAAAAATCTACAAATCAACGATGAAGTACCAATACCTCCCATCTAACTTCTAACCTTGCTGCGAATTCATACTAACTTAATTTTTAGATAGGAGGTATGGTACTTCGTCGTCGAATTGGTACTGTCTCTCTCTAAGTTGACACATACAATGTGAAGCGACATGGTACTAAAATGTACAGATATTTTTGACGCTAACTATACTTTAATGCTAGGCAGCCAAATATGAGATGACGGTCACATTGTCCACCGCCTGAGAAAAGGAAAAAGCGCTAAAGTGATAATACTTCGTTCGTTGTCATAGATATACAAACGGTGAAACATCAAGGAAAGCAAAATTATACGTTATTCCAATGATGTAAGCTCTTTGACGTGCCTGAATCTACCAGTCAGCAATTCACGGGGGTTCAATGATATTAGTGAAAAATAATTATAAATTGAAGGGACAAAAAATATAATGAGCTTTCTATTAAACTTTCTACATCAACAATAAAAATCCAGTTATGTTGATGTTCTTAGATGTGACCAAGGCTTTTGATTTCGTCAATCGCTCTAAACTACTGCATAAGAAATAGCGCTTGACTGGATCAATAGTTATTTGGAAGACAGAAAGCAATGTACTGCGATCAAAAAGATCACTAAAACAAGCGGTGTTTTTTTTTCAAAGAAATATATAGGTCACAAATTAAATTGCACTGGTGTCCCACAAGGAGCATTCTCGGGCCATTGCTGTTCTTGCTTTACATCAACGATTTGCAGAATGCAACCAAACATAAAAGTATAATGTTTGCCGATGACACGACGTATTATGGTAAAATGTGACAATAGAATACGTTTTGAGCTAAACATTAATAATGCGTTAATGGACATCATTAATTGGATAAATATAAATGATTTATATTGATTTATAATGATATATATTCCAGCATCAAACTTTACTCGGTTTGAATATGTGATGGAGGAGCCTTTGAAGTATGTTTTTGACAGTAGTAAGTTGCACAGTTGTGCGAGCTACTCTGCCATTTACTGACCGTCTTCCAACATGGCGGTGGCGCGCGCGGGCGGCTGCGCGGGCGCGGCGGCGCGGCGGGCGCGCAGCGCGCGGCGCAGCTGCTGCAGCTCGCGCTCCAGCCGAGCGTTGTCCGCCACCGTTTGTTCCAGTTTCTATACACAAATAGGACATTACTGAAGAAACCAGTAAGTAAGACCACTTATTGGTCGAAGCTTGTATAGTGCTTTTCTCAAAAATCTATTTTCTATTTTTTAAATTATTTATTTTATTCCCATTGTACACCGTGAATTACCATCCAGTGGGTAGAATAAACTGTATTTCGCGATCACCACCGATGTCGGCGCCGCGCGCATCCCGCCGGACCTGGCGCACGCCCCGTGCAGTGCATGTTATGAGATTTGTATCGTATTTGCTGGACACTTTTCATTCCGAATTCAACACCTCTCTACTTACCAGACACTTTTGATCATTGTCTGGTATTCTTAACTTTCTGGTGACTTTTTAAAGATGTTATGGCGACTTAACGCATCATTTTTGAGATAAAAAATTAACAACACTGCTCTTTAATGTTGTCATAGATGCTCCCGGTTGCCCCCACACAACTGCTAATCTCTGGACAGTTGAAGATAAGCCAGCAAAGTAAGCGACCGATCACAGAACGGTATAGTGTGGGCCGGGTTGGGCGGACGCGGCGGCGCCAGAAGCAGCGCCCGCTACCTGCGCTACAGCCAGCGCTCCTGCCAGAAATACTGCTGCAGCTATCTGATGCCGACATATTTGCTGTCAGCCGCGCTAGTTTTAGTAGACAAATGATAATGTGTCCTCGTATTACTTGTGAAGAGTGCGTAAAGTGCAACTTATTAGTCTATCGATTGCTTACTTCCCGGCCTCGACACTGGCGTTATTAACTAAATAATGTTATTTTCTCATTCATTAAACACACAACGGCAGGCAAAAAACTACATTGTACCCGATTAATTTTATTTATAATCATGACTACAAGCTAAACCTCAAAAGGTAGAAAAAAGTTAACACAAACTACGAAAGGAAAATACGGCCAATTGGGTTGTCCATCACCTCAACTAAATACGGGAACAGAGCCAGAGATAGGATGTGCTTATAAATAAACGAAACACGTTCTAAAACATGCCACTATGCAAAAATGTTTTCATATTATTATATAATCAGAATAAAATACCGGATGGGATTTATGGCAAATTTTAGCACGTGATCGGAAAACTCTTTAAAATTATAAAAATAAAAATAAAGTGCATGGCATAGATGAAAACCTTATAAACCTTAGAATTGAGCGCCAACATAGCATGCACTCGCGCCAATTCTGCTTCCAAAGACCCGCTTCCTATTTCGGGCATTGCCGTTCCTCTATGGTTCGTTAGGTGAGCTAAATCACCCCTCGTTTGTACGCTGTCGAGTTTACCACGAACGCCTGAAAAAAAAAACAATCACTGTATATTATGGTCCGCGAGCCAGCAACAGATTTTCATCGGCGACAGCTAGTTTATTTCTATGTTCATCTATTTCAACGTAACTATAAATAATATTGATTTAATCGAAACATTACAATAAAGTTGTATTTTTTCAGTTAGTGCATGGAGCATAATGTCGAATAACTTTAGATACGTCATTTCCTTCCGGATGAAATTTCGTAAGCTGATTTTTAATATGATCCTGTAAGTAATAAAACAATCGGCTAGCAGTATACCGACGGAAACCTCGTCAGCTGGTGCATTTGAATAGGCGATAGATGCTCCCGTCTGGCTTTCCGACGATTGATGATCTTTCCACCGAGATACAACCAGCTGACGTTTTGATTAATTCATAATAGTATATATCATCTGACAAATGGTCAATAGGGGAGAAACGAAAGAAAATTGTTTTCTCATGTTCTGGTGGCCAGCTGACGTATAACACCACATTATAGTCAGCTGACGTTTTTTTTTTCTACAGGATATTGAGTTAGCTATCATCTGACAAATTCTCAATCGGGAGAGCAAGACAATTTTTATTTCTGCTATTTTGGGACGTTACCGCTGCTTAACCCACCCACGGAACCGCAGCTGACGTTCACGAGGCTTCAAACTAAAAAATCCCTGAATCATTGTACGAATTATCGGCCCGGAGGAAATGATTGAAGTTCGTACATGGCCCGGTACTATTATTGTTTTATTTATTTTTATTTATCTATTTATTTAGAAACAAACAGTCATACAAAATTATATGAAATTTAAGCTACAGATGGCGATAACGATTTCCACTCCTTAAATATTAACCGATTTTGACAAATTTTCGATAGGTTGTCAGTAGATACAAAATCTATAGTCTATCTATACGTTTTTGAAATATTGATTAAAGATCAACAAAGTCAAATAATCGCCGAAATTAGCTTTGTATGAGAATACTGAAACAACAATAAAACTGGATTTATTATTATAGTGAAAAAACCAAAACTTAGGTATATACCTAGATTTTGTTCTGACTGACAACCTATCAAAAATTGGTGAACATCGGTTAACATTTAAGGGTTGGAACTTTATCGCCTTTCGTATGAAAAGCCGTAGATTCACATTTCTCTTAATTGTCTGCATTTAAGACTATAAATCATATCTTAAAAGTTTTTTTTATATCTTAAAATCAGGCCAGCTTTAGAAACTTACCTGTTAATAAAGATTCAATAGCGTCCTTGTCCGTCTTGAGTCCCTGCAAAATAGCTGCTTCATCAGCTAATTCCTGCTCTAAGGCCCACAGTTCCGCTACTCTCGCTCTAGCGGCTTCAGTTTCTAATTGTTTCCCTGCTGCGGCACTCTCTATCCATCTGAAATAAGTATAAGTAGTTAGATATCGTAATTGATTTTTAAAGGATCATTGAATCGACCGGTTGGCTCAGTGGTAACTTTATTGGATTATGAAGCTCGAATTCGCGAATTTATTTCAAGCTAGAGTCAAAAACACGTATCATGACATATTTCTTTTGTTCTAGCGCCTGATCATTTGTGTGTCTTTGTGTGTTGTTCACGGATTCAAGATATGCCTCTTCTCTCATTTAAGCCATTGAGTGTAACATTAATTATTTATATTTCTGCATACCTTTGCTGTTCCAACGCGTGTTCCCTTAGTACCTTCTGCCTCAACCTCTGGTTTCTCTCAAGTCTTTCGACTGTGGATCCAGGTCTATTGTACAAAGAACCCAACTTCACCATGTTATCAACTAATTGTACTAGCGGCTTGCTCTTTTCATACTGGTGTTCTAATTCCATCAATTGCATTTTCAGATTTTCCAGTCTCTGGAGACTCTCTTCTCGTTCCATAGCTTTAAGAGAACTTAGGCAATCCTGTAAATATAAGCATTATGTATTTATTGAAAAGTTTGAAGACAATTTTTTCTGAATGTTTTTTTTTACTGAATTTGATAACATCATCACCACTGGTTTAATAGTAGATTTAGACCCGGTGCTGTTAAAAGTATTACCTAAAATATATCAAAATTAAATTCAAATCGATGAGAGGTCTATTTCAGAATCCTGAAAATGCCTGTGTGGTGGCAGTAACCGCACCGTTACTCGGCAAACTTAGATGTAAAGAACACTACTATTACCATATCTGTTTCTGAGGACATGACAAATGCAAACAAATTACTAAACAAAATCATGAAAAGCGTGTTAAAAAAAACACTAAAGACCTTTATGCTATTGATCTGAGCACAGCATTGTTCGATGGCACGGTGAGTGGCGGTATGACGCCTTCGCAGCTGAATCAAGAGCAGCACCAACTCTTCGTGAGTTCGACCGAGTAGCTCTCCGGCTGTAGGCACTTCGCCCAACTGCTCCCGACCCTGTTGATGCCTTTGCTGATATTCCCAACATAAAAGAACGCAACTCAAAATAATATAGCGTTAAATAAAAACAAAACAATGCAACATAAAAACGATCACAATCAAAACATCAACTCTGTAGATATAAAAGTTTTGTTGGTATCGTACCATTTCATCATTTTCAGTATTCCTCCGAATTCTAGGACTCACAGCTCTGATCGGTTGCTGTGATGCCCTCGACGGTGATCTGCCAGTTGCCCAAGATTCCTCCGTCGTATTCATGGTTCGTAACTATAAAACAACCGTTCCAGGAATGATAAACAATATTGCTGCTGAAACAATAACTCACGAGTTTGAAGACACTTACATTTTGCTGAGAAGCTGACAGCTGTTCTGAGCCATATTGCTCATTGGATGGCTTTTCCTCCACCCATCTAACCCTGGGGCTTACAGCACGCACTGGTATATTGCTGTCTCTGTTACTCCTTCCGATTGATGTATTACTTCCGAGAAAAGCTTTTTTTGACAACGTTTGTTGATTTGATGAATTATTCGTGCCTGATTCCATGTTATTGCCGGTCATTGTCATTGAAGCTGAAACAGCAAATTGTGATTCATCAAATTCTATCAACAAATATTAGTTTACTAGCCTGATCATTGCAATAGTGATCGGTGAAAACATGATAAAGTGTACGGTATCCGGTTTTGTTACTCGATCCTTAGCACTGTTGACAAAGTTTTATTTACATTCATCATTAAGAAAATTAATTCTGTGCAACCCTTTACACATTGCCAAAACTTATTAGTATTATAGTGCCACTTAGATTATGGACAGCTGTGAGATAACCCTTATAACATGCTTACAATATTTTAATTTCTCAGCACCTTATCGTGTTTTAACCTTTTTATTAGTCAGATAAAATAGAAAGACTTTCGCTTTCGAAATACTCTCTACGTATTTACAAATTTCTTGCAATAATGTGACTTTGCTTTGCTGATAATTGTGATATACTTAAATGTGACTTACATAAGGTACCTTACGCGAGCAGAATGCTAGAGGATACCTTCATTGCTCGCACTATCAGCCCCGCTGTCCGTACTACACAGAGCGTCCCCTGCGCCCGCCACGACCCCCACTCCCCGCACACGACCCGCCCCGCCTTTCAAAAGCCCACTTGACATCAAATCCCACTGCCGAAGCTTTTCCCTATCAATTTCGAACTTTCTTTTACCTTTATCTTGAGTATTGTCCTTAGGATTAGTTTTATTTGCAGAGGGAAGGGAGCCATTCTTCAATGGCTCAATAGCAAGTTGTTCATAAACACCCTCGTCCGAAGGTTCAATCGACGTATCAATATTATGAATATGTTGCGCAAGACTAACGTAAACATCACTGTCACCGATTTTATCTAGTTCTTCAATACAAACACTGTGGAGATCATTTTCTCTACGTCTTACTACCTGATTTTGAATATCACAGTTCACGTAAGTCACGTTACGACTTATTTTCTTAGGTTCCTCTTTTTTCATTCGTTTAATGCTATTTGTGCCGCAAACATCGACACTAGTTGTACCTGTATGTATGATTGGTGTTTCTGTATTTACCGTATCCAAATCGTCCATCGACCGGGCATGCCTGTGGGAAACACGTCTCAAGTTATCCCTCCACAGAGCATCTTCCTCCCAATGTTTATCTCCTTGACATATGACGTTTTCATAAGCACTTGCCTCTGCTTCCGCATCATAATAAACGGTATTTGAAGAAGTACCACTACAATGTGACGACATGCTGGCAGTAGAAAGTTGTACGGGTGAACTTATATGACCACTTTGATTGCCATCGTTAGACTCTGGTGATGAATTGTCAATAATACTGTTGTTACCAGATATCCTTTTACAGCTTAGACCTAACATAAGAGACATAGATTCAGGAATTTTAGATCGCTTTCCGCCGGTTGATTCATAAATATTCTTCATATCTATTTCTGGATCTTTATCTGTGGCACTTAAAAACTCGACTGAAACACTTCTAGCAGATGCAGCTAATTCAAACTGATGGTCCACATTAAAACCTTGACTTCTACGAATGGGATTATGGATATGTGAGATTTCAGTTTTCTTATGGAGAGGACCTCTGCGCCGCTGATTATTTAATTTTCTATGAAGATTAGTATTCTTTAAGTAGTGAGTTGTTTGCAATAGGTTTATATGCTCCTGCGAAGAGAGATCCGAGTAATAGTAAGGAGCGCTTTGTTCCGTTGAGCTCTCCCGACTATGAAACCCGGTCGTACTAGAAGAAGCGTTTGTGTCGACGCCCGCTAACAGTGGTAATTTTTCACATTCATAATCTTTTATTTTATCACACAGTGTTTGATTGTTTAGATTTTTAGCCAGTAGTTTCTCCTCGTCGTAATTCTTGCAGTAGTAGGATATTTGTGATTTGGGCATCCCTAGTGAGCTGCATGACGTTTGAGAGCCAGATGAATGCGTATGACACTTACTTTTGGTATTGGATACCGGGGTGCTGGAACACCGTACATGTGCTGTCGTTTGTAGGTTAAAGGCTTGAGTTACATTATCTTTGTACATATTGCACTGATTATTAGAATCAGTACTATTTAATGATCGTCTTTGGGTCATATCATTGGTAAAGCTAGTATGGCTTGCACTAGGTTGTAAATTGTCTAGGTATCGATCCAAGTCTATATTGGCCGCAGAATCATTGTGAGCTGGTATTTGTGATGCTTCTAATCCAAATAACGAATCATCAGATAATGGTCTTCGCTTTATCATTATTTCCAAATCTCTATATGAATTTGAATGTCTCAATTCTATAGCCGAATCACTTTCATTCAAACTAACAACTTCAGATGAATTGTTCGATGGTGCCACTTCAAATTTACTACTTATGTCTGACTCTAGTGATAACCTCGAGGACCCTCTATCTGCATTGTAGCTCTTGAGAGAATCAGATTCTAAACTACTTGAATTATGACGTTCAAGAATCGAATTACTTAAAATGTTACATTGTGGGTCGTTAACCTTATTTCTCTCAAGTGTTAAACTAGCTCTACTATTTCGTGCTTTTTCCCCTCTCGAAAGTGTATCATGTATTGATGTTCGACTTCCATATATCATTAGTGATGTGGTTTTCCGTTTAGCAGTATTCATTTTTTGATTTTCGGTTGTCAACATTTTTAATATTGAATTGTCTTGAGACATATCCGACTGATCTAACTTATCTAAAATATATTTCGATAAGGCGTCATCGGATAATTCATCACATGGCGGAGAAGAACCCGGTACTGGGGGTGGCGGAAGAATCTCACTGTCAGAATTATCTTGCAAATCTAACACATTGCTAATGCTAGTGCTTAAATAATATGACGCTGGTCTGAATGTGTCGGATATACTAAACCTACTAAAAGGACTATCTAGTGAAATATCTTTAGAAGCTTCGTCATCTGCATCAGAGCAATAACTCTGTTGGTCACTCGATTTCACTAATTCTTTTGTTTGTTTTTCTCCTTTAGAGGCTCTTTTCAACGTCTGATCTTTTGTGTCAGCAAAATTCGATGCTGTATCTAAAGAAGATCTAGTGCCAGTTGTCGTTCCAACTAAAGGCGTTTCGTTGGCTAATATGTTGGTTAGTTCCATATACACCGGCTCAAGTTTACCGTTATTAACACAAACTACTTCGTATGTTTGCGTGTCGTCGTCGTTATTACCTAAATTCATTTCAACATATGGATTATCTTCATAGCATTGTGGCATGGACTCATCAAAAACACTCAAGTTTTGTATAATTATTTTATGAGCGGGTTCTACAGTAGAAATCTTGCGAGGGCTCATAGGCAGATAATGTTCTTCGCCTACATTTTGTATGGGCGGTGTTTCTGATGTTTGTTGGCCTTGGTCTTTTGTAGTTTCTGTATCATGTTCAACAAGTAAGTCATTTATCTCTTTAGAACTGTTCTTTGAAATATCAACTTTGACCTCAGATTCTAATAATACTTCGTCTAAATCGTTATCTGTATACTCTATCTGTGCTTCTGACTCTGCTTCACTTTCATGAGTTTCGTAACCGTCCTGTTCAATATCTGGATCACAACATGCTCTACTAGTGTCCTCGTAATTATTTTCTACATAGCTATGTATATTTTCAACGCTAACTTTACACATGGATTTTGCATGGATGTTTTCATATGCATTCTCGATTTCATCAGTAGTAATACTTGTTTTGCTGTCTTCTTTTATGGAATTATTTTGGGAGCCATGTAATTGTGCGGTAAGGGGCGCGTGCGGGGATAAAGGTCGAGTAACGATGGGAGTCATAAGGTTTTCTTTTTGGGACCTTCCTGCCTGCATTTTTTTCAGTTTTTGCAGTTCATTGCCCGATGTGTCTTCTGAGGTGCAAAAGTAAACCGATAATTACTTTAAGTTCGGTATTAAATCATTTAAATCTTTTTTATTGCACATTGTTAGTAAGGTTTATTCAAATCGAATGTTAGAAGGTGATGCATTATTATACTCATTATATGTCAGTAGGAACGAATATCTGTAACCCACCACCGATACTAATCCAATATGACATCTTGTTAGTGGCACTTAGTCCCAGCAGGCAGGAAGGTACCTTTCCGCAAAGCGAAGTCATCATAACACTACTGCAAAATGTTCAATGTATACAATAAAAGTAAATATACTTATGTTAGGGACATAGATTTAAAATGTGTTGTTATCGGATTTGAACGATATAAAATCGTAAATAATAGCATGTTATACACTATACTTCTGCCAGTAGTAATAAAAATAAAAAAGTAGAAGCTGAAAATAGGTAATAAAAATACAATTTGTTTTAGACGAATAAATACAAAAGATCTTGGGATAATATAGAAAGGATGTTGTATTTTGATACTTTATTTCTGTCGTAAAATAATAGTTTACATATAAGGCTTATTAAATAAAATAGAGATATTTTATGTCTGAGTATATAAATAAAATTTTATCATTGGTAAAATAACTCTAAATCATGCAATATAAAAGTAAGTGATAATAATATCACAGCATGCTAATTTTATAGCTTTCGTTTGTGTCAAAGTTGTTGAGACAAAACAAAAGAGAAAAATATGTACGTACAACTTGCTACCATTGGTTTTTCATGCTCCAATATGAAAGTAACGTTCGCATTATAAGTACATTGTCACTTTTGAAGAAAAAAAGAAGAGAAGAGGTAAAAAGTAAAAATCTAATTTTAGCGCCGACTGTGCCACAAATTATGTCACCAGTATAAATAAAACATTAATTTGAGTACAAACCTTCATCATCGGATGAGTAGCTGTTATATGAGGCGTTTGTATAGGTCTTCGATTTGTAATCTGATCTCAATGACTGTCGACTCTGATTTAGAGATCGGGCCAGAGAGATCGCAGCCGGAGTGCTTTTGCGCGTTAGAGGCGACTGTAGCATTCGTTGTTTCCATTCCAACAGACGTTTCATCGATTCTTCCCGCTAAAACAATAAAAAATAGATATATGCGTTTCAGAGGCGTAACTGTACAAATGTGGTTCATATTGTACTTAGTAATCTTATACTTAACTACATACTCGTAGCTATTAATAGTTAAAAAAATTAGACAGGTTGAAAAATCTTGGTAAGCTGTTTTGAATTCTATCAGTTTGCAATTACCTGTTGGACTTTCTTTTCACCTTCCTTTTCGGGAGCAGTCGAAGGTAGTCGTGCACTTGCAGATCTGATAAACCCATCAGAAGCTGGATCCAACTTACTCATATCCTTAACATAGCCAGTAACATTAGAACCATCGCTTAAAACACTACCACTTCGATTGAGATTATCTTTATTCTTGAGGGTCCAGTTAGAATTTAACCCTTCGCTATACTTAGAATGGTCGCTCATATTTTCTCGGCTATTCCTCGGCATGCCGAATTCAGTTTCATAATTATTGTTCATGGCGTGTGAGTAGGGTGAATGTAATTGTTTTTCTGCGAGACCACTCGCGTATTTCGCCAAAGGAATTTGTATATTTCTGGGTCCCAAACCTTGTTGCAAATATTGAGCTGACTGACGCATTTTCTCAGCATAACTCGCTTCAGAATAGTATCTGTCTGAACTAGGGTCATAGGAGGAATTGATATCTAAGCTAGATTTTGGCCTCTGGGGCTGCCGCGGTAGATCACTGATAGTTCGATTAGGCATTTTATTGTTCAGTATTTCGTTCTTCGACTCGTACTCTAGGAAATCCGCACTGTGAGGTCTAGGCATCGGAGGCTGAATTCCACTAGACTGCATCTTTTTACGTCTCAAAACTGAAGGTCCGCTAAAGGCTTTTTCTTGAGTCTGAAAATAAGTATAACAGTAACGTTAGACACATAAATCCTTACATAAATTTAAACTCTATATATATGATAGTGATTCAACTTACGTAATTTTCTGTGTAGTCATTGAGTTGTTGTTGATTCTGACTAGATATGCTGGTCGCATCCCGAGGTGTATTGGGAGACTTTGCATATGTTTGGCCATACTCATTTTCGGTAGTATATAAAGTATATACGTCTTCGTAATCACCAACTTTTCCTTTGCTGTACGCTGACATAGTCGTAGATCTTCCATAAGCATCGGGTGTTCGCCTCTCTATTAATAATCGTTCGTTGAGTGTACTGCCTGACCTACTAGGTCTTGCATTTAACTCTCCGTATACATCCTTATTGAACTGGCTCATATCTACATTAGACATGTTATTCAAACGTTCTTCCGGATATGAATCATGTATATTCAACTGTGCTCGTTCTTGGTCATAATTTTGGCAATTCTTATTTTCCATATCACTATCTTTTGAACTTTCCATCTGAGGGGTTGTATCCTGTAGAAAAGGATTGGACTGGGACTGTCGGTCGTATATCGGTTCTGCCTTGGCCTCGGACTGGCTTCTGCTCCTATTATCAAAGTAAGGGGAATTAGGTGTGGTTTGATAAATACATTTTGAGGTGCTGGCTTGATTGTTTTCGAGTCTGTCCGTGACGGTGTTAGTCAAAGGCAGAGAGAGGTGGTGGGTGTCGTATGGTCGTTTCGTCGGATACTGCGGAGGTGCGGGGGGCGACTGCGGGCTCCGACTGTAAGTGCTCTCTTGGTTCGGACTGGTCGGGAAATTGTATTCCTGGTAGCGTGTGTGACTTGTACCCTGACTGTAGTGTGATGCTGGTTGTTTGAGTAGGTCGTAGTTTGGATCGTATCTGGAATGGTTTATTATGGATGCGGTTATTAAAAGCTCACAACACACAATTAAACAAAACGTATCACGAGTTCCTTACATGTCGGAGCCTGGTGAATTATATCCTTCATTTGACCTTCTAGGTTTGGGTGGAGCATTAGCATACGTAGGCCCGGGTACTTCATCATCCTGAAGCAGAAAAAATGAATTAACCAGACCATGTTAAGAGAACGGTTACTGCAACGCGGTCGACATAATTACTCCTTTAGTAAAACTACTACTTTTAGGTATAAGTCGTCGATGACACCGTCAATTTGCGGCGGCGTCCGCGCATTATCTGCAGTTAGACTACATCGTAATCGCTGTCCTTGGTTCCGCTCTGGCGAACTAATTGTCGATCACTTGCACCGGTACACGTTGGCGCACATAATAATACCCACCTCTGTTTTTGCAGCTGCCCGCTGCTCGCTCTGCTTTTGTTGCTGGTCACTGAAAATAGACGGTTTAAAATTACTTTACGGGCTTCTAAACCACCGTTATAGCAACCTTGGTATTGAATCCCTACACTTAGGGCGTGACGTCGTGAGCGACGGTCGGTGCAATGATAACAAGCCGGCGGTAAAACAAAACAATTGAATGTTCGCCCTGTTTATTTCACTTGTCGCATCGTGTCGAGCTTTACTACTATAGGTAGTTGTATCGCCTACACAATTTATACGTTTCAAATAATAAAATAATTAAGTATACTGACATATTTATGAAGTTGGTTAAAATGCAGTAAAATTAGGGATATTTATCAAATAACTAAAAATATGTTTCGTTGAAAGTTATAAATTTAAACTGAAACTATAACAATACTCGTATACTGAACTGAATAAACTTAGACTAAATTAAAACTATCAACCAATAACTAATTTGCTATATGACCATAATAAATTTATTAGAAGGATATCTTACTTGGAGCTTTGCATGAGCGCTGCCATGGTCAGCGCTTTCACCCACTTCATCATGGCCTCCTGGTCCGGCGCACAGAGTATATAGGTGCGCATATTCGCATGTTCTAATTTAAAAGCGAACTTCCGCAGTACTTTGTCCTCGGCCTTGCAAGCTGACACCTTGTATGAAGGTAAAAGTACTGACCCCAGAAGCTTCTCTTCATCGTGACCTTTAATAAAAAAAACACAATTTCTCATTCATCCATAACAAAAAATACCTACAGCGAACTGGTTACTTGTTAATGGGCATTGTAATTAAGTAAAGTGAAAAAAGAGATAATGGCTGGCATTGGATACTTACTTTTGTAATAATACAGGCAGTACTCCGACAGGACAAACCACCGTTTTCTCCACACTTTTAGCCCATCTGATCCCTGCTTGTAAAGGACTCCAGACATGGTCACCGGGGCAGAAGGTAGTCGTTGTGCTATCGGAGACCGCAGAGCCTGGGTCCCACCGCTGCTCCTCCGACTCTCCAAAGAAGGCGACTTGACACTGGGACTACTCGACTCGCTCGATTTCATCGGTGACACAACGCTGACGCTCTTTTGACTTTGATCTGAAGGCGGAGATTGACTCTTTCCTTTGTCGCCTTCAGACTGTCTTCTATATCTTTCAGATTCTCTAAAATCAGATGGCTGATTGGTCTGCCATCGAGTATCAGGGTACTGGCGGCTTTGCTTCTCAGTATCCTTAAATTCGTTATTTTGTGCGTACCTGTCGATATCCTTTTGTATATCGGCACTACTGTATTCTTTAAAATCATTTTTGCTACTATATCTATCTAAGTCTCTATAAGAACCATCAGAGTAAATGCTATTTTGTAAGTTGGGTGGAGGCTGAACGCCGTGGATTTGCTGAAGCAGAAGTTGTCTCTCAGCAAACTTCTGCTGCTGCTGCATCTGCGCTTGGTTTTGGTAGTGTAGCTGCTGTTGCAACTTCATCTGCTGAATCTCATTATACTGCCTTCGTAGCAGCTCTGTGTTACTCTGCGCTCCTATTCTACTCGAATATGGAAGATACGGTTTGGAACCGTACTGGTTTGAATTGGGCCTATACATCGGTTGATGGTTTTGGTATATTTGGTTGGTATCCTTCGGTGGGTTTCGTTTTAAATAGTCTTGGTAGACTTCCGCATTATATCCCTTAGGAATATTGTGAAGTATTTCGTTATTTACATTATTATCGATGTGTAAATCCGTTCTTTCTAGTCTAGGGGGTGACTGGGGGTAGTTGTAATTATCATTTATTCCGTATTGCCTAGCGTAGTCTTGATTGTATCCGGTGCCGTACAATTCGTGTCTGTTTTCAAGGAGCGGCGAACGAGCGTCTATGTTCGAGTGATATTGGCTCTGGAGAAGCTGGTGCATGACTCCATTGGGTTGTAGCTGGGGGGGTTGCGGGGAGGAGAGGTGGGTGGCGATGGGTGGCTGCTGGTTGTAGAGTTGTTCGGGGTGCACGTGGTGCGCCATAAGGTGCTGCTGTGTCAGCGGCTGCTGCGTTGCCGGCATAGACTTCTTGTTCTCCATTTGAAATTGTGACTGTGCGGTCGGAGGGTCAAGCCTGAAACAAAACGCAGCATATTAGATTGCTTCTCAATTGCCACTACTACAACTACTTACAAACATACGAGAAGGTTAGGGTTGCGTGCTCAAAAGCACGTAGAGTCAAACGACTCAATCAGTTCGAAATGCTTAATCAAAGATTTTATCGTCGGGTTGATAAGGTGCGCGTGTTCAGAATTTTTAAGATCCCCGCCACATGGCGATTACTCCCTATCATGGAACTTGGCGAACACATGAAATGTATACCAATGTTTTATTATCATATAGAATACGCTATCTGTAACTGATACAATATGTATTGACATATTATTTTACTCGTACCTTAGTACACCACGCGTATGTTAACTTATCTTATGTTATCTGGATAAATTGAAACTTACTTTTGAATTACAAATTTACTGCCTTCCTATCAGAGGCGAAGCGTGAGGGTAAGCCGGTGTATCATTTCTATTTTTAAACATTATTATTACTCATTAAATATTCTATTTGCATAAAAAGTTATGGAATATGCAATTTTTATGTTAATACAAGAAGTAATTAATAATATTATAATGTTTGAGTCAAGAAATTATGCACCCGCTTACCCTCAGTGCCTCCACTGCAACCTATCCATTGCAGTCTGAGCCGATTAATTATAATGTTAAAGCTAATTATTTCAACAACAAACCAGCAAATAATAATAATGGAACCGTGAGTATAGGATACGCTCCGTCGATTTTTCCCACGTTTATCGAACGCAGATAAAAATAGGGGGAGGTATCGTGTGTGTGAATACGTAAACTTCTGCAAAAAAGGGTTGCCAGTTTCTACCGGAAAAAAGTTTACACAGTCTGGGTCTCCCTGGATGGAAGATTATTAAGCTTTTTAGGGTTCCGTAGCCAAATGGCAAAAAACGGAACCCTTATAGATTCGTCATGTCTGTCTGTCCGTCTGTCCGTCCATATGTCACAGCCACTTTTTTCCTGCTGTTGCAATGCTGTTGAAACTTGGTACGCAGATGTACCTATTCTGTGAACCGCATTAAGATTTTCACACAAAAATAAAAAATAAAACATTAAATTTTGGGGGTTCGCCATACTTAGAACTGAAACTCAAACAATTTCTTTTCATCAAACCCATACGTGTGGGTATCTATGGATAGGTCTTCAAAAATGATATTGAGGTTTCTAATATCATTTTTTTCTAAACTGAATAGTTTGCGCGAAAGACACTTCCAAAGTGGTAAAATGTGTGTCCCCTCCTGTAACTTCTAAAATAAGAGAATGATAAAACTAAAAAAAATACATGATGTACATTACCATATAAACTTCCACCGAAAATTGGTTTGAACGAGATCCAGTAAGTAGTTTTTTTTAATACGTCATAAATCACGGAACCCTTCATGGGCGAGTCCGACTCGCACTTGGCCGCTTTTTTCTTTACAAATTGACGTTACATCACCATTACCAGTAAGTATGTTTTTGTGTCAACGACCCAATTTCTTTATCTGATAACAATGATTAGTTATCAATATCAATTATGTGGATACATAATAATGACAATCGAAAAGACCATTAGCGAAGTCTTCTTATAGTTGCGAGCATCCGGCCGGCGCGAGGTAAGTAATAGACGAGGCATAATGACCGGAAGCGACACGAGAAGTATCTGTCATGGAGTGTCTGTTAATAAGGAGAAAATACAGTAGGTCAAGTTAGTCATGAGGATAAAGCTCAATTGAATGAAGATCGAAGAAGAGAATTGGATAAAGATCAATGTAGACGATATAAAAATCGACCTACTATCATATTAATGGATCTACACCAACAAAATCAATAACAAATTACGCTCTTGCCAACGTGCAATGGAGCGAATTGTACTAGGAATCAAGCTTAGAGACAAACCAAAGAGTGAGAACATAAGGAGAAAAACTAAAATAATCGACGCTGTACAGCACACTAAAAGATTAAAATGGAAATGGGCAGGGCACATTGCCCGCACTACAGACAAAAGATGGACAAAAAGCATCACAGCATGGACAGGTCCAAGCAGAAACAGAAAAGTAGGAAAACCTAAAGACCGCTGGGTCGACGAGATACACAAAACTGCCGGTACAGATTGGAATCAGAAGGCAAAAAATAGGATAGGATGGAGACAGTTGGAGGAGGCCTATACCCGAGGAGGGACCACGTCTTCTTGAAATCTATAAGCATTTATTATATATATATATATATTTTTTATATTCGAAAGGCTTGGAAATAAAGGCTTATTATTATTATTATTATTATCATATTAATGAAATGAGACCGCAGGAAGGAAGGCATGAGTAATGTTTTTATAATTAATGATTATACAATTTTTTTTAAAAAAGGAGGAATTTTTATATTTACAAGTAGCAATGGGTGAAGAAAAATTTGGAAAACTCCAACGAAATTCATACATCAACCAGGGCCTCTCTTTCACGGAGACAGATCATTACTTTGGTAACAAAATGTCACTTTCTTTACAATGTAAATTCAGGAGTTAATAATATATTACTTAGACAAGGAAAAACAATATGATATACCATATCACTTCGCCATGTTGAGTTTTAAGGATTCTAAGATCTCACGTTCTGTATTTTGTTTATATTGCAAGTGCCGGCCGTCAAACACATCCGGTTCGCACTTCCTCGGCATTAATGAATCAAGTCAGTCATCAGGTTCGCGAGAGATTATCAACGGATGTAAACTAATGACATGCAGCTAGGTCCCGCCATAATAAGCGTTTAGTCGTCTACAAGTGCTTGTTGCTCGATATAATTACTAACGATCGTACGGATAATTAGAAACGCTCGTTATAAGTTGATAATGTAAAGTTAAATGCAGCAATTATCCATAGGTTTAGCAAATTATAGGGGGATATGAAAAATAGACTGGGTGAACTGACTTAGCCCGTTTGATGCAAAATGTTCACCGTCATACACCTATGGATAATTTATCAAGTACCGCAATTCTACCGCCTTTTTTATTGTGGAACATCACACAAACATAATATACCTAACCAATACGGAAAAAATCTGAACACGTAGTAAATATAGGGACACGAAAATTGGGATAGCGGATAGGCCTACATTTCCCAGTTAACCGAAACACGCTGAATCGATCGATTAAGGAATTACTTATGTTAATGTCATGTCAAATTATATACCACTAGTGGACCCGCCACAGCTTCGCCCGCGGTATTTTCCATACAATCACCTCTTTTCACTCCTTTAGGGATGGAATTTCAAAACATCCCTCCTTAATGCACCTCTAGGGTAGTCAAGGAATGTGTCCTCCAAATTTCAAACTTCTAGGACCAACCGTTTAGGCTGTGCGTTTTCTATAAGTGAGTCACGGTACTGTTTTATATGTATTGATTACACAAAAGTTATTATAATTTTATGATTAAATTTAATACGCGAAAAGAGTGCAGACATTGAAATGTTTGTTTAGTCTGGGTCACAAGTGTAGTAATTTTGCGGCGCGTACATCAGCCGAAGTTGATCCAGTTGGCTCGGCGCCAGATCATCTGCTTATCTCTATTTACACATATAGACCGATGAAACCCAGTCGATCCCCAATGTCAATCAAAGCGTTGACCTACATCAAAACATGCCCAATGAAGATCAGAGTGCCGTCGTAAAAGATGTCATTAGCATTAAAGAGAGAACAACGCGTTACTTACATAATGAAGTAAAGAATACACGTGACGCATGGCTAGATGGAATTTTGAATAGCGATAAAATGTTAAGCCGCATTTTTTATAGCTCGTCGGACTGTTGTCCGTTGCACCATTTTTAGGGCTCCGTACCTCAAAAGGAAAAAAGGAACCCTTATAGGATCACTCGTGTGTCTGTCTGTCTGTCTGTCCGTCTGTCACCGCCAATTTGCTCCGAAACTACTGGACCGATTGATTTGAAATTTGACATACATATGTAAGTCGGTGACCGCAATACGGATGCGTAACGTAAACAATTTAATTTTAAACATCAACATCAACAAACAACACACTTTTGGGGGGTAAATTAGAAAATTAAAAATTAAAGTTACTCTAACTATATCATGTGACATATCAAATGAAAGGGCTTATTGTGAGAATCTTAAATATGTTTTTCTTGGAATTTTAAAATAAATGGTTTGGAAGTTATTTAGGAAAATATGCGAAAATTGACCATTCCCCCCCCTTATCTCCGAAACTACCGGGCCTACAATTTTGAAAAAAATACAGATAATAGTTCTTTACCTATAGATTACAGGAAAACCTATGAGAAGTCTATGGTATTTAAAGTAACATAGGAAATTTGAGATAATCATGTATGGAACGGAACCCTCTCCACGCGGGTTTAACTCGCACTTGCCTGGTTTTTTTTCCTGCATAGTCTCGGAAAGCGACTGTATATTATACAATTTATACAAGTCTAGTTTGACATGAAAGGTGACGATGGTTTTTGCAATATTTTCTGGAGCAATTATAAATAGTGAGGAGCTCTCGCCACGGTCTCATTACCGACGCCGTAAATAAACAGCGTTAAATTTAAATGTCACGGGTAATACGTGGAGGATTAATCAGTTTCAGTGTTTTCCTATGGTTTTAAAGTAAGCTAAACTTAGGATCTTGCTTAAAACGTAACTGTAGTACTGTTCAATCCTTCCTGTTCAATCTATAAAAAGGTATATGTCAATCCAATGGTTAATGACTTAACAATGCAGTTGACAGGTGACGAGACATTACAATTTAAATATTTTCACTAACATGTCACATAAAAAATACAATTTTAAAAGCTTTTAATAACACTTAATTTAATGATACCCAATTGTCTTTTCTTTAAGCAAAAAGCATAAGAAATTTTAGGCTCGTTATATAAATTATATACGTTAGATATAAACAATCCCAAATGTCTATACCAAGTACCTATTTAACAGACCTACATATATCTCAATTAATAGAACCGTTACTAAGTATATATAATTGAATACAGGTATAATTTAATGTGTATAATTTAAATTGTGGTTTGGATTTGTCACAAACAAAACAGGTTATAATTCAGCTTCAATTGAATCTTGAACAAGCAATAATTATTCTCAAGTATCTGTATATTTATGTCTAGGTAGGAATGACAACTCAGGTTTTAACCTTTTATTTTCCATAATGAGATAAGTGCACGACCAGTTTTCTTTGCGGGACCGGTCAGAAACCACAAAATTCTAGTATCGTGGGAACGATCGACTTCGCATAGATACAGTCCAACAGCATTTGCAAATAATATAACTAACCTTAACAGTAATATAGCATGCAACGCGAAGAAAAAACTTCAAAAGTACTTAATATTAATTGAAAGTAAATTCTGGCTTATCTTTTTCAAACCCGCATTTGTTAACGAAGCCAAGGTTTGCAATGCAACTTTATGATTAACTTTTTGTTCAAGGGACCTTTTTTTAGTTGTTGGCAGAGTTGCAAAGTCAGTTTCTAATAAATAATTACCTATTTTTATCCGTCTCATTAGTTTCGCTTATCTGTCTGTCCGTCATAGGCATGTTGACGCGGTTTAAGACGGCAAGGCGTCTCGTTATATTGAGAAACTATGAAGTGATATTAGGCGCAAGTTATTGGAGTAGCGGGGCGTTTAAAATACGAAACCTGCCGGTCAATATATTTCTTTAAAAGCAGCACTCATTAACTGACAAGCTTGTTTATATAATGGTGAGTGTAAGCACATGTATGTAGAGTAATCGATATCACATCTCTCGATCGACAATGCAGATACGATCGATCCGTTTGCTTATTTACTCTTGTATCGCCCTCGTCAGTTGATTGAGCAACGTAAATATTGAATTACATTTGCATAACAAAACGTGAGATTAAGGTTTTAATATCAAATCGCTTTTGTGAAAATCGATATCGACAATTGTTACGCGTTAAATTGAAATATAATGTGTTTATTTCCATTACGAGGTAACAGAAAGGTATTTGTTTCGAAATAAAATATAAATAAGAGGTTAAAATGTTGAGGAATTGAATAAGTAGAACATAATTTTATTACTTATGACATGATTACGTCTACGGTTATTTCGCAAAGTGGACTTACATGGAGTTATTGTTATTTACGGGGCTACATCGAGAAAAAGCGGCATCGTTCGATTGCGGCTACGCGAGCTATAGAAGATAAAAGAGACCAATTTTGAAATATTAATTAATACTTTGACTGTATAATCTACAATCTGGTAGGTAGAAAACACGTTCAGATCAACTTCACTCGATACTTTTTCTAAAGTCTCTTCAGACTTTTACATTTGTCGTCGCTTAACGACAGCGTCTTTCATAGTGAGTTTTGTTTTGCAAAATTATAATTATCATTTAAATATTCAGGGCATTATTCTACATTTCCTAAACGGTACCGCAAATTATTTTTCCACGATATGGTAGCTCTTAATAACTTACGCGGCATTTTAAAACCATCGCGTACTTTTAGACTTGCTGCCTTTCCTAGAAGACACATTTATGATTTGGCGCTTATGCCAAGCAAATAATGCCCACACTATCCTTTTTCATATGGAGTAATATAGGTAATCCATCACTATCCAACGCACCCCCGCTCAAGAATTACGGCGTGGCTTGCGAATCGCGATGCAGGGCGTTAATTGCAATGCATTGCGGAACTGTAGGAACGTTGGAGTTTGATTTGAAGAAAACTCGACAAAAGCGACGTATCACCACTTTATTAAATATGAAACATCTGGGACGATATTCGACATTGTCTAAGCGATATGGTATATCAAAATCGCTTTGCGCGGTCTTTTACTTTGCGAAATTTATATTAGATAAATAAATCAAGGGACAATCTTTACGCAAATCGATCTAGTCCCAAAGTAAGCTCTAAAGGCTTGTGTTATGGGTACTAGACGACGATATACATACTTATATAGAGAAATAAATACTTAAATACATAGGAGACATCCAAGACTAAGGAACAAACATTCGTGCTTATCACACAAATATTTGCCCTTACCGGGGATCGAACCCACGACGCTAGCTTCGGAGGCAGGGTCAATACCAACTAGGCTATCCGCGTGAGAAAATAAAGCGACTTTTCGTTGCCATAGTAACAATCGGTTTCATATAACACTTAGATCAATGTCAAAAATAGGCGCTGAATGGAAAATCTAAAGCATGATGGAAAAATACGGAAGTAGGAATAGATGAGAAGCAGCATTAAGATTCTTAAGTAATCAAGTAACATAATCTGCGACTAAGCTGAACTGATAACACAAGGCTGTATCGGACAGCGGCCCGAGACCGCAGGCGATTGAGTCCCGCGCATTCCTGCGCACGAGTCGAGTGAGGTGAACAACCGGCGCGCGCGGCTCGTCCTTGGTGCCGCGTGCTCCTTTCTACAGGCTCCATGGACCAATGGGTGATTCTTTAACGTTCAACGGACTTCAGTCGCGCAGAAAATCGATTCTAGCACTTTTAAGCCAATATGGGACTTGACCAGATTGAGTGAAGTCTCGCCCAGTTAAAGAAACTCGCGTCACAGAGATTATCTCTGATGTCTCGAAAAGAATTAACGGTGCATTCAAAATGTTCAAATACCGGTCGATTACCCAAACCCCAATGAATGTGTTATTCTAAAAATACCTACCTAAAAGCCAATTTTGTATGATTGAGTTATTCCACTCACAAATCTCATCCAGCGACTGCAAATTCGGCACTAAAACGGAGAGCAGGATGCAGGAATCTTGTATCGTAGGTACCTTATCTAGATCAACTCTATTAATACAAGAATTGACGTCCAAGTTCTTCATTTTCGTTGAGGGATTTGAATTGCAATGGCGCTTTTTTTAATTGGAGCTTCGACATGTTATTCCTCTTTCACCCGTTGGTAAGCGGCAAGTGGAGTCCATGAATGCGAGCGACCGGTGCTTAGTCAAAAGTAAGTACGGCGTCTATGTCGGCTTAGGAGATGTTTATTCACGCTTCTTTTGAAGAAGGAAAAACGTGATTTGTGAGAGCATTCCACATTTTTGTAGCGGTACTGTGACGTTTTTTCGACGGAATCAGAAGGTAAGTCACCACCAGGGTCTGTATTCGACATTGTATAAACGATAAGGAAAATTATTCTGTTACGATATGGTAGCTCTTATGAACCTGATAGCAAAGGTTCCCGCATTCTAAAACCACCGCACTGTCTATCGCTTAGGCAATGTTGAATAGATGCCCAGTTGTAATAATTTACTTGGCAGGCATACCTAGCCTAGGTACCTAGGTAACATAACTTCACTGTAATAATAAGAAACCAGCCTTAAGAAGGAAACAAGTTCACGTATCTATCTTTGTGTAGGTATAATAAACGCTCCCATTCCATTAAGGATACAAACACAAAACAAGAAACGACAACTTCTGAGAAAATGACGCAAATTGAGGAAAACTTATTACTTATGGCAATTTAAGTGTTACCGTTGTCACAGTTGGCAGACCGCGGCAGGTCCAGTCCAGTGCGACTCGACTTTTTGTGCCGACAATTGTTTACCGCGGATTAGGTTACTCTTATCTAAAACTACGGTACGGAACTACCAAGTTCACTAAACCAGAAACAATAGGACTAGCAGACAAGTAACGGTAGCTTGTAAACGAAAAGCCCTAGATGTTCAGCGTTGGTTTTTAAGGCTTCCACACACCGAAACGCGGAAGCGGAGCGGGTCGGAAGCGGGCGCGCTTAAGCAGTGGCATAGGAACCAAAATAGAGCCCTTCACATCAGTGACCGCGCGCGGTTCAGCGTGTGGATTTGTGGAAGTCTTTAAACCTTGTCGGCTTTTCTCAGTGATATTCTCCGAACCGGTTGTAGATTTAACGACTTCTTTAATTGTCTGTACCTATATAGTCCAGTCATTATAGACATTCGAAATCGAAAATTTGATAATAATTCCAAAAGTTTTCAAACTTCGGTCAAGTGAATGGTACATTGGGACGACAATAAATCTCATTTTGCAACCTTGTCCGCAGTCCGGAACATTGTTAAAATTGCAATTAAATTAATTTTTGCTGTATGGTCGTGAAAAAAATTCCAAAAGTTCTGCAAACTTGGGGAAGTTTTCGATATAATATTTCATATCACGTATAAAATTTGCAACCAATCTAAGTGTACGGAACATTTTTTGTTATTGAAAATTAATGTGTTTTTTTATTAAACTGAATGAAAACGTTCCAAAAGTTCTGCAAACTTGACACATATATCGGAAAAATATACCGAACGGTTGTATAAATTTGCAACCTTTTTCGTTGACCGGAACATGTTTATTTATAATTCTTTTTAATTCGTGGTCATTTTTCCGAGTAAAGTGGTCTCGGAATAATTACAAAAGTTTTGAAACTTGGTTGCAAACTTCGAAAACATCTATTCTGATGCATTTACAAATTTGCAACCTCATACGCGATCCGGAACTTTTGAAATTTTCTTGAAGGTGAAAAAATAAAAAAATTACATTTTTGCAAATTGCATAAAGTTCCGGATCGCGTATGAGGTTGCAAATTTGTAAATACATCAGAATAGATGTTT
This sequence comes from Tortricodes alternella, assembly GCA_947859335.1. Lineage (NCBI taxonomy): Eukaryota > Metazoa > Arthropoda > Insecta > Lepidoptera > Tortricidae > Tortricodes > Tortricodes alternella. Next base: position 6,714,729 of record OX401987.1, on the reverse strand, counting down.
TCGAAGTTTGCAACCAAGTTTTAAAACATTTGTAATTATTCCGAGACCACCTTACTCGAAAAAATGACCACGAATTAAAAAGAATTATAAATAAACATGTTCCGGTCAACGTAAAAGGTTGCAAATTTATACAATCGTTCGGTATATTTTTCCGATATATCTGTCAAATTTGCAGAACTTTTGGAACGTTTTTCTTCAGTTTAATAAAGAAAAACATTAATTTTTAATAACAAAAAATGTTCCGTACACTTAAATTGGTTGCAAATTTGACACGTGATGTAAAATAATATATTTAACACCACTCCAACTTTGCAGAACTTTTGGAATTTTGGTCTCAAGAACTGAGCAAATTATCATTTATTGCATTTTTAACAATGTTCCGGACCGCAGAGCAGGTTGCAAAATTTTATAGTTTGTTTTAATACCACTCCCGACCTTACATCAAAATTTGAAAACTTTTGGAATTATAATGAATTAATTGTCTTGACTGACTGGACTAATAAGCCTAGGCTGAATAAAGATACCGTCCATATCCATAGTATATTATTATGCTAAATAATGATATCGTACCTACTCAAGTAAGCATTTTAATATTAGAAAATGCCTATTTGAGTACGTTATCAGTTTGAGCGCAGACTGTTAATACGGGCATTCAATTTAGAATTTTGGAACATCTTGTTTTTTGAGTCTTCTATTGCCAACTAGCCCTACGCACTGCGCTTGAAGCGAGTAGCATCATATTTCCTCGTTGAAGCGAAAAACGCGGCCACTTGGCAACTAGTGTTAAAGTCCTTAAGTACGCCATGCAGATACAAATAGCTTGAAGGTATGAGGTTAGAAACAAGACTTATAAAACTGGAGGTTATAAGAGCTTGGTAATGGTAATACTGATTAATAAACACTTAGTCTGAGGGTATAACGGACCCAAGTCAGCCTCCGCAAATTGACTGATTAATTAATGCAAAGTTGCATAATGCACCCATTTACCTACCGCCGAAACATAATGAGAAATGAAATGACACCCGAACAAAACCACTTGAACCGCTTTTATTTATACAGGTCCAACTTTTACGAAACACAGAATCATTAACATTTTGGTACTTTATCATTTTAATTAAGAAAGTTTTAAGTCGAAATACTATCTTTATGTAAATGAAATCAATGGAACACTTAAAACACTAGCTTGCTTATTATATTATGAATATGGAGTTATCATGTTGCATCAGTTTAAATACGTAAATATCAGTGTAATAGATACGCGTGTTAAAAAGGTAACACTATGGGAGCTATTGTTCTTTCACTAGATCTTACAGATTGCAAACAATGTGCCATACCCATTTCTTTACTTCCTTTGATACTTAAGTACTTAAAACTGAAGAAGATAAAACAAATATACGCGTCGAATTGAGAACCTCCCTCCTTCGGTTTTTTAAAACCTAACCTACTGATATTTCTAAATTTACAAATGACAAGCATTTACCCAAACCCCCATTTTATTTAATGTTTTTTATCACAAGAGAAAACTAGGTGACGTCCATCGCTGGACACTATCTTTTAATGTGACCGGCGTATTTTTCTGTGCATCATACCGCCATTGCCGAAATGCCGTGAGACAAATAAAAAGAAATGCATGGGCATTGCATTCTGCAAAATCCCACGGCTTGATAGTTTTAGAATAAAAAGGAACATTGATAACCGATACATACGTACAGTCGAGGTCATTAATACATAATACGTTACAGAAGGAGCAAAAATATCTGAGCGCTCTCACGCCCTTAACAATAAAGTCGTGTGCACGTATTTTTGACCACTATGTCCGTGTAGATATTTTTGACCTCGATTCTACATAAAATAAACTATACGCCATTTGCCAAACCAAACTAGGAGAATAATAATAGTAACACGATATTATATTGAAAGTTATAATTGTAACTTAGCGATTCTTACGTACTTACATATCACCAAGAATCCATCCTCCTTGCTATAGGAGGCGTGACGGGACGTAAGTACCTAATTCGATTTACTGCAAAACCAATGTAATTAAAAGTGACAAGATATAATGTAGGTAACTTTATATTTCATTATATTTTTATAATGTGTCAATCAATATCTTTTGAATATGTGCGTTTAATGATAAGGCACGTTCGTTATCTAATGAAACCATGCCAAAGTTGCACGGGGTCACATTTTATTATTATGTAGAATTCGACGAAGTTTTTATTCCATTTAACGAAAGATCTCTGACTTTAGCTGTAATGGCTCTAAGAGATGCATGAAGCCACGTGATAAAATGGCTTTGTAAGTACGCCATTTGAATGCGAAAGTGCAAAATGGTGCCATAAAAGATGCGATAGAGAGCATCTTATAGCATCAGATAAGATGCGGCACCGGTGAGAGAAGAAAGCTTATGCAGCAAGTCGACAAGTGTAATTAATTTGTAAGCAATATAAGTAATGAAATAAATAAGCCCATTGGAATCTTCTGTCTTAACTATGAAATCTGGGTCTGTCGTATAAAATACATATAAAACAATATCGTGACTTACTTATAGACAACGCACTGGTCCAAGAGGTTTGAAATTTGGATGAGACATTTCTCGAGTACCCTAGACGTGTAAGTACCCTAAGGAGTGATTTTTAAATTCCATCCCTAAAAGTGTGAAAAAGGGTGATAAAGTTTGTATGTAAAATACCGCGGGTGAAGCTCTGATGGGTCCACTAGTGTCTTATAAAATTAAAAGCTATGAACTTAAAAGGGTTTACTGTCATTAGATACAAATGGAAAATCGTCCACGTGAAATAACCATTCTGAATTTGGGTCAAAATTAATAGTATTCAAAGTGAATTTAGTCAAAATGTTATGCGAAAAAGTATTTTTTAACCAAATGTTTTCGTTGTAAATTAATTAATTAATTAACGAATAATGGACGTGGACGTTGAAGTGGACGATTTTCCATTTGAACCTAATGACAGTAAATCCTTAAAAGATATGAATTCAAACGCGATAACACTCATCGCTGATCAGCCGCTGCGCACGTTATAGAATCACCTGAACTGAATTCGTTTGATAAATCGGCAGGCATAAATAGTCAATCCAATTAGGACTTACTGTATCGCCAGCTCGATTATTGATCAACTAGCTAAGGGGCTACATCAAAAAAAGCGGCATCGTTCAGAAGACAAAAGAGATCAATTTAAAATTGTGTGCTTTGACTATAAAATATGGTCTAATCTGATAGTAGGAAAAGTCAATTTGATCAACGTCGCTCGATACTTTTTTCTCAGTCACCTCTAACTATGCACATTTTACTTTGGCGTCGCTAAACAACAGCGTCTTTCATGGTGATTTTAGTTCTAAATTCTAGGGAATTCTAAAGTGAGCTTACATTAGAACTACATTAGAGCCTACATTAGAATTCTTCCTTGCTTACTTCCTACAGAAATTTCATTTATTTGGCGCTTACGACAAGCAAATAATGCGCTATCCCTTTCTTTTATGCGCGGGAGTAGTTTAATCCATCACTATCCATCGCGAAATCACTATGCAGTCTTAATTCAAACATCTCCATTCTAACACCAGATACCCAGGCTTTGGGAGCGACGTCACTTTTATATCGTCGATATTCCATTCATTCGCACGAAGCGATCGCTTTATCATAATGCAGACCGCTAAAGAATAGATTTCACTCTCGTCGTCTGTATTTCCTGTCAAATATAATTTAGGTATCTTCAAAGCAAGAGTGAATAGGCTTTTACTGAACCAGCGAACTACATCTTCGGCCTCGTCGTCATCACTTACCATTAATTGAGACTGGGGGCCAATCACTCGTCAGATTTACAATAGGTCCTATTTTGGTTTGCACTGCAGGGCCCTGTTTCTCAAACATACTAGTCTAATAAAACTAATGTTTTGTCTCGTAAATTAATAGTGCAAATGAAACAAAATCACTAGACTAATCTAGTTGGTATTCTTTGAGAAATAGGACCCAAGCCTTCCGCTTATTCCCCGACTTATCAGTATATTTTGTGGCATAAGGCTTACGTATTTGATACTGCGTTAGATAGATCGTTGCCCACTTATATTTGAGTTAACGTACGTGTACAATAACAAACTATCAATTTATCCAATTAAGGTTGAATGAAAACACGTAATCTAAGGTAGATTATCAATCAACACGATAGGGATATTTTTATCAAAAGGGCCTGAGCCACGACGATCGTGACCCGATTGACATGATTATCACGTTTCTTAAGATCGGGAGACAAAACATACCTAGCTAACATTTGCATACAAGTACGTACTTATTACGTAGGTACTTGAAATTGAAATTGGTAATAAAGTAGTAAAACGATTTTTTGAATATGGAATTGATTCAGAATCTCGTTTCTATCAGCTCGAACTTGTTAAGCCGAGAAACGAGATAGCACCTTGAATTTGTTAAAGGCTCTTCGGTTAGAATACGTACCGTACCCTAAATGGGCGCTTCACATTCACACCGCAACGCGAACCCGCAAATCCCCGCGAACGCATAGTTGTCTGCGTCACTTACCCTATGTATAAAAGGGTCCATATTGGCTCACATAAAATTCTTATTCCTATTTTTTGTTTCACTACCGATTTGTATTCATAATAATCACACTTCATAATTTTTTTCCTCATACTTTTTTTGTTCATACATTTTTATTCCTACCATCGGAACTCATAACAGACAGTTATCATATTTTTTTTTATTAATAATGTCATTACTAAGAACATGTTTGAACTCATAATTATTTTTTTTCATAACCTTTTGCTTCATAACAGACAGTGATCATATTTTTTTTTATTCATAATTTAATTATTGGTAATAGGTACATAATTTTGTTTTTCAGAATGGCTTCCTTCATAATAGACAATTATCATAATTTTCTTATTAATAATGGCATTGCTAAGAAAATATTTGAACTCATAATATTGGTTTTTGCAACAGTAACTATTCAAAATAAGCAGTGTAGTTTTAATTTTAATTTTAGATTTATTTTTATTTAATGTTTATGTACTGTTGTATTCGTTTTGTGTAATAAAATAAATAACAAAATAAGCATTAATTCGAAAAAAACGAAAGTTTAGTAGGTAGGGCAGGGTATCCCTACCTACAACTTCACTTTCAAGATGGCATACCCATGGGTGTAAGCAAATTAATATAACAGCATGAACCTATTTAACATACAATCTTCTGAACCTAACCTATCCGAGTCGCTTCAGCTCCGACCCATTTTGCTCGCTCGCTCAGAAGTCTTCTTAAGTCCTATCCAGTTTCATTTACACTTATGATTAAAAATATTAGTATAAATTATGGAAATAAATATTAGTATAAAAATATATGAATATTGACGTTATGAATCAGAATGATAAGGAGTTTCGATCGTTAGTATAAGAAAATATATAAATACAAATATTAGTATTAACAAGTTGTATGATTAGCGATATTATGAATTCCGATGATTATGAGTTTCGATCGTTAGTATTAAATATTTTTATGAAGAATGGATCATTATGATGTAAAATGGTATGATAAATATTTTCGGACTTCCGATAATAGGACTTAAAAAGTTATGTGAAAAAAGGCGCACCCGTAAAAGAGAAAAGTATACGCGTCGCGGGATGTCGTGGCGTGAATGTAGACACGACAGACACACACACAGACAATTGTAACTAATTATAATTTTCGTAACACAGGAGAACTTTTTTAACTCTTTCTTAATTGAGTACAATTTTTTTTAAGTTCATCTTAAAAGTATTAAAGTGTGAAAGGAATAAGAATCGTACTGCCGTGAACTACGTTAATAAGATGTAATCAAAACTTATAATTCGAGTAGGATGTTTTGTAAACAATTTCTCGGTAAGTAAAGATTCAATGCTAAGAGCAGCAATATCATATTATGATGATATTAAGTAAACAATGATGTTATGCTCCGTAACAGGCAGGAACTACAAATTGCTACAGAACGTAATATTTAGCTAGGGAGCTGGGTGCCAAAATTTCTATATGATTTGTTCGCTTGGCAGACCTAAATTATTCGATTAATGACACTGTAAAGAACCACAGAAAAATCGTCTACCACCATGGTAGCGCTGCGTTTTCAATACACAGCGATTCAAAGATTTGAAAAAAAAAACAATGTGCTCAATCATTTGTTCGAGGCTGCCTGATGGTCAGAATCATCCTCAAAGCGATGAACATCTTAGAGGCAGACGTGCAGGGCTCTGTTTTATAATGGGACGAAGTTGCAAACATGTAAATGAAAAAAGCTATACTAAATCATTTGTTCGTCGTTCTCGTTGCGTCCATTCGATTCATTAGGACTCCCAGAATAGAAAAAAAAGTTGGTCGACGTCTAGGTCGCTGATTTTTTTATGAACGATTTTTTTAAGTTGTAATTCATAAACGCAGGGGCATACGACTTTCATTTACTGTACCAAATCGATTTGTTTTGACATAAACTTGCACCCTATCAATATGAACGACGAACAAATCATATACCAAAATGCCACCCAGCTCCCTAACTATAATGTTTACTTGTGTATGTTTGTACATTCAAGCCGGGTCGTTATCATTACTGTATCTCGTGAGCACAAGGCAGCAGAGCGTCAAATGAGCTCTTTATTAATATAAGTAACGTGACCCTTGCCGGCTCTTCTACGAAATATAATACTATCGTTGAATTGCTGAGTGGTTTTGGCTAACAGACCGCGAACCTCTGAAACTTAAAAACCGGTCAAATGCGAGGCGGACTTGCGCATAGATGGTTTAGTTGATTCAGACCATGCCTTAGCGTATTTGGCATGGTCTCAATGGCTACTTTGAAATTTAAGTCGTATACTTATGTCTTCTGTGTACCGCTATATAACTGCGTATAGACATTATGAAAAAAAAAATTACATGTGCCACCCCAGACATTAAAAAGGTGATTAAAAAAAGTCTCTAACTTTCCAAAATCTGAAAAAAACCTGCTTCTAACAGGTAATAAATACTATCTACGATCATTTATATCTTCTAAATTTGATTGTCAGTCGGATATCGGCTGGTTATTTGGCAGGTGCCAGCGCACATCTGCAAACAGGTGCATTGCAAAACACGCTGACTTTAATGAGCTGAGAAGTAATAAAACACGGAATTAAAATTACATTAGATATAACCAAGAGAAAGCCACCTTGCCACCTATCACCGATCCCTTAATACCGTCGTTAGTTCGCAATTTACTTGAGGTTTCTAGAAATAATGGAACAAAACGAACGGTTTCATCGTCCTTTTCATGCAAGCTTTCTTGCTAAAATGACTGAAACTTAACGGCAATCTACCTAACTGAATCACATTCACGTAAACTCGTCAAGACTTTTAGTGGTTTTATCTGTGCACGTGTATCAAGGCAACCGCGGGACCTAGTTCGAATGTTTGTACGTAAACAACCTTGCGTCGGAGTGGGTGTAAAATGTTTAAAGTAACTGTGCTTTGGAGATAAACGAAGTGCAGGTGTTACGCAAGCGAGTGCCGCAGCCGGTCGGCCAACCTATCGACCGGGCCGCTGCATAACTCGTAATTCCTAGTACGCTAGCATTGCGTCTCTAGTAGGGCTGCGTGCAGATTTATGCTGATATTCTGTTTTTGTTCCGATAGGTCTTCTTCGCCTGAATAAGTACTTGAGTATTAGAAACTTACTATAATTAAGAAACACTCGTATGTTTCATGCTGATAGAGGCTGGAATAAGCTTAACTGCTGGATTAGCATGTAGTGCATTTGTATAGCGCTCCGTGAGTCACAGACGGTGCTGGCTGAAAATCAGCGGTGCATCTTATACCTCAGCATTATGCTGAGCCAGTGTCGCATTCACTGCTGCAAGGGCACACACACCACCATTTTCTTTTGTATGGTTTTTAATTTATATTTATGCAACTCTGTGTGTCTTCTGTGTTAGTGAATAAATGTCTCTTTCTTTCTTTTTTTTCTTTATTTATTTTATTTTATTCGACTACGGCAAAACAAAAAAGGAGTTATGTTATGTTATGTTAGTTGGAATGTATGTTCATCTGTTCCCTCATTGCTTCTAAAATACCTACTTACTATATTTCGGAAAATGGGATGATGGGATGTTCCGCGTGTCATAGGCAAGGCTGTTTAAGAATTGTAAGGGTGCGTCTAACTAAGAGCAAAAATACTTTTACGTCGCCAATCAGGATTCAGTTTTCAACTGACGTCAAAAGAGGAGGAGCTTCTCTATTCGGTTGTTTTTTTTTAATGTTGTTAGCTCAGAACTCCGTCTAGAACAGCAACAGCTCAGAACTAGATCTATTTGCGTAAAGATTTTCCCCTGATTATTATAATTATAAATTAACTTTAGTTTTAGATGTAGATAAGATAACTATGGGGATTCTTCAAAGCTTTTTAATTAAACAGTAATTTTCCATATCTTGCCTGGCATAGTACCTAGTAGCACTTATCTGACTAAGCTTAGGTGTACTTACGGCGCATTATCCTATTTACCTACATACATAATCCGCCTTACCTCCAGCGAGTCGCTATTTTAGGTGCTTCTGGCACTCATGTCATGTGCCAATATTACTCTAATGAGAAACCTACGAGGCAAAGGTACCTTTGTAGCTGGTATTGATGGAAATTTCGGTGCTGGTAACATGTCAAGCCGATTTTGAGTTAATGTACCTATTTTGAAAGAAGGTTCGCGATTAGTAAATTTGCTGAAACCTTATTAAATTGTTATTCCTTCGGGACTTTAGAATATTCCACGATAAAAAAAGCATCCTCATGTCCTATTTCAGGAGCTAATAATATACCCACCAAGTTTCATGAAAATCCGTTCAGCCGTTACCTACGAAGCTGAATGGTAACAAACATACAGACACACAAATGTATGTAGGTAGGTATGTAAACTCTTTATTGCACATAAATTAAAACAATAACATTCTGCATTTTGACATAAACCGTGTACAAAGGTGAGCTTATCCCTCATGGGATCTCTTCCAGCTAACCTTGGAGTTGACGAGAGACAAATTTTCGTTTTAGTAGAATAGGATAGGTAATTGCAATTTAAACATTACGGTATTGAAATACGACTCATTTAGTAAGAATGCGCGTTCAATTCATTTTTCGCAATTTTTCAAGAAAAAGTAACTTATAGGTAGGTACCTATCTTTCTCCAGCTACCTAATTATTATCGCCTTTCAAAAAATCAAGTCAATCCGTTAAGTAGGTACCTACCCACCTACTTCATTTAAACGTTAAACGAACAAACACTTTCGCAAAGCTTTCGCATGTATAGGTAATATTAGTACATGTTAGTAGGTATAGGTAACTACCTAAAGATTCCTAAATACGGTAAGGTTAGTACTGAGTTAGATTATTTTCGAATTGGATATTTCGAACTGATATGATTCACTGTAGGTACCTACCTACCTATCCGAGCGCAAGGATCGCCGCATTCCATTCAAATTCGCAATATTCGCGATACCGCCTCGCAGCTAAAAACATTTAAATGTCGAAAATAAATAGTTTTTCGCTCTAAGCGTCTCTCGTACTATGGTTTCCAACTCTCTGCTATATTTAATGCATAAATTCCGAGCAGTGCGAAACAGAACTAAAATAAATCGCAAAGTTTCATTTGTAATAACTTTTTCCGATAACCGCGATAGCCTTTCGTTTAAATACGAAAGACATTAAGATTTCCTTAACTTCGTTAAGCTTTCGTTTAAATAGCTCGCTATTTAAGCAAAAGCAAAAGTAATTATAAAAATAAATACTTATCGAGAAAGATCTGACGAATCTCCGACAAAGGTGGATTCAAAATAAAAAACGTTCCAAAAGAAGCAGTTGAAATCACACAGAGATGAGTAATGGTTTAACTAAATTAACCCAATTCCATTCATCCGTTTGTAATTAAAGAAGAAATGCTCACAGAATGGAAAGATTTGTTAAAAGACTTTGTGACGTAGGAATGTTTTTCTTGAAATGGGTCTCTTCGTGGTTAAGGCGTGCCGGCGCGGAGCACTCACATTCCGTGCCACTTTTGCGAGCCTGGAAACGCCCCGAGCTCCTCAGCTAAACACTAGACAAAGTACCTAAGAACCCCCTCGAAGACATACCTAGTCGATGAATCAAAACAGAGAAAGGTTAACCAAATAGGTATTTTAAAGAAGAATTGATAAAAGCGTGTTAAATATTTAAGCTCCTCGGTATTTATTAAGACGTTCGTAAACGATGAAATGCACAAAACAACCGTTTAGCGGTTATTCACGGCGTTTTAAGAAGAACGCGATAGTCTATGGGAACTGGGCACGGTTACGACGGAAAAATATGAATAGCGACAAGTGCTTGACAAACACAAACAGTCCCATGGTGTCGAACGGTGCGCCGCCATTCAACTCCCCTCCACGGAACAAAGGTTTGAGGACAAAAAACTTCTTGCAAAAGGTCTAACTACCTGCTTTAAGACGAGTCGCCACGGGTATTGGCCCCGCGAGGTGGAATCTTTGCCACCGATGTCGATGACACATCGTGTCATTTATGCTTTAAAAGAATCTCACTTAAAATTATTTTTAGCAGCTGATCATCATTGTGTGACTCAGAAATTGGACTTCGGCAAAAACCCATAAATATGCTTTGTCCTGTGCAAACAAAAGTCTTAAAATTGGTAGCCCAGCGTGGGATGCTACGTGCTAACGACATTAGTCCTGCATTTTTTGTGCTTCGATATTTCGCTTGATACCTACTCGGATCCTGTTAGATGCCATATCGAAACAAGTTTACGAAACTTAGGACGTAAGTCAAACTTTAGCAAATTTCGTTGATGTCTTTTTGATGACTGAAGTCGAGCTTGAGTGATATCGCTATTCTTTTATGACCACATCTTCAATCAACTGTAAGGGGGTAAGGTCCCATCCCAACTGCAAAAGGATGCAAGGGTGTTTATGTGTAGAAACTGGATGTCTTAGCTTTCAAATAGGTATCCTCCGAGAGATCATGCACTCTTTAACCGACCTTTTATTAGAATTATAGGAAGCATTATTTAGTGGTTATATACCTATACAATTAATAAATTATTATAAACGTGGGTCCTACTTGTTTTCTTGTCTAAAGGTCGACATAAACATGTTTTATCATACATGCATACCTATAGTGCAGTATAATAAAATACACCTGTTGACGCCACACCTGGTAAATTAGGGGAACGAGCATCATTCCATGGCCCAACTTTATGCCTCCACTCCAAATATTTATCCCTCGCGTGACTGGATCAGTGATGCTTACAATTCAAACGCTTCGGGGAAGAATTTAAACGCACACAAAGGCAGACGTTTTTCAAAAAAAATCAACATTATAAGAGAATGTGGTATCGCTATAGCTAAGCAGTCGGACGACAGACTAGTAGGTACAATATCCGGTTTGTAGTACCTTATTCGCTGGCGGCTTTAAATCCTCCACTAATACAGATTATCTCGCATCATTTAACTGTGGCTGCTATCATCATTTCACTTTATAGGTAGTTATTGTAGCACTGACGTAAACAGTAATTACACTTCAACACTAAACACGAAAACTTTTGTGTCAACCCTACGCGTTATATCTACGGTTACTATATTATACGTTATATTACAAACAACTTAGTATCGTAATGTACTTTTTGATAATGTTTTAAGTTATGTTTCACTTATTATAATGTCGAATAGTTTAACCGCCGATTTCCGATTGTATTGGGCCGCTTCGCGGTAGTATCAGAGAACGCGAGCGGCCGTCGACTGGTGGTGGAGTAAGGGAGTAGTAGCGTCGCGGCAACAGCATCGAGTGGGAGGAGGGCGATGCGACAGACATATACGACTGCGCTCGCCAAAGAGAGACAGCGATAGACCTCATCACCGGTACAACTATAAACCAACTAATTAGAACTGTCGTAGAAACCAATCAAACCATTCACAAATTCCACCTCTCACATTTTAACAGTATTATACTGGTTTTACCTGTCGACCGCGTGCAAGATAATGTAATTTAGATTCCTGCAGAGTGAAAAAGACGGAGGTTGCTCAGAGGCTCTACACATATTAAATGTAGGTATGTACAAAGATACTCGGTTTCAAAAGGCAAATGTTAATTTTAATTTGAATACAGCGTACGTTAACGGTCGAAGTTTCTTTCTCAAGTAAGATTTTCTATATATTTACTTAAAAGTACCCTTATTCTGAGACATAATTTGTCATACGAAAACTTTAAGAACGTGGAAGTTAGAATTAAGCTGCCAGGAACTACCAATCTAGTAGAAACTTTTAAACCAAACTTTATCTTCGTCACATTAATTACCTATTTCAAATACACTCTAACACGTTTGAAAACATCCTGATCGTTCAATCAAGTCCAAATGACATGAAAATATACAACTTAATTTACATACTCGCAATTATTCGGAAATTAAACAGTCACGCGAAACTTGCACATAGGTAGGTTCATTGAGCAAGCCTACCAGTACGCAATCACTATGAGTCAGAATAGAAAAACGCGGCTACTCGTCTATTTGCCTTTCTCATTGGCGTGCACGAAGAAAAGCTTCACTTTTACCAATTAACTTGCAAGCATAGAGCGCGCTTTGTTTCCTAAAACAAGTGAAAATCTATTTGCGATCGGCACACTTCGAACAGTTTTCATTTTACGAAAGTTCCGGGTACGCAGTACATTGTATTTGTGTACATTGTTACGTAATTTTCGATGATAAGGATATTACCCAACTATAGATATAGCCTTAGTCAATGTTTTATCTAGGCGTTACTTAATCAGCCTCCTTTAATGATGAGTCAAGATCTTCGCGATCATCTGCGGTATATGCGTAAACATACAAGGATGACTTGAGAACTTGATGAAAGTACATTGGAACTTTGTCGTAAAACAATGGGCACGGAGGCAGCACAAAGATAATATAGCCTTCATTGGAAACACTTCTGAGCTTCCATTGTTCATTCCCTATTCCAGTTGTTCGTTAACTTTCGAATTAGTCATAAGAACAACACAAATGTTGGATTTTTTATTATAGTATCAAGGCAAAAGGTAATATTGAGGAACAAGTCAGTATTTTAAAACAAAGATGACCTGAGTCGATAACGTAAGGTCGAGGCTACACTGGTTAGGAGACTGCGAGACTGCGACACGACATTGATTTTATAAATGGTCGTTGCCGCATTAGCAGTGCGACCACCACCATACAGGATGTCTCAGGAAATTGTGTCGAGCGAAGATCCAGAAGTAGAGCACCTCAAGGGGTACCAGATTCACCAAAAAAATATGTCTTTTGTTTTAATCGCTATCCAAAGCTTCAACCGCATTTCATCTTCTAGCACTATATGGAATTTGAATTTGAAAAAACCCCTAACTCCTAAACTACAAAAAATCGTTGACCATGCATGGGGGTGAATCTGAAACCACTTGAGGTGCTCTACCTCTGGACCTCCGCTTGACACTATTGTCTGGGACACCCTGTATATTACAATACGTTTGTTTCTGTCGCATCGCCAGTCGCCTTATCAGTGTAGCCCCGGCCTAACTCTCTTTTTCATTCAAATCGTAATGTGACAATGACGTCATTGTTATTTGGACTTCGGCCATTTTTATTTCAAATCAACGACTTATAAAGTAATATGAGCATACACAGTTGCGCTTTCAATACCTGTGGGCTGAAAACCACATTTTTGCAATACCTAATTATTCCAAAATATTTCTTCTAAGAAAGCTTTCATACATATACGTACGAGCAAAGAAACGCAAACTGTTAAAACCGGACAAGTGCGAGTGAAACCCGCGTGGAGAGGGTTCCGTTCCATACATGATTAACTGAAATTTCCTATGTTACTTTAAATACCATAGACTTCTTATAGGTTTTCCTGTAATCTATAGGTAAAGAACAATTTTTCACCTATTTTCCTAAATAACTTCCAAATAATTAATTTTAAAATTAAAAAAAAAAAACATATTTTAAATTCTCACAATAAGCCCTTTCATTTGATATGTCACATGATATAGCTGGCGTATCTTTTTTTAAAGTTTTCTAATTTGCCCCCCAATATTGGGCCCAATGTTCAAAATTAATTTATTTACGTTACGCATCCCTGTTGCGGTCATCAATTTACATATGTATACCAAATTTCAAATCAATCGGTCCAGTAGTTTCGGAGCAAATGGACTGTGACAGACGGACAGACAGACAGACAGACAGACACACGAGTGATCCTATAAGGGTTCCTTTTTTCCTTTTGAGGTACGGAACCCTAAAAATGCAAAATTATTGCCAACCGAAGAAAGAATTTGGTTAGGCCGGATCAATCTGAAAAACACCTAAAATTACCTCATATTTAATGCAATTCCATCAATACCAGAATCAAACGCAGTGGCATTTAGACAATACATAATTTCGCCCAGATATCACGTCGAGGAAGGGTATTAGCATCGCTAACGGACACGACACACGACACACTGGAAATCGAACCAAGCGGCTGACCCCTTTGTACGATGAATAATAATGACCTTTCTTGGATTGTACGCGACACGATTCCAACCAACGCCACATTATAGATCCATTAGTCTCTATACAACAGGTAGTTTCGATATTCATCATTGATTTGGTCAAGCTAAAACATATTCTTAAGGTTATAATGAATGTTTTATACATTTACGCCTACACCAACTGTTGTGTGATTCTTTAACGTGCGCAGCGGCTGATCAGTGGATAAACGAAACTATTATTTTAGACTGTAAGGACAAAGTTACTACGTCCAAATTTGAATGTATCCTTCGTCAATAGCATTAACTTTAGAAACATTAATATCATATAGGTATAGTCTGCTAAAATATCTGGAACATACCGTCTGGATTTATATCTCTCAATGATTATTAGTCTAAAACTTGTCAGATTAAAATCCCCTAGCAAAGCTGACACGACGATAAGTTAATCCCTATCTTATCTCTCAGTGCATCTCTTTCTTCGATACCAGTATGAGAGAGAGACACTAAGGGATAAGACGGGGATAGCTTATCCTCGCGTAAACCTCTCTAGGGTCGCTGATCAAAAGTTAATGAGACCACCCTTTGTACTATAACTTAGGTTAAATCAGTACTTAATGAAGACAATTACGTCAGGCCATTATGCAAAAAGCCTCGGCCGCTCCACGGTAAGAACACTTAAACTCATCCCTCGCTTTTAACAGCTTTTGACCTTAAAGCGGTGATGACGTAGTCGCTTCTTACGATTTTCATAAATTTAAATAATGCGCTTCCCTTATCTACAAACTTTTACTTTTACTTACTTTATGTAAATGATTCTGAGTCATTTATAAAAAACACTCAATAAAAAAACGAAAACGAAAACATGACCCCATAGTTGGTAAGTGAAGAGTTCCATGGAATTTTTAAAAGTCCCAGAAAAAACAGAAATAAAACAATTGAAGTAGACGCTGTACATGTAGACCACGCTGTACAAACTATTTTGTTTAGAGAATAAAAAGAGCTCTGCTGCACTTTCAGCAGTTTAACTACTACGATGATTGAAAGAACTACAACATTATTTTAGTGGAAATAAGAAGTTGGACACTGGCGTTGTGCTGACGCCAATTGGTCGCAGTGGGACCGAATTAACTTTCCCCGCCAAAAACTACGTTTGATCTAAGATTAGATTAATGACCCAGATCTTAGCAGTAACGAAAACATTTCATTTGGAAACGTAATGTAATGAAAATTTAAGTGTTTGGTCCGCTTTTTTGGGTACAGTTAAACTACGTTCAATTTTTAATTCTCCACGACATCTAACACATGCGACAAAGCTAAAATCCAATATAATTGTAGTTTAATTTGAAGAAGTGGTACTCGGCGCAAGCTTCTTATTCCCAACAAATTAAATGAGTAGACTTTTAATCAAACCCTATAATAGCCGCACTGCGTATGGTCTCCTATTGTAGCCTTAACAAACCCGTGGCTTTGTATGATTCACAAAGCCAAAAGTGTTGTTAAAAATTTAGAAAACCTATCAGTACTTATTTATTGCAAATGTTGAAAAACCTGTTAATATTTTAAGTCACACTCCAGTCAACATCAAATAGCTACTAACTAGATACAAAACGACATAAAAAGCTATAATAGAACGTTAATAAAATCGAAGTGTCACGTTTGAAAACCAACGAGTTGCGGCACAAAGATGCTGTGGTAAGTAGACGTCAGCTGGGCGTCAGCTGGCTGACTTCGGGCGATAATGTGGAAGACAGAATACAGATTTCACTGGAAAATTTCCCGCGGCTTGCGGCTAGGTGAAACGTTTTGAAATGAAAAATTGCTCTTTTGTGGCGTTTTGACTTACAATCTTTTAATGAAATATAATTTTACCTATTGACGTGGAACATAAAAGTAATAGTAGTAAGACGGGAATATATAAATGTTTTGTATTCTTTACCGATATTTTTCGTAAGTAGATGCAATAAAGTAAATCAATAAAAATATAGGTAAGTTATCAAGAACTTGTCCATAAAATTTTCTACGTAGATTTCAAGGCCCGGGCACACCAAACGCGGTTGCGACGCGTTTGCGGAGCGAACGCGGGCGGCGGCGTCAACGCGTTTCGAACGCGGGCCCGCGTTGCTCACGCCCCGCGCCGCTTTCGTGCCGCTTTCGCGCCGCTTTCGCACCGCTTTCGCACCGCTTTCGCGCCGCGATCGCCCCGCCTCGCGCCGCGTAATACAACTTCGCGTGCTCGCGCACGCGCCGCCGCCGCTTCGCGCACGCTCCGCGCCGCCGCCGCTTCGCGCACGCTCCGCGCCGCCGCCGCTTCGCGCCCTCTTCGCGCCGCCGCCGCTTTGCGCACGCCCCGCGCCGCCGCCGCTTCGCGTACGCCCCGCGCCGCTTTCGCGACGCGTTCGGTGTGCCTCTGGACATGGCGGCGGTATTAAATACAACTTCGCGTGCCCGCGTTCGCGCCGCAAACGCGCCGCAACCGCCTTTGGTGTGCCCGGGCCTTTAGTGTTCGCTTTTTTTTCGAGGAATCCAGAAAACATCACCATTCATTTTCATGGCATAAAATACAAATAGACTCACTTTGGCATTTATATTAAACGATTAAAATATATCTTATATTCAAACACTGGTAAAGGTCTAGAATAAAGTAAACCAAGATACGATACAAGAGAACAGTGTAAATATTCCAGTTAGAACTTCATGCAGTATAAGAGATTGCGAAAAGTTCAGCCTACTTTTGCATGTTAACAAATTTCATTATTCAGTCCTAATGTGTTAATGACATTACAATTACAGCGATGTTCATAAACCGTTCCGTGAAAGTGAAAATAGATTCTTAGACAAATGTTATAATTAACAAATGATAAACTATGGTACGTTAGTTTTTCATTTAAAAACCAATCAAGCCACAAGTTTTTCCTGAAACAAATTAGGTTTACTATAGAATTTACCGCTTTTATAGACGTTCTAATGGCAGCACCATAACCATAGTTCATAGCATGACCATGACTTAATGAAAAACAAATACCTATAGGTACATTTTATGTGGGTACACTCTACAACCAATTTTCACCAGTTTTTTTTTCATTTGCACCGTATACTACTTATTATAATTATTACTTTGAAAGATATTTATTGTTCTTGCACAGTTTTTTTCGACATTTATCGTACACTAGTCTATATCTTACATAGTTTAATTTTTCGGGTTTGAAAAGGGGATAAGCCCAATCTAAGGAGACATAGATATTGCGGTTGTTCGTTTTCATGATTACATCACGCACTGATAATCCTTGCTAATATTATACCTAGATCTCATTTCTTAGTTTATATTTGTCTATTCAGCTTCACGCCCTAACTATAGAATAAACCACTATGAAAGGCATGAACATCGGTAATGTCATGGACAGGACAATTTTATATCAAAGTTAAACGCTAGATGGAATTGCACTTAACATCATTTCCAATATTGCCAAAAGTCAACAACGTTGATATCTTCCATACATCATTTGGTTGGATGAAGGGATAGGCCAAATCTATGACAGGCAACCTTCTGTATGTCGTTGTACATATCGTTAAACAACAAATCAAGCCTGGGTCATACACACGTTTAGGTTTAGAACTGTCCCCTCCTGTTCCCGAAAGTTAAGGACCCTGAGACCTGATTTGGTTGCTTGGACTATATCCACATGCAGGACATTAGGCATAGTTTTGGTATGTATGAAGAAAACGTAAAATTAAGCAGTCGTTTTCGTTAAACTTTTGGTCACAGAAGGGACAATTTTTGTTTCTCGAAGTGTATATTACCCGCATATCAGCTTGGGAATCATGTAAACATTACTGAAATAATTATGTTCCTGTGCATCTCCCAAGTGGGCTTAACATGAGTACCACGAGGATAACATAATTCCCTAGTCCCTAATACCTGTCAAACCTGTAGAAAATACCATAAACCATAATCACCGTAAGTAACCAATGTTTTTTTTTGTCCCAACATCGTTTATAATTATGTGTTCGTACAGCGATTCCCTTTAACTGCTTTCAAGCTTGCTTGAGCTATAGATACGTGTGTATCGTCCGACTTCCCCCAAATTCTCGCAGCGTAATCAAAATAAACAAACTAAACTCACCATTCCCACAAATGCACGAGACAGTTGAACATGACGCAACCATTTTCAGCATTCATGCAGGAAGCAGCTGGGGCCGCCATCTTCGATTCCCAAATGTCACTGAAATTGTAACCACTTCACTTGTACCATAGCACAATCAGTCACAGTATGGTGACACTGTAGCAATTTTACGAAGGTAATTTCTGGAAAGAGAAAAGTGCCAATTAGAAACTCGATAGGATAACTAGCGCGGGCATGATGAAATGAGATGAAAGTAAAATTACATTGTTATTGCGAATATTGTGATGACACCGTGAACGCTGATGACTATATTATTTTTTAAGTTTTATTATTTACATCATTTGTCGTTAATAATGATAGTTTGGGTCACTTTTAAAAAACCATGATTTACAATTATGCGATACAAACTTATAATGTAGTGCATAGTACTGTACTAGCACTGTACTGTAGTAGCACTGCATGCAGCCCCATGTAACAAGCAATCGAACCTATTAAATAAGTTAGGATGTATTTTTAATAGTGAATTTTTATTTGTTTATTTTTAATTTTAATTTTAATTGTATAATGTAAAATGAATCTTAGTTGTTCGAGAAATAAATGAATTTATTTATAGTATCTTATTCTTAACTAAATCACCCGATATATTTTTTAAATCTCGAAATTAACGCAAGTCTTCTGACTTCAATTTGTGTTGGCATAAACGCTATACCTACTCGTATTCTTTCAAACTCATAATACAGCTCAAAAGAGTAACGCAAAATTTCACAAAGTTACAACAAAGAAAAAGCTCCTCCTTTGTGGTTTTGTCTTATTAAAGCCCTGCAAAAGAGACGTCAACAACCTTCAAAATTATACTTTGAATAAATACTTAAGTAGCCGCGCTATTCTACGACTATACAATAAGAAAAACATAAGTTATTAGTTAAACACGGAAACAAGATGAGTTCTTAAGCGACATAATTATATGTATTGAATGAATGAATGGTTCCTTACTCCTCTTATTAATGAAAATGTTTGTTTTTAATCTCACCTAAAGAGCTAAACAGATTGGAGCATTTTGGGGAGTAGCTGGTGTATACGCCGGTCTATTACCTAAGTACATTGCAAAATTTGATCCCGGAAAATCCAGATCGTTCCCAATGGAATTGCGATAATCTGATTCTACACGGGAAAAAGTTTGTTAAATGTAAATTATTTTTAGTACCCAAGGGCTGACGAATCTGACGGGCTGATTATTGTTGAAAATATACGTACGTATTACAAGTTGACGCACGTAAGTTGGTAACAGACATCACAACCGATCATGCAGCATATAAATCAATAAAAGGTTAACTTTCTCATCGTTATTATTAGGGCCTTTCGATTACTGTTACATGATTGTGTTTATATTACAGCCCCGACATTCCGGAGGGCGGACGTGTACTGTGGTCGCAGTAAGCTACCAAGAAATGAATAGACGCTTGTGGTGGAGCGGCAGCGGTACTTTAATAGCGCTTTTACGCCTTTTACAGGTAATATTGTTTTCCGGGTATTAATACCGTAAGTATACCGTTTAATCTTACAACACACTAAATACAAAGGTTCTATTTTGTGTAAACCCAAGTAGAATTAAGATTAAAAATGGAAATGTAATTATGTTTGTTAAATTGAAAGCAAAACAAGAAGACAATTCAATTACTTTAGTACGTTCTAAAACATAAAATATATATGTGTAAACTTTCTTATAAAACATAAATCAAGTGAGATATTGAGGGCAGAACTGAAAACTTAATATTATTAGTTTTCGTCGGTCAAAGCAATAACTTACATGTCGATAACGAAAACTTCGTAACAGATTTTCCCGAAAGCTGGAATTTTAGCATTCTGATATTTTTTATAGGAAACTTTGAGCTGCTTTAACAGTTTTCAATATGTTTCATACATCATTTGTAAGCTTTCGACTGATATCAATCGTGCCGCACGATTCATTACAAAAAGCAGTTTACAGGCGTAATACTCATTGTCATGTCAGGCCATTAGACATTACTGCCTCTGTTTTCCGATCACCGCTATTATTCGCACTCCATTTGTCGCATTCATCGGCGAACCGTTAACTTCGATAATCAAATGACACAAATATTTGAGATGACGAAAACATTACTAAATCTAATTTCGTAGAAAACCTTCGCGATCCGTTCAGAGTTGGTAAGCTTGCTTGATCTACGGGATTATATCGTAGATGCTAACGTAAGAGTATTTCAGACTCCCTCATGTTTTTGCGGGCGTTTTTACGTATATACAGAAAGAAGCACACACAGCATAATGGTCTCAAGGGATCGCTTCTACTCGTAACGATTGCCCGCGATACGTCAGTTGCCTTTTCTATAAATTATGTAATGTTAGTAGCTAGTCAGGAGAGTGCGGGCAATTCGCGTGATTCAACGATCTGTCGGGCACACCTCTTGAATCATTCGGCGTAACATATGGTCAAAATTGTGAGTTCTTTATTAATGGATAGCCGTTTGCCGTGATTTGTTTTATATAGCGTAAAAAGTTGGTTCGGTACCTATTCGGAAAAATATGTGAAGTTAGTTAAACTGTTCTTTATTTTTGAGAGATGTGTATTTGATAATGAAATGATCCTGAAAATAACTATAACAAAGATTTATATTGTAAGTATTAAAGAAGTCCCTTATTCCTGATAACGTCGTAAGGCACAAGGCTGACTTCGTTTAGAATTATTTTTGTCAATAATTTAAGTTTAAGGCCCGGGCACACCAAACGCGGTTGCGGCGCGTTTGCGGCGCGAACGCGGGTCCGCGCCGTTGTCGAACAGCGCGAGCGGATTTACCATGCCACACCAAAGTAGCCGCGGGACCGGGGCGGTCCCGCGCCGCCACGGTGTGGCACGGTATATTCGCCCGCGCCGTTCGACAACGGCGCGGACCCGCGTTCGCGCCGCAAACGCGCTGCAACTGCGTTTAGTTTGCCCCGGCCTTTAAAGTCACTTTGGCCATTGTGCTAGATTTATATAGCTGCGCTATTATGACTGACACGGGGATAACTTAACTCCGTCTTATCTCTTTCGTCGGAACTAGTGTAAGAGAGACAAACTTAGAACATCAGCGGCCCTAACATGCATGCCACAAAGATAAATTAAACCCGTTTATCTCTATGACTATCTCTTTCGTCGGCACTAGTGTGAGAGAGACGCACTTAGAAATAAGACGGTCTATCTTAGCTTTGTGTCATGCATGTTAGGCCACAGACGGGGTTAACTTATCCTCGTGTCAACCTTGCTATTAGGCCCGCTGGACCGTTAGAGCATAGCCGGCCACAAGACCGTTAATCCGTTAATCGTTAATTAACGAAGTTAACATTTCGAGTAATGGATTAACTTTTCAGTTTTTTCAATAATTGTTAACAGACTCATTAACTTCCGTTAAAACAATTAAAGTCCGTTAAACGTTAATTAAGTACCTGCTATGTGTCAATTGGATACCGCGCTGCCTATGTCAGACAGCTTTTGATTTGAACTTGGTCTCTAAAGAATAGGTATTATTACAAAGACTAATGCAATCCCCTAATGTTTCATGTCCTGCCTAAACTTCCATAGCACATACCAACACTTTTTATAAGTAAATTACTAACGCAACGACATATTAAATTCTATTTCTATCACGAGTTAACGATTAACGTTAACTACCGTTAAACCTTCCGACATTTAACGCTTTAACGTTTAACGAAGTTTACTTTTTTGTAACGGATTAGCGATTAACGAAGTTAACTATTTGATTAACGGTGCCTAGCTATGCGTAAGAGATACGAGCAGGGCTGTCTTAAACTATATAGGCTGGGCTTGGGCACACAAGAATTTGGGGGCCTTTTGGAAAGTAAAAAAGCGACTTAAATAAATGTGTGAGAGAAATTGTCGGTCCTTCGGGGCCCCCTGCGAATGGGGACCCTGGGCACGGGTCCCGTGTGCCCTTATGGTGAAGACGGTATTGGGTACGAGACTTATGAGAGATATATGGTATATACTTATGTTTGGGTATACTGTTACTATAACGCTCTTGTTAAAGAGTTAATGGTCATACAATATAGGTAACAAAAGAATGTCTTTCTACATTTGCATATTCTTGAAAGGACCACGTGGTGGTTGCTTGAGAAGTCATTCCTTTAATAATAAAGCAGTGTTAATGAACTTTCATTACAGACTGTCAGTCTCACCTACTTTAGCGACACGACAGTTATCATCAGATGATCGAGGCGTGTGCCGCGACCAGACACGACTAGTGAAAGTGTCCCTACCAACAACGGTACCTTTAGGTACCGAATAAACGGTGACCATGATTTAAGAATTTTGGAGACACATTGTCAGTGACATGAAACAAGTGAGCACACTTTGCGTGAGGAAAACAACACGTTTAAATACAGATTTGAACTGCCCGTTGAATAGTGTGTCGCAGCACTGAATGCATAATTCATGGTCACCACGCAAGCTTTCCTCTCGTCAACTCGTCGCGCCACTTGAGCTACTATAGTGTGGGCAAACAGCTTTCCACGTAGGACGGCCCTTACCCGCAGCGCACGACTCCACAATACACTTTCGATCAGTTAATTGCAATGCTTAAAGGATTCCTTTAGGTAATTTCGCTCGTTTAAAATTAAAAAGAAATAACGTGAAATACAAATCCATTCCAAATTCAATTTTAAGACGGTTGAGTAAACTTTAATACTAAAAGTGAATTTCATTAGGACTTGTTTCCTTTTATTTTTAAACGTGCGATTTGCTCAACTGTATATAAAGTTTTTAGATACAGAGACATTGATCATTGTTTTGAAATGAATATTGTTTTGTGTTTAAGTTCATAACACTGCCTATTGGTATTTTGTTATTGTTGTTATTGTTTTTTGTTTTATTTGTACTTTCTTTTTTTGTAATTTATCTAACTACTAAGAATATTGTTTGTATTTTTCATGTGATTGTTTAACATAGTTATGTAAGTCCTTTTTCGCCTGAAACACAGGAACTTCCTAGTTCAGGCACGTGTGTTATTTTTGTCCATCAGTATGTTTAGTCTTTAGTTGTATTAATGTCAAATAAGTTTTATCAATAAAGATTTTATTTATTTATTTATTTAAGTTTTTAAGGAAAAAAGCGTGTTGCGGATATTTTACTTGTGATAATTAAATACATGGGATTCTCATATCGCTTAACATTTCAAGTTGTCATTCGAAATTTTAGACACTAATCCGTAGTACACAGCGGATCTGATCAATCTTGTAAAATACAAAATACATACATACATAGCATCACGCCCGAAATCCCTAATGGCGTGGGCAGAGCCACAAGACTACTTGTGGCCACGTTCGATTAATTAATTCGTTCTAAGATGGTATGATGAACCGTATGGTGACAGGTGATCAGCCCATCGCCCATACACCTAGTCCACCATGTTGGAGAGGACCCGTCCCTTAGTCGACTTTTACGATATGCCAAGATGATAAACATCTGCACGCATTCTATGCTATTTCTTCACTCCCAGTGCAGCAGAGGAGCAATTGTAAAATTATGTCGGTTATTGATAATATATTCAAATAATAAAAAAATTATGACATCAAGTACCGATAAACCCAAACTAACCACATAAGAACTTCTTCGTACTTTGAAATAACACCTTCCTACGCGACGAGTAATGTGTTTTGTGCCAGACAATGAAATTCTACCTACATAAATCTACTTTTTATTGTATAAATGAAACACGTTTAAAATTAAATTTCAAGCAAAAGCGCTCGTAAACGGGCTACGGTTTTACGGCAATTTATTGCTACAATTCGGGCTATCCCCAAAAAGAGTACATATCAGTGGCGAAGCCTGCCTACAAGCCGATTCCTGGCGGCTTTACTAAGCTAGAAAGCTACGGCTAACTGTCAGTGAAGTCCATGTTACTCTAACTAAATGTCAGACTCGCACATACGGTTCTAATTTTTCCGACTTCCCTTAGGAAATATTTGACGCTTCGCCACTGGTACATATTACTCACTAATGGGGACAAAAAGCTTGAATGTAAACTTTTCAGGATAGCCCGAATTGCAGCAATAAATTGCCGAAAAACTAGCCCTAATACGAGCCCATTAACTACCCCATCTGCTACCTACATACTTACCCTCTTAAAGAAGGGGATGAATTTGATAAGACTATATTAGGCGGCCCCATATAAGTTATTTCGTGGCGTCGTCTGAGTGGTAATCCAGGCTGCGCCGAGGGGACTTTATCGCTAAACAAAAAAGATGTATGTCTCATACTAATGTGTATGAAAATATGCCCTTTTCGTGGCGTACTTTAGCAACTCGCGGAGCACGCATCCCGGTCAATGTCCGCATACCGCACGATTTTGGCATTCCGAAGGAGATACGAAATGTTACATTTGATGAGGTTTCCCTGGGTTTCCGAATTGGACTTATATTTTCCTATAAATTTAAGCCCGAATTATATTATTTCCTGATGTTGTAGGTATCTGCTTAGGTTTATCTATAATTATCAGATTTGGTCGTTTATTAAATTTAACCCTTTGAAGGTGACGAATGATTACGTGGGTTCGCCAAAACCAAATGTCGTTAAAATTAAAATTATTTTTTAATTCTCATACTTAAAATTAATATATGTAGATAGGTTTAGGTACCTACCTACTTATCATGATTTTGAAATCGGTAACAACTTCTATAAGGTCTAACATTCACGTTACAAATCTAGAGGCTTTTCATACAACAGGCGATAAAGATTTCCACCCCTTAAATGTTAACCGATTCTGACCAATTTTTGATAGGTTGTCAGTCAGAACAAAATCTACGCATAGCGTTTTGATTTTTTCACTATAATCAATAAATTCAGTTTTATTGTGGTTTCAGTATTCTGATACAAAACGAATTTCGGCATTATTTGACTTTCTTGATCCGTAACCCAAATTCAAAAACGTATAGACCTAGATTTTGTTCTGACTATCAAAAATTGGTTAAAATCGGTTAACATTTAAGGGGTGGAAATCATTATCACTTGTATGAAAAGGGTGATTTTTGCCTTTGGTTCACAGTGGTCTTAAGCATTTGAAATAATGAAACGAATCCAAATAGCCATTCAAACACGGAAGGTTTTATTAATAAATAACAAATCTGCTAATACTTAATCAACAGATTGTCAAAAAAATCCCAAGCGCCAATATTATGAGCAAGCCATCAAAAACAGCTTGTAAATGAACATATAAGCGCAGAAATTGCATAATGAACCGTACCAATAACTGGGTCATTTAACAACGTGCCAATAATTATTACACTCACCCTGTCACTCCTGAAACCGAAACGTTCTGCGTCGCACTTTGTTTATTCTCCGGCACACAGAATATTTTCACGTTCGCCTAGTTTTATACCTAACACTTACTTAGCGATGCGGTTATTAATTGATATGGTGATTTAAGAGGTTTTATGAGGTAAAAAGTGTTTTCCTAGCGTGTTAATGTATCGATTGAGCGGCGCGCGGCCGCGCGTCCTGCGAGCGAGTGTGCGGGGTGGCGATTCCACCCTCCTGTGCGCGCGTTTTCCACATTTTCCCGCCACCACTGCTGCCAACCTGAACACTTGTTTGTGTGCCGCCTACTAACTTCTCTGTGGATTTTATTCCATTGGCATAAAGTGTTGTTTTGTTTGAGAACTTTGTCAGTTGACAATAAAGTTTGTTGATATACCTACTTATACAATTGTACCTATGGCACAATGGTGGCTGCCACAATACACGAGCCGACGTCATGTTGTATGCTCTAGCAAGCAGGTTTACAGAGTCCGACAATAATGAGAAAACAACAATAAGTATTAAGGTTCCGTACCCAAAGGGTAAAACGGGACCCTATTACTAAGACTCCGCTGTCCGTCTGTCGGCCCGTCTGTCACCAGCCTGTATCTCATGAACCGTGATAGTTAGACAGTTGAAATTTTCACAGATGATGTATATCTGTTGCCGCTACAACAACAAATACTAAAAAAAGAGAATAAAATCAATATTTAAGGGGGCTCCCATACAACAAACGTGATTTCTTTGCTAGTTTTTGCTCGATATTGAAAACGGCAACAGGTAGACGCTTGAAATATTCACAGAATATTTAATTAAATATATATTCACTTTAAAAATAAGTAATTAAATTAAAATAAAACAAATATTTAAGGGGGGCTCCCATACAACAAACGTGACTTTTTTTGCTTGATTATAGATAATGGTACGGAACCCTTCGTGCGCAAATCCGGCTAGCACTTGGCCGGTTTTTTAAGTTACCTACGTAAGTAGTTGTGTTAATGAAGATCGATAAGCCACTTACTTCAGCCCATCTGTAAATTGACTTACCTACTAAGAGGGATATAGGCCTAATTAAGTACATTAATTATCCTGCGGCCCTAGCAAGGTTTACGCGAGGATAAGTTATCGCCGTCTTATCTCTAAATGCGTCTCTCTCACACTAAAAACGGCAAAAAAAACACGTTTTTTGTATCAAAGCCATCTTAAATATTGATTTTATTCTGTTTTTAGTATTTGTTGTTATAGCGGCAATAGAAATACATCATCTGTGAAAATTTCAACTGTCTAACTATCACGGTTCATGAGATACAGCCTGGTGACAGACGGACGGATAGCCAATAACGTCTTCACCATAAGGGCACACGGGGCCCGTGCCCATTCTCAGGGGGGCCTGAAGGACCGACAATTCCTCTCACACATTTATTCAATTCGCTTTTTTTACTTTCCAAAAGGGCCCCAAATTCTTGTGTGCCCAAGGGTGCGTGCCTAGTTTAAGACGGCCCTGCGGACAGCAGAGTCTTAGTAATCGGGTGCCGTTTTACCCTTTGGGTACGGAACCCTAAAAAATATTATCAAGAGTTAACTACCTACTAAACTTGTCTGCACTATACAAATTGCGCCAAAAATCAAACCGATTTGATCGACCTTACTCTTTACGACCTTATTCAATATACTAATAGTACCTATACTGACTCTCTCTCCATCTTATCCTTGACTGTACAACATAAAATAATGCATAAAGCTACGTACGTACGTAATATAAACATCGTTGGTGGTCGTAGCTCTTTAGATAAGAGGGGTTCAGTCGGTGAGGGTTGGGGTGGGTTAGGGAAACACTCCACGAACTGGATAGTGTGCTTTCTCAACCATTACGCATCTCTACACGGATAAGACATTTTTTTTTACATTGGTCTAGAAGTCAAATTGCTCGACTGTGCGTGAGCAATTAGAAACTAGTTCATTTTTGCCAAAGCTTATTCAAAAGCAAATTAAAGATATAATTGCATTACCACGACTCAAAGGTATTGACATATAATTTTAAAGAGAAAGAATGTATTGACTTTCTTTTTCACTGCATTAAATTTGAAGTTTTTTAAGACTATGATAAATAAGTACCATAGAACACAAGAAAAAGGAAACACCAAGGCGTATTGTAAAAAGTTAAGTAGGTAAGTATAAAGTTATTCTGAAAGAATACTTAAATATAGGTACATTTTTTCTCACAACTGTTTTTTTCCTTGCACTAATGATGAATGCAGTGTTCAAATCTGATCTAAATGATCAATGAACGCTCGATTAATGCCCATTGGTTAACATTCTTCTATCATCAAATTTTAACTCAACTGATAAAATGTGTAAGATTTTATTGAAAACTAAAGAAACTAGCCCGACAGCGGCCCTAACATGCATGGCACAAAGATAAATTAGAACCGTTTATCTCTATGACTATCTCTTTCGTCAGCACTAGTGTGAGAGAGACGCACTTAGAGATAAACGGTTGTAATTAATCTTTGTGCCATGCATGTTAGGGCCGCTGGACAATGTCGATAATTCTATCATCGCATTAGGTAGGTAGGTAGTTACTATCGTTAACTTTGGTTGGCTTTGGTAATATAACATTCGGGACATCACTAGGTCAATGCAAGTAACATTGTACGTAGGTAACTAGCCAATATGAGGCCCGATTTACATTGGTCAAGTGTTTAGCAAAGTGAGTGAGGACAGTCAAGTACAGAGTGCGCGACTCGCTACTGTACGCTGTCCGATAAGTTTATAATCCCCGCCGCATAAGTTGAGCACCTCGATTGTGACCCGAAAATTTGTTCTGCGTATTTAAGGTCAAAGTTCAACTTACGCGCCACGAATTATACGTCAGTTTCCTTGCTCACTATACTAACCCACTTCACTAAACACTATTGATCGCCAGTAAATGATATTGAGAGTCAATATCGTCTACTGACGATCAATATGATTGAGCAACCAGTAAAATTACACAGTTATATTGTAGGTCAATACTTAGCCTAATAAACTTCATAAATTACTTTTTTAAATATATTATTTCAGCCGTCTCTTCTATTTAGAACTATCATTATATTATTATTATCTTTGCCATACAACAGACCTGCCTGTATGGTCTAAGTTTCTTTTGCCGCCCCTAAACATAAAAAACTTATCTTTGTCCTTTGCAGTGTGACCATTTGTGGCTGATTTCTGCCATTTTAGCAGATTCTGCTATCGAATTTTCACTTTGGCACATTATGTTGACTAAATACAAAAGTGGCAGGAATTTACCTGAATGTCCTTCTACATGGTCTGCCAATAACATAATATAATCTATATTGGAAACTTTTGCATCTATGAGACCACGCTTGCACTAATGACTGGTGACCGTTTTTTATTAATGTTGCCAGTTAAGACATAAAATTGTAAGTTGTAGCTGCGTGAAACGGGACCAATTTGTAATACAAGCGCAAATAATACAAGTTGAAATGAGGCTTCCACTTGTATTACAAGTTACAAGTAGATATGCATTAGCCCCAGTTCATAGAAATCATTAATAAATTATGTGGCATATTTATGACATTTTTTTAAAGAGTTTTTGGCAGATTTTGGCAGATTGGCAATAAGTGTATGGCAGTAGTTCTGGGTCGTTTCGCGTTTTCCATAGAAAGAAACGGAAGCGTTTTTTGACTGAATAACGGATACCGAAAGCAGTTTTTTTTTAATTAGTTTTTTTACAAACCGGTTATTCCAAGATTACAATTTTGCTTTGCATTCCGTTTAGGAAACAGTTTTACTTAAAACGGTTTTTTGTTACAACTGTTATCAATGCAAATCAGCGCCTGTGGTTTCTCGTTTCTCGCGAAATCTAGTTACTTACTGTTGTTTATTTAGGGAAGGGAGGGAAGTTAGTTATTATTCCTTTCTTGTCATTCATTCCATGCGTTTGTGAGGTGTCATTGTTCATTGACGTTATTATAAAAACTGTTTTCTGTTCCACTAGGAAACAGCATTTCCTTTTTTTTTTTAATCTCTTTTTAAAGTGTTATTGAAAAAAACGCCCAGCACTATATGGCAAATTCCCTATTTTCCCAATGGTCACACTGGCTCTTTGTCAAACACAAGTTAAACAACAAACGTTCATTTTTGAATGCTAGACTTTGATTGCATGATAAATTTAATTACAACTTTTAATTTAAAGACCCTTTTTTTTTACAACAAAATGGACATTGATAATGAGTTTTCGGAGTTTGAAAATAGTATTGTTAATCATCCAGCATATGGGACCTCGTGAGTATATCTTTATAGTTTAGTTCCTAGAAAGCTAAACCACAAGTTTGACTCTTATTAATAAACTAGGTACAAATACATGGAAAAACAATTATCTAGATTAATGTATATCGTATATCTGCTCCTCGGATGCGTCTGGACATTAAGCTCACTTCTAAAACCACATCTGGTAACTCTTTTGGCAAATCCTTGAACAGTGTGGATGGTGTGATCATGAATTGTGACAATATATAATATTTGGCTATTACACTGGACGAGAATCTTAACTTTAAAAAACACATTGAAGTTCTGTCCCTTTGAGTTAGAAACATAGTGTATATCATGAAAATATTGAGGAACTCTGCTGGGAAGGACTTGCTGAAGCTTGTACACACCTCGATCTGTGAGTCGATTCTGACTTATTGCATAAGCGTAAGGGGTGGCTCTTCTGGTTCGTTTCTTTTGCCTCTCGAAAGGCCACAGCGTTTTGTGTTGAAGGTCATGCTCAGGAAGCCCCGGCTATTCCCCACGACAACACTTTACGAGGAATCGGGCATCCTAGCCGTGCGTAAGCTAATGATCCTGCGAGTTACTCTTCAAGAACACAGTAAAACCATTCGCTCAAATCTATACCCAGAGTTAATTCGTAGACGAGTATTCAAAATTCCAATTCACCATATAAGGACCGCATTTGCACAACATTTCCCGGACTTTCTTCATCCCTTTATTTATAACATTGTCGTGAAATCTTGCAAAATCTCACAGTCCTCCCCTTGTGAAGCAAAATCAACAGTTCTCAGCTGGCTAAAGGGTCTTAACTACCATGACACGGAAAAATTGCTGAAGAGGACTTTTGCTTAGGGAATCTATCTTCTAAACATGCATTTATTTGTAGCATAACACACATACATTACACAAAAATCACACTCACCCAAACACCCTACACTCTCACGCACATCTATACTCACACATTATCCCAAACACTTCCCCCCCTCCCTGCAACCTGTACTAAATAGTAATATTTTAGTCTGTAACTTTCAATCTTTTAGTTACCTTGTTTTAAGTATGTAACCAGAGGATGCGACTAATTTGTACTTTTATATTGTATTCTGAATCAGTTCGCCACGTGACAGGCATAGCCTAGTGTGGGAATGCCAGATAACTGTGTCATCTGTAAATTTATTTTCTTTTAATAAACAATTATTTATTTTATTTATTTTTATTTTACTTCTATTTTCCAGATATAGTTGGTCAGCCAGGGACTTCGAGCTCGGATCATCTCTTGGACAAGGAAAGTTTGGACACGTTCACATCGCCCGAGAGAAAAAAACTGGTTTCCTAGTTGCTATCAAAACTATGTTTAAATCCCAAATTATAAAATCTAAGTGTGAGAAGCAAATTCTGCGTGAAATTGAGATTCAGTCACATTTGAAGTAAGAACTGCATTCTTCCATGCTTATAATTCTTATTTTAATATTAACCAAAAATGCAACCTCGCACTAGTCGAAAGGCATCACGCTTATCTCGCCATCTTCGCCATGGTCTGCTCCTTAGGGAGCATTCAAGTATTACGTAACGCAATTTTTGGTGTTTTTTGGCCCCCCCCACCCCCACATGTTACGCGCCGTAACGTTCTTTTGTACCCCCCCCCTCCCCCCTAGTAAAACGTTATGTAACCACCAAGTGACCATTTTTACCTAAAAAATGTTCAAGTGATCATTCCATTAAAATTTTTGAGAAAAAACGTTTAAAAAAATGCGTGAACGAATACGCGACCGTTCTGAAGGGTTAAATAACTGTTACGTGACGCGTAGTTCAAATCCCCCTCCCGCCCCTGTAACGCATCGTAACGTTTTACAAGACCCCCCCCCCCTCCCCCCAAATTCGTTACGTAATACTTGAACGCTTCCTTACTTAGGTGTGATATTTCTAATTCCATATATTATAGGAGTTGTTAATTGATGACAGGGCCTACAGTATAATGATGATTATGAGACTAGGGCATGCAATTCTGGAATTGGTTTGTATGGCAGTTCCGGTATTTCCGATATTGGCATCGATACTGCCATACAGACCAATTCCGGAATTGCATGCCCTAGTGGAGACACCTGGCCAGCCACAGGTAAACTTTTGAGCGGCACACATCCATCAGCCTAGTTCCCTTTTGGTTGGAGCCGAATATTCCGCATGAATCCAATATTGTTTACCTGCAAAACATTAAGTACATTCTGCACATTGATGTTACTTAATTGATCTCATCTAGTTTCTCTTTTCCAAATATGTCAGATTATTGTGATGAGTACATTTACACAGTCCAGTCGGCTAAGAAATGCTTGCTGATTTCCTCCTCTCCATAAAATGGGAATAGGGTGTTACATTTACCCTATTTACTGATCTATACCTGTTTAAATAAATTATCTTCCTTGATTACACTATAAAGCAAGGTAAAAATAACACATTGTACCTAACTAGGATAAACACTAAAATCTAGAAAATTGAAATGTATTTTTATGCAGGTATGCCTAACTAGGTCTTTTATATCTGTATATCTACAAAAAGGCGGCTTAATGCCAAGTTATCCTTTAGATTTCGCCGCCCTTTTGTTTGAGGACAGTAGCATAGCTTCAATGACTGCTCATAGTTTATTCTTCTACTTCAGACACCCCAACATTCTCCGACTGCTGACATGGTTCCATGATGAAAGGCGTATCTACCTGGTGGTAGAGTTTGCAGCTGGAGGGGAGCTGTACAAACACCTCACCGGTGCACCCAAAGGTCGCTTTCCAGAGGCTAAAGCTGCCAAGTACATTTATCAAGTACGTTTTTTTATTTTAAAATGGTTAGATTTTTTTTCGTTTCTCTCACTTTGATGATGATGATGATGGGTGGAGATGCCTGGCTGGTGACAGGCAGGTGATCGATCTGCGTGTGCTGATCATTCAGCCCAGTTCCCCTAGGTTTGGAGTTTAAGGTTACTGCCCCGGCGGCGCTCCATCCAACATGGATCCCATCTTCTTGTTTTATTATTATTATTATTATTATTATTTGTGCTTTATGTATTACAAATACTCGGGCCAACTATGTATCATTTAAATCACTAATTGTTGAAAAAGTTATTCCTTATTTGGAAGTGTTAACCGAGCTATTGTTACAGGTAGCAGATGCTGTGGAGTACTGTCACCAGAACCATGTGATTCACAGAGACATAAAGCCTGAGAATATTCTAGTATCCTTCAATGGTGACCTGAAGCTGGCTGATTTCGGCTGGTCGGTACATGCTCCTTCACAAAGGTATGTTCATGACTTTTAAAAATATTATTAATTCAATTCAATTCATTTATTTCGAATAACGAAGATTCATAATTACAAAATTACAATAACACTATCATTAAAATATTACATTAAGACACAGAATAATATCACAAATCACAATATTTACAGATCCCCATACAAATAATTATAATTATAAAAAGCACAACAGTTATCATAATTTAAATAAGTTCAATAAAATGACTAGAAATGACACAATAATAAATTAAAAAATAACACATTACAATAATAAAATTTGATAAGACAGCCATGTCACAAATAGTTTAGTTTAAATCACAGTACTGAGAATTCGGAATAAAATAAAATGTCATAGTTCCTAACTGCATAGTTAATAATTGTATTTGACTCTTTAATAACTAAAGTATTGAATGAACCTGTGTCTTTACAAAACTCATTTGGCATTATTATAATATTCATCATAGGGTTCCTATATGATTTATTTATCTCACAACTCATATTTAGGCAACTCCTAATCAAACTTATTCCGTGCATGCTAACCTGCCAAATAACTTCTTCTAGTTCTCCCCTAGAACTGCCTGAATTGTATCCAATTGTCCTAGAATCCTATTTATTGATAATATAATGGTATTTTTCCTACAGGCGTAAAACTATGTGTGGAACTCTAGATTACCTTCCACCGGAAATGATAAACCGAGAAGTGTATGACGTTTCTGTAGACCACTGGTGCATTGGAGTATTGCTCTACGAGTTCCTGGTTG
This sequence comes from Tortricodes alternella, assembly GCA_947859335.1. Classification (NCBI taxonomy): domain Eukaryota; kingdom Metazoa; phylum Arthropoda; class Insecta; order Lepidoptera; family Tortricidae; genus Tortricodes; species Tortricodes alternella. The sequence continues at coordinate 6,680,435 of OX401987.1, read as the reverse complement.
GAAAACCGCCATTTGAAAGTGAAACTAAAGACCAAACATATGCAAGAATTCTCACATTAGACCTGAAATTTCCTGGTCATGTCCCTGAAGGAGCGAAGGATCTCATATCCAAGGTAAAAACTGCATGAATGATTAAACTTGTGAGTGAAAAAAAATGAAAAATGTTTATTGTTAAATTATATGTTAAGGAAAACTTAAAACTCACCCAGTTTGAGTTGCAAAAGAATGTCTATAAAATTTTAATGTTCCATTAAAAGTCTCATGTTGATATTGCTTTATTGAGATAAAAAGATAAACTACTTTTATGTGACATTTTGTGCCTATCAATTAATTGATTAGCCTTCTATCGAAAAACTTTGTTATAATAAATATACCAGGATCATAACAAATGTAAATTATTGATTGTTTCAGCTGTTGAAGACTTCTAATAAAGATAGATTGTCGCTGAATGGTGTCAAAAAACACTTTTGGGTGCAACAGTGTATGAATGCTGCATCATAGTACATATTCGCATGTTAGTATAACTTTTTACTTATAATTGTCATTTAACAATGTTTATACATTTCAATATTTTTTAATACAAAATACATGACAGATTGTGACCATACTTTTGTGTCTACTTGTGTCCTGCTCTGCTGCCAACCGCTGGTTTGTATTCCAGACCAATCCAATCATTCATAGGCAAATTTTAATATTTTTTATTAAATTTAGGCTTTTACAAGCTCTTATCGAACTTCCTAGATGCAACGGGATTAAGTAGTGAACTATAAAGAAAGGGCTGCCATAATAAATCAGCAATGGTCGAAGCGGCGGCTGTACGAGGGGCGGCGGAAGCGTTGTAAGACATTAGTGGAAAAAAGACAATCCCATCAAAAACATTCAAATGTAAAAAATGTGCCAAGCCTCGCATCCTCTATCTTCCAACCCCTAGGCCGTAAAAAGTTGTGAGATCCTACGGTAGAGCCAAGTCTGAGCTGTTCTTATCATTTTATCGGCAATTCAGCTATTTCGTTTTGAATTATTTTTATTTTCTATCAAATAACCAATATTTTAAGCCCATATCATTATTATACATCTTCGTTTAATATACAAAAAATATCGCGACTTGGCAATGGATGGTCAATTCCTTCGAAGCCAATTTCTCTCAGTGTAAGCCTCGTAACACACGCTGTGCGTACAGGCGCGTTGTCTTGCAAAAACAAAATGTCTTTGCTGAGTTTACCCCTCCTTTTCTCAACGATGGCTGGACGCACCTTCCTCAAAAGCTCAGAATAGTATAGTGCGTTTATCGTATAGCATTTAGCAGATAATTTTAGAAGAATGCCATCGCAGTCCCAGAACACTGGGGCCATGAGCTTTGAAACGGATCTTTGCACTTAAAACTTTGGTGGTTTCTCCCCATTCTCAACCCACTGCATTGATTCAGATTTTGAATCAGGGTCATACTGCCTAATCCATTCCTCATCAACGGTGACTATACGGGAATAAACTTCTTCCAAATCAAATCACCCTTGCACAATTCCATAAATGCCTGGGAATATTCAATACGACGCTGTTGGTCAAACGGCGTTAGCATTTTCGTTACCCAGCGAGCGCTGACTTTTGTCTTGTGTAAATGCGCATGGAAGATATCTCAAACTCGTACTTTGCTAATTCCCATGATCTCTGGTATATCTGCCAGACCTTAATTCTTCCATCCTTCAACACATTTTTTTTTTTTTACTTTTCCGATATTGTCATCACACATTGCTGAAACTGGTCGCCCTGAGCAGGGTTCGTCTTCAATCGACTCCCGTCCTTGTTTGAAAAGGTAACTCCATCTTTTGACGGTGGCGTAAGAAGGATACCCAGACCCCTTAAATACCCGACATTTCCTCAAAAATGTTTAGTGGTGGCTTATTACATTTTATTAAGAACTTAATAACTGCACTGCACGTAGCTCAATTGTTGTGAGTTGCGGTGATAACTCAGATATGGTGTAGGTAAGTGTTTTGCATATAACTCGAGACGCAATATCGCTAAAGATACTAAGTAGTGTTGCTTGAGTAACTCTGCTGCATATTTTAAGTTAAGTATTCTCAAAAGTTTCCCATTTTTCGGTTAATATTCCCGCCATGATCTGAATTTGCATAATAAATTGTGACTTTAAGGTTCTGTTTGAATTCTTTTTCTTTGCCAGGAACTGCAGTTACGCCTAATTCACCCTTAGTTACGTCTCCTTTAAAATATAGTCATTGGTTGCACACAAACGTTTTCTTAATCACATACCTACTTTATAATTGAGACTCCAGCATTCTCTTTTACTTGTTTGATTTTTTTCTAAAGTGCGTCCTAAAGGAAGTCCTGTATCTATAGCTTTGAAACCAACGTCTTCAGCCAATGCGTAACCTTTCTAAACGTTCGCTCTGTCAGTGAAGGTTAGCACAGAAGTTATTAGGTACTTAGTTACAATTAAGATGAAACAAATTACGAATACTTGAAAAACACACGGCTGTTTCGAACTCGATTGGAGTCATTCTTCAGGGTTTGAGTGCGGTCCCGGTCAGATCAACCCGCGGACTATTTCTGACAATAAATTGTGAGTAAAGCCGTGTGTTTTTCAAGTATTCGTAATGTCTCACGAAAGTTGACTATGAAACAAATTACAGTCAAATAAACTCATTCTTTGTTGCCGGTATTCATAAATGATTACTATCGCAGAAGTCTCACTTATCTTACCACAAGATGGCTAGAGGCCACCACAGTGTGCTATCATTTATTTTTATCTATTTTTGTACAGCTGTTTGAACGTGATTTTGCTTGCGTTATTTGCGACACGATTAATTATGATAGGTAATAACTGAAAGAAATTTGACAATTACATGCAAGGCACAAAGATAAATTAGAACATAAGTGCGTCTCTCTCACACTAGTGCCGACGAAAGAGATAGTCATAGAGATAAACGGTTCTAATTTATCTTTGTGGCATGCATGTTAGGGCCGCTGCTGATAAGATGTTGATATTTTTCAAAGGATAGGTACTAATCCCTTAATTCTATTTTTTACAGTGTTTTGTATGTAAATTTAAAGAGAAAATTAAACAAAACACTGGGGCCAATTCGAAAGTGTGTTCGCTAAATTTAAAGTTCCCTAAACTTAAAATAAGAAACGTCAAACTCGATTTTGTGTAGCACCGAGCTGTCAAAATCGAATTTGACGTTTATTATTTGAAGTTTAACCACTTTTAAATTTAGAGAACGCACTTTCGAATTGGCCCCAGTATTATAGACTAGTGCTTTGAGAAACGGGCCCTAAATGTCGCTGGGGTGGATGAGTTGACTGTAACGGTTATACTGAGATAGCAGCAGTCTACACTCCTCACAAAGCGGCGAACAGTTTCAGTGCTAAAATGTATGTTGCATTTTGGACTTTATAACTTTTATTCTAATACATAGTCTCATTAGAAGCAAAGATTTAAACCAGTAGATGAAACATGCTATACCTACAATGACCACGCCGGAATACGTCCGTCGTAGGTCGCTCATATGCAGAATCTGAAGGCAAGTAATAATAAAATATATATATTTTACCATCATATATTTATATTTTACCATCCTTCATTAAGTTGTTGTGTTGATGTTTTCGCCGATTAAATGTTTTTCTATCATATTCTTATAAGGCTGGATTTCGAATGCACAAATACGAAACAAATGCCATCTGCGTTCTGTCAACGCATACGCTTATAAAATCATAAATATTGGCAACGTTTTCGGTGTCAACGATTTAAATTTTTAAGAGGAGTGTGAACCTAAGGCTTTTCATACAAAAGGCGATGACGATTTCCCCCCCCTTAAATGTTAACCGATGTTCACCAAGTTTTGATAGGTTGTCAGTCAGAACAAGATCTAGGTGTTTCAAAATTGCGGTCTCAGTATTCTCATACAAAACTAATTTCGGCATTACTTGACTTTCTTGATTTTTAATCAATATTCATAAAACGTATACCGTAACCTAGATTTTGTTCTGAGTGAAGACAACCCATCAAAAATTGGTTAAAATCGGTTAACATTTAAGGGGTGGAAATCGTTATCGCCTTTTGGATGAAAGGGTGATTTTTACCGTCGGTTCACACTCTTCTTAATTTGAGGGGCTTGGGCAGCCACTTGCAGCCGTTTGCTTTGTCTGTGGCTCTTATTAACACTTATTACCAAGGATCCATTACATAGCCAGGTCAGGGCCAATCGTAGCTATTTTTCACTACAACACGGAAAAAAATTGCTACTCGGTACGTGCGTATCGTGTAGTGCTACGTGGCAATGAAAACTAACAACGTTTCCAACCGCTGCAGCTCTAATATTGTTGACACATAAGCTGTCTTGGTATAGGTAATAACATTATCCTTAGATCAAGCCGCCGCGCCAGTACATCCACAAATAAAACATTTAAAGTCACTGCTAAATCGCACAAAATAATTATTTACTCTTTTACGCAGTAAGTACTAAAATAATGTACAAAAAGTTTATGTATGTACGTAACAGCAAGCCGGCGTGACGCATACCCTGCGCATACGTTTTTTACCTAGTTATTCTATATTTATGTTTATGATAATATATGATTCGGCGAGCTCAATATTTTTTCTATTAGATGCAGTTTTTTCCAGATTTTTAAGTTAATAAATATGGGGAGAAAATGTGTATTGAAAGTTCTACGATCAATATTAATCTAATTATTAAGTATTTTTGATTTTTGTTGAAAGGATGTTATTAATTTATCGCTTAAATATTTTATCCAATAAAAAAAATCTGGATAACTTGACTGCATCTAGATTTATACGTAAAAATGTCATGGCGCTACAGTGGTGTCATGGAGACGGAAGGGGTCGTCGCGCTATGGCGCTACTGTGGTGTCATGGGGACTGAAACGGTTAAACTAGACTGATACCTATCCTTAATAGGAGCATTAATAAACTGTATCTCGAAGTGGGTTAAGATTGCTGTCTCATTAACTCAAACCGCAAATACGAGCATATGAAAGGTTAAGCGGTAGATGAATTAAAAAATAATTTAGAATTCATTTGATTTGTATTAAAAACGTAAGCAGGTGATTATACATTTTGACAAACAGGTTAAACACGTGATTTTTAAAGATGATTTGGTTCAAGAAATTAAAGAAAATACACATATTGCATACCCTTTATTAGGCCGATCGATTCAACAATTCATATTTATAATATAACCATCGATTTCGTAAGTATAAAAAGTAGAAAAAAATATATAATTATATTTGACTTGCTTATACACTAAAGTGGATGGAGCATTTTATAACGACATTTTAATGGAAATATTTCACTTTCGTACGCTACAAACAGTAGGTACCTACATTAATTCAAAGTCTCGATAAAATATGTAAAGTCATCCAATTTGATACATAATAGTCAACGGGTTATCTCGACGTATACTTTTTATTATACTAAAAATAATAATAATAAAAAAAGTAACTGGTTACTATTTTTTTTAATCAGATTCTGGATATCTTCGACGGGTAACCTAACTTCGCGTCCACATTTAATCGTGAGGCCAATTGAATCAAATTGAACACTTAAAATAAACACGGCTTTACTAGCGACCGCACTCAAGCCCTGAGGAAGGACGCCATCCGAGTCCGAAACATGTCGTACCAATTCTGACAATAAAACGTGAGTAAAAAAACATAAAACCGTGTTTATTTCAAGTGTTCATAATGGAGTCAATTCGAAAGTGTGTTCGCTAAATTTAAGAGTCACTAAATTCAAAATAAGAAAGGTCAAACTTGATTTTGACAGCTTTTTACTATACAAAATCGAGTTTGATGTTTCTAATTTTAAGATTAGGAAATTTTAAATTAAGAAGATACCGTTTCGACCCAATGTCTCAAGAAAGTTATAATTTGTATATGTATCAAATTGGCAAACTGTACTACAACAATCAAAGGTCAAGAAAGCTACAGATATAACACTATCTGCTTTTCACACAGCAGTATTATATTTAAATAAAAATGTTTAATTGGTATCAGTAGACGAGAACCTAATATAATTTTGTGATGACTAAGATTTATAAAATCTAATTATTTATTAAATAATTAATCAACGTGTATAAGACCACTTGAGACTTCACGGACTCTAATAAGAGAGCTCAACGGGGAAGTCAAGTATATAGGTCGCGTAGTGTAAAAAGAGCGCTGACTACGGCCATATAAAGCGTATAGCCGTCAGCGCTCTTTATACGTGACGCGACCAGCGCCTCTATTCGGGAACGCTAAGTGATTCTGTAGAGACTCATAAGCCAGATTTCTCATCCCACTCTTCCGCACGACGCGTAATGCGTAAGAGCGAGATGAGAAATCTGGCTTACTTGTCGCTACAGAATCACTTAGCGTTCCCGAATGAGGCGCCTGTACGTACTTCTAAATCGGTTTCTGCTATCTGCATATGACTTATATTTCCTGTCGGTCAGTTTGTAGTAGTCCAAGGAGTCACTGTATAAGTAATTGGTTATTTACCTTTACTCTTAAAAATAATTCATATTGTGTACTACTTATAAGCTACAATTTTATAAATGCTTTAAAAATGCATGTGCTGAAAGTGCACAGTCTTATGTAACAAGAGGTATTGCGGTTTACAGCGATTACATAAATACGCCTTTTTGATATTAACACAGCCATAATTTGCTATATCATCATAATTCATAGTAGCTACAAACTAAAATAAGATTTTAATACATTTTCGTTATAAAATAAAAATGTATAGAAATCATAAGCAGGAATGTAATGAACATGGTTACATTAGAGAAAAATATAGATTTAATGGCAGTGCCGGTATAACTGTAAACAACTTTTCTCGAATCTTCTACACTCCATCTCCTTACAAACTGTCAGCAACGAGTTCCAATCATACAAAATAGACACAAGCTTACACATTGTTGAGGTTGCGAATCCCAGAATCGCAGTTTTTTGTGTTAATTTTCATTTAACACTAAACGTTTTTATTTTAATTTCTGCATCAGCCCAGAAAATCATTTTTTTGTTAACAGTACTGGTTTTTGTGCAGTAGGTAGGTTAAAGTAAAATTTTCGCTATGTTTTTTAGTACTCAAAAATGTACCTTGATGAATTCGCAATGTGAAATTGGACTATTAGCGAATTTTAAATATTAACGCAAATTTAAAAACGTGGTCTTGTTAGTTCGCTATATTATGTTCGATGATGCACATAGTTTTGCATGCACGATTTTGAGTAATGTTAATATCGCTGACATCAAGAAAGTGATTCATTTTTCAAAAGTGTAAATAGCCCAGGATATCTTCAGAAGCTTCAAATATAGTGGGTAAAAAAACCCGCTATGTTGCAAAATATTCCTAAATATATCATTTAAGAAAATAGTCAAGTGAAATTGAAAATTAAATCCGCTATGTACCAACATTGCTGTTTAAGTCATGTCCCTATTACTAATAACTTAATAACAAATTTTATTTTTATTTTTTATTTTTATTGATAAAAAATTCTACTACACCAGTTAAGTAACTTAAGTAGTAAGTTTAACTGTCTCTTTGAAAGTAGACCATAGACAGATAGCGATTTTGGGATTCGCACCGAGGACATACGACTAAAATTGAATTGAGGCCGGATCTTAAAACTAAAAGTACATTAATAAATTCTTATATTGGTATCACACATCCTACGATTGTCACTTCACGCTGAGATACTCGTAATGTATTTCAGTTGAAAATGACTTTTTCATTGGGAAAAACGATAAGTAGGCAGTCAGGGATCGGGTACCTACAGCTCGCGATAAACGAACTCTTGAGTTCTGAACAGAAGGGGTTTTCGTTGCAGTCCCTATTACACAGGTAACAAAGTCCAAAAAAAACCGAGCAATTTCAGAGGGTACTAGAAGTGTGGCGTTGCCTGTAATAATATCGCAAATTCAGTTGTCTACCAACACAGACCATATATCCAACACTCCGCATAGCCGGGCGACCCCCACTGCCATTTTTAACCTTTTGACCGCCGTTGTCGACTATGCGTGACAGGCTATACAGGGTCAAAAAGACCTTCAACACCTTGACTTAAAGTTGAAATTCATGTTACTTCTCAGACATGCTTGGCGATCAAAAGGTTATAAGCAAAAAAACCATCAATAGTAGAAGTACAGGTAGGCGAGGGAAGCGCATAACCTCGAACGAACTAATCAAAGTACCTACACTGAAAACTCCGCGGCGCGCGCCCCGCAAATTTGGCAGGTTTATTTACTAGTGATGGTTAGGCTAGGTGTTGTCTTTAGGATATTTTTTGGTCTGTGACATCCATTTTTCTGTGGAAAACTGAATCGATGTGTTTTTCTTAGCCCAATCGAACTTGTCAGTATGGTGTAGGAAAAGGTTGTGATGCATATAGACAACCAAATTTCGACTATTACGAATTTTCTACCATTCTACTAGTCGTAGGGATACTGGCGATTTGGGGGACAGCACGAAGTCGAATTGGACGTCTAACTCTCCGTCGAACTCCACCCGCCATCGTTGTACAATCTGTGGAACATAAATCCTGGTCAACGATACAAAATACTTATACCATATCTACAAACATATATAAAAGAAACAAAAAATATTTGAAAACCTCGGCTTGAGCAAAATGCTCAAACTGACAGGGCATGCCTCTGAACACCGCCGCAGTGGCGCGACATCATTATATGCACAAGGGCTCCCGTCAAACGAAAAAAGGCTAGTTTCTATGTGAAAGTTAGTAAAAATCCAAGTAAAAATAAAAGTTCAGGTCAAATGGGTTAAGCTGCCACCGGTACGTTTAATTTAAAATTAATATTTCTCTTTTTATTTGATGTTTAAAGTTTGTCACAATGGAAGTTTCTAGATCCAAACATAATTAGTTTAAGCGTCATCTAGTGTTTAAAGGCAATATTTATAAGACTTTCACTAGCCCTATCTGGCGGCGAGTGGCTGATTCAGGATGAAAAATATTTATATTATATTAAGTAAACCGACCGCAACTGACCGCCAGTTTCATTTTGTTAAAATTCGTCGCTTTCACATTGAACCCAAACCAATCAAGATATTATAGTGGAAAATAGAGCGTAAGTGTTGAGAAGCAGGTTGTCATGCACCTTTGCGGGAAGCAGGTTGTCTGTAAAAATAAACTTACCTTTGCAAGGAGCAAGTTCAGCTCTAGCTCGACGAATCTCTTTCCGGGGCACATGCGCCGGCCGCGGCCGAACGGCGCCACCAGCGACGGCGCGTGCGGCTCTCGCACGTCCAACCACCGCTCGGGGAGGTACTCGCGCGCGCGCCAGAAGTTCTCCTCACTCCGGCACGCGGCGCCCGTGTGGGCTAGCACGAACGTCTGGGGATTTACGAGACTTAATTGCATTTCTGGGACGGGTAAGAAGAGGCCTAGCTGTCGAACAGGTTGCGAAAAAGAACAATGCATTTCAACCTAGCAGGAAACGAATACACTTGCCAAGCGTCGACAGATACGCCGCAGCATCACTTGAGTACAATAATAAATAATTAAAGTCATAACGAAATCTTTGGCCACCACAACTAATGTAATAGATATAGCTTTTCATTTTAGGGCCAATTTTTATATTGGAACTGCCTCTTTCATTGAAATGCGTTCAAAGGCTTTCTTATCAGTTGGTAGGTACGAATTTAAGAAGTATGATATGAGATCACTCACGCCAGCCGGCAGCGTGTGGCCGTTAATCGTGATTTCCGAGTCCAAGAGCCTCGCTAGAAACGGCGCTATGGGGAGTAATCTGAAGGCTTCATTGACGGCGGCTCTGATGGAAGGCGCGGCGGATAACTCCTCCGCTTTGAGCTCGCCGCACGTGGGCAGTTCCGAGCGAATCTTCTGCTGCCAGTCTGGGCGGCGGCTCAGCAAGTACAGCAGGAAGACTAGACTGTTGGCCAACTGTTGAAGTAAATGACATCAACTAAGCAACTCGCTAAATTTAAAAATCGTAAAATTTGTTTAAATAGTTTCGGAAGTGTATGTTAGTAGGAATCTATTTGATGCTTAGACAATATAATATAGGCTTTATCACGACAACTTTGTAAACTACAATAGTAAATCACATCTGTATTTCGACCTTTTCTCACCGTCTCTATGCCAGCGGTGATGAAGTCTATAACAGCGGCTTTCTTGTCGCGCATATCGAGTGCGGGATTTGACAGGATCTTGAGGAAGATCTCCTGCATACCGCTGTCCTGGGCTGCCGAGCGCTGGCGCAACTTCGCCTCCTCCATCAGATCTGATACTATCCTGCCGAATTAAAGGCTCCGTACACGTATGTCAACAGTGGATGTATTTCGGCTGGCATGATGGTGATGTATATTGATGGTGTCTTCAGTGCTAATAGATTATAGTCTTGGATCTAACTATGGTCTATCTAACCTGTTGACACCTTTTGTATGCATTAAGTCAAGCATTTCTTAAATGTATGTGATATTATACGACTAAATAGACATTACTCACGTGTGTATTGTTTCTTCGCTCCTAACAAACGTCCTATACAATCTTGTAGGTGCGAACTTCCAAAAGGGGGCACCGTAGTACGAGTCCCTTTGAGATCTGAAGTGCGTTTTGACAGCGGAGGCGAGCGCAGACGCCCGGCCCGACATACAGCGCTCTAGGAAACCGAGTCGGGTGCCCAACACCAGGCCGCAAACAGCTGAAAATTTACAAGGACATCAAGGTTAATGTAATGTAATCAATATTAAGATTTTTCTGTACTGAATCAGGAAGCCTAATCAACAGGCTTGACTTCCACGCAAGCTCTGGCTTTTATGGAAATGAACCGGCTGTGCAGTCCAGCGGCCCTAATATGCATGCCACAAAGATAAATAAGAAACGTTTATCTCTATGACTATCACTTTCGTCGGCACTAGTGTGAGAGAGACGCACTTAGAGATAAACGGTTCTAATTTATCTTTGTGCCATGCATGTTAAGGCCGCAGCGGCCAAATCAGTTTCCTGCTAATAATGGATATCTGATTGATCAATTCTAAATGAACCTGTGAAATCTACATACAAAATTTCGGTAGCGCCGTATTCGATATTTGTTTATCTTTGTAGGTGCCTTCCCTGATAGTCTGTAGTGCTGCATATGATTTTTTACATGTGTGTATATTTGCTCATTCGATTTTCAGCATGCCAATTAATAACATCGAAGCAACAGAGTCCTAAAATTGAATGGACTTAGCAACGCACTCGCCGTCTTTCATTTGCACAATTAAATATTGCATGTGCATGTCGAAGTTGTAACTCAACTGTAGTTACTCGTACTCATAGCGCAATATGAACTCCATGCGCTGTATGCGGGTGCACTTAAAGCTAATACCATTCCTGCGCTATCTGACCTACTTTACAGTCCTTATCTGACAAAACGTCATATTCTCATCATTACAATGCATGTGCCTTCGCTCTAGAGAGATCTAGAGAGACGAAGTCGGCTACCGATAAAGAATGATAAATTTACCTACGGTTTGCGTCTCCGTAAGTAAATTTGAACGGAAGATCGATCCTATTGCGTCATTCGTGAAAAACGTCCGGTGACAACTTGAGTGAGTAATTTCTGACTTGATATCGGAGGGCCGTTGGAGCGACACTCCAAAGGCCTCCTAAGTGCAAACGAAAGGTCCGATATACTAATTTTAAACCCAGACCTCAGATAGTAAAGCCCTTCAATAATGAAAAAAGTATATTGTGGTATTTCCATCTAACTTAGAAGTACATATTTTTTTTGAAGTGAAAACTTCTTTAGGCGCGTTGCCCACTTTTTAGGTGAACAAAAATCATGGAACTTGCGTCGTCACCGAACGCTTCCCATGTACTATATGTATACTGTATTTATATGTATACTTTTTGGGTGCGTTGGGTTTTCACTTCTATCCGCAGTCCCTAAAGACTGCCCCGCGTTTTTTTTAATGATGTGGGAAAGAAACATCATTTATAATACAAAATAGAAGTAAAATATAGGTAACACATAGGCCAAAACAGTTTTCACTTAAAGATACAGTAAATTAACTTGCTCAGCGGCCCGGCCCTAGCATGCCAGAAACGGGGATAAGTTAAAACCGTTTATCTCTCTGACTATCTCTTTCGTCGGCAGTAGTATGCGAGAGACGCACTTAGAGATAAACGGGTTAAGCTTATCCTCGTGTCTGGCATGTTAGGGCAGCAGAAAAGACAAATTGTTGACTGGGTCCAATTCGAAACGGTGTCCACCAAATTTAAGATTGCCTAAACTTAAATTAAGAAACGTCAAACTCGATTTTGTATAGCTCCAAGGTTCAAAATCGAGTCTAACGTTTCTCATTTCAAATTTAGCGACTTCTAAATTTAGCGAAAACACGTTCGAATTGGCCCCATTATGTTGTGTTATTGTTGTTATCTACGAGCGGTTTTAGAATAATAATTAATTATTTCTCTATAAAGATAAAATATATTTAGAGCCGCGACGATTTTAATTAATCTCGACGCTTCGTTATAAAACAAATTACACTTTTGGACCTTGACAACATTCTTGGACTACTTAAATAAGTAGTCGTCACAATGCAAATTTTAATGATTTTAGGAATCCAATTAACCGTTCTAAGCGAAAAGAAACGCCTAAAGGTGAATCTTGCGTCATCATGTACGTAGATTCAACAAAAGTTCTAGCGTTATACGTAGATACTCAAGTTGTGGCTTATAAGTGCCTAGTTAATTTCTTAACATTGTAGACTATAATTAAAAGCTCATAAGAAGTGAGGATATGATAAGCAAACGCGGTCATGAGCGAAATTAAACTGTTATCTAAATTGATCCTAAATCACTACAAAATGTTCAACGTGCGTAACATGGGACATAAATTAGTTTGGTCTTCTACTTTTTTTTGCCTTATCAGGTCAACCTTTACGTATTTTAATTATACTGGACGTTCGTTCGTAAATAAATATTTTTCGAACTGTATATTCTGATTATTATTATGAACGAGAATAATCTTGTTATTCTCAATTTCTCCTTAAGTAGGTACAGGTACTTATATTATTATCACAGCAGTAGGTTCTGATAATGTCTATTCATGTTCTTAGCCTTGAGTTAATAAAATCAGGTGATCAAAACTTGTAATGTCCTAATTCGGCCCACGCCCAATGCGTGCGACCTCGCCGAAGGACGCACACAGAATATATTGTGAAAGACAGAATCCTAATAAGCCATCTTAATAATCCTGGGGAATAAATAAGGACTAGGGTTTGCAGACATTAAGTGGTTAATAGCCTGCATTTTCATATGAAATCACATCGTTCTGTGTCCTTGTAATATATATCGCCTATTACGTGAATGAAGAAATATATAGCTCACTGTTTTGTTTTACATTTTATAATTAATTAACACTCTATCGCTGTGCAACTGGGCAGCGGTGATAGGTACTTGTTTAAGAACCAAGTCAGATAAACTATCTGCTGCGGCCCTAGCATGCCAGACATTGGTATAAGTTAAACCATTTTATTTCTCTGACTATCTCTTTCGTCGGCACTAGTGTGAGAGAGACGCACTTAGAGATAAGACGGTTTAACTGAATGTATGGACCAATTTAGCTTTAAGACCTGTACTTATGACACATTCTGGCAACTAAACGATACAATACAATGAAAATGAAAATGAAAATGAAATGAAAATGAAAATATTTATTTTGCAAGTAGGCCACCTGGGCTCTTTTACATGTCTGAATCTACCAGCGCTTCGAAAGGTGACATCTGCTGAGAAGAAACGCCGCAAGAAACTCAGCAGTAAGTCTTTTTTCAACTTTGGCAGTACAGTTTTATCTAAAAACTAAAACAAAATGTGCAACATAAAAACCTAATGGGTACAAATTAATTCTAATAAATAACTAATAAGGGAGATGTATAGTCTCCACGTCTGGAAAAGTTAAGTGACTTAGAGATGTAAAAAGTCTCTAAGGGTCATAATAATAAAATAAAAATTGAAGCAAAGAAACATCTAAATAGATTAATCTAGGTTAAATGGAGGTGTAGACAGTCTCCACGGTCAAGTATAAAGATGGAGATGTAAGGTCTCCAAATATCAAAAGAAACAATTTGAAATATAACATTTCATGTCCTAACAATACAAATATACGAATATGAAAAAGTATCAAATATAGTATAGAGAACACTATGAAGTCTCTCTAGTCAGGTTCAGATATCGCACAAAACTAATAAATTAAACACTAACCAATTTAAATGGGCCTTGCGAGCATGAACCGTCCGGACCCCACAGACAGCACCCGTTCACGAGTATGACGCGTATCTCAGCCATCGTCTCCCTCAACCATGTTTTAGGGAAGGTGGCAATACAATACAATACAATACTTATCCTCGTGTCAACCTTGCTAGGGCCGCTGAAGCCTTAGCACTTTTAGCTATCCATTCATTTGGCATTTTTAGATTCCATTTCAAAGGAAGCTCCTCTGCTGCACTGGGAGTGAAGAAATAGCATCGAATGCGTGCAGATGCTTATCATCCTGGCATGTCGTGAAAGTCGACTAAGGGATGGGTCCTCTCCAACATGGTAGACTATCTCTATGGGCGATGGCCTGATCACCTGTCACCATATGGTTCATCATACCATCTTAGGACTAATTAATCGAACCTGGCCACAAGTAGTCTTGTGGCTCTGCCCACCCAATTAGGGATTTCGGGCGTGATGCTATGTATGTATGTGTATGTATTTCAAAGGTTGGGTTTTTGCTCGTCTTAACGAGTTAATTCAACTCAAAAAAGTGATGCTTCTACATTTCTTCTGGCAAGACTAACTAATTTTATTTTTTGTTTCCATGGGAAAAAATGTTCAGGTTCGACAGTACTTACATTCCAGCCCTATCCGATTCGTGAGCTGGTCAAATGCGTTCACGGTGCCGTCACCATGGCGGCACGCCTGCAGCAAGTCTAGGAAGTCGTCGCAGATATGGTTCAGCTCGGGCAAGAAGCCCTGCATGGTGTGAGGACTCGTCAGCTCCGCAGTCAGGTGCCGCCGCAGGTGGTACCACTGATCTCCTTGTCTGCAAACAAGGGATTCGTCAGTTAGGATTCATTAATACCCAAATCAAGTTATAAAGCTTCCTTAATCAGCCCTTTTACCCGCAACTTCATCTGCTCTGATATGTATCTATAAAATACGACGAATTTTTGAAATGTTAAATTATTTTCCTCAAATTGCGGACTTTCATCGGGCTCGCACGAAATTCCCAGAAATCATATTTCCAGCCCCTATTTCATCCTTTTAGGGGTTGATAATCTTATAAAAAGGAGCCTATGTCTTTCCCCATGGCTCAAACTATCTCCATACCAAATTTTATCAAAATCAGTTCAGCGGTTTAGCTGTAACAGACAGACATTTTATCGCGCGCAGTGCCATTTACCGAGGAGTAGCATTACCTGCCTGCATATTGCCTGTGTTTATAAAGATTCCTGTAAATCCTTCCAGGATAAAAGTATCTTATCTCCATCTCCATTTAACAGGCTACATAATTTATGCAATTCTGTTACGCTGTTTCGGCCGTTAAAACTGGTCAAACAAACAAACAAACACACTGTCGCATTTATAATATTAGTAAGTAGGTATAATAGGTACCGATATAAATAGCTAATCACTCACTCATCAAGTAACAAATAGTAAAGACGATACTCCCATGTAAATGAAATAACAAGTGCGTCACTACTTCCCAGTTCAATACCATTAAATTATTCGCAAGGTGTGTGTCCCCAATTTGCCTAAATTTAAATAAATATTAAGAAGACTGTGAATCAACGGCAAAAATCACCCTTTTCATACAAAAGGCGATAACGATTTTCACCCGTTAAATGTTAACCGATTTTGACCAATTTTTGATAGGGTGTCAGTCAGAGCAAAATCTTGGTCTATAGGTACGTTTTTGAATATTGATTAAAGATCAACAAAGTCAAATAATTGCTGAAAATTGTTTTGCATGAGAATACTAAAACAACAAAAAACTGAACATATTGATTATAGTGAAAAAACCAAAACGAATAGACCTAGATTTTGTTCTGACTGACAACCAATGAAAAATTGGTCACCATCGGTTAACATTTAAGGGATGGAAATCGTTATCGCCTTTTGTATGAAAAGCCGTAGGTTCACTCTCCTCTTAAGTAACTCAATATGTGCGGCTACGCAGAACCACATTTTCAGTAGCAATCAAGTTTCTTTTTTTTGTTTCATTTTAATTTCGCAGAATACTTTTAAAATCGTTGGCGTGGAACTAATCAAAATGCAGCCAAGCTCACTTGGTTCTAGTTTGCAACTTTGTAGAGTAATAGGATCGGACCGCGTCTGAAAAAAGCTATAAGTACTTATCCAGTGCAAGTGCATGTAGTGATTCAGGTTAATTTCCATAACACCGTCGTAACCTATTTCCTTAATTAATGACTCGCTTTTGTATCGTTATGCAGTACTAAGTCGCAATCTTAAGAGGATTGTAGACCAAAGGCAAAAATCAACCTTTTCATACAAAAGGCGATAACGATTTCCAGGTACGTAGGTACCGATATAAATTGCTAATCACTAACTCACCACGTAACAAATAGTAAAGACGATACTCTCATGTTAATTAAATAACAAGTGCGTCACTAATTCCCAGTTCAATACCATTAAATTATTCGCAAGGTGTGTGTCAGCAATTTGCCTAAATTTAAATAAATATATATTTAGATAATTTCAGTGTGTGGTTGAAGTCTTTAAGAGGACTGTGAACCAAAGGCAAAAATCACCCTTTTCATACAAAAGGCGATAACGATTTCCACGCCTTAAATGTTAACCGATTTTGACCAGTTTTTGGTAGGTTGTCAGTTAGAACAAAATCTAGGCTTATACGTTTTTTGAATTTTGATTGTAGATCAAGGAAGTCAAATAATGCCGAAATTAGTTTTGTATGTGAACACTGAAACCACAATAAAACTGAATTTATTCATTATAGTGATAAAATCAAAACGTATAGACCTAGATTTTGTTCTGACTGACAACCTATCAAAAATTGGTCAGAATCGGTTAACATTTAAGGGGTGGAAATCGTTATCGAGTTTTGTATGAAAAGCCGTAGGTTCACTCCTCTTAATGCGATTCATTTCATGTCCTAAACAGCGTCTAAAAAGCGTCCCTATGACATACTAAGATATTGCATGTCCTACCTTTATGTTTAAGAAATGCTGGATAATTATTGACTGAATCGATACGGTCCTCTCCAACATGGTGGACTATCTGTATGGGCGATGGGCTGATCACCTGTCACCATACGGTTCATCATACCATCTTAGGACTAATTAATCGAACGTGGCCACAAGTAGTCTTGTGGCTCTGCCCACCCCATTAGGGATTTCGGGCGTGATGCTATGTATGTGTGTATGTATGTGAATCTATAAGTAATCTTGTACGTTATGATGCAATATGCGTGATGATATTAGTGCCTCCATTTTAGTACCTTATCTATTAACATAGTACGTACAATAAACTTAGCCGGGCAGGAAGTCTGCAAACTTGGTAAAAACTAGCCGCCAGTAATGTGAAGTGCGCTATTCTCTAGTTGATAAGTACGTGACCGGAGGTACAAAGCCGTCATAACGTCTAGACATTGACGGGCGGTTAACGAGATTGTTTTCCTTGCTATTCGGGTGCTAGCCACGTTTAAATATCTAATTTGAGTGACGGCCTCAAATTGTGACCTTGAAAGTAGGTACATTTATAAAACATAAACATCTGGTCCAAAGTTAGCTATAAAGTAGGTTGAGACAAGAAGGACAATATGGAAAGTATTCAATTCTGATACTGCGGTATGATTTTGTACTGTCGGTCTGTAGGAATGGGTGGCCTATTGTGTGTAGAGGCGAAAATCTTTATTAGGGACCTGCGAACGGCGGGGATAACTAAACCCCGTCTTATCTATCTCTTTCGTCAGCATTAGTGTGAGAGAGACGCACTTAGAGATAAGACGGTGTATACTTATCCTCGTGTCAACCTGGCTAGGGCCGCGGGTCGATTACGGCGGCATGTCCCGGTGCGCTTCATTACCTGATTCGTTAAATATCCTCGATACAGCGGGGTTAATCTCTAGTATTTGTGAAACTTCCTTTAGGCATGCATAAAGGAACTATAGCACATGTATAGAAAACTTCGCTTAATATTCCAGGACTTTCGGTCAGAATTGTAGTTTATGCAACGGTTGCATAATGATAGGCCTTAAAACACTAGTGCGGTTTTATGAAACGAGCTTTTAGCGAGTTTCATAATAAGATCGCACGTGTGTTTTAAGGCCAAATTATGCAGAGTTGCATACATAACTTTATCTACACACATTATAAATCCTCCATGATGGGTTCAGAAACAATATTTTCTGGCAACAAGTTATTTGTTGCAATCGTGGCTGCATATTTCCGATATCCGGCGCATTTTCACATCACACACACTCCGAGAAGACTACTATTCATATTTTCAACTAAAATGTAAATTACACACTTTTTCTATTCAATTCAACAACAATTCTACTTTCGTTCAGCAAAACACCAACATAATGGCGGCAATTCGATCCTCCGTCAAGACAATTTTTTTTTTAAATCATAGACAAACGAATGAAGTGCTCTCGAGATCAAATGTTGTGCAGTTTATATTAAAAAAACATACTGAATTGACGTTTCGTATCAATAACTGTTTTAATAACTATGGATACTAGAATAGAGACCCACTTGAGTTTTGACAGCTGTTCCAAATTTAATCTCATTCCTATACTAAAAACGATACGGGAATAACATTGCAGCACTGGTTTTTCCTAATTGCTTGTCAAAATGGTGGTCATTTCCTATGGTTTTTGATTACACTATGGAGGTTTTATGATATGGGTGTAGATAAACTCCGTTTTCTTATTACATTCTTCGACATACATTGATAGAAGAAAGAAATACAAATACTACGTTAGGACTTCTTTGAAATGCTTTCTAGCAATACTAGAGTTACATAGATATCTCATTATCTTAGTCTTTGCTTTGACCGGGGTCACCACCTTCCCTAAAACATGGTAGAGACGATGGCTGAGATAGGTACGCGTCATAGTAGTCAACGGGTAGTGGCCCTAACATGAATGACACAAAGATAAGATAGACCGTCTTATCTCTAAGTACGTCTCTCTCACACTAGTACCGACGAAAGAGATAGTCATAGAGATAAACGGGTTTAATTTATCTTTGTGTCATTCATGTTAGGGCCGTGGGTATAGTCTGTGGAGTCCAGACGTTTCATGCTCACAAAGACTGATTAAATTTTCATATATTTTGCTGAGACTCATAATAATTGTTCTTTTTACTTGTCTTAAAATATCATTTTTTGCTTTATGCTGTTTCTACATACCTATATATTTTTGAGTTTTTATAAATGATGTTAATATCAATGTTTGAGTTGAAATGATGATTTTCTGCTGAGTTTCTTACGGCGCTTCTCAGTAATGATGGTCCTGTCCGAAGCGCTGGTAGATTGAACCCATTTTAATTTATTCACGTGACAAGTAAAAATACCCACAGGTAGCCAATTTGCGGAATAAACGTTTTGAGTATTTTGAGTTTCTTATATCGGATAACCAACAACGTTAATATTTAAGTACCTATACCTTGTTTCACACTACACTATGTTTCAATTAAACACCAAAAGTATTAAAACACTTGCGCAATAATTAAGTCATCCTGCGTTTACCATTGGCCTTCAACTGTTACGGAAATCGTAACGCGAACATTTACAATTAAACACACCATCAAGTTTTCCGTATCAAAAGTTGATAGCAATAAAAGCCAAACCATTATACTTTTATGACCAAAAATGACTAGTGATGGTCGTAATAGTTACAATTTACGACATAGAAGTCAAACCACCTTGTGAATTCCACGGTTTAACAAATTAAATGAGGACCCAAGTACTTAACAAAACTGGTAATAATTTGTTTATGAACTTTATTCAATCGTAGTTTTCAGACTACGCTATCTACACTGACCCTGCGGCCTACGAGGATAACTTAATCCCGTCTTATTTCTTTGACTACATTGAAATATATAGTAAGTAACTGCTCAAAGCAATTCTCGCGATGCTTACTTTTGAGGTGTCAGAACGCGAATCTGACACCATCGCACGTTCAGTCGCACGGCAACCACGGTCCTTGACACCCATTTAAGTGACACTATTATAATTAAGTATTTAATACAATTCCACAACCCGTGAGACCGCACCACGGACCCCACCGTCCACAATGATAATAGCGTGTGAATCAAGCTATATTACACTTTTGTATGTATGTCTTAAGAACTAAGACATCAGTAGTAGGGTGTGGCTAAGCCATGGCGCTGGCGTTTGACAAACTTCTATGAGACTTGTTACACGAAATTGTACTGATAGGCATATCCTTCTTTTGAGATCTTTGTTTGACTACTTATCTCTTTTGTGGGCCCTATAGGTAAGAGTGTGAAAGAGACGCACTTAGAGATAAGACTAGAGCCGCTGAAATAACTAGTTTGTATACATATCTCTCTTTTATGCTATCTCTTCTTTCGAAGGTTGTCTGGTATTGTCTACCTCGTAACTTATTTCTTTGTATTTTTTCAATATATTTTATGTGGTGTTCAGTATCTATTTGTATTGTATTGTATTTTAGTGCCGACGAAAGAGATAGTCAGAAAGATAAGACGGGGTTATCCCCGTGTCAACCTTGGTAGGGCCGCAGTAACTGATCCCCATAAAATTAGTTATGTCACATGAAATAATGTTTTTGAAGTACGCGAAGTAAACTAACCTTGCTGTCGCTACATCGGTAGGCCTAAAATTTTACGATAAAGATACTTAGGTACGTTTGAAATCGCAAGATGATTGTGCATCTATTGATGCACTAATATTACTTATATCAAAAAACCGGTCAAGTGCGAGTCTGACTCGCGCGCCGAGGGTCCCGTACTTACCTATGAAAAACAGATAGTACCTTGCAGGTACGGAACCCTAAACATTAAAAAAATTGCTTTTAACCACCGGGTAACCACTTACAACCTACCTATGAAATAAGACAAGAAATGACTTTCCCAAGCTCCTATCTCTGTGCAACCTTCGAGTGTGATACGACCTTGCAAAAGTTATTCCATTAAACTATTTTTTTGTGATGTAACTACGAATGTACGGTTTTCGGGCTTTTTCCTTTCGTTGTGCTATAAGTTATTGCTTCTTGCCTTTCATAGTTCTAGGTCAACGGGAAGTACCCTATAGGTTTTGATTCCTTTGCGAGTATCAGAATACTGTATGTGGCATAAATGACCGTATATTTTGAGTATATTTTGAGTACTTGATATTAATTTCAACTTGATACCTCCACGCGTTCTGTATAAAAAGGTCTAAACACAGACGGACATACAGACAGACAGACCGACAAATAAGTGATCCTATAAGGGTTCCTATTCCCTTTTGAGGTACGGAACCCTAAAAAGTTGAAATTGGACCCGACTTTTAATCTCTAAAACAAGAGAAACAAGAATTTTTGTCGGCATGCCCTTGGGTTCGATATGGAAATAGCAGCCAGTGACTTCAAATACATGACCACGGGTACATGTTATCGACAGTTCAGGTAGCGAAAAATTGTTCCAAATGTAAGGTAGGTATTACACATTTTTGTATATATTAAATTTTTATATATTTTTTGAAAGCTCTTGAAATCGACCTATAAAGCATGGGTGGAGAAATATCAAAACAAAATGTCTTCTAGCATCCGCCAGTGTCACCCGGGCATTTGCCCGTATCGTTTCATTTGTCATCCCATTTGTTAATCGGTTCAGTAGTTTAGGTTCTACTAACTTATCGAGTGATTACATACATAATCACGTAAAAACATCAATAAATATTCCAATAGCTGTCGGATGACATCAAGCCGCCGATAATAAACTTACGGTCGCCGGCATGCCATACATTTTTTTATTACGAAGCATAGTTGTGTAAGTTGTGTTCCACACCGGATGGCAGATGGAATCGTTATTTTTTTTAGGTTAAATAAATACATGTACTTACAATCTATAAAGTGCTTTGCCAAAACACGCAACATACGTTCGTATAATAATTCACCACGTGTCAATGACAACGCTCGGAATTATACGTACCTACCTTATTCTATTTTTAATCGACTTAAAAAAACCGAAGGAGGAGGTTCTCTATTCAACGCGTAGTTATATCTGTATTTTTATTTGAGGAAGGTTGCAATAATTCTTTATCCCAAAATCCCATCAGAGAACTTCATTGGCAATGGATTCAAACTTTTCATCATGATTATGCAACTTTGTCGTTCTGAATTTGATGCGTATATTTGTTTTTTTTTTGGAGGACGGTGGCAATAATTCTTTATCCTAAAATCCCATCAAGGAACTTGATTGGCAAAGGATTCAACTTTGAAATGTTCACCATGCTTTATGCATTTATTTGTCGTATCTACTTCTTATTAAGTCATTTATCTACATAATAGTAAACGTAAGAGCCAGATTTTTTTTTATTGATTGGTCATTATGATATGCCAAAAACATTGAAATATCCATATAAAAAGTTTGTTATTCGTTTTTGAAGGAAAGAGTGGAAGGGCATTAGGACCTAGCCGAACCTACTTTGATTAAGTGAAGGAGATAGGTATTTAATGTTTGTGTCGTATCAGGAACTCAAAACATTGTCAGAGAGCAGAGAAGAATTCTGGTTACTCCACCGACAACCGCGTGGCTCCTTAATGATTTTTTTTTAATGTCCTGGTGTCCGGTGATGTCATTGTGGTGAGAGTCCGTTGGATCAAATTCAAGGTCTTTCAGAACTGGTAGCCCCTTCAGCTTGTGATCTTTTCATCAACTTTTTGGTCAGCCCTGCTTCTCTGGTAAACCCGGACTATCTCAGTGGGTTGGTAGAGCTCCAGACCCACGAACCCGAGCATCGCACACATCGAAACTGAAGAAGACACATTTGCATAGCGTACTTACTCATTGACCAGTCCAGTGGAAGCGTATCTGTCGGGCCTGCTTCTCCGGTAGACCTGGACGATCTCGGTGGGTGGTCGGTAGGGGCGGCGCGCCGGGGCCCGCAGCACTGCCTCCAGAGCCGCCCGGTCTGCCACGGAGACCAGTGCCGCGCCACTAGGGGTTGTCTCCGCGAACACCGGCCCGTAACGCCTGAACATGTCTGCGTGCAAACATCTCTGATAGCTAGGGTGCAATGGCGACACACGAAATACAATTTGGGGGTTGTGCCAGTATTACTTTAGCCACACAATACTGGAATCCTACTCAATATTCAACTTAATAAATAAACAGCAGGAGAATGGCCGTACTCTAGGGGGCGCGTGGCTATTCTAAAGTTAGGGATATACCTTACGCCAGGTAGAAATGTAATATGTTTAAAGTTTTATTGTGGTGTCTATTAATGGTACGTTATGATAGGTTTAGACGTTTTACGACTTAAACTTGTAGGTGAGTCGCAGTTAATACGGGTCATTGTAATATAAATGAAGAAAGCTTACCTTCATAAGCTTCATGCAGTTTGTTCATCCGATAACGGCTCCAGAAAAGCCAGCGCGTCCCGAGCAGCGGGAGCGCTGGCGGGCCCGGCAGCCGCATCTGCGGGCCCAGCAGCCGCGCCTGCTTGCTGTCACGAGACGCGAGCGCGGCCGCCGCCATCAGCAGCGCCACCACAGCCAGAACCAGCGTCGGCACCCCCGACCAGTCCAGCAGCGGCGGCGATGTGGTCTAGGAACACATTCGTTTTTGTTAATAGCAGTCGCACTCAGTAGCGGCGTTAGGATAGAGCGCGGTTGGGCGACCGCCCAGCCATGTGAATCATGTGATTGTCTAAAGGGGCCGTCCATTAATCACGTGAGGCTTGAATGGGGGGGGGTTTGACAAAAATCACGAAATGTCACAAGGGGGGAGGGGGGTGTAGTAAGATATCGCGTGTATTTATTTTTTCATTATTTTTTCTAAAATATTCTAAAAACACGTGATGTTGGATGGGGGGTGGGGGGTAGTCTTAAACCTCACCATGTATCACCAAGGGGGAGGGGGGGTTAAAAAATGCTTAAAAAAAGATCACGTGATTAATGGACGGCCCCAAAGTACCCAGCGGCTGATCAGCGAAGAGACACATTTAAATTTATACCGAATGACCTTGTCCTTACAGTTTAAATTAATAGTTTTGTTTATGCGCATATTACAAAAACACACAGCTGGGCACCAGAATTTTCGCATGATTTAAATAACAGATATAGGGCGCAATTTCGGCCAGGGGCGCTGGTAGTGCTAAAACCGGCACCGTCTCGCACTGATATGTCATGTGTACCGACCAATATAATACTTTATTCCAATGCGAGTAAAACTATGACAGACTCACAAGTTTGTAACAATAATCGCACAATTTCTTATCTATTTATAAATACCTCTAGTTTTGATAAAGAGGCAACTTTGTGTTGACTTAGGCAAATCACTCTCATAGGAGTAGATCATGTTTTATTGGATAATAGAGTGAAATTATACATAATTACATACCCACCGATTTGACCCGCGCTGACTGGAGTTCATTTTAATGCTATCTACTCGTACA
The DNA here is from genome assembly GCA_947859335.1 of Tortricodes alternella. Classification (NCBI taxonomy): domain Eukaryota; kingdom Metazoa; phylum Arthropoda; class Insecta; order Lepidoptera; family Tortricidae; genus Tortricodes; species Tortricodes alternella. Next base: position 6,655,776 of record OX401987.1, on the reverse strand, counting down.
TAGGGGTTGTTTCAAATCATACGCAGACTAAGAAGTGAGTACCTTTCACGTGTTATTGATTCACGGACCGTTATATATAAGACGAGACTCATAATCTAAATAAAAACCAGGTAAATACGTGTTTTTGAATCAAAACCATTTATTTCCTTGAAAAGGGTTAGTTGTTATAATAAATTATTAAGCTTTTACCCACAACTTCGTCTACGCGCGAACTTTCCCTTCATTAATTTTCCAGCCCTTATTTCACCCTTTTAAGCATAGGTTGTCTTAAAAACAAGAAACCTATGTCCTTCCCCAAGGTTCAAACTATCTCCGTTCTAAATTCCATCAAAATCGGTTCAACGGTTTAGCCATAAATTGGGCAAATACAAAAAAGATATCAACGGGCTGTTATCGGGCCGCAAGAACTTCCCATAAATCAATGTTCATGCCTCTATTTCATCCTTTTAGGTATAATTTTTTATGAAAAAATATTGCCTATTTCCTTCCCCAGGGTTCAAACTACCTCCATACAAAATTTCATCAAAATCGGTTCCGCGGTTTTGCCGTGAAAACGGAACAGACAAACAGACATACTTACTTTCACAGTTATATTATTAGTATGGATTTCCTCCTTATTCAGCTATTAACAAACAGCATGCAAAATTTTAACATAAGTACCTATAATTAAAATATTAGGGTATTCTATTAGACAAATACAATTTTCATTTCAATTAATTAAAAAATAATCTTAATAAATTATGATTAACCTCTAAAATGTTAAGTAGTCAGTTTTATTGTGTTGTTGGCAGTTGTGTTATATTTATTATTCGTATATGCCTGCCGAATCTGAACGGGTTCAGGTTGGGTTAAACTTTATTCAGGGTTGCCAACCCATAAAAGAGGTTTACCCCTACAAGCCAATCGACAACCCTAAATCATTAACCGCCGTTTTTTATAAGCTCCTTTACCAAGTCAATAACACATACCATACCATACTCTTGTCAATGTTGCCAGTATACACGGATGACAAGGATTCTGAAAAATTACAGTTTTCAATGCGGAACGGACGAAAGTTACCTACTGTTTAACCCTTTGAACGCCAAGCATGTCTGAGAAGTAACACTAATTTCAACTTTAAGTCAAGGTATTGAAGGACTTTTTTACCCTGTATCCGCTGACTGCTGCAGCCCACTGTGGCGGTCAAGAGGTTAAAATTAATTTTCCAGTCATTTGCAATCAGTTTTTTAAAACTCCTGAGAATGTTCTCCCCATAATCTCCCCATAAAATATCCCGATGCACTTATCTTGTCCCTGGATTTAGGGGTAAAACAGCTAAGTTGGTAAGCCTGACTTTATTTGCTATCGCCGGTCATCGACCCGCGCCGACACAGACGAGTGCTGGCGCAAGCGCAGCGTTCTTGACATTGGCTTTGCGTAACTGTCGTTACGTAAGGCCAACGCGTGCAGGCCCAACCGCCGCCTCAAGGGCACTTGGACCCAAGCTACGTATTAAGAGGTGTGTGAACCTACGGCTTTTCATTCAAAAGGCGATAAAGATTTCCACCCTTTAAATGTTAACCGATTTACACCAATTTTTGATAGGATGTCAGTCAAAACAAAATCTAGGTCTATACGTTTTGATTTTTCCACTATAATCAATAAATTCAATTTTATTGTGATTTCAGTATTTTCATACAAAACTTATTTCGGCATTATTTGACTTTCTTGATCTTTAATCAAAATTCAAAAAACGTATACCGAGACCTAGATTTTGTTCTGACTGACAACCTATCAAAAATTGGGCAAAATCGGTTAACATTTAAGGGGTGGAAATCATTATCGCCTTTTGTATGAAAAGGATGATTTTTGCCTTTGGTTCGCATTCCTCTTAAAGACTTCAACCACACACTGAAATTATCTTTGGTTGGTCAGGAAATTGTGTCAAGCGCGTTCAGAGGTATCATGAATGTTCCACGACTTTTTGTACTTTAGGAGTTTATTTATTCAAATTCAAGGTCAAATGCGGTTGTTACTTTGAATAAATCCTTTGGCTAAATCCGTGACTTTAATTATATATGAGTAAATTGAGTAAAATTGGTCAACCTCTTAACCTAATTCGAGCAAGTCTGCTAGCCTTATGTGATATCATCATATTGAAATGTTCGTTTGTTACACATTAAAAAAAACCGGTCAAGTGCGAGCCTGACTCGCGCGCCGAAGGTTCCGCAATTACGTATGAAAAAGAAACAGTACCATGTAAGTACGGTACCCTAAAAAAAAAAAATTGTGTTTAACAACGGGGTAACCATACAAACCTACCTATGAAATAAGACAAAAAATAACTTTTGCAAGGTCCTCCTATCTCCGTTCAATCGTAGAGTGTGATACGACTTTGCAAAGGTTATTCCATTTAACTTTTTTTTATGTGATTTAATTACAAATTCACGGTTTTCGGACTTTTTCCTTTACTTGTGCTGTAAGACACTGCTTCTTGCCAAATTTCATGATTCTAAGTCAACGGGAAGTACCCTATAGGTTTTGATTCCCTTTGGATTCCCTTGAAAGTATCAAAATATGAGACATAAACAGCCATATCTTTTGATTGCGATGACTTAGAAGGTTGATTTTTTCACAGCTTCAAGAGATTGCAGACTTGTGTATTTGATATTAATTTCAATTTGATACCTCCACGCGTTCCTGAGAAAAAGGTCTTGACATACAGACATACATACAGACAGACAGACAGACAGACAGACAGACAGACAGACAGACAGACGAACAACCGAGAGATCCTATAACGGTTCCTTTTTCCTTTTGAGGTACGGAACCCTAAAAAAGCCATATTTTCGGAATGGGGAAGTTGCATGAAAATCAAAATGAGGTTTAAATGATATATTATGAAAGTAAATGTACACAAAAACATATTACAGAAAAAAGCAGGTCATTTTGACTATTCATTTTTATTTGATACATACATACATATTATCACGCCCGAAATCCCTAATGGGATGGGCAGAGCCACAAGACTACTTGTGGCCACGTTTGATTAATTAATTAGTCCTAAGATGGTATGATGAACCGTATGGTGACAGGTGATCAGGCCATCGCCCATACAGATAGTCCACCATGTTGGAGAGGACCCGTCCCTTAGTCGACTTTTACGACATGCCAGGATGATAAGCATCTGCACGCATTCTATGCTATTTATTCACTCCCAGTGCAGCAGAGGAGTTTTATTTGATTAAGGGTCAAAATTAGTGGAAAATATATATATATGGTTTTTTAGTTCTGATTTAAGTTTTTTGGACATCCTCATCAAATTTATGTCATGTTTTATTTTTACGATGTTGGTCAAAAACGAGTATTTTCGGAAATAATTACAGATTTCGTTTGAACGACATACATTTGGCTGTCCATTTTATATGGAGTGTTTTTGCGAGTGATATGAATAATGACTTTTCAAAGCTTCATAACTCATAAAATAATCAACATAGAAATGTTTTGCGTGCCCAGATCGGTTTCTATTATTACACAGTACTTTCCAATACAAGGTGAAAAAAAAAAATGCATCTTCCCTATTGCTTTTCAAACATCTAGTGGTAGGACAGGTAGAGTTCATATTATGGACAGAAATCCTAGCTTGAACACGGCCTTCAAATCAGACCGCCTATTGTTCCCTGACTTTATTTTGTTAGTGTATGCTTTTCTGGTCTTTTTGTGGTGTTCAAAAAAGAGTATTGTATTATAAAATATTCCCTGAAAAGCCATAATCATCACCAGCAGCATACGTCCCACCCCACCGCGACAGGCCTTCTCTCATAATGAGACTGGACAGTAGCCCCGGGGCGTAGTGCGGATTGGAAACTTCACATACACAGTTGAATGACTGAAGCGCAATCCCACACATAAATTATGAAAAAATCAGAGAGGGATAAAAGTACAATGCACTTTTCATTGCCGCTAACACTGCATTTTTGTCTGACGCTTCGAGCATGATAACGGTATTCACCGATGAGAACCAGTTTCGAATATTCGATGTTTATACAAACTTACGATATGCGGAATGTACCTACATTATATCGATCATAACATAACAGCGCCAGAGGCAATCGACTAAGTAATTTCTCAAACTCATTTGTCGCTTATGCGCTGTCTCAAAAATAGAACTATTATTAACGATGTGAAGATAGTACAGATACGCGTTCTAGAAAGAAAACAGACGACATTTTCTGACGTTCCTGTAATGAAAAGTAGTATAAAATAACAAATTGACACGTAAGGTTGAAAACTCTTGTGCTGCGTATAGACCAATTTTGATGAAATTAAATATGAAGATACTTTGAGCCCTGGGGAAGGACATACGCTACTTTTTTATGACAACCAATCTCTTAAAGGGTGAAATAGTAGTTGGAAAATTCATTAACAGCAAGTTCGTGCGTGCCCGTTGAGAGCCCGTAAATTGAGGGGAAAAAATAAGTCAGAAACAAGAAAATTCGTTACGTATTTCCACGCAAACGAAGTTGCAAGTAAAAGCTAGTAATTTTTTATTTTTATTTATTTAATTACCATTCAACTGTAATCAAATTTAGCCAATAGTTTTACCTATGCTATATTTTAGCTAAACATGCCGTCCTTTATTAGATGTAATACCATTCTAAACCATGTCTTAGACAAATAAGTTTACATTCATTCGGTCATTCATAAAACCTTGTAAAGTCGGCTTCCTAAGTTGATGCACACCGGTGTGCCTATGTGACTAATGGCCGAATTTAGAAAATCCACTCAAATTGAGTTTTAATTAATGTGACGTTTCAGTGACGTTTCTGTACAGGTTGAGAACTAGTTGAGGGTCATTTAACTACTTTATATCTAGTCAAATGTTTAAGCGGCGTTTCTGCATTCGGCCACGGTACCACCTTGTCAAAGATGTTAAAGCGAGAAAGTACAAGTTAAGGAGCAAGCCTACTACGCTTTACAGTGTAGACCCTACACCACTTAAATAAGTTCCTTACAAAGTAAATAAATCCCTTTAAATGTACCTATTGCATAGTAATAATCATTAATCAACGCGTAAATATATCAAACTTGAAAAGTTGATCTCTTGACACAGTGATAGCCCGATGAACGGTCCACGGTCTTGGGTCTTGACAACAAAATTAATTAAATAATCAATCCATAATTAATTTCATTCCGACCTTCATTTACTGTACGTACTTATTGTGTATTATCTACCAGTTACGGTTCGCGCCGGCTTTGCACGGAAGCTATTGCTCACAATTTTTTAACATGCTTTTATTTTAGTGTCTAGACACTTGTAACTAACGAACAGTCAGTTTAACCTACTTCTAATTGTCGTAACAATTTGAAACTTTGCCAAGTGTACATGCAATAAGGTAAGGAAAACAATACAATAATTTGGAGCCAGGAGGTGAATAATAAATAAATAAATAAAATAAACAAATCAGGGGACAATCTTTACACAAATCGATCTAGTCCCAAAGTAAGCTCTAAAGGCTTGTGTTATGAGTACTAGATGACGATATAAATACTTATATAGAGAAATAAATACTTAAATACATAGGAAACATCCAAGACTCAGGAACAAACATTCGTGCTCATCACACAAATATTTGCCCTTACCGGGGATCGAACCCGGGACGCTTGCGTCGGAGGCAGGGTCACTACCAACTAGGCTATCCGCGTCGTCGTCGTGGATAGTGGAACTCTTCAATGACTATACTAGTTAACCCCTCGAGTTTGGACTCATTTGGTTTGTTTTAACGAGTCCAATACATTACCTTGGTGATGAGGGCCTTTTGTACTTTTTAGTGCGTTACTAAGAAAAGCGCGTATTTTAGTTTTGGTGAAGTATAATTATTTACATAGACTATTAATATACTCATAGTAACTATAGCTATCTATTATTTAAATCAAAACGCAATTTTCGACCCCCTCCCTGCGGCCCTAACATGCAAGACACAAAGATAAATTAAACCCGTTTATCTCTATGACTATCTCTTTCGTCGGCACTAGTGTGAGAGAGACGCACTTAGAGATAAGACGGTGAAATTTATCTTTGTGACTCGCATGTTAGGGCCGCACGCAGGCCGCACATAAGCTGTACAATAGCTCATACAGTCTTTATAATGCTCAAACTAGAGATATAACGGCTGTATAAGCTCTTATACAACTTGTATCCCTACTAGGCACGTGCGATTCTGACTACCGACTTATTTATCTTATTAATTTACTACCTTTTACCCGCAACTTTGTCTACGTGACAATGTATCTTTAAAATATGATGAATCTTCATCTTACAAACTTTTTAAATTTAGATGTTGCCATGTGTTACGGGCTTTCATTGAGCGCGCACGAAGTTTTTAGCGTTTTGTTGCCCAGGGCTCAAACTATCTCCATATCAAATAATATCAAAATCGGTTCAGCGATTTAGCCGTGAAAACGTAAGAGACAGTCACTATCGCATTTATATATTAGAATGGAGCATGGAAGTATGGATTGCACCACCATTCATTCAATTAACCGAGCACAGAAAATTTTAATGAAAACCCTACACATCAGTATTTATTACATCACAGTAGGTAGAGTGTAAAGTGCAAATTTTCTTAATACTAGAATTGGATCAATATGCTCAAATTTCGCTGAGCTCATCAGCTCAAACAACGAACGTGGCATGAACCTAATTCGGGCTAGGCGTTTTGCGTCCTACATTAACTACGGTGTGATTATTTTACCTGCGCAGCGGCTAAGGGGGCGTCCATAAATTACGTGAGGCATTTCTTTGTAAATTTTTAACCCCCCCCCCCCTCCCCCCCTGGTGAGATGTTGTAAGATTTTTCTCGACTCCCTCCCCCCTGCCCCAATCTCACGTGAGATTTTTCAAATACGATAAACGCAATTGTGTCAGATTTTGCCATATTTTATTCAAGACACTTTTTACTTTCATTTAGCTTTAATTTAACTTAACTTTCACGCAGTTTTACACCGTTTTCTGCTAGAAAAAAATTACGTGATATTTGCCAAGACCCCCCCTCTCCCCCAAGTGAGATTTAGTAAGATTCGTCTCAATCCCCCCCCCCCCTGAGCATCTCACGTAATTTATGGACGCCCCCTAATTAGTGGATAGTGAAACTGTTAATTTGGACTGCAAAAACAAAGTCATTCGGTTTAAATTTGAATGTTTCCGTCATCGCTGATCAGCCGCTGCCCAGCCCACGTTAGATAATGGCATGCCATGATTTAATTATTCTTATACAGGCAAAGAATTGAAACAAGTGCTGCGAGATTAAAACCTGTTGAATTGTAAAAAACAGTGAAAATAATAATAGAAGAGATGTAGAAAGGCGAGGTGTTTAGTTAGTTTGGGCGATCGATACAATACGCATTTATTTAGTTATTCGAAACTAACTCGAAAATTGCGCACGTGTTATGTTAATAATCATAATTTTAGAATCGGCGCTAGAAAATTAATCTAAAAAAACCGGCCAAGTGCGAGTCGGACTCGCGCACGAAGGGTTCCGTGCCATTATCTATTAAAACGGCAAAAAAATCACGTTTGTTGTATGGGACCCCTTAAATATTAATTTTATTCTGTTTTTAAGTATTCGTTGTTATAGCGGCAATAGAAATACAATAATAATAATTATCTGTGAAAATTTCAACTGTCTAACTATCACGGTTCATGAGATACAGCCGGGTGACAGACGGACGGACAGCGGGGTCTTAGTAACAGGGTCCCGTTTTACCCTTTGGGTACGGAACCCTAAAAACAAAAACCGATTTACAAAAAAACTCTTTGAAAGGTTTAAAATAATGACTGGCCTTCATCAGTTAATAAACTACATACATACATACATATTATCAAGCCAGAAATCCCTAATGGGGTGGGCAGAGCCACAAGACTACTTGTGGCCACGTTCGATTGATTAGTCCTAAGATGGTATGATGAACCGTATGGTGACAGGTGATCAGCCCATCGCCCATACAGATAGTCCACCATGTTGGAGAGGACCCGTCCCTTAGTCGACATTTACGACATGCCAGGATGATAAGCATCTGCACGCATTCTATGCTATTTCTTCACTCCCAGTGCAGCAGAGGAGTAAGCAGTAAGTGCAGTAAGGAGTAAAGTTAATAAACTAGAAACATCAAATATATCGTTAAATTAGTGATCAATTAAATATATCAAATTAAATACCCAATTATACTCTAAGCTTCAATTACGTTAAAACTACTAACACATAACTTGAAGAAATTTGGTGTTGTAAGTATACAGTCTGGAGAGCGACATAAGAAACTTTATTTAAAAAAAAAAAAGTCAATATGATGTAGTAAGTAATTCAGCTTTATTATATCCACAACGATCAGATAACAATAGCATTTCGTCAATTGCTCGTCGACATTTGTAAAATATTGCTATCAGTAATGCAAGGACTGTAATTGATCATTAAGGAATTCTTTTGCGAACCCCACTATCAGTTTTAATCGACCGAGCGAGCGAAGCGAGCGAAGCGTCTCCGTTTCAGCTTGGGCAAAAATGCTTTCGTATGTGCAGCGGATGTCCGGCGTCTGCCCATTTGTTCTCGTCTACAGGTCGCAGTTCTCATCCGATTCTCGTGAAATTTTGTGAGCAGGTTCGATAATTACATAGATTTTTTTTTGTCAATTCAGTTTTTCGAAATTTTTCAAAATAGCGGAGATATGGGCCTTTTTTCAATTAAAAACTTATTTGCGGTATTGGTAAACTGACCAGACCTATGTCGATGTATGGTGATATCAGTTTTCCAACGGCAAAGTTAAATTTGTTGCGAGGTCTACAGCTCACGGAGCCACTAGTTTAGTAGAAGCATTTTAACAAGAATTGTTTAGCAACAGTGACAAATAAATATCAACATTACTTATCCGTTAACTTTCAATCCTTGAAGAGTTAATACTATCTGTGGACTTCATCATCACTCCCACTTGACCAAATGGTACTGCTCAAGTAATCGTTAGTGTTTAATTTCCCACTTCAAACGGAAAATATTCGTGACGACAAAATATGTACAAATTCTGTTACTTAATTTCACCCAAGACTAACGTTCAATTTAAATCTGGTGGTCACCCTAATATCATTTAGTGTTGGCATTTGGTTGGGCCACATGGGTCCAGGGGAGTATTTAACCTAGGGCAAACCGGGCCATGGCCCGGGGCGCCAATCCGCCAGGGGCGGCGTAGGCGAGTTTTGAATTTATTTAGGTAAATAGCCGAAAACTGACCCCCCTCCTTATCTCCGAAACTACTGGGCCTTTTTCTTTGACTTCTGGGTGGCGAAACCTATTAGCCCGGGGCGCCAAATTTCAAAATACGCCCCTGCATGGGTCTCTATAGTTGGCCAACGGTTAGATTTGGCCGTCGTTTTGAGGTAAGGCCCACAACCAAGTACAACCAAGGGCCATTGTATAATTTCTAACTGAAGCAATATAATGCAGTAATGCCAACAGTTTTAAACTAACCGTAGCAGAAGTCGTATCGGCCCAATGTTGGTAAGTGGATGGGCATAATGATAATATTTTACTGCATTAGACCAACGTTACTTAATATCTAACAGGGCCTTCGTTGTATACAATGCAGTAATGCCAACCGTTTTAAAACAACGGTAACGGTATTCACAATGCCTAACGTTGGTAATTGGTTGGGCGTAATTATATTTTTTTGTTATATTTTTGATATTGATATTTGTTTATTTGGTAAAATTAAATACAGTTGAAAGCTCACATTTGTACACGGAAAAGTCATTTTAAAAAGCTGTTCATTCATGGTTCGTTTTGCGTCGCAGTGACGTCATCATTCAAACTATCGCCACACAAGCGAGCCGGTCATAGTATGGCGATCGTCTCAATGACGTCACCGCGACGCATAATGCACCATGAATGAACCACTTTTTAAAAACATTTTTCTGTGTTCTAATGTAAGCTTTCACAAACTTTTTAAATAGCTATAAATAGCAGTGGCGAAGCGTCAAATATTTCCTAAGGGAAGCCGGAAGTCTGACATTTAGTTAGAGTAACATGGACTTCACTGACAGCTAGCCGCAGCTTTCTTGCTTGGTAAAGCCGTCAGGAATCGGCTTGTAGGCAGGCTGCGCCACTGATAAATAGACACGTGGAAGAAAGTTACTGTTATCAATGTCTCACATTTTTTATTTAAATGATTGAAAGTGAAACAGATAAATTTAATATGAACAAACACTCATAAATCATAACTATCAGCGCGGTAATATAAAACCGTTAATTGCAAAAAGTCTAACCGCAAAGGTCACTTAATCACCAGTACGCTGAAGAAAGAAAAGGATTACTGTCTCGCTTTTTGCATGCGACGTGGTACCAAAAAAGAACAGATCTTGAAGACAGTTTATTTTGCCGTTTTACTCTTGATTATATTTTGGACCGGAATTTTGGGACAATGCCATATCGTTCCTCCTTTAGTTCGCCTGATTAAGAGGCGTATTACAAATCGGATCTGGCAGCTTCGCATTTTTCTCATTTATTTAAGTGAAATTGAGTGAAAAACCAAAATATAGTCTATTAACATTGTTCATCGTATTTATATGTAGGTTATACAATGTTTGGTCATGATGGCCTAACCCAATTACATGCCTACGTAATTGTGTTTTTAAGGAATAAATAGTTTTTTGCATAAACACAGTTGCCAGCTCTGGTTAGTAATACGCCTCTGAAAGATACATTAATGTTTTCAGTTTAATAATCATGTTCGCCAGCGCAATGTATTTTCTTAATTGGAATACCTACAGCGATTAGGTTCCCACACGCTGGCCTATATACAACTAGGTCTAGGACGGAGATACGAAACAAATTCAGAGTAATGATCCATAAAGTTAATGATAGTACTTGACTTAATTAGCAACTGATTAAAATCAAACTAGCTAACCTATTTGTAAACAATACAATAGTTATTTTAGGAGTCGCGAGACCATCTAATGTGGTTACATACATATAAATTAGTCTCTAATGTAAGGTAGGCTCCAATGGACCACACTACATGATTGTTGTTTGTGGAATGTTTTTTATGAAAAACCTTTGTATGCATTTTTTATTCAAGAGACACGGTAGCCTAGATGGAAAAGTCAAAGTCAAAGTCACACTATCTTTATTTAATTTAGGCTTTTACAAGCTCTTATGAAGGTCAACGAATGAATCTACCACCGGTTCGGAAACAATCCTCTACTGAGAAGAGCCGGCAAGAAACTCGGTGAGGTATCATTTTCTCAAAACAGTACAGTAAGTCAACAATGATGTCTACAGTTTTATCCAAATCTAAGTATATACCAAAGTAGGTACGCCCATCGAGACCCAGGGAAAGAAAGTAAAGCATAAATAATGCACTACCTACCTAGTAGGTAGTACCTACTACAGATCGTAGACCTAAAAATCGTCGGCGTCAAGTTACTGTTCATGTTCAGAATGTGTTTTTTAGCCCATTTAACGCCAATGACGGATATATCCGCACCACAGGTTCACCACTAATGACGGATGACAGGGCATAAAGTGTAAAAAAGACCTTCGACATATAGCTTAAAATTCGTGTTACTTCTGGGACATGGCTGGCGTGTGATAAGTGGTGTTGAAAAGGGTCGGATTTTGTAATCGAACCTGAAACTCTTATTAGTTTCGTCAATCCATGTGCATCTGGAACTCACTGATTTTTTTGTCAAATCATCCAAAATATTTAGCTGTTAAGTTATACCTTGCCACAGTTATTGGTAATTACTAAAAGATTACTCGTTCCAAAAAACTGAAAACAAGTTTACATAAGAGTATATTTTTTTCTTATAAACGTAATTATCTTAAAATTAGTAACTTAAGTATGTCGGACTAGTTTGGATAATAAATCGTGAGTAAAGCCGTGTTTATTTCAAGTCGTGAACATTTTTCTTATAAACTTAAGTATACCTACTTAAGTTTAAGTATATTTAAGTGAGACATTATTATCTCACTTAAGTATACTTAAACTTAAGTAGGTATACTTAAGTTTATAAGAAAAATATTCACGGCCCGCGTGAGGTACTCTCTTACCTTTCCTGTGTCATAGGATCGGTGGAGCTCAGTGTCAGATACGCAACACGTGCGTCAAAGCTAAGATAAGGTTTAATCGAACATCTCCAGCGTTGCTCTATCTGCAATGCTCCACATTCAGTATCCGGCTCCTCAAGGACGCGCGACCCTATATCACAAAATATGCATTCAATTGAATGCTCTTCGACCGCTGATAATGCGTTCAACAAAGCAATAACTTATGCATCGAACTTATTCATATCTTAAGTATAATAGTTATAATGGCCTTGTGTATAGTTGCTGCGGCGAAAATACATGGATCTTACGCGATAGATGCTCTTTGATAGTTGATTTAAATCGTTTTTTAGTCCATACTTAAGACAAAATCTTATCTATTCTTCTTTCATGTTATCACTCTATTTTATAAGTTAAGTTTATTTATTTTTATTTATTTAATATTTATTGAACCATATTTTGTAACATTACAGTATAAACCAACGTATTAACATTCACTTATAATTAACTTGAAACTAAAAGTCTGTCTGTCTGTCTTGTTCTCTCTCTAACACTTTCTTCGATTCTGTTTAGTTTAGTTAAGTGTCTAACTAATGGTGACTGACTGACTGACAAGAAAATCTTATCAACTCCCAAACGGGTCTCCTGTTTGAAACATAGTTCGTCTGCGTGAGGTTACGCTAAACCTGCTATGCTAATTTTCTGTCGCTCATTTTGACTCTCATTTCGCCCAACAATCATAAACTGACCTGCCCGCTCGCAGGTATCATGCGGAGTTAGGTACATATACGACGTCCAATGTAAAAAGAGCGTTGACGGCCATATAGGTATTAAATGTATCACCGTAAGCGCTCTTTTTACATTGGTTGAGGTGTACGACCTTGGCAAAGCTGCTTCGAATACGACTAAGGTCTAAGACACGCACGAACACATAGTTTATACGCACTGACGGGTCTAGTTATGCTTGGTGATTTCAGTGACATACATACATATATACATAGCATCACGCCCGAAATCCCTAATGGGGTGGGCAGAGCCACAAGACTACTTGTGGCCGCGTTCGATTAATTAGTCCTAAGATGGTATGATGAACCGTATGGTGACAGGTGATCAGCCCATCGCCCATACAGATAGTCCAACATGTTGGAGAGGACCCATCCCTTAGTCGACTTTTACGGCATGCCAGGATGATAAGCATCTACACGCATTCTATGCTATTTCTTCACTCCCAGTGCAGCAGAAGAGTAGAAGGTGACGAAGTATCATTATTGAATTGTATTATTTATCTCTCTCTTTCTCTGCCAAGGTCGTAGGTACCTAACTCCGCATAATGCCTGATGCGCGCGGGTCAATTAATGATTGTCGGACGAAATGAGTGACTAAATACACGACGAAAGTTAAGAGAATAAAATCACTGCATCTCCATTTGATAGTGACTGTATACGCACTAACGGGTCAATTTATGCTTGGTAATTTCAGTGACGAAGTGTCATTATTGAATTGTATTATTATCTCTCTCTTTCTCTGCCAAGTTTGTAGGTACCTAACTCCGCATAATGGCTGATGCGCGCGGGTCAATTAATGATTGTCGGATGAAATGAGAGACATACACGACGAAAGTTAAGAGAATAAAATCACTGCATCTCCATTTGATAGTGACTGTATACGCACTAACGGGTCAATTTATGCTTGATAATTTCAGTGACGAAGTGTCATTAGTGAATTGTATTATTATCTCTCTCTTTCTCTGCCAAGGTCGGAGGTACCTAACTCCGCATAATGCCTACGAGCCCGTGGGTCAATTAATGATTGTCGGACGAAATGAGAGACATACACGACGAAAGTTAAGAGAATAAAATCACTGTATGTCCATTTGATGGTGACTGTATTTAACACAGGAGTCGATCAGTTACCGAACCGCAATGGTTTTCGACATTATGAAGTACGCATTTGAAAAAAAATGCAAAACAAAGCGAGATAGCGTTAGGTACCATAACCGTGCTACTAACACTATATGACTGTTACATAACTTGCAGTCGTATAAATAGAACGATACCTATACGTGTAAATAGAGTCGTATAAATAGATACGATTTTCCTTGTTGGGAAGTGTATCTTCTAATAAAAAAACCGGACAAGTGCGAGTGAAACCCGCGTGGAGAGGGTTCCGTTCCGTACATGATTATCTGCAATTTACTAGGTTACTTAAATACCATAGACTTCTTATAGATTTTTCTGTAATATATAGGTAAAGAACTAATTTCTGTATTTTTTTCAAATTTTTTGCCCCAGTAGTTTCGGAAATAAGTAAAACTAAATAACTTCCAAACTATTTTACTTAAAATTCAAAAAATAATAATATTTAAAGTCCTCGCAATAAGGCCTTTCATTTGATATGTCACACAATATAGATTGCATAACTTTTTTTTTTCTGATTTACCCCCCAAAAGTGGCCCCGATGTTTAAAATTCATATATTTACGTCACGCGTCCGTGTTGCGGTCACCGACTTACATATGTATACCAAATTTCAGCTAAATCGGTCCAGTAGTTTCTGTACTTTTTTAAAAATTTTAGGCCCATTAGTTTCTGGGATAAGGGGGAATGGTAAATTTTCACGTTTTTTCCTAAATAATTTCCAAAATATTTATCTCAAAATTGTAAAAAAAAAAAAAAAAAACAATAGTCTCACAACGATCCCTTTTATTTGATATGTCACACGATATATTTTGCGAAACTTTTTTTTTAGTTTTCTAATTTACCCCCATGTTTAAAATTCATTTATTTACGCGTTCGTGTTGCGGTCACTTACTTACATAATAAAATGTGTACCAAATTTAAACTCAATCGGTCCAGTAGTTTCGGAGCAAAATTGGCTGTGACAGACGGACGGACAGACAGCCAGAGAGACAGACACACGAGTGATCCTATAAGGGTTCCTATTTTCGTTTTGAGGTACGAAACCCTAAAAATAAGAGATAACTTAGGTACTGAAAAGAGGAGGTAATGATACTATACTATTCAATATCTCACGTAGCTCTCATATTCGTCACCTACTGGCGCCTTAAGATTTTTTTTTTAGTGAAGCCTAAAGGAAGGGGTTATCTCCGCTGAACATAAGTTTTGATAGCGATAATGTTTATATTAATTTTTATCTGGTTCCGGTTGTAACGTCGGAGCTTAGGTCAAAAAACTCGTAAAACTCATCGCTAACCGATAGTATTTGAGATGTTAACTTAATGCGTAATATAAAACAAACAATTTCACGTTCAGATATATGGGCCTATATTTAATTATGCCTCTTTATTTAGTACAAGAGTGTAATAGATAGTGCACTTGTTTACCCTCGAAGTCTGATTTATCAGAGACTCGTTAATTGTGTATCACCAATATTTCGTCATAACGTTTCATTTGTAGTGATATTTTTACAAGTATTTATTTCTTACATTTACCTTCAAACAGTCTAAGGTAAATAAATATGCGTTATCTATGCTAACATTTGATATTGGATATGAACTGTTATTGTGTGTGAGACTGTTTGCGATCTACAGTCAACGTCTCCTTGATCGTATTTCAGAATCATTCAGCTCTTCAGCGACTGAAAGTCAGTACGAAGGCGATAATATTTCCACCACTTAAATGTTAATCGATGTTGACCAAAGTTTTGACACGTTGCCAGTCAGAACAAAATCTAGGTCTGTACGTTTTGATTTTTTCACTATAACCAATAAATTCAGTTTTATTGCTGTTTTAGCATTCTCATACAAAACTAATTAATGCGACTTTGTTGATCTTTTTTCAATATTCAAAAAACGTATTAATAGACCTAGATTTTGTTCTGACTGGCAATCTATCAGAAACTGAACAAAATCCGTAAACATTTAAGGGATGGAAATCGTTATCTCCTTTTGTATGAAAAGGCTACTTTTGCCGTTGGTTCACAGTCCTCTTAAGTGCATCTCTCTCACACAAGTGCCTACGAAAGACATAGTAGCGGCCCGAACAAGGTTGACAAGAGGATACATTAATCCATCTTATCCCTCTGACTATCTCTTTCGTCGGCACTAGTGTGAGAGAGACGCACTTAGAGATAAGACGGTTTAACTTATCCCCTTGGCAACCTTGCTAGGGCTGCTGTTACTGCGTTATGGTCCCTCTACCGCTAGATTTATCATGCTTATGTATAAATGCGTCCCGTGCAATAGCCGATGATCCATCGTGTAGAGGGGCCATAAGAACTATTTTATTGAGTGTACTTAAATTTGTTCTGGATTCATAGGCCTATATCAGTAAATAGTGAACACGCCGGAGCTTCGTCCGCGGTAATTTTCCTTCATTAATTCCTTTTCAAAATTCCGAAATTCGAAATTATTTCGAAATTCCATCCCTAAGGATGCAAATTCAGAATATCTCTCCTTAGTGCACCAAATTTCTAGGACCGGTTTAGGCTGTTTATTGTCATTAAAACGTTAAAATATAAAATTACCTATTTAATAAAATAATTTACAGCATATCATCTAAAAAAATTGGTTCTGTCGGGCCCCTGGGGTTTACATGGAAATAACAGTCGGAAACTCTCCATAAAATCTTATAATAGCTAACCTATTCGAAGTACCTAATGTTCAGTCGTTCAGGTGTAATTGAGTAAGAAACATCCAAACATCCATACTTTCGCATTTATAATATTAATAGGATTTTGCATGAATTTCGGCAAAACCCAAAGAAGATTCCCAAAGATCTCTCATACTGTGTCTTGAAGGATTCATACTAGGGTAAACCCATCATCATCATTTCAGCCGAAATAAAAGACGTGGTCGACCACCGACACGGCCGGCAGCGGCCCTAACGCATGGCACAAAGATAAATTAGAACCGTTTATCTCTAAGTGCGTCTCTCTTACACTAGTGCCGACGAAAGAGAAAGTCATAGAGATAAACGGTTCTAATTTATCTTTGTGCCATGTATGTTAGGGCCGCAGGTCGACAGTCAACTAAATTCTTCAATATCTTATTGCAACTTAGCATCTCCTTGGGAATATGATGATTTTTAACACCTTCAGGAACGCGAGACAGACCCAGACGTAACCTGATCTTGGCGAAATTAAATCGCACCTGTTCAATCATGGATAAGGGTGAGCGAAACAAGAAAGGTAGCTATAAGCTGTTTTATTCAAGATTTGACCTTTGTGACATTGCCCGAGGACACGGGAAGCGGCGGTAAAGCAGCACGCAACATCTGGTTTGATAAAGGGCAAACGAACGACTTATAATCCCTCACGATTCCGGTCCGCGCGAGCCGTTTCGTCTCTTAATGAGTTATCTAATTCAGTATAAGTAACATTCCACGTGTTCGGTCAGGGCCTTCATGGGGGAATAAAGTTGAACTTTGCTCGGGAGCGAAAATAAAAGTAGGTAAGCAGAAGCCTCGACGTGGTGAACACGATCTCGTGTTATCGACATAACGACTGGTGATAGCGTTAATTAAATCCCTAGGTAGCTATCTATATTGTAAAGAAAACATAACTCGACGGTTGGGCCCCCACGTTGAAACTGTTCGAGATAGTTCGTGAATGCCATCTCGTAGGTATATACACGACATTAGTATTTTTAGGGATCCGTTCCTTTTGAGGTCAAACGGAAAAAATGGAACCCTTACAGGATCACTTTTTTGTTTGTCTGTCTGCCTGTCAAGACCCTTTTTCTCAGGAAATCGTGGAGGTATCAAGTTGAAGTTAATATCGAATACTCAGGCCTGCTGTCCCATGGAGCTGAGGCAGCATGGAGCGTTTAAGTATGCCGCATAATGTTGCCATTCGGAAGGAAATCAAAAACTATAGGGTACTTCCCGTTGACCTAGAATCATGATATTTGGCAAGAAGCAAGGTCCTATGGCACATGTAAGGGAAATCGTTTTGTAGTAATATCACGGAAAAACGGCATATTTTGCCATTCGCAAGGATTCAAAACCTATAGGGTAGTTAGTTCCCGTTGACCTAGAATCATGAAATTTGCCAAAAAGAAAGCTCTTTTTGGCATATCTAAAGGAAAAAATCCGAAAACCGTTAATTTGTAGTGATATCACGAAAAAATATTGATTTTGGTGACGACCAACTTATTTGCCATTGATAAACTGTCCGCGACCTATGTCGCTGTATCGGGACAACAGTTTTTCAACGGTAAAGTTAAGTTTGTCCCTCAATCGAGTTTATCTTTTCGTTAGAGCAATGTTCAGTGCTTTCATAGTTTATAATCTTCAATAATGTTACCTAATAATTTTGGTGTATGTAGCTGTACAATTACCTAACTGCTTACACTGTTATACGTACTTATTATACAAGTATTATATAAGTATAGGTAAATGAATAGTATTTTTACTTGGGCAAGCGAGTCAAACTCGCACTTGGCCGGTTTTTTTTTCTTAAGTTCCAGTGTTAAGACTTTACCGTTTTATAGTAACACTAGTGGACCCGCCACATCTTCGCCCGCGATATTTTCCATACAAACTTTATCACCCCTTTTCACCCCTTTAGGGATGGAATTTCAAAAATCCCTCCTTAGTGCACCTCTAGGGTACTCGAGGAATGTCTCCTCCTAATTTCAAACCTATAGGACCACCCGTTCAGGCTGTGCGTTGTCTATAAGTGAGTCACGGTACTGTTTTATATGTATTGATATTATGTTTTGTTTACTAAGAATAATTCAGAATACAATTAGAAAATATGTCTATTTCTACGTCTGCCTCCGGTTTTATTCAAGTTACAGCTTTATGCTAGTTGATTAGAACTTTAAAGCCATGTTGCGCAAACAAGCTGCCAGCATGATCTTGTATCTCTTCCGCGAGTAAATAGGCCAGTTCACTCGGTTCACGCGATTCTAATTCATTGCACTTCTCATTTGGACAGGACAGCCCTCGATGCGGAGCTTCTAAGAACCGAAGCGAACAGTAATTATTCACTTATCATTATATTGTCGACGCTAAGTTTCGACAAACATTTCATATTGGCTTCAAGTTTTAGCACTTATGTATTTGCCAATTATTTTATATTTACATCCCTTTCTTTTGATATAAAGAACACAAATAGTTCTTTGTCAAATGTTTATGTTGTCCGATGCATAATATTATTATTTCTCTTGCTTATTCAGTTCATTCACTTTTTTATAGACTTGTTATGTCGTATTATCTGATTATGCCCATTTATTTATAAGCTAGCAGTGGCGCAGCCTGCCTACAAGCCGATTCCTGACGGCTTTACCAAGCTAGAAAGCTACTGCTAGCTGTCAGTGAAGTCCACGTTACTCTAACTAAATATCAGACTCACACGTTCGGTTTTTTTTCTTCCGGCATTCCTTAGGAAATATTTCTGTAGTCTGCTTTAGCCCATCGGTACGTTAGTACTATTACTATTTTGTGTAATCGGGATAATGCATCTTTTACTTCCAAAAACTATATCAAGCGCAATAAAATTTCTAAATGTTAATTAGATACCGCCGAGTCTTTCCTTTTGACAGAAGCCGACCGCTAAAGCACTTATGGAAATATTTTAAAATATATCCTTTGGCATTAAATCGCTTTTAATTTTTTCCGCGTATTGTGTCTGGAATCTGGTCCGGTATCTATCTATAGCTTTAGGAGGCGGGGCGGTTAGAGGGCAGTTTGATGTCGATAGTATAAGTACCTAGGTGTCAGTAGACTGCAGCTTCTCAGCAGACTGCAGAGCGAGGGCGGCCGATTCGTTTTGCTCCCCGAAGGCCGCCCGGTCTCGGCGGTTGCCTCGGATATGTGTCACTATAACACTACCCATACGGCATACGTACTGCTTCCAGATTAGAGACAGCTTAGGGACTCAGTAAGAACTGAGGAATCAGTGAGTAGGGATTTGTGAACGTTTAGCCTGGAACTGTGCAGAACTGTAGATACACCAAGATAATGTTTGTTTCTAACTTCGACTGAAATCTCTCTTACGATATGAAGGGTACAGGCGAAGAACAAGGAATGTCACATTTACTTTCGTACCAAACAAGCTAATAATACTGTAAGACCTAAGTAATGCATGAATACTTAAGTTCAAACACTTTTTAAGCATCTAGTCTGGTTCGAAACATTTTGATAAAGTCATTAATAATAAAACAAACAAGGTTAATTATATTTTACGTTCTCTTGTTATGGCTACAAACTGATGTAAGTACTTATTAAATACACGTATATGAAAAGCACAGCACAGACAATTGTGTCCTTCAAATGGGTCGTCTTCGCAACAGAAGTATCACGAATGTATACAACCCAATCCATTTGGCAATCGATTACCATACTAATGAAGTGTTATCCGGCAAGCAACCAGCAGGGCTATCTGAATCGAATGAATATATTGTGCGAATCAAATTTATTAACACAACAAAAAATTCATAACGAATAGGTAAGTACACTGTTCAGTAGAACACCGCACGGGAAATAAAATAGAAAAGATCCGCGAATCGCGATCCATCTCTTTCATACATACTTTTAAAAATAAAAAGTTTGAGATCCCTAATTTATTTATAGATTTTTGTTTAGGGTCATAATTATCCTTCCGGTCGCCGAAAGTTCAGGATCTTGAGACCTCATTTTTATTTTTCATGTGTTACGTCTTTCCTCTCGCTTTCCTGCAATCTGTAGGAGTGATTTCGTGAAAAGGGACGGAAGTGTGTAACAGGAAGCCGGGGAAGCGCGCGCTATTTGAGTTGACCAATGAGCGCGCGCGGTAAGATGTTAAATGTTATGTTACACGTCATATGCGACTACTGTAAGGGTCGCTCGATTTTTTTTTGTTTCCAGTATTTATTTCGTTTTTTATTGCCTCGATTCCTTGTTAAAAATGGAACCGATGCACGCCACGACTATCACCTGTATCAAATTAATAGAAATAAAAAAAACGGCCGACTGCGAGTCGGACTCGCGCACGAAGGGTTCCGTACCATTATCTATAAAAACGGCAAAAAAATCACGTTTGTTGTATGGGAGCTCCCCTTAAATATTTGTTTTATTTTAATTTAATTATTTATTTTTAAAGTGAATATTTAATTAAATATTCTGTGTAAGTATATTTCAAGCGTCTAACTGTTGTCGTTATCAATATTGAGCAAAACGAACACAAAAAATCACGTTTATTATATGGGAGCCCCCTTAAATATTTACTTGATTATATTTTTTAGTATTTGTTGTTTTAGCGGCAACAGAAATACATCACCTGTGAAAATGTCAACTGTCTAACTATCACGGTTCATGAGATACAGCCTGGTGACAGATGGATAGACATACAGACCGACGGACGGAAAACGGAGTCTTAGTAAAAGGGTCCCGTTTTACCCTTTGGGTACGGAACCCTAAAAATATTCTTTTACACTTTGTCGAATGCGCTCTCTTATTGATAGTGACAGGACGCAGATCACTCATCATGTATAAAACATATGTATGTAGGACTCTTTAAAAAAGTTTCAACATAGTGGGGTCACAGAATAAATGTGGTGTTTATGATGTTATCTTGCTTTAATGATAAAAAAATTAGAACTGTTCATCATTATTCCTACACCTGTTAATCATATTTGCTACTTACACAAGTAGTTAAGCAGTTCTTTCTCTTAAATGAAAGGGTGTCTATATCGATTCCGATCATTCCTGATTACGAATATGGAACAAAAAATTAACCTTGAATCAGACGCAGGAGTAAGTGACCGTTTGCATATTAATAAATCGCGAGGAGTGAACAAATACTGAATATTCAACGTCGCGGTCAAGCAGGCTCACGCACGGCACTACATGACATCCAGCATGCGTTCGGTTCTTCACTCCATCTGGGGCTGCATGTAGGCAGTGCCGAACTTTCCACTTACTTACACTTAGCTTTTCTGTTATGCTTTTGTCGTAAAAGGGGTACTATTTCAGGCACCATTTTTTTGTATATAGGAATTATAGGCTTAGGAATTCAATGGCTTTCTGTGTGATCTCGGTCGGGTACGCCAGCTTGACGATGCAAAATATTTTACCCGTGTTTGGTATGAAATATCTCAGTTTCTATTAGAGCTACGAAGTTGATACTTCGGGAGCCAGGGATACTATTTGGGCACTATTTTTTGAGATATACAGCATTTTTGGGAGCAGCACCATTCTCGAGATCCAAACTTGGTACGCCAGCTTGACGTCAAGTTAGCGTACCCGGTAAACAGGTATCTCCGTAATTACGACGGTACTATTTTTCTGAACTCGGTACTAATTCGGTACTATTTAGGACCTATTTTTTAGAATCATCAGATCCTGGATATCTTCCACGGGTACGCCAACTTGACGCTCACCCGAACTTAGGCATAGTCCGTAGTGAGCATACCGTTCAAAGGCGGCCGTCCAGATTATTTCCAAAACATACTGCTTACAACAGCAACCACTACCCTTCACCAGTAGGGCGCTCGGCACAACAAGATCAGAAGCCTACCGGCCAACAGTCTAAATACGACCCTGCATGCTGTATGTTGATGACATGATGTTGGTCTTGAGCTCAATGCTCGCTGCTGCAACACGGCACTGCGGCCGGCTCAGAAATATATCATTATCATTGAATTTAATTATTTTTGCCGGCTTGCCGTGAAACAAGATCATTTAATCTTAAAATGCTTGATTATTATGGTCAACCATAATTGCCGAATGTCATTTTTCTATTTATCAGCAAATACTTAAGTACGTAGACAGTCGCTCGTCGTGCTTACTTCACAACCAAACCAGTATCCATGCGTGCGCTAGATGCGTCCACAACAACAAAAAGTCACTGCACCGGCGGCGCCATACACATACACCGAACAATCTGATTTCACCTCAACATCTTATCACGTTCACGACGGTTTACCCTACTATTACTAAATACTTATAAGCTAATCCTGCTGCGGTTTTTCTAATCGGGTAGTAGGATATGCCGTTTTTTCAAAGGTCAGAGCTAATGAAATACACGCGCAGGAAGTTGTAGACTTTAAGGTAACACATCAACCGTAACAAGAGTTACGGATGAATAACTTAGTTTACTTAATTGTGCAAATTCAACATGAAAATACTGCTATGGTTTCAATTGCATGGAGTCATCATTTATTATTTTTGCCCGACGTGCAAACCAGTCCATTCATAGTCTATAAACCGCGAATCCATTCTTATTTGGTTCGTCGACATGCTTTATAAAACACGATTGCATACCTACTGGTATAATTCGTTTTTGCGCGTCATCGTAATTTGGAAATGGACTGTATAAAAAGCTAACATGGATGCGTAATTCGCGTAATATTACTTCCCCAAAACACGCAAGCCGATACGAGGTGTAGCGCTTCACGATACAAGAAAAATGCCTGAATAATGTATATTTTCCACTTGCTACCATCATTTCTTACACTTAACGCTATAGTTCGTAATTTTAATCGGTTTTATAAACACCGAATTAATTGCAGACGATCCAGTCAAATAATTAAACATACGCCGCAGAGATTGCGCTGAGCAAAGAAGTATAACTATGAAAAATCATTAATAGATTTCTTTTCTTTAAAATCTTTAGATAGGCAAGTCAATTTGTATCCTGATAATTAAAGAATACAATGAAGTATCACTGCAATAATTAGAGTAAATAAAGCCGGTCAGTAACGACAAGCTTTTTAAATGACAATTCGTAACTGAAAACTATCAGTTTAATTCATGAAACCATCAATTAAAACTTGCAAACACTTAATTAAACAAGCACTTACCCAAAAGCTCTCAACATAGCGTGACAGTAGGACGCCACCCGGAAGAGACATTGTGACGTGTTGAAGTTCACCACAAGACTGACAGGAGCAACAGGGCACAGTTTTTATTTATACACTTTTTGTTTACTAACATCACATAGAAATTCCTATATCGGGGCTCACGTGCACGAGTTGGGAAGCGCGGAGCGCGCGCAGAGCCTCGTCGTCGGCGACTGACACCCGCTAACACGCCTCCTGCCTCTATATACTTACATCTTGTTTTGCCTGAACGCTTGATTTCACGCTCTATATACACGAATTAATCACTGAGAATCTTGGATATCGACCATCAAGTCTACAGGGTAACATGTATAATGATCACTGTCCGACTTTCTTGAAGAGACTACCGGCCGTGTAAGTGTAAGTGACCCACTTGGATCGAACTGTGTTACTTGTAAATTTTTATATCAGATTTACTATACACGTAAGTTATCCACGTATGATCACGGCTATAAAGAGGGGTTTGAAAATAATTAACAAATTCAACCCTCGCGCTAACTGAGGGGTCACTGCCACAGGGGTGAACACGAAAAAAGATACAATGGAGGGACGCGAGTCGCGCCGCCGTCAATTGTAACGATACTGCACCGAATCCACAATAATGTTATTTTGTTATCAATTTCCTTATTTCTAAAGTAGATGTCAAATGGTGCAGTTGCTTAATAATTAGAGAGTCATCCTTTTATTTACGAACTTACGTACTTGTGCGTGGTTAAGTTAAAATGTTGTATTGTATTGTATTGTATTGTATCGTTTATTTGCCAGAATGTGTCATAAGTACAGATCTTAAAGCTAAATTGGTCCATACATTCAGTCGACAGTTCGACATGCAAATAAAAATAGTAAAAATAAAAATAAATGTTTAGCATCATCATGACTTTTATGCTGGACTATTAAATAATCGATTGGATAAATTTAATATACTTAATAAGAATGGATCGTTCATTTTTGTGTTGTGGCGATCATCGGGGGAGGCCTATGTTCAGTAGTGGACGTCTTTCGTCTGAAATTAAGGTATGAGTACCTAAATAAGTCTCTCAAAATATAAATATTATTTTAAAAGACCAAACTTTGGGTGAGCGCTACTAAAATAAGGTATATACTGGTATTGGTTTTAGACGTAATAAAACCATTACCTGGACATTTAATAACAAACGAAGCAACTAACTGGTATAATTAAATAAAAAATGTAAAGCGAGACCTGCGACAAAGCGTAAATGCTAAGTAATCAAATTTCAATTAAATTATCTCGTAATAATTACAAACGCAACGCAGTATAGAGACACACGCGTTGTCTGGGCAGACATATAACCATTGATCCGAGCCAGACAAATGACTACCAGATGAGTTAATACTTTCTGCCTAATAATACTAAGTACAAATCATTGTGTTTTCGTATGTTTACTTAAAGTCATGTCTAAGAAATTCAGAAAAGATAACAGCTATGGAATTTCCTTTCCGTCCGCTTAGCTAGGCTTTGTTTTGTTGTTAGTATGTTTGTTACTTCTTCACGCTGAAACGGCTCAATGGATTTGAGTGCAATTTGTAATAGAGATAACCTGCAATAACATATCGGCTACTTTCTAAGCCGGATTTTTTTTAATAAAGTTCCCGAGGAAGTAAATATTATCAAATAACACGCGAGGGACGTCGCGGGCAGAAGCTAGTTGCATATAATATGACATACAATTACAAATAGCGATTAGAAATTAATTACGTTTAGGTAAGTATAACCCAATTTTCCGGAAAAGTTATCTAGTCTATTGGTTTTCAAGTTATAATTTGCATACAGTGAATTAATAATTATAACCGAATTTCACGCGGACGAGTGAAATTCGGTTATAATTATTAATTCACTGTATAAAAATTAACACTCAAAAACTTTCGCATGTATAATATTGGTGTGTAAAATGATAGCTAAGAAAAAACCGGACAAGTGCGAGTCGGACTCACATGCCGAGGGTCCCGTACCTATAAAATAAAAGACAGGGATACCTACCTTCCGCCAGCTAGTATTTTTTAATGCAATGTTGCCTGTGATACGAGCTCGCAAAGGTTATCTCGTTTTACTTCATTTTTCGAATAAATATCTTGAACTTATATTTCTCCTATAAACCTACCTAATTTCATTGCAACTTGAAGACTTTAAGATTTATAACTTGTATATTTATTGTTTGTACATAAGTATTTGTTTGAATTCTGTTTTGAATAAAGAAGTTGGTCCTTCGAACCGGATTTACGAGCTTAGCTTAATTCAGTAGAAGTTTGAATGTTTAAAACTAAGCGAACCGATAATATTTGAAGCTTTTGTTAAGTAATTACAGCCTATTACAAAATCATCTGTCGGTCAAATATGCAATTAGAACTAAGTACACACAAAGATCATACTACTGTGGATACAATTTATATTGTGCCGAAAGATGTGTTTCTCAAATTTACAATAATTACGAAGACACGTTTACTATCCATACCAATACAATCATAAAAGCAGCCTTACTGTTATGAATATACAGATGATAATTGATAAGTTACAAATGTGAAAACAAACCGACTATCGACATGAATATAATTACGATTGTTTTACATACTTAATATCGTTTTAAAAACGAAACATCCAGGTAATTGAAACTTCTTATTATTGGTTTCCCAAAACAAGTTGAGATTCAAACCCGTTATTCATGACCTGAGGGCCGAGCACACTAACTTTTATCGTGCATTCTTAAAACCGTGTACAGGTGCGAGAGAGATGAACGAGGGGGGCAGTGCTAGCGCCATACTATGCTAATTTTAACTAGTGGATTGCATTTTAGCAACCGCAAATATGTACAAACTTATAATTATTTCAACGCCGTTATTTATTTTCTCTTGAACCATAAAATCTGTAAAGATCGTTGTATTTTTTTAATTCCTATTTCTTTTAATTGTTTTTTTTTAAACCGCTGTTTCAATCTCCAACTTCCTATAGTTATCATCGACGTACAGAACTAAAATCAGGGCATTCGTTCGAGTGCATGCCATTGTACTCTATCCTAAATAATTTGATATTTAAAAATAAGCAACATGATGAAAAGTTAACCCGGCAACATTACGATATCTATCTATCATTTCACCAACACGCTCTAACAATAACAACACTCACGCTGAAAAACTTGGAATTCAAATCACAACAACTTGTTTAAAAAAAGAATACACTGACAACCGCTTCAAATTGACATTGACATTGACGTTTATCAAATCAAATCAAACGTTTATCAATCGCCTTACCTTATAATCTGAACAGGTGGAGCAGGTGGAGTGTAAATCTTTTTTCCGATATCTTATATTCCGTTACAAATTTGTACAATATCTAAATGAACTTCAGTACCTAATAACCATGACGTTTAATAAAGTATCCCATGTATTGTTCGATTTAGATGGATTGCTTATAGGTAACGTTTGCAATCTATCACCAAATATTTCCAGTTATAAATTATAGTTGTGGAATATTAACAAGTCTTTTTTTGCTTTAGATTCTGAGATTTTGTACACCCAAGCATTTACAAATGTTTGTGCTCAATTCGGTAAGGAATTTACTTGGGAACTGAAAGCTACACTACTTGGATTCCAAGGCCGTGAATGTGCGGAGAAGATAATAAATTCTTTGGCTTTACCAATTTCCGTGGAAGAGTTTATGAAACGATGTCAAAAGGAATACGAGGTACTGTTCCCTAAAGTCCAGCTCATGCCAGGTAAAAGAGAATGTAATATCAGATGTAATGGCATGTAATGTTATGATTGAACCTAAATCAGTTTTGACATAATTTATTACAGCTATTTATAATATGATACCTCTAATTTCAATTTGCACCAAGCTCAAATAATGATTAACTATAAAGATAATTAAAAATTTAGTACAAAAATGTTTGAAGTGTGTTAATACCATAATGTGCTTTACTTAACTTGAAATTAGAGGTTACATGTATATTAAAATTATTCTAGAAATAAAATGAATATTGATCATAATGAATGAACAATAATTTTTGTATATGTGTGAAGAAAAACCTGTCAAAAAGTCACCTAAATTTTGCAACCGAATATATGAGATAGGTCATTCCTTATAAAAAATCTTACTTAATTTCTTGAAGTTTTGCTGTGATAAATATTACGAATCAGCACTAGAATAGGAATCGATTGCAATGTTAGTAAATAGGTTCGTATGCATTGACCTATTTCTCTTCTGATTGTAGATGAATAATTCTTATCTAATATGTTGTGTACTATTTGTTTTATAGATTAATATCATTTTAATTTCTTTATGGAAACTAACAAGCAATTATTGCTTGGAACTTTACCTCAGTCACTACAATCTATCTCAACAGTGTGAGGCCTGCTATATCATTGTAATATCGTATTTTAGGAGCCAAAAAGTTAGTGGAGCACCTACACTCTAAAGGAGTTCCAATTGCACTGGCAACCAGCTCGGCACAAGACAGTGTGGATATGAAGATGAAAAGCTTTCAAGAGTTCTTGGGGCTTTTCCACCACCTCACCATGGGTTCCACTGATCCGGAGGTTACTAAAGGAAAGCCTGACCCAGCTATATTTTTGGTCAGTGCGGGTAGATTTCCAGATAAGCCTAAAGCTGAAGATGTAAGTTTATACTATGAGAAATTTAATTCATATAAAATTACAATCTAGTCTTACAGACTATTAAGTAATATAGATTTAGTATAAACTTCCAAACAAAATATACATAAGGTGTACATTGGGACTTTATTTCATATCTGTTGAGGGGAAAACACTATGTGCATGTGTTCTTTTTGAAAATATTTATGTACATATTTTATATAATTTAACCATTTTTTAAATACTTATTTTTAATAATACTTTTTTCAGTGTCTTGTATTTGAAGATGCAGTCAATGGTGTGAAAGCTGCAAATGCAGCAAATATGCAAGTTGTGGTTGTGCCGGACCCTCGGATACCTGCTGATCAGTTAAAAACTGCAACTCTGGTCCTGAATTCATTAGAAGAATTCAAGCCAGAAACATTTGGTCTTCCAGCATTTGATTAGAAGCGTTATTAAAGGTAAAACTTAGTAAGATGTTGTTTATACATTCTATTGTTCTTAATCTTCTATTGTTACCTCTATTGATGGTTGTTAGTGAAATATATTTATTTGTAAGTAGCAGTAATGTCTAATGTTCATTGTGATCATTTACAATCCTATCATCTAGTCAATTTGCAGTATTTAACTATTTTTATGAGTTACTACTAGATCTACCACATTAGATGTGTTTTATATTAAGGTATGGTAGTAGAAGTAGAAGTTTATATGAAGTCCTTATAAAATAAAGGCTTTAAACAAATACCTCCTGAAAATGTTGTCAACAATTCTGTAAATAAAATAAACTGATTACAATAAAATGCAATTATTGACTTTCTAAGAGCATGTACATATAGTTTTCATTGATCCTTCGTCCCAAAATCTAAGTGTATTTTCCTTCTAGTCTAGATTAAAATCTTTACAACTGAACTGTCAGCAAGTTTTGGGAAACATTCTCAACTGTACACAAACTTAGCCCTTGTAGTAAGTAATATTATAGCTATCCTAGCACACTAGTGTTTATTTGGCAAATAATACATTTTCATCACACTTGCTCGGAAAGGGTGTTATTATACGCAAGCGTATAGAGCAACTATAGCCGATTTAACTCCTCTACGGGCCCCGCCGTCAGCGGGAGTTATAAACCATACAAAATCCATAACTCCATAGAGGTTTCGAACTCCCGCGGGCAGTTAAGTGCGCCAGGTCGGCGGAGCTGCTCGGGAGCCGCAGCCGGCGGAGCTGCCCCGCGCTGATCGCAACGTACGCTCAGTTTATGAACACCCACCTGATGGTAATTCACGATGTAAAATGGAAATAAAATTAATATATATACTTTTTTTTGTCTAACTTTTATTTCATTTCCTCACAAATGTGATGAAATTGTGTACATTGTGTGTATCACGGGCAGTAAGGGGATAACAAACTCGAGTCATAAAAGCCCTCGCCTATCGGCGTCGGGCTTCTAACAGACTCTCGTTAGTTATCCCCTTCTTACGGCCCTAGATGCACAATGTACTATTATCGCTTTATCACCAACAGAGTGCCTAGCGTAATAACTTTTATCGCGCACATAAAGCATCTGTCACTTTTTAAGTTATATGCGGGTGCGAAAGAGAAGAGTGCTTTATGTTCGCGATACTACGGAGGCTGTTTGGTTTAAGTTACATATTATGTATAGCAATAAAAAAGTTACGTTGCTGCATGAATATTCATCATCATTTCAGCCGTAGGACATCCACTGCTGGACATAGGCCTTCTTCATCGATTTCCAAAAGGGTCGGTTGGAAGCGGCCTGCATCCAGCGTTTTCTGCGGTCACTTTTAGATCGTCTGTCCATCATGTGGGTGGACGTCCTACGCTGCGCTTACCGGTCTGTGGTCTCCATTCGAGAACTTTTCGGGCCCCATCGGCCATACGTTCTGCGTGCTATGTGCCCTGCCCCCTGCCACTTAAACTTGCTAAGCCGGTGGGCTTTGTCGGCATGAATATTGGTTTTTATTAAATATTTAAATTGCAATTCAGTAAATAAATCTTTAATATAAAATAAATAATCGTAGCAAAACAAAATCGCGCTATCATATTATTAAAAAATTATACCTACGGCGTCCACGATTGAAGCTCGAGTGCCAGGCCAGGTTCTCTTTCACATTTAATTGGTGTTCAATTTTTATAGGGTAATGTCTACTTTAAGGCCTTTGCTACTTTTGGTCGTTCTCCTATTTACAAAGTGTGTCAGCAACAGCGATATGATATCACACAACCAAAAGCTTCCTTGTCCGTAGCCCTAGTTTGTAAATGGTGGCAAGCCAAACAGTTCAGGTGGGAAGGCCTCCACGGAGTCCAGTACTAGGGTGGCGTCGGCTGCGAGCGCGCGGTCCAGGCGCGGGTCGGGCACCATCACGACCTGCATGCCGGCCGCGCGGGCTGCGCGCACGCCGTTCAGCGAGTCCTCGAATACGAGGCACTGCAAAACCAAAAAGTAAAACTCCATTTTTTTTATTGAAAAGATGATAGGGTGACGTAAGAACTGCCTTAGCGCCACAAAAATCAAACTTAGTAAATAACGCTTTTGAGATAAGCTTTTTGCAAATTTCACTGACGATGAACATACATTACATTACATTGCATCACGCCCGAAATCCCTAATGGGGTGGGCAGAGCCACAAGACTACTTGTGGCCACGTTCGATTAATTAGTCCTAAGATGGTGTGATGAAACCGTATGGTGACAGGTCATCAGCCCATCGCCCATACAGATAATCCACCATGTTGGAGAGGACCGTCCCTTAGTCGACTTTTACGACATGCCAGGATGATAAGCATCATTCTATGCTATTGCTTCACTCCCAGTGCAACAGAGGAGCGATTGATTGACGATGAATTTCGGCAAAAATCCTTTTTTACCTACTATGGTCAAAAAAATAGTCTTGACAGATTTGAACTGGCATAACACATACATACAAACTTTCCAAGTGTAATATCTAAAAGCCCGTAGTGACTAAATTAAATATTTTTTTCCATACATACATACATACATATTATCACGCCCGAAATCCCTAATGGGGTGGGCAGAGCCACAAGACTACTTGTGGCCACGTTCGATTAATCAGTCCTAAGATGGTATGATGAACCGTATGGTGACAGGTGATCAGCCCATTTTTTCCATAGCGTAGGTATTTGCGCTTCCTCCCTAGCCGATCGAATGTCGTACAATGAAATTCCTCTCATTCAATGGATGGTCTGGTGCTCAGGGCATGAAATCTGCAATAGGGTAGGTAAAGTTTTCTGAAGACTGGCATATTATAAATTTTTTTGATAGTGGACGCCTCGGGGACCAAGTATCTAAAGAAAAGAAAGTGACAGTTCTTCACTGAGCTGCCACTTTACTTTTCTTTGTTTAAGGCAAATAATTGATCAAACAGCCGAGCAAACGGCTGTAACGGGGGAAATGTCATAGCAGTCATTTAAAAAAAAACTTCAATAAACAATATGAAATAAAAATTAATTATCTTTAGATTCTTGGTCCCTGAGACGTCCACTATCAAAAAAATCTATAATATGCCCATCTTCAAAAAACTTTAGGTACCTAACCAATTAATAGGTGCACAATTTGAAAAGGTAGGGATTGAGCTTTGTTTTTTAGAGTCTGAAAATTATTACTCTGTACCTAGGGGGTAATTTATCTTAATATACCTATATCTTAATATTTTCAGCATAATTACATTTTGACTGCATTCACTTTGAATACTATTACTTTTGACCCAAATCCAGAATGGTTATTTCACGTGGACGATTTTCCATTAGTACCTAATGACATCAAACCGTCGTGTCACCTTGCTAGGACCGCAGTGCTTTAATTATGTACTAATTAGTCTTTACATGATCTTTACGAAATTCTCTTTCAACATGTGGCTTGATAGTGTTAATTTGTGAGTAATTTAATAATATGGATATATATTTTAAGTCGATAAAAAACAATGCTCACTCCCTAACGGTTGTCAATTGGCGCCACAAAAATTCCGATCCCTGACAATCAATCATACAGGACTTTTACAGGACGTTATAAGCTATAGGTACTTAAATGATACTTTGAATTTTGATTACAATTACCATTTCAGAATCATTTTTACCTTTTCTGGTTTCGGCTTGTCTGGAAACTTGTCTGCTGCAACTAGAAATATATCTGGATGTGGTTTCCCTAACTTGACTTGAGGATCTGACGAGCCCCAGGTTTTGTAGGGCAAAAGATCAAATAATTCCTGATGTTTTTTAGTTTTGAATTCATATGTTTCTTTACTGCTACTTGTCGCCAATCCCATGGGTATATTGTTGTCATATAAATGATGAATTAGCTTTTTAACTCCTGAAATTCAAACAGTAAATTTTACCTAGTTATCATAATCTTTTGGCCACCAAGAGTGCTAAGTTGAGCTAATTTGAACCTTACGCTAATGAACAGAAGTCGCTATTACACTGTAGCTATGTTTTCCCGTCTCATATGGCCAAATTCAGAAAGACCACTCAAATTGATCTTTAATTAAAGTGACGTTTGAGTGTCATTCTTGTATAGGATGACAACCAGTTGACGGACATTTAACTATTTAATCTATAGTCAAATGCTTAAGTGTCGATTCGGAATTCAGCCAATAGAGTAGGTATCAAAGAGTGCCATTTTGTTCAAACTTATAATGATGGCAATGGATGAAAAGAAAAGCTAGAAAGAAGCTTACCAGGCATTAATTTGCAGTCAGGAAAAGATTTATCAAAAATGGCACGGGTTTCCGCTAAAAACTGATCGACTGTCAGCGGTAAGTCGAGGGCCTTGATAATGGATGCTGCGAACTCCCTGCTCTGCTGACCCATGATTTCACACTTTAATTCAAATGTAAATTTCTTTCCATAACGCGACGCTACTTGTTCAAATCCTATTGTGTACAATTCTTCAGTATCTGTAGATTCAAAAGCAGTACTTAACAATTATTATTGCACCATTGCATGATACTATAAACTAGTTACATAAATATCTTACTTACTTAAAATAAGTCCGTCCATGTCAAATAAAACATGGCTTACTGTTTGAAACATTTTTTATTCAACAAAATATATTACAAGTTTATGACTTTACTGCAAAAAAAATACTTTGTCCTTTGTTTTGTGTCTTGACTCTATGATGTATCTCAGTTCTCAGAGCTATAGATAAGGAGGCATAATTCCACATATAACTCACACGACATATTTATCTTATCTATTGTAATTGCATAATGGCCTAAGGCCTATTAACTATAGCGTAATGTAGAAAACATTCGCCTTATAGGTTAGGTTATAAATTATTATGAGGATGACCTTAGAATTTGTATGAGTTATTATTCATCCAATTGGTTACCTACATAACGAGTTTTCAAGGTTCATACGCGTTAAGTAAGTACTCATCATTGAAAAACAAGAGTGGATTAATCCCACTGTTTCATTCGCCCAAATGTTATGAGGTTATGAACGAAATAAACTCCGGAAATAGCGCGCGCGCGTTTAATACTCAAGGACTCAAGTGCAGGGTTGCCAACTCTTCAAAGAGGTTTACCACTAAAAACAAGTCGAAAAATTATGAACCACCATTTATTTATAGGCTAGGCCACAGACCAATAACCCATACCATTCTATTCTCTTTTCCAGTGTTATCAGTACGTACAACGCAAATTACGGACGACAAGTATTATGAAAAGGTCAGTTTTCAATGCAGAACGGACGAATGTTGCAACAATTGCTGTCGTTTTTAAAGCTGAAAATCAATTTTCCACTCATTTTCAATACCCCTAAAAACCCTGGGATGGGCTGCCCGTAAAAATGTCCCTGAGTTTAGGGGTTAAACCCCTAAGTTGGTAAGCCTGCTCATGTGCGATCGAACGGCGGGACGCGAGCGCCGAAGGTTCTAGAGTGTGAACGAGATGGATAGACATACGAAGCGCGCTGCTCTGTATAGCGGTCTTGGCCTACAATTTGCTACATTATTATATAATTTATTATACATTTTTATCTATTACATCTATGACGTTAGTCATCAAAAGGTGGTAACCCAAATAGTTGTGGTTCAAATTCTTCTAGGCTGTTTAACACCAGCGTTGCCTCTACGGTCAAGGTCTTATCAAGTCTAGGGTCAGGCACCATTACCACTTGCATCCCAGCGGCCCGCGCGGCCTTCACACCATTCACTGCATCCTCAAATAGCAAGCACTGAAATAATAATATTTATGTAATTTAAAATAATCTTCCTTGATGTCATTTATGTTTCTAATAAGTTTTACCCGTAACTTCATCGGCATGGAAATTTATCTTTAAAATATAAGGAATTATCATGTTACTGACTTTTAAAATTTAGATTTTTCCCCTCAAAATTAAAATAGGTTCAGCAGTTTAGCTGTGAAAACGTAACAGACAGACAAGATTTACTTTTGAATTTACATACATACATACATAGCATCACGCCCGTATGGTGACAGGTGATCAGCCCATCGCCCATACAGATAGTCCACCATGTGGGAGAGGACCCGTCCCTTAGTCGACTTTTACGACATGCCAGGATGATAAGCATCTGCACGCATTCCATGTTATTTCTTCACTCCCAGTGCAGCAGAGGAGTAAACGTAATATAAATAATCTATCTCTGTGCCAAATTTCATCCAGACCCGTTCAGCCGTTCTGGCGTGATTGAGTAACAAACATCCATCCAAACTTTCGCATTTATAAAATTAGTAGGATATGGATGCAATGTCATCGGAACTGAACAGACATGTAAAAATTCAACTCCGTAGGATAAGATAGTAGGGGAGCCCATGGTGCTAATGTGACGCAAGCTCATGATGCAAAAAAAACACGTCATATTCAAATATTCGAGCGCGTGAGATTATTATACAGCTGTTAATTTTGAAGTAGTAATTGTCGTAACGTGTCGTGTCGTAAAGCATGGGCAGAGGCTTTATAAGAATATAACAAGATCATCTTACCTTCTCTGGAGCTGGTTTGTCAGGGAACCTAGCTGCAGCCACAAGAAAAATGTCAGGCTCTGGTTTCCCTCTCCTAACCTCAGGGTCTGATGAGCCAAACGTCTTGTAGGGGAATAGAGAGAACAGCTGTTGGTGATGCTTGTGTGTTTTCAGTTCATAGCTTTCTTTGCTTGAACTTGTTGCTAGTCCGATAGGAATGTTGTGCTTATGTAGATGCTCAATCAGTCTTTGTACTCCTGAAAAACAATGATATTGACGACTGTGCAGAAAACTTATAACTAAACAAGAGAGAGAGAGAAAAATTTAATTGTTTTGCACAATTAATCCTTCGTAAATATGCTTATAGAGAGCCATGCTTTTTCTTTTGTATATGTTTTGCATATTTTTTCTAAGTATTTCTTTTAGTACTTCAATAATCAAATGGGATGTGAATGCTCATTTTTTTATTACGCACGTTTTCGAATTTTCGCACGTTATCTAACACCGGACAGTAATACTAACAATATTATAAAGTGAGAATAAGTAAATGCAAGGATTATTAGTAAAAGATATTTTATTTTTGAGAGATAATTGTACTAAGACATTGCCTATTTATACAATAGTACCTGGATGACCGAGCCTTGCTCGGCAATTTTTTTTGGTAAAACGTGATTATTTTGGGTAAAATTATGCGTGGATAAAGATAGTTTTTCTCACAAAAGAATAAACTTGAAAAAAAAAAGGAAAAATACATATAATCCACCACCACCTGGACTCGAACCGGGGTCTTCTGGCTGGCTATTACAACTTTGTAAATAGTGACAAAATTAACCTTCGTATTCAAATGATATTGTAGCAGCTTTTCATTACCGGAAAACACGGATAAAACAACGTTTTCTTAAAATGAAACCTAGCTATATCGATTTATCGCTCCCAAAACCCCCTGCATACTAAATTTCATGAAAATCGTTGGAGCCGTTTCCGTGATTCAGATTACCTATATATCGTTTAAAGGTATAAGATATGCATGACAGATTCAAAAAGTAGACAGTTAATAAAATAGATATAGATATGGGAATTGATACTGTTATGGTGCGTCCACATCTGACGAATGCGCCGATCGCGCGCCGGTCGCGAACTGCTCGCGGGGATGCTGAGTAGACTATATCGACGGCTGATATCATCCATTAACGACCAATAAATACAACTGTGCAAAATCACTGATTGTACAGTGCGTGGGTTGCAGTGAGCGCGACCGTACTCAACCCCTGAAGAAGGACACCATATGAGTCCGAAACATATCGGGCTATTTCTGACAATAAATCCTGAGTAAAGCCGTGCTTATTTCTAGTCTTAGTAATGTCTCACGAAGGTTTTAATCTGATTATTGTACAATATATTGATCGTCATTAGATCATATCAAATAATGTAGGTCAGTACCTAGCCTACCCGACGCGCAGCGCCATCTGTTGACATGTGTCAGCATCATCACATACGTAGTATATTTGAAGTAGTCTGTGGCCATCACACCATAGTTAAACAGACTGTCAATAGATGGCGCTTGCAAATCGCGTGGTTTTTTTATTTATTTTTTAACGAAAACGTTAATTTTAATCTATTTTTGTATTTTTAAGACGAATCGGAGAACATAAGTTTTAAAATGACGTTTTAATCATTAATTTTGGTAAAGAAATAACAGAGATCTTGAGCGTCTTCATAAAAATTCCTTTTAGAAATAATTTAAGGAGGAAGCCGACATAGATTATAAATGTTATTATTGACTTTAGCCTAAGCAAAGTTGAACTAGAAAGCAAACAGCATAATTATTATGTAACTATACATATCATTGTTGATATAGTATTTTGTACTTCATGAAAGAAGTAGCTAATTATGCGGAGGCAGGTGTAGACTGACAATCTGTTATGAGTTTCTCTGCTGAAAGAGTTACAAATTAAAAACTTAGTTTTGCTTTCTTATTATATACACGGTTCAAAACATACTGTGACCAAGTTTTCCATGTGCCCAGAGTTTTTTTAATACTTGTTTCCAAGTAGGATGGTATCACTGAGAGGTGCTATTTCTCCATTTCATGCATGAAGCATATTGTACATAAATCGTAAAGTACAAAAATAGCATTTATGGCTATTAAAATTATACTCATAAATCATAGTAAAGAAACTACCTACATAGTGGAATTAGAATTATTAATTTAAATAACCTAAAATATGTGCACTGTGAAATGAAACATTGAAATTGAAGAGCTGAATGAATCCATCTGTCATCTTGTAAAATTGCTATGAGTATGTGATTCATACAAAAATATATATTTCTTCTTCTATAAAAACTTTCATCAATAAATGTTAAAAATTAACTTAATTTTGCTCAGTTACATCACTAAATATACCAAGTATCACCTATCAGTGATACCATCCTATTTGGAACCTAGTATAGCATCTTTTAGACAGTTTTATTACCTGTACATATAAATAAAACCAAGGCTAGGATAGCCATGGGCAACCAACCAGGGCATGCAATTCTGGAATTGGTTTGTATGAAAGTTCCGGAAGTTCCGATACTGGCATTGATACTGCCATCCAAACCAATTCCGGAATTGCATGCCCTGCTAACAACGCCTAGGCATGGGTCACATTGGACCATTTTCATATTTGTCTATATGGTAAATATTGCTACTGCTACTGTTGCTAGTATTTTATTCAATATCTATTTTTTGGCAGGTCATACATACCTGGTAATACCTGAGTATCTGGAAACAGAACCGCAAACTCCTTATTACTCTTATCAATGAATTCGTCCCGAGTCATCGGTAAATCCAAGGCCTTTATGATTAAATCAGCCGTCTCGTGCATTTGTGAACCCATGAGCTTTACTTTTAAGTCATAAGTGTAATTTTTGCCAAACTTCGACACTATATTCTGGAACGCAACGGTATATAAATCCTCGGTGTCTGAAAGAAATTTACGGTTGATAGTAAAAAAATAAGTAAGAAATAAATAAATTTACTCTTGAGCTTAAAAACATATTGACTTACTTAGTATCAAACCGTCCATGTCGAATAGAACGTGTGTAACCGGGGAAAAGGCAACCATAGTTACTTATGTTGTAATTCGTATTGTTTAAGAATAATAAACTCTTTAAGATATTATTAAAAACACAGTTAAATAAAATCGTTTCTGTGTACACACCACCGGCCTAGCTAAAAGTTGTCGTCTCGTTTGTCATGTCAAATTGACATTGACAAAGCAATGTCGTTTCAATCTCTACGTTTCAAGACGCGCTAAAAGTACTGAAAGCATCGATAGCGCGCTATAAGTGAGCTTCTATGGTCGATTCGGAACGGAAGATGGGCGGCCGTAGCACGCTTTTAGCGCGGCTTGAAACGTAGGAAGTAAGACTAGGTACCTACTGACCTAACTGTGCAATATCACTGGTTGCGAAATTATATTTGATCGTCAGGGGGGCTAGCACGACATGCCCGCGAGTCGTTTGTCGCTCAGTGCGTCTCTGTCAAACTAGTCAAGTATGTAAGGGATGCACTGAGCGACAAACGACTCGCGGGCAGGTCGTGCTAGACGTGCAGTAGATGATCATTGTCGGTCAATACCGACTACCAACGATCAATATAATTGTGCAGCTTATATTGCACAGTTATGTTGTAGGACAGTACCCAGTCTAAGGGTAATTGTCGGAGTAATATTAAGATTTTTCATACTGCGAATAATGTTTATCTTGTTTATTTTTCATTGTTTTTCATATTGTTTATTTCAAAATCACATTAAACGTGCAGAATTAAACATATAACAATATTTCAACAATACAAAAGGCTGAAAAAGGCCGTTTTTCACTCCAGCAATTTCAAATATATATTTTTTTTACAAACTTTATAATGTAAATTTTGAAAAATTGTCATTTAAGCATTAATGCAGTTTCCCGGATAAAATAAAATAAAATAAGTTTGTTAAGCCTAACCTAACTTTGGCAAACTGGACATCGGCGGGTCGGTTTCGGCAGGCTGCTGCTTCATCAGACTGAATTCTTGGTCAAAAGATGAACCATAGACAAAATAAATTTTGTCAACACAACAACGAACGACGTCAACGGTTGCTACGCAAAGGTTAGGAAAGTAAAAACATTGGAACGATTGTAGAATATAAGAGAATACAAGTTGTTGCAACGCTTTGAAAAGAATATTGGATTACTTTCATGACTCCGTTCTGTCTGATTCCGTACGAACATGGAAGGGCCAGGCATGAGTCTGTTCCAAGGAGCCTCCAGCATTCATATAAACAACAGCGCTCAGGACAGGCTTCAGGAGCAGGAAGAAATAGAAGACCAAAAACGACGGAATGAAGAGGTTGTTGAAATAATATGACAATTTATTTATATGGTTTTAAACTTACCTTTAAGATTTGGTGCCATTCATTGGTTGAGTTGCTTGTTCGTTCTAATGTTTTCTGAAGTATCCCCTAACCATGCCCTTTAAAGCATTATGTAGGGATGTTTTATATGTATTTCGTATGTTGTTGAGGAAATAACTCTTATTTCGGAAATAGTAAAACTTTGAAGGCATATTATGAAATTTGTGCTTATACTTTCAGTTACAAGATAAACTTGCAAATGCTTTTGATGACCTTCAAGATGACGACGAGGCCAGCTCAGTAAACAGCAGCGGGAACTTTACTATTGATGCACAGACTAATGGGGGAAATGGTATGTAGAATTATTGTAGTAGAGGTGCAAAATGTATGCAAGGTTCTGCTCAGAACAAAAACAAGCGTAATGTTGTTATTGTTGTGAGCAGAACTTGTGCTGAATTTATGACCTATTAGACCTGTTAGACCCCAGAATTAGACATTCAATATATGGATATATTGAATGTCTAATTCTGTCCTGCTAAGCCGAAAAGCGGTATCTCAATCAGAGTAAGTTTTGAGTAATCGACTTTATGACAATTTACAAAAGGTCAATTTCCTCAAACATTCTCTGATTGAGATACCTCTTTTCGGCTTAGCAGGGCAGAATTGTCTATACAGAGAGATGCTTTACTTCTTACATACATCAGTTTCCTTTCATAAGGGGCTTGTAAAGGGGCCTTAACCTTTACAACGCCTTAATGTCAAATGCAAATGTGTCACTCACATGCCAAGCGCTTTTCAAAAGCTCTGCAAAAACCAACTTAATTTATACGAAGGGAGTTCTCTTTTGAGTTGTACCTCTGTCAACTATAAGAGTCGGTAGCATGGTAGGCACAACATCTGAAGATGCTTTTAAGCGTACTTGGCATTAAAAGGGTTAACCAAGGTATTGCTGCCATTGCCCAAGAGAGAGAGTGGCAGCGCATGAGGCAAAGCTGGTGTATAATTTCTTAATGTGAACATTATACTATTGCTCATTATTATGTTTTTACATAAAAATGGTATATAACATAACTTTTTATTTAATGTTTTGGCTGCCGTTGTGTACTATAAGTGTCAGGCTATACAGGGTAAAAAAGACCTTCATTAACATGACTTAAAGTTGAAATTCGTGTTACTTCTCAGACATGCTTGGCGGCCAAAAGGTTAAGTACAATATGTAATGTACACTCATTAAAATTAGAACTGTTACACTGGCTTTGGCTTTATCACACATGCGGCCACTGGTTCCTTGTGTTCACTTATATAATTGTCATTAAATTAAATGATTATTAAAAGTTTGATTAAATATTTGCATATCCTATTTAATTTAATTGTGCTTCTGTATGTCTATTGTCCAATGGCATAGCCGTCCTTTA
The DNA here is from genome assembly GCA_947859335.1 of Tortricodes alternella. Classification (NCBI taxonomy): domain Eukaryota; kingdom Metazoa; phylum Arthropoda; class Insecta; order Lepidoptera; family Tortricidae; genus Tortricodes; species Tortricodes alternella. The sequence continues at coordinate 6,614,570 of OX401987.1, read as the reverse complement.
CCAAAAGCCACTAATATCCTTTGAAACGTTCCAGGCCATACCCACATTCAAACAAGGTCCGGACTGCCTCCCAGCTATGTGGATTCCCTCAATCACCTGAAAGAGCTCCACACGAGGGACTCTCCAAACATCTATGAAACTCCTAAAAGCAGGCAATCACCAATACAGCATGAAGATCCTGTGAAACTGCCTTTCAGCCCATTTGGGGCAGGTGATGGACAAAATCAATTTTATCAGCAGGAGTATAGAGGTAAGTTTTCTTAATTATTATATAAAATATATTCAAATAATGTGTTTTCAAAAACACTTCTCACTTATACTAATACTCACCTACGGCCCTAACATGCATGCCACAAAGATAAATTAGAACTGTTTATTTCTATGACTATCTCTTTCATTGGCACTAGTGTGAGAGAGACACAGTTAGAGATAAACAATGCTAATTTAACTTTGTGCCATGCATGTTAGAGCCGCTGTAGACTATAACGACTTACATGTATCTTCTTAACCTTTTCAATGCCAACAACGGATACATCCGTCAGGCTATACAGGGTAAAAAAAGTCCTTCACTAGTTTGACATAAGGTTGAAATTCGTGTTGCTTCTCAGACATGCTTGGTGTTGAAGAGGTTATGTCCTTCCTGGGAAAGTGTATTGATTATGGAGTTATTAATTGCAGGACATGTGAATGGAATCAACAATATTGAAGCCAGACAGGAATACATGAATACTGAAAAACTGAAAGTAATGTATGAGGTAAATATTATAGCTCCCTATTTATCTATATAAGTATTTGTATTGTTGTCTAGTACTGGTCATAACACAGGGAATCCTAGTCTCGATCTTAAATCAGTGTCCAAGGTATTATAATTATTATTAGTTTGTGGGTGTGTTCATGTGTGCGTGTATGTGTGTTAGTATGTTTGTTACTCCTTCACGCTTCAACGGCTGAACGGATTTGGATGAAATTTAGAATGCAGGCAGCTTATACCCGGATGAACACATAAAATTTAAAAGTTCTCAAGGGAATAACTATAAACGAATTCCACGCGTGAATTCGCGGGCAAAAACTAGTCAATAGTAGTTATTTATAATTCAATGATAGATGCGCGAGAAGGAATGTCAGCAGCTGGCTTGCCAGGTGGAGAAGTTGGATACTGAAATCGACAGTCTGCGCGCGCGCCTCGGTGCCGCCGTTAACGACCGAGACAAAGCAGAACTGTCATTGCAGGAAGCGCATCACCTGCTCGGTAAGTTGGACCCTAACGCCATATTATTAGTGATCAAGACAAGGCTTTTTAGTATAAAAAAACCGGTCAAGTGGGTGCCTGACTCGCGCGCCGAGGGTTCCGTACTTACCTATGATAAACGGACCACCTTGTAGGTACGGAACCCAAAAAATTTAAAAAATGGCTTTTATCCACCATTTAACCATTTACAACTTACCTATGAAATAAGACAAAAAAATAACTTTCGTAAGCTCCTATCTCCGCGCAACCGTCGGGTGTGATACGACTTTGCAAAGGTTATTCCATCAAACAATTTTTTTTTGTGATATTACTACTACAAGGTTCAAGATTCAAAGATTTATTTGTCCAACATAGGTAAATTATATCAATGTTACATTTTATTATTTGTATCACTATGAGGTGCCTTGCAGCATACTTATTTACAGTATTCGGTCTTTTTCCTTTATTTGTGCTGTCAGACGCTGCTTCTTGCCAAGCTTCATGATTCTAGGTCAACGGGAAGTACCCTATAGCTTTTGATTCCCTTTGGATTCCCTTGAAAGTATCAAAATATGTGGCATAAACGGCCGTATCTTTTGATTGCGTTGGCTTAGAAGGTTGATTTGTTCACGGCTCCAAGAGATTGCAGACCTGAATACGTGATATTAATGTCAAGTTGATTTCTTTCACGCGTTCCTGAGAAAAAAGGGTTGAGACACAGACGGACAAACAAGAGATACTATAAGGGTTCCTTTTCTCCTTTTGAGGTACAGAACCCTAAAAATTCATGTAGAATGTAAATCATTGCTTGTATTTCAGCATCTAGCAAGCACAAAATGCTAGAGCTGGAGCAGCAGGTGAACACCCTGACAGAGAAGTTGGTGATGAGCGACCAGCACAAGGAGCAGCTGCAGTTGGAACTGAGGGCTGCCAACATGGGTCTACAGGATGTGCAGCAGAGACTGCACACCATACAGGTGGGTTCGTGGGTTTTGTACAGTGCCATCACAAGCCAGCGCAAAATGTATAGCTAGAGCAGCTGCGTCACTGGCAAATACATTGTATGCTGCATGAGCGTCATGAGGGCCGTTCCTCGATTACAAATGTGGTGGCATTGAAGTCCTCACTTGTGGCTCGGGTTTCAATTGTTATTTAACACTTTAAGGGCTAACTTTTCAATAACACATACAACATTCACTTTTATCTGTGAAATAAGGCTTATTTGGGGATTGAAAAATTGGCCCATAGTCATATTGATGATCTGATATAGATTTTGCATGTGGGCTTACTAAATTAGCTAAATTTAGCTCAAAGACTGAGTAAGTAAATAAAAAAAACTTTATGCCTTGATATATATTACTAGTTGTAGGCTTTTATTCACGTTCTCAGACACTGAAAAAAAATTTGGCAGAGAGATTACTTTGACATGAGAAATGTATGCTAGATATGAACAAATGATATGTTATGTTTATTTGTAGGTCGCTCACACACACGACACTGACGCATTATTTAGAGAGCAACAAGACAGGTATGTGCTTTATAGAAAGTAAATGATGTATAGCTAGCACACTATTGTAATGTTGGACAAGGTTTAGACTTGTTCACAATAAAACAAAACAGATCTTTCGTTTTAGTGTAGACAAAATTGAACCTTGTTAATTTTGTAAGATTGTTTGCGACGGGATCAAATTCCTGTAACATTAAAATTTAATATAGTACTTTGTAATAATCAGCCAGCAGACAGAAAAAGAAAACCATTATTATTACACTATTTTTCAAAAGTATGCAAATTACAGACATCGAGAAGAAATGGATAGAATGCAAACTGAATTAATGAAGGCGAAAAACAGACAAGAAGAAAAAGTAAGTGCAATTACAATAACTTTAAAATTGTACAGCAATAATGACCACATTATAAACCACATTATTAGTATGTAGTATGTTTGTATAGCGCTCCATGAGACAGTTGGTGCTGGCTGAAAATCAGCGCTGCAGGTGTCTTGACACCTCAGCATTATGCTCACACCTGCACTTAGCTAGCCATTACACGCTCAATCTAGATCGAGATCCGTGATCGTGATCAGTGATCCAGATTGAGCGTGTAATGGCTGCCTTAGTTCTTATGTTGTTGACGTCATTTTGTTTAACCAGTGTATGTTCTGTGTAGCAGAATGAATTTTTTTTTCTTTATTTATTTCTTTCCTTGAATATTTATTTTATTTTATCAGGCAAATGAAATAAAAGTTCTCGAAAGAAAGTGCATGGAAAAAGATAGAGAAAAAGAAGAGCTATTGATCGAGAAGGGAACAACCATCAATAGATTAGCGAACGAGCTGGAGGCCGCTCAGAGCAGGCTGGTGAGCGGGGAGTCAGCTCGGCTGAAGGAGAAGGTAGCTCACCTGTTGACCGAGAGAAACACTGCCAGGGAACAAGTTAAAGAATTAGGAGTAAGTATAAGTGCTGGTTCACTAATGAAAGCAACTCCACCTTTCGTAAATGTGTAATTGTGTCTCCTAATGAACTGTTATTGACTTTTTCTTTTTGGCAATAGCCAATATTATTTGTATTATTAGGACGTTAAATATTATATTTCCAATTGTTATTGATATTTGGAGACCTTACATCTCCATCTTTATACTTGACCGTGGAGATTGTCTACATCTCCATGTAACCTAGATTAATCAATTTAGGTGTTTGCTTTGTTTTAATTATTATTCTTATTACTAAGACCCTTAGAGACTTTATACATTTCTAAGACACTTTAATTTATTTGTCCAGACGCGGAGACTATACATCTCCCTTATTAGTTGTTTACTATAATTAATTTGTGCCCATTATTAGGTTTATTTGTTGCACTTTGTGTTGTTATTTTTAGTTAAAATGTAATGTTAATGTTGAAAAAAGACGTACTGCTGAAGTTTCTTGCGGCGTTTCTTCTCAGCACATGTCAGCTTTCGAAGCGCTGGTAGATTCAAACACGTGAAAGAGCTCATGTGGCCTACTTGCAAAATAAATATTTTCATTTTCAATGGTTACAAAAATTTTAATGGCTCCTAGTAAACCTCTCGAGTTCGGGCCCATCTGTTTTGTTTTGACGAGTCAAATACATTACACTTGGTGACGATTCTGACACAAGCGTGCTTTTCAGTTTTTGTAAACATTTTTTTTTTTATTATTGCAGTCTAAGTTAGAAGTGACGGCGCAGGAACTAGTTTTCTGCCGAAACAAACTGTCCTCAAGTCAGAAAGAGCACGACAGTTGGCGGACGACGCTCCACCAGATATTGCTGGAGACTTTGCCGGACAACGCTTATTTGGGTAAGTTGTATGAAAAGTTGTGAAAGGGATAGATAGATAGGGATAGATATTCTTCGCATAAGAATAAATACTTACTATTAGAAGGGCATCTTCATCACCACGCAAGTTCCCGCTGTGACCTTCAGCAATCCACGGACTGCTTGTCTAAGCGAAAGCGCGCGGGTTGCCACCGCCTTTGGGCACGAGGAGTAACTAAGATACTAGATTTCAAAATATATTCTCAAAGGCGCCACTGTCCATGCAAAAATTTAAGAATTTGCGTTACGTAATTAATTTGTGGACGACCCCTTTGGAGTTTAGCGTTGGGTTGTTCATGATATCGCTGTATGAACTCACCTAGTGGATCATAGAAAATTCCCTGGTACCTAGGATACTATTCGATTTAATGTCTAGCAATAAAATAATAACACAGAGGGAGACAATATAAACGATGGGAGGATGAAATTGTGGAGATGGCTGGCAGGACGTTGACCAGAGTAACCACAGTTAAAGAAAACTGGGGGAGGCCTTTGCCAGAAGGCACACGTATATAAATTGGTTAGCATATCTTAAGTAAAAAATGTTAAACTATTTTCTGATTGAGGCTATAAACAAATAAATAAATAAATAATAACATAATAATATTAATAAATAAATCGGGGGACAATATTTTTACACAAATCGATCTAGTCCCAAAGTAAGCTCTAAAGGCTTGTGTTATGGGTACTAGACGACGATATACATACTTATATAGAGAAATAGATACTTAAATACATAGGAAACATCCAAAACTCAGGAACAAACATTCGTGCTCATCACACAAATATTTGCCCTTACCGGGGATCGAACCCGGGACGCTAGCTTCGGAGGCAGGGTCACTACTAACTAGGCTAACCGCGTCGTCAATAAAAGTGTTAAGTCAAAACTTAGACCGTTAACTGGATTTAGTATGGTCCGCAAGCAAGTTATTATATATGTAATGTTGAATGGTTTTTCAGGTGAGCCACCCTCGCCGGGTAAACTATCGTCGTTGAAAGAAACTTTAAATCGATATAAACAACAGATACAGAAATTATCCATATTACAGGAGGAAATCGCTAAAAGGTAACTCTACTAAACGTACGTTTATAAAATCTATTCCAAACTAGAATCCGTAAATAATTACGTTACGTGACGTAATATTTGAAGTCCTACCTGTGAAATAAAACTTACGCAAATTTCTTTTTTATGCAACTTTTGAGTGTGATCGATTTTTAACAAACTTCAAAAAAACCTAGAAAGGTTCTCAATTCGGCGCGTATATATATTTTTTTTATATTTATGTACAGTGATTACTCGGAGATGGCTGAACCGATTTGCATAATTCTTTTTTTCAGCAGATAGGGTATTTCTCCAAGTTGGTCCCGTTGTGATCAAAGTCGAGGTCTGATGAGAGGATCTATGAGGAATCGAAGGAACTCCTCAAATATTATAGGCACGCAAATAGATATTTTGATATTTTCTTTCATGACTCAAGCAGTTCAATAACATTATTTTTGTAATATTTGATTGAAAAAAGACTTACTGCAGAGTGTCTTGCGGCGCTTCTCAGCAGAAGCTTTCTAAGCGCTGGTAGATTCAGACATGAGAAAGAGTTTGGCTTAATTGTATAATTAATATTTTGAATTTCGACAGGGATAGACGACTAGAGCAACACCGTAAGCTAGAATCCGAGCTGCGCGCGAAACTGGAGGAGCAGAAAGGCATCGAGATGCAGCTAAACTCGCGAGTTGCCGTCCTTCAGAACAAGTTGGAACTGCTTGGCACCAGCTCCGACTCTGAACTTGTGGACAGCTACAAACAGCAGAACGAGCGGTTACAGACCGAGCTTGAGAATGTCCGGGTTGAGCTTAAAAATGTAAGTTATACTTGACTTTGACTCAATGTACATGAGCTTTATGTACTTGTGCAGAAACTGGTGCCGTTTTGGGCGCTAACCAACCCGATAAGGTTGGTTGATTCCACAGATTATTGTAATGAAAATAGGTCTCTGAGCACTTTCCATTACAAGGTCAATCTGCAGGGGTGGGTTCTTTGTGCCAGAGGACAGGGATGCGCAGGGTGAAGGTAACCACCAAGTAGATATAAAACATACTAGTGCACCCGCCACAGCTTCGCCCGCGGTATTTTCCATACCAACTTTATCACCCCTTTTCAACCCTTTAGGGATGGGATTTCAAAAAATCCCTCCTTGGTGCATCTCTTGTTCGAGGAATGTCTCCTCCAAATTTCAAACCTCTAGGACAACCTGTTTAGGCTGTGCGTTGTCTAAATGTGAGTCACGGTACTGTTTTATATGTATTGATTAAAATATGAATAATCTTCATTTATTTTTACATGACTCCTGCTATATATGTATAGTTGAGGGTTAAGCTATCATTCCACAAAAATATTTTAATATTGTCCTCAGTTGGACCTCAGGTACACGGAGCTCGAGATGGAGCACGACAAGCTGAAGGCCGGGAAGGGCAGCCGCGCGTCGCTCGCGCAGGAGGCCAACGCGGACCTGCTGCGCGAGCTGGAGCGCTGCAGCGCGCAGCTCAAGACCACCATCAAGGAGAACGGAGAACTCAAGAACCTCTACCTACAGGTAAAGGCGACGCGCTTCCCTGACGCATCAAGGAGGCACCAAACAAGTTCAGTTTTAAGACTGTGAACCAACGGCAAAAATCACCCTTTTCCTACAAAAGGCGATAACGATTTTGACCAATTTTTGATAGGTTATGAATTAGAAGAAAATCTAGGTTTACACGTTTTTTGAATTTTGATTACAGATCAAAAAGTCAGTTAAGGTTATTCAATATGGAATCAAACTTAAAACCAATTCAATAATAATAATAATCAACATTTATTTATGAGATCGCCTTTTTTTACTTACTAAATTTTAGGTAATTTCTTCAGTCTCCTTAGGGGCCGTCCATTAATCACGTGAGGCTTGAAAGGGGGGGGGAGGAGTTTGACAAAAATCACGAAATGTCACAAGTGGGGAGGGGGGTGTAGTAAAAGGTATTTATTTTTACATTCTTTATTCCAACGCGCGATTTTAAAATCGAAAAGAAAAAAAAAATATTTTTATGTCAATCAAAAACAACCTGCAACCTTTCTGTTTAGACATTTTTATCATGGTCCTTACTTCAGAATAAAATAAGATTATAGTTTATACCTGTATTGGCTGTATTTAAGATAATATTCTAAAAAATTCTACAAAATTTAAGATTTTTTTGTAGATACTAAAAATACACGTGATGTTGGGTGGGGGGTGGGGGGTAGTCTTAACCCTCACCATGTATCACCAAGGGGGAGGGGGGTTAAAAAATGCTTAAAAAAAGATCACGTGATTAATGGACGGCCCCTTATTTACTATAATTATGCATAAATAAGTTAAAAAACATAGAATTTCTTTACTTCATAAGAAAGATAAGTAAAACAAACAATACAAATTCTTCTAATTCATAACATAAAAAACTGACATCACATGTCTTTGGCATATTTTTACTATATACGCGTAATTCATATCACTCTCATTTGGGAGGTTTTCAAAGATCTCGTCATCTTTTAAAGGCCTAGTGCGTTTTCGAACCTCGGAGGTGCCGGTGACGCAACAATGGAGGTTTAAGGCTTCCTGGACGCTTTTTTTTTTCTATCCAAGCATTAAAACATTTCTGCAATATAGAAATATAACTTAAAAAACGATGTCACGTCTGGGAGACGCTATAGACACTTATACACAAGCACCGAGGTGAGGTCCAAGAGACGTGCAAAATTTTTGTACATAAACACCGTACTTACGTCTGTGAGACGCCGACTAGCGGCTAGGAGACGCCGAGTGGTGAAGGTATCGGGAGGGGTAGCGCCGTGCGCCGCATTTTAGCAAAATTATTTTCAAAATAAAAGTAATGACGTCTGTGAAACGTATACGTCGTCAGTTAAAGGTTAAGAGCAGCTTCATGGGTTGTATCTAACTTGTATCGCCGGCTTTACCGCGCTCATAATATGAATTTGCCAGGCAGTTCAGTTAACTACAATTAAGAGCTCATAATACGACCTGGTGATTTGTTGATTAAGGTCGAAAGTGTCGTATTGTCTTATCCCTTATTTAATTACATCATAGGCATGCAGCTCCCGAGACGGTGTATCAAGAGAACTAAAAGACGTCCAATCGAGAATACAAAAAGAGAGGGAGTTGTTTAAATCGCAAGAGAAAGAGTTTGTGGAAAGGCTAGAAAAAGAAAGGCAGCATGTGGAGAAATTTACCCTCGAGTTGAACAGTTCCAAAGAAGAGCTGGAAAGAGCCAACAAGAGAATATCGGAATTGCAAAAAGAATTCACTGACAAACAAAAAGAATTTACTGACAAACTCAATAAATATCTGGAAGGTATGTATTTCTTTTTTTAAACTTTTATTTTTATAGTGGTGGCTATATGATTAATGTTTCTTCATTTTAAAATAGATGAAAAAAGCGCGATGCGAAAAGAAATGGAACCTTGTGTGCAGTGCGAGAAAAATTTGAAGCAAATTCGACAGTTGAATGACCAGCTCAGCAAATGCAGTGTCAAACTAGGTAATGAACCAATGTACCTTAACCCGTGTCACCAACTTGACCAACTGAACCAATAATAGTGAGAGCGTGTATTTTGGAAACATCGGTTCTCCTAACGCTATTTTCACTAAAACCGTTAATTGTTCGGGATCATTATCGCCCTGATCTAAAACACGTTTTTAGAAAAAAATACGTTACTATAATGAATACATTAGTACAAACACTTATGACACGCAACTCATTTCCTTCTTGCAAAGTTTCTAGCATAGCTCCGAACTAGATTTTGTAAAAAAAAACTTTCCAATGATCCGCTAATAAGGTTCTGACCAATTTCTTTTTCAGCTACTCAAGAGAGCAATGAAGCTCTGATGACGGAACTAAAAGGCAAGGCGGAGTTCTTCCAGCAGTACATAATGGAGCGGTTCCACCGGCTGCGCGACCAGCGCTCCGTCGGCACCAGCACGGAGGGGGCCGCGCCCCCCGCACCGCCCCTCGCGCCCCCCGCGCCGCCCGCGCTCACGCCGCCGCCCGTCTCGCCCGACCCCAACGACTCCAGCATTGAGCAGATGGTGCAGAACTGTGATGAAGCGCTCGCTGCCAAGGTAAAGTTTAGACCAGATATACTATTTATTACACTTTGATAGCTGTATTTAGACTTTAGCTTATCATTGAAAAGAAAAATTAGACTTAACGATCCGCTAATATTTCGGAGAAGGAAGGAAATAATTCAACATTTAAAAAATAATAATGCATGGCCTAATAGACACTGAAATGCTAGTACCGTATCTTTTTCTTCACCCTCGGTCAGTCGTATAAATTATAGTATGTCACGATATGGGGTCATGGTAGACGAATTTAGTTAATCCTTTTTTACAGACTGCTCTTATGATGAAAGAAAAAGCGATAAGGGATCAAATTGCTGAAAAGTTCACACTTGAGATGAAAACCGTGGAGATGAATTGCGCGAGGCGTCTCAAAGAAATGGAGAACGAACAACTAGCGACAGTCTCAAAATTAAAGGAACTGTTGGAACGAAAAATGCAGGAAGTTGAGACATTAAAAGAGTTCATACTGTCAGAGCGGATTAAAGTGACGCAGATTCTTGAATCGAAAGAAAACGAGATATCTGTTCTAATAAAAGAGCACAACGCGATACAAATGGATTGTCAAAAGGCGAAAGAAAACATTAGGGACTGGAAACTCAAAGCGGAAAGGTACAAAGAAAAGGTACAGCGACTAGGCTCCAGTGAGAATTTGCTGAAACAGGAAAGAGAGGAATTGCAGCACAGTCACAGTACCTGCGAAAAGGAATTGCAAGCTATGAAGTCTAAAGTGTCGAGTTTGCAAAAGAAGGTAATAAGTGCTGAGCAAAATTACGAAAGTTTACTAGAGGAGCACCGGACCTTACTAGAGAAATACAGAAATACGAAGAAAGCTCTTATAACCCATAAGGTAAGACTCTTTCCTGCCACCCTTCAGACAAGTTACTGTCATTAGAAAAATAGTATACTTAGATAATAATTATAATTTAGGTAATTTAAATAAACCTATTGTATGTAGTTATGCCCTACAGGGTTTCATTGTTAAATATGCAAACCTTTTTGTACCCGTGGAAGCAATTTATTGTCAGAAATAGTCCGACATGGTCTAGTTTGACCGCGACCGCACTCAACCCCTGAAGTAGGACTCCATACGAGTTTGAAACATGTCGGACTATTTATGACAATAAATCGTGAGTAAATCCGTATTTCAAATTTTCATAATGTCTCACGAAAATTTTAATTTGACTAATAAACGAACCATTTCTTTTTCAGGAATATATAGTTAAGAAAGATACTCATATAAATAATGAAATGAACAGGATTCAAGATGAATACAGAAAAATATTCCTAAAGTTACAGAATCAGATCACTTATCTGTCGAACTGTAGAGTGCAAGAAGAAAAGACCAAAGGGAAATCGTCAAAATCGCAGTCAAATGAGGTATGTTATAGTTAAGTGATACGGAGATAATATAAACAGATTCTTCGCAGTCTTAGCCACAAGCGCTAGGCCACTTAAAATGACACCCTTATTTTAATTAACATTTAGTAGTAATTCTCCTTGTTTCTCCTCCTTTCTTGTTTTGTGTTTTAGTACTTCGTGAATAAATATTTTCTTTCAATTTGAGTGTTCACACTCGCTTACGGTGTTAATTAATTATTTAACTTAGTTAAGTTGTATTATTTACAAGCTCTGCCCGCGACTTTGGTCTGTTTCGGGGTGAAATGTATCCTATGCGTTAATGCAGGGTATGAGCTATCTCCATTCCAGATTTCATCCAAATCCGACCAGCCGTTGAAGCGTGAAGGAGTAACAAACATACTCACTCACACTCACACACACAAACTTTTGCATTTATATTAGTGTGATTACAAAAATAACCAAACACAACATGCTTCGTCACATAATTCGTGACGTAATTGTCACATAATTATTATATCTGCAAAATGTTTCGTCAAAAACTACAATACTACATACAAATAATTTATTTTGAATTTTGAAATGCAAGACTGTGGCGCTCAACTGTTTATGTTCGTCATCATTCAACTTCAGTGTCATAATAAAACAACTTTATTTCTTCGATAACTTCTCTAGGTAATGGGAGTTAAATCTTACACTTCAGGACTGTTAAGTTAATATCATGTTTAAAAAAAAATAATCATCCAAGTCGGTCCAGCCATCTCCGAGTAATCGGTGTACATATATATAAAAAAAAACAAATATACGCGTCGAACTGAGAACCTCATCCTTCGGATTTTTTGAAGTCTGTTAAAAACACTATACGTCTAGGTACTTAACTAAATGTAAACAAACTAACCCACGTGACTCGCCTATTCAGCCAATCCAGTCAATCTTTTTAATCTATGGTATGTTTTAATTAGCTCTTTTTATCTATGGTATGTCTTGATTGGTTAGCTGAGTCACGTGGGTTAGTTTGTTGACATTTAGTTAACTACCTAGACGAATAGGGTATAGTTGTCTCCTGTTAGGATCTTTTATTAGTAGGTTAACGATTTTGTATATTTGTTTCATAGTTTGCCGAGAAATTAAACAAGCTAAATGCGGATTTTGCCAAGCTCGCTCAATCCAGTTCGGCCGTGACGCGTGACGTGCAAGATATGAAAAAATGAGAATAAATGAAAAAGTACTTAATGACTATGCAACAAGGTCCAATTCTGTAAGTTCTGCAAATATACATTTTCCACACCGATCCGTCCCGTCCTCTTCCGGACTATTCTTGGACTTTTCCGCTGATATCTAAAGAAAGCTGATTTTGTATGACAATAAATCGTTACTATTCCTGACCATGTATGTAACCAGTAGCGGTGAAACCGTTTCATTTGTGAAACACTTGCCTATACTTGACGACAAGTGTAAAAGCATGGTGACTATTGGCGATTTACTAAACTGTTGTAGATGTAGGTTTTTAATATATAGATACTTAAACTCATCTTTGCGCGCTGCGCTATGTGTGTGTGGGCTTGTAAATAAATATGCAGCTTTGCTCTGTGTGGCGTGACGTGCAGGCTTTTCAAGGAGAGAGTGAATAGGTATTATCTAGGCGTGCATGCTCCATCGTTGACCTCATCATCACTTTCCATTAGGTGAGATAGAGGTCAAATGCACATCTATCTTCTATATAAAAAAAAAAACAAGTTCACGCACACAGTTGAAGTATCGCTACATGACTCTCATATTCCACTAGCTGGCTCCAGTGATATGTGACGAGAAAATAAAGTATTATGTAACACCAGTATCTGAAAACATTGACTGATAACGTAGGAGAGTATTTTCTTAATAATTATATAATATTCCATGCAAGTAATTCTGTGATAATGAAAGTTAAGTACAATGTAAATAATACTTATTGAGATATTAGCATGTAATGAAGTGCCAAACACACCGACATTCCTTCTGATTCCATGCTCACTTATGCTTGCTTTTATTATTTAGCCTTTCTTCAGGCTCAATAGGTACATTCATGAAGATGACATGACGTTATATAACTTTGTTTCCAATTAAGTTTAATTTATTATCGCTCAAAGTTATTGTTGTGTAAATTAAGCTGTTTGAATTAGTAATAGATATATGAATTTATGATTATTGTAATGTCGCATTATATTATTAGAGTTTGTAAATAAATTATAATTTTGTAAAGTTTTGATTTATTTATTTGTGTAATAATTGGACGGGATAAAAGGCATCTTGGCAACGGCACATGGTACATCTTTTCCTCTTATGTTAACAAGTAGGGGAGTGCCCGCCTTCTTTAAGGATTCATTTACGTAGCCCATAGCCACATTCCCGCCGAGCGACGGACTCGGGCACCCGCTCGTTATATTGCCAACAATTTCCGAAGTGTCAGCGTTCTTGAGAACGGCAGCTTTCCTAGCCGGGGCACCGGATTCCAACCGCACACCGACCCTTCGCTTATTCACGCCTTCTTTAATTTGCCTTAGAATAATGTCTGCGCCTGGGAAGTTAGCTTCGCCTCTCCTTCGCTTGGCGATCAACCACGTCAAGTTCGCCTCGACCGGAGTAACCGTCTCGTCGATGTCGTTGCCGTAGAGACAGAGCCCGGCTTCTAAGCGCAGCGAGTCCCGGACCCCAAGGCCCGCTAGTTTGACGTCACTTGATTGCAGTAAAGCTTCCGTGACGCGGTCGGCCCTGTGCGCCGGGATTGAGACTTCCACGCCGTCCTCGCCCGTGTAGCCGCAGCGCGTGATGCGACAACCCTGCACCCCAGCTACGGAGCCCTCGCGAGAAGTCATAAACAATAAGTCCTTCATAGGCACGTCTGTTAGTGTCTGAAATATTGACGCGGCCTTGGGGCCCTGCACGGCAATAAGGGCTCTTTCACCCACATCCCAGAATTCGACGTTTACATCCTTGCCCCGTTGTTTGAATTTTTCTGAACTCTCTGTCATGTGCCTCTTGTCGACTTCTAATCTGCCGGCATTAGATACTATATACAGCGTTTCGTCATTTACTTTCGTCACAATCAAATCGTCGATAATTCCACCGTTGTCGGTTAAAAACACCGTCAGGGAACTGGAGCCATTCGCCATCCCTTTCAAATCCACAGGGCAGAGCGACTCGAGCCAAGAGATGCAATCTTTGCCACGAACATTTGTCTGCAGCATGTGTGAAACATCAAATATGGACGCACTTTTCCTGGTAAATAAATGGGAAGCCGTCACACTTAAGTCCGCGTATTGCACTGGCAGTAGAAATCCAACGAAGTTTACAAGCTTACCGCTGTATCGCGTATGCAAGTCAAAAAGCGGTGTTTTTTCAACTTTATGATGTTCGTCACTAAATGAACGAGACAGTTGCAAAGTCGCAGGCACAATTTTTTTTGCGTTTGAATGTTTACAAGCCAGGACACAAAGTCGGCTGAGAGACCCCATTTTCAGAGCAAATATTATGTAGGTATCCAAGCAATTTTATTTGACCATACGTAATTGTGGTCACGAAATGACTGCAGTTAGTTTGTAATCGCTATATCTCTCGCCTCTCGTAATGATGGGTCAAGGGTCAGCCTGGGCTGGAGACAAACAAAATAGGTGATGATAGGGGTATGTAATGTGTAAGAATAGCTTTATTGCATAAGCTAACATGCTACTCCTATTTTTAATATCTCAAACTGTTATCTTTGGAAGAAAATAAACCGGCCAAGTGCGAGTCGAACTCGAACTTTTTTTTTAAAGTGAATAACTATATATTCTGTGAATATTTCAAGCGTCTACCTGTTTCCGTTATCAATCTCGAACAAAACCGAACAAAAGAATCACGTTTGTTGTATGGGAGCCCCCTTAAATATTAATTTTATTCTGTTTTTTAATATTTGTTGTTTATCGGGAATAGAAATACATCATTTCTGTGAAAATATCAACTGTCTAACTATCACGGTTCACAAGATACAGCCTGGTGACAAACGAACAGAGAGAGACGGATGGACGGATAGCGGAGTCTTAGTAATAGGGTCCCGTTTTACCCTTTGGGTACAGAACCCTAAAAATTGTCTTATATTAAAGGAGGGCCCTAAAATTAGAGGAGGGAGGAACAAAGGTTAATTCAATATTCTACATCACATCAAAAAGCATAAAACAGTATCCTAAAGTAAATTCTGTAACCCACCTTGTCCTATAAGGATATGATAGATTGTATCAGGAGGGCTAGCACGACATGCCCGCGAGTCGTTTGTCGCGCAGTGCGTCTCTGTCATACTAGTCAAATATGTAAGGGATGCACTGAGCGACAAACGACTCGCGGGCAGGTCGTGCTAGACGTGCAGGAGTGAAGAACATGGGCGACAGATGCTTTTAAGCAAAATTTGAGTTATTAACTCTAAATGCATGTATCTATAGAAATCATCTAAAGATTTAGGATTTCTGCAAATTTTTCTGTAAATCCTTCATATTATTGATCCTAAATGCCTTGAAATGCTGAAATGGTGATCTATGCATAATGAAATTGTGGAGTCAATAAAGTGGGTAGTTTGTAAGTACCTACATACATGGAAGATAATGAAAAGAAATACAGGTTAAATAGATAACCTCAAACTTTTTTGAAGTTGGTCAAAAATACTATGGAGGCTTGCATAATGGGCAACCAAACAACTCATCTAAATGGTTTTTGAATTCCTTGTCCATTTATTTGTCTTATGCTTTTAATCTGTAAGCACATTATACGCAGTGGCAACCCTATATCACTGTTTTGGTGCTTGTTATCTTTAGATTACTTTATCACCAATGGCATAAACTTCTGATAAATGTACATCATAATGGACATGGATGGAAATACTTAGTGTATATAGGTACTACACAAGTTTTATGAAAGATGGCTGTAGATTCTTTTCGACAGTTTAATCAAAGCTTTATATATTTTAAACTTCACTTCTCCCATCCATTTCTGTTTTTTTATTCAAATATTTTTGTAAAATCTGTAAGGTGGTAAAAAATAATTGCTTTATCTATTCAACAATTTATTAACTCAAAACTACTTATGAATTTTTACATATTCTTCATGCGTCAGCATTTCACTTTTGTTTGCTTCAGAAATGGCAATACTGGACAATATTATGGCTATGAACCCATCAGAGTCCGGCATCTCTTTGAGCAGCTCTGGATGTTTCACTAATTGCTCATTTATTTCTATTAGTGTGCCCTTCATGCAAGAAGGCACATCAAAGTTAGTTCCATTGCTTAACTCTACTTTACAAACAACTGACTTTGGATGCAACACTTGCCCACCCTTCTTCCCTTTGCCTTTCACTGTATTACTCAATCTGTCAATGTTTCCTACAGTGAAATTGATTTTATAATCACCATCTGTTTTGAAGAAGAAGTGACTAGGCGCTAATGAAAGCAGAGTTATTCTGTTGGAGTGGAACATTATCATAATGTCATTATTCTCAACACCATTCACATTCAGAACATACCTCTTCGTAAAGTATCTTTCTGTAAAGGACTTGTAGGTGGATAGATCCGGTATATTGTCTAAGATGTTGTATGCCATATTAATACGTTGAAAAATGCTGGATAACAAGCAAGAAATACTTGGATATTATTAACTTATTGTGCCTGGCTTTGTTGTGCTTTCCGTATTCTCGCGAGAATTTCGGCGTGCCGTTTACGTGAGTCGTCCAAATTGGCTTTTTGACGCCTTAATCGCTCAGCTTTCAAGCACTTTCTCATATCACTGTCGTAGTCATTACAGTATCCCATGAACTTTCGGAATGGATGCTGAAAGTAATGAGGTTATGTTATGATTCTGTTCTTTGGATATCCATTAAACGGAAAAAAAGGAAGATACAAACAAATGAACCAATAACTTACTACAGCACACAACTGGGTACAATACACACGCCTCGCTAGTAAAACAACGAGAAATTATAAAGACAAACAATAATCTACCTCGGAATGGCAGTCCATTAGCTTTTTTATCAAAACATTACACTCATCGGTATGTAAATGGGGTGACAAGTCCGTATGCATTACTTGATTATTTATAAATCAATATCAATATTATGAACTTCTAAATCAGATTATAAAAACGAAATCTAATGAGCAAAGATATTTATAATAATGTATCAATCACAAATAGCAAAGAGACAAATAGGTTGGACACCGCGCAAGCAGTAATACCAATTCCTATAAATTCGAGTCTCAATATCAAAAGTCGCTAGAAAGTCGCTAAAACTGATTCTACCATAGGGCCTAGCACACTATTTTTTATCGCGCACATAAAGCATCTGTCCCTTTTTAACTCATTAACGGGTGCGAAAGGGACAACTGCTTTTCGCGCGATAAAAAATAGTGTGCTAGAAGGGTAGAGAACTTAGCACACTAAATTTTATCGCGCACATAAAGCATTCATCCCTTTCGCACCCGCATATTAGTTAAAAAGTGACAGATGCTTTATGTGCGCAATAAAAACTAGTGTGCTAGGCACTCAGAAGCGGACTCAGGATTTTGTTCTGGGAGGGGCACAAGGGGCTAGTGGCGGTAATTTAATTATAATTTAAATACATATAAAAATAGTAATGTTTAATTAAATGTCAAACTTAAATTTGAAAACAATAGATGTTTACATTAGAATTGTTTTTGAAATTGATAAAGCTATAGCATAGATGAATGCAACTTGAATAAAATAAAGTTTGAATTTAGCGCCCGTTTGCATTTTCCATATATATTTCTTGGCACTGTATAATTCTGAGTCGAGTTAACAAAAAAATGTATCTATTCCTGGCCTTAAAACGGTTTTGATTTGCACTCTAAACCATTTTAGTCGCCGTATCTTTTTTTTGTAGCTGAATCTTAATCAAAAGTCTCCATTTCTAGCGACAAAATTGCTTAATTGGCAACACTGCCCGTGTGTATGCCACATGCCACAGATTAAGTACACAACCACTTTTCTGTGCACAATCAAAGTAGGTATATAATATAGCAAGACCATGCTCATTTCGGCGGCCATATCGAACTGTGATTGCCCGCTTTAAAATGTTAGGCTCAAATACTGGCTCAAAAGATAGTACAGTTATTAAAAGAAAAAAAAATTGGCACGAATATGAAAATGAAACAGATACAATATTTCTGTGAAAATTTTCGGATGATCCACTTTACGTGCTGAACCACTGGACTTCAATAAATGGGGTATCATAATAATACCTGCACTTCATGCGCGCCGAGTGGAGGCGAGTGCAGGCGAGTGCTAGCGTGAAGTAGGCCCGCTCGGCTTGACTCGTGTGCGCTCGCCTCGCCTCGTCTCCGCTCGCTATAGTTGTCGGTTTTTTGTGCAAGATCAAAGTGACGAGTGAAATTGCGAGCGGCCCGACCTCACGCGCGCGTACTATAAGTGTGCCACTGGTTATAAAATACTTCACGCACAATTTTCCTTTAATATAATAATAATAATAATAAAGCCTTTATTTCCTCAAAAATCTAAAAAATAATAATTATTATTATACCTTACATGCATTAATCAACATGTTCTTAAAAATGAAAATTCAAATTATGTTAAGCATGCTTAGAACCAGTTAAGTAACAATTTAAATTAGTTAACAATAAAATTCAAATAAAGAAACGATAAATGCATGAATTATAAAAAAATCAAACTAATTGAATTACATTAAAACATTAAATAAAAATAACCCATTAAAAATCATTTGGTAGTAATAAATACATTAATTTAAATTCAGTGCATTCAAATGTGAACATTAAAATTCAGTTTATTAAATAATTCATGTAAAATAATAATAACAAACATTCTTAAAAAAAAAATCGTAAATATTCTTGTAAAAATAGTATTGATAATAATAATAGTAATAAAGATAACTAGTCTTTAATAATCGGTTCTTGTACGTGAGGTACCCATTTTTGGGCATAGGCCTCCTCCAATCCCTTCCAGTAGTTCCTCTCCCTGGCGTGGCGGGTCCACGCGGGCCCGGCCACGTCCACGAGGTCGTCGCGCCAGCGCCGGCGCGGGCGCCCGCGCGGCCGCTTGGCGTCGCGTGGGTACCAGTGTAGGATCCTTTCGCTCCACCGGTTGTCCGTTGTTCGCGTTACGTGACCGGCCCATCGCCATTTCAGTCTGCATCCTAGCTCGACAGCATCTGTTATATTTGTTATTTTTCTTATGTCTTTATTTCTCTTTCGTTCCCTTCGTTTGATATTTAACATACTTCGTTCTGCTGCTCTTTGGAATACGTTTATTTTCTGTACAATTTCTTTGGTAAAAGTCCAGGTCTGGCATCCATATAATAATGTTGGGAGAACGATTGAGTCCATTGCTTTCCTTTTAAGTGTTTTGGCTGACTAATCTTATTTATAATAAAATTAATTATTTTAAGCCAAATGAGTTTTATTCTTTCTTTTTCAAAAACTGACATAACTCACAATTCAGTACAAAAAAGGTGGTTCGACCACATCCTCCCCCTTTTTACAAGAGGACAATTTTTTTTAAAGGTCGACGTAGTATCCCTGCGGCCGTTCTAACATTTGCCACCCTTACGGTTCCGTCACGGCCCGGAAAGGTTTCTGAAATGATGCCTCGTGGCCAATTGCCCCTCGGTAGGTCTCCGTCAGCGATTAAAACGGGGTCTCCAACCTTGACAGTCGCATTTGGGGAGCCTCGAACACGTCGTGGAGCCAGGGTCGGCAGATACTCAACCACCCAACGCCGCCAAAAGTGGTCAGCCAATCTTAGGGCCCTGCGCCAGCCGCTTCTGCTGCAAAGATCGGAGTCAGTGAGCCGAGCTGGGATTGGGCGGCCCGAGGACGAACCGAGTAGTAGATGTGCGGGCGTTAAAGCCTCCGGATCGTTAACATCAGGTGACACATGGGTCAGGGGTCTAGCATTTATGAGGGCTTCGGCTTCAGCCAATAAAGTAAGAAAAACTTCATCAGATGGCGTTCGTTCCCGAAGCGTGACCTTAAGAGCTGTTTTCACGCTCTTCACCAACCGCTCCCATGCCCCGCCCATAAACGGTGCTGATGGGGGAATAAATTTCCATTCAATTTTGTTATTTGAGGCGTAATCTGTAACAGCTTCATCGTATAGAGCGCGTAGCTGTCGGTTCGCGCCAACGAATGCGGTTCCATTGTCGGAAAATATTTGACAAGGCGTCCCTCTTCGAGCGATAAAGCGTCGGAGGCACATTATAGCTGCGTCAGCTGACAAACTATGTACCACTTCAAGGTGTAGAGCTCTCGAAGTCAAACATGTAAATAACGCTACCCATCTTTTCTCCTGTCTACGACGAACCATTACTTGTAAAGGGCCGAAATAGTCCACCCCTACGAATGAGAAAGGTCTCTGATGATGTGACAGCCGAGCTTGAGGCAAATCTCCCATTGTTGGTTGTAAGGGTTTCCCACGCAATAATTTGCAGAATTGACAGTTGTGTACAAGTGATCTTACAGCGTTCCTTAGTCCCAATATCCAATATTGTTGTCTGAGTTCATTTATGACTGTTTCAGTGTTGGCATGGGCGAACTTGCCATGGAAATGACCGATCAATAGGCGTACGGTTGGTTCTTTACCATCAAGGAGAACAGGGCGTATAGCACGATCTTGAACATCCGCAACAGCGACTGTACGCCCTTGCACATACAACAAACCATCTTGGTTTAAAGCCGGGGACAGGTTCACTAGGCGACTTTTAGGTGGTATAGGACGGCTGCGTAATAGGCATTGTATTTCCGTATTGAAGGTATTCTTTTGGCTCTGGCGCAGTATATGGACCTCTGCAATTTCTAGAGCTTGGACAGAGAGTGGCCGCAGGGTAATCCGAGACGTGGCAGTTGTAGAGTTGCTTCGTTGTCCAGGATTATGTTGAGTGATGATAAAATTGTGTGAAACTCCCCGAACCCTTGTGATGCATGCAGCAATGAACTGGTGAGCTCTAGCAGTTGCCCTTACCATTCTAAGCCAAGAGCTAAAATGAGACGGATTTGCAACTACTGGGTCGGGCAACTCGTTTACAGCGTTGAAATTGCAAGCGACATTACTAAGTGATGAGGTCGACGGTGATTTTAAGCGTGCTGATGACAATTTAGTGGTGCGTGCCGATGGTTTTAATTCTATCTGCTCCAAAGGTCTGTCAGATACGCTACTTGCCGGTTCAGACGGCCAATTGATGGAAGCAGAAAGCAAGAACTCGGGACCAGAAATCCATCGCGATTCTATACTTAATTTACTACTTTTAATACGTGTAGCATCATCAGCAACGTTTAGATCTGTAGGAACCCAGCGCCATTCAGAAATCACGCTGTTCTCTAATATTTCACCGACCCGATTGGCTACGAACGGCTTATATTTTCGAGCATCACTTCGTAGCCAACCCAGTACTGTCATGGAATCGCACCAGAAATAGCGTCGAATGGGCTTGAAACGGTGAGACTCGACAATAAATGAGGCAAGACGAGTGGCAATCAAAGCGCCTTGCAGTTCACGTCGTGGTATTGAAGCTGGTTTCAAAGGTGCCACACGTACTTTGCTCGCAATAAGTGCAAGCTTTACACGACCAGCTACGTCGGTAAGTCGCCAATACGCAACTGTGGCATACGCAGACTCGCTTGCGTCGCAAAACACGTGCAATTCCCGTTCTGTAACTTCCATGAGGCCTTGATTATACCACCGGGGTATCTGTATCTCTGAAATTGACCTCAAACTTTCGAACCATTCATACCACACTTTGCAATCATCTTCACATAGTTTCTCGTCCCAATCCAAGCCTTTCCGCCACAAATTTTGAAAGAGTATACGACCTTTTACCACGATTGGTGACAAGATCCCTAAGGGATCATAAATACGCATGACTTGTGTAAGGGCTTGGCGTTTAGTTAGAGGAGTCGAGAACTCATTTGGCAGACCCAAATTGAACCTAAATTTATCATGAACTGGTTGCCAAATGAGTCCTAATGTGCGAGAAACTGAGTCCTTACTCAAGTCTACATCGCATACTTTAGTATTGACGACACTGGATAACAGCTCGTCTGGCAAACTGGCTACGGCTGCCGGGTTGTTGGTCGTCCAACCACGCATTTCGAAACCGCCGTGTTTATGAATGGTGACTACCTCAGCAGCTAAACGGGCTGCGTTATCTATACTGTCAACACTGCTGATGAAGTCATCCATGTATGTATCGCTTTTAATAGCCTCTACGGTCTCAGGGTACTTTTCTCGGAACTCTGATGCATTTAAGTTCGTGATGTAAATTGCCGTAGAGGGGCTTGAACAGGCGCCAAAAATCATTGAGCTCATGCGAAAAGTCTTGATAGGACCTGAAGGATCGTCACGCCACAAAAACCTTTGGGCATCTCTATCTTGCTGTATTATTTTTACCTGAGGAAACATTTCCTTAATATCAGCTGTTAAGGCAATCATTCCTTCTCTAAAACGCATCAAAATACTAAGTTGGCATTGCAAAAGGTCAGGTCCTGTCAATAGCATTGAGTTCAGAGAAACTCCCGAAGAGCGTGCGGCTGCATCATGAACAACACGAAGCTTTGCGGGCTTGTTGGGATTGATCACGCCAAAGTGTGGCGAATACCAACAAACACCGGTGGGTTTTACTCCAGTACACTCTTCGGCATAGCCTTTGTCTATGGTGTCACGGATATTATTTCGGTATCGCTCAGCATACTCAGGTTCCCTCAACATCTTTCTTTCCAGACTTTTGTACCTAGACAATGCTAAAGGATAACTATCCGGTGCCGTTGTGTCATCAGACT
Source organism: Tortricodes alternella (assembly GCA_947859335.1). NCBI lineage: Eukaryota > Metazoa > Arthropoda > Insecta > Lepidoptera > Tortricidae > Tortricodes > Tortricodes alternella. Next base: position 6,591,686 of record OX401987.1, on the reverse strand, counting down.
TCCAAAGCAAACCTACTTCAAAGCGCCCAGAAGGAAGTCGACGAGCGGTACGACCTAAAATGTCTAGTGCGCGTTGATCGTTAGTACTACGTGCTTCGTGTTTGGTGATTCCAATAGCATCTAGTTTGTACTGAGCTTTAATAAGCTCTTCGAGCTCTGACCTGGGGTCGTCGGCTTTAGACAAAGTCACATGGTACAACGATTCAACGGGCTTCGTTCTACTACTGGTAAATCCGAAGAGAACCCAACCCAATGCCGTTTGAATTGCTACCGGTTGCGATTTCGTGCCTTTTCTGATGGCGTTCGCAACAGACAAGTGCCAATTATCGATCCCAATTATTAAAGTAGGACTTGCACTGTCGTAGCACAACTCTGTGGATAAATCCGATAGGTGAGGATATTGAAGCAAACTATCTAGACCAACTGATTGGCTGCATGTAATGCCTAAATTCTTAATTGACCGAGCTTTATTTATCGTAAAAGTTTCACTACTGTGTCGGCCTTTTATTTTAAAATCAACATATTGTACAGACGTATCTCGATACAAACCACCTACACAATCGAGGTGAATTTGTCCCTCAGGTCCTTCTGCGCCTATGCGTGAGGAGATGTCAGAGTCTATGAATGTCGACGTGGACCCGTCATCTAAGAGTGCGAACGTGTCCACACTTCCTGCTGGCCCAGAAACTGTTACTGCGACTATCTTCAAGAGTGGCCGGAGCGTAGGGCTCACGTTCAACACGCTTAAATGAACCATGTTCTGTTCTGGGACGGTTGTCGTGGGGAATGACATGACAGCCTCTGACATCTCTTGAGACGTGCGAGTACAATTTACGCGTTCGCTGGTATGCGAAGATGTCGGAATAAAGTTTGGGTTGTGTAACAAAGTATGATGTTTGCGATAGCAATTTTCTATTTCGCACTTATTTTTATTTTTGTTGCACAACCTAAAACTATGTGAAACTTTTTTCAGGCATCGATAACATATTTTATTGTCTTTGATAAAACTCCATCGGTCCTCTACTGTCATCGCTTTAAATCTGTCACACGTAGACAAATCATGACATTGTTTACAAAGGGCACATGGATTATTATGATTATCCTGTTTTATGTTTTTAGACTGATAATTACCAAAGTTCGATTCTTTGCGTGGCCTTGGTTCCGATTCAGATACGGTGTGGACACGCTCGTGCGAATCCCGCAGCAGGTGCGGCGTTACGACGGGCGTGTCGAACTTAATGTGTAGATCAACCTCCCGCGACAGAAAATCCGATAATAATTCAACTTTCGCAGTGCTGGACGGCTCGTTGACGGCAGCACGAGCTGCAGCATAGTCTAGCCATCGTGTACGTAACAGTGGGTGAAGTTTGGTAATAAGTGTTTCGAATAACTCCGGGGAGCGTAAATAGTCAGTTTTATTCAAAAGCTTGACTACTTCAACACAGTTACGTACACGAGAAGCAAATATAGTAAGATCTTTGAGATCGTTATTGACCTTAGGCAGTGCGCGGATAGATGTAACCTCTCGCAACACAATCTGCTCCGGACGCCCAAACCGCCTGTCCAGCTCCTGCATGACCACATCGGGCTCTACTGCTGTCGCAAGGAGCATGCAGACCGCGTCGCGCGCAACTCCCGATAGGGCCACGCCCAAACGAGCTAGGTTTTCTGCCGCTGTAAAAGATCTATGTGAATTATAGAACGAACGCTTGAAAACCAGCCAATCCAAAGGGGATTTACCGTCGTAGGTTGGAAGATTAATATAACATTTACTACGTCTGTTATTGGGTTCGACCTTATCTACCAAACTTTGAAAAACGTTTACTAGTCGTGAGACACTATCCGCGCCATTCTGGTGACAGCAGAAAGGGGTAGGAACGTCGGTCGCCGCGTAGATGTCTCGGTACTGACTCGGCATGGACGGCTGATCTGCTTCTAAACGTAGGGCTGCGGCGACATCGTTACCTACTTCGTTATAGTGCGATGAAGGTGTCTGTAAACAATTGACAATGTTAGTAGGCCCCGACTGGGGGTTATTATGTACTTGACATATAGTTTTCTCCGTAGTTGGGTTGTCGAGTTGGTTTTTCGGTAAGAAATCGTAGGTTTCGTTGCAAGTTTCGGGCACGATATTTTCACTAGTTGTCGATTGTAACCATTGTTTAATACTACCTCGATCCCGACCACTTATTGTATCGTCACTTCGCGCGTCAATCGCCGCAAGCTTAGCCTGGTATGTTAAGTCGGCTGTGCTTCGTTCAAGCTCCAACTTTTTTGCTGCCAGCGCCGCCCTCATCTGTGCTTCTTGCGCAGCCAGCTCCAATCGTGCGAGGTGACGGGCGTGCTGTGCCTCTGCTGCGAGTATTCTCGCAGTAACCGTCGCCGACGAGTGGCTCGTGCGCGATGATGTAGAGCGGAGCGGACGCGGAGCGTGGCTGGTTGTAGAAACCGTCGAAACGTTTCCAGTTTCGCGCGGCGCCGCTGCTTCGCTCACATTGTTGCCCCCAGCTATTGAGGTGCCTGCGGTCGATTCGTTACCTGTATTTTGAGCATTGCGTGCATCGGTAGACGAAACTACTAACTGCGTTTGACTGCGGGTTACGACCATTTTAGTACAAAAATGAGAAAAAATGAAATAAAGTATATAATTGCTATTTTATCGTTTTAACTCGATAGCACCATTATTTTGCGTACTGGTATACTTTTTAACTCGAAGGACCACTATTTGGCTGACTAATCTTATTTATAATAAAATTAATTATTTTAAGCCAAATGAGTTTTATTCTTTCTTTTTCAAAAACTGACATAACTCACAATTCAGTACAAAAAAGGTGGTTCGACCACAAGTGTTATTGCAATTTTCGACTTGAATATTTCTTTTAGAGTCCAGTATTTGCTCCATGCTTTCTTTATTCTTCGTTCGACTTCGTCCAATGTTTGATTAGTAAAAGTTTTATTTTTTCTAGGTAAACATACTCATTTACGTAATCTATAGTATGAGAGTCCGTTGATATTTGTTTTTTCTCACTGTTGGTCATGGCAAAAGTTTTTTGTGTATTCATTTTCAGGCCACATTTCCTATTTTCTCTGTCTAAAGTTGTCAGCAAGTATTGGAGATCATCATGATTCTCTGCTATCAGGACAATGTCGTCTGCAAAGCGTAGGTTATTAAGATATTCGCCATTTATATTTATCCCTATTTTGTCCCAGTTTAATTGACTAAAAATGTGTTCTAGTAGCGGTGTAAAGAGGTTTGGCGAGATCGGGTCGCCTTGTTTCACACCCTTTTTAATATCGAAAGGTTCTCCTTTGCGCTCGAGCTTGATCACTGCTTTGCTGTTCTTGTAAATTTCCCGGAGTATGTCTATGTAAATTATCTGCACACCTTGTTTTTTCAGTGCCAACCACAATGGCTCATGTCGTATGGAATCGAATGCTTTGGAGTAATCTACGAAGGCTATATATAGTTCTTTCTTATATTCCGTGGTTTTTTCTATAATTTGTGTCAGTGTGAAGATGTGATCAATGGTTGAGTAGTTTCTTCTAAAGCCTGCTTGTTCTCTAGGTTGATTACTTTCTAGTATCCTTGCAATTCTATTTAATAGTACTGTTGCAAATACCTTGTACACAGTTTGTTGCAAACTTATAGGTCTGTAGTTTTTGAGGTCCATGGGGTCACCATTCTTATACAATAGAGTTATGATAGAGATTCCCCACTCTTTCGGTAGTTTTCGTTTTTCCAGTATATGATTAAAAAGTGTGGTTAACACTGGTGTAAGTGGGTCTATTATTGCTTTCAGAATGTCGTTGGTTATGCCATCGTCTCCTGGGCTTTTTGAAGTTTTTAATTTTTGAATAGCATGTCTAATTTCGCTCTCCAAGAACAGCGTGACGCTCTCAAATATTTCCGTCCCAGCGCTATTTTCGTCACAATTTATTTCATCATCATCATAGAGTTCCTTATAAAATTCCGTGGCAACTTCAATTAACTTTTCTCTATTGGATATTGTCTCGTTTTTATCTTTTAGAGTCATGATCCAGGGTTTATTTGTATTCAATATCTTTTGTGCTCTTTTGACTGACGATCTCTTTTCTAATTCTTCTTCTATTATCCTGTAGCGATGTAATTTCCAGTCTCGTTTTATTTGTTTTTTGATAAGTAGGTAGAGTGCATGTAAATGATTTCTTTCAGCACGTGTTCTATTTTCTTTGTTTTTTAATATATTTCTTTGCTCTATGAGTTTCTCTACATAGGGCGATAGGGTTGGATTTTCTTTGTCTCTTTCTTTAGGTAGTTTATTAACAGCATTTTTTATATTTTGTATGAGTTTAATATAATAAAACAAAATTAGAATGAAATAACCCTCTTCGGAATAAGACAAAGGATCCTTTTTATCCCGGAAAATTAAAAGTTCCCTAGGGAATAACTATAACCGAATTCCGCTCGGACAATGTCGCAGGCAAATGGTAGTTTTAGATATAGGTAATATTAATTTAATGAAACTCTGTTCTTTTATTATTTAGGCTCTGCTAACATCTTACAAAAGAATAAACAAAAAAGCATGTTCTTGCACGCACCTCCATTAGGTACTTAATAAAGCATCTTTACTTTATTGATATGTATTTATATAAAAATATAAATTTCATAGGATAGATATGTTCTAACACTGTTCTATTTTTGTGTATAGTAAGCTAAGCATCCACTATCTCCTTTTCCTGCAAGGTTTTCGAATCTTTTTGTACAATATGTACGTAAAAAAGCATAATGCGCAAACGCGGACAAAGCTGTCGCGGCACGTCCATCGTCTTCTAGGCTTCAGCGGCCATCAGCGGCAACTGAGGTATGCGCGCATGAAGTGAGTGCCACTCGCCTCGGTACCACTCGCCGAGCGCCTCGCCCGAGCGCCTCGTACGAGCGTCAAGTACAAGTACAGCTATCTAGAAGCAAAAATGCTTTTCACGTCGCTAGTCGGGTTTTAGTTTTTAACTTAGGTAAATTTTTTTAATCTACTTTTTTACGATAGTTGAAAGAAAAGCAGATTATGCACCTCGCATCAAGTGCTTGCGCTCGTGTTTTTAGAGGCCTCACTTACGCCCAAGCTCTCGATACTCGGGGCGATAATGAATCATTTTCTGCTTATATAAATTTAAAGCTTTTAATGAAATACCGTAAAATGAGGTGATTTGGGACACTTTTGACAGCGGATTTTTCACTGTGTTTTAGCAATTTGTGGTATATGAAACTAGCATAAGTGTGGATCCTGAAGTTTAAAGTAACGTTTATAATGAATTGGATTTTGTTCATGGTAAGTAATGTTTTATTGTAGAAAAGACCAAAAACTTATTTGAACCAATTCAGTTCGTCATAGTGGTGAATTAGGACGCGAAGAGGGCTAGTAGGATGTTTGGCTAGGGCTGGCCCTCTCTGGTTGGTAGACAACTACCTACGTGTCTGTATGTCTATCTGTCTATCCGTTTATCGCAGGCCAATTTCTCGAAAACCACTTTACTGATACACTTGGAATTTGTCACAGATATGAAGTTTGGTGGTATATGTATACGGAAGTGATATGTAATTAGCAGAATTTTGCTCATCCCCCCTAGCTACGCCATTGCTGATATTAGGTCTGCCAGACCTTTATAAAACCCGGCCTAACATAATGTCTCTTTCAGTTGCCACACTTTCAGAAGACCTTTCTCCATGCACCAACAAACAACACTAATAATAATATAATAATAATAAATTAGGGGTCAATCTTTACACAAATCGATCTAGTCCCAAAGTAAGCTCTAAAGGCTTGTGTTATGGGTAGGTACTAGACGACGATATCCATACTTATATAGAGAAATAAATAGTTAAATACATAGGAAACATCCAAGACTCAGGAACAAACATTCGAACTCATCACACAAATATTTGCCCTTACCGGGGATCGAACCTGGGACGCTAGCTTCGGAGGCAGGGTCACTCCCAACTAGGCTAAAGGGACCGCGTCGTCATAACACTGTAGGTATAAATAAGGTAGGTTATACATCTGTTTGGCCTTATGGTTGCCATAAAGACAAACATGTCGAGCGGTAGATGTATATGCAATGCAATTCATTCACTGAAAAGACTTACTGCTGAGTTTCTTGCTTCGCTTCTTCTCAGCAGACGTCACCTTTTGCGTTGGTAGATTCAGAAATATGAAAGAGGGTTACTTGCAAAATTCGAAATTGTTATTGCGGACAAATACCTTATTTTATTAAAGTAACCCATGTTTGGGTTACTTTCAACAAAAATTGTATATGATTTTATGATATCTCACAAAACGTAGGCGGTCAGGAAATAAAACATCAGTCAGCCGTCCTCCTAGTATACACCGAGTGGCAGAAAAAACTCAGGTGGGTGTCAGACATAAATAGGGACGAGGCCGATGAGCTGGATCGAGCGAAAATAACGTGGGAGAGCAAAATCTGTGTTAATATTGCTGAATAATATCATCTTTCTCATACTTCATGTGTCGAAGAATGTATTAATTCAGTAAAAGTGCATAATAAACAAAGATAGAGGGAATAATAAAAAGCTAACGTTAATATGTTTATAATTTTATTGTTTTTTTTTTTTAACTTAAATAGTCACATTGTGTTTCATTAAATATCTATCAAAGAAATAATCAGGCTATAACAAAAATGATACACGATTAGTTCTCTAAGGATTGTAGGAATTCACTTCAAATAATAAATAACAATAACGTCTAACAAACTTTAATATAATGACTAGATTAAATTTAATAGTTCTGCGACTTTATAAATAGTGTTAATTAGGAAATTGGAAATTGTCTCGCGTACTATAATCAGCTGCAATAATTGCCGCAAACCCTCTTAATCTACAAGATTCAATGTCAGTAAAATCAAGATTCAAGGTCCATAGGTTAAAGTAAAATATCTGACCACGGAGACACGGCGCGGCGCCAGGGACCGCCTTTGTCTTTGAAGTCGGAATGATCAAGTAGCACTGCACGAAAAGTGCTCAGATATTTTTAGCGTTTAAACTACGTATTTGTCATACAATTTGATATGTGAGAGTTTACGAGCTGATTGCATCATCTACCTTTTTCTAATAAACGCATCAAGAAACTCACAATAGAAAAGTCTTACGATACCATACCCCATCCATAAATAAATAGGAATAAGCAAACGTTTAAAATAAGTAAGCAAAACGATAATAAATTATGAAACAGAAATGCGATTGAAAAGAAAAACTATTATCCAGATGCCCCATTACGAAAAGAAATGCAAAATGTGCCCAAAATAAATGTCCAATTCAGTTGTTTAAAATGAAAAAGCGGGTGATGGGAGTGGCGCTGCGCGCGGGTTCGTTCGTTCGGGGCGGCATCAACTCTTGGGCATGCCCTGGGGCGTGGCAGTCTCCACCATCTTCTTGTACTTGCCGACGATCTCAGGCAGGTCGTAGGCGATGGCCACGTCTAGCCGGTTGATGGGGCAGCCGCGGAAGTACGTGCACGTCGCCGACAGCTGCTGGAACTCGTACAGCGGGTTCAGGCGGAAGAAGTCCCGATACGTTTCCGGATCCGGCAAGTCGTATCTGGAAATAAAATATGTTGTTACCAACCATCTGAGTGGCATGGGCGATTAGAAATCAGACTTGTAGTTTTCAGACCTGGAAATGTTGGTAAGTGTGCTGAGACCCTCATAAATGTGATAATTCTGAGGATTCTCTATGATGGCGTCGGCTATGAGCTTTTTGTTGCCGAAGATCGTCTTGTGGTTGAAATACGTTGTTAAGTAACAGTCGACCATCTTAGCGTGGTTACGGACTCGGACCTAAAAATTTCAATATTGTAAGTAATCAACGCCAAATTTGTATGCTGACTAAAAATGAATGGTAGGACTTACAGCGAATCTTCTAGCACTTGAAATCTTATTTTCAATGCGCTTGTCGATGGCTTGCCGCAGGTCCCGCAGCAGCTCGCGCTCCTGCGCCTGCAGCAGGCGCACGGGCGCGCCCGCCTCGAAGGGCATGGACCACAGCGACACCGTGTACATCACCGGCGGCTGCGCGGAACTCATCAACGGAGAGATGTTCCAAATCAACGCGCTCTGGACTCGCATCAGCTCTTCAGGTTTTACAGAATCCGCCTTATTCAGTACGATGCGAGTCTAAAACACAGAACCCAATTATTAGAATTGGACTAAATCGAGAATCAGATCCTGATCTTAAACTGTGGACTGTGATTAAACTAACCTGAGATTCTCTGCCTTTCAACTGATCGAGGATAGCTTCAGTTTCAGGGCCTACGTCAAGCTTGGAAGGATCGTAGACGAGGAAAATTATGTCAGCCCGATCGATAAACCACTGGCAAGCGTCGTTGAAGGGGAAAACACGCGATACTTGTTTTCTGACTTCCAGTATTCCAGGAATCTCTACGATGTTTACCTGAAATTTAATAATTTGTTATAAATCATTGATCTTATGACAAATCTTTTGATAAAAATAATTACCTTTTCTAGTATTTTGCTGGGATACCGGAGTCCTCTTAGGCGTTCTTCTAGACCCTGTCCAAACTTTTGAAGACCAGAAAAAGTCCAGTCAGCTGCCAGCTGAGTACCATCAAGTACTTCCGGGTCTTTGCCATGCATCAGAATATTAAAGTATGCTGGTGATGGTTCAGCACCTGGAAAAATATAAATTAGCCAAAGTTAATAATAATAATGTCTTGGACACTACTACACATTTATTTTGTCCCGAATTAGGGTTCCCTTTGCTATGAGTACTAGACCACGATACGAATACCTAAATTGATAATTTTTTCTTTTTAGGAAAATCAAGAATCCACATTTTGTAACAAATTTAATCCTAACTAAACTAAAACAAATGGTAACATACTGTATCAATTATTGATAATGCCAAGCAAGGCGCCTTTTTAATTTTAATTAATAATCTATCTCTATCGATATAAATGGCGCCAACTGCATGACTCGCCCGGAGCGCCTAGTTGGCTAAGGCCGGCCCTGCCAAAAAGAATAAACTGACGAGACAGGGACCTATGCCACACACCGTATTTGACCGTATCAATGTCAATGAGTAAATACCAAAGTGATAAAAGTTTAAAAGAGATTTTTTATGGTTAATGATATAATAATATTATAATTTCTTGCGGCGTTTCTTCTCAGCAGATGTCACCAAGCGCTGGCCCCCAATTCTCGCTGCATTCGAGATAATCTCACAATCGAGATTAAACGTCAGTGCATACAGTAGTTTGACACAACTGTATGAATCTCACGTTTAATCTCGAAATCAACACTATCTCGAATGTAGCGAGAATTAGGGGCCTGGTAGCTTCAGACATGTGAAAGAGCATAATAAATATTTTCATTTTCATTTTCAATGATTGTATTCATAATTTGCACATTGGTGCGAAATGCACTACTGAGCATTTTGTGTTAAGGAATGTCCAACAGCCGGGGACATGTTGTATGTACAAATACTAAACATCCATGACTCGGGTCGGGTACAATCATTCGTGCTCATCACAATGGTTGGCGATCCCCGAGGCCCTTCGGCTCAGATAGCAGTTGCACTACTAAGTACTTACAGCGCCATCCAGTCAGTCAAGTAAGCAAAACCTTTAATTCGGAAAATCAATCGTTTATGATATCTACCTGTTCTTAAAGACCACTCAGTGAATTCCAGTCCCGTGAGATAGTTCAAAATACTGGATTTTCCGCCACTCCATGGTCCCATAAAAAGTACCAAAGGTTTCGAAAATATTTCTGGGTCACCGAAGTGCCTGTTGCTTAAATCTCTGTACTTGTAAAGAGTTTCTAAAGGCTTGATAGAAGTTTCATACATTCTCTTTAGATCTCTAAGCACTATCTCAGCAGATTTCTCAATGGTCAATTCTGCTTCGCTTGCTTCTACATCTAATCGTAGAATATGGTTAATGTGATCGCGTGATCTGAGATTTTCAGGAATTTCAGGAATCTGCAAATAATGAATATATTTTTAATATTGATACTTTTATAATCCCACCCTCAATAAAGAATACTTACATTTAACAACTCTTCCTCAGGTGCGCCTTCCTCCTCTTCGGCAGCTTGAGCCTCTGATTCTTCTCTCTGTTCTTCTTCTTCCGACTCTTGTTCGCCTTCTACCGAAGCTTTTTCTTCTTCTTGAGATGCTTCTTCACCAACATCGGCTGCTTCTTCTTTTTCAGCTCCTTCCTCTTCTGATTCAGCAGTTACGACATCTGCGGACTTTGCATCTACTTCAGAAGTTTCTTCTTCAGACTTTTGACCTTCTTCTTCTTCTGATTTTTCATCGTCTTGTTCTTCAGCTGTTTCTGCTGATTCTTCATCATCATCTTTCTCTTTAGCTTCTGCAGATTCATTATCTTTTCCTTCGTCATCCTCCGATGCCTTAGAGTCATCACCTACTTCTTTCATCTGTTCTTCAGCTGAATCTGTAGCTTCCTCAGAATTGTTTTCATCACTATCGCTAGCTGCTTCCTGTTCAGTTGAAGCTTCTTCACTTGCTGCATCCTTATCAGATTTTTCAGCTTCTGTGCTATCAGCATCATTACCTTCCTGGCTCTCTAATGGTTCATCGGCTTGAGCTTCTTCTGATTCGTCTTTTTCTTCGCCACTTTCTAAAAAAAAATGTTATGAAAATTAATATTTAATAATATACGCGAGCACAATCGCAGCCAAAAACTACTTTACTTGTTTATTGCGTGAAAACTGTTTACTAATCATTTTAATGGCTCTTTGCATTCGACGTTAATATTATGTATTTAATCAAAACGTAATACCTGAATCGACTGCCTGTTCTTCAGCAGATGCATCCTCTTTGCTGTCTCCGTCTTCTTGCTCTTCAGCATCTTGCGATTCTGCGCTTTCAGCTTCCTTATCCTCTACCGTTGCATCGTCGCCATCTTCTTTCGATTCGTTGTCGTTAGCTCCACCTTCCACATCTAATGAAGCGTGAGCAACGTAAGGCTCTTCAGCTACCTCGACCGATGGCGCATTGTCCTCCTGACTGTCTGCTTCTGCTACTTGCCCACTGTCTTCCGCTGAATCGGCTTCTTTCGTTTCGATGTCTACACTTATTTCACTACTGTCGTGCTTTTCTGAGGAATCTAAAAGAAAAAAAGAAAATTAGTATTATAATTATTTTATAATAAGTATACTATACGGTAACGGAAGATTGGATATTTTGCTGTTTGAATGTTTGTTTCTCGATCTCAATAGCTTCAACGGCTGAAAAGATTGTTTTCGTATGACATACAAGATACGTTATATTCTGGAAAATATTATATCGATAAAATGGTAACAGAATTCGACGCGGTGAAGTCGCAGAAAAAAGTTATTTATTGATTTTATTTAAATCAGAATAGGTAATCGTAATGTTTACATGAGACATTACATATCCAGGACAAATAGATGTAGATAGCTCTAGTCTCATCGTTCCTATTAATATGCCGTTTATTATTAGATGGCCCTGCTTCGAGGTATTTTGGAGGACAATGTTAAAAAAGTGTCTTATTTCTCGTTATTCACTCCGCCAGCTGGCTTCGATCGCTTATTCTTTTAAATTATGACGTTCAATAATATACGTAACCAGTATGCTAATTTTACAGATGTGCTGTGTTGTTTTAAATTAAGTTCTATTAACTATTAATTAATTAAATTACATCCGCAATATGGACGCACACCAACGCTTAACTATTCGCTAAAATTACTGACGTTATTTTGATAAAACTATAACTAATCCATGGCACTGTATTTCATAAAACACTGGTCGTGAACTAGTGATGTAACTTTTAACGATTCACAATTGTTTATTTGTAAAATGTGTTTCCACGGAAGATTTACTGCCAGTGTGAAGTAAAAGTCGTAATTAAAGTTGACCTCACTGAAACCGGAGCAACCTCGGATTCTCGGATTGACACCAGTTTTACCGGCTGTTTTCGATGTTATTGATCTATTTTAACGTTGAGTGGCAGAGACTGACCACGTCATCGATATATATATACTGCCGCTCAATAAATCAAAATAGACCGCATTTTACACCAACTGATAGATTTTTTAAAATTTTAGAAACGCATTTTTAATAGCAGTTATTGTAGATTAAAATGCGTTTATCGTGCGGTCTTCATATTAATTGACGAGATCTCTAAACTAAAAGTCTCAACTAAAGATCTCAAAAGAAGGATATGATTGCCTATCAGTACAATTTCGTGTAAGTAAGAAGTCTCATAGTACCAAACGCCAGCGCCATGGCTTAACCACACCCTATTGCTGATGTCTTAGTTCTTACGACATACACAAAAAAGTCTAATATTGCTTGATTCACACGCTATCATATCATTGTGGGCGGTGTGGTCGGTGGTGCTGCGGTCTCACACCGCATGATGCGGGAGGGCATTTTTTTTTTTTCAATTATAACAGTCTCACTTAAATGGGTTTCATGGATGGTGGTTGATATGCGGCTGAACCTGCGATGGTGTCAGATTCGCGTTCTGACACCTCAAAAGTAAGCATCGCGAGAATTGCTTTGAGCAATTCTTTACTATATATTTCAATGGTCTCAACACAATAAGAAGCAAATAATACAGTTGTAAATTGTAAATAAATAAAAATAACACCTGTTTCTGAATCGCCTGATTCGAGCTCTTTAAGAGCTTTTTCGATGTAAGGTCGGCACTGTGACTCTGAAGGCACGTCGTCGTCCGCTGAAATTAATAAACGCACTTTTAAACATCCATAAAACTAATTTTAATCTAAATTTCATCATACGTCGTGGGTTTACTATGAAGTCACTGTCACTTAAATGGGTTTCAAGGATGGTGGTTGACATGCGACTAAACCTGCGATGGTGTCAGAATCGCGTTCTGACACCTCTAAAGTAAGCATCACGTCGCGAGAATACGCTGGTTTCCTAAAAAATTCTAATTAACGTCCGTCATTTACATTATAAAACAATATTGAACACATATTTTTTCTTTTGTCAATTAAACAAGAAATGACGAAGACGAGTGTGTTGAAGTTCCGCGTGACGTCACAATTTTGTACATTTTTTACCGTGTAGTGACGTCATTAGCCCATTCATTCATCCATTAGGGAGTGGGGACTCCCGAACTTTGATGCACGTTATCTTTGTCAATTTTGATTGATTTGATAAAGCAAAGCAGCTTTGAGTAGTTCCTTACTAAGCATTGAAATATATCAATGCTTAAGGCATTACTTCTTCTAGGTATACAACCTCGACTAGGGTGTCGTTTGATAGCTCTTTGAACACATTAAGAGTAGATATAGTATCTTATAACCATTAATTTAAAATTTGAAGGATCATTTAGGAAATATTTAGATCTTAAGGCGTCATTTCCGTTGAAGTAACGTGTCCCACCCACTACAATGTGCGGGGAAGTTGCGACTACGGAATAATCTGACTTTCATTACCAGGGGCGGCCTTAGGTAGTGGCGAGCGGGGCAACCGCCGGGGGCCTCGCTCCTGCAGGGGCCACGCGTATCGGCCCGCGCATCGGTATGCGATGCTTTGAAGGACTTAGCAGAAAATACGACAGATTGTCTTTTGATTAGTGAATGCCAGGAAGAAACGATATTGGCATGAAAGTCAAATAATCCGACCTAACATCGAAGGCTAAGGCGGGAGCTGAGCTTCGCTTCGCTACCGTCTTAGCCTTCTGAACCTAACCTATCCAAGTCGCTTCTGGTCCGACCCATTTTGCTCGCTCGCTTCGCTCACTCGCTCACTGACATTTACCATTTTTAGTTATTATACGTCAACCTCTTCAGCATAACATCATACTTTCGAAATATTGAAACATTTTCGTTGAAATAAAATTCCATGGAAAATACACCGAACAAACAATATTCGTTAAATAATAATTCTACTAGATAAGTTTGTTAAATAAAAATATGAGATTTTTAATATTCATTGAACCGGGTTTATGTGAAATATGTTTCATTCAAGTAAATAGTCGTTGAGACAATAATATTCGAAATAAAAATACAAGGACCAAATAACTTCTGCGAAACAAAATTATATGAAGTTTCTGTGTCTGAACCAGGGGACACCGCTTTCAGCTCTTGCTATTATTTCCATTGAAAATGACATCGCTCATTCGTTAAATGATAACGATTTAATTAATGATTTTACTTTAAGAAAAAGCCGCAACCATCATTTTTAAGTCCCTGATACTTTTAAGACGTTAATACACCTTAGTTAATCATGATTAATAATTTGTTATCTTTGTATTTATACATTTTTATTAATTTACGATAAACAATTTTAACCTTTTGAACGCCACGGCTAACGACGAAAAGGCGTGACACGAGCGAGCGCTCGCCGCCGCGTCGCCATAGCCGACTGTGGCGGTCAAAGGGTTGGTGGCGGTCAAATGTAAATTTCTTTATTTCTAACTTTGCATTTCTCGTCAAGCATCATTATTAAAACGAATTTCACAAAGACAAGGGCTTCGCAAAGATCTATTCGCCCAGCGGCCCTAACATGCATGCCACAAAGATAAATTAGAACCGTTTATCTCTATGACTATCTCTTTCGTCGGCACTAGTGTGAGAGAGATGCACTTAGAGATAAACGGTTCTAATTTATCATTGTGCCATGCATGTTAGGGCCGCAGGGGCCTCGCAATGGCTAAGGCCACACAAAACTTGCACAAACATTTGACATTGCAACCAAGGAAAAGTATCATTCACTCGCGGTGGGACTCAAATAGTTTCTTTTTTTCAGAAGTTCTCTTATGAATCGGATCGGTGGATCTCGCTCTTTATCTATCGTTGTTTTTTATGGGTCAATTTTTTCATAATTTCAGAAACAGAAAAGAATTATCTATTCCGCCATACAATTGGAAATAATGAGTTGTTTATTTTATTTCCTTGTCTTTATATTTAAATAATGACAAATAAGACATGAATATTTTGATATCTATAGTAATTTTCTCGTCTCCAGAAAAATGAAATGTTGTCCATGAAGAACCCTTTTAGGGTTCCGTACCTCAAAAGAAAAAACGGAACCTTTATAGAATCACTCGCGTGTGTCCGTCTGTCACAGCCAATTTGCTCCGAAACTACTGGACCGATTGAGTTGACATTCGGTACACATACTTATGTAATTCAGTGACCGTAAGACGGAGGCGTAACATAAATAAATAGTTTTTAAACATGGGGGTCACTTAAGGAGGTAAATTAGAAAATTAGAAAAAAAGATTTGCTAACTATATCGTGTGACATATCAAATGAAAGGGCTCGACGTGGGAATCATATTTTATTTTATTTTATTTAACGATAAATAGTTTGGAAGTTATTTAGGAAAATAGGCAATAATTGACCATTCCCCCTCCACCCCTTATCTACGAAACTAATGGCACTAAAATTCTGAAAAAAATACAATAAATAGCAAGAGCTATTTATTGTATTTTTTTCAGATTTTTTTTTAATCCTCCTGTAATCTATAGGTAAAGATTACCTATAGATTACAGGAAAACCTATAAGGAGTCTATGGTAGTTAAAGTAACATAGGAATTTTCAGATAATCATGTACCTACGGAACGGAACCCTCTCCACGCGAGTTTAACTCGCACTTGTCCGGTTTTGTCGAACTTATGTTTGAGGTATTGCTTTTATCGTTAGTTGTAACGGCTACGGAACTCTACACTAAGCATGGCCCGAAATGCTCTTGACTTGATTAGTATGAGAGAGAAGTACTGAACTACTGAGGGATAATTGATTGCCAACTAATATGTATTACTTACCTATTCCGGGCGTTACCTACCTACTCTTTAAGATTTTCATAAATCATATTAAATCCCACCCTTTAATGTTATTTCCCTTACGAGGATTATTTTTCATTTTCATTTTCTAATTTACGTTGATTCTCAACTCAACACTTACAGAAAAAAATATTAATGGGCCTATTTGATTGTAGCTTTAAATTTGATCAAAGTATAATAACTACTCGTAGTACAGCATTAGAAAGAGATACTTATTAAGAACACTTTCAACGAACGTTTTCATTAATACCTGCAAAACATCAAATAATTTGTGAAAACACACTGAACATAGCCACGAATGCTCAGGTATAGATTTGTTGGAGTAAGGGGTTCCTCTTTCTAGGCCCCATAGGTTGGTACTATAAATGACCAAATTAAATATTTGTTTCACAGTTGCTAACTGTAAAATAACTGTATTTCCTAACGAGCGACACTACTGCGATTGTTAAATATTGTAAACATAAATCCAAGAAAAGTTCTTATTAGGTAAGCATATCACGAAAAAAGCCGGTCAAGAGCATGTTGGACTAGACTAGACTCTAGACTAGGGTCTGACGATGCAGGAATAAGATTGAAAATCTCTTCCGAGCACTCGCCGTGATACTGACGATACAGAACCCTTAAAGCACCGACGTCACGCCTTAATTGCAGAGGTTCATGGTGTTGTGAAACCTCACCTCATGTGAAACTCATACTCGTGAACGGGTGCTGTCTGTGGGGTCCGGACGGTTCATGCTCGCAAGGACCTTTTGAAATTTAAAATTGTTACCTTTTAATTTATTCGTTTGTGCGTTATCTGAACCTGACTAGAGAGACTTCATAGTGTTCTCTATACTATATTCTATAGGGTTTCAACACACAATATCCCCATCTTACCCCTCAGTACATCTCACCCAGACTAGAAGCGAAGAAAGTGATTCCCTGAGCTATAAGATGGGGATAACTTATCTTCGCTTCAACCTAGCTTGCTAACACCGTGGAATCCGATCGTTAATTCTTTTCAATGTAAACTTTTTAAGGTCAGATAAAGACAAAGCAAAGCGATGTGATATCCCGAATTGCTTAGCCAATGTCAAAGAGTCCCTGACCGACTCGTGTATCGTACCCATTTCAGGCGAATTTAATATGAATTCTGGCCTACTTTAAAGGTAGGTCAAGAATAAGTATAGGTATACCCACCCAACAAACGCTTTTCATGTGACCCATTTCCCTGTCACATTTTTATAATGGCGTCGTCACAATCCTATCGCTTTTCACAAGATGGCGACGTACAACGACAAATCCCTGTATTTCTATTTGCGTAGCTATGCGAGATGGCAACCGAGATGACGGTTTTCTCTCGCCGACCTCCGAGCGATTAAAATTCAGCTCATAATTTATTTATTTCTCAGGCGAGCGCCATTCGATTCGTGTTACTAGGCTAGTTATTATGTCACGCAGAACTTCACCTAAGGTTATCGCCAAAAATAGAGCAAATGGGAGAGCTTTTTACATAATTTCAGCGCAAGTTGTGCTGAAAATAGCAATTCGGTGTGACGCAGAGCGCAGGCGGCTCCCACTCACCTTGCGCGGAGACTGCCAGCGCCGACACGGCGAACAGGATGCACAACATAATCCTCCATAACTGCAATCTTTTGGTCCACATTTTGTACAAGTCCAGCCCGGCTACGTTGGGCTACCAGTCATTTGCACACGCACTCGCGCACCCTGTCGGTCCTATGGACGAGAAAATATCCTACATCTACACTAAAAGAATGATTTCACTGTAGCGGCCCGGCTAAACGCGACTCGTATTCCAGGAGGAATGCTTGTCGAGTTAAATCGGTACTATTAAATTGCGGTTAACAAATGCGTTCCGAATGAGACCGTATGATGGATCAAAAAGCAGTAGATCAGGGTAACCGCAATTTAATATATTCCGGCCGCGCTGATGTATGTTAGGTACGCGAAACTGCATGTAAAGACTTCAGACGTACTCTATTTCCGGAGACAGCACAGCATCGCTGGTCGGAGGGGTACTGGCGCGCGCGCAAGGCGCTCCCCGCGGCGGAGCTTTCGGCGATATTCAGTTCGGTGCGCGTGCCAAGAGCGCGGCGGTGGCGTGGAGCGGACGTATCCTACGAGGCGCGCCCGAGACCGCTCCGCAGCTTCCTGGTGCTTCCCCATTGTGATCAATCACCAAGAGTCTTTTCAGCAAAATTTTTAGGGTTCCGTACCTCAAAAGGAAAAAACGAAACCCTTATAGGATCACTCGTATGTGTGTCTGTCTGTCTGGCTGTCTGTCTGTCTGTCCGTCTGTCACAGCCAATTTACTCCGAAACTACTGGACCGACTGAGTTGAAATTTGGTTAACATACTCGTATGTAAGTCGGTGATCGCAACACGGACACGTGACGTAAATATTGATTTGGGGGGTAAATTAGAAAATTATAAAAAAAAGTTATGCAACCTATATCGTGTTACATATCAACTAAAAGGGCTTATTGTGAGGATCTTAAATATATTTTCTTTTGAATTTCAAGTGAAATTGTTTAGAAGTTATTAAGGAAAATAGTCGAATTTGACCATTCCCCCCCCCCCCCCTTATTTCCGAAACTACTGGGGCTAAAATTTTGAAAAAAATACAGAAAATAGTTGTTTACCTATAGATTACAGGAAAACCTATAAGAAATCTATGGTATTTAAAGTAACGTAGTAAATTTCAGATAATCATGTACGGAACGGAAGGGCCTGGGCTCCACGCGAGTTTAACTCGCACTTGTCTGGTTTTTTCATTGTCTCTCCTCAAAATAATAAGAACCAGCTATCTTCTACGACCTACGTAATGTATCCAGAATCCCTACTAAAGTGGTTGGTAGACATGACACTGCGGCCCTAGCAAGGTTGACGCGGGGATAACTTAACCTCGTCTTATCTCTCTGACTAACTCTTTCCTTGGCACGAGTGTGAGAAACAAGCACTTAGAGATAAGATGGTGTTAACTTCGTGTATACCTTGCTAAGGCCGCGGCCCTAACATGCATGGCACAAAGATAAATTAGAACCGTTTATCTCTAAGTGCGTCTCTCTCACACTAGTGCTGACGAAAGAGATAGTCATAGAGATAAACGGTTCTAGTGTATCTTTGTGGCATGCATGTTAGGGCCGCTGGTGTCCTTAAGGGCCTGGCACACTAGCATGTATTGCGTTGGAGCATAACACATCTGTCGGGGGCTCCCATACAACAAACGTGAATTTTGCCGTTTTTATAGTTAATCCTCCTCTCCTATGTTGCACTGGGAGTGAAGAAATAGCATAGAATGCGTGCAGATGCTTATCATCCTGGCATGTCGTAAATGTCGACTAAGGGACGGGTCCTCTCCAACATGGTGGACTATCTGTATGGGCGATGGGCTGATCACCTGTCACCATACGGTTCATCATACATACCATCTTAGGACTAATTAATCGAACGTGGCCACAAGTAGTCTTGTGACTCTGCCCAACCCATTAGGTATTTCGGGCGTGATGCTATGTATGTGTATGTATGTATAGTTAATAGTACAGAACCCTTCGTGCGAGAGTCCGACTCGCAATTGGCCGGTTTTATAATTAATTAGCAGGTGCGAAAAGGACGTATTGTTTATATACACGATTCAAATTAATGTGCTACGGGTGCTGAAGAACTATGGATTAAAACTGTTTTATCAATAGGCCTTAGCAAGGTTGACACGAGGATAAGTTAAACCATCTTATCTCTAAGTGCGTGTCTCTCACACTAGTGCCGACGAAAGAGATAGTCAGAGAGATAAGATGGTTTAATTTATCCTCGT
Organism: Tortricodes alternella; assembly: GCA_947859335.1. NCBI lineage: Eukaryota > Metazoa > Arthropoda > Insecta > Lepidoptera > Tortricidae > Tortricodes > Tortricodes alternella. Next base: position 6,572,057 of record OX401987.1, on the reverse strand, counting down.
GTCAACTGTACTAGAGCGGCTGTTTAGGAATGACTAGGTATAGGACTCCAGGCCCCTAATTCTCGGTGCATTCGAGATAATCTCACAATCGAGATTAAACGTCAGTGCATACAGTCGTTTGACACAACTGTATGAATCTGATCGACATTATCTCGAATGCTGTGAGAATTGGGGGCCAGAACATAATTCAAGGAATAGGGCCTGGCCACTACACCACGGCACGATGTCATGAACCTGAAACGGCGCGTGAAAAAATTCCGTTGCACGTCGCCCTTATTCCTATACATATAAAGGTGACGTGTAACGGATTTTTTCACTGCACGGCGCCGTACCGTGGTTATGTAGGCGCCGTGGACCGACGCAGCGCAGCGTCGTGGAAATGCAAATTAAAATTTGGATAAATATTCAATATTTATAATGATATTTATATTTATGACATTCACGACGCCACCTGTCTGGCACTCCCTTCAACGCCGGGGATTTCCACAAAGAAAGCAAAGACAATGCAAGGTGACGTTGATTTACTACCTACCGTCGATAAATCAAACGACGCGTCGAATCGATCTATCAAGATAATTTAGGCCACAGACCATATATCCTATAGACTCCGCTCCGTATAGCCGGGTGACCCCCGCCTTGCTGCCAATATTAGGTTAGTGACGAATCTAAGCGGAAAAACGCGACGGAATTTCTCTCGCGGAATTTCGCGAACAAAATTTGTTCGGCCAAATATGGCTCTTTCGGAACATTTCTATTTGCTATGACGGAGCGAAATTACGCAAGTCAAATGTTCCCTAGTCTTAGAGTCAAATAAATAACTTCGAAACTAAAACCCGACGGGTGGCGTAAAAGCATTTTTACTCCAAGTATAACGCAACTTTAGAATTGCCTATGACATTTGCATATTCTCCACGAGTCATAAGTACCTATGATACCCCATTGATTAAAGCCGGTCCAGTAGTTAGGATCTAATTTGGTCAAATACAAATACAAATCTAGGTACATAGAATGTTCAACTCTATACTGTTCATACGCTTCGCACAGTCGAATCAAAACTATAAGGCGGCAAGTCTATAGATAGGACCTTGAACGCACCATTTAGTTGTATTAATGTCAAATAAGTTTTATCAATAAAGATTTTATTTTATTATTTATTAATCACAAGTTAGACAGCTTAATTTGCGTGCTATTAAAAGTTAATGTTAGGCTAAAGCGCTTATTACACCTTCCTAAATTTAGTCACTTACGAGAGGGACGTCGCAATACGTTGGAATGTGATTGAGATATCTCCATACGTATCTAACGTATTGCGGCGTCCCTCTCGTAAGTGACTAAATTTAGGAAGGTGTAATAAGCGCTTAGCAGTGTCTTTAGGGTATATGGTCTGTGATTTAGGCACGGTGGGCATATAGTTGTGAATGTATCAATCGATCTTCATCACACTAGCATGATTAATCCGTTACGGGCCGGTAACGTCTTGGCGTTGGCTCGCACCATACGCTCCGATATTTCACCCTGTCAAACTGAAAATTACTGCCCACCGCTTATTTACACCTCGTTGCACTGACACGACCTTACAAACTGAATGTTATGTACCTAAATAGAATGCATTTCATGCTATTTTCAGCACTCTTCACAGTCCCATACAGATCCGGATAGGGGAGGGCTAAAGCTCCAAGGCCTCTGCAACAGAGGGCCCCCCACAATAATAGGTATCTAGGTAAAATTGTCCAAAGAATACTGAATAAAATGCAAAAATATATATCTCCTCTGCTGCACTGGGAGTGAAGAAATAGCGTAAAATGCGTGCAGATGCTTATCATCCTGGCATGTCGTAAAAGTCGACTAAGGGACGGGTCCTCTCCAACATGGTGGACTATCTGTATGGGCGATGGGCTGATCACCTGTCAGCATACGGTTCATCATACCATCTTAGGACTAATTAATCGAACGTGGCCACAAGTAGTCTTGTGGCTCTGCCCACTCCATTAGGGATTTCGGGCGTGATGCTATGTATGTATGTATGATAATAATAAATACCTCAGTTTTACAAGGAAAAATCTGTTTCGTCGGCTCTAGTGTGAGATAGACGCACATAGAGGTAAGACGGTGTTATCTTATCCTCTTGTCAACCTTACAGGGCCGCAGGGTTCATAAGAAGATTTTCTGTATGAGTTTCGGCTATAGACACGGGTACTTTTTGCAGTGACAGCGATCTCTAGCGATACAGGACGGCCCTAACATGCATGACACAAAGATATACTTTCTTATCTCTAAGTGCGTCTCTCTCACACTAGTGCCGACGAAAGAGAAAGTCATAGATAAACGGGTTTAATTTATCTTTGTGGCATGCATGTTAGCGCCGCTGGGGGGTTACCACGATCTCTAAATGCGATTCTTTTTAGGCCCTTAACTGAACTGTGTCGCTATTTTACAGCACGCCATATACCTATTTAACATATGTAAATACAATGTCGTGGTATGAAATAGCGACGCAGTTCAGTTTAGGGCCTAAAGACAATCGCATTAAGGGATCGTGGTAACCCGATGAGTGATGAATGTTCGGTCTTTAGTTTTAATATACCAACTATTACCAATACCACTATTGACCGTGGATGGTTATTGACCGTTTTCCTCATGATCTTTAGGTAGGTCTTTATCCTACTAATATTATAAATGCAAAAGTTTGGATGGATGGATGTTTGCTACTCAATCACGCCAGAACGACTGGAAGGATCTGGATTAAATTTGCACAAAGATAGATTAAAAGTCTGCAATAGCACACAGGCTACCTACTTTTTATCTTGGAAAATTTAAAAGTGCCTGAGGGAATCTATAACCGACTCGAAGTCGCGGGCAGAAGCTAGTCCTTACTAACGTCACAAATGCGAAAGTGTGTTCCTTTGTATGTTCCTCTTTCACGTTAAAACGGCGCGGCGGATGGACTTATAAGGGTTCCTCAAAAGAAAAAAACTGAAACCTTATATGAACACTCGTGTGTCTGTCTGTCTATCCGTCTGTCACAGCCAATTTGCTCCGAAACTACCGGACCGAGAGTTGAAATTTGGTACACACATGTAAGTTGGTGACCGCAACACGGACACGCAACATAAATAAATAAATTTTAAACATGGCGGCCACTTTTGGGGGGTAAATTAGAAAATAAAAGTTTTGCAAACTATATCGTGTGACATATCAAATGAAAGGGCTTGTTATGAGAATCATAAATATATATTTTTTAGAATTATAAATTATTTAGGAATATAGGCGGAAATTGACCATCCCCCTTATATTCGAAACTACTGGGCCTACAATTTTGACAAAAATACAGAAAAATTTGGTAAAATCTATAAGTCTATGGTATTTAAAGTAACCTAGGAAATTTCAGATAAGAGGGTGGAGAGGGTCTCCACGCGAGTTTAACTCGCACTTGTCCGGTTTTCTTTTGCATAGTGATAGAAGGCCACAGAGGCGCAAAAGGACATAGGCATCTTTTTTATCCCGGTAAAATGGACAGTTCCCGAGGGAAAAGCGACAAAAAAATTCGACGCGGAATATATGAAATGGAACTAAAAAATAAACATGAACATTTTAAGATCTAGATTGATTCTTTATTTTTTATTTCTAAACTTATTATTAAATTGCTGGTTTTACTTAACTGATCTCAATGCTTATTGCAGTGATATGGCCGAATTCACAAACGCCACTTAAGCATTTGATTACAGATTAAGTAGTAAAATGTTCCTCAAATAGTTGTCAACCTAAAGGTACATAAACGTCACTTAAATTAAACTACTTAAAGAGACACTAATTAAAGATCAATTTGAGTGGCCTTTGTGAATTTGACCAATATTTTAATCTTATTAACACATTCAGTGCCGAGAACCCGATAGTTGGGTTCACCGTTCGTAGCGCATTTTCGATACAAAGCGGAAAAACGCTGCTACGCGCGGCAATGAATGTGTCAACCCTTTGAACGCCACATCCAAATGCGAAAAAGCGTGCCACGGACGCCAACGCGGGCGTTATCTTGAAAACGGCATAATCATAGCGTCAGTGGCACGAAATTGCGGTGTCGTATATAAAAGACTGTGGCGTTCAAAAGGTTAAGAGGGTATATTCATACAAGCTGGCAACTTTTGAAACAACTATAAAAACACAAGAACATTATAGTTACCTTGAGTCCTAGAATAGGGTTCTTTTTAACCTGGAAAATTTAAAGATTCCCCAAGGAATCATTATAAAGCTTGTTTGTTTATAACGTTCCCTTAAAATAGCTTCGCAAATGGCGTTTTTAACCTTTTGAACGCCACGGCTGTATGCGAGAAAGTGTGCTCCAGACGCCGAGTGACGGCTGTAGTCGACAAAATGTATGGAAAGCTGCATCCCGTGGCGTCAGGGGCACGTTAATCTGCTGTCAGCTACAGCCGACTGTGGCGTTCAAAAGGTTAAAAAGTTTGAATGTAATTCAGTACCTAAATCTTTTCTATGAATAATAATCTTAAAGTTATAGAATATTTACACTTCTGATTTGATAAATACTTCCAACATTGCCAGCTTGTGCGAATATACCCACCCTTTAACCTTTTGGCCGCCAAGCATGTCTGAGAAGTAACACAACTTCAACTTTCAACTTGAAGTCAAAGTTCTTAAGGACTCTTTTACCCTGTATATGCGGTCACGCATAGTCGACAACGGCGGCCAAAAGGTTAAAAAACTGAGTAAAGTTGTCATACACAGTGCATTTCATGACAATTCTGTTCAGTTCTGATCAAACTAATCAACAAACAAGGAGAGTTGTGTATAATAATATGTCCATGCCAAACCCAGTTTAATTTAGTTTTGACAAGGTAACCAATACTTATATATATCCTGCTTATATATACAACAAGTAACCTTGCATGCGGGTGCTATGTATGTGTGAGCTTCTACTGTGTTATATGTATGCAGCTTTGATTCCAGTGCCAGTGATGTGGCAGGCATCTGAAAAATAATCTCACACACAAATGGCACCACACGCAAAGATGAATTGGACTTGGTATACAAATTAGTGATCAATGATAATAAGTTCATCTATGCTCCAGTCTTCGTAGGAATGGTCAGGCAGGTATCTTCGGATGATAATGGGAATCTTCCGTTGCTTCAGCTCCTTCATAGCTATCTGCAGGGGATCTGTTTCACCTTCAAGCTCCACCATCACTGGAGCGCACATGGCAATTTGTAGTGCTCTCGTGCCTAAAACAAATGATTTAGTTATTAATAAATTGGTTATAATACATACTTTACATTAACAAAAGCATTCACTTAAGAATAATCTACTTGAAGCATTCATAGATATAAAAGATTTTTCTCATTTGTTTGCTAGTCGAAAAAGCCTACAAGAAAAAACAAAAACAGTTCTGGTATGACAGCCATTTAAGATTTTCCAATATACACATGCTGATAACAGCCAAAGTACAACCTGGACACAGTATAATCAAGTATACAGTATTCCATCTTCATACAAACGGCTGAAACTACGCGCTTCGAAATCTCGGTAAACTTCGGTATTCCGTACACAATTATGGCATGAGAATTTTTGATATTCTGGATATGTTAAAAGCAAAATACATACAATATATATATACATACAGTACAGTGTCACTTTTGAAACCAGAAATAATAACGAAGTAAATAATTAATATTATTACCGAGCGGCCGTAGGTAATTATTTCGAGGACACTGCCGAGACAACATACTTTGCTTACTTGTTTATACTGTGACCTGGATGAGGTATATTGCTCCTAATATTAAATTGTTTGAGTCTCAAGAGGAAGTCTGTTCAAAACCAGTTTTAATATATATATGTATATACATACACATCACGCCCGAAATCCCTAAATGGGGTGGGCAGAGCCACAAGACTACTTGTGGCCACGTTCGATTAATTATTCCTAAGATGGTCTGATGAACCGTATGGTGACAGGTGATCAGCCCATCGCCCATACAGATAGTCCACCATGTTGGAGAGGACCCGTCCCTTAGTCGACTTTTACGACATGCCAGGATGATAAGCATCTGCACGCATTCTATGCTATTTCTTCACTCCCAGTGCAGCAGAGGTTTAATATATATCTTAACATTAATCAGCTGATCAGGATCCGGTAACTATTTGTGATCTGTAGCTCCAAGAAAACCGACATTTAGCTTATGATGTAGGGATTTTTAACGATTTCAGGTTTACAATGTTACTTTTATATGAAAACGTTGCCACCCATAGAAAACTTATAACATGCAATGTCGGAGATTGTGGTCCTTCCTTAGGATGCATTTATCAAAACGAAACATAACCTACCTAGAACCCTGGCGCGCTCGTATTTGGTCATGTAGCGCGTGGTGATCCGCTTGGATTTCTCGACGCCGCCGCCGGCCTGGCCGGGCAGGAGGCACTGCACGTTGTAACCCTCCTCCTCCTGCTCCTCCGTCTCCTCGATGTTGTCATCTTCCTCAGCGATGTCATCATAGTCTACGCCCGCATCGTCAGCCTCGTATTCTTCGTCCGCCATTGAGGGTTATAAAATAGGTAGTTTACTAAATAATAGCAAGTACCTACGGGTTTAACCTTAACAGCTTAATATAATTATTTATGCGTTTTCATCGATGAGAAGACCACGCTCGCACAATTAAGTAGGTAGGTACCATAAATACATACACAACAAACAAGAGTCTCACAGCCAGCACCACAAACTATATAGAGATACTACGTATCAGACGGCTCACTGGCCTATCGTGAATTTAGCCAATAAGAATTATGCGAGTTACGATCATGACAGTTCTTTTTTTTTTTGTAGACGGATTCTACGTGTAGGCAAAGGCGTTACAATATTCAGCCTTTCGTATGGGATTTTTAGGATTTTTAATTCAATTTGAAAGGAAAATTAGAAATAAAATAAACATATTTCGGTTATTTAGGTTTTTTATTTCTTAACCTTGTTTTAAATTTATCAAATGCTTTCTGCTGCATGTTTGGCAAGATTTTATTTTGTAGACGAAGTACATCCGTGCCTCTAAGGATTTTATTTATAATATTACTCCAATTAAATATGCTAAAACGTACAGTTAAAGCAATGAAATATTCAATCACCAGCGTTTTGTGTATCGCACAATTTAAGAAATCAAATGAATACTTATTTAAAATTTGTTCTTTTATATTTTTACCTAAGTTGCTTTTGTGAGGGTCTTTCTCCAAGTATTCGTTTGATTCTGTCACAACATGTCCAAAATACCTCACCGCATGTTCTGAGGGGTAGGTTAGTTTTTGTTTTTTAGTAGTGTTGTATTCTCTTTGGCTTATCCAATTGTGGATTGAGCCTTCGTCTGACGTGAGACACGCTTTACATGCCTCACAATTTACTTTTTTTATAATTTTCCTTACTAACCACCCCGCAGTATATGCGCGTGAGTGTACATTTAAGCGTTCACGTCGAGCCTGTGACAGAATATTTTCATTGTCCACATTTATATTCGCATTACTTAATGTAACCTCAGCAGCAGTTTGGGTCTCTGTTTCTTTAAAAAGGTTTTCAAATGAAAGAAGTTGTTCTTCTGAATCACTCTCACAGTTAAAGCTTGTTGAGTGAAAATTAATAAATCTCGTTATTAACAGAGACCTGAACGTGCTTGTAAAGGTGTGGCAATCTGGGTCGTTATTTCGGAAGTTGTACGCCCGTACTTGACCAAAAAAGTTTTCAATTGGGTCTGAATTAAAATACCTCGCATTATTTTAATATTTTTGGACTTAAAGAATTGCCACAACCTTTGGAAGCTTCTGAGAGTTACTATCCAATTCTTTAATGAAGGCACGGAAGTTCGAGTTACTTGTCCACTTTCTTGGCCAACAAATTTGATATTCTGCAGTTTCATGATGGCATCTTGCCAAAAGTCGTGGTGGTCCGAATTTTGCGTCACAGCCCGACGAAGATTTTTTCCTTTCGTCCTTTTGTGGCTGAGAGCTGCTCCATTACTTGAGTCGAACAAGTCGTCAAAAAAAGACACCGTTTCCGCAGTGTTCTTCAAAGTCGGGCTGACTTTTCGGCCATCAGAGTAATGGGCTGAAATAAAAATGTATTGATTAATTTATGCATGCCAAAATTAATATATTCTACCTTAACTAACTTTCTGGCATGTAATCGCGTAAATAAGCATAAGATAAGTCTTTAACAAAAGGAGAAAAAGACTATTATTAATGTATTAAATGTCGCCCTCGATTTGTAGAAAATTTGTGTAACGTCGGTTTTCTCTACTGAATTAATTAAGACACACGACGCGATATTTTCGTCTGTAGAAGCAGTTCGCGTTTCCCCTGTCCATAGTATGTGGTGTGTGTGATGACATTATTAAAAACGTGTTTTCTCGTCCACCGTATGTAGGAGATCAATAACTATATTCTGCGGGACGAGTTCAATATCTTGTCAACCGCATTGAGAGGTAACACTTAAATGATCATACACGTTAAAAAGGCAACTTACAAAATTGAGAAGTATACGATAATGCAGCAGCCACGGTTTTGCTCAGCACTCGCGTGCAGTTCTGCACCTATAATATCAAAAATGTAGTTTTAATTATATGATCTTTCAGCGTAGTATGATACTTTGAAAGCAATATATTAAGATTGATCGTTAATTCATCTTGAACAATAACATTAAACTGATATGTATATCAAAGTTTACATGTAGGTATTAATGATTGAATATAAATAAATGCGGTTCTAATGTAGATATTTTAGGCCACCACGGCATGTCCTGCCAGAGGAGCGGCGGGCGCCATGCCACCCTGAACGACGTCATCCGTAGGGCCTGTGCCACTGTCAATGTACCGGCCATTTTAGAGCCGAACGGTATCGTACGTGGCAATGGCAAAGGACCCGACGGAATGACGCTCGTTTCGTGGAAACTGGGGAGGACGCTTGTATGGAACGCCACCTGCGTGGATACGCTGGTGTCCTCCCACGTCCAGGCCGCCTCGGCGGAACTAGGCAAAGGGCGCAAATATGCTGCCCTCGGCGAGGGCTACATGTTTGTGCCATTTGGAGTAGAAACCCTCGGGCCGTGGGGCCCGGGCGCTGGAGATCTCTATAAGGAGATCTTGGCGCGCCTCATCGACACTTCCGGTGACCAGAAGCCTGGCAACTATTTTGGCCAAAGGCTAAGTTTACCTGTGCAAAGGGGGAACGCTGCCAGCCTGCTGGGCACCATGAGCAGCGACGACGATTTGGCAAGTAGTTTTATTTGTGGAGTAGTTTTAATTTTAATTTTAGATTTATATTTGTTTAAAGTTTATGTATTATGTTAAGTTGATTTAATGGTGTTCGATTAGGCATTACAACCATATTTAGTCAAAACATATGATTAGGAGTTTCATTACCTTCATTTTATTAATATTATTCGGGAGCACGTGATGATCGCTTAGTTTGTGTAACAAGCGCGCTTGTGCGTGACTGCAGTCGGTTTGATACACATCAACTATGTCACTCCACCTTGATATTTTTCCCAGTGTGACTATATTTTTCGTCAGAAAATTGTTACGGATTCCTTTGATGAGATGAGGCGGATCATATACGACTACCAGCTCTTGTCCGCTTAAGCTTATAACGCACTCTGAAAATAAAAATAATTCAAATAATATGTTTGATGTTATTCGTGCCAACCCTTTTGAAATAGTAGTTTATGCAACGGTTGCATAATGATAGGCCTTAAAACACTAGTGCGGTTTTATGAAACGAGCGTTTAGCGAGTTTCATAATAAGATTGCACGTGTGTTTTAAGGCCAAATTATGCAGAGTTGCATACATAACTTTATCTACACACATATTATAAATCCTCCATGATGGGTTCAGAAACAATATTTTCTGGCAACAAGTTATTTGTTGCAATCGTGGCTGCATATTTCCGATATCCGGCGCATTTTCACATCACACACACTCCGAGAAGACTACTTACTATTCATATTTTCAACTAAAATGTAAATTACAAACAACTTTTTCTATTCAATTCAACAACAATTCTACTTTCATTCAGCAAAACACCAACATGGCGGCGTCCTCCGTCAAGACCATTTTTTTTTAAATCATAGACAAACGGATGAAGTCTCTATTCTCACGTCACTCGAGATCAAATATTGTGCAGTTTATATTAAAAAAATATACTGAATTGACGTTTCGTATCAATAACTGTTTTAATATCTATGGATACTAGAATAGAGACCCACTTGAGTTTTGACAGCTGTTCCAAATTTAATCTCATTTCTTTACTAAAAACGATAAAGAAGTCATGTTATTTCTTTATCGCAGCACTGGTTTTTCCTAATTGGTTGTCAAAATGGTGGTCATTTCCTAAGGTTTTTGATTAACCAATGGAGGTTTTATGATATGGGTGTAGATAAAGTATTTTCCTATACTAGGGCAATAGTCATTCTCATTACATACGGCCAGAATGGTATCTGTTAAGACTATGTTGAATTGTTTGACATATAAATTTAGATTTTTGAAGAGTTGTTTTCCCAAAACGGTAAGGAAATATTTCAAACCAACATTCAAGTTAAGTTTCAGAAGTAAATAAAGGCAGTTTAGAAAATCATCCACCATCCGTTCTTTCCACGGAAGGCATACACCAACCATAATGATAATTAATAAATAATGAACATGAATCGGAACACATATTTATTATTAAAATGATAATGCGAATCTCGAATAATGTTATTATTAAATAAAAATTACCTACCATTCCGATCTACTGATCCTCCTGTGTTGACTTGCCCTCTCCTTGTGTCTTCAAGGAGACTGTTTAATGCAGATTGAAACGACGTTCCTTGATCACAAATTAATGCAATAGGCAAGAGACCCGCTTCTACTACAGCCGCGACCACGTCTTTCAATATGACTTTTAACTGGTCTCGCTTTGTGGCCCCCTCACAAAAATAAAACGCTATCGGCTGTTGCCATTTGTGTACTGCACCTCTAACCATGAATGTGAGAGCATGGTCGGGAAACTGATTCGATTTTGTTGTAAGTTCCACGAAACCATTCAATTCATCTCTTGACTTGTCATACGTTAGTCCTGGCTGCAGTGAAACCTCATCAAATATGACTGAACAATATTTTTTATGCTCGGTCCATGTGGTGATCTGGAATTATAATAAGTAATAACTATCTCAATAGTACCTACACCATAATCATGCTTATAAACACGACTGTTAATCAAAGATATTAATGTTAATAATTTAAACTAAAAAAGTGTTTAGGTACCTCATTTTTCATGGTTTCGAAAATCTGTTTGTTGATACGTGGTGAAATTTTCAGGTTAGATATCATCCTGTTCAGTGTTTGTTTTGAAGGTAGTATGAAAATCCTTTGCAGAAATCTGTAGCACTTTGGGCTCTGCTTCATGATAGAGAGAGCTATCATTTTTTCATCCATAGAAAATCTCCTGCCTTTAATTTTCTTGGTACATTGTTTTACTTGCATCCAAAATAATTTTTTTGCAAGAGGATTCATTTGAGACGTCATTTTTAAAAAATAGTCACTTTTAGAAAACTTCAAAGCTCTCTTCGCTCTTCTTGAGAATTTCACTTGCCGTTTCGATTTTAAGAATTCCGAGTAAATCCTTTTACACGTTGGGGATAAGGCTTTCACCTTGTGAACCATACGTATTCTTTTAGGAGTCTGGATACCAGGTTTGCTCGTCTGTGCATTTTGTAACTCTGAAATAATCATATTTAATATTTATTTACTTTGTTGTAGTGAAAATTAAACAAAATTAAATTAAATGCGAATAACTTTGTATGCTAGCTATGTACGAAAGCTAAGACCAGTAAATAATTATACTGCAACATTTTACTTTATGTCTATTTTCTTATTTGGTGTCTGTGTGTTGCGTGTGGTTGTTTGTCATTTAAACTAGTGGTTTGCCCCGAACTAAGGGCGTTAGAAGGGCTCTGTTTATACTGGTTTTACACACATTCTTATCTATGTATTAGGATCCTCACATGTATTAGGATTTAAAAACAGCCCTCGATTTACATAAATGGGTGCCCATCCAAATTTCCATTTTATACTTAATTTAAAAAAAAAAAATTAATTAAATGAAATTATTTAATTTTAAAATTACTTTATCTTATGATAAAACGTGAGGGATAGCGGAGCTTCTTGATCTGTCTAGTTATCTTAAATATTACTAAGTACCTGAAACAGGATCCAACGCCATGCTCTCCATACGTGTTGAAGTACCAAATGAAGATTGAACAACATTTGATGAATCTGTAATGTGATAACAATTATGAATGAAAGATTTAATTTTTAAAAGACTTAAACAAAGGAGGAGATTTTCAATTCGGTTGTATTTTTTTTAAGTTGCTTCACTATTTGATTTTTATTTGTATAGGCACTATGTTCCCTTTCAGCAAGAGAGGAGGCCTGACCCAATCAGTGGGAAGTATGTATGGTAATGATGACTTTCTTTTATATTTACATTATACATGGGTGTAACCATACTTTTGGTCCGTGGGCCAGCAATAGATTATTACTGCCCTACTTATGCCCAATTGATTATTAATTACTAGATAATTAATGTATCACATGTCATTAATTATCTAGTTATCAATAACATAACATCGTAACATTATTATGCATTGATCAAATATTTTAAATAAATACCTGTGGCCGAGAACTGTGAGATATTTTCTATTTGTATACGGGCATGAGGTGAACGCGACGTTTCCTCTGTCGAATCTGAAATAGATACATTTTTCTTTCAAAAATACAATCATAATGATTTCTAATCAACCCACTCCTACACCAGAGTCACTGGTAAAACGGACATAAAAATCAAAAGTTAAAAGACAGTAAGAGTATGAATACTTAATAATGTTTCTAGAGTTCAATGCAAAATTTTCTTACATCCTTGTGAATGTAATTTTGGTAGGAAATCGTAACATTGTGGATATATTAATTACCTACGAAGCCAGTGAAGAATTTAATTTAGTGAGTAATTATCTGTTGTAATTCTGTCGACTGCTGGTTTAAAGTATACATATACTTTAGGATATTCACATTGAAAAAGGGAACAATATGTGAGAATTAAACAATTTACATTTAAGGATAAGTACATATATAATCCTCAAATATAAATTGTCACCATTTAAAGCTATAAAAACTTACCTGCTGGTTTAGTGTAGGTATGGTCTTCATGTTTCCTCTTTCTGGAGTATGAGTGATCAATACTCACATCCACTAAAAATTAAAAAGAATAATTTTTATACTTTTCCTGCACGTAATTACCACAGTATACATTTAAAATATTATATCCTACTTCCTACTATAATATAAATATTATAAATGCAAAAGTTTGGATCGAAGGATGTTTGTTACTCAATCATGCCAGAACGGCTGAACGGATCTGGTTTAAATTTGTCACAGAGATAGCTTATAAGCTGGAATAGCAAATAGGCTATCGCGGGCAGAAGCTTGTTATATTATATTATATTTATGTATAGCCCTAATAAGACAATAATAATAAATTAACAAAAAGATATGCTAACCGGACTTATATATCACTTAAGATATGCTAATCGGACTTATATATCTGTGTGTCTTCTGGCAAAGGTCTCCCCCATTTTTCCCCAGTTCTCTTTAACTGTGACCACTCTGGTCCACGTCCTGCCGGCCATCTCCACGATTTTGTCCACCCATCGTTTATATTGTCTCCCTCTGTTTCTCTTATTTCCTCTTGGGTAACATGCTGATACAATTTTACAATACTTTCTCAGGCCCTCTTATATATTATAAATTAGGGATAAATCCCAGCTTTGCATGTCATTATACATATTTATTTATTTAAAACTTTTCTAAGGAAATTCTCTCAAAAATCCACCAATAACTAGTTTGAAGATTTTTTGGACACACAGTGGAGATGAACCTGTATACAACTTTGTTTTCTTTTTATAAATACTATTTGATTCTAATAAATGATAAATTGATAGTAATTTTATCATTAATTGTATGTTATTTTGACACACATAATGTGACTATGTTGAATGTATCAATTACCACATGTTAATTTTTATATACTATCATATTGTATTTTTGCTTATTTATTTTGTTCAATTATAATTATGTGGTATCATAAGACATTGCCTATTATATGAGTTACTAGCTTCTGCGGCCCTAGCATGCATGCCATAAAGATAAATTAGAACCGTTTATATCTATGACTATCTCTTTCGTCGGCACTAGTGAGAGAGAGACGCACTTAGAGATAAACGGTTCTAATTTATCTTTTTGCCATGCATGTTAGGGCCGCTGCCCCTGACATTGTTTGCATAAAATTCGGTCCGTTATAGCCTTAGGAACTTTTAAATTTTCTGGTATAACAAATAGTCTGTATCAATCCAGGGCATGTGCTACTTCTATGCCAAATTTCAACTGAATTCGCCCAACCATTGAAGCGTAAAGGAGTAACAAACATACACATACTTTACATAAACTTTGCACTTATAATATTAATGTGATACATTGTATGCCTAAAAGCATAAACTTTGTTTACTTGACAGAAATGGTATGTTTCGAGTTTTCAAACTAAATAAATTATCAGGAAGTATTAGGCATTCACTTTGATAACATGAAAGCACAAATATTAACATTAACGTGGTGATTATGACTGAATAAACTAGCGGCCAACTCACATACAAAGCTGATAAATATAAATAATCCTACAAATTTGTGTTTTTTTACCTTCATTCTCGGAAAGTTCTGATGGTAATCCCCTTGACATCTCGTGTGCACACATACAATTTTCGAAGTTCTGGCACACTTAAATTACTGAGGTGGGCACTACGAATACACCGTAACCACTTTTGGAGTCCTATCTCCGATGTGGGAAACTGATGCATTTTAACGTCCTGTCGTTTACTTGCACAGTTTTCGATACAGCACTTATAGTACATGGTGATACGTTAATACTTAACACAACACAATTATTTACCGCTGAGAGGATAAGCACGGATAAAAATCAACATGACTTCACTCGATCAACGATAAACACACACGACCCGCAAGGATAAATACCACGCGAAGCCAAGCACCAAGTATTACTAATTTAAGTGAGAGGATAAGCATGGATAAAAATCAACATAACTTCACTCGATCAACGATAAACTAGTAATACTTCACTAAAAATGTTAAACCATGTATTATTAAAAAACGCGGGAGTAGGTGGGAGTAGCAACGCTGCGTTCCAATTCACGCTCTCAGACGCCGCCAATCCTACCACGATTAGCATATATTTGGGATGAATGTCAATTGACTGTTGCCACGGCCATTTTGGAAGATAAAAAAAAGAAAAATGCTGTCATGGTCTTAAATAGTATCCATCGACAAACCATAGACATAATGTACCTGACAGGTTCTATGAAGATTACTGGCCGTGGCCAGCACAGAAAAATCACAGAACCACAGATTAGAAGGAAGACTAAAGAGTATAGTCACGTATAGTAAGAGGAAGACTGTATGTAACGCTGGTATTACACGATCGTCCAACACTCAATCTCCGAACTTTTGTCCAAACGAGGGCAAACTCTATTGAGCTTCAAACTGCATCCAACACGGCCCCCAACTCTCGGTGCATTCGAGATAATCTTACAATCGAGATTAAACGTCAGTGCATACAGTCGTTTGACACAACTGTATGAATCTGACGTTTAATATCGCAATCGACATTATCTTGAATGCACCGAGAATTGGGGGCCTGAGGGCCTAGCACACTAGATTTTGTCGCGTACATAAAGCATCTGTCACTTTTTAACTAACATGTGCGTGCGAAAGGGACGAATGCTTTATGTGCGCGATAAAAACTAGTGTGCTAAGGGGTCTGAGGGTCTAGCCCACAAATTATTATCGCGCACATAAAATTCGTCTCTTTCGCACCCGTTTCGTGACAGATGCTTTATGTGCACGATAAAAATTATTGTGCTGCCCTCAGCGCTCGTTATCAATTCATCTGTATTTTAATATGTGCCATTTGGTGTCAATGATCTCAATCATTATGTTAATATGGATATTCCCCGGGATTCCAGAATTCGAATCGGTAAAGGAAAATAATATATTCTCATTTCAGTAAGTAGGTTTTTTATGCACTTCAAATGATTATATTTTAACACTTACATATTTTATATGAGTGCACGTAATATTTTACGCAGTATAAAATAAAACCAAAGTTTATCAATATTTTCTTTAATGAAAAATAATACATTTTATGAGTTTATTAAATATTCTGACTTCTATTTACAAATACATATAAAATAACTCGAATTTTTGCGAATCATGTCATGTCCATATTATTATTTCCTCTTTGAATCCCGCGGTATGTATGGCACGGGTGTTGCCGATCACTGTTTATAACTCCTACATTTGTGAACCGATTTGGAAAATATGTTTTTTAATCGAAAGAGTATACCTCCGGATTGGTCCCGTTAAGGTAAAACTTTGAGTCTGATGATGGGATCTATGATTCATCCAAACTTACCGTTTTACTGTTATTTATTTATTTATTTATTGTATAAGGACATCAACAGCACATTACAATGTATATAAACAGTACAGCTTTTTTCTACAAAACATTACCCTTCTAATATTTAACAATAGCCAAACACTTTCGTGCGTGACTGACAACATGCGCAGACCCATCCCCTCCACTGCCGCCCAACGCTCTTTTTGCCTTGGGCGAGTTATATGATCAAACCTGTGGGATAAACTACGCGATTCGGGATACTACTGTAAATAAGTTACTGGAAATAGTTTTTTGTTTTGTATTATTGATGAACACATTCTTTAGTAGTTTATGGTATACAACAGACTTGGCTGTATGGGCTTAATTTGGTTCGTCTTCCCTAGACGGGTAAATTAAATTAAAAAAAGTCTATGGTATAACCTCTCTTGTTTTTGGCACATTGGACGCCTTTCCTTTTCCGGTTCTGCATCAAAGCTGAAGCCATGCCGGTGTGTATTTTACTAGATTTATTCGATTTAATCAAACAAAGTTACATTTTTGTGTTAAAGTATTGTGCTCAATAAGTTTTTACATCCGTTCTTATATTTTATCTTAGTGGGTTCATAGTCTAAGTAAAATTAAAATTGCGCTTAAAATGAGTGATACACATGGCCCCTTTGACATGTCACATAGTTTGCTGACAAAACCTCTCCCATCTCATGAATTCATTGCGTATGAAAGCATCACGACTTGGACACTTATTTCTTAGTGATGAAGTGGTTGTTTCCGTGATTAGTTATTGTCTGACGGGAGTGAAGTGTGGTCTAACCTCAATATATACGATTACAGCTCGCAGTGGATTTATTGCACCCAACTCCCGCCTCGGAGAGGAGGAAACATAAGCTGAAGAGGCTGGTGCCGCATCCAAACTCATATTTCATGGATGTGAAGTGCCCCGGCTGCTACAAAATTACCACGGTTTTCAGTCACGCGCAAAGGGTGGTCGTCTGCGCCGGTTGCTCGACCATTCTGTGCCAGCCCACAGGAGGCCGCGCCAGACTAACTGAAGGTTAGTTCTTCTCATTTTCACCTTGATTTATGCTTAAAACTGAATGTGAAAACTTTACAGTTTATTGATTTGAACCATAACATTGGAAGTTTCATGATTTGATAACATATCTATTTCACAATGTTATGAAGCATTATGTAGGTTCTATTGTTGATATCTGCCAGTTACTGTTCTCATTGAAATATGTATTTTACAACTTGAATGGGTGGTTTAAAGCGATGAGTTTATTATGTACATAGTAAATGTTTTCCATGTAACAAAGTGGTGTAAACAAAACAAAGTTAGATATTTTATCAACACATTTTATGAATTGCATATGCATTGGTGCTTTCACCAAGTGTTCTCACTTCCAGAAAGTCGTGTTCATTGTACTTTACTTTGGTTTGCATTGATTGTAAGAAAGGCCGGAGTTTATAAAGGTCCATCAGACCAAATGTCGAATAAAATTTTAGTGAATCCGTATGATTTTTTAGATTCATAACTCAAATTTCATCAATTACAGTGAATCTTTAGTTTCTATAGTAATGCCATCCATGACTTGCTGCTAGACAGGTGAATTCAATGTATGTATTAACCTTTTGAATGCCACAGTGGGCTATAAACGATAGCAGATTTTCATGTCCCTGATGCCACAATGAGCCATTTTCCATACATTAGCATTCAAAGGGTTTACATAATATCCTTTCAATTTAGGCAATGTGCAGCTTTTTAGGATAAAAATTATCCAAAACTTATCGTGGCATGTTAAGTGTGTGCAAGGATATATTTTGTCAGCCAATTTTTAAATTATCTTGCCCAGGTAGTACTTAGGCTGTTAAAATAGAAGAAGCTAACAACTTTCATTTGTTTTTATAATATTAGTATATAACAATAAAGGCATTTTTTCAATAACTTTATTGTCCTGACAGATGCATTGTCTTCAAACAGTAGAAGCCTCATCAAAAATGCCACCACTCAGCTAAAAAATGTCATATGGAATCAAAAATATAAATTAAGTGGGATCGGCTAATATGAAAATTAGCCAATATGCTAATTTCCATTCTGGCCAATAGTTTCACAAACTTTATTTATGGTTATTGTTTGCGCCGCTCTAATCTGTACATCGAGCACCTGAGCCAATCAATCAACAGTCATGATCTTGGATTCTATTTTCATATTTAAAAAATATTAGACTTTATTTCCTGTTTGTGGTTGGTGCTACCACTTTAAATTCAGCATACCCACATTTAGTCAAATTAAAACTTTTGTGAGTCATTATGAATACTTGAAAAACACATGGGTTCGAAACATGTCTGACTATTTCTGACAATAAATTGTGAGTAAAGCCATGTGGTTTTTCAAGTATACCCACATTTGTTAAGTGTTACCATTTATAGCTTCATAATGTGTTACTTATAATGGAGCATCATATTTTGCTATTGACCTTGGCTAAATTTCTATCCAAACATGTTCTCCTTTCACTCTATTTCGAAAAAGTTTTATTATGCAACCTTACCAAATTTGGAGTTACAATTAACATGATCTTATAAGGATTTTCTTGTGAGTGGATTTTATAAGTACTGGAAAAGGTTTCACAGTTATCAATAATAACTTATTATTGATGACTAATTGGTGGTGTGGTTCAATGTGATACTGTCCTTACTGTTTATTAGTGCCACGCTTCTGGTAAATAACAGGTCATCCATAAAGTATGTCACACGTTAAGGGGGAGGGGGTCGACGAAGTGTGACATTGTGTGACAAGGAGTGAAAGGGGTCCTCCGTTTCGTGACATCACATTTCAAAATCTAATACATCTAAGTGTAAAAATGCCAAATTTGAACTATTAACGAAAAACTTTAAAATATTTCCAACTCTATCCCTATCCACATATGGTTTAAATAGTTTTGTTGGTGAGTTCACACTCGCTCTACTAGTCTCACGCGCCATTTTTTCCAATATTTGATTCGATGTTGATTATATAAAAAAATAATTGAAATGGAAATAAAACTGATTTCGGAACTTCTGTTTTAATTTAATAATTTCTAGATGTAAAATTTGAAAATATGTGACGTCCCACTAGGGAGGGGGGTCTCACAAATGTGACCAACTGTGACAAGGACGGAGGAGGGGTCAAAAAATCACGAAATTAGTGTGACGTACTTTATGGATGACCCCTAATGGCCGAATTCAGAAACGACATTTAAGCATTTGATTAGAGATTAAATAGTTAAATGGTCCTCAATTAGTTGTCATCCTATACAAAAACGTCACTTTAAAGATCCAGTTGAGTAGCCTTTCTAAATTTGGCCATAAGTGTCATAATCCACATAGCCTAGGATTTTTTAAATCTAAAAGGGACTTTTAGCATTATTAAAAAAAGCAAAATGTTAAAAAAAAATCGCAGTATAGGATGGGTGTTCCTTTATAAAATTTTCCAAACTGTTGAGTGTTGTTGATACTCACTCAATATTTATAGAATAAAGTATGTTTGTCTAATGGCCGAATTCACAAACGCCACATAAGCATTTGATTAGAGATTAAATGTCACTCAACTAGTTGACAACCTATACATAAATGTCACTTTAATTAGAGATCAATTTGAGTGGCCTTTGTGATTTAGCCATAAGAGACCTAGACTAAAAATGTAGTTTTAATTTAAAATTTTGTTGTTACAGGATGTTCGTTTAGGAGAAAACAACATTAAGAAGCCTGGAGAGAGAGCCCTAGTTTAAGATTTGCATTTAATTTTCGGTTGTTGTAAAATATCAATTTTACAAATTCATTCAAATGGATCCGTTGAAGCATTACTAATAAAGGCTTTTTCAAAGGGATTTGTTGTTTTACTGTGGCATAAAACCACTGGTCAATCCTGCCAAACGTACAGGTAAACTACACAAATTTCATAAGATGAATTAGTACCTGGAGTGAATACATTGACAGTGTCACTGCTATTAGATGGCTCTAAATAGCAGTGAAACTGCTTTGGAGGTATATTTTTTGGTTTATGATTTGCTCTATGCTTTATAACCTTTTGGCCGCCGTTGTCGACTATGCGTGAGAGGGGAATACAGGGTAAGAGTCCTTCATTAGCTTGACTTAAATTTGAAATTCGTGTTACTTGTAGACATGCTTGGCGGCCCAAAGGTTAAAGATCCAGCAGTAAGTTTTTCAAAAGAAATACAGATTGAGGCATTAAAGAAGCATTATTCCTCCTCCATAGTCTAAGCACAGTGATGATTTTAAGAAGACCTTTATTTTTACCTTCAAGCTGATTATAATAAAACTGCTTATTTTATTTTATATCGTGTTTTTAGTAACAATATTATAATAAACAATTATCACAAGTCAGGAATTCATTATTAATAATTCAGTATTTTCATATCATTATAAATATATTGAACTCTCTTACAATGATATTGTACAGTCGAAATAATAAACACTCTCTGTTAACCATAATCCATAACAAAATTGATTGAATAATAATTATATTCTATTTCGGGTAATAATGCCCATATTTTTTAGATTCGAAAGATCTGGCCAAGGAACAAGTCTATTGATCCAGTGATTGGTCTCATCTTTATATCTATAAAATTACATTAATGTAATTATAATGCCAAACATCAGTTTTCCTTTTTGAGTAATTAATTTTATACTTTGCTTCTCTGAGACTTCAAAGCTAGGAATCGGTGCTTGGGTCACATCATGTTTGCCAAACTTAAGTAATAACTGCCAAAAAGGAGTCGTGATGGTTGCTCTTATTCATGCCATTCAAGGCCCATGACCACACGTATGCGTCATGCTCAAACGCTCTCGCCAGGCCCGTGACGTGTATACGCGTCATGAATAAATCCCTATTTGAGTATAAAGAAAACGTTATAGGTAAAAAAGTTGCACGAACTTGTCCCGCTTGAAGGTGTAATAAGTTGCCGTCTGTTTAGCGTATGCGCTGGGCTCATGACGCATGAGTTATGTCATAGATTATAGCTAAAAGCGGGTAGGAGAAACTGGATAAGTTCGACTTGGACTCACGCGGCGAGGTTACGGTCCTACTTTTGTAATAAAACGACGGATAACTTTCGCAATCTATTATCTCATCTGATAGAACTGCGAGCGTTATACGAGCTTGCAAGTGTTTTATTTCATTTATAAACATTTCGAACACCTTTTATTTTTCCTTTAAGGAAGACCTATCTTCCTTCCAACATCAATAATTTTAGATTTCTGATGGCCAAATTCAGAAACGCCACTTTAATTGATCTTTAAAAAAGGTAAAAAAGTCCTTCAACACCTTGACTTAAAGTTGAAATTCGTGTTACTTCTCAGACATGCTTTGCGATCAAAAGGTTAAAAGTCATTTTGATTGATTTACTTTGTATAGGTAGCGACACGCGACACAGCATGTCCCATGAACATTTTTTGGCGGTTGAATGGTTTAAAATAGTTTCTAAATGTTGAAACAGCCTTTAAATTTGACAACCATTTCGACCCTTTTGCTTGGCTTTCAAAAATTGATCTTGCGGCCCCATTTTCGATAAAATTCAAAATATTTAATAGTTTTATTCTTGTCTCAATACATGCCTCACTCAGTCGTTGCTGAGATAAATTATACAAACGGATGGACAGACAGTCAACCAAGGGCTCGATATAAGAGTCCCTATTTTACCTTTTAAGTGCAAAACCCTAAAACTTAAATGGTTCATTAAACAATTGACTAAACTATAATAAAATCAACACGAAAAACAATCGTAAATAAACAATATTCATACTCCTAAAAACATTAAGCATAGGTAGGTTATTCCTAGTGGTAGCCACCTGCCATTATTCATAGTGGCTGCCACTTATGGGCACAGTCCAGTCCACATATTCTAAAGAAACAGCATTGTCTATTAAATTTTTAACAGCTAAAAAGTGGGTAAGTGAAACAAGGAATAACAAATAAAACGTTCAAACATGAGTACAAGTGTAAAAAAGAAGAATATTTTGTTTCCAGCGAGTACGTAACAAAACCTTATGGCTAAACTAAGGCTAACCTACGGTTTTATAAACTCAGTCAACTTGGTAAAATAATAAACAGTCCTAACTATTTGACAAATATAAAATATTGGAAATCTGTGATACGTAAAAACAATATTTTTTTAATCACAGTGATTATATCAAAATATTCTAAATATTTCACGTTGTTCAGAGTAAACTCTGCTGCGCATCAAAAATACTAGCAGTTTTTAAACGCTGTGCTTCAGGCTCTTCGAGACACGCTTCAGCGTTCTTGATATCTTGTTGAATGGCTTTTATTAACTCGTCCAAGGATCCGAAATTTTTCTCACCTCTCAGATAACCAACAATGCATATCTTCAGATCCGAACCGTAGAAGTCCTTATCGAATTTGTGCATTACATGCGTTTCCTGGAAATAAACAAAATCCTAACATAATAAATCTGTAGAAATAACGGGTTAGGCTCGTAAAACACACTTTCCCAAAATGTGCACTTTCCGAAAACGCACGATTTCCCGAAATGCGCACTTTCCCATTTAGGGCACTTTCTCAAAAGGTAGACATTTATTATTTAGACACTGTTCACACACACACACACACACACACACGCATACACAAACACACACACACAATGCATAGAATAGATATTTACTTTGAAAGTAATAAACGTATTTGTAAAAAAATGAATTTTTTCAAGATCCCGTAGTCAAAATTGCAAAAACGGAAGTCAGTTTCAGAAGTTCAGTCTTTCTGTCTGTCCGTCCGTCCGTCCGTCTGTCTGTCCGTATGTTTGCAATTGCACTATTTCATAGAAACCCTTAGTACTATAAACAGGGACACCCCTACCCCTAAACTGTACTTTCCGGGAAAATATACCTTCTGTGAAAGTGCATATTCTGGGAAAGTGCACCTATTGACAAAGTGTACATATCGGGAAGTGCACTTCTATAAACAGGGACACCCCTACCCCTAAACTGTACTTTCCGGGAAAATATACCTTCTGTGAAAGTGCATATTCTGGGAAAGTGCACCTATTGACAAAGTGTACATATCGGGAAGTGCACTTTTAGAGACAGTGTACCTTCCGAGAAAATGACCCTTCTAAAGAAGTGCACCTTTAGAGAAAATGCACATTTCAAAGTGAAAGTGTTTTACGAGCCAAACCCGAAATAACGTGTCTGTGCATAAAAGATAATTACAAAATAAACTAAGTAGAATCCGTAAAAGGCGTTTTTGCATATTTTATACGTGTGCCTGTTTTTTGAGCAGGTATCACAGGAAAAACCACTGCCGACCTAGCAAGTTTGACACAAGGATGCGTGTCTCTCACACTAGTGCCGAAGAATGAGATAGAGAGATAAACGAGTTTAACTTATCCCCGTGTCAGCCATGCTAGGCCTGCTGAAGGAATTTAATGGGATTTGAGTAGGTAAACCTTTTGAACGTCACCGTCAGCTAGGTAGGTATTACCTACGACTGTGGATTTTCGTGCAACTAACGCCACGATATACCGTTTTCCATACATGTCGGCTAATGCCGTCGTTGGCGTCCGTGGAATCGTTTGTCACATTTAGCCTTGGCGATCAAACGGCAAGGAAGGTAAGATCAAATCTTTGTTTCATTGTAATTGTCTGACTACAAAAAAAGATACAGCCACAGACCAATTATCCTAAAGACACCGCATAGCCTCACTTTTACTAGCAAATAAAGCTGCCAAAGTTGCGGGGCGCGCGGGGTTTGTAGAACGTTGTGATCATAGAGGTATTATAACTAGAGGAGGTGAGCCAGGACTGCCTGTAAGTGGAAGCGTATCACGGTAAAGAGAGACAGAAACTAGAAATAGTGGCACTGTCCTTGTGTTGCCGCATGCGCAATGGCAACATGCTGCGCGCCGTCCGTTGACGACGCAATACGAAATGTTCTAACCTATTATTTCGCTTCAGTTCTGTATGTATTATTTGATTTTGTATTTTTTGTTTATATTACAATAATAAAAACATCATTTTCAGACTACTAACTGTTTTACTTTTTTACCTTTTATTACAATCATTTTCAGCATTTGAGTGACATTATTATAAATAATAATAGAGAAAATACTGCGAAAATGATATTTTTTTACAAAAACAGCTACACAATATACATAACCACAAAATTTTGACAGTCGAATGCGGAAGGGTCAGTACAATACCGGAGGCGAATCGTTTACTGCGCATGCGCCATCAGACAAAGAAGCGAATACTATTCCTATGCTCTTTCTCTTTCTACCATTATAACGCGTTTCTGGCTGGCTCACCTCCTCTATGTATAATACCTCTATGGTTGTGATTGGTGCGTTCGAGGTTATGCGCCCCGCGCGACCCCTGTAGCCCCGCCACTTGAGGCCATTTGGCCACAACGCTTGGCAGCGGGGGGCGCCCGGCTATTCGGAGTTTATTGGATATACGTAATGGTCTTTGGATACAGCAAATTTCCATTTAAGGTGACAGTAAATTCCGGTGCTCTGCGCATACGCAGTCGCGGGTACAACTAGTAGTAATTAAGAGTTGAAATTCAACTTTATGGCAACATTGAGGCGAATCAATTGACCTTGATGAGCATTATAATGAGATATTCGTTGATATCTCGCGAACGGAACATGATATTAAAAAAAACTTGAAGTTAAAGGAAGATTAAAAGGCAGGTTACACGCTCAGTATTTCGTCAGTTCAGTCCGTCAGTCTGGTTAGAATGACCGATCGTGCTGACCAGACTGACGGACTGAACTGATGAAATAGGTACTGAGCGTGTAACCTGCCTCTAAGGCCTCTTTCACGTGAACACGCGGGCGCGGTCACGAAATATCAAACTTATCTATGGTGTTGTATGCTGAAGGCTTAGCACAATAATTTTTATCGCGCACATAAAGCATTCGTCCCTTTCGCACCCGCATATTAGTTAAAAAGTGACAGATGCTCTATGTGCACGATAAAAGCTAGTGTGCTAGGCACTCTGGTGTTCACGTACGAAGCGCACGTGCGCGCCAAGACAAAGACACGTCAGCGCGCCCGCCACAGCTTCCGCGCCCGCTAGTCACTAATACGTGAAAGTTGCCTAACATGTTTTTACAGTAAGCAAATTAAACAGTTTCGGAGGAGTAGTTAAAAAATCCACCTTTTGATTATTTGACTAATCCGAAACTGTTAATATTTCTTCTTATAAAAAAAAACCATATTTAAAATACCTATAAGTTCGTTTTATTTAAATATCATGCTTCGTTCGTGGGATATCATATCAATCATAATCTCATTAAAATGACCGTCAAAGTCGCTGCGGGTTTAAATAATATCGCATTTAAGCAGACAGTTCATTGACATCGTTCATCAAATCGTAAACAGTTAGGGGCTTTTAGTCCACCAAGGGGGTGCTAAAGCGCAAATATGTCGACATTATGTATTATCTTCGAGATCTTCGGAAACCAAATATGGCTAACGACTGTAGCGCAAAAGTCCAAATTCAAGTTTTGTCAATCAGCAATAGACCGCAGCATAGGTTACTGACGGGTGGAGGGATATTCTGCACCTAACCACTAACACATCGTTTTTAAGTTGACTGCATCACTAACAAATATGAATCCCGTTTTTTGAAATACATATATTTAAATGATAAATAAATCAATACGGATTTAGGATGAATTTAGTGAAACAGTTTTTTTTAAACACATGGATTTAGCGCCACCTTAAATAGTCGTCCGGGGCAGGTGCCAGTTGCCCCCAAAGATCCGGGCCTGAGTACTTAGACGTTCATACTGATCGCAAAAAGAACACCAAATGATTCTAAAACTAGTAAATGTGCCCGACGTGCTCACATGTTATTCCGCGAATGCGATAAACACCTATTCAAAAACGGGAACAAATGATAAGAACTTGTGTCAACTACCTAGTAATAGTTGTACGACTGATTATTTATACAATGGTTGTTTGGTGAATACGACTGCTAAGATAGTAAATTAATTACGTAATGAAGTCGGTTAAAAATATAGACCGGTCTAGGTAGATGTGATTACAAATATTATGTAGCTCAATGCTAATCTCATTGATTAATGGCGAGTCATATAGACTCGACTTTGCAAGAGAGTAATCAGTCTCACGCGTATCATCATCGTCCAATATATGTCCCCCTGCGGCCCTAACATGCATGGCACAAAGATAAATTAGAACCGTTTATCTCTAAGTGAGTCTCTCTCACACTAGTGCCGACGAAAGAGATAGTCATAGAGATAAACGGTTCTAAATCTTTGTGGCATGCATGTTAGAGCCGCTGCTAGGCACAGTGAGAGAGGGAGGCCCATTGCGCATATGCAGGTTTCCTCACGATGTTTTCCTTCACCGACATGCGCGTACTATATATAAATTTCAATTCCGCACATGAGACCCAAAAACTCAGATGCGAGTCCGTATTTGAATCCGCGACTAACTGCAACCGAGGCTCAGTACCGGATTGGAGGCCAATGCAAATATGTCTGTAGCAAAATATACAAAGACAATTTAAAATTACTTAAGCAAACCAAGGGCCTCTTCATAGAATTTGCTACGGGCCCCGCGCTGGCTTAATCCGGCACTGTAGAGGCCGTCACATAGGCGTCTTCCTCTAAGATACGAGGTTAGAGTAAGACAGCTAGATAAATTGCCGTAAAAAGTTGCTCGTGTAACCAGGCCTTTACACAACTAGGTTACTTCTGCACGCACTGCACTTCACGCGAATGTATGTCAATTATTTTGTTTGACTAGGTGGAATTGAATAACAAAACAAAACAGTGAAATGAAATAGTTAAGACAAATTACAGTACTTTAACTATATTAAACCAACAAATCTTAATTAAAACTAACCCAAAATCAAAATAGGGAAAGAAATCGATCCCCGCGGTAAGCCCGTCACAAAAGCTGCAGTCCCATCCTGCGGCCCTAACATGCAAGACAGAAGGATAAGTTAAACCCGTTTATCTCTATGATTATCTCTTTTCGGCACTAGTGTGAGAGAAACGCACTTAGAGATAAGACGGTTTAATTTATCCTTGTGTCAACCTTGCTAGGGCCGCTGAGGCGCTTGCTGAGCTCCCTATGAAAATGAAAATATTTAATTTGCAAGTAGGCCACATGGGCTCTTTTACATGTCTGAAGCTACCAGCACTTCGAAAGGTGAGATCTGCTGAAAAGAAACGCCGCAAGAAACTCAGCAGTCAGTTATTTTTTTTCCAACTTTTAGGTACATTAGAGTTTTAAATAAAACTAACTCATAAAAAGGGCAGCAAACAAACCTAATGGGTTCAAATTAATTATAATAAATAACTAATAAGGGAGATGTATAGTCTCCGCGTCTGGCAAAGTTAAGTGACTTAGAGATGTATAAAGCCTCTAAGGGTAAATGTTAAATAAAATTAGCTAAGGCAATAAGTGAAATCAATGTTCACTGTATGTTAGCCTTATTTGCCAATCGATATTACTTACTATAGACATGTCTTTGTTGTCATAATAGGGGCACCAGCCTATGTTGGCGACCATTTTGTGCACCGGGCCGGAGTCCACTTGCGCCCATCCATAGTAAACTCCTGGCTCAGTTCCTTTCGGCAAAGACTGTACCACTTTCAGAGGATAGTTTGCTGAAAATTAAACAAAATCGATTTTAACTACAATTAATAGATGTTCAGTTATTTTATGTGAGTAAACATTCAGACCTAGCTGTGCCCGCTACTTATAGTTAGGGAGCTGGGTGCCATTTTGGTATATGATTTGTTCGTCTTCCATATTGATAGGGATGAAAGTTTATGTCAATACAAATCGATTTGGTCCAGTAAATGAAAGTCGTATGTCCCTGCGTTTTTCAGTTGCAACTTTAAAAAATCGTACGTAAAACAATCAGCGAACTAGGAGTCCTAATGAATCGAATGGGGGCAACGAGAACGACAAACAAATGATTTAGTGTAGCGTTATAAAACAGAGCTCTGCACGTCTGCCTCTTCGATGTTCATCGTTTCGAGGATGATTCTGACCATCAGTGCAAGAGGCAGACACGAACCAACACCGTTTTTTTTTTTAATCTTTGAAACGCTGTCGATTGAAAACGCAGCCATGGTGGCAGATTTTATTTTTCTGTGGTTCTTTACATTGTCATTAATTGAACAATTGAGGTCTGCCAAGCGAACAAATCATATAGAAATGTTGGCACCCAGCTCCCTAGCTATTAGTACACATAGAGGACCACCCATCTTCACGATTTAGAATCCATGTATATAAATATCTCGTGTCACGGTGTTTGTGGTCGCACTCCTCCGAAATGGCTCGACCGACTTTTATGAAATTTTTCTATGTATATGTGGTAGGTATGAGAAAAGGTCGTAAAGTATATTTCATACCACTAGGTGATTAGGGTATCCACGCGTACGAAGCTAGAATCTTTATATTTTTGTAGTCAGTTGATTAAGTATAATAAAATACCGACTTGATTCTCCTGGGGGGCTAGCACGACATGCCCGCGAGTCGTTTGTCGCTCTGTGCGTCTCTGTCGAACAATTCAAGTGTGTAAGGGACGCACTGAGCGAGAAACGACTCGCGGGCATGTCGTGCTAGACGTGCTGGGATTTAACTTAAGACGCTGACAACAGCTAATGACCTTGAGTGATCGGTCACTGTCTGTTTGCACCGGAGTGAACGAGAAACACTGTGCGGTTATTTGTATGAGGAAAATAAAAAACGGATGAATTATTATATAAGTAAAGTGAAATATAAATTAGTCGAGTTTTTAGTCTGGGCGTGATGTAATAGTGTCATTCATTACAGACCCATAGTTTAAAAAATTAAGACAGAACTGTTTAAAGAGGATTTCAGACGTAACTTCACGACTTTTTTCTATAGTCGTGCTTTCATCATATCGTGTTTTAGAAATAGTTATATTTTCAATAATATAAAGAATATGAACATATATTTTTTTCGCTTTACCAAATAAAATAGTTTTTGTTAAAAAATTGTTTTAAGTAAAGCCGATTTAGGTCTTGTCCCTACTACGTTTATTTGTCGCCTGTATCATTATTTAAATTAAATTTACATGTATTTAATGATTTGAACAATTTTATGAATTAGGTCTTACTATTTTTTCTCTTAGGTTAGGTTAGGTTTTCTCGGGACTTCGGGGTTACCCCCCCCCCTCGTGT
Organism: Tortricodes alternella; assembly: GCA_947859335.1. NCBI lineage: Eukaryota > Metazoa > Arthropoda > Insecta > Lepidoptera > Tortricidae > Tortricodes > Tortricodes alternella. The sequence goes on along the minus strand of OX401987.1, from coordinate 6,542,314 downwards.
GTTCCGAGTTTTTACGATGGGAAAGGATTATTCACTATATCTGTATGGATTGTTTCATTTGTTTTCTTAGTACATGTGCAATGAAGTTTTAAAATAAAGGTCAATAAATCTATCCTTTTATTTAAATAAAACACCTACTAAACAATTGTTGCATTAAAATTTAAATATTGTGGTAAATCGCTTAAGATTATCAGAATCTCAGATAACGTCATCAGGCAACATTAGTTTTAAATTAAAGTTTCTGTTATCTGTTTTGTATATATGAGTAGTGTTAATGTAATGTAGCAACATGCACGGATACCAAATACGAAAGGCATTAAGATATTAAAAAACCAGCCAAGTTCGAGTCGGAATCACGCACGAAGGGTTCCGTACCATTATCTTCAAAAAAGGGCGAAAAAATCACGTTTGTTGTATGGGAGCCCCCTTAAATATTTATTTTATTCTGTTTTTTAGTATTTGTAGTTCTAGCGGCAACAGAAATACATCATCTGTGAAAATTTCAACTGTCTAACTATCACGGTTCATGAGATACAGCCTGGAGACAGACGGACAGAGGAACCTTAGTAATAGGGGCCCATTTCTTACCGTTAGGATATGGAACCCTAAAAAAGACAGTACAAAGGAGAAATTATTCAGATCTCTTCCAGTTAACCTTTAAGCAATTGAATGATAATGTAAAGCCAATCAACATACACAATAGATAGTGTAGACAATCAAGATACATGAGATTGTAACGTTTAATTTTTTATATTCCTTATCACAGGTACCTACCTAATTAACACATAATTTGAACTAAAGTAAAGACTTTGTTAATTAGATACATTTGATAAGAGTCAGTGAAGAGGTACCTTTGGCAGACATCAAACTGTAAATAGCAACCACAAAAGAGAATATAATAAAGGAAATTATTTAGGGTTAAAAATGGATACAACAACTGCAATCTGCCTGCAAAATCCATTCTTAACCATGCTGGATATGATCAGTGGAATATTTTTCTAGACTTTCTAGACGTATGATTTGTCTTTACTTACATCAGGAACTTTTTACTTTACGACAATCCCCAAGCTTACAAATATTAACTTCTACATATTTGTAATAACTAAAATACATAGTCATGCGTCATAACTGAGTCACATAAAACTAAGATATTTCCTTCCTCTGTTTTTGAAACAAAGCATTCCATTTATGAATAATATCTCCAGGTAAAGGTAAATTTTAAAACGCAAATGGCATATTTGCAGAATAATTTTTGTTATAATTTTTACCCAACTGCACAAGTACAGTAGGTTGTGCTTTGGAGGTATATACTATGTATATGTGTCCGTTTTTTCACCGTATCTTTGTACCTACCTGGAAACCAATTAACTCGGTGGTTGTAAAGAAAGACCGAAAAAGATAAATAGTAACCAAATCTTTTGCATGAGTTTGATTTTTAAACCTGGTTTAACTTGTTTTTCATGGGCTTTCACAGCTCAATTATACAAGGTTTATATTTCCCCAATATCGAAGAAAATATTACACACAGAGAAAATTTGTGAGAGGCTTTTACTTTTATTTGTAGCGTGTATTCGTTATGGCGAAAACCTATTAAGAATAAAAGAAAATTGACAATCATAAAAGACAATTAAAAGTTATATTTGACAATACCTGTTGGACAGCCCAGATCCTTGGAGCCCCTTCCAAACCCTTTGATAACTTCGCCTTCAAGGAATAGTGGTAAGTGTTGTGCCATACTTTTGCCAGAACTGCTTCTGATAGAAGTTAGAAATCGCGTTAAGCACATTACAAGTTGGAGCGACCTTTGAGTGCGATTATTTCACACGTCATTATCATCAATTCAACCAATTCCTTAACTAAGGGATGAAAAATATATCCATAGTAAACAAGTGTACTCGCAAAAACTGTCCTTGAGATTTCTTTATGTTATTTACATAAAAGATAAGTTATTAAACTAATAAGATCTGAACGAATCGAGTTACCTCTTCAATGTAAACTTGACGGATTAATGTCATTTCTGACAATGACAGGTATTTTTATACCCATGCAGCTTTGTTGCCAAGTCAATGAAACAAGAAATAGCTAAGCAACCAGTTTCGAAAAGATGGTAAGAATGTAAAAAAAATTTACGCCATGAATCCATTAAGTATTAAAAAAAATTACTAAATCTTTTTTTTCTACCACTTCTATGCAAACACAAAAAAAGGATGGTAAAAAAAAGAAAGGGCTAAAAGCACACAATTTTTTATCGCGCACATAAAGCATTCGTCCCTTTTGTACCCGCATATTAGTTAAAAAGTGACAGATGCTTTATGTGCGCGATAAACATTAATGTATTAAGCCCTCAGAGGGCTTAGCACACAAATTTTTATCGCGCACATTAAGCATCTGTCACTTTTTAACTAATACGTGGGTGCGAAAGGGACGAATGCTTTATGTGCGCGATAAAAATTAGTGTGCTAAGCCCTCAGGTCGATCTAAATCACGTTAGGCTAGGCACTGACCTACAATATAACTGTGCAATATCACTAGTTGCACAATAACATTGATCGTCAGTAGTGATATTGACCGTCAATATCATCTACTGACGATCGATATAATTGTGCAATCAGTGATATTGCACAATTATATTGTAGGTCAGTGGCTAGTCCTAGGTTCTACACGATCACAGTTTATAAATAATTTTATTTTTGTAATAATTTGACGCAGTCGTACAATTCTAAGTCAGTAGTTGATATTGATAGTCAATACAACTGTGCAATATTACTGGTTGCACAATTATAATGATGATCAATATGATTGTGCAACTAGTGACATTCTACAGGTACATTGAGCAGCCTAAGCGTGCCACGTCTAGTGTGGCTTTGGCTTAAGAATTAAGCCCCATTGGTGTGGATGGCCCTTAACTGCGTAATTGTCGAATTATTATTTGCATATAGCAACTTCAAGTCATTAAAAATTTTGGTCTGTCTGAAATTAGTATCTTAAAATAATTATAAAAATGCAAATAATTATTTTCTATCTATAAGCTATGCGTATTTTAAACAAAATGTGTGGTTAAAAAGGTTCAAGTTGTGCAAATGTAATATTTTGACGAAGACTGTTGACAAACGTATCCTATGAAACTCATAGTTATCAACTTAATATGACGATATAATATCACTGATTAAAAATGACTGAAAAGGGCTACGAGGGTGAAGATGTAGTTCCTGCTTGGGATTTACCAGGCCCGTCATCGCTAGCCGCCATCCTGGATACGGCTTTTACCTCGTCTGGGACTGACACCCAGTCGAGACACGGTAAAAAAAAACAGTAAACATACATACCATATTGTTTTTATTGCTCGTACTTATACTCATAATGTTAATATTTTCATTTTTTAGAGGAAATGGAGTGTGATGCGTTATTCGCTGAGAGCGATGACGACTTAGAGGTGTTGCCGTCGTCCTCAGAGGCCGCGATATCGGTTGGAACGGATCCTACTCTGAAACAAGTCATATCCTCGAATTATATCAATTCAACATCACCGACTCAACCAGTGCACGTGACTGTGACACCCCTGCCGCACCCAGCAGCGGCGCGCACGCCGGTGCCAGAGGAGTACCAGCCATTGCCCGACAGCTCCAGCTCACTGGAGTTCATGCTGGGGGGACACAGCGCCGATACTACACCTCTTTTGTCAAATGGTCAATCAATTCCTGAGCTAAATATAAGGTACCAACCAAAACCACTGCCAATAAATCAACAAAGAAGATATTATTTTCCAAATTACACTCATTATGGACATGGAGTGCGCCCAGCTCAAGACTATGTCGTTGGCCCTTACAACACTAACAATGTCATAGTGGTTAGTGATGAACGTAATTTCAGCAATCATCCCCTGAGCTACCCATTACCTGTAGGTGAACCGTCATCTCAGGAAGCTGTGCCTCAGGTTGCATATCAGTCTATTCAGCCTGGTGTTGATAATGTCTATAACCATATCTCCACTGCCTCCACTCACCCTGTTGATATGGCAGCACAAAGTCTGGAGAGGCCAAGTCGTAAATTAAATATTTCACCTGGGAGGAGGCAATCTAAAGAGAATCAAGTCAGTCCAAATTTGATAGAAGTAAGCTCTGAAGAAGAAGATAATGCAGCTATGCCAAGAAAACGTCAGCATGATAACAGTGTGGAGCAGCAACAAGCATCAGAATTAGAAGTCTCCATCAGTATTGGTACAGTAGGTGGTTCTGGTGCGTCAGATCTGTCATGTCCTCAAATTAAAAGTGAGCCTAATGAGCAAGCAGATGTGGCAACACAAGCTGCAGGGGATGCGGAGTCAAGTCAACAAACCCCTCAACATGTCTGTGCACGCAGAGTAGGTAACTGTCAAAGTTATACAACACTGGCAGGACAACCTTCAGGCTATATGCATAATGCTCCTATATTGCAAGTAAAAAAAGAGAATCAAAGCTGTGTCAACTCTCATGGGCGACGCTGCTCGTGCTCCATGAATCATGTCCATGGCAACTGTATGCACACCCACATGGGTCACCACAGGGATTTCTGCCACAACAACCCGGGCCATTTTCAAGCTCAAAATCAACCCCATCATCACCACCAACATCACCACAGAAGACCATGTGTGCACAACGGCATTGCTGGAAACAACCCCTCCACTTCAAGAGTCAAAGAAGAACCAGTTGCTGCTGTAGTGAAGCAAGAGGCAAGCACAGTGGCAGAACCTGAACAGGAACAGTATCCAATACTGGCTCCAGTTACTAAAGTAGAGAGATCTCAAAAAACTCAAGTCAAAACGGAATCTGTTCAGTCAACTTCTCAAAGTAGCACAGAGAGTGAACAAGTAAGTGTGAAACCAGAAGTAGAGCCGTCCCAAAGACGACGTGAAGTGGATGCGGCTGGAGACAGGAAGGATCCTTCTCCTCAGCCTGGCACAAGTTCTGGGACAAGGAGTACTACAAATACTTCTGAAAATAAATCCATTAATACTGAGACCCAGGCCCAGGTATTGACACTTATTTGCCCTGTAATTTAGTGTTATTAATTTGCCTAAACAAAGTTTAATCTTTTTTTTTGTTTTGTGTATTATTGTAGGAAAACAGTACTACATCTACCAGTAACGAAGTGTTGTCTGCCCCGGACCTGCAGTTGGATTGGGTTTCTGACTCTGGCTCCGAGGATGATGTGCAAGTATTGGAAGAGGATCCCAGTTTTGTAAGTAATTACTTGAATTCAAAGTTTATAAATAAGTATAATTATTTAAAAACACAAAATTTCTTAACGTTGGAATACTTAGCAGCTTTGTGTATAATTAGTTTCCATCATGTTTTATCTGAAAATTTCGTATTTATCGTGCTCTCTCAATTAGCTTCAGTACCCATCATACCACCTGACATGTTTCGTTTTGACATTTGACACTAAATAATAAAGTTTCATATTAATGAATATAAACATGTCACTCATTAAATACAATGATTAATTGACGCTTCCGGTCCCATCGTCTTCTGATTGAGATCCGAGTTTTACCGATGGAAACATTATTCACTATATCTGTACTGGGTGGTAGCAGTTGTGGGGTTGTTGAGTCATATGTAGTGCTTTTGTGGCCTTGAGGGAAACCATACATTTGTATGTCAGTGTTTATGTTTCCTCGTATTTTACAAACACAATATCTGATACTATTTATGTAGTATGACATAATAAACATTATACAACCAGGCACTTGGTCATAGTAAATGTATTATTACTATTATTTACAGAGTTTGCTAGTAAATAACATATAATTATAACCTTATCGTATCTCTTTTTGTTGCGGTTAAAGAGAACTGAATGAGTCACGGTCGCAGCTCCGCGCATCAAAATAACATCCAAATATAACTCCTAAGGACTGATCACAATTTGCGCACTATTCATATGCTAATTATTTACAACATTATTGAGTATCATGACAAATACGTCTGTATTGACGTTCTGTAATTTTAATAGTAGTTTATGCAGCGGTTGCATAATGATAGGCCTTAAAACACTAGTGCGGTTTTATGAAACGAGATTTAAGCGAGTTTCATAGTAAGATCGCACGTGTGTTTTAAGGCGAAATTATGCAGAGTTGCATATATAACATTTTTTTTTATTTTATTTTTATCGAAAATGGGTGTGCGTTTGATCTCAGTCTCACCTGATGTTAAGTGATGACGAGGTCGAAGGTGGTACACGCTTACCCAGAAAAAGCCTATTCACTCTTGCCTTGAACACACCAAGGTTAACTTTATCTACACACATATTATAAACGGCGACACGGCGACGATGGGGCCACTCCGGCTGCGGCGACGGCGGCGCGCCGGCCTGTATCTCATATCTGTATCGTTATGATCATTACGATACTAAAATCGATACTGTAATAACATTACAGTACAGGATGTCATAATGGTGGTCACTTCCTACGGTTTTTGATTACATTATGGAGGTTTTATGATATGGGTGTAGATAAAATATTTTATGAAATGAATGTCTGTCTGTGTTGTAAGGAGTAGATTAGAACAATGTTTCCTAAAGTATGGGGCATCACTTCGTGAGCGAGTTTAAGGTCGGCTACGAAAACAAATTACTACGATATGTAAACAAAAATAGGCAGTATCACAAATCTCTTTAGGGTTTCCTCCTAGCCAAATAGCAAAACACGAAACCCTTATAATTTTGTTCTGCTCTAGTCTGTTTTGATGCCGCATCCATTTTACTCGAAGACTATTATTAGACACTATATGTATTGATGAAATATGATAGTTAGGTGACTAGGTGTTGTCTATTAACCGCTATAAAACGATGTTGTGGAATCACGAAAAAATTAGGGTGCTCTAAACATAAAATGGACGAATAAAAAAAAATGATAATAACAGTGCACATAAGCACGTGGTATTAAAAAGAAGGTCAAGTGCGAATCGAACTTGCGTTGCGAGAGTTCCTTACAATTAATCATTAATTACCCACTACGTTTTTAAAGTCCCAAATTTGTTTGTGATACTTAACTAAAAAAGTATATGGTACGACACAGTTATTATATAGTTTTTCATCCAATGTATGTGTTCAGTTTTGTCCCATTATTAGTTTATTGTGGCAACACTGTGGCTCCTGTACCATTTCGTGCTGGCCACACACGTTTCCCCCCCCCCCACCACTTATTGTTTTAAAACCGTTAATTTAGTTAGTTGAGTTCCTGTTTGAATTTTGAACTGAGAACAGCTTTGTCATTATACTCTCGCGAATCTTTTAAGGTTTCCACTACTTTCGTAAATCAGTAGACATATTTAATATCAAGTGTGTTTGGAGTCTCCCGACGCGGCACCAGGACCTAAATCTAAGGCTAAGTGCGAGCGCTGAAGGTAAAGTTAACGGTAGATCTAGGGAAGCTGACGACTGTCACCAACGGTGCATCGCTGCGGACGCCAAAGATTCTGTATACAGCAGACCCGGAACCACCAGGTTAGACCACCAACTCACTAAGTTCCTAAATAGTAATTAGCTTGTAGAGTCCTTATATTCAAACATAATATTCTTGCTTAAAGCCCCCACACCCCCTTTCGCATATCACTTCTTTTTTCGTCATATACAGTCCATTCCTTTCGTTAATTTAACATTTTGGTCCTTCGAACCGGATAGTTTGATAAGTGACCTTTTGTTTTGTCGTTTTCGTAAAGTCATTTGTCGAATATTCGTTATCCCGTTATTTTTTAAAAAAAATCTTAAAATATTGTGGGTAAGCAAAAATATTGTGTTAAAAAAAAAAGTTAGTGGGAACATTAAAATCGTTCATTACAGCTGTTGTCGTCTTGTTTTCGTATCGGTTTAGACTGGTAACATTGATAGGTTTGACAACTATCAGGCTGTCACTGTCAACTGTTTTTAGTTTTTAACTTATACCGCTGATACATTATACAGTTTATCTCCTGTAAAAGAGTTATTTTTGTCGTATTATTAGTGTTTTAGTGTATATTCTCGTGATATTGGTGTTAGTGCTGTGTTGATTGTGTTTGTGAAAGTACATAAACAGTTCAAACAACGATGCCTAACCCTGGGTCTGATGCGGAATCAGGGCTGATTCATATGGGCATGGTTGCGGACTTAGCTGATCCAAATCTTGTCGCAAGGGACTACGCAACGATGAGGTTAGAGTATCTTTCAATGTTGGATGACCATGAGTTGGCATTATGCACTGAAGTTGAACTTAATTCAATCGTTGACAGTTTTCATTCGGCACAATTGAAAATCTTGGCATCAGTTCCAAAAAGCGAGCGTCGAGAAGCGTATAACGATACTGCGATGTTTGACACTAAGCTGAGGGCGGTGAGGGCACGTTTGAATGTAAAACCTGTAACTAGTTGTTCAGTACAACATTCCAATTTGCCCAAGCTTCCTAAAATCAATATAAGGCAGTTCGATGGCAAGATTGATAATTGGATAACTTTTATTCAACTATTTAATTCGTTAGTTCATGAGCGTTCGGACTTAGCTGATGTAGAAAAGCTGCATTATTTGTTGTCAAGTGTGCAAAATGAAGCTCATAATTTGATAAAAAATTATCCTGTGACCAATCAAAATTACACGGTTGCATATAACACGTTATATAAACATTATAATAAAACACGTCTTATAGCCACTACATATTATGAACGGCTTATTAATTGTGAGCCAGTCAGAACTTCTCGGGCTAGTGACTTGGAGCGGGTAAATAGGACATTTACTGAGAATTTGGCGATATTAGATAGTTTTAACTTGCCGGACAAGAATTTTATGTTGGTTCAGTTATTGTGGTCTAAGTTAGACAGAAATACTAAGGAGCAATTTGAATTAGAACACAACTCTGATGAAATTCCAAATTATAAAGTGATTCAGATGTTTATTGAAAAGCGGTTCCGTGCGTTAGATGCTGCAGGCTTTAATACTCAAACTAATAGTTATCAGCAATCTTGTAGTAAGATTACAAATAAGCCAAAGACAGCTCTAATTGTATCTTGTCCACCATGTAATCTGTGTAAAGAACCACATAGTCTTTCGACTTGTCCAATTTTTTTAAGTTTTGACCCGAATGCCCGTTTCAAATATGTTAAAGAAAATAGGTTGTGTATTCTGTGTTTGTCAAATTCACATTCTGTGAAAGCATGCAAATCAAAGCAGCGTTGTGAACAATGTAGGTTCTCACACAACACCTTGCTGCACTTTAATAATTCACATATTCCTTCGGAGACAAACACAGAAGTTATGAAATCGCCTTCAAATATTCCAAAACCAATGGCTATGGTAGCAAATAATGTTGTTAGTTCTATGTTGTTTCCAACTGCCAAGGTACTGGTAAGGGACATGCAAGGTAGTTTTGTTCCAATTAGAGTTTTACTGGATTGTGCCAGTGCATGTAACTTTATAACGGAAGCGTGTGCCAAAAAACTTGGCCTTATAATTAAATGTGGTAAATATGCTGTTAATGGCATAGGCCAGGCGGTCGCTGAACCTGCTGGCACCTTGTCGTGTACGATTTCACCAAGTACTGGTGAATCAAAAAATACTTTTTCGTTCGAGGCATACATATTGCCTACGATATGTTCGGATATGCCGGCCGAACATATTGAACTTTCGTCGTGGCATCACACCAAGGACCTGGAGTTTGCTGACCCATGTCTGCATAAATCAGGGCCGATCGACATGCTTTTGAGCGTCGATATTTTCTCGTCGTCATTGCGTCCCGGGTTGATTCATGGTGGCCCAGGCCAACCAACTGCCGTCAATACTATTTTCGGTTGGATATTGATGGGTGGTTGTCCCACGGACGGTTGTCGCTCTCGCTCTCGCCGTGATAACTGTTGTGTTATCACGGATTCATTTTCGTTAGACGACTCGATTAAGAGATTCTGGGAATTAGAGCAGGTTAATTCCCCGGGTGCCGTCATTTTGTCGAAGGAGGATCAGCTGTGCGAAAAATATTTTGTCGATAACTTTCGTCGCACAGAAGATGGTAGATTTGTCGTTCCTCTACCTTTCGCTGATCCTTCTAACAAACCTACTTTCTCTGGTTCTCGTGCTATTGCGCTCAAGAGATTTTCGTCGTTGGAGAGAAAGTTGCAGGGAAATCCTGAATTTAGTAAAAATTACGTAGCCTTTATGGAAGACTATGAGAAGTGTCGTCATCTTGAAAGATGTGATCCTCCAGAGACTGACTGTGGGGACTTCTACTACATTCCTCATCACGGAGTCCTGCGGCCCTTGTCTACTAGCACACCTCTTCGTGTTGTTTTCGACGCTAGTGCCAAGGACGCGCGTGGTACTTCACTGAATGATACCTTAATGCCGGGACAGAAGCTGCAGAACAACATATTTCATTTACTGCTCCGTTTTCGTTGGCATGTTGTTGTTTTCACAGCAGACGTGAAGCAGATGTATCGGCAGATCCTGGTGACTCCAGAAGATGCGGAATATCAGCGGATTCTGTGGCGGCCATCCGTCGACGAGCCCATGCGTGACTATCGATTGCTCACGGTCACGTATGGCATTTCCTCAGCCCCTTACCAGGCTCTTCGTACTATCGCGCAGCTGGCCAAGGAATCAGCAGTGGACTACCCTAGAGGATCTACAGTGCTAGGTCGTGACATCTATGTCGATGACGTCGTGTCTGGCGCAGAGTCCGTAGAGGAAGCACGAAGGATTCGGTCTGATCTCTCGACCATTTTAGCTTCGGGTGGTATGCACTTGCGGAAGTGGACGTCGAACCATAACGGGTTTTTCGAGGGTGTGCCCTCTGAAGATCTGTATTCCGATGATTTTCGCGAGTTTAACTCTACCGGGGACATTTCTCTAAAAATCCTCGGTCTTTTGTGGTTGCCGCACACTGATACTTTCACATTTAAGGTATCTGTTGAGAATCGCCGATGCACCAAGCGCACCATTCTCTCTGAAATTGCACGGATATTCGACCCTCTAGGTCTTCTGTCGCCTGTTACTTTCTTCGCAAAATATCTGATGCAGTTGCTCTGGGTTTCGGGTGTCGCATGGGATGATGACGCACCGGAGAATATTGGCGTTGAATGGGAGGCGTTAAAAACGCAACTGCCGTCGCTGAGCTCAGTAGCTGTTCCTCGCCGTATGGTGATGGACTTTGTCGTTTTGCAGCTGCATGGGTTCTGCGATGCATCAGAACGTGGGTTTTGTGCAGTAATTTTTAGTCGAACGCTGGACAACAACGGAGCATGTTCTGTCCAATTAGTCTGTGCCAAATCCAAGGTGGCACCTCTCCGCAAACTTTCGATACCGCGGCTGGAGTTACTGGCGGCGGTTTTGCTCTCGGACTTGATGGAGTCAGTTCTTGAGGCTCTAAAGCCATTTCACGCCGTCGACCAAATATTCGCTTGGTCCGATTCCAGCGTAACATTGACTTGGATCAAATCGTGTCCATCGAAGTGGAAAACGTTTGTGGCCAACCGCGTGAGCCACATTCAGGATACGATTCCCCCCGAGTGCTGGCGGCATGTAAGGACCGCAGACAATCCAGCTGACTGCGGGTCTCGAGGTTTGTTGCCCAACGACCTGGTCAACCAAACTAGCTGGTGGGACGGCCCGTCTTGGCTCTCCCTAGCTACCGAAAATTGGCCTCGATCCACTCTGTCAGTAGACATGGAAGTTCTTCACGAAGAACAGAAGGTGACCGTTCTGCTAACATCTATGAACGGTGACTCAATAGATAAACTTTTGACAAAGTTTTCGTCGTTGAAAACATTACAGCATGTTTTGGCATATTGCTTTCGTTTTGTGCACAATATTAGGAACCTTAAAACGCCTAGCAAGTTACTTCTCGGTTCCTTGGCACCTAGTGAAATAAAACACGCTCTTATGTTTCTCGTTAGATTTGTTCAAGAGCGCAGTTTCTCATCAGAAATTGAGAAACTGAAAACTAAACTACATAATTCACTTCCTAAAAGATTTAGGAAACTCGCTCCATTTATGGATGATGCGGGTCATTTGAGGGTGGGCGGACGGCTTTCACGAGCTTCTCTCGACTTTGATGTAAGGCATCCGTTGCTCCTGCCTCGTGATCATCGCCTTACCGTTCTTCTCATAGAAGAATACCACCAGAGATTTATGCATCCTGGGTTGCAAACGCTTCAGAACTTATTAGCTCAACATTTTTGGATATTGTCCCCAAAGCGTGCTATTCAAGCGGTTACATCTAGGTGCATAAAATGTTTTCGTGTTCGTCCGTTAGGTGCTCCTGCGCCTTTTATGGGTGATCTACCAGCCTATAGAATACATCAACTTAAACCATTCTCGAGCGCCGCTGTCGATTTCGGTGGACCTTTCGACATTTCTCTCGGTCGCGGACGTGGAAATAAAACGTACAAGGCCTACATTTGTGTTTTTGTATGTACGTCAACCAAGGCCGTCCATACCGAGCTTGCCACCGAACTGTCTTCAGAGGCCTTTCTAGCCGCGCTTAGGCGCTTTGTAGCTCGCCGTGGTCGGTGCAGTCGCTTAGTGTCGGACCAAGGGAAAAATTTCGTCGGCGCTAGCAATATTTTAGAGCGCCTGATTAAGGACGCTGCGCGTACGGACGAAATCCGTTTCGAGTTTAACCCGCCGGGAAGTCCACATTTTTCTGGTCTGGCTGAAGCTGGAATCAAGGCTGTGAAAACACATTTGTCGCGTGTCGTTGGACAGCAAAGGTTAACTTACGAAGAGTTTTCCACAGTTTTGATTCAAGTCGAAGCTTTACTTAATTCGAGACCACTCACGCCACTCAGTGCCGATCCCAACGATCTGTCCGCTCTAACACCTGGTCACTTCCTGACTACGGAACCTTTGTCGGTTGTGCCGGATGAAGACTTGTCATGCACCAACGTAAGCGTGGTTCATCGTTGGAAATTGCTCCAAAAAATGCATCAGGACTTCTGGAATAAGTGGTCCCAGGAGTACATGCATACTCTTCAACAGAGGATGAAGTGGCATGATAGGCAGCCCAACATTGAAAGGGGCTCATTAGTCCTTATAATTAACGAGCAAACCAGTCCCATGAAATGGCCTTTGGGCCGCATTGTAGACACACACCCTGGGTCTGATGGTATTTGCCGGGTAGTTTCAGTGCGCACAGCCTCTGGCTTGTACAAACGGCCTGTCGTCAAACTGTGCCCTTTGCCCGTTTAACGATTTCTCGTAATTTTGTGTCGTCCTACTTTTATTTATTTTGTTCGTTTTTATGTTAGTCAAAATACTAATGTATTTTGGTGGGCGGAATGTTCAGTTTTGTCCCATTATTAGTTTATTGTGGCAACACTGTGGCTCCTGTACCATTTCGTGCTGGCCACACACGTTTCCCCCCCCCACCACTTATTGTTTTAAAACCGTTAATTTAGTTAGTTGAGTTCCTGTTTGAATTTTGAACTGAGAACAGCTTTGTCATTATACTCTCGCGAATCTTTTAAGGTTTCCACTACTTTCGTAAATCAGTAGACATATTTAATATCAAGTGTGTTTGGAGTCTCCCGACGCGGCACCAGGACCTAAATCTAAGGCTAAGTGCGAGCGCTGAAGGTAAAGTTAACGGTAGATCTAGGGAAGCTGACGACTGTCACCAACGGTGCATCGCTGCGGACGCCAAAGATTCTGTATACAGCAGACCCGGAACCACCAGGTTAGACCACCAACTCACTAAGTTCCTAAATAGTAATTAGCTTGTAGAGTCCTTATATTCAAACATAATATTCTTGCTTAAAGCCCCCACACCCCCTTTCGCATATCACTTCTTTTTTCGTCATATACAGTCCATTCCTTTCGTTAATTTAACAGTATGGAACCCTGAAAAAGTTACAGAACCAATCATAAAAAATGTTGTCTGATATTCAATACTTTAAGTGTTTTAAATGTCTTAAAACGACAAAAATAATAATACAAAAAGGTTCTAATTTTCCTCCCCTAAACTAACCGCCAAAATCTGTCTTCGTTTTTTCACGCTATACGTCCTAATTTGGTCACCGTATGTACTCTCTATATGTATCAAATTTCGTCCAGTAGATTCGGTGAGAATATCCTCTGTTCTGTGACAAATGGACAGACAGGTACCAGAGTGATCCTATAATGATTCCGTTTTTTCATCGGAATGTTCGGAACAAGTTAATAGTTGGTGGTCTCTTGACGTTAGTAAGTAAATAAACAAGTCCTCGAGTTGGCGTACAAATAGAAACATAATAAAATCGTAATAATAATCGTCTTAGCTTATATAGGTGGAGGCCGGTGTGTGTGTATCATGTATGTGTGAGTGTTAATGTATTGTGGTTGTGTGGCCTGTGGTACACGTTACAGTGGGATATCTTATGCCCTTCTGAAGTTGTAAAGTGTCCTATGAATTAGAAGCTAGTTATTATTATTGGGTTTCTGAAGCTAAAAGAGACAGGTGAACGCTGGTTAGGAAGTGTGGTTGTTGCAGCGCGAAGTGATCGACCTGACGTCGCCGCCGGCGGGCAGCCCCCCGCGCGCCGCCAGCCCCGCGCCCGCCTGCTACCCCGAGCCGCGCGACCCGCTGCTCTACCCCCCGCACCCCCACCTGCTGCGCTCCAGGTAAATATCCCAGGAAACGAACGCCAACGTCGACTTCATTGTCTGTCTGTATGTCACAGCCGTTTATCTTAGCAACTACTAATGTACTTGAAAATTGGAATAGTATTAGAACTTGCGTGCCCTCCATATATTCGCATAAATAAAATGTTTAAGCGTTCGAATCGTGGGTTCATATCAAGAGTAAAGCTTCTGAGTTTCGTATTTTTTGATATTGACCACAAGGATTTGAAACCTGAAACATCTGCGTAGCGATTCAAAGATGTGTCTGTCAAGTACCTAATCCGCACTAGGCGCGCGTGGATGGTACTGCTCAGCCCCTTGCATTATGAAACTGCCTGTGCCCAGCAGTAAGGCCAATTCTCTAATGTTATGTTTTTGTTGGAACAAAAAAACATTTTATCATCAGAGTGCGAGTGGGCAACTGCGTGGTGGCGTGCCGCGGTTGCTGCTGCGCGCCGCACGCGCCGCACGCCCCGCACGCACCGCACGCACCGCACGCGCCGCACGTGCCGCACGCGCACGCTCATACGCATCACGCGCTGCCGCATGTACATCGTGAGTATAACAGTAACGTCAGAACTATGAAATAATATTCAAACTAGCTGACCCGTGCGAATTTTCGCACGTTATCAAACACCGGATAATAATAATAACAATATAATAAAGTGAGAATAAGTAAATGCAAGTATTAAAGATATTTTTTTGATAGATAATTGTACTGAGACATTTCATATTTATACAATAGTACCTGGATGACCGAGCCTAGCTCGGCATTTTTTTGGTAAAACGTGTTGTTTTGGAAAAAATTATACGTGGATAAAGATAGTTATTCTCACAAAAGAAAAAACTTGAAAAAAAAGGTAAATTTATAATCCACCACCACCTGGACTCGAACCGAGGTCTTCTGGCTTCGGAACCGATTGACGTCCCAAACCGAGCTAATTCCAACTTTGTGAGTAGTGACGAAATTAACCTTCGTATTCAAATGATATTGTAGCAGTTTTTCATTACCAGAAAACACGGATAAAACAACGTTTTCTTAAAATGAAACCTAGCTATATCAATTTATCGCCCCCAAAACTAAATTTCATGAAAATCGTTGGAGCCGTTTCCGTGATTCAGATTATATATTATATTAATAAGAATACACGGGGGATGCACGCAGCTTCGCGCGAGTAGTTCGCGACCAGCGCGCGATCGGCGTATTCGTCAGATGTGGACGCACCATAATATTTTTTAACTTTCCCATGCTATAAAACCTCTTTAAAAACAATGTTAGCAGTTACAATGTGATCATCGTTGACTGTTTGACCGTAGGTCTCTTTAACACAAACATAAATATCACTGAATTTACGAACTCGTGAAAAAGCCACATATAATTGTCCATGCGAAAAAACAATTGTTACTTAGTTAAACTGTTTGTCAAATAGATGGCGCTTGCGCGATCGTGAGTAGACTATATCGACGGCCGATATCATCCATTAACGACCAATAAATACAACCGTGCAAAATCACTGATTGTACAATATATTGATTGTACACATCAAATAATGTAGGCCAGTACCTAGCCTACCCGACGCGCAGTGCCATCTGTTGACAATTGTCGGCATCATCACATACGTAGTATCTTCTAAGTAGTCTGTGGCCATGACACCGTAGTTAAACAGACTGTCAAATAGATGGCGCTTGCAAATCGCGTGGTTTTTTATTTATTTTTTAACGAAAACGTTAATTTTAATCTATTTTTGTATTTTTAAGACGAATCGGAGAACATAAGCTTTAAAATGACGTTTAAATCATTAATTTTGTTAAAGAAATAACGGAGATCTTGAGCGTCTTCAAAAAATACCTTTTAGAAATAATATATATATAATATATAGATTTCTCGCCCCCTACATTTTTTTTAAGTAAGCTTTTCGCTATGTAATATAATCGCATGTTACTTGATACACCTGACTACTTTCATCACACCAGTTCATATTCAAATCGTTTAATTAGCAAATACGCCACATTGATAAAATAAAATAAATCTACCAGCGCTTCGAACAGGACCACCATTATTGACAGAGGCGTATTTAAAGATTTGGCGCCCTGGGCCAGTTAGGTTTTGCCGCCCCATTAAGTAAGTAATAAAAAAAGATTGTAGGTAAGCTTGACAATAAAAGGCGCCCAGAGAAGGCCCCGTGGCTTCACCGCCCCCAGCAGCCCGCCGCCCCGGGCCATGGCCCCCTTGGCCCTAGGTTAAATACGCCCCTGATTATTGAGAAGAAACGTCACAGGAAACTCAGCAGAAAGTCATCCTTTCAAATCATACATAGGGTTTACTTTACATAATATGAAAACTTAAATAAAATTAAATGTTACTTATTTTAGCCCAAAGATGATGGTGATATTCACTCATCTTACGCATGATCGTAAGTGGTCCAAACGATCCATGTATAACCTAACCTGGATCTCGAGTGCTTTAACAAAACACAAACAATCAGTTTTAAGCAATGTGGTGTTAATAAATCCAGGATTTTTTCTTTTGGAAAGAAAATATTAGTTTTAATAATAATATTTTGTTTGTACTTAATTAAGGAACTTACTTTATTCGTGTAAGGTATGTCTTGACTGGCCGGTTATATGAGTCACGTGGGTAAGTTTGCTTGCATTTACCAATATTTTTTGACTCCGGGCTTCCACTTAGATGTCTGTTTGTACATTTATTTGTATAAAATCCATTTATATGTTTGCAGTGGGCGAGCGGATGCGCGACGGCGTGTCGGTGGCGCCGCCGTACCGCGTGCACGAGCGCATCTGGCAGCGCCAGCAGCACATGCTGGTAACACTGCTACTACCAGCCGCGGCACGCGGCGCTGCCTGGAGTGCGCAGCGGCTGATCAGCGGCACATTCAAACGAGGATGCCTCAACATGTCCCTACCACCAATAATACCACCACATATGTCATTGAAATACTCGTCGGAATAAAAACAAAAACGAATATAATAGTGTCTATAAGTCGTTTATGACATTTCTAATTTCCGCTTAAAATGTGTCTAATTATAATTATTAGACAATTGTTTCCAAAATGTCCAATTTCCATTGAAAGAAGTTCGAATTTGGTACAGATTCCTTTTGTTACAAATTACAGTTATGAAAAAACCCATATCATAAAACCTCCATAATGTATTCAAAAACCGTAGGAAATTACCAGCATTATTACAACCAATTTTACTGTGAGCTGTGGTAGTACGTAAAATCTGTACTGTAATGTTATAACAGTACTTATCAATTTTTGTAACGTTATAAGTTTAAATTTGGAACAGCTGTCAAAACTCAAGTGGGTCTCTATTCTAGTATCCTAGTTCGTTTTAATATCTATTAAAACAGTTATCGATACGAAACATCAATTCAGTATGTTTTTTTCATATAACTCGAGTGGCATGAGGATAGGGACTTTATTCGTTTGTCTATGATTTTAAAAAAACATTCGGCTTGACGGAGGATCGAATTGCCGCCAACAAACAAACAAATGACAATAGTAATCTGTTGTCAATTGTTTGTTTGTTGGTTTTTTGCTGTTACGAAAGTAGAATTGTAAAAAGTTGTTTGTAATTTACATTTTAGTTGAAAATATGAATAGTAGTGACCCCGAGAACGATGTGTAAACTCCGCCGGATATCGTAAATGCAGCCACGATTGCAACAAATAACTTGTTGCCAGAAAATATTATTTCTGAACACATCATGGAGGATTTATAATATGTGTGTAGATAAAGTTGCTAAAGTATGTAGTATAGTAAGTATGCTAAAATTATTTACATAATTTGGCGTTAAAGCACTCGTGCGATCTTATTATGAAACTCGCCTGTCGGTTCGTTTCATAAGCCCACACTCGTATTTTAAGGCCTATCATTATGCGACTGTTGCATAAACTACTATTCCAATGACATATATCTGGTTGTTATTGGTGGTGGGAATGACCACCTCAACTTACATTTCAGCCCATCCTCCTTTAAACCGAAGGACTTCGTCTTAGTCTTATTTATTAGTTTAATTGTTCCGCTGATCAGCCGCCGCGCACGTAAGGGAAACACACCACTGTACATGTGCATGTCACCAGCGCCGGCTCTTCTTTGATCAGGGTAGAACGAGACTGTCTCTTGGCGCCCTTTGGTCGACGCTTTCTCTTCTTGTAAATTCTACTTCGGTTTTGAGCTGGAACTTGTTTTTCGCATTTGGCTAATCCTTACTGTTTGTTTGTTTTTCCCTACTTAACGTCAAAACGGACCGTGATTTTTTGCAATGTCTAATAGATGCCCAGGTCTAAGAGGTGTGCGATTGCATTACGACGATATGCTTAAAGAACGAGCCGCATGGGAATACTAGTTTTGTTAAAGTGATTTTGTTATTCCAGGAGATGCAGCGGCGCAGCATGGGCGGCGAGGTGGGCGCCGGCTTCGCGCACTTCCCGCCCGCCTACAGCGTGCCGCCGCCGCCCACCACCGTCTTGTCCGTGAGTCCACTCTTCCTTAGTCGTGACGGAGCAAAAACAACCTTATTGCTCCCAGCACATGATTCAAAGTGTTGTGACACAACTGTCCAACTTACGAGGGGAAATAAAAGGTCTATATTGAAAAACTGTTTGTTGTTCCACTGGTTTTAGCGGCTTCGGCTTATTTCCGAGCTAAGATTGTATTCGGCCATACTTTTACTATAATGTTTATTGGATTTCAGTTCCCTGACGAAATGGACGACGTAAGAGCGTTAGACCTGACCGGCCCACAGGACTTCGATACAGGACGACCAATATTGATGTAAGTGTATAGCTGTAGTCATAATGTTTATTCAATGTGTATGTATGTGTGTTGATTTTGATTAAGTGTATCCATGGAGAATTACAATAATGGCTGGATTATTGATTTATTAAATATTTTCAACGCCAGTGTCATAGTATCATAGAAAGTCAGCGTAAACCAGGTGCAAGGTGTAGATGACACACTTCAAATTCTAAAATCTAAAAAAAAAGTTATGAGGTACAAGTGTGGAAGAACATCCTATACTCCATCCGTTTAGATAGTTAACTAAATGTCCAGCCAATATTTATTGTCTATGGTATGTCTTGTATCTATGGTGTGTCTTGATTGGCTGGTTAGCTGAGTCACGTGGGTTAGTTTGTTTACATTTAGTTAAGTACCTAAACGAATAGAGCATAGTTGATTAAAAAAGGTGTTACTTTTTAAACGTCTGCCTAGTGGTTCTGCGCGCTGGGAATGTCCTGGCGGCGTACAGGTTACACTATCGCAACATCTCTTTTGTCCATAACTAGTATGACAGAGACGCACTAAGGGATAAGATGAGGATAACTTATCCTCGTGTCAACCTTACTATGACCGCTGGGCCTTTATTCGACATTGTCAAAGCGATATCCCAATTATTTTTTTTAACGATTATGGTAGCAGTTGGATGGTGGCAGCGTCGTAGAAAACCAAACGCGATATCGCTTAACACGTTCTGTGCCAGACCAAAAATTAAGTCCCATTCCAGGCGCCGCAGAATTGCCTCCATACAAAATTGCGATACCAAGAACCCGACCAGCGAGTCGTTCGGCGTGGCGACAAAGTCATAGAAAACCCGATATTGGGTTTTCGGCACTTAATGTGTTAACCTTTTGACCGCCAAGCATGTCTGAGAAGTAACACGAATTTCAACTTTACAACAGTATCCGCTGACGGCTGCAGCCGACTGTGGCGGTCAAAAGGTTAAGCAATGTCGAATAGAGGCCCAGGAGATCCGACTGTTTATATATTAGTTATGAATAATGTATTTTTGTGCAGGGCCGGTCCGCACATACACCACCACATGCACCATTACCTGCAGATGCATCCGCCGCATCTCCACATCTCTATACATCCCTCGGTAAGCATAATTCGGTCATAGCATGCATTTTATATAATTCTGTTCTTGCCCATTTTTCAAAAAAATATTTTTTGACTGCTTGTTAGCTCATTTTAGATTCGGTGAAAATATTTTCGTAATGTTTTTTTTCACATTTTTAAGGGAAAAGCATTAATAATATTTATCTATTTTAAAGCCGCTAAAAAGATATCTTACTGTCTGTCAGCCGTCGAGTGTGACGTGGACATACTGTAACCGATCGTAAACGTCAAAAAAGCATAGTCTTAGTCATAGGTTGCGGTCCAAATAACAGTTACGGTGATCACAACGATTATGATGGGCAGTGTGATTCGGAACGCGACGGAACTGTGCAAAAGTCGTTCGTCGTGACTGGTGTTTAAAGTCACGTGATTTATAAGTTAAAATTGTAGTTTTTAATTTATTAGATTCGATATAATCTTGATTTATTTTTGCATAAATCCTGTTCTATAAGTGAGGGTGAAACTACCGCTCCACAGAAATATATAAATACTAGATGTGCCCGTGACTTCGTCCGCGTAGAATAGTGACTTTGTGTAGCATTTTTGTATTTCACGAAGAACATTAATTAAATAAACAAAAAAGAGTGTGTGTGTGTCAGCTCCGACACACGACAGGAGTTTACTCCTTACAACGGTTATAAAATAAACCAGTACCCATCATACCATGCTGTCATTTTTCATTTTGACATTTGACAGTAAATAATAAAGTTTCATATTCATGAATATAAACGTGTCACTCATTGAATACAATAATTAATTGACACGTCGTCTTCCGATTGAGATCCGAGTTTTACCGTTGGAAACATTTTATTCACTATATCTGTATGCAATGCGAAGCGACCGACGCATCTTCGGCTAACATCGTGTGACTTTGTGTGAATCCGTAACGTGTGACAGTGACATCGTAGTTTGATTTACTCCCCATAATTGTTCATACCCCGGGCTTATATATGAAATCGATTCTTAAGGAGTAAACTCCAAAAAGTGACATCGGATTTGATTTTGTCATGCCTAAATACATCGAAAACGATACCAATGACGATTTTTGACATGACAGTGTCATCCGCCATCTTGGATCCAAAAGGTGACATCGGATTTGGTTTTGCCGTGCCCAAATACAATGAAAACGATACCAATGACGATTTTTGACATGACAGTGTCATCCGCCATCTTGTATCCATAAAGTGACACCGGATTTGGTTTTGTCATGCCCAAATACATTGAAAACGATACCCATGACGATTTTTGACATGACAGTGACATCCGCCATCTTGGATCCAAAAAGCAACATCGGATTTGGTTTTGTCATGCCTAAATACCTTAAAAACGATACCAATGACGATTTTTGACATGACAGTGTCATCTGCCATCTTGGACCCAAAAAGTGACATCAGATTTGGTTTTGTCATGCCTAAATACATTGAAAACGATACCAATGACGATTTTTGACATGACAGTGTCATCCGCCATCTTGGATCCAAAATGTGACATCGGATTTGGTTTTGTCACGCCTAAATACATTGAAAACGATACCAATGACGATTTTTCACATGACAGTGTCTTCCGCCACCTTGGATCCAAAAAGTGATATCGGATTTGGTTTTGTCATGCCTAAATACATTGAAAACGATACCAATGTATATCTGTATGAAATGTGAAGCGACCGACGCATCTTCGGCTAACATTGTGTGACTTCGTGTGACTCCGTTGTGTGACAGTGTGACATCGTAGAATTTGATTTTACTCCCCATAACACACTTTCATACAAACTTTCATCCCCTATTCCTTATTGTTATTTTACACCCTTGAGCGTAAAAGTTTTACGAATTTTGAAAGCCATATTTATTTCTATAGAATCGACAGCCTAAAACATAAGTTTCAAGCTTTTAGCTCTAAAAATGACGATACTTCCATACAAATTTTCATCCCCCCTTTCAACCCTTTTTTCGCATTAAAAAGTAGCCTATGTCCTTTCTCAGGCTCTAGACTATCTGTGTGTGTGAAGGAGGGAGAATTTTTAGCTAGTTCCATACGAGGCCTGGTCAGGGTCCAAGGGCCCCCTGAGCTCGGAAGCCTCGGTACACGGCACCGTCTAGCCCTTCGGTAGCTACGCAACTGGCCCTATGCACGCTCACTATTGGGCTTGTTACACCTTCCTAAATTTAGTCACTTACGAAAGAGACGCCGCGATACCAGGCGGGTTTCACTTGGAACTTTAGGTACGCTGGGCCGTCGGGCAGCCCGGCGCTGTATATCGCAGTAGGTTGCCGCTCGCTCGCCGCGTCGCGGATCGTCATAGCGATAACTCTACTTAAAGCGACCCTAGCTTACGTGAAAGAGCAAGTGTTATGCGACAGAGAGAGAAGGCATGAGTTGGCATATTTTCATGGGTAAACACCGGTTTTGTTAGAGTGATTCTTGTGTACGTTAGCACTATTATCTATTCTGTGGCGATACGTTGGAATGTGATTGAGATATCTCCATACGTATCTAACGTATTGCGGCGTCCCACTCGCAAGTAAGTGTATGCCCGCGCCCGCAGGGCCCGGCGGCGGCGCTGGCGGCGGCGTCGATGGCGTCGCTGGCGCGCGCGGCGGAGGCGGCGGCGGCGCGGCGGGCGGCGGCGCGCGGCGCCTCGCGCGCCGTCATCGAGCGCAACACGCACCGCCACGCCTACGCGCGCGCCGCCGCGCTGCTCGACGAGAAGTGCACCATCTGCCTCTCCGTGTTCGAGGTCGACTCGCACTGCAGGTCGCTACACCCACACCCGCGCACGCACACCCACACGAGTGCACGCACACCCACACATACGCTGGCGCACGCCATTGTGTTGTGTTGTTTCTTTTGAGATACGCAGCTTTCAAGAGGCATAGTTCATACCGCTCGCAAAAAAGCGCCATACAAAATGGCTCTGAACTATGACGTCATAGTACGGTTAGTGTTCAACGCTCTTTTTCAAAATATGAAATTTGCAACTATTTCCGAAGATACTGTTTTAGGCCAATATCGTACAAATAAACACACAGGTCAAGCAAATAAAAAGCGTGTAAAAATGACATCAATTTGATAAGGATGCAAAAAACTAATAACTTACAAAAAAAAAAAACTTATTTTGACCTTTAATAAAAAAGGAACAGTCAAACTGATCTTTTTTTTCTTTACATGCATTTATTTACATTTTCTTTCAAAATATATAATTTAATGCCCCTTTTTTTATTATCATGCGTATTCTGTGTGATTATTGAGCTCGATCGCGCCTTTTGCACAGACGGCTGCCGTGCATGCACCTGTTCCACATGGAGTGCGTGGACCAGTGGCTCAGCAGCAACAAGCACTGCCCCATCTGCCGCGTCGACATCGAGACGCACCTCAGCAAAGACGCCAGCTTCTAGGCGAAGGTACAGTTTTAAGACCCGGCCGTGTGAGCACGATGCAACCCAAACATCTCAAAAGAAGGATATCCAGTACAATTTCGTGTAACAAGTCTCATAGAAAGTAACGACATACACACAATCTATATAATAAAATCGAAAAACCAGAACGAGATAAAAAACGAAGGAAGAAATGAGACGGTGCCTTACAAAATTTTAAAAACGAATACAACGCACGTTTCATTCTCAGGCCCGTATTCATGCCTGCGTTTAGCCCCGTCGCTTATAGATCTTTTACTCTATTCACAGCAGGGGTTCGCCCAGATATGCGGAGCCGATAAGATATATCGCCTGTGCTCTGATGTGATTGTACGCTTAAGTGTGCAGAATGAAATTAGTAGTTTATGCAACGGTTGCATAATGATAGGCCTTAAAACACTAGTGCGGTTTTATGAAACGAGCTTTGCGAGTTTCATAATACGATCGCACGTGTGTTTTAAGGCGAAATTATGCAGAGTTGCATTCATAACTTTATCTACACACATTATAAACGGCGACACGGCGACGATGGGGTCCCTCCGGGTGTGGCGACGGCGGTGCGCCGGCCTGTAGCTCATGTCTGTATCGTTATGACCATTACGATACTAACATCGATACTGTAATAACAATACAGTACAGGTTGTCATAATGGTGGTCATTTCCTACGGTTTTTGATTACATTATGGAGGTTTTATGATATGGGTGTAGACAAAATAATTTTTGAAATCATTCTTTAACATTTATTCCCTAAAAAGTTGACTTCTTATTCAAATTATGAATTATATGTACAATAAATACTCTGTTGGGGCATTGAAGTTATATCGTAATCTATTCTCCTATTTCTTCTCAGTTAACTTGGAGTGTGACTTGCCGTCATACGGGTCCTTGAGTTTGTCCAGCAGTTGTGGGGAACTGCAGATGGCTTGCTGTTGCAGCTCCAGCGACTCTTGCTGCAGATCGTGTGTCATCTGTTTCTGTGCGTTGCAACTTCTGCGAGAGGGAATACTTGACTGCCAATATACTACTGGTATCTTAAGTTTGAGCTTACGAAACACTTGGATTTTGTAAACTTAGATGAATAGAAACTAAAATGATTCAGAAGCTTGAACTTAGGATAACACTTAGTGTGCATTACCATATATAGTCTTAAGAATATCAAACGTCCCGATCTGTACTATGCGGTATTAAAACATCAAAAAAAATCGCATTTAATTTGGCGGTGGCCATAGAAAACTGATTTAGGAAAAGATGATAACTGATAACTATACATCGGACTCGATCGGACGTGCGATTTTGATATCAAAGGACGGCAGTTAATTAAATAAGTATTAGCCAAATGCCTGACACAGTTAAAGTTAAGACTAGAAATAAGCACGGCTTTACTCACGATTTATTGTCAGAAATAGTCCTAGTCAGGGCTTATTTCTAGTCTTAGTAATGTCTCACGAAAGTTTTAATCTGACAGTTAAAGTTCATGACCCTTTCTGGCTGATATCAAAATGTATACTGCTGTCCGATGTATACTGATATGTCTGATAATAAGGGGAGTCCACGGTGCTAAATGGGGATTTACTCGAGCGTCGTGGAGATCTATTGTATTTTGAAGATTAGATCGTAGAAAGAAAAAAAGGTTTCACGATGTGTACCCTTTCACTGGTGGGGGGACTGGGGGAGCGTCTACAGGGGTGGCTACAAAAAAAAACAGTCGCAGAATACTCCAGCGCGTCAGATATTGATAGAATATGTGCCCCACGTATCACCGGCTCATAATCTGCCGGCTTGCATGGTGGTTCGCCGTACGGAAGGGTAGAAAATGGGAATTAAAAAGAGGAGATGTTAAGTGAACCCAAAACAAGCTCTCTTTCAAAAGACTGACCATTCATGAAGTGATGCAAGCTCCTAGAATCTTTTTGAAAATGCAACGAAAATCGTCATATTGAAATACTCGAGCGCGGCAGATTATTATACAGACATTTAGTTAATTTTTGTGTTCCAGCCGTGTTGGCCCATAATCTGACGATTACTTAGAGATTAGAAAAAAACTGTTCAGCTGCCGATCCAATATAAAGGGCTTTTATTTATATGGTGGAGTGGAAGGTATCCCCCCTTATGTTAATTTGCCGTGCTTGAGTATATCCCAAAATCCCCTATTGGGCTCCCCTATTATAACTATGGTGAACATATGATATGTCGATGAGTTTCAAACATGGCCAAATCCATGAAGCAGATAAAGCTTAAGTTACAAGGTTACTCAACTTCAAACTTCTCTGTAATGAAATAAAGTGCAATGTTGGGTTACTTTGTTCCTTTACTTTGAGCTTTATTGTTTTATAGATTTGGGCATGTTTGAAATTTATATTGTCAATGGCAAGTAGAGAGTTGTATTAAAACAAATAAAATAAAAATCCGACTTCATAAACCCCATGAACACAGTATAAGAGATGATGTTTTTTTTATTATTTCTTCACTTTTTAGTGAATCTCATATGTGATTTTACAACACACATTTACTACATCAAGTAACAATAGCATAATGCCAATTGCTCATCACACTTTACGAAATGTTGCTATCCAAGGGGCAAGGATGTCAGTTGTTGAAGAGTTCTCCTGCTTCTTCACCATTGTTAAGTTAATGCATTATATGACTGGATAATGAGCACTCATTATACAGTCATATAATGCATTAACTTCACAATGATATGGTTCTGAATATGCTTAACATTTTCTTTGGCTTATTGTATATTCCTTGCAAACTAAACATGTCTCTGAACCAGTGTTCTATCGCTTCAGAATATAAATGCTCTGTTTTATATTATATATGATG
The DNA here is from genome assembly GCA_947859335.1 of Tortricodes alternella. Classification (NCBI taxonomy): domain Eukaryota; kingdom Metazoa; phylum Arthropoda; class Insecta; order Lepidoptera; family Tortricidae; genus Tortricodes; species Tortricodes alternella. The sequence continues at coordinate 6,515,571 of OX401987.1, read as the reverse complement.
ATTGGGATGTTTTAAATTCTAAAGTGTACTAAATCTTATTTACTGTCTCAGTATAAGTTCACAATTTTTGTTGCTTAATTAATTCTTATTACAATGTTAAGAGTTGAAGCAGTGGCTCATGTTGATTTTTGTTAGGAAAAACAAGCGAATTCACTAAGTTTTGTTAAAAATTTGTTACTTTATTCAATTGCAAAGTGAACTAAGGAAAAATATAGTTAAACTTTATTATAATGTTAGAATAAAAATATATTATGCTTAATAAAGGTTTTTATATAAGTATTTGTTTCACTGACCTGCATGCATGGTCGATTCTTTCACAAATTGCATCAGATGCAGCTATGTTTCCAGACAAGAAGGATATCTCTGCAGCAACAGTTGCAAGTTTTTCTGCATAATCCATATAACCTATGAATCAAGCACATTATATGTATATATTTCATTCCATAGTACATTCCATTATACCCATAACATCCATGATCTATTGAAATGATGAGATAATTCATGACATGGAATAACAAATTTGTACAATAGTCAAATCAAAACTTTCGTGAGACATTATGAATACTTGAAAAACACACGACTTTACTCACGATTTATTGTCTGAAATAGTCTGACATGGTTCGAACTCGATTGGAATCCTTCTTCAGGGTTTGAGTGCAGTCCCGGTCAGATCAACCCGCGCACTATCGATCCGCGCACAATCAGTGCGCGGGTTGATCTGACCGGGACTGCACTCAAACCCTGAAGAAGGACTCCAATCGAGTTCGAAACATGTTGGACTATTTCTGACAATAAATCGTGAGTAAAGCCGTGTGTTTTTCAAGTATTCAAATTTGTACAAAGTTGCAAAATGGCTATTAGGTAAATAAAATTGTAGGTACAAGGTGTAGTTCCCAATTAGATTTTGACTTACTAGCTCTTCATATATGTATATTAGTTATGAATATTTATATTAACCCTTTGAAACCCAGTCAACCAATCATGACAACATTGTTTTATGCTATTATCCATATATTTAGCATCGGCTAATGCAGTCATTGGCATCCTAAGCACAGATTTTCACATTTAATTGGCATTCAAAGGGTTAAGAAGTTATTGTTACGTTGTATAATTATGTATTAAACAACATGTTATTGTTTGTTCTATGATGAAATCAAAATTGCACTGCAGATTAACTTACTGAAAAGAGTTCTTAGGTTGTGCTTAAGGTCACCAAGGGCTCCACGTACAGCAACTAGTTGATCCCAGTGGTGAGGGGGAGTGCCATCTTCCCCCCACTCTAGGGCTTGTTTAACAAGGCAGATCTCTTTGGATAGAGCCTCTCTTAACCTGAAACATGTTTAATTTTAATTTACTCATGGCCATGATCAGCTTGAAAATGGCCATAGCATGGATTTTAATGTAATAATATCGTAAACTAACCTCTCACTTGTATCCTGTATAGCTACCAAGGTAACTGTGAGTAGCTGAGTTGCGGCATTCACATTGACGGTAGTAGCTTGACGAATAAGAAACTCATGACCGAGTTTCTCTTCATCCCAATAAACTTCCAAGTCCGGTTTTGCGGCTTCACAATAAACAGGGGCAAGTAATGATACTAATGGAACTGTTACCGGTGGAATAATACGAATTGTTTGCAGGATCATCCGTGTATGCCCCCTGTACGCTGTTTTTAAAATATTAAACAATCTGCGCTTGAACATTTTCTATGGGATGGAATTGTTCTTAAGTTCGTCAAGCTAAAAGTCATTGAGTTTTTTTAATCCATTGTAGTATTAGCGGAGCTTGTTTGTGAAAAATTTGTTTCGGCGGAGAATTTGGAATATGATAAACTGACTGACGTCTGACGGTCTGACTGACACAGTGTGACCATCTCAAAAATAGCGAATATGCCACAGTCTGGGCAAAAAATCTGCCGAAATCCGCCACACTTATTGCCAAAAATGCCAAAAGTAAATCTTAATGGAAACGAAAATAAAACACAAAGTTTCAATGGATTTTCCTTAATTAATATAAATCTTCTTCGTTTACATTTTCAGTGTTTAGGTACATAGTTTTAGACGATTAATTTTTTGTGGAGCGGTCTCTATGCTGGAAGTAAAAAAAATCTCAAAGATTAATCACTACTTTTTTAATTTTTTTCTATAACATCATGAAAATATAATTATTGTCACATAATTATCTTTATTATATGTACAATATATGTTAAGCACATTAAAAGAGGTTGGCTAGAAAAAAAAAACCAAGATAAACTATATTTCGCTTTTTTTTAAAACAAAAACTATAAAGTATAGGGTGCTCGCATTTTGCACAATAATTACTCATGTAGAGTCACAACATCCATAAAAATTTCAAGCCCAAACTCAAGGGGGACAGAATCACTTAGCTTATCCGGCCTTTGTGCTTTGAAAATAAAAAGAAGATGAAATGAATTAATTAATAGGTGGATTTTCCTTGAATCATTTTCATGTACAAATCTGCCAATATCTGCCAGTTTTCTAAATCGTCAGCGTGATCTGTCACAAGCAAAATCTGACAAAAAGACTCTGGTCACACTAGACTGACACTGACAGACAACGATCCAGTGTGACCAACAAATAAGTAAATCTGCCATGTGTTGAGTTAAAAACTGCCACATCTTGCCAAATCAACCTTTAAAATATGCTAAAATAATGTCACCACTTTTTTGTTCGTATTTTCGTTTCATTATGTGACTTATATACAATACAAACTGTTTACGTCCGATTTCATTGAAGTCAGAAACGAAAGGCGAAAGTGAAACTTAAAAGTTGTTTGTTCGCTCTAATCTGCGCAGATGAGCGCAAACTGCAGACTATCTGTACAATGGCTGAATGAATAATGTCTTAAATAATGAACTGATCTCGGATGTGAACCCCAATTCTCGGTACATGAGGGATTAGTTTACATCATTTTGAGGCTTGAGGTTGGCACATTTTTTTAAGATAGCTCAAATCGTTTAGGCTGCATTTCGAAAAACATTAGGAGTTAGTTGTCCTTTCATTTCTAAAACGAGACTTCAAAGTACAAAATAATTTGCCAAATACTGACAAAATTAACCGAACGTTTTCTTAAATTCTGATCTGTCCAGTGTGACCATAATTGCATTTTCCTGTCTTTTAGCAGTATTGGCTCCTAATTTTAAGCAAAGGTTTAAATACAGATTTTTAACGCTCAATGCTGATGATAAAGCAGGTCCCTTACTCAATAATAAGATAACTGTCTGAACCATACAATACATACATACATACATACATATTATCACGCCCGAAATCCCTAATGGGGTGGGCAGAGCCACAAGACTTCTTGTGGCCACGTTCGATTAATTAGTCCTAAGATGGTATGATGAACCGTATGGTGACAGGTGATCAGCCCATCGCCCATACAGATAGTCCACCATGTTGGAGAGGACCCGTCCCTTAGTCGACTTTTACGACATGCCAGGATGATAAGCATCTGCACGCATTTTATGCTATTTCTTCACTCCCAGTGCAGCAGAGGAGATACAATACTGTAACAAAACTTTAGAATGGTTGTTTGCCTCTAATCGCTAGTATAATCCCCGGCGTATAAGTTGACCCAAAATGACAGCTGTCCGCGCAGGTACAAGTAGGTACCTATGCATCAGTGGCGAAGCGTCAAATATTTCCTAAGGGAAGCCGGAAGAATTAGAACCGTTACGTGCGAGTCTGAAATTTAGTTAGAGTAACATGGACTTCTCTGACGGCTAGCTGTAGCTTTCTAGCTTGGTAAAGCCGTCAGGAATTGGCTTGTAGGCAGGCTTCGCCACTGCTATGCATAGATAAGAAGAATTTACATTTCCTGAGACAAGTATAGAAATGAGCGTCGCACTTCATAACTACCCCACCTCCGTTGAGACCCGAAAATGTGTTCTGCGCATTCAAGATCAGAGTTCAACTTACGTTCTGCGATTTTTTTTTAAACTGACCAGCGACCAGTCTCACCTGATGGTGATGACGAGGCCGAAGATGTAGCTCGCTGGTTCAGTAACAGCCTATTCACTATTGTTTTGAAGAGATCTAAATTATACTTGACAGGAAATACAGACGACGGGTGTGAATTAGAGTCCTAAAGCCCCTAGAATTATCTGCCCCTAGCGAGTTTCGAACCTGCGCCAACCGTAGGCAGTTAGTTGCTCTATCACTGTGTGTGCCATCGAGTTAGTCAGTATTCGTCGCGGATGCCAAGCGAACCTACCAAAAGTAATCAAAATGGTCTCAAAACACTATTTGTAAGTTTTTATTATTTATGTATAGTATGTTTTTATTATTAGTGTATGTATTTTTAATTACCTTAATTTTTCATTTGTACATAATTTGATATTGTAAGCAACTTAAATAACTACATTAAAATCAAATGAAGAGTAGTCCCGCTGTCTCCTTTTGTCAGACCTTACATTAAAGTTCAAGCTAGCCAAGCTGAGGTCCGCTGCTGCAATGAGCCTCGTCGAGTCGAAGTCCAGACTGTATATTGGCGATGATCGCTTTGAAGTAAAATACATCTACAAAATGAAAACATACTTACAATTAGTTATAGAAATCGCACTAATCAAAAAGTTTAAAACTGAAACCCGATTTGCGTAAAAGTAAAGTCCGATTATTGGTCACAAGATACATATCATTGCATATTCATTTTAATTTATTCAGTTACTATAAGTCATACAGTCAAAATTACATACATACACAGCCTGTTAAACTCAATACCCTCCTTTTGCTTTTGCGCAGTCGGGTAAAAATAAAGAAAAGATAGGACATAACTATAGTATAAAGAGGAGGAAGTAAGTTATCTTCATACAAAGTATCTATGCGTCGCCGCACGCACACTTAAACAAATCTCGACTCGCTTAGTAAGGGAAAACAGGTCGAGATTTTGTTAAGGTGTGCGTGCGGCGATGCGGTGCGTTTGTATGAAGATAACCTACTTCCCTTCTCTTTATACTATGACATAACTTGCAACAAGTATGTTGATTATCTTATTCTGCATAAAATATAAAAGCGAAATTTACTTGCACGTGTCTACGAGCATTTCTCCGGTCGTACAGGACGCAACGCGAGTACGCAGCGGAGCCCGCCAGGATAGCGCGGTCGCCGTCCGTCCGCACGCAGTACAGGGTCACCCGAAACGGGTCATTGGAGTCGTACACCTGGACAGAGATGCAAACAGCCCCCCTAGTACACTTGTGTTGATCGCATACATAAGTATTCATCCCTTTGAAGTATCGATATTAAATATTATAATTGTTTATCAATATTTGGAAAAAGACAAGAAAATTAAATGATTACCCCAATTTTCCCATTTGTAGGGCAGAATAGATAAATATCTTTGCTGTTTCCACATCTACAAGATAACGTCAACCTCGAGTCATTGGAATAAAATTGGAATTACTACCTTTTAGAATGAGTATGTTATAAAAATAATAATAATAATCCTAGCAATAATTAAAAAATAATGGTGTTTTCGTCTTTAAACGCAGAAAACAGTGAAATAATCAAATTCTAGATAGTGGTGAACATACGAAATCTCGACCATTACCACTTCGTAGCTCCTTGTGTCAATAAACTGCAACTGCCCCGAGTGCGTCACGTACGCGATTGTGTTCTCGTTGTGCCACTGGACGTCCCGAACCGCTTGCTTCACGTTTGGTGCATCCTTACATGACAACAATTTGGAACTGCAACAAGGTTTATAGGTATTGGACATTAGTTGGACAAAATGAACCTCATATCTCTTTTACAATTTCTTTTGGATTCTACTACCTACGTAATACGCGTTAGCTTCATGTTTAAAGCAAAATAGAAGTTTTCTCAAGCTTAAATTACGTACATAAGGCATCAGTATCTGTCACATTTTAACTAATATGTGGGAGCGAAAGGGACGAATGCTATATGTGCGCGATAAAACTAGTATACTCATGTATTATCGTTATGTAGATAAAGTTTAAGAACTACTAAAAACAAATAACACATACGTTGTGACATCAAGTAAAAGGGGCTTACTGTTTCCATTTGGCCCGATAGCCAATTTGGTTTGGGAGTTGTTTAGGGCCACACACCTCAGTCCGTTAATTTGTGGCACATTGATAATCTCGGATGCTGCGAAACGGTTTAAATATGCTTTAATTAATGAGTCAAATTAGTCACTAATTTTTGATGATTTTGCATTATATATGGAACTAGCTGTGCCTACAAGCTTGTTCAAGTAGGATTGGGATAGAAAGTATCCTATGTGTTAATGCAGGGTACCTCCGTTCCAACTTCCATGTGAATCTGTCCAGCTGTTGAAGTGTGAAGGAGTAACAAACATACTAACTCATACACACATGCACACACAAACTTTCTGATTTATGATATTAGTGTGATGACTGGCCTGTGGTAAATCAAAATACAATCAGAGTGAAGTCATTTATTTAGGTGTCACACTATCCATACATTATTTATGTACAGAAGTTATCTAATGACAAAATGCATTGCATTGGTTTTGATCATTATTGCCTAGCGTGCCACGGACGCCAATGACGGAATTAGCTGACGCAAACATATGGAAAACAGCATATTACTACATCGGTGTCATTGGCATGAAAATCTGCTGTAGTGTACTGCCAGGCTAGCAATAAAAGCAGGAAGTACAATTTGTGATGAAATTGAGTTAAGTATTGATTTGGGATCATCATAATATGTTGAGTCATAATATATACTGCATTTATCGCTAGTGCAATTAGCTGACAGTGTCAACATATTGTCAACTTTATTGACTAAAGTATTTGCATTGCTATGTAAATTCCCACTTAGATTGAGTTGTTTGTCAGGTTGTTTTCATTATTTATATTACTATTGAATATTTAAAGAAAAGCTTACTCTCATGATACTTCTTGGAGGCCTGTTGATTTATATCACTATTATTTCCTCTTATATACCAGTAGCAGAGGGAAGAGTTAGTGCTTGAAGCTGTAACTACAATAGAGACATCCTCATTGTCAATCAGCTCAACGGCTGACACCTCTGACTGGCCACTATCATGACAATCTAGGATATGGTGCTGCAGACGTGGCTTCTGATTTGTGCCTCTGAATTCATATACAATAGCGCAGCCATCTCTGAAACATAAATTTATGCTTTTAAAAGAGTCAGTAACAATTATAACATTTCAGGTTTATTTTAATTTAATAGGACTTATTACAATTTTTTAACCCTGTCAACATCCCTATTACCTACCTATTACCACAAACCATGAGACCATTCTTAATAAGAAATCGTGACACATCATTTGTACGAATGTCATTTCTCTCGACTGTAGGCACATTGACACTCCAGTTCCATGGTCCATCTCTTAAACCATGTTGATTGATAGGGTAACATATAAGTTTTGATCCAAGTGATACAAGCACAGCCTCAGAGTTGTGAATTTTCAGCCATGGCATATATTTTGTGTCTAAATAAAGAAATTTCTGAAATATTAATTGGATATGCTGTTTGTTTTATTTATAAAGTTCAAATAGTATCATTGTAAATAAACAAAATTTTACCGGTTTATAAATTCCGTCACACCAGTTGCGGGATATGCGGCATAACACGTACGGGGAAAGTGCCGGTTGACTGAAAACAAGGTCTGTTCTGATTACAACTTCTTTGAAATCAAAAGTAGGTATATGATGTATTCAAGTTGAAACAACAATACAAATTAACCAGAAGACTAAGCAATCACCCACCTGTTATCTAAGCTGTTGCGTACAAACAAGTTACTGAAAGATCTCCAAATGGTATTATCCTCTACAATTAAATTTCTTAAAGTTTTACAGGTGAGCATTACATGGCTTAGATCCGATAAGTTGAGACTTTTGAAGATTTTAGACAAAATATCAAAAGGAAGTTCGAGTAATGTTATGTTTGACATTTTGTTAGCAGATATTCCATTTCAGACATTATATTACTTTATTTAAATCGTAATTATTATCATCGTACGCTACAGGTTAAACAACAGTAAATGAACAGCTGGTAAATATCACCGCTGACAGCTGAATTTGTTCGAGCTACGGTTAAAAACGATCGACATGGCGAATGTTCTGTGTATCTACATCGAAATACGGGCGAAAATGACCTTAGACCCGTTGTTGCGCGCGGAGTGACAGACAACACAACGGTAAATACCTACCATAATACCACAAACGGTTTTCCTTTTTAGTAGAAGAAAAGTGGAAAGAAACGATAAAAGAGTGTGAATCATGATAAATTCGTAACATCAAAATTTGTGAGGTTTAATTAAATTCTTCAGTTGTGTACTACTACTACTATTGTTCATAATTTACTGTCGTACAATGGAATAGCCCTGTGTCAAATTGAAAAATGGATTTATTTAAACAAGGTATGATATTTTTTTGTTAAATACCTTTCTTGAAAGTCGTAAGTGCACTTCAGTGAAGTTGATTGTTGATCAGTTTATAAAAAGTCTGGTTAACCCTATTGGTGTGACGCATTAGGCAAGTTTGCGATCTCTATCAAGGCCGTACGATCCAGTAACTGGTACTGGTACGCGCGTTTGGCGATAGGGCATTGAGCTGGGCGGAGAGCCGTCGCTGGTACAGTGGGTGGATCTGGATAGAAGTGTTTATCTGGAGTCTTTATCGCGTGTCGGGTGGTCGTTTCGCATTCGCGTGTCGCTTGACTGCGCAGCGCACGCGTCGCGCCACGCTCGGGCTAATTGGATACGCAATCATTCTGTTCGTCGGATCTGTGTAATATAGGAAACGTGACGGCCGCGCTTGTTTGCGTACATCATTAGACGTGTTTGTGATTTGTTATTGTGGTGCTACCTCATAAATATATCTTGTATATATTTTTAATGTAAATTGTTCATGTTCTGCGAGTTCAGCTCTCAGAACTCTCAGGTGGGTTTGATTACAATCAATTATACAAAGTATCAAACACTGCAGAGAAGTATGAGCTTGCCTTGAACATAATTTTTATATGCAGTAAGATGTTTTGAAAATTATTCCTATAAAACATTAATGCTTTCTTTTAGATGCCCTCTTAGCTTATTGTAGTTATAGTTTTTTTTTATGAATTGAAATTTAGACAGGTTTATCTTTGTTCATGCAATTTTTTTGTCTCAGGTATGAAGGGACCTTCAAGACAGGCACCAGCAGTGCCTGGATTTAGTGTTAATCGCTACTCCCCAGTAACAAATTGGAATGATGACCCATTTGGTGCAGATGTTTTTGAGCCCACACCACAATTTGGCGAAAAGAAGAAGCCCCCACCACGCCCCCCACCACCTAAAATCAACAAACAGCCAGATATGCCTGTAAAGCCTTCCCACTTTATGAGGAAGCCAACAGTTCTTACTTCACTTTTGTCCAGGAAAAGTAAAACCACATTAACTAATGCCAGTAGCCACGTAAATATCAACCATAGCAATCCACTTATGGATGGCAATAGTGAATTGGATGCCAGCAAAATGTTCCCGAGGTGTGAACCTAAGAATGTGCAGATGGGTGCATTGATAGACCTGTCCTCGCCACCGAGCTCTCCGACATTCACAACTCGATCCAGCAGTGATGGCCTCAGTGTGGACAGCTTCAGTTCTGATGCAACTACCTCTACTAATCACCACAATGCATTTACTAATGGGAATGCATCACAAGCAGAGAGTGGATTTGAAGATGATTTTGACCTCTTCCTGAATTCTAGGAAAAAAATGAGTAAAGAGGATACTCTGGATGATTTCACTGCAGTAGATCCATTTTCACCGTCAGTTTCCAATAAACCGCCATTGTTAAAGAAACCTATTTTAAGTAAGGATATGTTTGATGGGTCCAGTAATACAAGTGCATCTGCGTCACTTCCAAGGGGTCCTACTATAATTCGTGCAAAGCCAGCCAGGCCCAAACCTCCAGATAACTCGGCATTGTTGAAGAGCACATTTGGAAACTTTCCAGTAACTTCCATGAATGTCAACACAACCACACCCATACAGAAGATAAACAATGGATTTGGAGACAGCTTTGTGAGTATTTCAATTTCTATTTCTGACCTCATGATAATGAATTTAATTTACCACAATCATCATACTAATTAGGGTGGTAATTGTGCAATTCAGAGAATAACCCTGAGTCCATTGTTCACAATTGCTTGCAGTTATAGCTACTTAACATGATTATAATGTGTATTTTACAAAACAAAAGTGTTTATAGGGTAGCAAACAAATTATGTTTATAGGTGACTATACTACAAGACTATCATCCTCATCCCTCTGAAAACAAACCAACAAAATGATAATGTTGACAGGAAAGTTATTTCTTTTTAAAAAGTAAATGAACACTGTGACTTTTCAAATTTGTGTTTAGGTAAGTAGACATTTGAAACGGCACGCGCGTTCAGTAGTATAGGTAGCTTTACTGAACTGTATCTATTGAGATCAGTTAGATAATAGGTATGATGAATTTGTTCGAATTGATTGATTGATTTGTTGAATCTTCGTTTCTTATTTCTGGTCATGGTCATAATTAGTATTCAATGTAATGTATCTACCTACTTACCTTTAAATAGGTTGAGCGTTATAAAACTCCATTGGTTAGGTTTAATCTTCATCGACAAGTGTTTAGCGTAGTTGGTAAGTACAGGTACACAGTGTAAGCCGAGCGGACAGTGGCGACTAGCGAATACCATACTCTGTACTGGATTGTCCACGCCCACTTGCCTTAGCATTTGACTAATTTAAATCGAGCCTTATATTTATATAAATAAAGTATACTTCAAATTCAATTGAGAAACATTTACGATATGAGATCTATGTGTATACCGTGTCACACGCCGCAGACCAAACGTGTCACCTAGTTATTTAAGAGTTTTATTTTTACTTATGTATCTGTCTTTGAGGTATTTATTTATTTTATGGGCCTTGTTGCCTGAAATAAAATGGTTATTATTATTATTATAGGCAAGTAGCATTGCACACTTTTAATATCCATTTATAGTGAATAATATGTTTCCATCGGTAAAACTCGGATCTCAATCGGAAGACGACGGGACCCGAAGTGTCAATTAATTATTGTATTAAATGAGTGACATGTTTATATTCATTAATATGAAACTTTATTATTTACTGCCAAATGTCAAAACGAAAAATGACAGCATGGTATGATGGCTACTGGCCCCCAATTCTCGGTGTTTTCGAGATAATGTCGATTGCAAGATTAAACGTCAGATTCATACAGTTGCGTCAAATGACTGTATGCACTGACGTTTAATCTCGATTGTTAGATTATCTCGAATGCGCCGAGAATTGGGGGCCTGCCGAAGCTAATTGAGAGAGCACGATAAATACGAACTTTTCCGACAAAACACGATGGAAACTAATTATGCACTACATCCTAATTGCAGTCGTCGTCTTTACTGACATCATTTAAACTTGCTTACATTCTGCTAGTTTTATGAATATTATTGAGTAGGTATGTTATGAAACATTATTTATTAGACTGCATAATGTTCTAGCGCATTGTCATTTAGTCACGAAACAATGTACGCTCATAAATATTATTGCACAAGACGTAGCCAAAAAAACGTATTCATTGTCGAGTGAGCAGTTTTACCGTGTCACTTATACACAAAATAAGACGTATTAATTTTTTTTGATTGTTAGGTATAAACTATCTATCTATAATTTTATTCAAAAAGTTCCTTTTAGCATACAAGGCAGGGGTTTGGAATAAAAAGGACGAACCTTCCCATTTGCATTCTTATACAACTTTTCAGTGGTAGGTATAGGCAATGTCAGATGCCTACAGGTTTGTCAATGAACTTTATGTACTGACATTTAATCTCACTCGCTTCAAGATTTGGGGTCCGGCCGTGAGTCCGTTCTTACATATTTGTATAGTTTGACAGAGATGCACTGAGCGACAAAGCAATCGTGGGCATGTCCTGCCCCCACTACTAGGTATGTTCTTGTGACATGATGGAAATTTCGAGCTACGTGCCATTACAATCTCAACCTAATTGCTTCATGTATAGTTTATAACCGAACCGATTTATTAATGATTGTCATTTTGTTCTTCGAAATTATTTTGAGTACGGGTCTATATACCTACCGGTATAAAACCAGACCCAGGTATACATAGACGTCTCAGCCAGTCTCAAGACTTTACAGATACTAAAGGGAGTCGTAAACGAGCTAGTTTTTCGGAAATTTATTGCTGGAATTCGGGCTATCCTCAAAAGTTTACATTCAAACTTTTTGTCCCCATTAGTGATGTAATATGTAATCTTTTTGGTTTAGCCCGGATGCTAGCAATAAGGCGCCAAAAAACTTACCCGTTTACGAGCCCCTTAATGGTCATACCAGCCTGTAACAGCACCTGTTTATTACCAGGAATTTATAGGAAAAATCCTGTCTCACTATATTATTTGGCATACTTATGTAGGTCAGGACAAACCTGTAGTAACACCGGAAGGTACATAACTTTGGACTGGCTTTAACTAAACTAAGCTTTGTATGCTCTCCTACTTCAAAGTTCTAGAACAGTAGTTTAATGTTGTTTCAGTATTCGAAACCATTCAGTTGGGACAGGGAAGTCTCCCCCGAGCGGGAGAGTTCTCCCCCCATGCCCAGTGTCCCGCCGCCGCCGCCTCCTCCGGCGGACGAGGAGCTCGCGTGGCCAGAGGAAACAGATTTTGTGGATTACCCTGGAGATGAAGTGGAGCTGCCCTACGCTATAGCCCTCTTTGATTACTGCACAAATCATCCGGACGATTTGTGTTTTTCGGTGAGTTTATATTATACTAGCTGTGCGTGTGAGTGCCGCAGGGCGCGTTATTTCAATAGAGCTCGCCTTTACCGTCACTTTTTAGGGTTCCGTACCTCAAAAGGAAAAAAAATAAACCCTTATAGGATCACTCGTGTGTCTGTCTGTCTGTCTGTCTGTCTGTCCGTCTCTCACAGTTAATTTGCTCCGAAACGACTGGACCGATTAAGTTGAAATTTGGTATACATATGTAAGTCGGTGACCGCAACACGGACGCGTGACGTGAATATATAAATTATAAACATGGGGGCCACTTTTGGGGATAAACCATAAAATTTAAAAAAAAAAACGTATGCAACTTATATCGTGTGACATATCAAATGAAAGGGCTTATTGTGAGGATCTTAAATTTTATTTTTTTGAATTTCAAGTAAAATAGTTTAGAAGTTATTTAGGAAAATAGGCGAAAATTGACCATTCCCCCTCCCCTTATTTCCGAAACAGAAAATAGTTCTTTATTTATGTAAAGTTTTTTCAAACAAAGATTTGATGTTACATTCAAAATCTTCCAAAAATCACTTATTTAAATCCCATCAAAGTGCAATTTATTGCTGCAATTCTGGCTATCCCCAAAAGTTTACATTCAAACTTACTGTCCCCATTAGTGATGTAATATGTAATCTTTTTGAGGATAGCCGGAATTGCAGCAATACATTGCCGAAAAGCTAACCCGTTTACTAGCTCCGCTTTCGAACGATAGCAAACGTGAGATAGAAAAAAAATTGCACTTCCATGTTTCGGCAGGTTGTCAAGATGCAGGTAAACTACGCGTACTGGCACCTGCCGAGCCACGGACATCCATACACTTTCCAGTCAAGGGCAATTGTCAATTATGGCCGTCCGTGGCTTGGCTTGTGCTAATACGCGTCGTTTAACTGCACTTTTATTGAGCTGCGTGGACGCCGGCCAAGTGCCAGGTTATTAATAGTTTTCCAATATGTATTGTACATTTATTACGCTTGACTTCAGGCATGCATTATTTGGGTGAATCAAGTTTTTTGTGTTGTTTACTTTGTCCCCGGTTGTCCAAGTGACACTTATATACCGTTTCATAGAAAAATGCTTAGGTTGTCCAAATTTGTGTACCCATAGCAACGGGTGGCACTAAAAAGTTGATTCGCCCATTTCTATTCCTCCCAAAACGGTCTCAAAATCAAATCAGTCAGTAGATAATTTAAGAGGAGTGTGAACTTATGGCTTTTCATGCCGGCATAATAGGTTGTCAGTCAGAGTAAGATCTTTGTATGATAAGGGTGATCTTAGCCGTTGGTTCACTTATGGTTAAAAATAAGTTTGTTAATAGAATAAAACATGAACACAGTCAGTAATAGAGTACTCATAGAAATTAACGCGAGCGTCAAGTTGGCGTACTCTTGGAAGATATCCAGGATCTGATGATTCCAAAAAATAGTGCCTAAATAGTACCCAATTAGTACCGAGTTAGAAAAAATAGTACCTTTGTAATTTCGGAGATATGAGCCTTGTTTAACGGATACGCTAACTTGACGTCAAGCTGGCGTACCCGTTTTGGATCTCGAGAACGGTGCTGTTCCCAAATATGCCAAAAATATATATCGCAAAAAATACTGCACAAATAGTACCCCTGGCTCTCGAAGTCTCACCTTAGTAGCTCTTATAGAAACTGAGATATTTCATACCAAACACGGGTAAAATATTTTGCACCGTCAAACTGGCGTACCCGACCGAGATCACACAGAAAGCCATTGAATTCCTAAGCCAGCTATATACCAAAAAGTAGTGCCTGAAATAGTACCCCTTTTACGACAAAAGCATAACAGAAAAGCTAAGTGGAATATTGAAAAAATAATGGATGAATATTCTTCATTGTCATAGTACTGTCACGTACAAAAGTCTTATTTTATTTATATTTATTATTTGTTCTTTCAATCTTTTAAGCAGAATGTAAGTGAAAGTTTTAATTTACTTAATATTCATTGCAATAGCCAGATGGATTGACATAACGCATATTATAGCAAACTAGGTTTTATCCTTTTGCGGTACCTTAGTATAGGAGTTTTTCGGTCCTATAGCTACATCTGCGTACATTTACTCAGCACGTTAAACATGGTTAAAACATAACAGTACCGGCATCTGTTTACTTAAGTTTTCAACATAATCGTTTACTAACCGTTATAAAGTTCCTCTCTGTTTGCGTCTGTACCATAATGGGTTTGTATGTAGAAGTTGGCATTCATTTTTTTCAATGTTCCACTTAGCTTTTCTTTTATGTTTTTGTCGTAAAAGGGGTACTATTTCAGGCACTATTTTTTGGTATATAGCTGGCTAAGGAATTCAATGGCTTTCTGTATGATCTCGGTCGGGTACACCAGCTTGACGGTGCAAAATCATTTACCCGTGTTTGGTATGAAATATCTCAGTTTCTATAAGAGCTACGACGTTGAGACTTCGGGAGCCAAGGGTACTATTTGTGCACTATTTTTGGGATATAGAGCATATTTGGGAACAGCACCATTCTCGAGGTCCAAAACTGGTACGCCAGCTTGACGTCAAGTTAGCGTACCCGTTAATCAAGGCTCATATCTCCGAAATTACAAAGGTACTATTTTTTTTTACTCTGTACTAATTGGGTACTATTTAGGCACTATTTTTTGGAATCATCAGATCCTGGATATCTTCGAAGGGTACGCCAACTTGACGCTCACGAAATTAACTTGTATGACCCTATAAGGAATACTTTTACATTATATTTTTACGCATCGTTGCTTTTGAGATGGTTATATAAAAATCTTCTTTATCTCTACCTTCATTGGTACATAATCTTAATATTGTGACAAGCACGTCCTACCATAGCATTATTCAAATTCGTATGTTTTGTTTGATACCTCTTTCTTTTATCTCATTTTGGTGCTTTTGTTCGTGGTCTTGGTTCATTCTTGTTTGACGACGCGTTTAGCCTAGTTGGTAGTGACCCTGCCTCCGAAGCTAGCGTCCCGGGTTCGATCCGCGGTAAGGGCAAATATTTGTGTGATAAGCACGAATGTTTGTTCCTGAGTCTTGGATGTTTCCTATGTATTTATGTATTTCTCTATATAATGATGTATATCGTCGTCTAGTAGGTACCCATAACACAAGCCTTTAGAGCTTACTTTGGGACTAGATCGAAATGTGTAAAAGATTGTCCCCTGATTTATTTATTTATTTATTCTGAAATGGAGTACAAAATTCTTCGTGATATTAGCGACTCGAAGAATTGTTCCGACCTAAGTGGGCTATATCACCGCGTAGGTATTGTGGTTAAATGCGAACTATGAAGGCGGCCGGCGTCTGATAAAAGTACCTCCCTACCTAACGGTACCTACTCAGTAAGAACTGTATCGCTTCATTTAATAAAATGTTTTTCATAAAACCATATCAGCCATCTGTTCCGTGACGTACGCGTACGTTGTTTGGGGGTTTCGCTTGACATAGGTGTGGATTTCCTGTTGTTTACTTTGGCGCGGACGTCAGAATAAATTCGCAGTGCATTACGCGCGCGTCGGCGAGCACTGATAAATCAGTTCCATTCAGGCGCCGATAACAATGACAGGAACTCGTTATCGGGTCTTTTTATACCTACGGCACAGAGGAAATTGTTCGAATGAACTTTTAATTACTTATTTATTGGCTGCCTGAATAAATAAACTCATTATGCAGATAAATAATTATGAGGATGATATAATTGTAATAATAGCTCATTAAATAGTAACTCCTTACAGAAGCACTTCTATAAGTTACAAAATAATCTCGGCCGTCCGCTCTGTTGTTTATGGATCCAAAGCGTTGCCGTGGTTCGGCCAGTTTAAGGATGTGTATCACGTCAAATCCGCAGTACCTACATCAATTTTATTTTTCAAGTTTTATTTCATTTGCACCAAATAACAGCAATGAGTAATTTTGTACGAATAATGATTTACAATTTACAAATTGTGTGATTATTAATAATTATTTAGTATGTGAAATGAAATCAAAACCTGATTTGACTACTCGAGTCATAACCAATCAATATAAATAAATAAATAAATAAATAAATATCAGCGGACAATCTTTACACAAATCGATCTAGTCCCAAAGTAAGCTCTAAAGGCTTGTGTTATGAGTACTAGACGACGATATAAATACTTATATGGAGAAATAAATACTTAAATACATAGGAAACATCCAAGACTCAGGAACAAACATTCGCGCTCATCACACAAATTTTTGCCCTTACCGGGGATCGAACCCGGGACGCTTGCGTCGAAGGCAGTGTCACTACCAACTAGGCTATCCGCGTCGTCAAAATGCAGTATTATATGCAGTATTTGAAACGGTCCGGACACAGAAATTCAATCAAGAATATTTCCGTGGGAACAACGGTAACGACATTTTTTTTGTCATCAACAAATCGAGGAGAGTACAAAGTTATAGAAAATACATTTTCTGATTAGAAATTTTTTCGCTTTTTCTTGTAATTTAATCAACTTCCGGTACAAATAACAAGGGCACAGCACATAACACATGACACGCCGCTTAAGCATTTGATTAGAGATTAAATAGTTAAATGTCCCTAAACTAGTTGTCATCCAATACAAAAACGTCATTCAAACGTCACTTTTGAGTGGCCTTTATGAATTTGGCCATTAGATTACTTCCAATAGCAATAGCATTTTGCAATTGCTTCGTATTAGACTCCCCCTATCTTCCAAGAGCTTCCTGGACGGCGCGTAAGAAATAGATACTTGAGATCTGTGGGTCTAGTGCAACATCCTTGATAGGTCTCTATTCGATTTCAGATAGGTACTGTAGAGCAGGCTAGCTAGAACGGCGCTTTAGAAGAAATACGAGTTCAAATATTAGAAGACAGACGGTTGTCATTAGATATATGTAGATTCTTGGTCTAGCGCTCGAAGTGTGAGCATATAAATATTTTAATAAATCCATTTCAGAAGACCTACCATCTTTGTTTAATTTCTTCTGGTGATTTCCCAACGTCCTATTTCCAACTTACTATTTCTGACTATATAAAAAAATTACCGGGATTGTATACCAAATGCTTTCGGCTACCCCGCACCTCCACCAATTATGTAACAGGGGTTAAACAAAGATGGTAGGTCTTCTGAAATGGATTTATTGATAGTAGTTTATGCAACGGTTGCATAATGATAGGCCTTAAAATACTAGTGCGGTTTTCATGAAACGAGCCGATAGGCGAGTTTCATAATAAGATCGCACGAGTGTTTTAAGGTCAAATTATGCAGAGTTGCATACATAACTTTATCTACACACATATTATAAATCCTCCATGATGGGTTCAGAAACAATATTTTCTGGCAACAAGTTATTTGTTGCAATCGTGGCTGCATATTTCCGATATCCGGCGCATTTTCACATCACACATATTCCGAGAAGACTACTATTCATATTTTCAACTAAAATGTAAATTACAAACAACTTTTTCTATTCAATTCAACAACAATTCTACTTTCGTTCAGCAAAACACCAACATAGCGGCGATTCGATCCTCCTTCAAGACCATTTTTTTAAAATCATAGACAAACGAATGAAGTCTCTATTCTCATGTCACTCGAGATCAAATGTTGTGCAGTTTATATTAAAAAAACATACTGAATTGACGTTTCGTATCAATAACTGTTTAATATCTATGGATACTAGAATAGAGACCCACTTGAGTTTGTGACAGCTGTTCCAAATTTAATCTCATTTCTTTACTAAAAACGATAAAGAAATAACACTGCAGCACTGGTTTTTCCTAATTGGTTGTCAAAATGGTGGTCATTTCCTACGGTTTTTGATTAAACAATGGAGGTTTTATGATATGCGTGTAGATAAAAATATTTATATGCTCACACTTCGAGCGCTAGACCAAGAATCTACATATATCTAATGACAACCGTCTGTCTTCTAATATTTGAACTCGTTTTTCTTCTAAAGCGCCGTTCTAGCAAGCCTGCTCTACAGTACAAACAGTTTTTTTACTTCTGGGGCGACGGACTATTAATTAAACTACTTTTAACATAAATAGGTTACTAATGAATGTTACACTTGTGTGATTGTGTTGTTTTTAGTAAATAAGATACTGCACCTGATTAAGGAAAAACCTCTTGATTAGCTGGTATCGTGTTATAATACCTACTTTTATTATGAAAGCCTAGACGATCGGAGTAACCTTAATAGCATTCGAATCAAGATCAATAACACCAATTTTATCACTCTTGATATCTGTTATCACCCTATCACAATGATGTTCCTTCTTTGTATAAAGCGAGCGGAGCTGTGAACCTCGAAGACTATTAAAATGCGAGTCATACGTAGGCATGCTTCGTTAGTTGCGAGGTGAAGGTCTCAATAATACACTAGTGAAGACTTCTTATTTTTTACTGAGCTCTATAGATAGCGCTTGATGAGCAGAACATACACTTGTCCAGAGGCGTAGCTAGGTAACCAAAGGGCGCGGCAAAGAAAAATTTTAGCTAGTTCAATACGAGGTTTGCTGGTCAGGGTCCAAGGGCCCTCCGAGCTTGGGTGCCATCAAAATTCTGTGATCTCGTTTGCGAAGTAATCACTTTGAAGAATTCATAATTGTTACGTATGAAGCGTTGTCCGTGTGATGCCGGCTAAGAATAGCATCACCCCATCCCCCTCCCGGGAATGTCGTTAAAGGCGACAGAACCAACCGAAGGATGGGCAGCAGCGTCCTGCGAGTACTATCATAACCAACTGCGGTCGCCAACCCGCCTGCCAAGCGTGGTAACTATGGCAAATCCCCCCAGTTTTGGGGGAGGCCTATGTCCTGCAGTGGATGTTTTACGGCTGATGATGATGATGACGTATGAAGCTATTTAAACGTTTGTGTTATTTACAGGCGAATTCAAGAATAACATTGATAAGGCAAGTAGACGACGAGTGGTTGTACGGGAGCGTGCGCAACGGGGCGCAGGGGCTGTTCCCGGCCAACTTCGTGGAGGTCAGGGTGCCGCTGGCGCGCGAGAGCGCGGCGCGCGCGCAGCACGCGACGGCCGCCGCGCTCTACGACTTCGAGCCCGACCAGCCCGGGGACCTTCGCTTCCGCGCCGGAGACACCATCACCGTCCTCTCCAAACTCAACGACGAATGGTACTTCGGGGAGTGCAACGGCGCGAAAGGTCAATTCCCACTCAACTACGTGCAAATGAGCTAATCGTGTAGTGTTGTCCGGTCGTAGTTGTGGTGTCGGTTAGGGTAAATTTACAAGTTGTGATGTGATAAAATAAACCGTTTGAAAGACTGAAGTCAACCATATCACGCCGGCTCGGAACTTTTATACAGGTTCACGTCGTTTTCCTATAGTTACGGCAGTAGACGAACGTAATTAATTTAGGCAATTGATATTGAAATAAGTGCAATATTGCCATGTATTTTACTGAGTGTTGGTAACAATAAATTATCCATAATTAAAAAACGGCTGCTTGATTTACATTAGAAATCAGGGAAGTTCCTGTAAGCCATAAGTGTACAATTAATTAGCGTTTTCGCACCAACGTTGCCATAATAACTAAGGTATCTTTAGCTTAAGCAACTAGTAACTTTTCCTCTTAAATTCCCGCTTCGATCTATTTGCTTCTGGGTCTTAAGAGGTTAAGCACTAGTAGGGGCACTGCATGGAATATTCTTAGACGTAATCGACAGAACACTGAATGTAAATAGATCACATTGTAAATTCAGTATTAATGTATGTTTTAGTTAATAGCAGATATTTTTTGTAGTTTCGTCTAGATCTGACATTGTAGTTATTAGAACTCGTTTTAATTTCTATGTAGCTTTGTAAGTAACCATCCACTTTGATAATGCAAAGTGTGGCTTACTTCGGCTGATTGTTTTTGTTTAAGCGAAGTAGTCGAATAATAGTTTGGCGAGCCTATGGGCTACGCGCCACTTAATCATAATAACGATATGTATCTTGCAGTTCTCTTATCGAAACTGCGTATCCAATCTAAACAAAGAAATCGTATTGAATTAATAATGATAAATCGATATAATGTTAAAAGCTGTTCATTGTGTAAATTGTTATTATATTTCAGTTTATTTTGTATTATTTTGAAGGGACCATAACATTAAGTGCCTTAAGTACCTATATTGTCTCCTTGATGTGTATATAAATGAATCTTATTTATGTAGTTGTAATAAAATCTAATACCAACGTAGTTTGTTTCAATCTATATATATAAAAATCTCGTGTCACGGTGTTTGTGGTCGCACTCCTCCGAAACGGCTCCACCGATTTTTATGAATTTTTTAATGTACATTTGGTAGGTGATTAGGGTGCAGTGGCGAAGCGTGAAATTCCTAAGGGAAGCCGGAAGAATTAGAACCGTACGTGCGAGTCTGACATTTAGTTAGAGTAACATGGACTTCATTGACAGCCAGTAAAGCCGTCAGGAATCGGCTTGTAGGCAGGCTGCGCCACTGTTAGGGTGTCCACGCAGACGAAGTCGCGGGCGGAAGCTAGTCGTATATAAAAACAGTGGCGTGTGGGAAAAACATCAATATTTTGACTATATTCTTGGGCAATGTGCTCGAAATTACTATAACTATGAGACACTGATAGTTTTATAAAAAAAATTAAGGACTAAGGAGCAAAACAAAGGTGCTATAATGACAATGAAAGATTAATATCATCACCATCACATTCAGTGAAGTTTATTATATGAACAAAAATAATCTATGTTTAAAAATATTTACAATTCCTTAATTTACAACTTAATGTCAAAATACCCTGTTCGCTTTTCAACCGTTGCTTTGTAATAAACATTGCTAAAGAACATGGAGGCAAGACGACCCGAGCTACGTGTACACTGCGGCTCGAGAAACAACTGAATGCTGCATGGGCCCGGGTCATACTGTAAAGATTGTCACTCAATTTATTTATTTATTTATTATTATATTCTAGCGATGAGATGTACACAATACATACAAGAAAATCCTCACTCACAACATGTTGAAAAGGGAAATGAGGGTGGTATTTTTTCTAATGTAGAATACATACTAAATGTTTACTAATTACCTAATAACACAGTCCCGAACATTGCCTAGTACAAATTTATCGATTTTGCAAAATTTTATACAAACTTATCTATTCCGCTGCTAAAAGCACTCAAAGCTATAATTTTAATTTTCAGGTACAAAATAAAATATAAAACTCTTGCTATTTATTATTCTTATAAGTAAATAAAAAAATAGAAGGCCTTGGTTTTGTTTTTAGGCACAGTATATAAGGTAAGTATATAAAGGTAAACAAAACAAAAGCAAGTGAAGGTAAATACAATAGAAAAGAAGTTTAGTAAAGTACTTGACACATTGCATGCGGTTCACGCAAAGAAATGCCGGACGTGCAATTCTGTATTTTTCACTTAGCATGGGCATGGTTCGATATTTTTTCTGTCCACGCAAGCAGCATGTAATGTTTAATATTTACCACCCGTACCTATGCAATATGAAAAAGATTATCGTGCATAAGGGAAATCTTTAACCTTTTGGCCGCCGTTGTCGACTATACGTGACAACGTATACAGGGTAAAAAAGTCCTTCCTTACCTTGGACTTAACCCTTTCGGTGCGCAAGCAATTTCGCTCAACAATACCCAGCGGCGCCCATACAAAAATAATCAGGTAAAATTCCATGACGCGCTCATAGCGTCATTGCGCCAGGCAGGTACGTTCCGTGCGCTCCCCGCTTCTGACGTCACGCCTCGGAAAGGTTAATGCGCGTATTTCAAATGACCAAGCGATTCTGCAGCTCGGTTAAAATATGATGTGACAGATGATTTGATTATTTGTTACTTCTCAGACATGCTTGGCGGCCAAAAGGTTAAAGGCAAAGTTCTTTTCTTTAAGCATTCAACTTATAATATGGCAACCAAAAATAACCTTAGCTGGCGAGAGAGCATCCAAAAAGAAAATTTAATTTATTCAATATTTTGAATTATACACTGGGTTCGATGTGCAGTTAAAGTTATGGAAATAAAAACGAACACTTAATCGAAAAATAAGACAAACATACAGATCTTAAAAGACGGTTTAAATTCAGAAAATATCCTGTATAGTGTGCCTAGCCTACTTATATAAATACGGCCGCAATAAAAAATTTGAAATAAATTCAAATCGCACCGTCGAAACGGATTCTTCCGCATTTAATAAAAAAAGGCCTAGTAGGTATAATCACTAGTAACGTTCTAACCAATGCTTCGAATGCATCTGTAAGAGTGCCAGCAACTTACAATTTCAATTTGGCCAACTAAATCGCTGTCATAGCGCCAGGCTATCATTAAGTCACTGTCTATTGGTACTTCGACTCTGCGATGAATGTGAAGCGGTTTGCTTCGTGATTCATCATCGTACAGCCAAGAAGTGGAACGCTCTACCTGCGTCTGTATTCCCGGAATCGTATAACCTTGGTGTTTTCAAGGCAAGAGTGAATAGGCATTTTCTGGGTAAGCGTGTACCACTTCGACCCCGTCGTCACTTAACATCAGGTGAGACTGAGATCAAACGCAAACCCATTTTTGAATTAAAAAAAAAAGAGATTTACTTAGTTGACCAACTTGAAATTGTAAAAGGCTTATTTACACCTTCCTAAATTTAGTCACTTACGAGAGGGACGCCGCAATAGGTTAGATACGTATGGAGATATCTCAATCACATTCCAACGTATTGCGGCGTCCCTCTCGTAAGTGACTAAATTTAGGAAGGTGTAATAAGCGTTTAAGTCTGCGGGCACTCTTAATTGCTCAAGCCATTTCAACAACCATTAGATATTCTGCAAAATCTTAAAGATAAATACACATTTAAGTTAACAGCATTTATTTTTAACAATTGGAAGCTTGCATCTTTCATAAGGTGACACAACTACATACATGAAAAGCACATAACAATATCTCCACTCCAATAGGGAAGTTTCCTGAAAAATTACACTTACATTATAAAAAAATATTGAACACATATTTTTTCTCAATTAAACAAAAAGTTAAATAAAGTTTTGTCAATTAAACAAAAAATGACGAAGATATAGTGCATTAAGGTTCCGCGTGACGTCACAACTTCTCACACTTTGTACCAATAAGTGACGTCATAAGTCCCCACTCCCAAACTTTGATGCGCGTTATCTTTGTCAACTTTAATTGATTTGATAAAGCAAAAAATACGTGTTCAATATTTTTTGATAATCCAACTGGCGGACTAATTACAATTATTATTTTTCTACCCAGGAAACTTCCATATTGTTTCATTCCAAGTTTATAGACTGCGTTAAAATGTCGGTCCTACAAGATGTAACACTTGTGAGCCTTATTTTTTAAGGGATAAGGTTCAAAAGGGTTGATGTCTTGTTTAGGAACTTCAATGGTCGTTCCTCAGTCGTATGTTGCATACTTATTGCGTAAGCGTAACATTTAAAGCTCAAAACGCGGAGAGGCAAGCGTTAAGAAAAACACTAAAACAGCTCAGTAGTTTCAGAGAATAAACTATATAAGCACACTACGTCAGATAATATAGTGTGGATATAGCACATTCTATAAAAAGTTAATATATTAAACATACAAAACTCACCTTCTAAAGCAGTAGGTGCCTAATACGATAAAGGTCGCTAAACGTATTCGTCGGCGCGGCGTGGCAACGCCATTTTAAAATTAAATATTCGATAACCAAGATATAGGTAACAAAGACTACCAGACAGTAAAATATTAGCTCAGAAACATCTGATTTTCGGATTTACTACACTTTAGCTATCAGATATCAGGTGTACCTGAGTTATTATTAATGGCATGCATTTTTTTTCTCTTAGGTACGTCTTTTTCAAGAATACCTGACTTACAGATATGATATATATTTACAAGGAGTGATGGTGGGTTCAGGACAGGTCTAGTCTGGCCTGTAGATGGGTATCCGGGGGATGTACTCCACGAGCAGCACATATTCCATCATGGAGGAAGAGTCACAATGCTGTTTGGTGAGGCGCCATCGCAGCCCTAACTTGTTGTAGAGGCGACTGTTCTCCCACTCTAGCAGTTTGTTCAGGGAGTGTTGTGTCTGAAAATAGAAATAAAAGGCATATAATGATGTGATGTCATCATACCATCTTAGGACTAATTAATCGAACGTGGCCACAAGTAGTCTTGTGGCTCTGCCCACCCCATTAGGGATTTCGGGCGTGATGCTATGTATGTATGTATGTATGTATAATGATGTTATTTGGGCACCCGAGCCAGGATTTGGTATGGATGGCTCTGTTAGTGGTAATTGTTAGACTTCAAAGCCTTAACCTTTTGGCCGCCAAGCATGTCTGAGAACTAATACGAATTTCAACTTTAAGTCCAGGTAATGAAGGACTTTTTTACCCAGTATACGTTGTCACGCATAGCCAACAACAGCTTCCAAAAGGTTAAAAAGATACAAAGCATGTTTTGGTTGCAAGCACCTTTAAGCGAGTATCATCTCATTCAGTATCCAACATAGGATATCTATAACTAGTTTTCTTAATATCCGCCAAATACAACCTTGACATTGTTTTGTTATACTGAATTTATCTAGAAACTCAAGTGTGATATCAGCAGTATTTATAGCTTTGCCCTATATAAACAAAATAAGCAAGTGATATGAATAACAAAACATGGACTTTAGCACAATTCATTTAAAGAACATAATCATGGAGGACAAACCAATGTAAAGTATTTACACAAAGGTTAGAATCTAAAAAACAAACAAAATAGGAGATTACAAATTGTAACTAAATAATTTTTTCTTCATAATTTTGTGATATTGAAAAACAGATAAACATCTAAATGAAGTTGAATTAATTCATGGTTGTCTATGGATCGGGTTTTTTTTTTTTTGCATTAATGAAGAAATTTTTAAATATTTATGTTTTTTACTTCCTGGTTTGTATTAGCTATTTGCAATTCCGGCTATTCCCATGTTCTCTCATTAACTCCAAGATTAATTGGAAGAGATCCCATTAGGATCCCTTTGTACATTCCATGTCATAATGATAAATTTTTGTGTATATATGCAATAAAGAATCTACATAAATACAATTTTGTAAGATCATGATAGTAAGTTAAAACAATACCACTTACTCTTTTACTAAGACAAATGACTGGCCAGAGAGAGCATCCAAGGGTACAGCAGCAACAGACGCAGCCGCAGAACAGCCACTTGACATTCACAGGCAGTGTTTTCTTCAGCACACTGTTGATGCGTGCCACTGTCGCCTGGTACTCCTCAGGGGCCACCCGGGACTGCAGGCCAGATGGGAACTCCGCATTAAACCGGTTACTTAATCCAAAACTGGAAATAAAGATGGTTGGTGAAAAACTTTTTTCAGATTTTTATACAGCACCTATTAAATGATTTTATAGCTCTGTAGCTTTGAATTTTTTGTGTATCACACTTTAACCCTTTAACGGGCCCCATACATACAGATATGCCGTCACTAGGGAAGCATTTCATAGCCATTCATTTTTTTCATAAATACAATTGAATTTGCATCAAACTAAGTAGTTATTATTATTAAAGCTTTATTTCTCACACCACTACTTCTATATTTAAGATTAAGTTCTTATTTTATTATGTGTGATCCGTTCTGGGTAAAAGCCTCCTCCATCTGTTTCCATTTGCTTTTGTTGGTGGCAATATTGATTCAATTTGTTCCCGCAATCTTTATGATATCATCGGTCCATCTTTTCCTTTGTCTTCCTATGTAGTTACTAAGGTTGAAATTCTTAATACAAGTATGTTGTCATTAAAACACCCTCTGCCCTTTTAAGGGTTAATAAAGACAGTATTAAGTGTTGTATGATCTGTGAAGGGTTGCCATGCATATGTGACAGCCGGAAGAAAAGTAAAATGGTGATTTAGAGCTGAATAAACCTGCTTAAGAGAATGTTGAGTTTTATTAGTAAAAGCCTCACTTAAACATAAAGCTCAAGCAAAAGTATCCTCTAAACAAATAATTGGTAGCTTACTCTAAAAACTTTTAGGTTTATGATAGTAGTGTAGTCTACATACTATCTCAATAGGTGTACAGAATATACGCAGTTTTGGGGCTTGTTTGAGGGCATTAGTTTAATGTCGTAATAAAAGTTAATTAAGTAGGTAAAACATTTTCTTGCCCTTGACATCCTTCACCCGAAACAATGACAATTCTTAAGAATTATGCAAATTGTGGTCATGTTTAGCTAAATACAATTATGAAAAAAACCAATTACTAATGAGTCAAAGTGTTTCTTTATTTAAATGACTTGTACTTGGCAAATTAGGTAATGGCCAGATTTGAAAGTATCTGTTCTCATTTCAGACAATAAAATGACCTTTGTACTGGAATAACAATGGTCTTGATTTTAACAAAACCTAAAGGCAAAAACTATACAGCCAAGTCTTTTGAATAATTTATTAAAGACCATAAAACCAACTACATAAATAATACCTGTATAGACATAAATTCAAAACAATAATACACACACAAACAAAAACTGTTATTCTGAACAAAGATCTTCAGGACTTCAGGGTCATTCACCCAGTCGAAGTGGTTTCAAGAGCATAATAATTGATTTGTCTGTGTTTGTGTCAGTGTCCTGTCCCAAGGAAAAGTCCTTCAACTGATAGGTCGAAGATAACAAGGAATATTACATATTGGCCCTAACATAAGCTTGCGTAACGTTTGAGGCTTTCACAGTCTAGTTTTGAATAAGTTACCACACATAAACCTTCAGTAAAGAAAAAAAGGGTAAATACGACCTTACACTGTCATGTTACCAGCTCCCCGCACGACTATGGGATCAGGCACTAACGTCACATGAGTCTCTTCTATGTTCTCCTCACTTTCAGTCTCATCAGGGTAAATTGCATCAAAATCTGCCATTTTTACTTAATCACTAACTTAAATAAAATACGATTTTGTATAGTTTTAACACATAACAAAGCACAGACTTTGTTTGTTGAATTACAACATTCATGGGAGAAAATTTGAGTGACGTTTTCAAACACAAACTCAGTGTTGCAAGTTGTAATAATAGTCTTCCATCTAAAAAAATATTGTTACCAGTAGTGGCCCGTTACATAAAGCTACAAGTTGGCATTATTTAGGCAAATACTGGCAGCCCTGCAAGCAAATGTATGATTATTATTTTTTAGAGCTGTCGTCGGTGCTGCCAATTTTCATTTGTAAAATTGGCTACTTGATTATAATATACATACTATATATACTTCATTATCGATCTGCATTGTTCAAAACTTGTTCAAAAGTTTTATAGTGCATAGTAAAACTTATGAAATAATATACTTTATTTAAAAAATTGTGTTAATTTCTCATATCAATAACTTTAAAGACGGTGATATTTAACTACTTGTTTTTAACAAGTTTGTTTGTTGTTTGTTCAAGGAGTATTTTATAGACTGGGGCCCATTATGTTATAAATTATAATCTTATATTAGTTGTAAAAATCAGTATAAAATCCCTTGTAATAATTAGCTTGTGTGTAAAAGCTAACTGCTTGTGGAATCGCTCTATACATTGCGATAGTTCGAGCAATTATCAATAGATGGCGGGACTAGTCAAAATTTATGGAACTGAAACTGTTCAGAGGGCTTAGCACACTAATTTTTATCGCGCACATAAAGCATTCGTCCCTTTCGCACCCGCATATTAGTTAAAAAGTGACAGATGCTTTATGTACGCGATAAAAACTAGAGTGCTAGGCCCTCGGGGCGTCTATTCGGGAACGTCTAAGTGATACTGCAACGATACGATTTTTACAATGCTACTGAACAACAACTGTAGGTTGGTAATATTTAATAATAATAAAATAATAATAATAATTTAATTAAAATGCGTTTGCAAAAGGGATGAATGGTTTATGTGCGCGATAAAAATTTGCGTGCTAAGCCCTCGGGGCGTCTATTCGGGAACGTCTAAGTGATAATGCAACGATACGATTTGTACAATGCTACTGAACAACAACTGTAGGTTGGTAATAAATTGTGTTGTTGCTTTTTTTATTATTATTATTTTTAATTAGATATATTGTAGGTAACTGGACATTTTTTTTTATGGTGTTTTATCAACTATCGTATATTTTTTATCGACATGAATAGACTTTACCCAAAAATATTAATCTAATAGGAATAAATTAGACAATCTTGTTGCTTTTTATTATCAATTTATTTTTTTGGATTTTTATTAGTTTGTTTGTTGTGCGTTGCGTATTTTTAGTTTTAACTTGACATTTATATGTATTTTCAATGTTAATGATTGTGATTTGATTTTAAGAATATTGTAATTTCAACACAAATGATTTTGTTTAATGAAATAAATGAACTGAACTGAACTGAACTGACCCGCGAGCGAGACTCGCAACTCGCTCTTACGCATTACGCGTCGTGCGGAAGAGTGAGATGAGAAATGTCACTCGCGAGTCGCTAAAACATCACTTAGCGTTCCCGAATAGAGGCGCTGGTGTAGGTAAGCCATACTTTACCTATACCAAAATCTTAAACCTGATTTAATTCGTTAAACCTGATTTATGCCTGAGAGTTCCAGACATTTTAATACATCGTAAAAATGCTTTAACCGAGTTTTTAACTTAACATAACTTTAACTAGGGCAATATGATAGGGCACGGATATGTAGGCCAAGCCTTAAGTCCTGTATGCCTCTGTCAAGCATGCGTAGGTATATAAACGCCGCACGCGCACCCCCGGCATTCACAGCACTGAGGGACGCAACGCACGCTACATGAAGGTATACCATACGTATGTGTATATAGATTGTTCATTATTAAACGTGTCAATTTCGAAAACTAATTCAAGTGGGTTACCTGAAAGTAATATTAATATTTTAAAATTCGGTTCTCGTTATCAGATTTTAAAATAATACAAGGTTTTACCAATTTTACGTTTAAAAATTGTTGTTGATTATTAAGAAGTGACGCGACGTCTATTAAGTACCTATTAAAAGTAGAAAAAGGTGTTTTTTTTAAGTTTACTGTGCCACTACTTCAAATGAGGAGCTAATTTCAGTGCTAGTGCATTGTCACATGTATGTTGCATTGTTTCAGTTCTTAGCCCTCGCTTTACTCGTGGTGGTCCAGCACGCAGTGGTAACCATGGCGGCGAATTCTCACTCGAACCCACTGTTGCTGCGGCACTACGAGTATGACGACCTAAACCAGGATTATTCGGACGAGTACGACGACGCGCAAACTGGTGAGAGTTACACTCAGCCCTCGCCTCGCTCGTGGTCCTGTCACCCGTTGCCCACGTTGCCCACCTTGGCCACATCTAGTACTAATACCTGCTACATAAACAAGTGTTATGTGTAGCATGCGTGTGTGCTCCATACCTACGTACTATAAATCTTTCACTGTTATTCTTGCGTTATTACTAGCTTAACCTTTTGACCGCCACAGTCGGCTGTCAGTAGTATCGGCAGTTTTCCGTGCCCCTGACGCCACGATTAGAAATGTAACGGATAGTGGTTTGGCCGGATACCGGATACCAGATATCCGGCATGGCCGTTGGCCGGATAGCCGGATATCCGGCAACCGGATATCCGGCTGCACATTAGCTAAAGTCGTGTTAGCTGGCGCGGCCTTCGCGCGGTGAGCAAGTTTCAACTTGTTATGAATTGTAAGTGCGCGGGGAGGTCCTTTGAGGTTGAATAAGCGCTCTATTACGTCAGTTGGCAATATTTAAACGTGCACGTCCGTGATGTTAAGTGAAGTTTTATGTTTAAAATACAAGAAACTAAGCTTTAATTTGATAACTGATAGGGTTTTCGTTTATTTCTGATAGTTTTTTATTGGTTTTATCGTATTTCTGACGCAAGATTTTACTATCCGGTATCCGGCCGGATATTATATCACTATCCGGTATCCGGCCGGATAGTAAAATCATGGCCGGATAGGCCGGATACCGGATAGTAACCGGATATCCGTTGCATCTCTAGCCAGGATATGCCGTTTTCCATACATTTGCCTCGGCGACAGCCGTCGTCGAGCGCTTGTGGCACGATTTTTCGCCGTTAACTGTGGCGTTCGAAATAATTATCCTAGTTGGTTCATAATAATTTGTATGACAGTTCCTAGTAGTAGTTTTTCAAGAAGGAAGTTTGCAGTGGCGAAGCCTGTCTGTCTAAGCCGATTCCTGACGGCTTTACCAAGCTAGAAAGCTACGGCTAGCTGTCAGTGAAGTCCATGTTACTCTAACTAAATGTCAGACCCGCACGTACGGTTCTAATTCTTCCGGCTTCCCTTAGAAAATCTTTGACGCTTCGCCACTGGAAGTTTGTTCAAGTGCCTGCCACGGGCTGGGTGCCCGAGCACATATATCACGGCGAGTGGTTTTCATAAATGGTACTGATGAAAATATTGGAAAGACAAATCTCCAACGATCCAACAATTTCACTGTTAATCGCTGTTGCTAAAGAGCCACGGATGCTGTGTTATCTTTTTCAACTGACTTCAAAAAGGAGGAGGTTCTCTATTCGGTTGTATCATTTTTTATGTTTGTTATTTCAGAACTCCGTCATTTATGAACCACTTTGGAAAAAAAAAATCGGTAGGGTATTCCTCCAGATTGGTCTTGTTGTAGTCAAAGACGAGGTGTGATGAGAGGATCTATGAGGAATTGATGGAACTCCTCAAATATTATAGGCACGCATATAGCAATTTTAGTATTTTCTGTAATAACTCAAGTAGTTCCATTCAGAAAGCATTATTTGGTGAAGCGGAACTGTTGATGAAGACCATAGATGATCACCGGAACTCCTAAATGATAAGTGTTTCACGGGTGACGATTAGATTTTTGTATAAGGTTTAGAGACAACTTATGTTCATGTCAATCCATGTGGTAAAATAGAATCAGTGGTGAAGAACCAGGAGAACTCCTCAACGATTGACATCCTTACACCTTGGGTAGCAACATTTTGTAAATGCTGATGAACAATTGGCATTATGCTATTGTTACTTCATGTAGTAAATGTGAAATTAAATCACATGATAATAAATAAAATGTGAAAAAAAAACTTACTTTTCAAAGGCTATTTGAAGTCGGTTTTTTTAAATCATATGATTATCTATGGTTATTGTTTTACGGGATTTATCTCTTTGTAATTGTTTTGCAGGTGGCCCGAATAGCCCGCAGGAGTTCCGCAACGATAACGCAGTGGAGGGCTCGTACATATGGGCTGAGCACAACGACGAAGGATACTAAACTATTATTACGCAATAAAGGGCTATTTCTCCGCTCCCACTAGAGCGCGCTTTTCCGTTAAAGAGTACGAACTTCGAGGTCTTTAAGCTTCGTGCTCGCCTTCCTTGGACCGTTTAAGGACGAACGACTTTGGCCCAGCCTTCAAGAGAAGAGTTAATATTTCGCTAAATGGTCGGTTACGCCAGGGCTCGAACAAATCATGCGGATGTCGTGAAAATGACGTAATTTTGTATTTAAACTTCCGTGTGACATATCGCACGAATAGAAAAAATATCGTGAATAAAATAAATGTTACTTTTTTTTTTATGTCATTGACTGACAAACGAACTGACGGCCCACCTGGTGGAAAGTGGTCACCGCCGCCCATGGACATCTGCAACACCAGAGGTGCTACCAATGCGTTGCCAGTCTAGGGAGGGTGGGGAATGGGGATGGGATGGGGACGAGGGAATAGGCCTCCGGATCTCGTCACTCACCGTACGAAACGCAATAGCAAGCTATTACTTTACGCCGATATTCTGTGAGAGTGTGGTACTACCCCGGTCGAGCCGGCCCATTCGAACAGTAATCATCTAGTCACCGCTACAAAAACTACTCTGTTTGCTATCCTAAGTACAACAGTCATCTGAATGACAATGTAGGTGGTTGGAGAAAATCCACTTAATTATATTGAGAGCAGTTTGTTTTGCGTAGTCCTGAGTTAGAGTGTTTTTCATAGCCACCGTCAATACATTCGTTATTACTAAACAGCCAGTAATAAGCAACATAGAATTTATACATAAGCTCTAACACCACCTCTAAAACCACATGTTTCAAGCTAGGACTAAGCATATTGATGTCAGACAACATTTCACCCGTGAAATAGTTGAAAATGGTACAATAGTAATCAAATATATGTGTACTAACGATATGTTAGCGGATGTTATGACAAAGCCTTTATCTGTTGAAAAATATCAACGTTTTGTAATTCTTTTATATGCTTAGTGGCTAATATCATAGTTATATATATGTGATGAGCAGAACATATAGTTTAAGGGGTGGTGTTAGAGCTTATGTATAAACTCTATGTTGCTTATCACTGGCTATTTAGTAGTAACGAATGTATTGACGGTTGCTATGAAATTGACGTTACATACCTTAGAGTTACATACATAACGTCTTTGACTGACATTGTCATTATTCGACTCATTTCAAGTGACGATATCGTTTAGGTACTTAAAGAGGTTAATTAATGAATTAATGATAAATCATAAGTGATAATTGTTCATGAAAATAATATTTGAAATCATCCTATGAGTGGTTTGACGTCATCCGCATGATTTGTTCGAGCCGGGCGACTCTGTCTCCTTTGGGGTTGTTAAGAGGAGTGTGAACCTACGACTTTTCATACAAAAGGCGATTTTGACCAATTTTTGATAGGTCAGTCAGAACAAAATCTAGGTCTATACGTTTTGGTTTTTTCTGTATAATCAATAAATACAGTTCTTTTTGTTGTTTTAGGATTCTCATACAAAACTAAATTCGGTCATTATTTGACTTTGTTGATCTTTAATCAATATTCAAAAACGTATACCTAAACCTAGATTTTGTTCTGACTGACAACCTATCAAAAATTGGTCAAAATCGGTTAACATTTAAGGGGTGAAAATCGTTAACGCCTTTTGTATGAAAATGATGATTTTTGCGGTTGCGTCACAGCCATCGTAGGTAATGTTCATGGGTGGCGGTGATCACTTTCCATCAGGTGACTCGCATGCTAGTTAAAAAGAAAAAACTATGTCGCTGTCTTGCTGTTTGTATACTTTTGTCCCGTTTGAGCATGGCCGTCGCCGTAGCTAACCAAAGACTGTCGTCGCGGGTGACAACGTTATTGAAATTACCGCATGTACATATCCCGTGTAAACAGCAGCCTACTGAAAGCAGCGTTTTTGTCTGAAATGCAGCTAGGAGTCGGTCGAAGGCGTCGAGAAGACTATCGCGCCGAGTTACGTGCACCAGAAGCAGTTCTAGAAGTCAGGGCCTACGAGAACAACATTTGTATATAACTTTATGATCGACGAAAAAAAAACAGCAAAAGAAGTAAGTTTTTCTTGTCGATCACAAAGTTACAAATGTCGTGTTTCAGGCTGGTTACCACGATCTCATTATGCGGTTCTAAGTTAGATTTTAAAATCAACAGCGGCCCTAGCATGGTTGACCCGGGGTAACTTAATCCCGTGTTCAATACCGTCTTCACCATAAGGGCACACGGGGCCCGTGCCCAGGGCCCCCATTCTCAGCGGGCCCCGAAGGACCGACAATTTCTCTCACACGTACTATGAGTAACTATAGTAAAAAAATGTTATTATAATTCGCTTTTTTTACTTTCCAAAAGGGCCCCAAATTCTTGTGTGCCCAAGGGCCCCAGCCTAGTTTAGGACGGCCCTGCCCGTGTTATGTCTCTGACTATCTCTTTCGTCGGCACTAGTGTGAGAGAGACGCACTTGGAGATAAGACAGTTTAACTTATCATCGTGTCAACCTTGCTAGTGTCGGTGAGGCGCTATTTCGACGCAATAGGTAGGTATGTATGTTTTGTTTAGCAGCGTTTCAATTACTTTCCATTGAGCTATTTTCTGTTATAATTAAACTGCGCTGTAAAATTATAGTTTCAATCGTGCTAGCCCTGCAAGTAAGGTTTTGATCTAATTAACTGTCCTTTTATATTTTAGCGCATTTAATCATGTATCAATCATAATCAATCGACGTTTTTCAATTTGACTACCCCATAAATCTATTGGTTTGATTCAAAGTTATGGTGTTTACTTTTGTAATTGTAAATTTTACGAGCGGACCGGTTGATATTGATCTAGGAAAAGCGTATTGCGTAAGCGATTATAATTTTGATTAGAAACTAAAATGACCGCAGCAACAAGTTGAAATTTTGGAAGGATGTTATTTACTTACTTACTTCATCGATATCTACATATTGGCATTTATTTGGGTTTATGAATACAACAAGGCTTCTAGTTTAACATGGAGAAACTTTCTCGTGACATGACCGTGGACATCCGTTGTATCTTTAGGCAATTATCGCATTTATATGTTTTCATTCCCCCATCTCGGAAAGAGTATTTTTGTTCTTCGATATCTGAGTGCAAAATCCGTTTTTATCCGCTAGAGGATAAAGTAAATTGAATCTAGAACATCGTGTGCACCAAGTTTGTTTACTTCTGCCTCCATGGTGCCGAATTTATCATACAACCTTTTTTAATTTGTTAAAAACTCAGACTCTGAACCTTCTTGGTGTATTATTATTTTTATTTGCTTTGCGCGCGCCATTTTCTTTTCACGTCATATTGTTAAAACCTATTAGGTTAAAAGAAACTTGAAAACAAATTAAAAACCTAAAATAAGTGATTCTAGCGACGGAAGTTTATTTGACGCCAACAGAATAGACTAAAACTGATAATGATGCGCAAATGCTTTTTTTTTGCATTTAGACATTTCCTCGCTGAGGTGGAATGAAAAGGTACGTGTTGCAAAGATTTTTCACCTAGTGCTCTTTTGATTGCCTCGCTAACGCTCAAGATTCTAATCTACATCCGTCTAGCTGTTTCGGATATTAGCCGGAACAAACAGACAGACAAAAAGATGGACAAACATTTTCAATGTTAATTTTTTGTTATAAGTACCTACCTTATATGCTTTCAGATGTATTTAGTAAAAAGCTGTTATATTGAAATTGCAAACATACAGTTTAATTATTTATTTCTATAGATAAATGAAGAATAGTTGTGGCTCTGCCCACCCCATTAGGGTTGTGGCTCTGCCCACCCCATTAGGGATTTCGGGCGTGATGATATGTATGTATGTATGTATAAATGAAGAAATGCTGTGATAAGTATATTCCGGCTAATCTCCGAAACGGTTAGACCGATTTAGACGGGACTTTGTGTTACAAGCTTATGTAATAAGAATAAGTAAGAGGAATTAGCTACCGTTAATAGCTTATCAGTAATGTTTCGCATCGTACTCGTTAATGACTGTATCGTAAAGTGAACAAGCATTTTGAATCAGATAGACTTTTTTTGAGGCTTTTGATTGATTTGTTTTTCGGTTCCGTATCCAAAGGGGACCCAGGAGGGTAAAAACGGGACCCTATTACTAAGGCTCCGCTGTCCGTGTGTCCGTCTGTTCGTCTGTCTCCAGGCTGTATCTCATGAACCGTGATATTTAGACACTTGAAATTTTCACAGATGATGTATATCTGTTGCCGCTATAACAAAAAATACTAAAAAACAGAATAAAATAAATATTTAAGGGGGCTTCCATACAACAGAGGTGATTTTTTGCTCGTTTTTGCTCGAAATTGATAACGGCAACATGTAGAAATATTGGGGGCTCCCATACAACAAACGTGTTTTTTTCTTGCTTTATTATAATGGTACGGAACCCTTCGTGCGCGAGTCCGACTCGCACTTGGCCGTTTTTAGGGTTCCGTACCTCAAAAGGAAAAAAGGAACCCTTATAGGATCACTCGTGTGTCTGTCTGTCTGTCTGTCTGTCTGTCCGTCTGTCACAGCCAATTTGCTCCGAAACTACTGGACCGATTGAGTTGAAATTTGGTATTCGTATGTAAGTTGGTGACCGCAACACGGACGCGTGACGTAAATATATGAATTTTAAACATAGGGGCCACTTTTTGGGGGTAAACTAGAAAATTAAAAAAAAAAGTTATGCCACCTATATCGTGTGACATATCAAATGAAAGGGCTTATTGTGAGGATCTTAAATTTTTATGAATTTTTTTGAATTTTAAGTAAAATAGTTAAGAAGTTATTCAGAAAAATAGGCGAAAAATGACCATTCCCCCCCCTTATTTCCGAAACTACTGGGGCTAAAATTTTGAAAAAAATACAGAAAATAGATCTTTGCCTATAGATTACAGGAAAACCTATAAGAAGTCTATGGTATTTAAGGTAACCTAGTAAATTTCAGATAATCATGTACGGAACGGAACCCTCTCCACGCGAGTTTAACTCGCACTTGTCCGGTTTTTTTTACATATAATTAGTATCTTTATACTAACTCTGTACTGCACTAGGTACAAAATACGACATTAGGTCAGCGCCTGCAGTGCTAGAAACCATACCATTGTGCTACATCTAGTTATGCTATAAGGTTCTATGACGTGTGCCAGCCTAGCAACACATATGCATTGTCCTTCGACATGCCGCCCATTATATTTAATCTAAGTACCACTCGCGTACACCTATCACACATGACACTCGGCTTGATAACGCACAGCTGTGACCCAAAAACTAGCGTCTTGTTATACAGCTATTATAAAGCTTATGGTATACCTAATTATTTGCGAACTTTGCTTTGAAAATATTCAATGTATGTTTCGTTTTGTAACGACTTTGTTGCATGCAATAAATAGCTAGGCGTATATCGGATGTAGATAGGTAAATGAAATGAGACTGTTATACAATCATGATTTTAACCTGGGGATGTCGAATGCCAAAAATAATATGTCTCCCGAAAAGACTTCCCCACTTGTCGTACGCATCGCATCGGCTTCCAGCGACCTTATCCGGGTCGTTAGTTCATCCTGTGGAGTCCAACTCGTCTCCATGTCTCCGGGTCGTGTTCTCCAACCAGTTCTCCGAGCTATTTGCCAAGCCAACTATTATGCATATCCAAAATTGGACTGCACCAAGAGACTCTCCAAATGATGGCGTTTATGTGTCAGGTTTTTAGCTATATATCACTTTCCAACGCAGCCATATAATCAACGTCAGAGTCAATATAAACTGACGCTGTATTCTGGTGATCTGTTTATATAATTTGAAGATGGCGTCATCCATATCCATAGTTACCGAGGCAGTGTAATTAAGAAAATGTTATAATTGTTAGTATACACCAGGACCTCTGTTATCCGAACCCCGTCTAATCCGAACACCTCTGTAATCCGAACGCCTCACCCCCGCCCGCGCTTTTTCACCCGACAAACTAAAATATTTGATTTCTTTAAAAAAGTTTAATAAATACATATGTATAACGTTTATAGATGAATATAAATTTCAAATTTCACAATACTATAAGTTTTATTACATAAAAAATACCCTATAAATTTTTTTTGTACTATAATCCGAGCGCTCCACGGATCCGAACGGGGGGTAAATTTTTGGGGTTCAGATTAAAGAGGTCCTGCTGTACTAGGTGTACTTAATTCTACAAAGGAAACTCGCAGAAATAGCTTTTGTTTATCAATAGTGAAGGGTACACCAAAGTAAGTGCAACAAATCAAAGGTTTTTGCAAGGCGGGCGGTCAAGTCCTAAGCCTCCTTCGTGCGTGTGTATAAAACCGTCGCGCGCGCACCCCCCGGCGTTCACAGCTCGTCGGGACGCAACGCACGCAGCATGAAGGTACGCCATAATATCTGTATCGAGATTGTACATTATAAAATTCAAAAATATGACAATTTTTTCCATTTTCTATTTAAAGCATTCTTGTTCGTATAGGTTTAATTATTGAATTAATTCTGTATCCAGTGTTTTTTGAGCGACGAGTGTAACCATGTGATTCTCTAACGGGCAAAGCGCGTCAGTCAATCAACCCTTGAACTCGTCTCTCTCGAGACCTAAGGTATTAATGTTGCGTTGTTCCAGTATTTAGCCCTCATTTTGATGGTGGCGGTCCAGCAGGCGGCCGGCGTGGTGCCGCAGTATGCGTACGCGCACCCGCTGGCACCGCAGTACGCGCCCGCGCACGCGCCCGTCGACGATTACGACCCCCACCCGCAGTATTCGTACGCGTACGACATACAGGACGCGCTGACTGGTGAGTGTTGCGCTTAGCCCTCGCTTTGCTCGTTGTTCTGTTGCAAGATGCGACTAGTGTGCCTCTGCGCGTATTACGGGTGTTTCTAATGGTAAGGAATGACTACGAGGATGTTGAAGAGTTGTTCAAGATGGAGGTTGTTCAAGTCCTAGCCAAAGACTTGGTCTCAATCGCATGGGTAGGTATATTAAGAATGTGTTATATTTTTGTGTAGTATTAATTGTAGGTTAGGTACTATCATACATAAATTGTGAACATGACGTTCGTTTGTTGTGATATGACAATGCTCCATCGTCGACCTCATCATCGCTTTCCATCAGGTGACATAGAGGTCAAATGCACGCACATCTATCCTTCCTTATCGAAAAGTTTTAGATGTGTCCGTCTGCCTGAACTCAGACTGGCAGTTTCTTTTTATGAAAGAAGGCCTCTGCTCATAATAGAGAGGTATTTTAGCCCAATGTTGATGATGATGAATTTTGAAATTGTTCTGCAGGTGACTCGAAGAGCCATCAGGAGTCCCGCGACGGCGACGTAGTGCAGGGCTCGTACTCCCTGGTGGAGCCCGACGGCACGCGGCGCATCGTCGAGTACACCGCGGACCCGCATAGTGGGTTCAACGCCGTCGTGCGCAAGGAGCCGCTCGGAGGCGTCGTGAAGGCAGTCGCGCCGGGCTATGTGCACTAGTCAAAGATACAAGCAGTTCTAGAAGTCAGGGCCTACTCTCTAGTTACGTTAGTCCTGCCTTTTCCATATATTTTTTTCATCACCACTGAAACGATCTTTTTTCAGAACAATCTCTTGTTTTAAGGTCTAATATTCATCATTAATTCATCGATTTGTTGCTCGATTGTACCGATGTTCCAGTGTTAGGTTACTTTTCACCCGACTGCGCGAAGCCAAAAGGGGAAGACTTTGTATACATTTGAACAGCCTAAGTATATACTTACCTACCTATTTAAGCAAAAATCGGATATTCATCTATAGCTCCTGAACTACTGAACTGATTTAAATAAATTGGATATCATATGATTCGTGAAGAACGTGCCAGTGCTATATAAGAATATAATCTATACCAAGGATGCGTCATACTCGGAGCAAAAATAGAAAATACACCGCCGTCGTCAGTCCGGTTTTAGTCTGCTACATTTATATTTAATTGTGAACATGACGCTCGTTTGTTTTGATATGAAAATGACGCTTTTGTTATGTTATGTCCGTTAGTGGTAATTTTCTAAGGCATTTTACGATTAAATCTTCGATTAGAAATTAAACTGCAAGGATAACATTAACTTTATCTATAAGGTTAATGATATATCTACGTGAGCCAATTGACTTACTTGGGTTCCACTGGTTGCATTAGGCCCCCCGCGCACTAGGCAGCCAGGCTACCTAGTGCGTGAGGGGTCTTAGTATTTATCATTTGGTACAGTTTAGTTACAGGAAGGCTTGGAGATTGCGCTTCGACTTCTAGAATTAGATCATGACCATTGTTGTGCTTTCAAAATGGCTTACGTTTTGAATGCCCGTATATCGTTTTGAAAGCGCATTGTTAGACGAATCAGTAATAGACGTAAGGGAAAAGACAAGCGTCTTATCAATTGTAGTTTGTTTTATTAAGTAAGATAATATATTCGGTGCTATACTTAATTCTTGTAGGTAGATAACTAAATGTAAACAAACCCACGTGACTCAGCTACCGAGCCAATCCAGTTTTTTTTATCTATGGTTATTTCTTGATTGGCTGGTCTGCTAAGTCACGTGTTTGTTTACAGTCAGCTGCTCAATTACGTAACACTAATTGGTATCGCTTTCGCGAAAAGTAAACCAATTGTACCCTTATTTACACAGAGTGAAGACTAAATTGGTTTGCATTTCGAGCCAAACCGATACAAATTGTGCTACGTAATTGAGCTGCTGTTAACTACCTAAACGAATAGATTATAGCAAATCTGAAATGTGAGAAAATATGTCAAAAAATTCTGAACAATTTTAGTCATTTTACATTATCATTTAAAATTTGACTGATTTTAAATGATAATGTAAAACCATCGTTTCTTGCTAGATCCGTCTAAAAGAACAATTATCCGTCAACGTGACCTGAACCGTATTTATTATCGTTTATTTATCTTATTGTTAATTGTTGAGTGAGTGTTAAAGCTAAGGTAATAAATAAGAGGAATCAAACTACTTCGTTTCATTTCCTTATATATTTTTCCATATAAAGGTATAATTTAAATTTACAACTTGTTATACCAATTAATGACTTCCTTTTCCGCTTCAATCCGTCAAAAAAACGAAACAAATTTGTCCCCGCCCATAAACTTTTAAGTACCTATATAGATGACTAATAAAAAAATTCGAGTTTTATAAGAGGGGGCTACTTGAAGTAACGACCGTTAGCACTATGATTCGGGAGATTTTCGCAGGTTAAGAACTTCCTTACCTTTCACTCTAGTTTAGAACAAAGAGATATAATTATGTATTGCTATTCGATGCATTGTTAAAGGTGATAATCATAGTAGATATGAGCGCCGATGGCAGTTTAACCGGCGGCGGCGTGGGTCAGCATTTCCATCGGCGGCGGCGGCGTTGTCGGCGGCGTGACTTTGCAATACATCAGGGTTAAAAAAAAAAAAAAAAAACACTTTTTTAAAAAATCAATCAACGAAAAAATATCCTTTTAATTATTGATAGCATATAATTGAAATAAAAAATATTAGAGACTTACTCTGCAAACAGTACATCTTCATTGACATTCTTTTCATTTTTCAAGCAACCATCGCGTAATATTTGGGTCACATAAAACACTTTTTCTCTTGCCATCTAAATCGATTGATCTAAAATGAATCGGTAAATATCTAATTAAATTATGCGCGGTCGATGCAGTGGCCGTTTTGTTTTATATTTGACGTGGATTCACCCCACGGCGAATCAGTTTCGACTGATCGGATTCATCGGATCACCCGATCGGCGCGCCGATGGTGCCGCGCCGGCGGCGACGGCGCGGCTGTCGATTGCGGCGACGGCGGCGCGCCGGCGTGGCGCTCATATCTAAATCATAGCAATGAATATCTCATATAGATTATTACTATGACAAGTATTGTTTCACTTCTTGGTAGCTTCACTATCTTTTTTTCTTGTGAGAAAAATCATGAATAAAACCATGTGAGCAAGGTTTTTAGCAAAGCTGCAATTTGCGGATTCAATTCCAATTCCACCACTTTAATAAATTACATAATTCGAGCAATTATACACGTTTTAATAACGACATAAGAGCTTTCATGACTCATTTATTTTCTAGTTCAGCGGCTTTAGCATAAGTGACATAAGGATATGATCTCTGTCTTCTCTTAGAGCATCGCTTTTTTCGTTAATAACACAGAATAGATAATAGTACTAACGTACAGAAGAATCACTCTCTCTCAAAACAGGTGTTTAGGTACGCAAATTTACCTAATAATGCCTTATCTCTCCGTCGCATAAAAAGTGCTGTTTCGTGTACGCTAGGGTTGTCAGTTTTTATCCACGTCATCCTACGATAACGACGCGCGAATCGCCCAGCGAGTGAGCAAGTGGCAACCTACTGCGATTTACAGCTCCGAGCAACGCGACGGCCGAGCGTACCTAAAGTGCGAAAAGAAACCCGCCAGATAATACTATGAGAGGGACGCTCTGAGAGAGACCTCGTGTTATTCATGCATGGGTCAGTACTAAAACACACAGGTAGAACACTTTTCACCAAAGCTCATGGCGACTTACTTACTTACCGCTATAACGAGTGGCTTTTAGAAGCTATCGCGGTCATGAATCAGGGCAATGTGCGACAATAATGCTTTGTACACCGAAAAGCAAAAGGACTTAAGTAAACATGAGTTGCATTCCTATTATAAGCCTTATACCGTCAACTCATGATTTAATTTAGATTGCGTTCCTATTCGGAGTTATGTCTATTAATTTAAGCATGTCATATGAGAACATGCCACGCCCCAGCTTCATGTACTCATGGTCTGCGTAGGCGCATAGTCCTGCAATTCGGAACAAGGGTTGTCAATATTTAAACACCAAATTTAATATTCTCCGAACCCGAGCAATTGTTATAATCATTTTATTTATCACAACAATAAAAGTTAAACTAAACTTATACCACCAGAAGGGCTAGCACGACATGCCCGCGAGTCGTTTGTCGCTCAGTGCGTCTCTCTCGAACTAGTCAAGTATGTAAGGGATGCACTGAGCGACAAACGACTCGCGGGCAGGTCGTGCTAGACGTGCAGGATTGTAATCGTGATCTTATGGATACATCATTAAAATAAATTGATCACCATCTATCATTATGAGCTTTAATTTCGTAATTTGTTGGTTATTTCAGCTCTGAAACTGAAATTACCAATATACGCATTATACACTCACTGCTGCACTGGGAGTGAAGAAATAGCATAGAATGTGTGCAGATGCTTATCATCCTGGCATGTCATAAAAGTCGACTAAGGGACGGGTCCTCTCCAACATGGTCGACTATCTGTATGGGCGATGGGCTGATCACCTGTCACCATACGGTTCATCATACCATCTTAGGACTAATTCATCGAACGTGGC
This sequence comes from Tortricodes alternella, assembly GCA_947859335.1. NCBI lineage: Eukaryota > Metazoa > Arthropoda > Insecta > Lepidoptera > Tortricidae > Tortricodes > Tortricodes alternella. Next base: position 6,472,050 of record OX401987.1, on the reverse strand, counting down.
CACAAGTAGTCTTGTGGCTCTGCCCACCCCATTAGGCATTTCGGGCGTGATGCTATGTATGTATGTATATACACAATACTCTTTTTGATACGTATGCGATTAAAAATACTTCTTTAGTAAGTATCCATCAACTTAAACCGTCTTTGGTGATTTCAGATTAACAATTTCTATACAGTACACATGGTATAACACACTTGACAACCCTGTAATATTTCGTAATCTGGAGCACTCGTAAAAATTACGCTTGACCTGAGCCTGACTGGCAAACAACTGCACACAACACATGACTAGCTCTCAATCGGTCCAGCTTTATCAAACCCATCTGTTGATAAATCTGGTTCTTATATTTTGTATATTGACATGATTTATAGATAGTGTTTTGGGCAATTCCCTATTGTACCTACTGAGATGTTCTTACTTAGGAGGGTTGTCCCACTAGAACATCCCTCCTATTTTCTTATTGTTCCAAAATTACTTCCGATGTAACTTTGCTTCTATTTGACATTGCCTAAGCGAAAGATATCGCGATGGTTTTATAATGCGTTCGCCTTTGCTGTCAACTTAATTAATAAGAGCTGCCATTTTGTAACCACATATATAATTTACGATATCGTTTAAACAATGTCGAATACAGGCCCTTAACTTTTAGTTAGTTCGTCTTTCGGACATATACCTACTCGTAAAAGCGCTTTTTACCATTGACCGCCACGGCAGAGTGCAAGAATGCGTGCCCCGGATGCCAAGTGACGGCTGTAGCCGACAAAATGTACGGAAAACGGCATGCCGTGGCGTCAGGGCCACGTGCCACGGAAAAATGCTGTCGGCTACAGCCGACTATGGCGTTCAAAAGGTTTATGTGATTTATTCTGGCATTTGACTAGGTTGTGATAATATAAATTATTCGTTTTATAGCTTGTCCTTAAGCATAATGATGTGATCGTGAGGGTTCCAATCTAAGCAGTTGCCATATGCTAATGAGATTTTTAAACTTATGTAAATTACCGACATGAGAGCTGCGGTAACCCATGCAATGCTGTGAGGAAACCTATACATTTAGGTAGCTAAATGTGTAATCATGGTCGGAATGGTCTGGTTCTCCTTCACAAGGGTTACGGAGATCAGATCGCAGGCTCCACTGTAATGTTCGCAAAATCTGGGATCATTGTCAAAGCGTACCCAGAAAAAAGCGCTAGGAAAATGATGTTTGACATAATTAAAGGTCAAATATACACACACTCTTGCATAGTGCCTAGCACACAAGCTTTTATCGCACAAATAATCGCCCTCATGTATCCATTCATCAACATATATTTACACTAAGAGTCAAGAATATTTAGATTACATATTAATTTCCTAAGTCAATTTAGGCCACGTTCAGATGACAAGCGCTCAACGCGCGTTTTGATAACGCGCGCTTACAACTACATGCGTTTTATTCAGGCCGTACACATGCTAACGCGCGTTTTACGTGCGCTTTACGCGCGTTAGCATGTGTACGGCCTGAATAAAATGTATGTATTTGTAAGCGCGCGTTATCAAAACGCGCGTTGAGCGCTTGTCATCTGAACGTGGCCTTAATCACTGGAGATAAAATATAATATGACATAATTGGAATCCGCAACGCAGGCTTCGTCGATATTAATTCATTAGTAAAAGTATTTTATGTCTATATAACTATATTTTATAGGGACATTAAAATAAAAAAATAAAACCATCATGTCAGTAACGCTAACGATGAACGCGTTGAAGTCTTTTGTATGCGCTCATTAAAATTATATTCCTTTTATTATCTCCGTGCGCTTCGTCCAACAAACAAAGGATTTCCGAAGACAAGTGCACTTAATAACATAATTGCATTAAGTAAAAATGACTTCCAGTTGCCCTTGAAACGAAGAATGGGCAATTTCCGTCGATACGCGGCCATGATTAATGTCTCGGGCAAAACCTTATCTTGTGAGTGGTTATGGGTTCGCAGAGCTACAGATTTTTGGTTTTTCCCTGATGCTAAAATAAAACTATATCTACACAAGTCTTCTTTTAATCCAATAAAAAGGAGAAGGATCCGATTCACAATAACAATGACAACGTTGCTCCTCTGCTGCACTGGGAGTGAAGAAAAAGACATCACGCCCGAAAACCCTAATGGGGTGGGCAGAGCCACAAGACTACTTGTGGCCACGTTCGATGAATTAGTCCTAAGATGGTATGATGAACCGTAGGGTGACAGGTGATCAGTGTCACCATACGGTTCATCATACCATCTTAGGACTAATTCATCGAACGTGGCCACAAGTAGTCTTGTGGCTCTGCCCACCCCATTAGGGTTTTCGGGCGTGATGTGTATGTTATATCGATGGCATAGAACTTAATAAGGAAGTTTTCTGAAAAATTCTAATAAGTCCGTCATTTACATTATGAATAAATATTGAACACATATTTTTAATTTTGTCGATTAAACAAATAAATGATGAAGAGGTGGTGCGTCGAAATTTCGCGTGACGTCACGATTGTGCACACTCTGTACCAATAAGTGTGGACTTATGACGTCATAAGTCCCCACACCCGAACTTTGATGCGCGTTATCTTTGTCAATTTTGATTGATTTGATAAAGCAAAAAATACATGTTCAATTTTTTTTTGATAATCTAACTAATTAGAAAACTTTCAGAAAATTTCCTTATTATGAATAGCGTTTATTTTGCTTGAGATCCTTTTCGGTAAACTTCGTCCCCTTGTGATAATTTTGTGGCTCACTGAAGCGATATTGCAATAAACACTTTCAATATTAGCATACATACTCCTCTGCCGCACTGGGAGTGAAGAAATAGCATAGAATGCGTGCAGATGCTTATCATTCTGGCATGTCGTAAAAGTCGACTAAGGGACGAGTCCTCTCCAACATGGTGGACTATCTGCATGGGCGATGGGCTGATCACCTGTCACCATACGGTTCATCATACCATCTTAGGACTAATTAATCGAACGTGGCCACAAGTAGTCTTGCTCTGCCCACCCCATTAGGGAATTCGGGCGTGATGCTATGTATGTATGTATACTAAAACCCACCAGCTTTGTATATTGTTTCGGAAACTGCTCGCTTGAAAACGGATACGGCGGCCCAATGTCATTCGTAGTGATGGGCACGTGTGTTACAAAAGTGTAACTTACGTTTCAATTTCACATACGTTTACAGAAGTTTCTTAAAGTTTCAGAAGTGATAATTACGTTTTAATTTTGATTACATTTATTAATAACTACCTGTGCCCGGCATGCGTTGCAATGCTGTTTCTTTTTTGGCCATACACCATACCTAGTGCGCGCACGTCATACTCACCAAAGTTTCATAGTAATCACATGAATGGTATAGGATCGCATAGGAGACAATCAATCAAACGACGAGATGGCAGTCGTTGAAAGTGAAAATAAATATGTTGCTATTATCGTTGTAATGTTGTGTGTGTTGTTTATATTTTATTTTTTGTCTCCTTGTTGGGTTGTTATTAAGCATAATAGGTGTGTTTGTTACCAAACTGTTAACTTATTATTGTAAATTAATTAATTATAAATAAATAAATAAACAAAAATTTATATGGTAGATAAAGGGTTTAAAGCTTATATGCATAATTTCAAGAGTTCAAGGAAATTCGTTACTTTTTCCCATACTAAATTCAAACCCCACTTTTACCCCCTTCCAGTTTTATTTCAATAAGTTTATTTAGGCTATGTCCTGCGTTATGTTGCCCTTAATATAAAATTGAAAACTGAAATCCGTCCAGTAATTCTAAGGCTTTTCGCGCACAGTCAGACATACAAACCAACAACAGACATGAAAATCAAAAACCATTGGGATGTGTTGTGTTGTTTATTCTGAAGTCCCCCATAGAACTTTTTCATTGTTATCTTCACTGTACAGAGATTTACACTTTACGATTTTATTATAATGTACTTACCTACACATTACAAATTAATTATGCAAGTTTCAACAGTTGAAACGTTTTACCGGTAAAGAAACTTTTGAAATGTTTCAGATATCGCCCATCACTAATGCACTCGCAATGCAATGCTTAGCTTATGAATAACTTATTAATGCTAACGAGTTGCAGCCTAGCGCAGATCGTTCGTAACTGTTTAGAGTTTGTATTGTATTTTTTTAATTATGATTTAAGCTAAAACCCGATTGTACGCCCTGCAATTATTGCCACTTTAAATGGCAATCCGATGAGTTAGGAAACATGCTGAGAGAAAATTAATATTTCACCAATGATATTAAAAAACCAAAGATGCGTCTTTCAAGCTCATAATTTAAACTCAGAAAGCAACCCAATTGGGTAGCTTTCAATTAGTCATGCGCGGACTATTGGCCGAGTAACACATGTCGTGCTCTATTGAAAATGTTTCCAAAAAAGCTATTCTTGAGCCAAATGTCGGTTCCTAATACTACAAAAAAAAAAAAAGGAATAACTGATGCTTTATTTCATGTGTAGGTAAATTCAACGTAAATAGCAGTACTAAAATGCATTTATTTTGTTCATACATGATCGCCATATTCCAAATTAATGTGTAATATCAGCACGTCAAATGCCACCTAAAGCCCTAAAGCTGCACTGGCCGAAAAGAAACGAAAAAAGAAGAAAATTATCGAAGACACGTTTTTAAAACGCGTTGAGTATGGATATAACTTGTCTTTCTATAATATGTCATTGTATTTCACAGTAAAATCCTTATCCTTAATGTTATAATGCAATATCTTTGCAACGCAGAATCACACTCAACCATGCATAAAGAACGACATAGGAGTTTGCGGAAGTTAACTAAAGTTTAATAAGTATAGTTAAGTTTAAGTTTGACGACGCGGTTAGAATAGTTGGGAGTGACCCTGCCTCCGAAGCTAGCGTCCCGGGTTCGCACCCCGGTAAGGGCAAATATTTGTGAGATGAGCACGAATGTTTGTTCCCGAGTCTTGGATGTTACCTATGTATTTAAGTATTTATTTATCTATATTAGTACGTATATCGTCGTCTAGTACCCATAACACAAGCCTTTAGAGCTTACTTTGGGACTAGATCGATTTGTGTAAAAGATTGTCCCCTGATTTAATATTTATATTATTTAATTTCATAACTTTGTACGGGCGCGCTAGTCAAACTCGCACTTATCAGCTTTTAGGTAAACATCACATCAGCAACACATCAACATCAACAGTTATTTCTTAAGTAATTAAGGCACTCGAATAATTAATAATTTCCCAAAATTTCCACTGGAACGTGTACAAAGTCGCTAGCATTAGATATGACAATATATAATTTTTTGGACTAAATACATATTTTTAATGAACGCTGGATGATTTTTTGACGATTGAATGGATTGTTCAGAACGTAACAGTGGCGAAGCGTCAAATATTTCCTAAGGGAAGCCGGAAGAATTAGAAACGCAAGTGCGAGTCTGACATTTAGTTAGAGTTACATGGACTACACTGACAACTAGGCGTAGCTTTCTACCTTGGTAAAGCCGTCAGGAATCGGCTTGTAGGCAGGCTCCGCCACTGGAACGTAACATATAAGTTATGATTTTAACAGAAAACCCCCTATAAAAGATAAACGGCTATTATTCATTACTTATTTCCACATGATTTCTTCATAATACCTAACGATAACTATAGATAACGTTCACCTCGTGGGCTATTTGTTTAAAAACGAATCCACAGCATATAATACGCTCTCCTATGTTTTTTTTTTCAAAGGTGAAGTCATAGGATAAACCTTTTTTATTGAGTAGTACAGACCATGCAATTCTTTAAACTCTAAGGCACACTTACCATTGTAAGTAAGTATGTATAGTTATATACACTTCAGGCGCCTCATTCGGGAACGCTAAGTGATTCTGTAGCGACTCGTAAGCCAGATCTCTCATCTCGCTCTTACGCATTTGGCGTCGTGCGGAAGAGTGGAACGAGAAATCTGGCTTACGAGTCGCTACAGAATCACTTAGCGTTCCCGAATGAGGCGCCAGTTCATTCCTTGTCGCATTAACATCCTAACACACTACTTATTTGAAGGAGTTAAAACGACAAGGTGCTAAACTGGATAGTCATATACTTATGACGCGGCACGGAGTACTATTATTCTGCTGTCTCATCCAGCCCCAAAATATCACTCCGATCTCACGTCCTGACCTCTGCATTTGCGCAATTACTAGGTAGGGAATTAAGTAAAAGTATTAAAAGTTGTATCGATTAATGTGTGTGCGACAGTTTGTGCCCTCGGCTGGCAATGCACACCAAACGTTCGAGTGAATGCACGCCACTATAAATACGAAGTGCGACGAGAGTGCAATTTACTTCCCATTGTTGCCGATCCGCGATGCAGGTGCACGGGGTAAATGTTACAAAGTAACTTGCTTCTTATTGTTATTAGGCTAATGGTCATAGTCTGTTAATGGGCCCAATTCGAACGTGTTTTCGCTAAATTTAGAAGTCGTTAAATTTGAAATAAGAAACTTTAGACTCTATTTTGAAACTTGGAGCTATACAAAATCGAGCTTGACGTTTCTTATTTTAAATTTAGGCAATTCTAAATTTAGCGAACACCGTTTCGAATTGGACCCAATGAATCATTAACGTGTTCCTTTTTCAAATGTTTAGTAATTTATCTTCACTATGGAACATGTCAATTATTCATTAACTGACTGATTAGCGCAATAATACTTAGACTGGGTTAATTAAAGATCCGTTCGATTTATATAAGTCACGAATTCTAAAAACTGTGCTGATTCAGTAAAATTATATCTGACATTTGTCTGACGGAGCTTTTTAAAACCCAGCCTAAGATTTAAGTTGATCAGTGTGATTCTTTTACATGCCCAATATTGTGGAATCTAATTATGCGAAAGAAATAGATCCTTTATTAGAGAAACGTTTCTCTCTTTTTTTATAGAAGATAGATGTGCATTTGACCTCTATCTCACCTGATGGAAAGTGATGATGAGGTCGACGATGGAGCATGCACACCTAGATAATGCCTATTCACTCTCTCCTTGAAAAGACCCAAGTTACAAGTCAGGTTCTCATTTCCGCTTGCCTTCACCGGCTAGCTGTTTGGGACGAACAGAAGAAGGAACAGACCCTGACTTCTCGTTTGTCTTCACAGGCCGTTACAGAGTGGAGTCGCGTGAGCCTTCTGCTCGAAGGGCGGATGTGTTCCGTAAGTGGAGAGTTGGCACCGCTTGACGATCGTTAAAAGTCCAGAACACCGCTCCGCCCTAAAGCCGCTCCAATATTGTAATAAATGCGGCTTTCTTGGGAGCCCATGCCATTTGTTGGCGATTCTCCGTCTGCCATTTTATCCATGACCATGCACATATTACCGATGACCAAGCAGAGGCCATAGAATCTTTCATAGTACAATGCGTCAATTCACAGCATGCCGTCTAAATTATCAAGTTGAGTTAGTTTTGTATCCATTTCCTTACCGTAGTCCTACAAAAACCGGTGGTGGTCCGTGCGTGCACACTTCTATAGTATGGACTCAGGGATAATCGTCGGTAGTGTTACATCACTTTTAAATCACAATGCCTTCCAAAGGTCCGGGTCACTCACGGTCCCGCGAGAGAATAGAAATTTATAATATTTATCACAATTTATTTCGTATAATTAAAATCCATATTATGTGTTATCCATAATAGGGACAATTTGAATGTATGTTCCCTAAACTTGAAATTATAAGACACGTCAAACTCGAGTTTGACAGTTTGGTGCCATACTCATTAAATCTGATTTAAGTCTAACAATTCCATACATAGTCGAATTAAAACTTTCGTGAGGCATTATGAATACTTGAAAAACACACGGCTTTACTCACGATTTATTGTCAGAAATAGTCCGACATGTTTCGAACTCGAATGGAGTCCTTCTTCAGGGTTTGACTATTACCAGGTCAGGGGCGACTATTTCTGACGATAAATCGTCAGTAAAGCCGTGTTTTTCAAGTATTAATTCCATAAATTTTTGACATAACGAAACCGTAAGACTCAAACAAGATTTTTTTTTGGTGCAAGTGGCCCTTACTTCTAATAATTAAAATTAAAAATTAATTATGATTCAAAGTTAAATTAAAAACAAAAATCTAATATTATGCTAATAATCAATTGTTATTTAATTCTAAAACGTAAAATGTTGTTCTTCCAGCCCTTACTCTGCCTGCTCCCCATGGCCGTCTTCGGTATCGTAGTCACAGACCCGCCGCCGACGCCGACCGGCGACGACTACAAGTACTCGTACGACATCGAGGACCCGACCACCGGCGACACCAAGAGCCAGCACGAGGTGCGGCGCGGCGACGTCGTCAGCGGCGCCTACTCCGTGGTCGACCCCGACGGGACCCGCCGAACTGTCAAATACACAGCTGACCCCCTCCACGGCTTCACAGCTGTCGTCCACAAAGAAGTATTACCAAACCAACATCACAGCGAACAAATCCCACTAGAGTACGTTGTGAAATCCCCGTCGCATTTTCGACCGGTTCTGTACACCGAATTGTCATATCCTAAGACGACTTATGAAGACATACCGGCCTTCTATTTCTCTCCTGCGAACGAGATCAAACCCGATCATCGTGAGAGCTTCGCGCATGGACAGTACTTTCAGCCGGCTCATGATTATAATAAAAACTACTAGGTTATTTAATTAGTTCAGGACTGATATAGAATTTCTGATTTAATTATTATTTAAAAGTTTTCCTATGTTTGTGATAAGGACTCGTAGTTTTAGTTTAGTGTGATACAAGTGCCTCTGTAAGCGAGGAAGAAAATTAAGACTATTGAATAAATAATTAATATTTCTTAACTTTGCTTTATATTCAGTTTCATATTTCCATGTCCATTACATTAAGCTTTGTTATTCCTGAGATAAAAAACATTTTTGCATCGGTCATATAAAAAGGGTTATCAAAACACGAGTATGCAGCAGGAATACCTGGGCGTCTTTTTATCGACCGAGCGAGCGAAGCGTCTCCGTTTCAGCTTGGGCAAAAATGCTTTCGTATGTCCAGCGGATGTCCATTTGTTCCCGTCTACAGCTCGCAGTTCTCAACCGATTCTCGTGAATTTTTGTGAGGACGTTCGATAATTATATAGCTTTTTGTCGATTCAGTTTTTCGAAATTTTTCAAAATGGCGGAGACATGGGGGTTTTTGCAATTACAAACTTATTTGCGGTATTGGTAAACTGACCCGACCTATATCGATGTATGGGGATATCAGTTTTCCAACGGCAAAGATAAGTTTGTCGTGAGGTCTAGAGCTCACGGAGCTGAGATGACACCTAATCTAAATAAACTTGGAAAGTAAAACATTTATCTAAATACAAAATTTCACCGAAATCGTTAGAGACGGTTCCGAGAAACCAATATCATGTAGGCTCAAGGCTCAGGTATAAAGAATGGCTCACTTAAACAAACAACAAACCAATATCTTAAACATATTTATCTACACCCATATCATAAAACCTCCATAATGTAATCAAAAACCGTAGGAAATGACCACCATTATGGCAACCTGTACTGTAATTTTATAACAGTATCGATTTTGGTATCGTGATGGTCATAACGATATAGATATGAGCTACAGGACGGCGCGCCGCCGTCGCCGCAGACAGAGTCGCAAAGCTCGTTTCATAAAACCGCACTAGTGTTTTAAGGCCTATAATTATGCAACTGTTGCATAAACTACTATTAAATCGTTAAATGCGTTTAAGGTCTGCCTCAATGTATAGAACTCGATCATATTTCCGGAACATTAACGCACTGATCACTCGGAGCCTTCAACTAAGGCTTGCAAAAGTGTCCAGCTGAAAAGAAGCACTCAAACGATGTCCGCATGGAACTCGGATAAGTATAATTATTCCCGCGGGAGATTCTTGACTTAACCGGGATAACAATTAGCATTAGCATTTTTTCATTGTTATCTTCAATGTAAATACTTTTATCTACACCCATATCATAAAACCTCCATTGTTTAATCAAAAACCGTCGGAAATGACCACCATTTTGACAACCAATTAGGAAAAAACCAGTGCTGCCATGTTATTTCTTTATCGTTTTTAGTAAAGAAATGAGATTAAATTTGGAACAGCTGTCAAAACTCAAGTGGGTCTCTATTCTAGTATTCATAGATATTAAACAGTTATTGATACGAAACGTCAATTCAGTATGTTTTTCTAATATAAACTGCACAACATTTGATCTCGAGTGACATGAGAATTGAGACTTCATTCGTCTATGATTTAAAAAAAAATGGTCTTGACAGAGGATCGAGTTGGCGCCATTATGTTGGTGTTTTGCTGAACGAAAGTAGAATTGTTGTTGAATTGAATAGAAAAAGTTGTTTGTAATTTAAATTTTAGTTGAAAATATGAATAGTAGTCTTCTCGGAATGTGTGTGATGTGAAAATGCGCCGGATATCGGAAATATGCAGCCACGATTGCAACAAATAACTTGTTGCCAGAAAATATTGTTTCTGAACCCATCATGGAGGATTTATAATATGTGTGTAGATAAAGTTATGTATGCAACTCTGCATAATTTGGCCTTAAAACACTCGTGCGATCTTATTATGAAACTCGCCTATCGGCTCGTTTCATGAAAACCGCACTAGTGTTTTAAGGCCTATCATTATGCAACCGTTGCATAAACTACTATTTCCACTTAACAATTTTATTATATGTACTTTTATGTATTGTATATATTTTTTTGCAAGCCGCCTTTATTTACATTATCTTTATTTATATAATAATTTAATTTAATTGTCGTAATCGTAATAAAGGTAAATAAACTGTAAAGTTCCGCAGTGTACTGGTGCAGCGACCGCGGCTGGTTCAAGGTCGACGAGAAGTGGGTCGACGAGTGGCTCCGGTTTATACGGCTACTAGCTTTTTGTGCAGTTGCATAAGTAACTTCGTCCGCGTGGGATTCGGTCATTACGGTACCCTTGGGAATCGTCATTATTTCCAAGATAAATTAGTCTAGGTCCAGAGGGTAGTAGCTTTCTATTAACCTTTTGGCCACCAAGCATGTCCGAGAAGTAACACGAATTTCAACTTTAAGTCAAGGTAATGAAGGACTTTTTTTACCCTGTATACGCTGTCACGCATAGTCGACAACGGCGGCCAAAAGGTTAATGAAATAATCAATTAGAAGCGTCGGTGGCCTAATTTAATGGCTAAGGATGTTGACTCGTGATCGCGAGGTCCGGGTTCGAATCCAAGCGGTTGCCATGTACCAATGAGTTTTTCTAACTTATGTACATTATCTGCCCGCAAATTGCGGTAACCGATGCTCTTACGGTGAGTGAAATCATCGTGAGGAGACCTGGCGCCTCATTCGGGAACGCTAAGTGATTCTGTAGCGACTCGTAAGCCAGATCTCTCATCTCGCTCTTACGCATTTCGCGTCGTGCGGAAGAGTGGAATGAGAAATCTGGCTTACGAATCGCTACAGAATCACTTAGCGTTCCCGAATGAGGCGCCTGCACATTTGGGTAACTAAATGTGTAACCATGATCCAATTGGTCAGGTTCCCCTGTCACAAGGGTTACGGAGGTCAGACGGCAGTCGCTCCACTGTAATAACCCGACCTGCCGAACCCGGGATCATGGTCAAAGCGTACCCCGTAGCGTAAGCGTAGACGGGAAAAAGAATCCATTCAGTAGTTCCAGAGATTACTCCCTACATACAAACACACAAACCAATTTTACCTCTTTATAATATTATTAGTGTCGATAATGTAATGTAGAAGACCCAAGATCCCAAACCTAAGGAACCTAAGGAGAAACACACAGGAACATATTCCTATCCAATTCACAAGAGTTTTTTTGAATCCTAAAGAAATGGGAGTACAATTTTTGGTGTTCCTACTCCCAAATCAAATCTGGTAATATTCTTGTTTACGGGTATAGAGGCTCTTTCCCTCTCTGTCCTCCGATCGGAACTCCGATTGGTAGGAGGAGCGGGATTTTTTTTTCCCAATGTTTAGTTTTTATCACTTACTTTACTTAATCAAAAGTACAGTCAAGGCCATAAATGTTGAATCTTTCAGCCATTGCATACTCATGTAATTTTTAAAACTTGGGTGGATCCGGAGCATCGTTTATAATGTATGCCCCAACGTTCAGGTATCAATTGTAGTGATTATAGTGAACAGATTAATACAATAAATAGTAATTTTATATAATTTATTTTACACTAGACTGTATAATGTTTATAAGATGTTTAATCGGAGGCATGGGAAAAAATATTCCCGCTCCTCATATATTGGCCAAATTCAGAAAGACCACTCAAATTGATCTTTAATTAAAGCGACGTTTGAGTGACTTTTTTGTATAGGATGGCAACTAGTTGAGGGACATTTAACTATTTAATCTCTAATCAAATGCTTAAGTGGCGTTTCTGAATTTGGCCATATGCCAATAAAAAATAATGAGTACTTTTAGGAAGGCGCCTCCGATGATTGATATTTGATCCGTCTCACTGTATCCGGATTGTTGGGTGGTGTCGCACGTTTCCTCGATGTGGCTATGACGTTCGTTGGTAAAATCCAAAATGGGGCACACAGGCTCACGATTAGAAACCTGACGGACTGGCGACCAAGTTAAGTACGTCCAGAGCAGTGATCGTGTTCAGATTGAAATGATTATGAAGATGAATATAAAGAAAACCAATTGAGGAATAAATAAACGTTATAAGCGTATAAATATAATACGTGTTCAGACGACGAAGGACGCGACGGGGCAGAGCTCGAACCAGTAGCCACAGTTGCAGCGCTTGGGCTCGCACTGGTGCAGCCACATCCACTCCACGTGGGCGTCCCACGGGCTGCAGATGCATCCCACCAGGCGCTTGTCGAACGCGCTCGGCATCAGGTTCGGACACTCGCGGGTGCCTGGACCTGTTCCAATAAGAGAGCTGTGTTAATTCATGTAGCGCGGAGGCACGAATAAAACTACTAACGGGGAAGATGCATGAAAATCAAAATGAGGTTTAAGTAAATGATATATTATCAAAGTAAATGTAAACAAAAGCATATTGCAGAAAAAAGTAGATCATTTTGATTATTCATTTTTATTTTATTAAGGGTCAAAATTTGTGAAAATTATATATTGGTTTATTGATCTGATTTTAGTTTTTTTGGACATCCTCATCAAATTTATGTCATGTTTTATTTTTAAAATGATGGTCTAAAAACAGTATTTTCGGAAATAATTGCAGATTTCGTTTTAACGCCATACATTCTGTACAGTCTAACGAATGCTGTGACGTCATAGTTGTCGTCCATTTTGTATGGAGTGTTTTTGCGAGTGGTATGAACAATGACTTTTCAAAGCTTCATGATTCATAAAATAAACAACATAATAATGTGTTGCGTACACAGATCGGTTTCTATTACTCAGCACTTTCAAATACAAGATGAAAAAATTTTATGCATCTTCCCAATTTGAATCGACCTCGTGTATTTTTGAAAATAATACGATCCCTACTAATATTATAAATGCGAAAGTGTGTATCTTGCCTCTCTTTTACGCAGCAAAGGAGTATCAGATCGACGTGATGTTTTGCTTATAGATGTTCATCATTTAGGCCGCGGCCTCACTGGTAAGGCGACTGCGATGCGACAGCGGTTTATATGATGCCGCACAAGCAATGTGGCCGCCACCAATATATTAGTTACAATATGTTTGTTTCTGTCGCGTCGCTGTCACGCTGCAAGATGCCTTACTACTTAGTGTCGCCGCAGTGTAAACCTTTCAAGGGACCGATTTTAAACAAACACAAAACATTTAGGTTACCCTTTACTACCTACAGAGAACAAAATTTAAAGATCCGGTTAAAATAACGGTAAGCGCAACCTAAACCGGACTTTCCGGTTCCGGGTTTATTATCCGATTTGATCTGTTGCTAAAGCAACCTCGTGGTTCAGCGATCCATCTGGCGGCGGATCCGTCTATAATAAAGTCCCAGTCTTATTGCGGGCGCGGCAGGAGCGTGGCGCGGCGCAGCAGTAGCGTGACATCCTCTGTGGTTCTCTATCGGCACGAAGTGTGACGTTCGCAGCGGGCGCGCCAGCATCAAGCCCGCAATGTGAGAATGTGACGTTCGCGCTGCACTCACGTCAAGCCACAGTCGCAGTCGCACCGCGCTCCTACCGCGTTTGCAATGTGACCGCGCCTTAAACCTGAATAATACACTTTATTCATTCAGAAGAATACAGGTTAGGTATATTTGATGTATAGGTAACTTACAAATTAAACATGCAAGTTATTTAATTACCTACATTAGTTATAAAATTATACATTATAATTACATTATTTAGGCTGGGATTTATTATGAACTTATTATTTTTATTATTTTAAAAAGATTTCATTGTTACTGTATTTAAGCACTTTCTCAGTAAGACCTCTTGAGTTTAGTTTTGGAGACCACGTGTTTGTTAATACCTCTCTTAACACACAGCATACGGAAGGGGTCGCAGTCACCGGCGAGATGGGCGAGCAGCTCGCGCTTTTCCATTCCGGTCACGTGATCGATCGGGTCGTGGAACGCGCCGTAATCGCGCCGCCCGACGTGTCGCACAAACGGTAGCACTCGGCGCCACAACATGTCCGTCTGGCCAAATAAAAATCATAGTGATAGGTTAATTCGAACCTTGACTGACACGGTTGTGGTGTGAAATAAATTGCCTAAAAATTTGCCCGCTTACGAGCCCCTTAAATGTGTCGCCGCTTCGGGTCTTACAAAAGCCCGGGCAAACCAAGCCGCGTTTGCGGCAAGTCGCGTTTCGAAAGCGGGCCCACGCAATTTGTATATGGTACACCGAAGGCGGGCGGTGGCTTTAGCACGTTTCGAACGCGGGCCCGCGTTGCTCACGCCCCGCGCCGCTTTCGGGACGCGTTCACCCCGCCTCGGTGTGCCCTGGACATGGCGGCCATATTAAATACAACTTCGGGTGCCCGCGCACGCGTCGCCGCCGCTTCGCGCACGCCCTGCGCGGCCGCCGCTTCGTGCACACCCCGCGCCGCTTTCGCAACTCATTCGCCCCGCCTCGGTGTGCCTCTGGACATAACGGTGCCCGCGCACGCCCCGCTGCCTGAGTTGTCTGCGGCGAAAGCGGCGCGGAACGGGCGCGAAGCGTTTTGTGCGCGGGCCCGCGCTACTTTTCGGTGTGCCATGGTCAATTTGATTTGTTGTTTTACAAATTGCGCGGGCCCACGTTCGAAACGCGACTTGCCGCAAACGCGTTTTGGTTTGCCCGGGCCTTAATGTACGTCCCGGTATTGGCCGACCTGCTGCTGCTATATGCTGAGCAAGACTAGGAGAGCACATTCACGCGTCGGCTGTTCAAATTATGGGATGAATTGCCGGATGAGGTCACGCGTGCCTTATGGCAGAATGCGTAAATATATACAAGTTGAAGAGTGTTATTCGAGCCCATGAATTAATTTAGTATAAACAGAGTACGCCTCACTTAAAAATATACTTCGTTTACATAATTAACTCTAAAGAAAGTCAATCAAGGCTTTTCAAGTCGTTGAAAGACATATGAAATTTCATTAATTTGTATACATTATAAATACAACGGGCTTATATTGTGCATTTATTTACTGACAAAATTGATGTAATAGCGTGCAAATAATAATCCTATCACTTACCCAAAATACTGAAGACTTCAAACGTTTGTACTGAATTTAGTCGTTAATAATACTAGGCGCCTTACTAGGTGTTTTTAGATTACCAAGAAATATTCCAATAGCAAAGCGAACAAAATCTCGTGAAGTTTTCTTGCAAACGATCAAAAACGCATATTTATTCCTTTATACTGACAGTTTTGACAGTAATGACATTGATATCTTACAAATTATGAATATTTTAAAATTAGAACAAACAATCCAGTTTTTTTCGGAATATGATTAAAACATTAGTTGCTAGTATTCAGCGGAATGTTCAGCGTATAGAGATTAATTAATCTCTAGTATTAAATCATTGCTATTATTTTTGATTTACCTGTTCTCTGATTTCTACTATAATTGTAAATTGCCCGTTGGCGTCCATATTTTTGCACTGTGTGAGCAACACAAACTACTCAGCTGATTCAAATTTTTATAGCATACCTGTCTGAAATCTTTTAATTTTTCCGGGATAAAAACTTTACAAAGCCGTTGAAGCATGAAGAAGTAACAAACACACTAACTTACACAAACACACACACACACACACACACACACACACAAACAGGTATACCGATGAGTAAATATAGTAGAGGTTTGAATATTAGATGACACACCATCATTATATATTAAGTACAAAAAACCGGTCAAGTGTGAGTCTGATTCGCACGCCGGGGGTCCCGTGTATTAGCTATACCTATAAGCTATACCTAGCAATACCTATTAGCTACGGAAGCCTAAAAATGGAAAACATTTGCTCATTATTACTTTCGCAAGCTGCTAGCTTATCTGTACAAAGCTGTCAAATGTGACTCTGGTTTCTCTGTTTTATTTTTCCTGTACCTAAATTCCTCTTAGCATGAATAATGTGAGATTTTTGGGTTGGCAAGTTTAGGAGATAAGGTGCTGCAATATTTTGCATTTTTTTGGAAATGAATAACAAAAACTAGACGACAATAACATTTTCAAAAATAGTTTTGAAATGCTTGAATAAGACCCTTTCAAATGACCCTAATGCTTGACTTTTAAAATTCGACCCCCTTCCCTTTGCAGTGAAATTTTAAATGTAATTGAACATTTTATTTCTGCAATATATGGGGGCACGCAAGTAACTATTCCAAATTGTATGTGCTACTTACTACTAATTTAGTAGCTGAGACAAATGGCCGTGACATATAAACAGACAGACAGACACTGAAGTCTCACCATAAGGGCTCCTTTTGTACTTTTAGGTACGGAACCCTGAAAAGCACACAGCGTTATTACACCAGCGAACAATCTGGTTTATGACGAAGCAAGTACGAGCTGCCCAAAGTAAGCGTTGCAAGTGATCTTTATAAATTGAATCAATCAAAGCCTCTTGCTCTTATTCAAGTATAATACGAATTAATTCAGTACACTACCATATCTAAAAGGAGCTCGTATTAAGATGTTTACATTGAGCAACTATTAAATACAACTGGTTTATACGGTATACACGCCAACAATAATGCAACGCCAGAGGCGGTCTTGCGGTGTATAAAAAGTCCGTAAGATCCAACTTTGGCACATTCAACTTGAGGCACACTCACGGTGAAGTCATAGTCATCTCTCCTAAAATGGCTTTCAAGGTAGAGTTGGATCTTTAAGCTTTTCAATACCTTCATTACTTTTTCTACTATAAGAAAGTTTTCTGAAAAAATCTAATAAGTCCGTCATTTAAATTATAAAAAAATATTGAACACATCTTTTTTTCTTTGTCAATTAAACAAAAAATTACGAAGATATAGCGCGTTGAAGTTTCGCGTGACGTCACAACTTTGCACACTTTGTACCAATAAGTGGGGACTTATGACGTCATAAGTCCCCACACCCGAACTTTGATGCGCGTTATCTTTGTCAATATTGATTGATTTGATAAAGCAAAAAATACGTGTTCAATATTTTTTGATAATCTAGTTGACGGACTAATTAGAATTTTTCAGAAAACTTCCTTATTATTGTCATTCCGGTCGCTGGTGAAAAAAATAATCCAAATTGGTTTTTTATATCCTCACCTCTTTAGCTCATCTATTGTTATTGTTTTCGTTTTTCAGCGACATTTCATTATTTTTAAAGCCTTTTAACTGTTTAAAGTACGCTGTATACTAAACAATGGATACAATTTATCAGTTATCCAAAGATTAATGTATCGATTTTTTAATTTACTTACTAATAGAAAACCGATATTTGTGATGCGCTTGCAATTCTTCCTATACAGGAATTCATTAGGAAAAGGGTGGATTTACTTAAAATAATTAGAGCGATTAAGTTTGTTGATGTACAATTGAAATTAAAACGGCTTTGCTCACGATCTATTGTCAGGTGTGTTTTTATTTGAAGCGTTCAAATCACTCCGAAAAGGTTAAATTTGTCTACTTTTGTTGTAAATTGGTAAAACAGCTTTTGACTATTCTCAATTCAAACGTGTTGTTCCAGCTGGTAGTGCTGGTGTGCGCGATAGCGACAGTGCGCGCGGGTGTGGTCCCCGCCGTGTACTCTCACGCGCCGGTGGCGTACGCGGCGCCCGCGCTGCACGCCGCCCCAGTGGCCTACCACGCGCCGGTCGCCAAGCTCGCCGTCGAAGCGGACGCGCACCCGCAGTACAGCTTCGCGTACGACGTGCAGGACGGTCTCACCGGCGACTCCAAGTCGCAGCACGAGACCCGCGACGGCGACGTCGTCCACGGCTCCTACTCCGTCGTGGACCCGGACGGCACCAAGCGCACCGTCGAGTACACCGCCGACGACCATAATGGGTTCAACGCAGTCGTGCACAAGGAGCCTCTCGGTGTGAAGGTCGCCGCGCCTGTCGCCTACCACGCGGCCCCGGCGGTCGCCAAGATCGCTCCCATCGCTTACCACTCCGCCCCCGTGGTGCACGCTGCGCCGGTCGTCGCTAAGGTGGCCGCCCCCGTCGCCTATCACGCCGCTCCCGTAGTGCACGCCGCCCCCCTCGCCTACCACTCCGCTGCTCTATACCATCACTAAATCGCGACCACTACTAGTCATTCCATGTACATTTTATTTATAACGCAACCATGATGTAAAAAATGTGAAATAAATAGTCATTTTAAATAAGATGTTTCACTATTTAGTAATAATTACATCGAATAATAATTAACACATAAAGCCTTAGAAATGTTTTGATACAAAACCAACGCCTCTATTCGGGAACGTCCAAGCGATATTGTTGCAGCTCGCTAGCGAGATTCGCATCCCAGGCTTAGGCATTACGCATCGTGCGGAATAGCGGGATGACAATCTCGCTAGTCCGTCGCTACAATATCGCTTAGACGCTCCCGAATAGAGGCCCAGGTCAGAAGTAAAACATGTACAGTCGAGGTCATAAATATACTATACGTAACCAAAGGGGAAAAAATATCTGAGTGCTCCTACGCCCTTGATAATAAAGTCGGGTTCACATATTTTAGACCACTTTGTCCGCGTTGATAATTTTGACCTCGACTGTACTCTTGTCAGGATTCACATCGACATCAGATCGGGCATCAGATTCCAGAAACCAAAAACTACGAGTACTTACAAGAAAGATCGCATAACCCGTATACCACAATAATGGAGTTCTATTAAGCTCTATTCATTTTTGTTCAATAAATAAATAAACAAAAAACCGGACAAGTGCGAGTTAAACTCGCGTGGAGAGGGTTCCGTTCCGTACATGATTATCTGAAATTTACTACGTTACTTTAAATACCATAGACTTCTTATAGGTTTTCCTGTAATCTGTAGGTAAAGAACTATTTTCTGTATTTTTTTTTAAATTTTAGCCCCAGTAGTTTCGGAAATAAGGGGGGGGGAATGGTCAATTTTCGCCTATTTTCCTAAATAACTTCAAAACTACATTTTTTTAAATTCAAAAGAAAATATATTTATGATCCTCACAATAAGCCCTTTCATTTGATATGTCACACGATATAGGTAGCATAAGTTTTTTTTTAATTTTCTAATTTACCCCCCTAAAGTGGCCTCCATGTTTAAAATTCATATATTTACGTCACGCGTCCGTATTGCGGTCACCGACTTACATATGTATACCAAATTTCAACTTAATCGGTCCAGTAGTTTCAGAGAAAATTGGCTGTGACAGACGGACAGACAGACAGACAGACAGACAGACACACGAGTGATCCTATAAGGGTTTCGTTTTTTCCTTTTCAGGTACGGAACCCTAAAAACACAGTTTCGCAATTATAATATTATATAAGTCCTATGGATTTGACCGCAGCTGCAGCGGGCCTAGCATGCCAGACTCGGGGTTCAGTTAAACCCGTGTATCTCTAAGTGCGTCTCTCTCACACTAGTGCCGACGAAAGAGATAGTCAGAAAGATAAACGGGTTTAACTTAACCCCGTGTCTGGCACGCCAGGGCCGCTGGTTGACGGAGAATAGATGCCCGGGTGCTAGCACGACATGCCCGCGAGTGGTTTTCGCTCAGTGCGTCTCTGTCATACCAGTCAAATATGTAAGGGATGCACTGAGCGACAATGACTCGCGGGCAGGTCGTGGTAGCAGGTGCTGGACCCAGCAACCTCACTTGTATCAAGAGTCGTGTGAAGCGTCATTACTGGCTTTCTGAACCGATTCTGATGATATTCAAATTTGTTGTCTAAAATCGTTAGACAGAACGACCGAAAATGAAATGTAACATATGCGATTCTCATTGGGCCTTAAACTGAACTGCGTCGCTATTTCGGACCATGACATTGTATTTACATATATAAAACATATGGTGAGGTATGAAATAGGGACACAGTTCAGCTTAGGCCCTAAAAAGAACCCCCCCTGATCTTTTTAATTTCTATCTTTAAATAATATTTATTTTTTAAACTATTTGTTTCTGAGTTGAATTGAATTGAATTGAATTGAATTAATTTATTGGTAACAGTCGTTACATGTCATTTTAAATCTAGTTACATTAATCATTTTGGAACAACTATTTCTAAATAGATTAAGTAATTACTTAATATAAAAAT
This sequence comes from Tortricodes alternella, assembly GCA_947859335.1. Taxonomy (NCBI): domain Eukaryota; kingdom Metazoa; phylum Arthropoda; class Insecta; order Lepidoptera; family Tortricidae; genus Tortricodes; species Tortricodes alternella. The sequence goes on along the minus strand of OX401987.1, from coordinate 6,451,330 downwards.
AAAATATAATCATAAAAATATCTTAAACATTTTTATAGTGGCAAGGAGCTAAAGGGCTTTCAGTCGATCGAAATATTCATCATAGTCGTAGAAGACGTTGTCAAGAAGCCACTTTTTGAGTTGATATTTGAACCCTGCAATGGAAGCTGCATTTCTAATCTTTTCACGCAAACGATTGTAAACGTGAGGGCCGAGGCAATATGTGGCACCTTGAGCACCTGACTGCACAACTTAACTTTGCCGTTGGAAATCTGTTATCCCAATACATCGATATAGGTCGCGGTCAGTTTACCAACACCGCAAATAACTTTGTAATCGCAAACGCCCGACAAAAAAAATTCCATGTAATTATCGAACCTGCTCATAAAATTTCACGAGAGTCGGGGCCCATTGCATAACTACTTGTAACTTGTAATACAAGCATAAACCTTTTTTCAAGTTCTTCTACAAGAAAGAGACTTCCGCTTGTATTACAAGTTACAAGTAGTTATGCAATGGGCCCTCGGTTGAGAAATGCGACCTGTAGACGAGAACAAATGAATATCCAACGAACATCCGACGGACATACGAAAATCTTTATTAGAGAGAAAGAAAGTACCATTTATTCAGCGCATACATAGCGTTAGTACTAATAAATTTCCGATGTACATAACAAAAAACCCACGTAATCAAATAAACAAGAGGAGGTAGTTATAACGATGCACACCGAAGTGTGCACGAGAGCCCAGAAATATGTGCGGATGAAAATGACTGGAACCGGAGGGTCGCAACCCACCGATTGAAAAACACTAATATAATAGTAGTTTATGCAACGGTTGCATAATGGATAGGCCTTAAAACACTAGTGCGGTTTTCATGAAACGAGCCGATAGGCGAGTTTCATAATAAGATCGCACGTGTGTTTTAAGGCCAAATTATGCAGAGTTGCATACATAACTTTATCTACACACATATTATAAATCCTCCATGATGGGTTCAGAAACAATATTTTCTGGCAACAAGTTATTTGTTGCAATCGTGGATATTTCCGATATCCGGCGCATTTTCACATCACACACACTCCGAGAAGACTACTTACTATTCATATTTTCAACTAAAATGTAAATTACAAACAACTTTTTCTATTCAATTCAACAACAATTCTACTTTCGTTCAGCAAAACGTCAACATGGCGGCAATTCGATCGTCCGTCGAGACCATTTTTTTTTAAATCATAGACAAACGGATGAAGTCTCTATTCTCACGTCACTCGAGATCAAATATTGTGCAGTTTATATTAAAAAAACATACTGAATTGACGTTTCGTATCAATAACTGTTTTAATATCTATGGATACTAGAATAGAGACCCACTTGAGTTTTGACAGCTGTTCCAAATTTAATCTCATTTCTTTACTAAAAACGATAAAGAAGTCATGTTATTTCTTTATCGCAGCACTGGTTTTTCCTAATTGTTGTCAAAATGGTGGTCATTTCATACGGTTTTTGATTAACCAATGGAGGTTTTATGATATGGGTGTAGATAAAATATATTAACGTATATTTTTTTTTCGTTTTGCTGTTTAAGTAAAGCCGATTTTGGTCTTGGCAGCGCATGGTTCGGTAACCTAAAAGTAGGTAAAAGAAAATTAAACAAAGATCGAGGGATTAATTTTTGAGTTCTGAGCGGTCGAAAGTATTCTCACTTTCGAAGATCGAAAATGTAGTGGTAGCCTAGTGGCCTGTCGCGGCCTCTCGTGCGGAGGTCGTGGGTTCAAATCCCGGCCCGCCTCTGAGATTTAAGGTCTCTTATGCAGAATTGATATGTATATTTGCCACGAGAAGGAAATGGCCATGAGGAAACCCGCATACATCTGCGAAGCAATTCAAAGATGTGTGTGAAGTCCCCAATCCGCATTGGGCCCGCGGGGGGACTGCCCAGTCCCTCTCACTATGAGAGGACGCTTGCACCCATCTATGTTATTCTCTAAAGGGGCTCGTAAATGGGCTAGTTTTTCGGCAATTTATTGCTGCAATTCGGGCTATCCTGAAAAGTTTACATTCAAGTTTTTGTCCGCATTAGTGAGTATTATGTAATCTTTTTGGGAATAGCCCGAATTGTACCAATAAATTGCCGAAAAACTAGCCCGTTTACGAGCCCCTTAATAAATTTTCATCTCGTCGCTCATTTTGAACGACAATCATAAATTGACCCACGCGCTCGTAAGCACTAAGCGGAGTTAGGGACCTACGTCCCTGGCAGTTAGCATCGAAATACTACCATGATCGAAGATACGAACGAGCATGTAGTTTATACGCGCTGACGGGTCAAGTTAGACTCGACGGTAAGTTCATGTGCGTTTTTTTTTATAGAAGATAATTCTGCGTTGTGGAAAGTGATGATGAGGTCTACGATGGAACATGCACACCTAGATAATGCCTATTCACTCTCTCCTTGAAAAGACCCAAGTTGTAGCGTTCTGCAGGCAGGGAATTCCACTCCTTAGCCGTTCACCAAATAAATGTTGAAGCGTACCGCTTAGTGCTAATTCTTAGAACATCCACAACATAGGGATGGAACCCCAGACCACGCCTACTCCCCCGATGAAGGAATGGGGATGGCGGAATTCGTTCATGTAATTCCATCGCACACTCTCCGTGATATATCCTGTAGAATACCGATAGGCAGGCAACTTTGCGGCGGTGTTCAAGGCTCTGCAGTTTCATCTCAACTAATTCCGAGTCACCGATTACTTTCTTGGCAAGTTTTTCAATAGAATCTTACATGGCTAGTTGGTAATCCGCTGATCCATCCCATAAGTGGCTACAGTATTCCATACGCTACAGGACCTGTGTTTGGTACCTATAGCTGTAGCAGCTGTCCCGGGGTGAAGTACCGCCTGACCTTGGAAAGGATGCCAAGGCCAACTTGTTATTTAAGAGAATCACACCCGAGTTGTGGAAGATCACTTTCAAACGTAATGTTTGTAGGTACGCTCGAAACTAAAAAATCTATCCCGACCAACACGATGAACAGAACGTCGGTGGCCTAATGGCTAAGCATGTCAATTCGTGATCGCGAGGTCCGGGTTCGAATCCAAGCGGTTGCCATGTACCAATGAGTTTTTCTAACTTATGTACATTATCTGCGTGTGAATTGTGGTAACTGATGCTCTTACGGTAAGGGCTGAGCACACGGTGGAAAGGGCCGCTAGCGGACCACCCCTCCCGAGGCTAGCACTAGCCAAACCGAAGGGCTGCCACAATATATCAGCAATGGTCGAAGCGGCACATATATGGCCCAATTAACCTCCAATAATAAATAACAGGATGAACACTTTGTCATATTTACAACATTTAACAATGTTGAATAGAACGCTTTGAAAAGGCAAAGCTGGAAAAAGTTAATTACGCTCTCGTTAAATAATTATCCGTCTTTTATGTAGTTTCAAAACGGTTGGGTTGGCCCGTAGTCAAGTAAATGGCCGAATTTTCCGCCATTGACAAATTGCAGCTCATTTCCAATTGCGTGCACATTCATAGTGATGCGCAGACATAATACTAAGTGCGAACTTGAGCCGGTGTCACAACTGGTAGCAGTATATATACGGAGCCTGGGTACTTGGGATCATAGTCACTTGACTGCACTCGAGAAACCATCTACAGGAACAATGGCCTTTCAGGTAATATTTCCGAAATTCTCAAAAATTCCATTAAGAGGACTGTGAAGCAACGGCAAAAATCAGCCTTTTCGTAAAAAAGGCGATAACGATTTCCACCCCTTAATGTTTACCGATTTTGATCAATTTTTTATAGGTTGTCAGTCAGAACAAAATCTAGGTTTATACGTTTTTTGAATCATGAAAAAATATCATCAAAGTCAAATTAATCGCCGAAATTTGTTTTGTATTAGAATATTAAAACAGCAATAAAACTGAATTTATTGATTATAGTGAAAAAATCAAAACGTAGAGACCTAGATTTTGTTCTGAATGACAACATATCAAAAATTTGTCAATATCGGTTAACATTTAAGGGGTGGAAATCGTTATCGCCTTTTTTATGAAAAGTCGTAGGTTCACACTCCTCTTAATGAGTATCCTAAAATTTTACATTTTCTGATTTCTGTATTAAATCTCATTTAAATTAATTTATAATGGGGCCAATTCGAAAGTCTTTTCGCTAAATTTAGAAGTCGCTAAATTTGAAATGAGAATCGTTCGACTCGATTTTGAACCTTGGAGCTATACAAAATTGAGTTTGACGTTTCTTATTTCAAATTTAGGCAATCTTAAATTTAGCGGACACCGTTTCGAATTGGACCCAATATTTAACCTAATACTTTTAAGTAGGTACACCATAAGTGCTCATCGTGATGATGACGATTGAAACATAGTCCAAATATCAGAAGCTTGCGGTAAAACCCCATATACAAATTACGTTTTTAGTTTATTCGATCAGTTTCGTATTTAGGGTTTCGGACGGAACCCTTACAGGATCACTGTGTCATGACCGTCCGTTTGTGATAACCTATTTACCCCAAATGTAGTGTAGGATTTTTTTTAAAAATTTTATCCATATACAGGGTTAGGTGACCTAAACACGGATTTATAGCGTTAATGAACAAACTCTGATGTTGAGGGTTAATTTTAGAGTGAAAACTAGAAAATTAAAATACAAAACTACGTCAAATGCATCACATTTTTTATAATATAGCCCCGAAATCAGAATACACTACACTGATTTACGCTAGCAGTCCGTGATTAGGTTACCTAACTCTGTATTTATAATTTGAACTTTTTTCACCCATAATTTTGGAGGAAATAGCAACAACCTATTTCCTCCAAAATATTGAGCCCAACTCGCACTTAAATGATTTTTTGATGGCTGGTTTTTATATCCAGGAAAAAAATCGTTTTCATTACAAATCGTTATCATTTGACATCTGCCGCATACCAAATACTTATGTTAATTTATAAACTAATAAGTAATGGCATATAGTAAACAAATATCTCACTACTATCAAACTGCATTTTCAATGTTGCAATGTTGAGTTAAATTATTAATTTAGCACTGACGGTTAACCCTTACGTGTCAATTTTTAATGAGCTGATTATGCACTTGATGTTAGATCCTTTGGCAGTGTTTAAGTATATTGCATGACGTGTTTGCATGTCATGTATAAGAAGACCAACAATTAAAAAAAAAATGGTTCTATATAAAATGCAGAAATTTCAATAAAATTACATTATTTGTTAGCCGCTTCTAGAGAGATATTATTTCTTAAGTAACAACAATGACAGTTATTATTGTGATCCCATTCTTACTTCATAAGTTACTGTTGAAAATCATTCTGAGTCATTCTAGTAAAGACTTAATTTGGATGCACGAGGCGTCATGGCGTCGTCCTTGATGCGGTATCCAGCTTGTTAGTAATTTCTCCGCGTTGCTTGCGCAAGCGCTCTAGTCTCGCCCTCGCTAAACCGTGTCACTGTTTCAAGTACAACTATGACGACTTAAATTACCGGTACGATAGCGTAGATTTTCATATTTTTGAATGCCAGCGCCCATTATAAGCATAAAAATGTATATAGACAGCCTTGTGATAGTGCCTTGCTGATAACGCGTTATATAATTAATTAATCTGTTTTAATTTTTCAGTTTGTCGTTTTCACCTGCCTCATGGCATTTGCTAAGGCCAGCGTGGGCCCCGTGGCGGTGGCGGCGCCGCTGGCGGCAGCGCCGATAGTCGCGGCGCCTGTGGCGGCGCGGCTCGAGGAGTTCGACCCGCTGCCGCAGTACCGGTTCGGCTACGACGTGGCCGACTCGCTCACGGGCGACTACAAGAGCCAGACGGAGCAGCGCGATGGCGACGTGGTGCAGGGCCAGTACTCGCTCGTGGACTCGGACGGCACGCGGCGCGTCGTGGACTACACCGCCGACTCCGTCAACGGGTTCAACGCCGTGGTGCGCAAGGAGCCGCTCGTGGCCGCCGCGCCCGTGCTCGCCGAGCCCGCCGTCGTGCCCGCGCGCTACGCCGCCGCTCCCGTGGCGGGATACACAGCCGCGTACACGGCCCCGGTAGGCTATGCCGCCGCCCCCGTTGCGAAGTTTGCCGCATACACTGGTCCCGCCGCAGCCGCTTACACGGCCCCGGTAGGCTATGCCGCCGCCCCCGTTGCGAAGTTTGCCGCGTACACTGGCCCCGCCGCAGCCGCTTACACGGCCCCGGTAGGCTACGCCGCGGCTCCCGTTGCGAAGTTTGCCGCATACACTGGCCCCGCCGCTGCTGCATACACCGCCCCGATAGCCAGACTTGCCGCATACTCTGCGCCTTTCCCCTACAGCTACGCCGCTTCCGCACCCATTGTTACTGTATAAGAACTTCCTAACGACAGACTGTTTTAACAGCTAATGGCCTATTAAACGTTTTTATATGATTTAATACGTTTTTTATTATTATTATGTACTTCTTTGTAGATAATGCCAACTAAAACAATTAACAAAAAATCTCTAAACTTTTTAATCTTTTTGATATGAAGGTGTAACATTGTGTAATAAACGAAATTAAATCTAAATACAATAAAATAAAATAAAACTAAAAGGAGTCCCCGCGGGAGTTTTCTGAAGATGCTGACAGCACTTCCTCTCTGAATTGCAACGCTAATGCCAGCTCTTCAGTCTCCGGTTGCCTCCACTAGCTCTTTGAGATATCCTCAAAAAGGCGTAGAATGCCGGGACTCCTGGGACACGAGTTGAAAAGGAACAAAGTCGTAGTTGGAGACTTTTACGCTGCCGGCGTGACGCTAGCTTTGGTGGAGGTTTCGCGAGGATGCGACGGGGGCAGTAATCTGTCTTCAAAGTTGCGTCCCACACCAACATCCAACTCAATTTCCACGGGACTAAAGACATCCCGTCCTCGTCTCTGGCAAGTTGATAAGCAGTTGGCACATTGATGGTAACAAGAGAGCGATGGATGATGTCATTTAGCGCAGCGTGTCTAAAAAGCGGCCCACACTTTTTTGGCACGAAAGGCTGTATGTCCCAGCCTGTCGACGTCACTCGACTTCCACCGCCCCTTCCGCGACTTCCATGGACACCTATATGGTGCGCAGACCGAGACCCCAAGGTGGAGGGAAACTACCAGGCTGAAAGTGTCGGATTCCAGGAATGTGCCAGTCATGGGCGAGGATAGAAATTAAGCCAGCGCCGGTTCCAAGCGTGCCATACGCGTGGCAGCTTATTTAAAACTGCATTATCACATTATTTACAAATTATGTCGTTCTAGCCCTTTTATGATTTAAAATGATTTGGAAAGTTTTAGAACATTCGTTCCTAGCTAATTATCAGTCACATAGATTGGGGTAAAGCCCTTAGGATTTTAACTATGAAGTTAGCGGGCTGTGGACCTTAGCTGTGGATAGATGATCTCTTAATTGTAGCAAGACAACCTTTTTCTAAACTTGACTATTATTTGTTATAAGGACACGCGCAGAAAAGATGAAAATATAATCTATGAGTATGTGTAAACGTTTGGTTTATTGACATGTGGTTGACGTGATTTTAGAAGTTTTTTAACTTTTTTTTATAAAAATATTTGTTATTTGATTTATTTTTATATTTTATAACTTTTTATAATCTAAAATGGAAGAAAAGCAAATGTTTGGCGCGTTGACAGTATACCGCGAACGCGGAGCATTTCTAAGGCGCCTGGAACAATTTGAAAAAGCAAAGGACGCGTACGATGAGGCGTACAGAAATGCTCCGAACGACGTGCGTACGCTGACGGGGCGCAGCCAGGTATGTGCGGACGCCGTGCAACCCGAGCAGGCATACACGGACGCGGAGCTGGCGCTGTCACTGGCGTCCGCCAACATGATCGCGCGCAACATGCAGGCGCGTGCCATGTACACCATGTCTGAGTTCGAGCGCTCGCTAGTCGTGAACCACCGCGGCTTCCGCAATCGCCGCCAGCCCCCTTACTTTTTAGAGGGCATCAATCAAGGCCAGGAAACTTTAGAAGACAGTGTTGGAGCCAAGGCTGGACACGTGATGCTTGATTTTCTACCTTTGATTAGAAGTATCGAAGCGAAACGAATCTATAATGGCGCCGATGAACCGGAAAAATCACAACATGTGTCTCGAATTCCACAGCCGGAGAAAAAAAAGAAGCTTACTCAGATGCAAGCAAGAAAGCATTTAATACTCTCTCGAGTACTCGCCATGAAATATCTAGGCCCAATAGCGTACGACAAATTTTTTCTCCAAGAGCTTACCAAAGATTATCGTGTCCAATCGGCAAATTCGAGTGGCAGCCTTGAATTAAGCGAACTAATCAAAGAAGCCCTTAGATCTTTGACGTTGCGACAAGATATGTTACACGCACAGAGACCTTATTACAGTATTAGGTTGGCAGAGAAAGCCGAATCAATTCATCAGACTAAGTATAAGGAAGCTGTGCTTATGAAAGAGCGTGAAAACGGAGCGCATACAGCTGAACGCCTTCTAAAGCAGCTAGATAGGACTATGCGTGGCAAACGCATCATGGACGTGATGTTGCAAGCAGAGAGAATGCAGGCGTTTCTCGACGGCAAGACACCCCGAACACTACCCGACAAGGACATTTATATCGAGCGCTTATATAGAATTGTGGGAGAGGGCTATCTTTGTCAACACCGTCTATCATATAAACTTAGTGAACGGGGTAATCGACGTCGTATCGCATGCCTTATGGGTCTACCGGCTGGTCGACCGAATTCATTCGATTCAGTTATGGCAACATATCCGTACAAATTCATCGATAAAAAGCACGCGACACATAAAGTTATGGAAACATTAGAAATGTGTGAGAATGCTACAATGAAATGTTGGTTGCAATACGAATTAGCTAATCTGCTTTGTGCGCAGAAGAATTACGCTCTAGCCAAGTATTATGCAAAACGTTGCCAAAAAGATGCTCACGAGATTGGAAATCCAGTTTGGTGGCTTAACGGATGTTTCGCGCTTATGAGCGGGGATATGCAACAGGGCAACTCGAACGACGTCCGCATTGAAGTCGAAGAAGCATATGAATACTCGAAAAAACTATCAGATCCGGAGGAAGTGCAGGCGTTCCTCGCTAAATGTGCAGAGATAGCGTCGGAGACGGTATCGGCTGACGAGCGGAAGGCGATCGTACAGCGTGAGAAGCAGATTCTGGGCGTGTTGGACGACGCGATGAAGGTTGAGACGCAAGTGCTGTTCAAGCGCATGTCGACGGTGCCGACAGGGCGGCGGTTCGCGGTGCTGCCGGTAAAGGACCGCAAGAACTTGAAGATCGAGCGCAACCGACTGCGCCAGCGCGGTCTCTCCATCATCCCGGGCCCCGAGAGAGCGCTGCCCGCGCCACCTAAATCCAACGTACGTGGTTTTCAAGTTTTCGACATTTAAAATTAACTTATACAGGCTTGCGCGCATACTATACGATATATACCTTAGACTTCTATTTTTGATTAGTTTACAAATCAGAATTTTTGAATACTTATATATATTTTTGTAATTAATAATGCCCAATAATAAATAAACTCCAATAAAAGTTTGAAGCTGTGTAATTTCTTATCCTAATTAATAACTTAACTAACTTATAATACAGGAAACGAGTGCACGATAATCAAGCATCTGATACAAGAATAAGACCCACGGGGGTATTAAATAACGGTCGGAAATACAAAAAATTATGTATAATCTACCTTTTTCGAGAAAGAAACTGGAAAAGATAACTTTCGACCTTAGGTTTAAGATGTCTGTTTCCTAAAATATCCCTTTACCATAATGTCAGCACGTCGGTTTTATGTCTGCCTCCCATTGGCTGTTTGTTATACCTATTGTGTGCTTCCTATATTATTTTCGTTAATACATAAGGAACATTGTCTTACTTGGTTACACGCTAAAACTCTTTGTCGCAATAAACATTTCAAAACTATTCTTAAATATTTCCGTTTAGGTTTATTTTTAAATTATTACTAAACAAACATGCTGATAGGAAATTATTCAAGTAAACGTATCACACTCGATGTTGGATAAAAATATACAAGCTTGCAAAAGGTATCTCTCGTTCCATTTCGACGGTTGTTGGTACGGGAACTTCGGCGCGCGAGTCCGACTTGCACGTGTCCTATTTTTTTCATTATTTGTTGCAGAACCCTAAAAATGCGGCCAAATTTTAACTAAACTTTTTGACCTGTCCTTGATCAAATAAATTAAAGTATTTTTTCAATGTCAATGTCAATATTCGACATTATTTTTACATTGTGATGTGACTGGTACTATAAATACGCATATACGCGTTGAATTGGGAACCTCCTCCTTCGGTTTTCCTGAAGTTGGTTAAAAATAAGTTAGGTCGTGATTGATATATGGGCTTATAAGTTATTTACAAGTTTTTTGATAGCAAGTTTAACATTGTTATTATCTTTTATTTTAATACCGTATTCTAATTCTATTCTAACATACAAAAATGGAACCACCACCAAAGGAGCTTTACGGGGCTTTGCAAGTGTACCGTGAACGGGGTGCATTCCTTAGAAGATTGGAGCAGTTTGAGAAGGCGAAGGATTCTTACGACGTGGCTTTCAAAACCGCGCCCCAAGACGTGCGCCTGCTCATAGGCCGCAGCCAGGTGTGCGCCGACGCGATGCAGCCAGTGCAAGCGTACGCCGACGCCGAAATTGCGCTCAAACTGGAGCCACACAATATGACCGCCCGCAACATGCAAGCTCGTGCTTTGTACACCATGTCAGATTTTGAAAGATCTGTCGTAATGAATAACCGCGGTCTCCGGATCCGTCAGCAACCACCTTATTTCACGGAGGGCATCAATCAGGGGTCAGAAACTATCCAGGACTGTATCGGAAAAAATGCTGGTAGCGTTATGTTGGACTTTCTCCCAATAATAAAAAAGACCGAAGATGCTCGCCCGCCTGTTGATGAAAATGAACCACGAAAACGCTTACACAATTGTCGGATTCCACGTCCGGAAAAGAAACGGAAATTGACACAAGAGCAAGCGCGCAGTCGATTGACCCTGGCGAGAGTACTTGCTATGAAGTATCTCGGTCCCATGGCATACGATAAATTCTTCCTGCAGGAACTTACTGAAGACCGTCGTATTTTGTCCGCAAACGAAAAGGGTAGCCACGAACTTCAAACATTAGTTAGAGATACCCTTAAATCTTTGACCGAACGTCAAGAAATGTTACGTACTCAGAGACCCTATTATACTATTAAATTAGCAGAAAAAGCGGAATCCAAGTATCAAAACCAATACAAACAATCTGTTTTAGAACGAGAGCGTGAAATCGGAGCTCGTACTGCTGAGCGTCTTCTTAAGCAGTTGGAAAAGAGTATGAGAGCGAACCGCACAATGGATTTGATGGCACAATCTGAGCGGCTTCAAACGTTCCTGGATACAAAGACTCCGCGGAACTTGCCCGATAAGGACATTTACCTTGATCGATTATATAAGAATGTTGGAGAAGGATATCTTCGCCAATATCATCTATCGTATCGCATGAGTGAGCGGGGTAATCGCCGCCGTATAGCTTTTCTCATGGGCTTGCCAGTGGGTCGACCGAAATCTTTCGATTCAGTTCTGGCTAAATACCCTTACAAGTTCATTGACATAAAACAAGCTACCGAAAAAGTGTACGCCACTTTGGAGATGTGCGAGAATTCAACGATGAGGTGTTGGTTATATTATGAGATGGCCCGTTTACTATGTACGCAAAAAATATACGCTCTTGCAAAATATTACGGTAAACAATGCCAGAGGGAAGCTCAAGAATTAGGAAGCCCAACATGGTGGCTCAACGGCTGTTTAGCACTCATGAGTGGCGACATGCAACAAGGCAACTCTAACGAAGTGCGCGTTCAAGTAGATGAAGCATGGGAATGGACCAAGAGATTGCAGAATCCAGAGCAAATACAAGCATTCCTTACCAAATGTGCAGAGATGGTTGCGCAGGCGGTGACCGCTGACGAGAGAAAGATGATTCTGCAACGCGAGCGGCAAGTGGCGAGTGTTATGAATGAGGAACAGAAAGTGGAGATGAATGTGCTGTTCAAGCGGATGGGAACGGTGCCTGCCGGGAGACGGTTCTCGGTGATGCCGCGCAAGCCGGTGCCCGGTATGGACGCCGACCGACGCCAGTACCTGCAGCGCGGCCTCACCGTGGTGTCGGGCGCACCGCGCCCCGTGCCCAAGCCGCCAGTGGCTGGCGTCCGCGGCTTCCAACTATTCGATTTATAATATCAACTATGGCAGAGTAAGAGGTGACCTACTTGTTCGTCCCATCATTATTTTTTATAAAGATCACAATATCACAAGTCGATAGCGAACTTCGGAACATTATTATTACGTATTTACATATTCAGTTATTTATTTACTTTATTAAATACAATTGTAAGCATTGCAGTAGGGCATCAAATCGCTTACATTGTTGATAATTAAGTTCTTAATTAAACAAAAGTTTACATAAAGTAAACTACTTAACTAAATAAATTACAAAAGCATATTTTTTTACATTATAATAAGTGGCAGCTATTGGCAAACACGTCAACATTCTGCTCTCGTACAAAGCGCGTACTACTTGTAACTTGTAATACAAGCAGAAGCCTCCTTTCAACTTCTTTTACTAGAAATTGCTTGTATTAAAAGTTACAAGTAGTTATGCAATAGGCCCGAGATTGTACAAATCCGAAGATTATTTAGTTTTTGTTTTATTATAGGTACTTTTTATTAGGGTTCCGCACCTCAAAAGGAAAAATCGGCACCCTTATAGGATCACTCGTGTCTGTCTGTCTGTCTGTCTGTCACAGCCAATTTTCTCCGAAACTACTGGACCGATTGAGTTGAAATTTGGTACACATATGAAAGTCAGTGACCGCAACACGGACGTGTACAACGAAAATAGATGAATTTTAAACTTGACCATCACAAGGCCGCCACATTTGGTGGCAAATTAATTTTTTTTTACAAAAAAGTCATCAAACTATATCGTGTGACGTATCAAATGAAAGAACTCGTTGTGAGAAACGTAAATATATATATTTTTTCATTTTAAAATAAATGATTTGGATGATATTTAGGAAAATAGGTGTAAATTTACCATTTCCCACACCCTTGTCTCCGAAACAACAGGGCCTAAAATTTTGAAAAAAATACAGAAAATTGTTCTTTAGCTATACGTTACAGGAAAACCTATAAGACGTCTATAGTATCTAAAGTAACAACTAGACACACGGCAGTGTGTCAGCCAAAGTTCGCGACACACCGGCCGTAGGTTATATTACACGAACCATTTTTCGAGTCATTTTCGACTCCCCATAACTTAAAATCTAATTGACCGACATACTTGCAATTTTGCGTGTCTAGTAAACCCGTCTTCGAATTGCTAAATCCCCTAATTTCAATAAAAAACTTCTTACTATTCACGAGATAATGACGTCCGAAAATTACTATTTTTATCACTGACTGACTGACTGACTGACTCTAAGGAACTTGGCACCCCTTCTGGCCCCCAATTCTCGGTGCATTCGAGAAAATCTCACAATCGAGATTAAACGTCAGTGCATACAGTCGTTTGACTGTATGCACTGTATGAATCTGACGTTTAATCTCGCAATCGACATTATCTCGAATGCACCGAGAATTGGGGGCCTTTTTGTACCGAACTTAACACTTTTTCACGTTTATGTTTTGATCTGATAGGAATAGAAAGTGGAAAGGAACCCTCTCCACGCGAGTTTAACTCGCACTTGTCCGGTTTTTTATGTAGCAATATGCTAATGACACTTTTCACTGTCACATTACGTATCACAGAAAGAAATAAGAAAATTCAACAGATATAAAATAAATACCCGCCTTTATGGATATTGGCACTGCACTGCGAACGTGCACATGGCACCCACTTATTATTTATGTCATAGTCATAGTCATAGTAAAACTTTATTTAACATCACAATCACTCAGTACAATATATGTCTATCAAGAGTCCTTAGAATTTGATTTTAACTAAGATGTTTGCATGAGTTCTGAACTTTATTATTATTTTATAATTTATGAGAAATATACCAACACATCATGTAGTAGACTTTTTGAATTAGTTTTCATTTATTAAATATTTAATTGGTATATATCTACTCCTTATTTATTCTTCAAGTCTGGGGGATGATGGATTTGAAGAATAGTCTAAGACTTTGAAATCACGAGTATTCTCAGGTGTTAATGAATACAGACAGCATTAATTAAAATAAATATTTATTTATTTACATGACATATAAAAACTTATGAGGTGACTTCCAATAATAATTAATGGTGGTAGACGGGGGCAGAGTGGTAGATGGGGGCGGTTTGGTAAGCCACAGGGGCAGAGTGGTAGGCGACGGGTGCGGCGAGCTTGGCGACCGGAGCAGCGTGCACCACGGGAGTGGCTGCGTGGTAAGCGCCGGGGGCTGCGTGGTAAGCGACGGGGGCGGCGTGGTAGGCGACGGGGGCGGCGACCTTGGCGACGACCGGGGCGGCGACCTTCACGGCGAGTGGCTCCCTATGCACGACCGCGTTGAACCCATTGTGGTCGTCAGCGGTGTACTCGACGGTGCGCTTGGTGCCGTCCGGGTCCACGACGGAGTAGGAGCCGTGCACGGCGTCGCCGTCCCGGGTCTCGTGCTGTGACTTGGAGTCGCCGGTGAGACCGTCCTGCACGTCGTACGCGAAGCTGTATTGCGGGTGCGCGTTGTACTCTTCAACGGCTTTAGCGACGGGTGCGATGGCGTACTTGGCGACGGGCGCGGCGTACGCGACGGGAGCGGCCTGGTGATAGACCGGCGCAGCGGCGTAGGCCACTTGGGCGCCGTGGTAGGCCGGGGCGGCGGCGTAGGCCACTTGCGCGCCATGCTGGTAAGCCGGAGCAGCGGCATACGCCACAGGAGCGGCGGGGAAGACGCCGGCGCTAACGGCCGCTACCAGGCAGGTGAACACGATAAACTGGAAGCAAAAATCAGAAGAAGATCAGATATTTTTGTGAATACATCTTCGGGTTAAATTGTAATTAAACATTATATCCAGATAGTTACTCTTAAAATAGTACCCCTTTAGTAGGTTGCTAGTTATACACTCTCACTCATACACTCCAATTCTAATTTCGTAGTAATTTAGTGTGAATTAAGCGGCTTACGTCTCATGATCTTTCGACTTTGACAAAATACAAAAAGAAAAACGTTATTGTTGGTTTTTGGACTGTCATTATAAGTTTACATTTTTAAAATTTCAGTTGAAATATAATCCAAATTTGGGATCTTGTTTAAATTTTTAAAATATTTTATTTTTGATTTCATGTAACTACCAATACGTTAATAGATTTACTGAATATTCGTCGACTAGAAATCGCCGAATAGTTGGTTTTCCCGACTATTCGTTTAGGAGTCAGGCCCTCTCTCAATAATTAAATAGTTTTTAATATCAACCTACCCTGAATGCCATTTTGAGTGGTGCTGTTCAGAGTTGCTATTGAACTGCCGAAATGAGCGGATGCTCTCGTTTTATATGTCGCACGTGACGTCGAATTTGCCCCGGTAATCGAACCCGCACCTACATGAAACTTAAAACTTTCGCTTTTGATTGAGCGGGCGAGGCAAGGTCGTGGTCGCGGTACTCCTGGGGCTCCCACACGACTATAATTTTACCACACAAAGTTAGTCACGAGTCAAAGCTCTTATGTTGTGTATGAAAAGGCTATTTTTACTTGAATCATATGATATCGTTATGTTTGTTATAAAATTAGTAGAACTACACTAATGAAGTGTTATGTGGCTGCATCAGACGTGTTTATTGTAGATGTCATGTTTTAAGTAATTGCTATAAACAGATAACTGTGTATGGGTTTGGTTTTGTTAAATCTACGGGTATGCGACTGTTTTCTTGTTCGTTTAGAGTGAGTTGGTTTCGAAGTTCGTCGTAGACTAAGTAGTATAAACGTAATGGAGTCGTAAGCGTAGGAACATAAGCATGAATTGTAATAAATGCATTGTGTGTCGTAACAAGTTCTATTCTAATGCCATGCGAACAACGTCACGGGCACAGCTAGTATAATCATATAGATAAGCGTATAGATGAGTGATGGTATAGAAATTTAGTTTATTAGGTTTGAATTTGAAAAATATTCTTGCCCTCGATTATATTTTAATGATTACCATCCATCCCAATTGTTCTAGGTATTTATTCATTCATGACTAGCTTCGTCCGTGTGAAATTCGGTTATAATTATTCCATCGGGAACTTTTGACTTACACGGTATTAAAAATGGGTGTATAGCATAGTTTTGACTACGTACTCTCGGAATATCATGCTATCGAACATTCGCTGAGTCGAAAAGCGTAGAAACAATAAATCGTCAAATCGAAATTGATATTTTGATTGTCATCCCATAGAAAATCTCAGACACGAATGTTCATTGGCTCGACTGTTACTGGATCGAATATTCGCTGGGTCAAAAAGCGTAGAAACAATAAATCGTCAAATCGAAATTGATAATTCGATTGATTTTCATCCCACAAAAGATCTCAAGCACTAAAAATCATTACAA
This sequence comes from Tortricodes alternella, assembly GCA_947859335.1. NCBI lineage: Eukaryota > Metazoa > Arthropoda > Insecta > Lepidoptera > Tortricidae > Tortricodes > Tortricodes alternella. The sequence continues at coordinate 6,434,733 of OX401987.1, read as the reverse complement.
GTAAAAAAGGGCAATTAAATAAAACTCTTTATTACTCAATAATTTAAGAGTTATTATATATAAATTATTATAATTTTACATATAACATGTCATACGGGATCAAAAAAACCGACAACATTACACAAAATTTTACCTTATGCTTATGAAAGGGACTGTAGACTTGAGTAGGTATATGGTTTTAATTTCAACTCGATACCTCCACGCGTTCCTGAGATAAAGGGTCTTGACAGACAGACAGACAGACAGACAGACGGACAGACGGACAACAAAGTGATCCTATAAGGGTTCCGCTTTTCCTTTTGAAGCACGGAACACTAAAAAGACTCGACGAATGTCGATCCTGCAGGTGATCGACCCAGTTTTGATGTGACCACTGAAAATTCGATAGACCACTAATCGAAACCATATAATTCTAGATTACGTTTTGTCGATTGTACATATTTCGGCCACAAGTATTTCGATCCAGCGAATATTCATTCCAATAACAGTCGAGCCAATGAATTTTCGATACACCACTGATCGAAACTATACAATTCTAGGTTACGTTTTGTCGATTGTACATGTTTCGGCCACAAGTATTTCGACCCAGCGAATATTCGATCCAATTTGACGACGCGGATAGCCTAGTTGGTAGTGACCCTGCCTCCGACGCAAGCGTCCCGGGTTCGATCCCCGGTAAGGGCAAATATTTGTGTGATGAGCACGAATGTTTGTTCCTGAGTCTTGGATGTTTCCTATGTATTTAAGTATTTATTTCTCTATATAAGTATTTATATCGTCATCTAGTACTCATAACACAAGCCTTTAGAGCTTACTTTGGGACTAGATCGATTTGTGTAAAGATTGTCCCCTGATTTATTATTATTATTATTATTATTTATAATAACAGTCGAGCCAACGAACATTCGATAGCATGGTATTCCGAGAGTACGTAGTCGAAACTATCATATACACTCATTAAAAATTACCCTATTTCCTATTCCAGGAACTAAGATCTAAATATACGACTTTGTTTTGAACTGCATTTATACAAAGCTTTAAGTCATAAACATATGGAATCGGTTCTTCTCATAGAAAGTTTAACGCCCCAAGGCACCCCATTTTTAGCAGCCAATTATTTGTTGTGAAGAGTGTTTATACCTACCAAGCTTTAGGTTTATAAAATCACCAAATTAGTATTTTCCATAGGTGCTAACTTCAACCCCCTTTTTTACCCCCGTCCAGTTTTATTTCCAAGGTCCGGTTTCTATAGCCTATGTCTTGCCTGAAGTTTCCCTTAATATATTATCGAAAACCCCATTAAAATCCACCCAGTAGTTTTAAAGTTTATCGTGTACATACAATCAGACAAACAGACATAAATTTCAAAAACCATTGGGATTGGTTTTGTTGCTCATTTTCAAGCCCCGCATCGCTTTTTTTTATTTTTATGTTCAATTTAGATATTTTTTGTATATGTATAGATATATAGCTTTGTTACTGCCATTAAAAATCATTGCTTCAGTCAGGTTATGAAATCATTTAATATCATAAATAACAATCTTAAAATATCCTTAAACTATTCAGTAACAACAAGATTGTAATATTTTATCTAGAAATAGTAAGGGTTGGGTAGTCTCGGTGCAAAGAGGGGCGCAGGTGCGGGTGCAAATACCGGCGCACGGGCATACACCGGGGCGGGGGCTACAAGGGGCGCGGGGGCCGGGGCTAACAGCGGCGCGGGGGCCGGGGCCACGACCCTCGCGGGGGCGTAGAGGGGCTCGCGGCGCACGACCGCGTTGAAGCCGTTGAGCGAGTCGGCGGTGTAGTCGACGATCCTGCGGGTGCCGTCGGGGTCGACGACGCTGTACGAGCCGGTGACGAGGTCCCCGTTCCTGTGCTCCTGGTGGCCTTTGTAGTCGCCGGTGAGGGCGTCTTGCACGTCGTATCCGTACGAGTACTGCGGCAGCGGGTCCAGCCGTGCCAGTGGCGCCGGCACCACCACGCTCGCCGCCGCCGCGCCCAGCGTGCAGATCAATACTACAATCTGGAAATAAATACGGTGTTGTCAAAAACCTTATACGGCTCGTGGACGGACTAGTTTTTCGGCAATTTGTTGCTGCAATTCGGGCTATTCCCAAAAAAGATTACATATTACAGTAAACTTTTGAGAATAGCCCGAATTGCAGCAATAAATTGACGAAACTAGCCTACTAACAACACAGTGGGGTGATGTTATGTTTCAATGTTTTGGGGTAAACAAGGGGTGATTGGTGCAGTCAGTCAGTTTTCCTATATGTCCGTTGCAGTTTCCCTCTTCCCGTAGTTCTTACTTATCCTACATCTATATAATATCTACTATATTTCGCTAGATGCATACAATGCCCAGCGATTTCTAGCCAGTATTTCGGGCAGACGATTTTTACATGTCGCCAGGTAATGCCTTAAATCTACGAACGAGAAATTTAATGAACACGATGTTTATGTGCATAATGAGAATTCAAACAATTCAGAACCTTGACCAAATTAAATAACAAATAACGACCGGAAACAAGAAGGTACCTATTAACTTAATCAAGATCCAGTTATAAACTTAGTCATAAACTGTATCCGGATATAATACTGCAATAAATGACTTCATCATTAACTACCAACCCATAAGAGGAAGGTAGCCCATTTAAATCAAGTTGGGAGTGTACAACCACGCGACGTGGTGCGATTTATCGAGATGTCACAACATGTAGACGCCTGTCTATTGTATTGCCAAACGTCAATTGTTATACTAAGCTCTGAACCACAATGCTGTATAGGTAAAGTACAGCCCCTCTTGCATGTAGTTGTGAGCAGAAATTGTGTTGAGCTTATGACCAATTTCAAATATTGAATACCTAATTGTCTATCCGAACACTTCACTACTACATGCAAAAGAGGCTTTACATAAGTTTTTTACCTATACCAATGAACCACATCACAGTGTTTTCTGTACTATATTTAAAAAAAAAAACGTATTTTTTGATTCAACAATCTATTTTTGTCTTTGTTATTCTTAATAATTATCATTTATTGCTGTATTACTTTGTAACGTATATATGATGTCAAATCAATGTTTTGACTTTGAAAAGATGACTTTCTGCTGTTTCTTGCGGCTTTTCTTCTGAGTAATGATGTCCAAAGCGCTGGTAGATTCAACCCATTTTAATTTATTCATGTGCAAACTGACAGAGCCCACGGGTGGCCAATTTGCCGAATAAATGATTTGAATTTGAATTTAAACTCGGCGCAACTAGAGGAGCTGTTTAATGATAGCTTAATTTAAGTAATAAGAACAACTGTCCCCAAATGTCATCACCGACCTATATACGTCCCACTGCCGGGCACAGGCCTCCTCTCTTGAGAGGGCCTGAGCAGTATTCCCCAAATTGAATTAGGTACTTCTCAGATGTGTGCAGGTTTTCTCAAGTTGTTTTCCTTCATTGAAACGGAAGTGGTAAATATCCAATTGAATACCGCACATAAGTTCTTAAAAACTTAGAGCAGCTGGGATTTGAACATGCAGCCCTTGACTATACGATACGACGCCGTGCCGAAAAATGTTCCGTTGCACATCACCTTTATATGTATGGAGATAAGGGCGACGTGCAACCGACTTTTTACGGTACCTTATCATACCGTACCTTAGTCATGTTGCCAGGCCCTCAGACGCTCGTGCGTCCACTCAGCTACCACCGCACCAACCGCACCGTACAATCGTCAATTTGTTGTCTTCAATTATAATAAATTACTTATTATAATTCGGGGGTCGTGTTAGAGGCGAGTTATCAAACAGAACTTTTTCAGCGTACAAATTTATTGACGTCGAAGAAATAACCTACGACTCTACTCGGCGACGAATTCGCTGTTGCATAGAACAGCCCTCTGATAACGGACAGACGGACGTTGTAGGCTCGGTAATAGAAAACCCTAAAACCGTATATACCTAGATTTTGTTCTGACTGACAACCTATCAGAAATTGGTCAAAATCGGTTAACATTTAAGGGGTGGAAATCGTTATCGCCTTTTGTGTGAAAAGCCGGTTTACACTCCTCTTAAATCCTAGTCATAATTCGTATTGCAAAATACTAGTTTTCAATCAATTATATTTCGTCAGCGCAGTTACATAATGTCCCTAATGCATTGTTCGAACTCCTGCGCATTGGTATGCGTGACGCCGTGTCCACACATTGCGACACTGCGCATGCTCCTGTTAACCCTTATTGATACCGTTTGTGCTCACTGAATATTAAAGATGGCGGATATGTGGAAAGTTCCATCAGCTTAAGAAACCATGTTTTTTGTATTATAGGGGGGTTTTGATATATTGTAATTTTATTTTCGTTTTAGTACATTTTCTACTTATTCAGTAAGTAAGTTCTATAGTTATCAGTTTCTTTTTATACTGTAGGGGAGACCGGGGACAATTGAACCGCGGGGCAAGTGCTCCACACGCGATTTCTCAGAAACCAAATAAGTTATCAATGTGCGTGTACCTTCAGCACACTCTTATAAAACGCGGCAAGTAACTGACAGTCAGCCGCGGGCGCAGACCAGCGCGGATGCGTACTAGAGGGCAACGAAGTTTTAGGACGCTCACGATAAATATTACGCCCGTCTTATATGGTCATTTTTATGCAAAATAACAATGTATTTGGATTGATTTGTGTTTTGTTGATTTCTTTTGACTTTTAGGCCTTCGTTGTTATAAAAGTGATGGTCGCAACGCTACCAAAATCCGAGTAAATAATTATTTTTGCTAAAAGGTCTGTCGAGACGATTGGTCCACTAATCGTGGGGTCAATTGAACCGGTTCAATCGCCCCGGTGGTTCAACTGACCCTTATACCTACTCGTAATTTTGTAATTCGCAATGCATCGTGAAAAATATCGCATGAAGAGAATTTAACTTATTATTATTATTTTATTTGTAATGAAAGACTTAATTTAATTTGCTAACTTGAAAGGGGCTTTAGTCCAGCAAAGGAACGATGAAAAATAAGCATTAGGGTGTTTTTTATATTCTTATTGTTTCTAAATAATTACTTAAAACTGTATGCATGCATACTTATGTCTATTTTTTAACTCGCCATTTGTAATTTGCTAATTACTGTCTGAAATAGAGAGTTAATGACATGCCATCCTTTAAGGATCATAGCAAGGCGACTGTTTCCTGATAAATTGTTTAATCGAAGTAATATTATATTAATTTAGAAAACATTTTAATGAGTATTCAGAAATGGTTAAGATACATGATCGTTCGGTGCCTGGTCTAGTAGTACGATGTAATTGAAGGATTTTTTAATCTTATTAACAGTACTTAAAAGTTTCTCTAGTAAATAATTATAATACCGCTTCTTGCACATGCCTCGTAATTAAAAAACACCGACCGACTGGACATGTAAAAGCTCCCTAATCTATGTTTCTGCTACTCAATGTAAAACTGATTGTCAATTAAAGTCTATTCAAAAATAAAAGTTACTCTTTTCCATAATTATAATTTTAATACATACCTCTCAGAATTATGACTGGGGCAATTGAACCACTGGGGCAAATGAACCAAGCTCGTTTTCATATAAAGTCATTACTGCTAATAAAGTTACAATTTCGAATAAAAACAAATTAAATTGTATTTTATTCTATGTACAATTTTAAATTACAAAGTTCGCTTGTTTTAAAATAAGAATATAACCGGGCGTTAAAAAGTTAAAGGTAAACTTTTTATTCGATGCTTTTTGATACTTGTTTCAAGAATATTGTAGTTTTTATCATGAATGCAGGTAAAATGAACTATAACCTTTTTTATGTGTAAATATGTAGTTGTAAAATATACTACAAGTACTAGTTAGGTGACGTTAAACATTTGAGTCTACTGACCCCGTAACGGGGTCAATTGAACCACTTTCCCCCGGCGTGTTTGATTGACTATATCTCGTTACTTTCTTAATAATAAGGAATGTTGCACATTGCATTTCATAGTTGATTAAATTCTCTATACAACGGTATATGACACTAATGCTTTACGCTTTTAGTTAAGGCGCAAATAGCTGTCAAACAAAAAATGGACCGATTGTCCCCGGTCTACCCTAAGGATATTTTTGAAGAAATAAATTATTATTATGTTATTATAGTTATTATTTTTTTATGATGTTTTAAACTCTTTTACCCCTTGAATAATGCAATACACCTAAATAATAATATTATCTATACTAATATATTATGTACGTACGTTGTTTTATGGATTTCCCGAAATAAAATAATTTTGACATGGTTTCGTAAGAAGGTAGTCCTATTATATGGGTAAAATGATTTATCTAACAAGGTCCTGTTTTAAAAGTATTTCTACTCCAACTCAAAATCAATGAAGTGATTAAAAAACAGAATAGAATATGACGCAAATGTTTAGATAAGGATCAAATTGGTCAACGACAAAAAGCCCGCGTCGTGCCGTGCGTGCGCGCAATCCGACGCTTCAACCGGAGTTGCGTCCGCGCGACAACCGGTACATACAAAAGCTGTGATTGCACTATAAAAATTGACCAATTCAAATGACTGGCTAAAAATAAGTATTTGTATATAGAAGTAGATTGTGGAATGGAAATCTTCCCTTATTTGTTAATTATCAGAACAAGTATCGGTTTTTAATCTGAGAATGCGGTTGAAAATTGGTGTAATCCAATTGGTATCTTAAGACACCAAATATTTCATAATATCTTCAAACAAAAAATTAAAATTATGCAAAATGTTCTCTTGGATCCATGCCAATCCCAATGGGGTTCTCTGCCAGTCAACCAACAGGCCAAGCAAAGATAAAACATCAAAAGGTGATTGAGAAAGCTGATAATAATTAGAAATTATAAGAAAAATAAAATATATAATTATAATAAAGGAGAGGGGCGGTGACCTTCGCTCTGGATCGTGGCTGGTTCAGCAGGCGCTTCATTCGGGAACGCTAAGTGATTCTGTAGTGACTCGTAAGCCAGATTTCTCATTCCACTCTTCTGCACGACGCAAAATGCGTAAGAGCGAGATGAGAGATATGGCTTACGAGTCGCTACAGAATCACTTAGCGTTCCCGAATGAGGCGCCAGATGTCAATTGCTATCCAGCGCGGTAATGCGGCCGGCATAGTGGGGACATTTGGGCCAGGCACGATGCAGGGTGGGGTTTTTTAGGTTAGTCAATTTTAATTCCGTTTTAATATTCTTGTTTTTGTTACTTTTGACCTTGTTTGTTGACTTTATAAATAAAAATTTATGTTCTTTTAATTATAATAAATATATACATTCGTATATACGTATTTGATATAAAACAGGTACAGGTTCAATGATGGATCTTAATACTAACTACTGTTTATTATTTTTTTTAAACATGCAATGTCTTATAATTGCGAAACACGATCCGACTCAACGATAAGTTACACTGCTGACGAATTTAATTCGTTAACACTAAGATTTAGTTATTAAAATCTTGTTTTTGTGACTATTTGAGTCCAAAAATTCTGGATGCTCCAGTTTAATTTACTTCCGTAATTCATTTAGTCCATCCCATTGCGCCTTAACCCAATTAGCTGATGGTTGGTGACTCACCTTGGCGTCCATGTCTGTGTGCGTGGGATTGATGAGCAGGTTCCAAGCGAACTGTGGCAGCCCTCGGGCTCCCGCGCGTTATATATCAGACTCCACGTAACGCCGGACGTGAGATCCATACCGCACGCCTCATTGAAGAAAGTCTAGCGTTACCAAACTCTTGCGATACCGATACATGCTGCGCTTCACTAAATGCTTTCTTCACCCCATAGTCAATAAGTCAGGTTTTTCCTTCCCTCCCTATCAGGTGTGGTCGTTTTTTTGCGTGAGGAGACATTTGTGAAGACTTCCTTAAAGACGAGACGTGATGTGCACTTCATTGTATTTTTGTGCGGTTCACGCCCTTAGATTTTGTGATTGCTTCTTCGTAACCAGAGTTCCTCATGTACCATTACCATGAGTTTATGCAAACCGTTCTCGCAATAGAGAACTATCGCTCCCTTTTACTTGTATCGGCAACAAGAAGTCTTTCCGATAGATTTCGATAACGAGAACGGTTTGCATAAACTCGTGGTAGTGGTACCGTTCGTTGCAAACGCATTCTCTACGCCTCTATTCGGGAACGTTAAGTGATGTTGTAGCGACTCGCGAGATTTCTCATCTCATTCTTCCGCACGACGCGTAATGCGTATGAGCGAGATGCGATTCTCACTCGCGGGTCGCTGCAGTACAACTTGGAGGCAGGGTCACTGTCAAGTACTAAGTCGCACAACCGGACACGGCACGCTTAAAGCAAAGCGCTTTTTCCAAAGTGGGCCTCTATTCCGGACTGCTAAATGATTTATTATATTGTTACTAAAATGCCAAAACCACGAATGTGCCATTGTCTTGTGACATAGAGAGGTCGAGATCTGCTATTTAGGTTCTTGTAAAATTATTGAAGGAATATATTAATACCCGTATTAATAGTTTCTTGCGGCGTTTCTTCTCAGCAGATGTCACCTTTCGAAGCGCTGGTAGCTTCAGACATGTAAAAGAGCCCATGTGGCCTACTTGCAAAATAAATATTTTCATTTTCATTTTCATTTTCAATAGTCTGTGCTAAAGACTGATATATCGTACTCAAGATATTTTTCATCCTAAAAACCTTACTTGAGTAAGACTCCAGTCTTCAACACCAACTATTATTACGGACATCATGTGTACGTGTCTTGGTAGAGTAGGTATAATAAAATATTCTATCATAGCCTACTTAATATTATAAATGCGAAAGTTTTTATGTATATGTGTGTATGTCTATTACCACTCAGCTCCGTAACGGCTGAATGGATTTTCATGAAACTTGGTTTATACATAGTCATATATATACCTTGGATCCTGGAATGGAAAGGGTACTTTTTATCCCAGAAAATTCAAAATTTACCGAGGGAATAACTAACCGAATTCCATATGGACAATGTGTCTGACAGATTCTAGTATTTAAATAAAAGCGTTACCTTCTTGGCTGTTAATAATTTGTTTTTAATTTGAATTATTTATCGAGCCTGCAACCTTTGCCAAGTTGTGGGACACATAATAGAAAATTAATAGATAATTAATTCTTTGTAATAACCATGAAAGTTAAAAAAAAAAAACAGGAAAATATTAAATCAGGTTTATAAATTACAAGGGTTTTATTTTAACGCGATAACAACCAATACATTTATTTTGCTTAACTTTAGAGTCCTAAGCGAGGGCTTAATTTTAAACGTGCGATGTACCATTCAAAACTTTAATGGTACGACGTTTGTAATACACGTGTTTTTAGGGTTCCGTATCCAATGGGCAAACTGGGACCCTATTACTAAGAATCCGCTGTCCATCTGTCCGTCTGTCTGTATGTCCATCTGTCACCTGTCTCATCATGAACCGTGATAGTTAGACAGTTGCAATTTTCACAGATGATGTATTTCTGTTGTCGTTGTAACATCAAATACTAAAAAACTAAATAAGGGGGCTGTCATGAAAAAACATGATTTTTTGCTCGTTTTTGCTCGGTATTGATAACGGCAACAGGTAGATGCTTGAAATATTCACAGAATATTAAGTTAAGTACATAGTTATATTCACTTTAAAAATAAATAATTAAATTATAATAAAACTAATATTTAAGGGGGGCTCCCATACAACAAACGTATTTTTTTTTGCTTGATTATAGACAATGGTTCGAAACCCTTCGTGCGCGAGTCCGACTTGTATTTTTAGCTTTTATCGCACTTTCGAGGATTTCCTCGAAAATACACAGTTTTGGAGGGAATTCGTATCATAAATAGAGGTATGAACTTAAATATTGAACGTTTAAGAAAATGTATCCGAGGAAATGAGAGTAAACGAGATCCTTAATCTAAACTACGCGGACCCAGTGCGGATTGGGGCTTTATCACTTAGCCAATGTCAAATAGAGGAACTAACTGCGAAAAATCAAAATGAATGTGTCAACCGTATTGCGCTACCAGCGTTGCTCAATACCATATATCTGCTCTATATTGTAAACGTATCGCGCGTTGAAGTCTTTCTCATTGAAATTATGCAATTGGATGGTGAACTGAGTGATGAGTGACTTATAAATTATGTCTCACTTACTCACTCAAATGACTTATCACGAAATCTTAGGAACTATAAAACCTACAAATTTGAAATTATAAAGGTTCAAAGGCGTAGGTTCCTCTTTAAATAGGCCGGGCAAATTGCGGGCGCGAATGAGATGCCATTATGTTGTATTGTATTAGTGTGAGCGGGATAGAATGCCCACACTGCATTTTTTAACAAATTGTTTGCAAAATTAAAAAATTAAAATGGAAATATTTATTTTGGAAGTAGGCCACATGGGTTCTTTCACATGTCTGAAGCTACCAGCGCTTCGAAAGGTGACACTTGTTTAGAAGAAACGCCGCAAGAAACTCAGCAGTAAGTCTTTTTTCAACTTTGACATTAGAGTGTTATCTAAAAACTAACACAAAAAGTGCAAAAAACTAACCTAATGGGTAGAAATTAATTATAATAAATAACTAATAAGGGAGATGTTTAGTCTTCGCGTCTGGACAAGTTAAGTGACTTAGAGATGTATAAAGCCTCTAAGGGTCATAATAATAAAAATAATAATTGCAGTAGTTGAAAGAATAGCAGATTATGCACCTCTCATCAAGTGATGCTCGCTTGCACTCGGGTCCAAACCCACACTCGACGCATCTCGAATCATGAATCGATTTTTGCTTGTTGCATCAATCTACTATACTTTCATCTTTACCTAAGCACCAATTTTTTTAAATTTCTGTATGGTCTCCTGGACTATAGCTTTAAGTAAGATTTAAAGCTATATTCCAGGACAGTTACATTTTCCTCACAATCCGCAGGAATTGTGGAAACTACGCACCCAGCCTTAAGCTCTTGCTCAGGCTAGGTACTGACCTACAATATAACTGTGCAATATCACTGGTTGTACAATTATATTGATCGTCAGTAGATTATATTGATCGTCAATATCGTCTAATGATAATCAATAAGGTCACTATAATCTAGTGACAATCAATATAATTGTGCAACAGGTGATATTGCACAGCTATATTGTAGGTCAGTAGCTAGTCTTAGTGCCCACTAATTCGAGTTTGTCAATGATGTGGGAGAGACCTAAAATAGGTTTTAGTTCCAATTAAATAGTACCTATGAGTTAAAGCTATTTGAATTTTAATTCGAAAGCAATTTCAATGACATGCTTTTGTTTTTTTTTTTTTTACACTCAACTAGAAGAAAATTATGCTCTCTAAGTGCGTTGTGAACCAACAATTAAATAGACGTTTTATTTTTAATAAGCCGTTTAATGGTACATTGACAACCGTAAACAATTTTTTAACGCTTAAACGTCTGTTTAGTTGTTGGTGAACTTGGCACTAAATACTAAAAAACAATGTACAGTGCCCGGCGGTAAATATTGCACATCGGCAATCATCGCATTTCCGAATACAAACGAATACGAATATCCATGTCCATACATTATTAGATTTATCGTTTATCAAAATGTTAATTCAGAACTAAGTACTTTATTGTTGCTTTGTTTTGATCCCGCGTCCAGCGTGAACTATATAGAGCTGTAAAACTACTTCCGTTTTAAATATCATATACAAACCAAATAAGTTGATATTAGCAGATGGTTGAAGTTATTATTTGGTAGAATGAAATCAAAATCGATCGAGCTAGTTATTTAAGACCGTTAATTTGTGATCGGTCACTATCTGTTGGGACCGGAGTGAACGAGAAGCACTGTGCGGTTATTTGTACGCTTAAAATCAAAAACGGATGAATTAAACACACTATACATAAATATAAATTAGTCAAGTAATTAGTATGGGCGTGATGTAATAGTTTTATTAATTATAGACCCATAATTTTAAAAAATCAAGACAGAACTGTTTAAAGAGGATTTAAGACGTAACTTCACGATTTTTTCTATGGTATCAATTTCATCAAATCGTGTTTTTAAAATAGCTAGGTTTTCAATAATATAAAGAATATGAACCTGTGTTTTTTTCGCTTTGCTAAATCAAATAGTTTTTGTTGAAAAACTGTTTAAGTAACGCCGATTTAGGTCTTGTCAGCCCCTTAAAAAATAAGCTTTCAACAAAGTCCAGTAGTTGAGAAGCTTTGTATGCTTAATACTGCGTATTATAGACATATGGATTTAAGATTATACAGCAGTAGATAAGGGTATATGGTAATGGGCAGTTTCATAAAATATAACATCCAATTAAAAGTAAAGTAGACAAAATGTATTTCAATAACTTATGTACAAATCAAGTCTTTATTTATTAGCCATGAAGTCGGTGATCTTTGTTCAAGGGTAGTAGTATCCGGGGGCGTTGGGCGCAATGATTTTCGCGGGAGCCGCGCGCGCGAGCACTGGGGCAGGGGCCGCGGGCGCAGCATATGCCGCTAGTGGCGCGGCGTACGCCGGCGCGGGGTAGGCAGAGTACGCCGCTGCTACGGGAGCGCTGTAAGCGGCATACTGAGCCGCCACGGGGGCGGGGTAAGCGTTCGTGTATGCCGCTGCTATTGGGGCTCTGTAGGCAGCCACGGGAGCGGCAACTGGGGCGGTGGCGTAACGAGCGGCCACCACGGGAGCGGCCGCGGCGACTGGCGCTGTTGCGTAGCGAGCGAACACGGGAGCAGGCGCGGCGGCAGCGTAGCGAGCCACGGCGGGGGCGACGGCAAACCTGGCAGGAGCGACGGCAGGAGCAACGGCAGGGGCGACGGCGTATCTAGCGAATGCGGGCTGTGCAACAATAGGAGCGGCGGCGTAGCGCGCGGGCACGACAGCGGGCTCGGCGAGCACGGGCGCGGCGGCCACGAGCGCTTCCTTGCGCACCACGGCGTTGAACCCGTTGACGGAGTCGGCGGTGTAGTCCACGACGCGCCGCGTGCCGTCAGAGTCCACGAGCGAGTACTGGCCCTGCACCACGTCGCCGTCGCGCTGCTCCGTCTGGCTCTTGTAGTCGCCCGTGAGCGAGTCGGCCACGTCGTAGCCGAACCGGTACTGCGGCAGCGGGTCGAACTCCTCGAGCCGCGCCGACAACACGGGCGCCGCCGCAATGGCTGCTGGAGCCACGCTGCCGTGGGCAAGGGCGAGGAAGCAGGAAAGGACCACCAACTGTAACAAATAAGAACATTGTATTAACTAGATAGATGTTGCATTTTTTAACTGCAACTCCTTGCTATTGATGTTATAAGGGCTTGTTATCCTATCAATCATGGAATTTATCGTTCAATTCATGTCCAATTTACTTTCTTCAAATAATTTGGAACCGATAATCTGATGATACGTCACTGGTAAAAAAAAAACTTGAGGGTAAGATGTAAACAAAAAAGTATTTAGACGTCATTGTTCGTAATGGTCACAATCCTTTTCACTTAACACTTTTCCACGATCACTTTTTTCATCACTTCACATTTCACAAAAAGATAATCCGAGTAGGTTCCGTACCTTGAAAGCCATTTTGATTGTTTGCTGAGATGTGCTCGGGGTAGCTGAGACCTGAGAGAACTGTATCCCTCGATCGGCACTAACAGCATTTATAGTAGTCGGCTGCGCTTGCCTCATCCCGGTCGCATCTCCAAATTTAAATATGTTCAAGTACGCACGTACGAGCGGGGCGGCCGGGACGGCTGGACAATGCCACGTAAACAAAGCGCCACTTGTGCAACCGGCCAGACACATCGCGGTCACACCAATTTTTCACACACTCGCCAAATAACCAGTTTTATTTCAGGAGCTCCACGGATTTTGTACGCTCGACCACCCCTGAAAAGATGATCAAGGAAATATGGAAATCAAAGCCGCAAATTCAGCTATTCAAAATTGTCGTCCATATAAACAAGCAAAGCGGTGGTATAAACCTCTATATCTGTTTCGAGACTACTACGCGACCATGGATATCGTCCAAAGTAAATTAATAAAACTTCATTACCTTGCGAGACACTTAAATCATTCTTAACGGCATAGCGTAAAAGTGGTCTAGTTTAGGTCGTCGTGTACATTTGCGGAGAGCCGTCGACATTTGGAACAGGCTTTGACGTAAGACGAGTTACAAATTTCGACATAGCTGATGAACTTCAAATGCTATCTTATACGTTTATTAACATTTGATGCTTATAGTCAATTACCACTTCTAATTTGCATTTTTTGAATTCATGATTTGCTATTACTTCACCACGTTTCATCTGATGAAATGTAATGACGCGATCGAAGGCGGAACGCGATCGTCCAGGAAATGTATAATTACTTTAAGGGTTTGCCAAGAGGTGATAACCAGACCAGCCGCAGTGGAAACCTACCTTGTGTGTGCATTTTGCACCACCCGGGGATCACGTGAGAGTCTCGTGAGTAAAACCTACGGACGCGAGCAACTTCAATCCCCATATAGTTGCCAGTTGCAATTTTTCACGCGAATTTAAATCTTGGGTTATTAATCTATTGCTTGTTTATGGTTAATTTCTTCCTACGATATCATATAATGGTGAGATTTACTAAGTATCTGTCTGAACTACGTGTCTACAATGTATGAATGCACAGTATGTCGTCAAAATATTTCATGCAAATTGCAGACAAGATAATTAAATACAAGAATGCAAATATTTCCGAGTCAGTTAAGGAAATGAAAGGAATTGAAAATATTTCAATTATTTTGAAATACTCAAAGAGGCGACCATTCGTTGCATCGCCTAAATCAGCTGCGTCTTGAAAACATAGCAAACACTTTTTTTATATACGTTAAGCATTGATCCTTTAGTTCAAGTAAATTACAAAAGTCTTGTAACTTTTATGATAAGACTGCCTGTCCACTAGACAGGTAGACGTGTGCAAGGAGTGATTGCGCAACAAATGAATCTCATTGGTGCATATTTTTCCCATAAAGAATATCTTCTTGACACATATCTTTTATTTTATTATTGTCGATAACATTTCGGCTTTAATAAGCAGAACAATTAACCTAGCATACTCAGTCATTTTTCACAAGAAGTATAAGGCTATCCAATACTTTACTGAAGTCTTTAAACTTCTAGTTTTCTTCATATTTAAAAAAACTCGCGAATGTAGGCCAGTGTACCGGTTATTTTAAGTGTTTAGCGAATTTGTATACTGGCGGCGTATTTGCATTAGAATGAACAGTTTTGGAGTAACAAGTGTAGTCGCAAACCGCACAAGGGCACAAGGTCGCATATCGGAGCCAAGCAGTTGATACTATATAGAATAGGAGGCGAAAAATGTATTTACTGTTTGGGGTTGAAACATTTTTTAACCGACTATTTTTTTATATCGCAAATTTACAGTTAATGAAAAAATTCAAATAGAAAAGTCATAGGTTGAATTAATAGCGAAATCAAATAATTACTACTGCCTCATCGACTACACCCACAATAATTTCCCTGGGTGATCCAAAACAAAGTATGTGTTTTATTATAATTTAAAACCGAGTTAAACTCGCATGGAGAGGGTTCTGTACATGATTATCTGAAATTTCCTGTAACTTTAAATACCATAGACTTCTTATAGATTTTCCTGTAATGTATAGGTAAAGAACAATTAACCGTATTTTTTCAAAATTTTAGGCCAATTCGTTTCGGAGATAAGTAGAGGACATGGTCAATGTTCGCCTATTTTCTTAAATAATCTCAAAACTATTTATTTTTAGATTATAAGAAAATATATTTAAGATTAACAAGTCCTTTCATTTGATATGTCACACAATATAGTTTGCAAAACTTTTTTTAATTTTTCTCTTTATGCCCCCAAATGTGGCCCCCGTTTTAAAATTAATTTATTTATCGGTCAGAGCAAATTGGCTGTGACAGACGGACGAACAGATAGACAAACACACGAGTGATCCTATAAAAGTTCAGTTTTTTTCTTTTGAGGTACTGAACCCTAAAAAAAATATGAAGTTCGGAACTATCTGTCCTTTATACTATAGAGGAAAACGGAAATGAGTTTGGAATTATGTTAAAACAAAATGGTCCATTACTGCAACGGCAGGCTTAGCATGAGTTGTCACAACTGAAACATTGTGAGGGTATTGCACTTAAAATGTTCATACTAAAGTACATACTTAATAGGCACATTGTCAGTTCCCTAGGACCCGAGTTCCCTCCGAGAATGATGAGATACGATTGTATTTACATACAATTCAATTTCGAATAACACTTTTTAGGGTTCCGTATCCAAAGAGATCAATGGGACCCTATTACCGACACTGTCCATCCATTCGTTCATCTACCTATTAGAGCCCTCTACATAAATATTACAGCAATGGCAAATAATACTAACCATTACTTAGGGGGTTTCTACCCTAAGTTGGATGTTTACAGTTTGTGTTGTTGTGGCATGATTAATAAAAAAATGTCAAAAAACATAAATCCAGCGAACCTTTGAATATTGATGAACATAGGCTGATTTAAGACCAATTTGTTCTAACTGTATTTATTCTCAAAACGGCTATAAAATTTCAGCTTCCACATTCAGCCTGATTATAATTTTTTTATAATTATTTTAAAATATCAATTAAATGGTGCTGTCTTGAAGATTTATGCCAAAAAATAATTGAATCATTACTACGGTAAATTATTAAACTATTAACAATGTCTCATGAAAAATGCAATTACTCCAAATTATTTCCGTAACAAAACTGGCATGTTCGGAACCCTCGGTTCGGGAGTCGGACTCGCATTTGAAGGATTTTTTATTTTATCTAGACCATTATTTCATCGCAGGCGACATCTGGCCCTGAAATTACCCAGTCTCGATGCACGGCACGCGTGAAAATGCTCGACGGTCATTTTCCTTCTGCTCACGCGCAGTCCTTCACAAGGCTGCCAACCGTTGCATAACGCTTGCAAGAACCGCTGTCTATTCATTAAGAAACTACGCTATTTATTACCCGGCCAAAAAAAGCCAAAAGGTTGGTACATATCTATTTGTAGGTATAAGAAAGTCTTACCATCATTCTTTTTTGTAGTGGTAGAGCCAAACAGTAATCCTCACTAGATGATTACTGTTCGAATGGGCCGGCTCGACCGGGGTAGTACCACACTCTCACAGAATATCGGCGTAAAGTAATAGCTTGCTATTGCGTTTCGTACGGTGAGTGACGAGATCCGGAGGCCTATTCCCTCATCCCCATTCCCCATCCTCCCTAGACTGGCAACGCATTGGCAGCACCTCTGGTGTTGCAGATGTCCATGAGCGGCAGTGACAACTTTCCATCAGGTGGGCCGTCAGCTCGTTTGTCAGTTAATTGACATAAAAAAAACAGCTTAAAACCGTACGGTACGGACTTGGGTCACTTTTCCTGGAAACGGTACATGAGTGCATGATAGTTATCATTCAAGGCCGGGGCAAACCAAACGCGGTTGCGGCGCGTTTGCGGCGCAACCGCGTTTGGTGTGCCCGGGCCTTAAAGCTCAAAAAGAGTTAATACAGTGCGCTTGTCAATGTATATTAACATGACAATGTGAAGTCGGTAACATTTTATCAGGGACACTAACATGAATGTTACGCTGTATAATAATTGCTTCCAGACCACTTTATGTTTTAGGGTTCCGTAGTCTAATCTTCCGTAGTCTATAATTTCCTTATAGTTTCGCCATGTCCGTATGTCTGTCTGTCTGTCTGTAGGTATGTCACGGTCACTTTTGCTTGAAGACTATTTAAGTTACAAAGCTAAAATTTTGTAATTATTAATGTTTGTGCCACGCACAAGGGTAAAGAATAAAATAGTGGGAAACATTTTTTTTTACTCTAGCTCCCATTCTTGTAAAGCAAGCGTAAAACACATATAATTTTATTCTACAACCTCGAATGGGGTGTCGTTGAATAGTTCTTTAAAATCTGTTATTGATATACGAGTATCATTACCAATTTGTCACGACCGTTTAGGAAATATTGAGCTTTGACAGTTTGACACCCCCTGACTCACGAACGAAGCACCTTATTTTGGGTGAAATCGCACAAAAATTGGCCCTCACCTAAACGATGTCCTGTATCCGCGCCTGAGGGCTGATAATGGATGTGTTTCTCAAAAAGTTAAAGCAAAGAAAATTGTACCTATACTTTAACTAAAGTTCTTCTTAGTTCATCATTTAACAGGTTTAGGAAGAACGCGAAAAATATATATGACGTCACGCCACATCCGCATATATAACTAGGTACACATAACTTGTATTTTTATATTATTGCATTTATCTATAACCATTTCAGTACCTACTGATTTATTTATAGGTAGGTATAGATCTCCGTACTGCGTGAGAGACATAATGCGCGTGACCTTTTCGTCTAATAAACATTCAACGCGTGGCGCTGGAGTCCATTTACTTTCAATTATTACACTTATCACTAATGCCCGATGTAGCTTCTAATGATACCCTTTCCATCTAGTATTAATTTGTGAAGATATAGCTAAAATTACTATAGAAGGATACATTTTAAGATTTACAGAATTGCCACGATATGAAAATAGTTAATTAACTAGCGGTTAGCTGGCGGTCCCGGGTTCGATCCCCGGTAAGGGCAAATATTTGTGTGAATAGCACGAATGTTTGCTCCCGAGTCTTAGATATGTTCATATGTAATTTATTTATCTATCGTCATCTAGTACCCATAAGTCCCATAACACAAGCCTTCAGTTATAGAGCTTACTTTGGGACTAGATAGATTTGTGTAGAGATCGTCCCCTGATTTATTTTATCAAGTTTTAAGTCGGCCCGTTTAAATGCATTTATCCGTTTAAATTCCGTTTCTAGAACAATAAATGCTATTTGACTCCGCTGCATTACATGTATTAACTCAATTTCCAGATTGTGTCGCTGTATGCACTCCTTTTGATTTTATTATCTTTGGCCTGCTAGTGCCCTCCGTAGAAAAAAAAGTTACAAGCCATAAAGTCAGTTTGGTTTTCCTCCCTTAGGTAAGTAACGTAAAGGAACGTATCTAGTTATTTATCCGGGTAACACATTCAATGTGCGTAGCGTTGTGAAGCCTTTTTAAGTCCATTGTACTAAGTACTAATGTAAACAAACAAACCACTATAAATGATGTTTATATTTCAAGTAAATTGGATTGTTAAAAATCTTCAAGTAATGTTTGCATACGAATATAAATAAACAAGCTGCGAAGCAGGACTGCACCGGAATACAAAACTGTAGGTTTCCTCATAATGCAGTATTTAAATTTTCATTTGGTATTAATAATGGCAAGGTGAGATACGGAGCGATAACGCATGCCGGGTCCACGTATAGTCAAATGTACCTGAATATAGTCATATATAGTTGCATATAGCTTGACTGTTGTTGCTTTGTTTTTTAGGTTTCCGTACCTCAAAAAGAAAAAAGGAACTCTTATAGGATCACTTGTTTGTCGCTTGGAATCCAAAGGGAATCAAAACCTATAGGATACTTCCCGTTGACCTAAAACCATGATATTTGGCAAGAAGCAGTGTCTTACAGCACAAAAAAGAAAAAAGTCCGAAAACCGCAAATTTGTAATTACATCACATAAAAAAAAAATTAAACGGAATAACCTTTGCAAGATCGTATCACACTCTACCATTGCTCGTAAATAGGACCTTCGAAAGTAATTTTTTTGTCTTATTTCATAGGTAGGTTGTAAATGGTTACCCCGTTGTTAAAAGTTTTTTTTTTGGGTTCCGTACCTACAGGATACTGTTTCTTTATCATAGGTAAGTACGGAACCCTTGGCGCGCGAGTCAGACTCGCACTTTACCGGTTTTTTTTGTCATAAACCTTCCCAAGCACGCGTACGATGACTTACCAAAGTTTTATCGTAGCAGGATCAATCGATCGCTTAGGAACGCATAGGAGATCAACACACAAACAAACATTTATACAGTAGATAAAGTGTGGACAATTTCAAAAGTTACGAAAATATGTTACGTTTTCCCATACTAACTCCAGTTTAATTTCCAAAAGTGCCTGCCTCAATTTGCCCTCAATATAATATCGAAAACCGTGTATATCGCGCACACACAATCAAACAAACAGACATGAAATTCAAAACCCATTGGGATTCGTATTATTCCTCATTTTGAAGTCCTCCATCGCATTTTTTCAATGTTATCTTCAATGCTCTAAGGAAAACTCTTTATTTGATTCATGTAAACTTATTTATATTCAAATAGCGACTGATATTCCTACTGTGGGCCTAATAGGATGGACTTGGGAATAAACTAATCCTATTTTAATCTTTCTTATACCTTCTCATAGTCAGACGTTAGAGGTACATGAAAAATTGGTCCCTAGTAGGAGGTAAAGTCTCTTTGCCGTATCAGAAAGGCTGCTAGTTGCATCAGTAAACGCACCAGTGTTATAGATTATGCAATACAGCCGAAGCTGAAACATTTTCTAGAGCAAGGAAAAGCTACAATTCATTTATAATTCTATAATTCTATACAAGTTGGCTCTTACTCCACCCTTTTGATTTCATAAGTGTGTAATACTTAACCCGATTAAGAAAAACTACCAATGCGGTGCCAAGACCTCCGCTAAGAAAATTAAACGAGAAATAAAGTGTAGCGGTTTCACGCAATCGACACGTTTGGCACCGTCCCTCGGATAAAGCTATAAGAGTTGTCAAAAGTTTCGTTCTTTGAGTCCAGATTGTAATGTCAGCGTTCAAAAAAGCCATTCAAAGAAACGAGTAGGTCAGCCCATTCCAATATTTTCATTTTGTATTGGGAAAACGATTATCGAAACCTCTCCAAAATGTAACCCAATTTAAATACGGGCATGCCTGTCTTATTGCGTAAAAGTCAGCTGTTCGCCTGAGTCACTTCTGATTGATATGCGCGCCGACGCCCGCCGTCGGTAGCTACACTTTCCTTGGATAGTTCTTAGAACGCGGCCACTAGAGCACTTTGTTGCCTCAAGGATACATCATATTCGCCAATCGCTTATTAGTCTGGGTTCTTGGAAACATGTTAAACCTATTTTGTTTGACCTAGTTTAAAAAAATAGACGTATAATAATTTCGTATTATTTATTAAGTAATAAAAACATTTTTTTAGCAAGTTTGTTGCATAGAAGAATTTTTTATTTAGCTGGTTGTTTGAACGTAGATCTGCATAAGTAAGTATGATTTATAAGCATGTAGCTTACGCATTAAATATGTATGGTGTCAGTTATACCGAGTTGGAGTCTTTTGGTATATTTTTTAACGAGTCATTACGCATTATCTTCATTATGCTTTTTTTTCAGCCAATGCTCTAAGTTTTCAGAATATTACATAAAGTTAGTTTTGCTTTGTTTTATATAACCAATCTGGAAGGTAGATGAATCCATATGGACCCGCCTGCCCCATCATCGTCATCATCGGTCTATATACATCCCACTGCTGGACACAGCCTCCTCTCACAGTGAGAAGGACTGGGCAGTAGTCCCCATGCGAGCCCAGTCCGGATTGGGTACTTTACACACATCGTTGACTGATTTCGAAGATGCATGCAGGTTTCCTCACAATGCTTTCCTTACAATTCATTTGCGCACACGAGTTCCGAAAATCTCAGAGTTGCGAACCGGGATTGAACCCACGACCTGTGCATTAGAGGCGCGTCAAAACCTCTATACATATTTTCCTAAAAACACCGTAGTGTGGCTGGCTACCCTTGATACATGTCTCTAGTCGCTGATAGATAATTTTATGAATAAGATTGTGCCACACGCGTTGCGTACACTCGATTATTTCTATGCCATGTGTGACACTGACACGGTGGGCGCGCCCGCCTGCGCTGGTATTCATTTGACAACCCAACAAAGTCTATGATGTATGAGCTCGCGTACATAGAAGTGCAACCAAGCTCACGTCGCTACCGATACTTATACTTAATACAACGCACGACAGACGACGCTGTTACCCTAGTTGGTAGTGAGCCTCCAAAGCAAGCTGTCCCGGGTTCGATCCCCGGGAGCAAATATTGAGCACACGAATGTTTGTTCTCGAGTCTTGGATGTTTTCTACTGGACCTCTATTCGGGACTGCTAAATGATTTACAGTATCGACGCTAAAATGCCAAAACTGCGAATGTGACGTTATTCTGTACGTGTTTGACATTCACATTCGCAGTTTTGTTTCAGTGGCGAAATAGTAAATCACTTAGCAGTCCCGAGTACAGGCCCTGGATGCGTCCGGACACGTGTTGCGGACAGCCGGCATCACGTTCACAGAAGTTCTGTTTCTTCGCATTACACTCTGATCGAACCACACTCCTGTCGCGCCGCGGTCGCGTTGTGCGCGCAATTTAACGTCTGTCATTATTACCCACTCTACTATGTGACATCTATTACTTCTTATAGAAGACCACAGATGCCGTCACGCCGCAGTCATGCTGCGCTCCTCCCTCACCCAGGACCAGGCCTTTAAACTATATAAGTCTATTCGTTGAAACCTAAGTATCGCTTATCTACGAGGTCAATGCCATTGTTTTAATCAAATTCAGCAAAAAAGACAGACAATAAAGTTAATAATCAATAATAACGCTGACCTTACGATCTTGACTCAGACCGAAACTTCCGCACGATTATACTAACGGATCATCGCACGCGCATTCGCTAAAAAGTCGTTTTACTTCACTGCATAGACTTAAGATGGAAATATTTAAAAGTTAATATGCGTTATTTAACATTATCTCTGCTTGTTAAGGTTGATAAATAAAATAAATCTTCCAAATTGTCTTACCTTTAGACAATAATGATTAGAGGTCTCGGCGGCCATGGTCCACAGTCCACACGATCATGGTCTGCGCTGAAGGTCAGAAAGCCTAGTACACAAGCTTACATCGCGCACATAAAGCTACTGTCACTTTTTAACTAATTGGCTGGTGCGAAAGAGATAAATTATTTATGTGCGATAAATAGTATGCTAGGCCCTCAGTTAACATTTGAAGTAGCTGGATGAGTGCGGCGGGTAATTGCCGACGGCGTGGACACGATTCCTCACATGTGCGTCTGGATTTAAGCATTCGTGTGTTAGACCCGACGATTTGACGCTGAAGCGGTCAAAAGATTGTGTAGTTAGTAGATTTGCTTTGGTCTGCAAAAGTATCACCTAACTCCGCTCCTTTGAAACGTATGTCCTTATTTCATCACAAGATTTAGGATGTGGTTTTTAGGGTTCCTTGGCGGCTGAGGATAGGGAGCGAAACAAAGCTATTAAATATAGTAGTCTCGGCATTCAGTACGATTTTGTAGCTTTTGAGGTGGAGATACTAGGTCTGTTGGGCCCGGACGCGCATGGGCTCTTCAGGGAGATAAGCAAGCGTCTAAGGGAGGCCAAGGGTGAGCGTCACGCAGGTTGCTATCTTGCACCAAGGCTAGGCCGCATTGAGCGTGGAAATGCAGCTTGCGTGATAGGCAGCCTACCGCGGGAGTCACATTTTCTACATTTATTTTATGTTAATTTGGTTTTAGTTTATGTCTAGTTACCCGACTATGGCGAAGCAAAAAGGAGGGTTATGATTATGACCCGTATTTATGTATGTATGTGGGCATGTATGTATGTTCATCTGTTCCCACATAACTTCTTATCATAATTGGAGAAGTATTGTTGGAAGCGTCTTGATCGTCCGCTCGTTATAGGCTATGTGACGTCACATTAAATTAAATAATGCGCCTTCTAGAGGACTTCAACTCATGAACATGAAGGGATTAGTTATTATATTTCAAAAACATATACATTGCTGTTTTATAATTTTTAGAGCGTTTTTTCAGTAGTTTTTGAACTTATTACTTGTTTAATTTTTATTTTACTTTGTTAATGTTACCGTTTACTAAATTATATTATTAATAAAATTGTTTTATGAAATAAATATACTTTAGCTGAGCGTATATACTGTCATTAATAACTGTCCATTATGCAGGGTACACGCAATTCTATTGCTTATCAGCAGCATCGGGCACGGGCAGGGGGCACTCAGTGGGCGATACGCGATCCGCTTAATGTCAAGGTGGCTCATTGTTTCTGATGAATACATAACTCAGGCCAATCTTCGCCTGTCTGTATTGACGTGTACTTATGAGATATTGTTTTCTGAATTCTAATAGTAGCTATATAAATTAACAATAAGCAAGCGATCCATACTAATATCATAAATGCGAAAGTAACTCGGTGTTTCTGTCTGTCTGTCTGTCTGTTACGTTTTCATTGCTAAACCACTGAACAGATTTAGCAGAAATTTGGTATGGAAATAGCTTTAGCCTTGGGGTGAAAGACATGGTGTGAGACATGCTAATTATTTTAAGAAAAGCAACCCGTAAAAGGATAAAATAGGGGTTGGAAATTCGTGCGTTGAAATGAGAGCTCGTAGATTTATTTTTATGTATCTGCACGAATCATGGCTAAACAATTAAGGATCTTCATCAAATTTGGTATAAAGATAGTTTTAGCCCCGGGAAAGGACATTGGCTACTTTTTAATAAGACAATCAATCCGTAAAAGGTGAAGGTTGGAAAAAAGTTAGTTACATGAAAATTCACTAGTTTAAAGATACCTCTCCCCGCAAACGAAGATGCAGGTAAAAGCTAGTATTATAAATGTGAAAGAAACATGCGGCTAGAGTACTAAACCGATTTTGATAAAATTGGGTAATAATGAAGATGGTTTGAGCACTGGGAAAGGGCATATGGTTCTTTTTAGGGTTCCGTACCCAAAGAATAAAATGGGACCCTATTACTAAACTTCTTTTTCTTACTTTTATCTTTCTCTCTTTTGTGTTGTTGACTAGGTTTTCTTTCTATTATAATTATGTATATTTATATGTATGTATGTATTTATGTATCTGTGTATAGTATGTGCTTATGTAAGTGTTTTGTATGTTAGCGGTTTTGTGTACTTCAAATGTTTACTATAGTATTCACCACCTGCCTTTGCAAGTCTGTTATGCCATCTCTTCTTTCAAAAGGTTGTCTGGAAGAGATCGCTACTTAGCGATAAGACCGCCTATTGTATACCGTGTTGCCTATTTCTTTGTCTTTTTCCAATATGTTTTATGTGGTGTTCAATAAAGAGTATTTGTATTGTATTTTTTGTATTGTAAACTCCGCTGTCCGTCTATCTGTCACCAGGCTGTATCTCAAGAACCGTGATAGTTAGACAGTTGAAATTTTCACAGATGATGTATTTTTATTGCCGCTATAACAACAAATACTAAAAAATAGAATAAAATAAATATTTAAGGGGGTTCCCGTACAACAAACGTGATTGTTTTGTTCGTTTTTGTTCGATATTGCTAACGGCAACAGTTAGACGCTTTTAAATATTCACAGAATATTTAGTGATATATTGCCTTAAAATAAATAATTCAATTAAAAGAAAAAAAAATGGGGGCTCCCATACAACAAACGTGCTTTTTTTTTGCTTTTTTATAGATAATGGTACGGAACCCTTCGTGCGTGAGTTCGACTTACACTTGGCCAGTATCTTTTTACAAGAAACCCCTTAAAATGGGATATTTGGGCGGGAAAGTTGATTTACGGGAACTTCGTCCGATGACAGCCCGTTGATGTCTTTTCTATGAATCTGCGCTTAACTAATTTTGATGAAATTTGATATAGAGTTTGCACCTGGGTAAGGATATAGGGTGGACATATTAAAAGGATGATACAGAGGCTGAAAAATGTACAAATGGCAAGTTTCCCGTAATCTTCCTCTGCTGCACTGGGAGTGAAGAGATAGCATAGAATGCGTGCAGATGCTTATCATCCTGGCATGTCGTAAAAGTCGACTAAGGGACGGGTCCTCTCCAACATGGTGGACTATCTGTATGGGCGATGGGCTGACCACCTGTCACCATACGGTTCATTATACCATCTTAGGACTAATTAATCGAACGTGGCCACAAGTAGTCTTGTGGCTCTGCCCACCCCATTAGGGATTTCGGGCGTGATGCTATGTATGTGTGTGTGTGTGTGTGTGTGTTCCCGTAATTTAAGGGGAATTCTTATAAATTTAAAGAGTCAGTAACATGAAAATTCTTCATATTTTAAAGTTATTTTCTACGCAGACGAAGTTACAGATGCGAGTAAAAGCTAACTTATAAAATGGCCATTGCAACACTGGTAAGAGCAGTATACAAAGTTTAGAAGCTATTGTATATCTATGAACTAAATGCTTAAGAATTATACTAGCGCTGTGTTCAGGCTCAAAACACAAGTTCTTTTTTTTTTTTTTCTGTGGACAATCTTTACACATATCGATCTAGTCCCAAAGTAGGCTCTAAAGGCTTGTGTTATGAGTACTAGACGACGATATAAATACTTATATAGATAAATAAATACTTAAATACATAGGAAACATCCAAGACTCAGGAACAAACATTCGTGCTCATCACACAAATATTTGCCCTAACCGGGGATCGAACCCGGGACGCTTGCGTCGGAGGCAGGGTCATTACCAACTAGGCTATCCGCGTCGTCGTTTTAACAGCACAACATCATTAAAACGATATAACGACAATAAAAATGCAGTTTGTAACGTTAATATGAACGACATCTGTTTAACGATAATTATAATTACGTATAAGTATAATTAAAGTGCAATATTCAGACGACCTGTCGAGAACCCAGCCTGTTGAACCCTTGTCGACGCAAAACTTATATCGCGCAACATTTTATCGCTGACACGGTCACACTACCTAAGTAGAATAGAGACAGATACTGAATCTTTATAATAGTGGGTTTTATTACGAAGTTCGCGAAGCCCTTATTTCGCATGGCCATGCGCAGGATCGCGCGGAATCAAGAACAATTCGGACAATGCATACATCTGTAATAATTTACGCAATGTACATGTGTGGATGTAATGTCAGGGCAATTTGTGAAAATGTGAACTTTAGTGCATCAAGGTGCATTGCCGTTTTTGTCTGCACTTCGTAGGTGTTTCGGCGTTGAAATGAGGTCAAAAGAAAAGAACGAGCTGACTCGACTGCGCTTACAATATTACCCTATCATCCTAATACGTTTACTCATTTACTGTTGAGCGATGTGTAAATCGCCCGTGCTTTTCTTGGAGTTCAACGCTATTTCTGAAGAATACAATAGAATAGACATTTATAGACACTGACGCACTATCGAAGTTTAAACTGAAAAAATAAATAAAGTGACATGGTAATGATTGATTTCATTATCAGTAGGTACCGAATAGCCTGATACTCGTTTGAAAATAGCATCGCTGCGCGCAGAAGATAATCGCTTAGTAATTTAACTCATTGCGTCTCTCTCACACTAGTGGGCGTCTCACTCAGCGGCGCTAGGGTGCTAGTTACGGGGATATGTTAAACCGTCTTTACTGTAAGTGTGCCTCTCTCACACTAGTGCCGACGAAAGAGAGATAAACGGGTTTAAATAATCCTTGTGACTCGCATGTTAGGGCCGCAGGGAGATAAGACAGGGTTAACTTATCTCTGTGTTAGCCATGCTAGGGCCGCAGTAAAGGATAATAATGTACCATCATCATCATCAGATACGTCCCACTGTTAGGCACAGTACCTGGGCAGTAATCCCCACGCGGCAAGTGCGGATTGACTTCACACATCTTTGAAAGACTTCGTAGATGTATGCAGGTCTCCTCACTATGATTTTCTTCACCTAAGCTAGTGGTAAATATCAAATTCAACTACACACATATAATATCTATACACACATACATTTTACAAATTATTCAGAGTCGAATGCAAATTCAAATTGGACTTCTGACCACAATTGTTCATTCTAGGTAATTTGGTCTTGCGAATTCAATTATATAAGGTTGCTTTAGCTGCTACAAACCTAGAGGTTAATTAGCATAATTTTCAACTTGGATGATTAAAGCAAAATTGCAACCGCTA
Organism: Tortricodes alternella; assembly: GCA_947859335.1. Taxonomy (NCBI): domain Eukaryota; kingdom Metazoa; phylum Arthropoda; class Insecta; order Lepidoptera; family Tortricidae; genus Tortricodes; species Tortricodes alternella. The sequence goes on along the minus strand of OX401987.1, from coordinate 6,406,781 downwards.
AGACTAAAAAAAATCCTATTGATTAGGGAGCTGGGTGCCATTTTGGTATATGATTTGTTCGTCGTTCATATTGATAGGGATGCAAGTTTATGTCAAACCAAATCGATTTGGTCCAGTAAATGAAAGTCGTATGTCCTGCGTTTTTGAATTACAACTTAAAAAAAACGTACATAAAAAAATCAGCGACCTAGACGTCTGCTAACTTTTTTTTCTATTCTGGGAGTCTTGGTGAATCGAATGGGCGCAACGAGAACGACGAACAAATGATTTAGTGTAGCTTTTTTCATTTACATTTTTGCAACATCGTCCCGTTATAAAACAGAGCCCTGCACGTCTGCCTCTAAGATGTTCATCGTTTTGAGGATGATTCTGACCATCAGTCCAAGAGGCAGCCATGAACAAATGATTTAGCACACCGTTTTTTTCTTAATCTTTGAAACGCTGTCTATTGAATACGCAGCGCTACCATGGTGGCAGACTATTTTTCTGTGGTTATTTACATTGTCATTAATCGAACAATGCAGGTCTGCCAAGCGAATAAATCATATAGAAATTTTGGCACCCAGCTCCCTAGCTATATACTAAAAACTGATCTTTGAGATTAGCTGGCAGATGAATAGAGTCAGTCTTAGCTGTAATTGTAAGCTATTAATTAACACCTGTCCAGTGTAACATGATACGGGATCTAATAGAATATCATTAAACTTTCCTGCGGCTGCCATCCTTGAGTCGCGGGCGGCGCTTGCGCAACCGAAACAAGAGCAGGCGGAGCGGTAAAATGCCACCGATACACTTGCATATCAATAACACCCGGCCAAAAGTATGTACGTATAGTATTTATTGCCCATCAGAAATAAATAAACAGTTCAAAACTTACGAAATGAATAGAATAGGTGTAAGGCGAGCTTATCCATTTAGGGGTCTCTTCAGACTTATAGATACTTTTTTAAAGGATGTGTTTGCCACGGCGTTGTAAAAAGAAACTTTAATCTATATGAAATACAATTAACTGATCTTAAATATATTATATTTTTATAACTGAATTAACATCAACAATAACATTATAAATTAAAACTAAAACTAATCTACAAATATAAAAGATAAAGTAATAAATATGTACAACTACTTACTTATTTAAAAAAAAGGAATATATTTACATAAATGTATATTATTATAAAACGAATACCCCCTCCAGCAAATCCGTCTGCGGCATGGTTCCCTAAACACTGGCGGCGTTACCTCTCTGGACAGCCAGGCTGATTCGCTGAGAGAGGTAAGCGCCAGCGTTGGGGTCGGAAGAAGCTTGGATGAGCTGATACTGATACAACTTAATTTTAACGGTTATATAATGAGAAATATCTACGTTATATTTAATTATTTATTTATTGAACATTAAAACACATATCAAGTGAACTTACTATTGTAAGTTCCTCATAGTTACATCTAATTTCAACAGGCAAGCAGTTCCAGTTTCTCCTGGCGCAAAAATATTTCTTTACATGGAGTTTTCAAGAAGTAAAATCAAAATAAATATACTATACTCTACCCAGTAACTAAAATATAAAAATAACTACTGTTCCCTCACTTCATTTTATTAATTTGTGTTTATCTGTTCTTTGTTTTTTGTTAATTAAAGAGTACCTATTGTATTGTATTAAATAATCGAAACTAAATAAATAAACAGGGAATTTATGTAAGATTTATATAATAACGGCGTATTTTGTCATACATTCTGTGTTATAGGAATTAAATACACGGCAATTTAACGAAAAATTAAGTCTTTTATATTTTTTATTGAAGCACAACATGTGACTCTTCCACCATCTTTTATATTTCTTTTCACTCACGATTATTCCTGTAATTCGTAAGATTTATAGTTGTAACGGGAAATTTACAACCATTACAATACTATTCATGGAACACCACAAAAAGAACAGAAAAGCACACATTAACAAAATCAAGTTAAGGAAACAATAGGCCGTCTTACCGCTAAATAAATAGCGATCTCTTCCAGACAACCACAACAGAGGAAAATAATGCACAAAAAAAGGGTAAACTTTGGCAGGTGGTGCAAAATTTACATTTCTACTTACTAAATAACAAATAAATGAATAAATACAAATTTACATACATAAACACAAACACATAGATACATACACCTACATTATGAAGGATATACTAATAACTCAGCCAAAGTATGAGAGAAATTACAGAAAATGTTATATAGTTATTATAGGTATAACAATTATACTTCACAAAAACTAAACAAACACGCTTTTGTCAGTAACATACTAAAAAGTACAAAAGACTCTCATCACCAAGGTAATGTATTTCACACGTCAAAAGAAGAAAAAACAGCCCAAACTCGAGGAGTTTACTAGTAGCCTTTAAAGAGTTCCATTGGCCACCTCCCGGCTCCATTATCATACGCTCGTCACCAACTGTAATGTAGTGGTTCCTTCAAAACAAACAAAACAGCCCAAACTCGAGGAGTTTACTAGTAGCCATTGAAGAGTCTCACTGTTCATCTCATGGTTCCATCCACAGATCAACTTGATGGTACCAAATTATTATATTGTTCTCCGAACTACAAAGTTTCATTTCGATACGACAATTAGAAGTAGGTTAAAATTGACTTCTAATATTTTATTACATTGTTTCTTAGGTAGTTCAAGTGAAGCTAATAAAAGCGTATTAAAAAGTTACACCTACACCTACTAAACCTACCTTCCTACTACCTTAGGTACCTTTTAAAGTTTATTAATGAAATAGTTTTGCATAAACATACATAATTATGCAACAGATTCGACAATGCAGGCAAACTGCATCGAACGTTGCAACGTGGGAGTATAAGAGCGCGACACCAAGCAAAGTTCGCTTGGGATTAAATTAGAAGTTCAAAGAACGGTTAGTCTGTAGATTTTCTCTCGATTTATTTATTAATTGGAACAACAGTTTAGATATATGGTTCTATTTCGGAACTATTAAAATTAAACTTCTCCGGCCCTAGCAAGGTTAACACGAGAATAAATTATCCCATCTTATCTCTCAGTGCATCTCTTTCTTCGCAAAAATGACTAGCTAGTTGCGTAAATCTACTACATTGCGTAAATCAAACAAATAACTAGGTATACATATTTTAAAGGTGAATACGAATTCAGGCTGCTTATCAGTGCTTGATTTCTGGAGTGCAAAAAGAATGTCTGTTACCTTTCATGCTGAATTATGACACTTTTAAACCGACTTCAAAAAAGGAGGAGGTTCTCTATACGGTTGTATTTTTTTAATGTTTGTTACCTCCTAACTGAGTCATTTATAAACCGATTTGAAAAAAGTTGTTTTCAATCGATAGGATATACCGCCAATTTGGCCCCGTTGTAGTAAGGTTGTAGTCAAAGTTGAGGTGTGATGAGAGAATCTATGCGGAATCGATGGAACTCCTCAAATATTATACGCACGCATATAGCAATTTTAGTATTTTCTGTAATGACTCAAGCAGTAACGTTCCAAAAGCATTATTTGTTGAATTGGAACTATCAAGTGCTATAAAACCAAATTGACCAAGCCTGTGTTATTTAATTCAAGTACGGATAGTTTAATGTATGCAAACGGAGATCTATTGAACTTTGTGGTAATGAGTGAACGCAGTCTGGCCCTTACAGTTCTGGGTCGTGGCGACGGGTCATGATAGTTCAATCTAACACGGAATAGGATACCTTCCTCGCGAGGAAATGGTGGGCAGTAATAATCAGATAAATATATTTTCTGTTGCTTGCAATTAAACGGCGAAAGTGGATACGTAGGAGCCATTTTATTCGGCTTGGTTCATATAGACACTTAGGTATCCGCGTTTTACGAGGCATCTTCTCAGCTCAGAGCTTCGATGTGGCGAAAATACTTATCTTCATTAACAAGGAATCCGGCCAGATTGAAATTCATGAGTCTTTCTAGTCAGGCTAGTGAACCACAAGACTGAAAAGCTCTCATCTCTGCGCATACCTGCAATAAACTTAAGGCAAATAAATAGATTGAGCCTCAACTTCGCCTTCCCACACCGGAACTGTGCGCTTTTTATCTTAATTATAGGGACACCTCCGATTGTGCGGGATCTTAAGAGCGCCCCGGGCGAGAGTTCACGGTCGCGCAGCGTCGACGCAGCTCCGAGTGAAAGGGTGCGCCCCCGCCACCAGTATAAAAGCTCCAAGCACTTCTCATCAAGCATCATTCAACATACTCGATCAACAAACACACTACACAATGGCATTCAAGGTACAGCGTGTTTCAGTTACCCGAAAACTCAGTGATCGGTATCGCAGTGATCTAATTATTATTTTTTTGTTTATAGTTTGTGGTACTCGCCTGCTTGGTAGCGGCCGCCAGCGCCGGCGTTGTCCCAGTCGGACACGGCGCCCCAGTGGCCTACGCTGCCGCCCCGGCCTACCAGCACGGCGCGCAAGTGGCCTACGCCGCCGCCCCGGCTTACCACGGCGCCCAAGTGGCCTACGCCGCCGCGCCGGTCTACCACCAGGCCGCTCCCGTCGCGTACGCCGCGCCCGTCGCCAAGTACGCCGTTGCGCCCGTCGCTAAAGCCGTCGAGGACTACAACGCGCACCCGCAGTACAGCTTCGCGTACGACGTGCAGGACGGTCTCACCGGCGACTCCAAGTCACAGCACGAGACCCGCGATGGCGATGCCGTGCACGGCTCCTACTCCGTCGTGGACCCAGACGGCACCAAGCGCACCGTCGAATACACCGCTGACGACCATAATGGATTCAACGCGGTCGTGCATAGGGAGCCACTCGCCGTGAAGATCGCCGCCCCGGTCGTCGCCAAGGTCGCCGCCCCCGTCGCCTACCACGCCGCCCCCGTCGCTTACCACGCAGCCCCTGGCGCTTACCACGCAGCCGCCCCCGTGGTGCACGCTGCTCCGGTCGCCAAGCTCGCCGCGCCCGTCGCCTACCACTCTGCCCCTGTCTACCACGCCGCTCCCGCCGCGTACTCTGCTCCTCTCTACCACCATTAAGCAATGCCAAATCTTAGCAATATAATTATGGAGTACCTAGTTACATAATGTACAATACTGCCATAGGAAATTAATTAAATTATTATTTTCTATATTAACTCAACTTTTTATTTACAAACCGAAACATAAATATAACTAATTTTTGTTTAATGTTTCGGATCAGAAGTGATAAGTTTACTTTTTCAACGTATTGTAGAAAAATACGTCAAGACGACTGTGTCCAAATGATTAATATATATATTTACTACGTAAATTTATACATACATTTACATAGTATATATTGACCTGATCCTCTCCGTTATTCTTATATTTTTGACATCCTGCACATCGTAAGCTGGGAATGGGGTATGTCGTTGCTAAATGACTTGTTAGTTTCATCATCACCATCTCCGACCTATGTACGTCGCACTGCTGGACACAGCCCTCCTCGCACAGGGAGAGGGACCGGCGGTAGACCCCACACGGACCCAGTTCAAATTGGGGAAGTCGTTGTTGACCTAATTTGCAGATGGTGTGCAGGTTTCCACTCAATATTTTCATATTCACCGAATTTATAAGTTTCCAAACTGATAATCATATTCTCCTCATCCTGCTCCAGCTGCATAATGAGCCTATGGATAAGTTAAACCCGTTTATCTCTCTGACTATCTCTTTCGTCGGCACTAGTGTGAGAGAGACGCACTTAGAGATAAGGCGGTTTAACTAATCCTTGTGTCAACCTTGCTAAGGGCGCTGTGTCTCCAAAAAATCACACTCAACGGTCCAAGCTTAGGATAATTTATATATTAACTTATAAAATACAAGACTTGACCAGTCACATAAATAGTTACAAATTCAAAAATAAAGTAAATAATAAAGCTACTATCTGACCGTAAGGAAATCGAATCTGCGCCCCTATGCCTCTGCCTCTGCCTTTGTAGCATGCATGTTAGGGCCGCTGCTTTGTAGGCCCACAGTGGAAGCACTGGACCAACCGGTCGGTTGAGTCACCGTCAAAAATATCTCCGCAAAAAAACACTCACTGTGTCAATTTAGGTTGCCACATACGAATAAAATACGTTACCATATATCAACTTGAAACGACATGACACACTACAATGTATAGATATTTTTGGAGCTGACTGTACTTAATAAGTTACACAAACTGAAAACTTGTATGGTTTAACCGCACACCTTAACTACGGAATCCGTATAATTAAATGTAAGTACCTAGCCTAGCTATGCAGTTGCCGTTTCATGCAACCTTGATATTTCCCGTCTTCCCACGACCCTGCGCCCCAGACGGCTGCGCCTGCGTCGGTGCACTTTATTGTATTTCGCAACACAATCAATCAGCCATATTAACTTACAACACTTACAATTAGGCTACACAAGGTATGCCTAAGTTCTTTGCATTTGTCGAGAGAGCTGTTCATTTTTAAAAGCACGAAATAACTGGTTTTTTTTTTAGGTACTAAAACGGCCTCTAAAGTAATCACGGTCTAGGTCCTGTTTTATTAAAATAGCAATAAGTTATAGCTCAAAGAAAAGTAATAGGACATTTATATAAATACTAGTTGCGTGCTCAACGGGACTTCCTAACTTCAAAAATGAAGAACTTCCATACAAATTTTCAACCCCTACTTAGGAGATGAATTTTCAAAAAATCTTTCTAGCGCGCATTTACATGTATAAGGAAGGCGCGTGAAAAGTTTCATGCGTATAGACAAGAGGGTTACTCAGTCTTTTTTTTCTTGGTCCACATGTGTGCCTACACTACACCAGAGGGCTTAGCAAACTATTTTTTATCGCGTACATAAAGCATTCGTCCCTTTCGCACCCGCATGTTAGTTAAAAAGTGACAGATGCTTTATGTGCGCGTTAAAAACTAGTGTGCACTCAGGCCAGATGGGGCAGTAACGATTCACAGGTTTCCATTGTAAGAATCCACATTGTAACGAGAAAATATTGTATTTATAATGCTCCTATATCAAAATCGGTTGATGGAAAATAAAGTTTACTTTTGTACTATACTTACAGCAAGTATTTGAGACACGACCTTTTTAGGTTTCCGTACCTAAAAGGTAAAAAAGGAACCCTCACCTTCAGACTTCATTTTATCTCTCTTATGTCACACCTGTTTATCTCAGCAACAACTAATGTTATGAAGTTGGAATTGGAATAGTCATAGAACTAGCGTGCCAAAGCACTAGTGAAATAGTAAAAATATTTATTTAGAAGAAGGCCCAACACGTGGGTGCTCGCTACTTTTTTCGAGTGGGAGTTGGGAACCTGATTTTTCATACGAACAGCAATAAATAAATACATTAAAACCTTCAACAGGTTTCTGTAGTGCATCTTATTTATCCGTTTTTTATTGTTAAAGATGGATGAGTAATAAAAAAAAAGTCATTTCTCCGAAACCCTTTGAGATAATAAAATAAATGCCATTATCTAAATCACAAAAAGTTTCATTTAAATCCATTCAGCCTTTTCGGAGCCTATTCGGAACAGACACACAGACTAAAATTTTAAAAAGCAATTTTTTCGTTTTCAATTTTCTGAAACTAAAAGGAACTGTCTGTTTTTCATAGGTAAGTACGGGGCACTTGGCGCGCTAGTCAGATCTATGCACCAGCGGTTATTTCTTTTATTCTAACGATATTATATGCGTTTTTACATGTGTGTAAAGCAGGCGTGAAGCTTTTAGGTGCTTAACAAAAAAACGTCTCTGTTTGACAGCTCTTTTCAATGTGACAACCAACGTCCAAATCATACATATAGGTTTACCAAACATTCTCGTTAATCTGAGCTGTAAGCTTTTGAGGAACTATTCGTCATCTAAACTACTTTGTCCAGACTACTTCGGACTAATAACACAAACAATAATAACACGGTTGAACTGAAGTGACGCCCGATTATATAGAAAATAAAGTTATTTTATTTATCTTTAGAGTATTTAAAGATTGTCCTACCCATGTAGGGTGTTATGAAAATAATTTCAATCCCTAAAATATAATATATTCGCTTTAGTAGCCCAATATATTAAACAAGTTTCATTCAGCCGGCGGGAGATTACAAATTGAAAGAATCAAATTTGTGTGTTTATTACATGATTACAGCTGTTTATGTTATTCAGTTGTATTTAAAAGCTATATAAGAGAAAATATCGCAACCCTGTCTTCAAGTGATGGTAAAATGGTATCCACAAGAGGAGTACGGTACAAATTTAGTGAAGGAGAACGCGTTCTGTGTTACGAACCCGACCCCACGAAGGCTAAAGTGCTTTACGATTCTAAGGTTAGTTATTATAATTCTAAACATACCTACACTTGGTTTTATGTAACAATTATTTATTGATTTGCTTTAAATACATTTCTCACTTAATTAATAATAGTAGCTTAACCTTAACAATAATATTTCAATGAATATTGGTCACATACTATTACTTTATTAACCTTTTAAACGCCACGGCTGACGGTGAAAAAGCGTGCCACGAGCGCTTAACGACGGCCGTAGCCGATGCAAATGTATGGAAAAGTGAATATTGTGGTGTCAGAGGCACAGAAATCTGCTGTCGGCTACAGCCGACTGGGGCATTCAAAAAGTTAATATTATATCAAATATACAATTGCTTTTCTACATATTAACATGTTAATTGAAGAAAGAAAATTGGTTCTGATTCTCTTTCACTTTGAGAGGCAAATGTATTTGATTGTATGTAAAATAACAGATTTTTTGTCAAGGTATTGGAAGTGATAGAAAGTAAAGACAAACGGGGGCGTAGATCCGTGGAGTACCTGATACACTTCCAGGGCTGGAACTCATCATGGGACCGCTGCGTCAGTGAAGACTTTGTTCTCAAAGACACAGAGGAGAACCGACAGCTTCAGCGGGACCTTGCTGAGAAATCACAGTTGCAACTGTATGTTGATTACATCATTTTATTTTGTTTCGTAAGACATTATTATGAGTTACCATGTTGAATCTAGGTATTATTTCAATTAAGCCAACTTAAAAAAAAAATGATTTCAATAACATGATCTTAAAGCATATTTTTATTTATCCTGCAAAATTACGGAGTTGCTAACTATTCCTACATCAATAATGCACCTGTTCAATTAAGTCCTCATAGATAACTAAGTATCTAACAAAACATTGAACTCTATATAGTCCTACTTATTGTTTGACAACTCGACATTATTTTAAAATCCCAGTAACAGCAACCACAACCCACCTTTTATAAACTATAAGTTAACTTATAGCTTAATTAAAGAGGGCCTTTGCAGCAGTTTTTTCATCTGGTGGTGGTTGTCATTGAGTATTTTATAAAACAGTGCCATGCTTTATAGTATTATAAGTGCACAATCAGAAGGTGATCAGCAAGTAACGTTAGCTATTCATCCCCCATAGAAGAAACAAGATTTGACACGATTGACATGAAATAGCCAACCCAACCAAATATACCAACTGTTCTTTGCATTCCCATTCTGTTTGCGGATGGAATACCATAATATCATGTCAGCTAGGGCCCATATTCGACAATGTTTAAGCAATATTGTAATTGTACGGCTCTTATACTATGATGAAAGTAAATACTTAGCAGTTGATATTGATATTGGTTGGACAATATTTAAATGGATAGAGGTCTAGCAGCGATGTGTTGTTGTCAGCGGCGCGTATCTGTACCGACGCGAGCGCAAGAAGGGCGGGAGCGCGAGCGGCGCCAGCGCGGGCGCGGGGCCCGCCAAGCGCGCGCGCCACCCCTTCAGCGACGACGGCTCCTCCAGCAGCACACAGCCCGACGGTATGATATCATGCTCTTTATCTGCATGTCAGATGATGAAGATACATCCTAATCCTTAGCGATTTGATTTACTCCTCATGCATGGTCATTATAGGCCTATGTCCTAGGACAAGCTGAAGAAGCATAACAGAAGATTAGGTTAATAAAATAATAGTAGTAATTTTTTTATAAATATTATGTAAGATCCGTTCGCCTAGAGTTGATAAATATTATGATATTGTTTCGAAATATCACTGTCGCTTAACTATCGCAAACTGTATGACGGGCGTGCTTATCGCCGCGCGCACTGAGTTTCGTGGTACGAGGGACGCAGATGTTGTCAGTGCGGTGTCGCGCCGGGTGGACGGCGGCGGAAAAAATATATTTGTTTTGTTTATATACACAATCGCCATATTGCAAATTAATGTCTTATATCCGTGCGTCAAATGTCACATAAATTTGCACTGGCCAAAAGAAAAATATATCTATGACACATGTTTAAAACGAGTTGAGTATGGATATGACGTGTTTTGTGTCTTTCTATAATATGTCATATTGTCTTAGCGGACACAATGGAGCTTTAATTAAAACTCTATATACGACTTTAATAAATTTTAATGATCTTCAACTGGCGATTTTATGACAAGTGAAGTTTTGACAGGAAACCTCATACAAAATAAACAACGCCTGATGACTTTCTTGCTGCAATGCTTCACACACCCGCGCAGGTGCGCAGTGCAGCGACGTAGGCCGAAACACATATTATTGGCTTCGAGTGTGTCGTTTTGGTGTTCGCATGTTGGTTTCTGTTTATACAGTTACGCTATTCAATAATAATATTCTACGAAAAAAATTAAAAAAATACTATTAAATTATTAAATGTTTTAACTTAAATTTTTGCACCACCTGCCAAAGTTAAACTTTTTGCTCATTATTTTCTCTGTTGTGGTTGTCTGGAAGAGATCGCTATCTAGCGATAAGACCGCCTATTGTTCCCTTACTTTATTTTGTTAGTGTATGCTTTTTTTGTGGTGTTCAATAAAGAGTATTGTATTGTATTGTATTGTATTAATTTTTTATTATCATCGGTAAAAATAATTAGTGAGCCGCTATTTGTAATGAGTTTAAAGCCCGGACTTTTTACTTTTTTTATCAACTCTTGGCGCACAGACCAGAGACAGAGTCGATAGACTGTATCCTCAGTAATAAGGGATTATTATATTTATTTATTTAAATGGTTATTATAATTTAATTTCAAATATAACTCGTGTATCTTCCACGTTCCCAATGACTAGTTCAATATTTTTCGGTACAGTGCCTCTGTTATGCTCAGACGGCGACACGGGCGACACGGACTCGTCGCTGAGCTCGGGGTCCAGTTGTGCGCGCTCGCCGCCGCACGCGCTGCTCGGCCGCGCGCACATAACGTTGCCTTCCGCGCTCAGGTAAGGGGACGAACAACCGGCTAACATGGAATTATGAGGAGGGTCGAGCTGACGTTCAAGAGGCTTCATGATACAATTCTCGGAAGCATGTTACGAGTTATCGCAAGAGAGGAAATGATTGACGCAATTTGTATCAGGCTCGTGGACTATGATGAAAATAAAGTGTTTATCGGGTGCCAGAGGCGAAGCGTGAGGGTAAGCCCGTGTATCATTTCCCGTTCTAAACATTATATTATTACTCATTAAATTATCTATTTACTTAAATAACTTATGTTAATACAAGAAGTAATTAATAATAATAATAATAATGTTTCAGTTAAGAAATTATGCACCGGCTTACCCTCACGCTTCGCCTCTGTCGGGTGCAATTGATTTCTTAGGCCACCTACGCACAGAGCCTTGGCTATAAACAGACGTTCTAGATTTCTCGGCACCGGCCGCACTGCGCGCTTGGCGCCTTCAATAGTTACGTGACTCGCTAGGCTCTAGGCGCTAAGGAAGCCACCTGCCTGTGCGGCCTTAGCCGTACATCCCTCGCATTGAAATATATATTAAATAACTGCTCAGAGCAATACTCGCGAAGCTTACTTTTGAGGTGTCAGAACGCGATTCTGACACCATCGCAGGTTCAGTCGCATGTCAACCACCACCCATGACAGCCATGATAAGTACTGTTATAATGAAACTGAAAAAATGCCCTCCCGCATCGTGCTGTGTGACACCGCAGCACCGCCGACTCCACCGTCCACAATGATATGATAGCGCGTGAATCAAGCAATATTAGACTTTTTTGTGTATGTCGTAAGAACTAAGACATCAGCAATAGGGTGTGGGTAAGCCATGGCACAGTATCATAAAACTAACAGTATTTTGTCTCGGCAGTGTCCTCGAAATAATTACCTACGGAATGTAAACACGCAGTAGGGCTGCCCGCCGACTGTCTTTATTGGGTTACGTATTTGATAATGCTATATTCAATTGTCGTAGTATCATTTCATGAAATATTATTTCAAATCTTGTAAGTTTTGCATTTAATGTATGCACGCAATGCAAAAATGCATTTAATGTATTTTGCTTTTAAGATATCAAAAATTCTCGTGCCATAATTTACATAAATAAATTCACGGGAAATCTCATACTATCCACTTCCGTACCCGACCGCGGCGCACTCGCGACTGTTGTGTGCCGAAGTTTAACGAGATTTCGAGCGCGTCATTTCGGCCGTTTGTATGAAGATGGAATACTGTATACTTGATTATACTGTGGCCATGGCGCTAGGCGACGCGGCGAGCGAGCGGCAACCTACTGTGATTTACAGCGCCGCGCTGCCCGACGGCCGAGCGTATAGTAGTAATTCTTTTTCTTGTCCCGATCCCATTAGCTACTTATCTGGCAAACAAAGCCATTGTCTTTCACTGTGCAGTGTTACCGCTAATCTCTACTTTGAAATAGCAGGTAGTAACTGCAAACACTAATTCACACAAAGGGCGTCTTTATGTCTAAGGTGAAAAGGTTCTCATTAAAATATAGAGCATGTCAGGTGTTGAACATTTTGCATTTAAAACGCTTCCATTTGTACTTTACTGCTATTTTAAATACAAAATGTTCAACACCTGACAGGCCCTGTGTTTTAATGTGAACCTTCTTAACTTAGACATAAAGACACCGTTTGTGTGATATAGTGTTTGCAGTTACGACCTTCTATTTCAAAGTAGCTATTTGCGGTTACACTTCCCAGTGAAAGACAATGGCTTTGTTAGCCAGATAAGTAGCTAATGCGATCGAGACAAGAAAAAGATTTACTACTATACCTAAAGTTCGAAGTGAAACCCGCGTGTTTTCGGGCAGGGACCGGCTGACGTTCGACTACCACCTGGTGGTGAAGCGCGGGCGGCTGGCGCGGCTGCCGGCGGCGCCGAGCGCGGCGGCCGTGCTGGAGGCGTTCGTCAAGTGGTTCGCGCGCGCCGGCGCCTGGCAGCCCGCGCGCCCGCGCCACGACCCGCCCGCGCGCCCCGACCTGCTCGACGTCTCCTGCAGGTCACCCCACCACACCATCACTGCACAATTCAACACATTAACTTTTTGAACGGCCCATCTTTCATCTTTAGGGGCCATTAATTAATTAATTACCTTAGGATGATTTTTGCTATTTTCGACCCCACCTACCCCCATGTAAGGAAACAAGAATTTTCAGGGGAGCCTGAAAAATCTTCTCCGTTGTTACGAAAGTATTTATCTAAGTTTCCTAAATCTTATTAGAAAGCGATCAGGTGGATTAATACTCATAAAATAACAATTAAAAAAATAGATTTGTAGTTGCTCCACCTGACACTTCGGTCTGAAATATCCATCAGTCTTCATTTTAAGACGCATAGTCCTGTACTTATAAAATATTACGTAAGAACAGCTTTTACCCCCTGGGGTCTAAGATATGGTCATATGGAGTTTTATAAACCCCCCTCCCTCTCAGGACCCTTACGTAATTCATGAATGGCCCTTTATCGACCTGAACAAAATCCATATGGGTAGTATTTTTTGATAATAAATTCCGAAATATTGATGTTTTAGTGTTTTCATACAATATTCATTTATGAAATAATCTGCTTATCTAAACAATATAAAAAATTCAGAAACCTATTAACCTAGATTTTAACTTACCTGACTTATTATATAGTTAAATTATCAGTTAACATTCAAGTTAGTAAAATCGATTTCGACATTTGCATGAAAACTGATATTATAACTGCTGATTTAAGTGGTGTTCTCGATCAAACTTCATTTAATTATAAATTATGATATGGGCAGTTTGTAAGTTGGCCAGAGAGTAAGGAGTCGCTTCGGCCGCGTCATCACTTTTAATTAGGTGAGACTATAGTCAAACCCATTCATATATATTTCCGAACCGAATTATTAAACAAAGATAACCGTTATTCCTAACCGTTCATGGCATATTATCGTGTGAATAACGCTCTGGTCCGACGCAGGCTGAACCTGGTGCGCGAGGTGGCGGACGGGCTGCGCGTGTACTTCGACTTCGTGCTGCGCGCGCAGCTGCTCTACAAGCAGGAGCGCGCGCAGTACCACGAGCTCTGCGGACAGTTCCTGGAGTGAGTGCTCTACCCATAGATAAAAGAAACAACGGAGACAGACCATTTTGTTTTTAATTTAACGGCTTTAAACGGCGTGGAATGTAACAGTTTGACACCAGGTTGTTTTAGACTAATTTGACCCTGCTGAGCGCTATTTTTCCCGGTGTCAGATCGATTTCCCCTCCCCTTCCCCCCTTTTCATTTAAAACGAGTCCCTCGCTACCGTTTTTTCCGTTTTAAATAAAAACTATTAGATCTAGGAGAAAACTGTCAAGCACAAAAATAATCTAAATTAAATTCCCTTCAACATCGGAAGGAGAAGGCTGTTGAGATTTTTTGACCTAAGATGTGCCATGACCCCTATATAACGTCACTGTCGCCACTTTGAAGAAAGCGTGAATTTGAACACTTACGCTCTTTCTATCCACTATATAAATAAATGTATCTTGATACACACCTTAACCAGGGGGGGACGGCGTAAAGTTATTTAACTATTTAACAAATTGAAACAGACAATCAGTTGCGTAAGGTTTACATTGCAAAAAAAACATCCTAGGTCAGCCCATCGCCTCCATATTAATTTAAAATGAAACTCCCGGTGGTAGCTTATCCCGCTTGACTCGAATGTTTGGTTTTAACTTCTATTTTTACTTTTACTACTTTCTATTTTGAGCATTTTGCTCAAGTCGTGGTGACACGAACCACGCCCACACACAACATCTCCCTTGTTTCTTTTATCTATGGCGCTACCATAAGTATTGTTATCATAAATAAAATTTGTGGACAGTGAACCTGTCTGTGATCTGGTTATATTTTCCGAAGAAGCAACATGAATCTGACTTCTTGCAATCAATATTATTATTTATATAAAAATTTATTTTATTAATAAAAAGTTCCATATCAGTCCACATATTGAATGTGGGGTCAGCACATTACCACATTACATTGCACATTAATCATAAGGGAATTACACTTAGACTCGTATATACTTATTATCTTACTATATTACACTTCTTAAATATTAATTTTACATTGACATACAGGGTGGGCCATAAGTTTTTGCAAATAGCAACACAGTTTTTTTTTTAAACTATTAATTGTGCGGTACAAAGGACGATTGGAAATAAACCGCCATTTTGCATATTTTTGACTACAATACACCGTTTCACAGGCAAGCAACGTGGTATTCTGATAAACACTTTTCAAAAAAAAACCGGAAAAGTGCGAGTTAAACTCCCGTGCAGAGCGTTCCGTGATTACATGAAATTTACTATGTTACTTTAAATGCCATACACTTTTTGAAGGTTTTCCTGTAATCTTTAGGTACAGATGTAGTGCATAATTAGTTTCGTTCGTGTTTTATCGGAAAAATTCGTATTGTCGTGCTCTCTCAATTAGCTTCAGCAGGCCCCAATTCTCGGTGCATTCGAGATAATCTCACAATCGAGATTAAACGTCAGTGCATGCAGTCATTTGACACAAACACAACTGTATGAATCTGACGTTTAATCTCGTAATCGACATTATCTCGAATGCATCGAGAATTGGGGGCCAGTACCCATCATACCATGATGTCATTTTTCATTTTGACATTTGACAGTAAATAATAAAGTTTCATTTTAATGAATATAAACATGTCCCTCATTGAATACAATAATTAATTGACACTTCGGGTCCCGTCGTCTTCCGATTGAGATCCGAGTTTTACCGATGGAAACATTATTCACTATATCTGTAATGAACAATTTAGGTCCAGTAGTTTCGGCGTTAAGGGGGAGGGTAGGAATGGTAATTTTTTGCCTATTTTCCAAAATAACTTCAAAACCGTTTATTTTAAAATTATAAAAAGAAAAATATTTAAGATCCTCATAACGAGCCCTTTCATTTGATATGTCACACGCCATATTTTGCAAAACGTACCTACCAGAAATGATAATTGTCAGTATCTTCCCATACAATTGCATAGTAGGTTGCAGGAGTGCCAGCAACAAAACGGAGCTCATTTAGGCGACATTGTTTATACAGATAAAAAATATATTTTATGCTAATTACTTATAATAAATACAAATAAAATAGCATTTGTAGTTTTGCCTCTATCATGTTTCTAAAAGTGCAAAAACTTATGGCCCACCCTGTATTAATTTGACTAACATTTAAATCGGCCAGGGAAGAAACCGAGGAGGAGGAGTTAAAATCGGAAATAGAAGAAGAAGAGGCGGCGCCACCAGATGTCGCGCAGAGCGTCGAGAGCACTGAAACACCCGAGCAGGACATCAAGAGCCCGAAGATACCCGAGTACGCGCACCTGCCGCCCGACCCCGTGGACCTGCAACAGAACGAATACAACACAGGTTCGCATCACATTCTATATAACCGACTTCAAAAAATCCAAAGGAGGAGGTTCTCAATTCGACGCGTATATTTGTTATTTTTTTATATGTATGTAAACCGATTACTCGGAGATCGGTGGACCGATTTGGATGATTCTTTTTCTAGTCCATGGATATTTCGCCAAGTTGGTCCCGTTGTGATCAAAGTCGAGGTCTGATGAGAGGATCTATGAGGAATCGAAGGAACTTCTCAAATATTATAGGCACGCATATAGAAATTTTGATATTTTCTTTCATGACTCATTTTAGCAAAACAATGGGGCCAAGCACAAATTCATGTGCTTGCTTTTAAGTCACTAAACTTAACATAAAAAATAACCGGACAAGTGCAAGTTATTCTCGCGTGGAGAGGGTTCCGTGATTATATGAAATTTCCTGGTACTTAAAATACCATATACTTCTTATAGGTTTTCCTGTAACGTATAGGTATCGAACTAGTTTTTGTATGTTTTTCGAAATTTTTGGCCCATTACTTTTGGAGATAAGGGAGGAATGGTCAATTTATTTTTCTATTTTTCTAAATAAATTCAAAACCTTTATCTTTAAATTAAAAAATATATATTTAAGATCCTCACAACGAGTCCTTTCATTTGATATGTTACACGCGAAGGTTTCCAAAACATTATTTTTTAATTTTTTAATTTACCACCCAATTGTGGCTCCAATGTTTAAAATTTATTTATTTACGTTACGCGTCCGTGTTGTAGGCACAGACTTATAGATGTGTACCAAATTCCAAGTCAATCGGCCCAGTAGTTTCGGAGCAAATTGGCTGTGACACGGACAGACACACGAGCGATTCTATAAGGGTTCCGTTGTTTCCTTCTGAGGTACGGAACCCTAAAAACCATAACACATTCAGTGCCGAAAACCCGGGTTTTCTATGACTTCGTCGCCACGCCGAACGACTTGCTCGTCGGGTTCTTGCTATAGCAATTTTGTATACATACATACATAGCATCACGCCCGAAATCCCTAATGGGGTGGGCAGAGCCACAAGACTACTTGTGGCCACGTTCGATTAATTAGTCCTAAGATGGTATGATAAACCGTATGGTGACAGGTGATCAGCCCATCGCGCATACAGATAGTCCACCATGTTGGAGAGGACCCGTCCCTTAGTCGACTTTTACGACATGCCAGGATGATAAGCATCTGCACGCATTCTATGCTATTTCTTCACTCCCAGTGCAGCAGAGGAGGAGCAATTTTGTATGGAGGCAATTTTTCGGCGCCTGGGATGAGACTTGATTTTTGGGCTGGCACTGAATGTGATAAATAATCTGCTCTTGTAGCAGAAAGCACGCCGACGTATAACCAAGAAGAATCGCCGGCCGCGACGGATGAAGCCAGCAACGCAGGCAAGGAGCCGCCGAAGAGCGAGCCGGACGAGGACGCCAACCACGCCGACGGCAAGCCGCGGGAGAGCCGGACGGCCACGCGCAGCGGTAGCGTCGCCAGGAGGTAAGCGGATCCGAGCTTTCACACGTGGTCAGCCGAGTGTATATCATGGTTTCGACTACGTACTCTCGGAATATCATGCTATCGAATGTTCGTTGGCTCGACTGTTATTGGATCGAATATTGGCTGGGTCGAAAAGCGTAGAAACAATAAATCGTCAAATCGAAATTGAGATTTCGATTGTCATCCCATAGAAATTCTCAGACACGAATGTTCATTGGCTCGACTGTTACTGGATCGAATATTCGCTGCGTCGAAAAGCGTAGAAACAATAAATCGTCAAATCGAAATTGAGGTTTCGATTGATTGTCATCCCACAGAAGATCTCAAACACTAAAAATCATTACAAGTAAAAAACGGCAATTAATTTTCAACTCGATACTCGTGGAGACGCGTTCCTGAAATAAAGGATCTTGACAGACAGACAGACGGACAGCCGGACAACAAAGTGATCCTATAAGGGTTCCGTTTTTTCCTTTCGCGGTATGGAACCCTAAAAACGTGCTCCTGCAGGTGATCGACCCAGTTTTGATGTGACCACTGAAAATTCGATACACCACTGATCGAAACCATATAATTCTAGATTACGTTTTGTCGATTGTACATATTTCGGCCACAAGTATTTCGATCCAGCGAATATTCATTACAATAACAGTCGAGCCAATGAACATTCGATAGCATGATATTACGAGAGTACGTAGTCGAAACTATGATATACACTCAGGTCAGCCGAACCTTTCACCAACCTGGGCCCTATTACTCGAAACTTATTAGACTAATAATATTAGTCCATGCACTAGGAATTTTTACAAGTTTACTAGTGTACGTTTCTCGAAGCCACTGTAATAAAATATTAGTTATTAGTTACTAATAATCTTAGTAGAGAGCGTTGAAGTTCCGCGTGACGTCACGACTTTGTACACTTTACCATTAAGTGACGTCATGAGCCCCAACTCCCGAACTTTAATGCGCGTTATCTTTGTCAATTTTGATTGATTTGAAAAAGCAAAAAATACGTGTTCAATGTTTTTTAATAATCTATCTGATGGACTAATCAGAATTACAATTTCTACACCCAAGAAACAACCCTATTGTGTTAAACTTTATTTAGATTGCGGTCCCACAAGTCGGTGGTGTCGCAGTCGGAGAGCGAGGAGCCCGCGCCCGGCACATCCGCGCTCGCGGGCGAACACCGCGCCTTCGAAACTCTCTCCTCCAGGTGGGCTAACTACTAATGTTATAAATACGAAAGTGTTTGTCAGTTTGTCCTTTACGCAGCAACGGGACGAGGACATGCTTTATGCATATATATGGACCACAGACCATTATATCCAATACACTCCGACCTCCACCGCCAGCACTGGAGGCAGAAAGCCATAAGCAGCGGGGCTATAGGCAGGCGCAAACGCATTTCCGTGAACGCACCAATCACAACGCTCCAAAAACCCCGCGAGCCCCGCAAGTTCGGCAGCTTAATTTGCTAGTTAAAGTTAGCTTAAGCTGTGTCTATAGGATATTTGGTCTGTGATATAGACTATACTTTATGATCCAGAGTGTGTCAGGCTTCTTTTTATCCCGGAAAAATGCACAGTTCCCGAGGGAATTAATGAAATCCGTGCGGGAAAAAGCTAGTTCTATCATATGTGAAAAGATAATTCCCATTTACACTTCCCCGCATGTTTTAACCCTATTGTGGCAGTGGTGGAGCTTCGTGAGCTGTAGACCTCGCCACAACTTTGCCGTTGGGATACTGTTATCCCCATACATCGGCATAGGTTGCGGTCAGTTTACCAACATCGCAAATAAGTTTGTAATCGTTAAAAAAACCCATATCTCCGCCATTTTTAAAAAATTCGAAAAACTGCTTCGACGAAATAATTCCATATAATTATTGAACCCGCTCACAAAATTTCACGAGAATCAGTTGAGTAATGCGAAAGCATTTTTGCCCAAGCTGACACGGAGACGCTTCGTTCGCTTTGCTCATTCGTTCAAGTAGAATGGTTTTATGATTACCATTGCAAAAACACGTTTTCTTATTGTGTATGTACTTAATTCTTTTCCCGATTTGTTCGTGGAATAGCCCCTCTATAGTCTATTCGTCAAGGCAGTTAATGAAATGTCAACAAACTAACCCTCACGTGACTCAGTTAACGAGCCAATCAAGACACACCACAGATAAAAAGATTGACTGGATTGGTTTGTTAGCTGGGCGAATGTAGTTATCTAGTAATAATAATAATAATAATCGGGCGGGTTGTTTCAAAGCGTGGGCAGCAGCGGGTCGTCGCTGAGCGAGAGCTGGCGCGGCGCGGGCGGTGCCGGGGGCGCGGGCGGTGCGGGGCGCGCGGGGGGCGAGCCCGCGCCCCCCACGCGCACGCCCCTCTCGCAGCTGCTCGACAAGGTGAGCCGTCGCTGTACCATTTAAGGCAGATTTAGACAGGGTCAGTGCCTGACTTCGAATTCGAGACAAGTCAGCGCTGACCCGAGAAAAACCAAATGTAAATTGGTTTGAAGTCAGTACAGCGGTGGGAGGTCAGCGCTGACTTATATATTCGCATACGAATATTTTGAGGTTAGTCGGTTCGGCGCCGATATTGACTTGTGCCCTGACCCTGTCTAAACCTGGCTTTACTTTCAGCTTATCCACAGTGGCCTAGCTACCAGTGGCGGCGCGTGAGTGTAAGCCGGTGCATAATTTCGTAACTCAAACATTATAATATGATTAATTACTTCTTGTATTAACATAAAAGTTGCATATTACATTTTTTTATGTATATAGGTACAATATTAATTAATAATAATATAATGTTTAATTATTATAAGTATTGAAAATTTAATTGAGAAGCTGCTAACCAACTTTAAATTGTTATAGATCCTAAATGGTCATTCTAAATGAAAAATGTAAAGAGAAACCTAAAGATGATTGATGATGATGATCAAATATCTATTCAATGATACCCCACTTAACATAGTTCGTCGACTTTTATTTTTTTCTTTTTCACAATATGGCGTCTGGTTGTCGCCATATTGAATTTTGATTACTATTATGTCTTAAGTGACACCTTGCAAGATTAAGACCAACCGGTTTACGTAAGAAACATCAAACTCGGCCCACGCATTTGATCTTTAGAGCGCCACAAAGGAACACACGCCACATACATACAAACATACATAGGCTGATAAACACATTACCCTCTTTTGCGTTGCGCAGTCGGGTAAAAAATATAAATAATACACCGGCTTACCCTCACGCTTCGCCTCTGCTAGCTGCCAAAGTGCTAGACGGTGCCGTGCACCGGGGGCCCCAATCTCAGGAGGCCCTCGGACCCTGAACAGCAAACCTCGCATTGAACTAACTAAATATTCTCCCACCGGAATGCAAATAAAAAAGTTCACAACACGACTTCAATCATGGCAAGTCATTTGAATGAATATAGTGAGGGCCCCAGTTTTTTAGGGTTCCGTTCCTCAAAAGGAAAAAACGAAACCTCATAGGATCACTCGTGTGTCTGTCTGTCTGTCTGTCTGTCCGTCTGTCACAGCCAATTTGCTCCGAAACTACTGGATGGATTGAGTTAAAATTTGGTATACATATGTAAGTCGGTGACCGCAACACGGACGCGTGACGTAAATATATGAATTTTAAACATAGGGGCCACTTTTGGGGGGTAAATTACAAAATTTAAAAAAATGGTTCTGCATCCTATATTGTGTGACATATCAAATGAAAGGGCTTATTGTATGGATCTTAAATATATTTTCTTTTGAATATTAAGTAAAATAGTTTAGAAGTTATTTAGGAAAATAGGCGAAAATTGACCATTCCCCCCCCCCCCCCCTTATTTCCGAAACTACTGGGGCTAAAATTTTGAAAAAAATACAGGAAATAGTTCTTTACCTATAGATTACAGGAAAACCTATATGAAGTCTATGGTATTTAAAGTAACGTAGTAAATTTCAGATAATCATGTACGGAACGGAACCCTCTCCACACGAGTTTAACTCGCACTTGCCCGGTTTTTTTTTCACCAGTGCCTTTGGTTTCCTAGCTACACCTCTGCTTATCGATAAGAAAGATTGGTAAGAGGGCCCCGTGTCACACATACAATGAAAATTAGATTTTTTGACTAAACCTTATTTTAAACAGTACTGTTCTACTGTCGAACAATAAAAATGTGGAATGCTCTCCCGGCCCACGTTTTTCGCTCTTCTTACAACCCAAGCCTGAAGAAGCCGTCATATTGATGGCGACAGACGCCCTACTTAATTTTGATTAAGCGTTTGTCGCCCGCACTCATGGACTCCACTTGCCACTTACCAACAGGTGGAAGAGGACTCACATACGTGCTCCAATAAAAAAAAAAAAAAAATAACATAATACAAGCATTCTTTAGATTCATGGTCGGACCGGCCAAAAGCTATGTTTCTACATTATTTCATCTCAATCATGCCATGCAAATTTTGAATATTACTTTTACGGATGACACAAGTAGGCCTAGGCCGGCCGTTTTTGGCTGCAGTGTTATAAATTTAAATCTACAAATTAAAACATTTCAAACGTTCTGATTGGCCAGCTCGGCTCATCACCTGTATCCTACTAATATTATAAATGCGAAAGTTTGTGTGTGTGTGTGTGTGTATGTTTGTTACCTATTCCCGTTAAAGCGGCTGGACGGATTTTGATGAAATTTGGAATGGAGATAGCTTATACCCTGTATTAACACATAGGCTACTTTTTATCCGGGAAAATTGAAAAGTTCTCGAGGGAATAACGATAATCCAACTCTACGCGGACGAAGTCGCGGGCACAGCTAGTTTGGTATAATTTGTTGTCAGTAGTTCCCTGTGGTAACGACGGTGTGAACAGCTGGTAATAGCCCAATTTCGTGACCACCGAAAATACGTGTAGTAAAATTGGCTTTTATGTGTTGTGCAGGTGGCGAAGTGGCAGATAATCCCCCGAGAAGGCACCGAGCACCTCCCTTGCCGAGTGTATGGCGCCATACATCTCGCGAGGCTTTTTGGTAATTTAATAATAAAAATATATGTTTGATTGTTCGGGATCTGTGCGTTCCTATAGTCATCCGATTACGATGAAACTTTGGTGAATTGTTGTGGGCACGCCGGGGAAGGTTTATGATCAAAAAATAAAAGCATTGCAACGCCAGGCAAAGCTAGTTATATATACAACTAGCGGTCCCAGCCGATGTCGTCCTACCCGGAAAAGCAACGCCACATTTAATCAAATTTGGTGACATACCGACAGCAGCGCCATCTACCAGGTCCAATTGTATTTTCAAACTATCCAGGAACCCGTTGAAATATACACACAAAATTTCATCCAAATCGGTCCAGTCGTTTAGGAGGAGGTAGGTGGCAAACACACGTACAGAAGAAAAGGCCTGATGCCTGACAAATTCTAATTAGTCCGTCATTTACAGTATCAAATAATATTGAACACGTATTTTTTCTTTTGTCAATTAAACAAAAAATTACGAAGATATAGTACGTTGAAGTTCCGCGTGACGTCACGCCTAGGTACACATTTTACCATAAAGTGACGTCATGAGCCCCCACTCCCGAACTTTGATGCGCGTTATCTTTGTCAATTTTGACTGATTTGATAAAGCAAAAAATACGTGTTC
The DNA here is from genome assembly GCA_947859335.1 of Tortricodes alternella. NCBI lineage: Eukaryota > Metazoa > Arthropoda > Insecta > Lepidoptera > Tortricidae > Tortricodes > Tortricodes alternella. Next base: position 6,382,957 of record OX401987.1, on the reverse strand, counting down.
AATATTTTTTGATAATGTAACTGACGAAACAATTAGTGTGTTTTTTTTTACCCAGGCATTATCCCCATTATATATTTTAAGATAGGTCTAATTACCTACTAGTAAAATGCAGTAGTAGCGTAGTTGTCTGACGCGTGGCCTCTCGTGAACGGCACAGGTTCAAATAACTTTCCTATGGTAACTTTTCGCACCTGTTTATGAAATTTCTTGCCTATGAATTTGATTGCCTACGAGACAGGCCAAGCCTAGTGTAGGAGCCAGAATACTCTGGATTACAAGATCAATTCCCCTAAAAATAACGGCTCTACTCCTCTGAGATAATCGGATCTCAAATCTCATGTGGGTAATTGAATGTGATATTTACCACAAGCATTTCGGTCAAGGGAAACATCGTGAGGAAACCTGCACGCATCTACGAAGTAATTTAACCTTTTGAACGACACGGCTGAATGCGAGAAAGCGGGCCACAGACGCCGAGTGACGTCTGCAGCCGACAAAATGTATGGAGAGCGGCATGCCGTGGCGTCAGGGACACGGAAATCTGCTGTTAGCTACATCCAACTGTGGCGTTCAAAAGGTTACAGATGTAAAGCATAATTAGTTTCCATCGTGTTTTATCGGAAAAGTTCGTATTTATCGTGCTCTCTCAATTAGCTTCAGCAGGCCCCCAATTCTCGGTGCATTCGAGATAATCTCACAATCGAGATTAAACGTCAGTGCATGCAGTCATTTGACGCAACTGTATGAATCTGACGTTTAATCTCTGAATCGACATTATCTCGAATGCATCGAGAATTGGGCGCCAGTACCCATCATACCATGCTGTCATTTTTCATTTTGACATTTGACAGTAAATAATAAAGTTTCATATTAATGAATATAAACATGTCACTCAGTGAATACAATAATTAATTGACACGTCGGGTCCCGTCATCTTCCGATTGAGATCCGAGTTTTACCGTTGGAACATATTATTCACTATGTCTGTAGAGATGTGCCCGTCTGGGTACTTTCGGAATATTTCCTCGTGTATGGGAAAAGTTTCCGGTGAATATTCCCTATAAAAAATAAAGAAACACTCCGGACTACTGCCCAGCCCCTCTCATTACGAGACGAGGCTTTTGCCCAGCACTGGGACGTTTATAATATAGGCTTTAAATAATGGTGATTATATTTTCTAATTGAATGTTTTTCTTGCAGTGAAATTACCTGACTTTCTAAACGCAACGCAGATGCCCGATTTCAAACTGAAACTCATCTTGAAACATGTCGATATGTTTGTGCAGTGAGTGTTTATATTTACTTTACTTAATAATAAGTTTAACACTCAGTGCCAGGAATTCGCTAGGCGGGCGCTCTATTACTTTGTCGTCACGCCGGACGACCCGCTGGGCGGGCTCTTACTATAGCAATGTTGTATGGAGGAAACTCTACAGCCCCTGGGATGGGACTTGATTTTTGGGCTGGCACTGAAAGTGTTAATGTAAGTATTTTATAAGCAAGTGCATTGGTAGCCTAGGGGTCATCCATAAAGTACGTCACACTAATTTCATGATTTTTGACTTCTCCCCCGTCCTTGTCACAGTTGGTCACATTTGTGACCCCCCCCCCCTCCCTAGTGTGACGTCACATATTTTGCAATTTTACATCTACAAATTATGAAACTAAAACAGCAGTCCCGAAATTAGTTTTATTTCCATTTAAATTATTTTTTAACATAATCAACATCAAATTAAACATTTGTAAAAACGGGACCCGAGCGTTACACTAGTAGAGAGAATGTGAACTCGCCAACAAAACATTTTAAACCTTATGTCCTTAAACCTTATGTCGGTACAGATAGATTTGGAAATATTTTCAAGTTTTTCGTTAATAGTTCAATTTTGGCATTTTAACACTTAGATGTATTCGATTTTGAAATGTGACGTTACAAAACTTATGACTCCTCCTACCCCTTGTGTGACACACAATGTCACACTTCGTCGACGTCGACCCCCCCCCCCCCTAAGGTGTGACGTACTTCATGGATGACCCCCTAGTGGTCAAACGCATGGCTTCTCTTTCAGAGAGTTACGGGTTCTAATCCCGGCTCGCTCCTCGTGACATTTTCGGTTATTATATTAGGTGCGGTATACCTTGCCCAATTTAAAAAGAGCGCTGACGGTTATACATTTTATATGGCAGCCAGCGCTCTTTTTACATTAGGCTTGGTATAATTGAATTTGATATTTACCAGCATTTCCTTGAACTTGCGTTCATCTGCAAAGTAATTCAAAGATGTGTGAAATCTCCAATCCGCACCGGACCCACGTGGGGACTACTGCTGTCCCTCTCACTATGATTTAATATTTTAAAAGAATTAAAAAACCCACAGGTACTTGGAAGAGCACAGCGAGTGGTTTGGAGAGATGTACTACATAGCGGACAACGTATCGCGATCGCATTGAGAAATTGCCACAGATTATATATCCAATAGACTCCGCATAACCTGCTGACAACCGTAAATTAGAGTAAATTTAAATAATTCGTAATTGACTTCCTAAATCCATTTTTTTATTTTATTTATTACTAGTGGACCCGCCACAGCTTCGCCCGCGGTATTTTCCATCAAAATTTTATCACCCCTTTTCACCCCTACAAGGGTGGAATTTCAAAAAATCCCTCCTTAGTGCACCTCTAGGGTACTCGAGGAATGTCTCCTCCAAGGTTCCTCTAGGACCACCCGTTTAGGCTGTGTGTTGTCAATGAGTCACGGTACTGTTTTATATGTATTGATTTTAATTTTCATTACACAAATTTATAGAACAGTATTGACATAATCTATACAATCAAGGATTACCTGTAAATATTACTGTATTCAGTATTAGTGTAAGATATTATTGTGTGCCCTTGCAGTCTGACTTATCAACAACACACCTTAATTATAATGTACATGATTTTACAATGAAATAAATAAATAAACTATAAACGGCGAGGCTAGAGGCACGCGGGATTGCGTAATATCGAATGCACCAATGACAGCAATCCCCCGCGCCCCACAAATTTGGCAGCTTTATGGCTCATGAATTAACGTAGCAAATCAGTACATAATAATTTCCGCTCTCTCATTCCAATAAGAGTGGATATTTTTAGGGTTCCGTAGCCAAATGGCAAAAAACAGAACCCTTATAGATTCGTCATTTCTGTCTGTCCGTCTGTCCGTCCGTATGTCACAGCCACTTTTTTCCGAAACTATAAGAACTATGCTATTGAAACTTAGTAAATAGATGTATTCTGTGAACCGCATTAAGATTTTCACACTTAAATAGAAAAAAAAAATACATTTTGGGGGTTCCCCATGATTAGAACTGAGACTCAAAAAAAAATTTTTCATCATACCCACACGTATGGGGTATCTATGGATAGGTCTTCAAAAATGATATTGAGGTTTCTAATATATATTTTTTTACTGAATAGTTTGCGCGAGAGACACTTCTAAAGTGGTAAAATGTGTCCCCCCCCCCCCCTGTAACTTCTAAAATAAGCGAATGATAAAACTAAAAAAAATATATGATGTACATTACCATGTAAACTTCCACCGAAAATTGGTTTGAATGATATCTAGTAAGTAGTTTTTTTTTTATATAAGTCATAAATCACGGAGCCCTTCATAGGCGAGTCCGACTCGCACTTGGCCGCTTTTTTTAAATTTTTGTTATTCAATTATTATGTATTTATGTATGAATATGTGTGTGTAATATTATCCGGTATTTGATCTCGATACTGTGCGAAAATTGGCACGGGTCAGCTAGTTATATTGAAATGTTATAAGCCCCTGTTTTGTAAAAAGATAAACACGACCTGTGCCCATTGTGTGCGACTTTAGTTCATCGCTTTGCTTGTTTTTATTTTAAAAATAAAACTGTGCTTATCAATAATCAGGGTTTTATTTTTTTAACTCAGCCATTATTTTTTTGAAAATAAATCAAAATAGGTACATACAATAATTGCTCGCCAAAAGTTAACACTTTTCTTTAGATTAAAAAACCATTGCTGACAAACCATATGAATATTCCCAACATAAAAAGGTAAGGTAAAAAAATACAGTACCTACATCAACTCATCAGGAACAAAACCATTGTTTGACAGTGTCTCCACTTATGAGCGAAAAATTGAGTTAGTCTAGGAAACGAACGCTTTCTAGTATAGCGATATTACAATATAGTTGAAATGGAAATATTTCGTTTGTAATAGACCCTTTTGTAATAGATCGTTTTAATGAATATTGGGGGCCCTACGGCTGCGGCGGCGGCGGTGCGTCTGCGTGGGGCTCAAATCTGTATCGTTATGACCATTGCGATACTAAAATCGATACTGTAATAACATTACAGTACAGGTTGTCATAATGCTGGTCATTTCCAACGGTTTTTGATTGCATTATGGAGGTTTTATGATATGGGTGTAGATAAAGATTATTTTGATCCCTCAAAGGAGGAATAAAAGTTACCAATTTCTGTTTAACCGTTTCAATGTTTCAAGTTCTTTCACACTTGATTTACGCCCTTAATAATAATTATAGACTCCGTTCAAGACCGATATTGTACTCAAGAAAGGTTTTGAGCAAGAGAAAACGCCTACTTGAGCACGACAGCAGTCTAGATCACTAAATAGGCGGCATAATAATGTGTAGAATGATATTAAAATGTTATAAGCCCCTGTTTTGTAAAAAGGTATAACCTTATAAAAAAGCTTTGCTTGTTTTTTTTTTTAAATAAAACAGTGCATATCAATAATCAACTTTTTATTTTTATAAATTCAGCCAGGTAAAAATTGAAAATAAATCACAATACATACAATAATTGCTTGCCAAAATTTAACACTTCTCTATAGATTAAAAAACCATTGCTGACAAACCATATGAATATTCCCAACTAAAAAGGTAAGGTAATAAACAAACATACATACATACATACATCACGCCTGTTTCCCAAAGGGGTAGGCAGAGACCACGGATTTCCACCTGCTACGATCCTGACACACACCTTTCGCTTCGTCTACTCTCATTAAGTTCTTCACAAATTGTGGGACAATGAGAAGAATACTTATAATTTAACATTTAAAAAATACAGTACGTACATCAACACATCAGGAACAAAACCATTGCTTCACAGTGTCTCCACTTTATGAGCGAAAAAATTTGGTTAGTCCAGGAAACGAACGCTTTCTAGTATTTTTTTTATGAATATTTAAACCAAGAATCCATCTATTTTGATACTCAACAACAGCTTTTTTTATACTCAAAATTATTGTATTTGAAGTATTTCAGAACATGGTTAAACTGGTATAGTGTACCCAAGATATAGCTATTATATTTGCTTTTCATTTTCTTCTTATTTATTTTTATATTTAAAAAGAAAAGAAAGGACTTCCGGTGAGAAAATGTTGGATTCTTACAAATACTACATTCAATACATGTTTTGCTCCTCTGCTGCATTGGGAGGGAAGAAATAGCATAGAATTCGTGCAGATGCTTATCATCCTGGCATGTCGACTAAGGGTCGGGTCCTCTCCAACATGATGGACTATCTGTATGGGCGATGGGCTGATCACCTGTCACCATACGGTTCATCATACCATCTTAGGACTAATTAATCGAACGTGGCCACACGTAGTCTTGTGGCTCTGCCCACCCCATTAGGGATTTCGGGCGTGATGCTATGTATGTAATACATGTTTTAGAAATATATACTAAAATGCAGCCTACTATGAATTAATGTTTTCAAAATCGTCCGTTTCCTGAATTAGATACTGTAGCTACAATTTGCTGTGACCGACATTATTTTATAAACTACATCATCCCAGATATCGTTTGAGGACTTTGAAAGCAGTCAAATAATATCACACAGAGAATTTTCTTGTTCAAACCATTCTCCTTTTATTTATAAATAGATGAATATGACTAGCTAGCTCTGCTGCAAAACAAGTTAAACTCAAATGGGAATGACATAAAATCCACTTTAAATCACCACTATCACTGCTAATTACTTATATGTGAGAAAATTTGGAAGTATTAATACTTACTCATTAAGCTATTACATTACAATCGAATCCCTGCTATTATTATCATTTAATTTATTATTTGAATGATAATTACATTATATTTTGTCGGTAAGTTAACAAGGTTTTCAATCTTCAGTACGTAAGTTTTAACATTTCCATTCATAATACAAAAAAAAAAAAAACATTAAATCTTCTAACAATCGTCTATTAAAAACAAACTGGATACAGTTTCTCGTCTCTTGAATGGTAATTCTGACCATTTTATATGTGAATACAGCGCTCGCATTGTACCTACCCCAAACTTATAGTTACTTACTGAAAGTAAAACACGTTTTATATTATGTACCAATCGCGTTTGCAATAAACTTATCGGTTGTGGTAAACAGTGTTATTTCGGCCCAGAAGGCCCAAAAGCAAATACATCGGCTCACCGTACGTACAAACCCCTTTATGAACGTGACCTAATTAACCTCATCTGTCAGCAGTGTTGTAACACATTCTAAATAATGGTAGTCTATCATTTGACCGAATAACGTTTGTTTTTAGGACATTGTACAAGATCTGTGCTGGCGAACCTGTAAAACTTTTGTAGCTTCATAACATGAGCTCTCATCGTACATAACCAAATTACCTACATTCTAACATAGAAAACATATTTGGAGAAATAAATCTCCTCGCTTAATATTTTGGTGCAGTCACCCCGCAACAAGTGTGTAAACGCAATTTATATTTTACATTTAGAAACTTCAAAGATATGCAAGAGTCAGAATTGACCTCCTACTTCTCTCTTTAATGGCGGACGTCTCTTTTTACATGTTAAATGTTCAAAAACGAGACGTTCCTTCGAACAAGCAAGCTCAGGGCCTAGCACAGTAGCTTTTATCGCACATCATTCATCTGTCACTTTTAACTCACTGGCTTGTGTGAAAGGGAATGTTACTTTATCTACACCCATATCATAAAACCTCCATAATGTAATCAAAAACCGTAGGAAATGACCACCATTATGACAACCTGTACTGTAACATTATTACAATATCTATTTTAGTATCGTAATGGTCATAACGATACAGATATGAGCTACAGGCCGGCGCGCCGCCGTCGCCGCAGCCGGAGGGGCCCCATCGTCGCCGTTTCGCCGTTTATAATATGTGTGTAGATAAAGTTATGTATGCAACTCTGCATAATTTGGCCTTAAAACACACGTGCGATCTTATTATGAAACTCGCTTAAAAGCTCGTTTCATAAAACCGCACTAGTGTTTTAAGGCCTTTCATTATGCAACCGTGGCATAAACTACTATTATACACGCAATAAAAAATAGTGTGCTAGGGGTACTGTAGCCGTATCTGTGGTTAGTCCTGCTCCATGCGGTGCAGCACGCGGCGGTAGTCGTCCTCGAGCGCCAAGTACTGGCCGGCGAGGCGGCCCTGCGTCTCGTGCACGCCGAGGGAGCTCAGCGTCGCCGCGTACTCTTCCGGCTTGAGCACTTTTTCCAGTTTCTTAATTTCTAATTTCTTTTTCTGTTAGAACAACGACAAAAGATTAAAAATATTAATGGTTGTAGTTCTATTCTTCATATCAATAAATAGTAGGGACATTATCAATTCCGAAATATTACAGATTGCGTAGAAATAACTATTTAATGTATCTTTAAAACGGGCTGAGTCTGAGGCACGTACAAACTGGACTTTAATTTTTTTTAAAAACAGCCACTATTTCGGATCTATGTATATTGAAATTCATAATATATTTTTTCTTTTTGTATATTCCATAATAACTTTTGTCATAATGATCTTTTGCCATAACGACGTTTGCCCAAATGTAAATGCCATAATATTTTTTACCCTAATATTCAATATCCTAATTCTTATTTGCTCTATTGTCTTGATTACTAGTTACATATCCTTTGACTGGTTGCCATAATCATCTATACACTAATGTTTTGTATGCACAGATTTGCTATTGCATGTAATAAAAAATCTGTTCTGGCGCTTCGCCGGCCGCTACCGCGGCACGCTCGCGCGATGTAGGGTCAAGGTTCTACCTAAAACTCCTCCTTGCTTCGCTCGTCGCTGAACCAAACGGAGACCTTCCTTAATGAAGTATTAAAAAAATTATGATATTCAACTATATGGTTAAAAAAATATGACAGTACAATTATGACATTGAAAGTATATCTAACCTACCCTAACCTACTTTAATGGTAGCAGTTCGTTATTGGTGGGACACGCAGTTCTAACCTAAAATGTATTAGTATACAATGTAATATTATGGTTTTGTATATTAGGACTCGTAAGTTTTATGTCTTACGATATTAGTACAAAACAAATTAGGTATTTAGAGCAAAGTAATATTATGGCTTATGACCATTAGGACATAAGAATATTATGACAAATGAATGATATGCTAAAAAATTCTATAGCAAAAGTGTTATAGAATTTGACTTTAGGACAGTCTTTAAAAAAATTGCGGTTTAGCAGTGAAAACGTATCAGACGGATATGGATTAACAAAGCATACTTGGAAGGGTGCGTTGAGCCTGTTCTTGACGTCGAGCCGGTAATTGAGATACGCGGTTTTGTCGGAGGTGTTGGTGGCGCGCAGGCGCAGGATCTCGTACACGCGGCGCACCTGCTTCTTGCTCAGCTTGAACTTGCCGCACGCCTGCGTCACCATCTCCGGGGAGAACCTTCCAAACATAATTAAAAATTAACCGTTAGCGATATTGCATTCGATTGATTCATATATCACAATGTTTTTTTTTAATTCAAAAATGGGTTTGCGTTTGATCTCAGTCTCACCTGATGTTAAGTGACGACGAGGTCGAAGGTGGTACACGCTTACCCAGAAAATGCCTATTCACTCTTGCCTTGAAAACACCAAGGTTATTTCTCTCTTTCTAATGTCAAAAGAATACAAAGCCATAAACAAACCGAACAAATAGAGTATTGCTTAGAGAATTTCCAATATAATAATAATAAGGGGACAATCTGTTTATGCCAATCGATCTAGTCCCAAAGTAAGGTCTATATGCTTGTGTTATGGGTACTAGACGACGATATACATACTTATATATATACAAACACTTAAATACATTGGAAACATCCAAGACACAGGAACAAACATTCGTGCTCATCACGCAAATATTTGCCCTTACCGGGGATCGAACCCGGGACGCTAGCTTCGGAGGCAGGGTCACTACCAACTAGGCTAACCGCATCGTCAATATATAGGATGGCGGTGTACAATTTCAGCAACGCTATGGTAATATTTTCTCTTTTTTAATCTTATTGCAATCCATCTCAGATGGGTAACATTCCTGTGAACTATGAAGGAATATTTGCAAGAAACATATGCAATATCTATGGTAAAATCTGCGACAGAATAATCTAGCATTATAATTTGGTGACTCAAATAAATGTTAAGAATCCCAGTCACTAGTCCCAGTTTAATTTGTAAGAAAACATATTTACTACAGGAAAAACACATGACTGAAGATTTCGAATACCTTACAATGATATGTACATATTGAATGGAATATGCTGTACTGACCCTTGTTGAAGCTTGGCCGGAAAAAAAGCAGGCAGAGTTTCACAATTCTTGCAGTCGACGTAATCTCTTATCCTCTGGAAGTCTTCGGATGGGTCTTCTACTGTCATATCAATCACCTCCGGGAGTATCACAAAGTGCGAGTAGATGGCCTGGGAAATTATAGTTCTTGTTCTGAACAATGGTTGTGGGAAGAACTCATTTTTTATTATCAATACCTAATCGCTAGAGGAGGGCTGACTATACCCTATTCGTCTGGGTAATTAACTAAATGTAAACACCCACGCGACTCTGCTAACTAGCCAATCAAGACATACCATAGATCAAAAAGAGCCAATTGAGATATACCATAAATAAATAAGATTTACTGCATTCGCTGGATTAGCTAAGTCACGTGGGTTAGTTTGTTGACATTTAGTTACCTAGACGAATATACTGTTTTATTTTAAAACTTAAGTATATGTTGAGTACTCTGCCGATTACTCGGCACTTTCAGAACCGATTAGTCGGCCAGTCAGCGCGTCGGCAATGCTGGCAGGAACGTTTTCTTTTTTAGGGTTCCGTAGCCAAATGGCAAAAAACGGAACCCTTATAGATTCGTCATGTCTGTCTGTCTGTGTCTGTCTGTCTGTCCGTCCGTATGTCACAGCCACTTTTTTCCGAAACTATAAGAACTATGCTATTGAAGTTTGGTAAGTAGATGTATTATGTGAACCGCATTAACATTTTCACTCAAAAATAGAAAAAAAAAAAACAATAAATTTTGGGGGCTCCCCATACTTAGAACTGAAATTCAAAAAAAAAATTTCATCAAACCCATACATGTGGGGTATCTATGCATAGGTCTTCAAAAATGATATTGAGGTTCCTAATATCATTTTTTTCTAAACTGAATACTTTGCGTGTATCCCTCCCCCCCCCCCGTAACTTCTAAAATAAGAGAATGATAAAACTAAAAAAAATATATGATGTACATTACCATGTAAACTTCCACCGAAAATTAGTTTGAACGAGATCTAGTAAGTAGTTTTTTTTTAAATTATTTTTGATAGATGATTCGTTTTTGACACATATATATTGTTTAGGGTCAGTGTCAATAAAGTCTTCGCGCAGAAGAGTTGATGTTTTCCTTGCTAGGACCTAGCGACAACACGGCGCATTTCTAACAATATACTCTAAGACTAGAAATACTCTAGTTTGTTGCAAGAAGAATCTTTCGCATAGCTGCTAGCTGCTATTGTTACCCGTAGCAGCGCGGCGCAGAGGCCGAGCCGGCGGAAGGGCGGCAGCGTGAGCGCCTGCGACACGCGCGGGCGCGCGTGCGCCGGGTACGCGTAGTAGCGGTACACCGTCGCGTAGCCCGCCGCCGCGTAGCGCGCCGCGCCCTCGCTGCTCGAGTACTTCTCGAAGCTGCACACACCAACACCACTTGTTATTGCAATAGTGTGACAAAGTCAAAGTAAGATCTTCTGTTGCACATGGCCATAGGCGGCGGTGACCACTTTCATTAAGGAGGGCTGCTTCTTTCAACAGCAGTAAACTATTGAGACAAGTTGTCAGTGGCACAGCCTGCCTATAAGCCGATTGATTCCTGACGGCTTTATCAAGCTAGAAAGCTACGGCTAGCTGTCAGTGAAGTCCATATTACTCTAACTAAATTTCAGACTCGCACGTACGGTTCTAATTCTTCCGGCTTCCTTTAGCAAATATTTGATGCTTCGCCACTGCAAGTTATAGCACATCCTAATTAGTTTTCCTTCTCTTATTTTCTAGATTTCGTCCGCGACTTCATCCCAATGGAATTTTATTATAAACTAGTGGACCCGCCACAGCTTCGCCCGCGGTATTTTCCATACAATCATTATCACCTCATCAGTATTGCAGAACTTATGTGCGGAATTCAATTTGATAATTACAGCAAGCATTTCAGTGACGGGAAACATTGTAAGGAAACCTGCACACATCTGCGAAATAATTATATGTGTCAACGGGCCCACGTGGGGATTACTACCCGATCCCTAGCACTAAGAGTGAAATACCGATTGCTTAAAGGCTTATTACGCCTTCCTTAATAAGTCACTTACGAGAGGGACGCTGCAATATCTCTATCTCATTCCAAGGTAATGCGGCGTCTCTCTCGTAAGTGACTAATTTAGGAAGGTGTAATAAGCCTTTTTACTCTCACTAGTGGGAAATATTAGTAGTACAAGTGAAGCTCAGGCAGGTCCAATATAAATAGTGGTAAGTATAGCTTTATCATTATTATTAAACACTTACACAGTGAAGAATGTCCATTGGTCATCATCCACATCAAGGAAGGAAGCGGCATCCACATACCACAGCAGGAAGGTCTGTAGCCGTTCATGGAAAGCCAAAAAGCCAGGTGTGGTTGTGTCGCAGAAATATACCTCAAATGTGTGCTCATCGCCGCCATCACCTGACACCAGATATACAAGATTAATAGTAGATGATTGTCAAACTTTCTAGATTTATATAAAATATTGTATGATCTGATCGATCACATTATTTTGCCTGCCCAAAATAAAACCTGTACAAATATCATAATTAATACTTTGTTTTTGCTTTGAAGTTTTCCGTAACATACAAACAAGAATATTTCAAGCAATTATTGATTGACTAAATGATATAATAAAAATACAAATATCTACAATAGATACTGTTTTACAATCCTAAATCTTCTGTATGGAAGCAGGTATGAAACCAGGCGCAGATCCAGCCCTCAAAAAAGGTTGTGAGCACAGCCCCCCCGAAAATCGGCCAAGTGTAAGTCGGAGTATGAACTCGCTCATGATCGATATAGGGCGTTCCTACAAAGCATGTCACAAGTCCATTAGGGTTTTGGGCATGCCCATCGTGCCTACAACAGTGGATACGCACTTGCATGAAACTAATATTGGTATGATATAAGACACACGCATTTACAGAGGAAGTTAAAAAAAGAAGAACAACATGCATGTAATTAAAATAACAATAATGAAATTGTTAAGGGAAGTGATACACCCACAGTGATACACTTTTTACTAGTACGGGGGGACTGAGGTATCTAGGGTTGCCAACTATTTGTGGGGAAAATATAGTAATTTCCAGTCAAAGGTATAAATAATATAGTACACTGAAAGAAAATATAGTACTTCAAGGAAATAACTTTTAAAAAGAGTGTAAGTTTTGATTGATATAATACTATAATATACATAATTTGTCTTACTAACATTCCGATTGCAATTCTTGTGGCTATCCAAGCTGCAAAAATGCCTATTATTCTTTTGCACTAACGTAAATAAATGCAAAACGCCATGTTTATCCATTGCCCCGCTTTGATTTAAAGGAACAACAAACAAACAGAACAAAAACAAACTGAATTTTTTCATTTATAAAGATCTCAAAATTTATATTTAAATTTCAGGCATTTTTAATTAATTTATTATTCGCAATGAAAGCAAAGTATGAGCCATTTGTAAGGACAGACCGAAATATAGTATTTTTGCATACTATATATTTCTTCAACTGTATAGTACAGAGCCAAAATATAGTACAATACTATATATTATAGTATGGTTGGCAACCCTAGAGGTATCTGCGCTTACCTACTTCTTATCATATATACTCATTGTCCTTTATGCGCAAATGTCTCAAATTAGGAACCATGTCGGAGCTATAATCTTGTCTTAGTTATAATTATGTTCTGATCGGTTTTTATAATTAAATAAATAAATTGTTAATACATAATTTGTTCTAGTATGATAACACATTGGCAAAATATTAGTCAACAATAACACAAATGTATTATTTACCCAAAATAGAAAAAGTATGTAACAAATCATATCATCTTAAAAAACACAAGACAATTTTAGTATGTATCCCACTTAAAACTTTCCAACAGCAGCCCCTAAGTGTAGGTACTAGTATTAATATCATACATTCCTTAAGTATGGAAAAAATACAACTCACGTGGGGAGGTAGTAAAGGAATGTATCATTTTTCCCATTGGCCTGAAAGAATTATCCTTTTCTAACAATGATACAAACTGGTCCAAATTAGTAACATAACCAGGGGCTAAGATTTTCTTCATAGCCCCTTCAACATCATCTGCTTTCATGCCTTCTGAAACACTGGGTTCAATCTGAAATTACATGATTAATACAAAGAGTATATAGAACATGAATTCTATACAATTTGCTTCTTAAATTCATTTTTTTTATTACAAGGTTTGCATAAAATATAGACATTAGTTTATAGACATTCGTAAAAATTACTTTTTCTGAGTATTCTATGCCTAGATATGTTTGAAGACTTGCAGCACTGTAGTAAAGCCGAATACGTAAATCGGTATAGCCAAATATATTCTCGTTTTCACCAAACACTTGGTGGCACATCTCTGGTGCGAAGCTTGCTTCATCATCCTCGACGTCCTCTGGGGACCTCACTGCAAAAAACGAAGGTTTATTAAGGTTATACGCTTGTCCCTGCCACACGTTCGTAGTTTGTCCTAACGTTTTCTTAGCACCCACCTAATTTTATTTCCAACACCTCGTTGCCGTCCACAACCAAATGGCACAAAGCATCAGTCATCTTAGAAAAAGGGCAAATATTGAAAAAGTGCCTAAAATTTCATTACAAATTTTTATTGTCACTTAATCACTTTCCCGGCTTCCCGCGCAATTGAACTTGTTGTGACAAAACTGGCAAAAAACGCCAATCGTAGCCAAATAAAGACAATACGTGTATAGCGAAAATAATATGCAGGATTTTAAATATTACTATTCCTTTCAAACTAAAGAAATCTAGAGAGTGACTTTGTGCAACGGTAATTTAAAAAATTCAAACGTGAAAATTATTATCCGAACTAAAACGATATGCAATTGTTTGTTTGACAGGTGACCATCGAGCATAAGAGCAAGCAAGGCTTGTCTATAGTTTTTTTTTTTATATTAAAGTAATGCCTATGGAACTGTTGAAAAACACAGCGTTTAAAACGACTGTGTTGACCTTGGTTTCCTTTTTTCAGTTCTGTGGCTTGTAAATATTTTTAAATCAGACAACACTAAGATTTATGTGACGTCATTATGGCCTGGTTGGGTTAGATTTGCTTGGAAATTTTTGTTCAAAATCTTGTATTTTAGTATATTATATGGTGAACTGCTTATTTTAGTTTAGTAATATAAATACCTCATAGAATAATAGTAATCCTGTTGCCAAGGAGTAATTGTGTCGCCGACATTTTCTGGCGAAAATGAATCGCCATGAAGGTGTGTAATGATAATCAAAATTTGTTCGATGCTTTTGTCACTATGATTTTCTATGCTTTGTTTTGTAAAATCATTGTATTATTATTTGATGCGTTCATTAACATGATTAAATATTTATTTCATAGGTTCAAGCTCAGAATAGCGAGGATTGTTATTGAATAAGTGTGTGATGTGTTTTCAGGAGTCAGCTGTGATTCTTGTTTGAAAAATAACTTCAGAGGACGACGGTACAAATGTTTAATATGCATCGATTACGACTTGTGCGCTGCCTGCTATGAAAGTGGCGCTACTACAAATCAACACACAACAGAACACCCTATGCAATGTATTCTTTCAAGAAGTGACTTTGGTGAGGCCCCTGGGTTAACTAGTGCATTTTATACAGCCATTTGGCCTAGTTTTGTCCGAAAATGTCATTGAAGTGATAAAGTGAACATATAAGTGCGTGTTTCAGTTCCAAGCTAAGAGGCTGTGTTTGTCATTGTAATAGATTTTTTTTACAAATTGGGTCTAAATGAAAATTCCTAAAACCTGTTAAATTATGTTAACACATGAAGAGAGGCTCTGTAAACAAAACCACTATAACTGAATTTAAACCGTTTTAGTGTCTTGACACTAAACTATATTTAGTTTCGAAACCTGAGACTTTGTCAAGAAAATTTAAGAAATAATGTGATGATCCGTACTACTTTCACTCATAGACATTTTTTTTAAATCTAGCATTAGATAATATTTATCTGTGAGTGAAATGCATCAATTTTATTAAATACTGTTTAACCAGTAAAATAATTTTATGCTGTATTACTGCTTTAAATATGTCCACAGACCTCGTTATTTTTGGAATGACTTTAATTAATTGTATGCACTAACTTTATCTAGAATCCAAATAATAATAATAAAACATACAACAGCCCAAACAGGGATATCCTGTATTTTAGGTCTGTGAACAACACACAAAGAAAACAAACTAATTAATCTTTAAGATACAATTATTATGCATGTTACATAATTGTAACAGGCATACTTGTTCAGCTACTTTTTGTACTTGTTAATAATATGATGTAGTGAGTATTTATACAACATTGGAAAAATTTGGGTCGTAGTTTCTGAGTTTCCCTGATGTCATATAATTACTTACTACATCCATATCATTAGACACACAGAGACATTAGATACTTTTTCTAAGGGTAACGAAATGTTATTCTCAAAACACCCGATGAAAATAAAAACTACAATAAAACAATAATAAAATTGATATTTTTGACACATTCTCAGTTCAGATACAATATGTTTGGATTATGCTAAATTCCCCATACAGGTTCTCATTGACTGTTTTGTCTTATATTCTTTTAATACTAAACAAATGTAAATATTGATAGAATACTAGGTGGACTGATTTTCTAGTGCTTCAATAATATGGTAGCGTACAGTCAAATTAAATATGATAAAAACACTGTACTGTGAATGCACTTATATTTCATACCTGGGACATATATGAATAAAATTTAACGTTTAATTAGCGTTTAACTTCCACAGCATTAATAAAACCAGGTCATCATGTCTTATGGAAAGATTGATTTTAGATGTAAACAAGCCTGCTTCTCTTAAGGGAACTGTGCATATTTTCGGGATGTAAAATACACCATGTTGTGTATGTTAAGCTATTTTTGTGCCAAATTTGATCAAAATGGGTCCAGTAGTTGACATGGGTAATGAAACTGACAGACGGACAAAGTCAATTTAGCATTTAAATATAAAGATAATATTTTATATTTCTAGACCTGTACTATGGCGGTGAGGCCCTGGCTCTGGAGCAGCCACAAGCATACACGTGTCCGTTCTGCAATCGCATGGGCTTCACAGACACCGCACTCATGGAGCACGTCACAGCCGAGCATGCTGACACCACACTTGCTGTGAGTTATTTCCAAAAAAGATATACATACATGCCCTAAATGAAGCTATGAAGGATCCTACTTTAAATAATGCTAACCCTTTCACTGCCAGACTCCGTTTAACCTAATAAGTGCTCTTAGCAACAGGTTGTGACAAAATTCTAATCAACATTAGTTAACGTTATTAGCGTGTTTGAACTAGAGATGCAACAAATATCCAGTTACTATCCGGTATTCGGCCTATCTGCCCATGACTATACTATCTGGCCGGATACCAGATATTATCCAGCCAAATACTGGAGAGTAAAAGCTATAAAACAAATAAAAAGCCACCAGAAATAAACGAAATCAACGTCAGTTATCAAATTAAAGCTTACGTATACACCCAACTGAAGTAATAGTGCGTGTATTGAAACACAAAGGTGCTCCCCGTGCAATTACAGTTCTTAACCGCGTCGTTATTAAGCAGATTGTACTGTACAGGTTGTAATATTACGGAATAAATAACTTGTTGATTCCAGGTGGTTTGTCCTGTATGCGCATCTATGCCTGGCGGTGAACCTAATTTCGTGACAGATGACTTTGCTGGTCACCTCACTCTCGAGCATCGAACAGGACCTAGAGATCTCATCTCGTTTCTGATATCCTTTTTAATAGTTATAAGGCCCGGCGCTAACTGGCGTTACAGTGCGGCAACGGATTTTTAGATGACGAATACATAATACAGGCTGTCCCATTAATAGTGTTCCAAATGAGGACCGCCTATAGATACGATCACGATCATATTAGAATAACCCAAAATAGGTCTGGTAAAAAACGGTTTTCGAGATATTCAGGATTTAAAAAAAAGCTTTCTCGATTTGATTTCAGTTTTCCGTTTGCTATTTCCTGGGATAAAAGAAATATCATAAAAAGTTACTCCTGATTAAGTGCGCTATAAGATGTGTATCACAGTTTTACAAAAATGCCCACAATTTTTTTCGTTACACTAAATCGTATTTAAAAAAAATGAACAAGACAAACCAGGACCACAAGATCACTATGAACGGGACACATGTACTACTTATTACTACATATCATACTAGTGGACCCGCCACAGCTTCGCCCGCGGTATTTTCGATACAAACTTTATCACCCCTTCAGTGATGGAATTTCAAAAGATCCCTCCTTATTGCACCTCTAGGGTACTCTAGGAATGTCTCTTCCCAATTTCAAACCTGTAGGACCACCCGTTTAGGCTGTGCATTGTCTATAAGTGAGTCACGGTACTGTTTTATATGTATGTATTGATTATAGTCGAAATATCGAAGACAATGATTGTAACTACAAAAACAAAGCTCCGGAACATCACGGCATGCATTATGCGGCGTAAAGAAAACTATGGAACACTACAAAACTGTCACTGTCAAAAAATCCCTGCTAGGCAAGACCATTGTCTTCGAAATTTCAACTATAATAATATCATAGTATTAAGTTATGATTCGTCACCTAAAAATCCGTTGCAGTACCGTCCCGCCAGTGTGCCCGGGCTTAAGATTGTGTTGGAAGAAGTACAAACTGTCAACAAATGACAGTAAACTCACCAAAGGGTGTTAAGTAAAAATATGCTCAGGAAAGAGAGGAGAGCTGTCATTACGAGCATTTTTTTGTTCTGGTTCCTAAACAAAGTTTGATGAATGATCTGAAAACTTTCACTTTACTTCTGCTGATTAAAAATCTGCCTTAAGACAGAGCTTAACTCCTTTCCGTAGCAAGTTTTATGCTTGCTATTAAAAGTTCATTTATTTAAAAATCTCCGCTACTTTCGTATTAGCATGAACAATATTGATAATGCATATGCATAAAGCATAATAGGACATAGTTCTACTAATTTCGCTCGAAATCAGTCATATCTTTCATGCTAATAGGAAGTAAGCGAAGATTTGTCATTCAACAACTATTAGATTACAGTGTTGTCTGAAATATAGTCCAGTCTAGATTAGCTTACAGAAAAAGCGGCATTTGTGAATCTGAATCTACGATTTAACAGCTATTCTAAACCGCATGACCTATATTGCTTTTTGCTTAGCCTTATTCGCTTTGTAGTCAGTCTCATAATCGTTAAATCAACTTCATTTAATTACAAGCTATAATTATTATACCCCACTACTATTGGACTCCCAAGATATATGCCCAGCCTAGTATTGGGGTCCGTTAGACATTAATAATAATAAATAATAAATAAATCAGGGGACAATCTTTACACAAATCGATCTAGTCCCAAAGTAAGCTCTAAAGGCTTGTGTTATGAGTACTAGACGACGATATAAATACTTATATAGATAAATAAATACTTAAATACATAGGAAACATCCAAGACTCAGGAACAAACATTCGTGCTTATCACACAAATATTTGCCCTTACCGGGGATCGAACCCGGGGCGCTTGCGTCGAAGGCAGGGTCACTACCAAGTAGGCTATCCGCGTCGTCACCACAGGAAGATATCCTGAGTTATTTGTACTCTTACCAGGCGGGTTTCACTTGGAACTTTAGGTACGCTCGGCCGTCGGGCAGCGCGGCGCTGTAAATCGCAGTAGGTTGCCGCTCGCGCGCTCGCCGCGTCGCGCCGTCATAGCGATTACTCATTATTTTATTTATTCTGTGAATTGCTGTGCGTTCTTCAATTAATAATAATATACTATAATTATAAATTGATAATAATGACCAATAATAAGCATATAAAATAAGATTTTGTTTACGGATTTGTCTTATAATATTATTCATACCGATGAATAATTTAATTACTTTGGCTCTCTCCCATAATACTTACAAACTTGACAAACTTAACATTATTTAATGAAGGATGCCACATGCATACATGCATACATATATACGCGTGACAAACATAACCCTCCCTTTGTTTTCGCGCAGTCTGGCGCCGGCCGGTCGTTTTCTTTGCTTCCCTGCCTAGTGTTAGTTGCGTATGTAGCTAGGCATGCAGCCTAGATGTTTGGTGTTGTAGGGTTATCACCCTACGGCAAATTGACAATCCTAGCGTACACGAAAGAGCAAGTGTTCTGCAACCGAGAGAGAAGGCATGAGTAGGCATATTTTCATGCCTATCCACCGGTTTTGTTAGAGAGCAATTCTTCTGTACGCTAATACTATTATCTATTCTGTGCTCTTACAGGAAAATAAATGACATACATACATATAATCACGCCTGTTTCCCGTAGGGGTAGGCAGAGACCACTTCTTTCCACTTGCTACGATCCTTACATACTTGTTTCGCTTCGTCCACTTTCATTATTCCCTTCATACATGCTCTTCGGTTTAGGGTACTCTTGACCTGGCCTTTTTTCAAAACGTCCCCGATTTCGTCTCGAAACGTCCGCCTAGGTCTACCCCTTCCAACCCTTTCATTCACACTCGCCTTATACACTTTTTTCGTCAATCGTTCTTCATTCATTCTCTCGACATGGCCAAACCATCTCAGCATACCTTTCTCAATTTTTGTCACTACGTCTTCTTTCTTAAAATAAATTATTCTTATTTAATCCGTCAGACCCGTCAGATTCGGATTCACATAGCCAGGGGAGTTTAGTTGAGGGCGTCGATGATATCTGTGGTCGGATCCCGTATGTTGTGCTATGTGTGGACATTGATGAGTGAGTTCCTTGACCGCCGCGCACGACGAGCCCAGCGGCATCCGGCACGGCGGCGTGCGCCGCATGCCGCACACGGGCCGCGGCGTGAGCCGCGCGCGCCGCACCAACATGCACTTCAGGTGAGCGCCGCTGTACTACGGGCGGAGTCATCTGCGCCCACACACCAAATATCCTTAAAACACCTTATAACCAAGTATACAGTATTCCATCTTCATACAAGCGGCCGAAACGATGCGCTTCGATATCTCGGTAAACTTCGCAACAGTCGCGAGTGCGCTGTGAGATGTTTCCATGAATTTATTTACATACATTTCGACACGACAATTCTTTATGTTTTTGATACTTTAAAAAATTAAAATTTAACAAATAAAAAAAACCGACTTCAAAAACCCTTTGAAAAGTAAGAAATAATGCCCTTCGTAAGTAAATTACCTAGAAACGTCACATATATTGTTGATTAAGTGATACATTAAATACATCAAATTTCTTTTCTTACTTTTCAAAGGGTTTTTGAAGTCATTTTTTTTATTTGTTAAATTTTAATTTTTATTTCACTTTTTTTAGTGATTATCATATGTGATTTAACGACACACATTTACTACATCAAGTATCAATAGCATAATGTCAATTGCCCATCACCCTTTACAAAATGTTGCTATCCAAGATTCAAGGACGTCAATCGCTCAGGAGTTCTCCAAGTTCTTCATCACCGGTTCTATTTGACAACTTGAATTTTTATGAGCATAAGTTGCTTCCCAACCTTATACAGAAATCTAATCGCCACCCGTGAAATACTTATCATTGAAGAGTTCCGGTGGTCACCCGTGGTCTTCATCATCAGTTCCACTTCACCAAATAATGTTTATTAAACGTAATTGCTCGAGTCATGAAAGAAAATGTCAAAATTTCTGTATGCGTGCTTATGATATTTGAGGAGTTCCTTCGATTCCTCATAGATCCTCTCATCAGACCTCGACTTTGATCACAACGGGACCAACTTTGAGAAATACTCTATCGTTTAATAAAATAATTATGCAAATCGGTCCAGCCATCTCCGAGTAATCGGTGAACATACATATAAAAAAAAAAAACATGCGCGTCGAATTGAGAACCTCCTCTTTCGGTTATTTTGAAGTCGGTTAAAAAATCTTTCAGTCAAGTCCCACCCCAGGCGCCAAAAAATTGCCTCCATACAAAATTGCTACAGCAAAAACCCGACAAGCGAGTCGTTCGGCGTGGCGACAAAGTAATAGGAAACCCGATATCGGGTTTTCGGCACTGAATGTGTGAACGTGTTGATTAATTGCAGCACTTCCGGCGGGCTGTCGTCGCTGTCGCCGTCGTCGCGCGACGCCGTCGTGGACCCCATCGCGGAGCTGCTGTCGCAGCTGTCGGGCGTGCGGCGCGGCGCCGGCGCGCCCGGGCCCGGCACGCCCTCGCAGCTGCAGCAGCTGCAGATGCAGCTGCAGCTGGAGCGGCAGCAGGCCACGGTACGTGCTGCAGCCTCGCGGCCCAAGGAACAACAACTCAACCATACGACGCTTACTTAAGAGCACTGTGAACCAAAGAATTTTTGACAGGTTGTCAGTCAGAACAGAATCTAGGTCTATAGAAGTCTATATCGAGTAGGAGTTTTCTCTTCCTCGATACCTTTTTTGAGTACAATAACAGTCACTGTTACGCAGTCTATAAATATTATTAAGAGGACTGTGAACTGACGGCAAAAATCAGCCTTTTCCTACTAAAGGCGATAATGATTTCCACCCCTTAAATGTTAACCGATTTTGACCAATTCTTAATAGGTTGTCAGTCAGAACAAAATCTAGGTCTATTCGTTTCTTGAATATTGATTAAAGATCAAGGAACTCAAATAATGCCGAAATTAGTTTCATATGAGAATACTGAAACTACAATAAAACTGAATTTATTGATTATAATGAAAAAATTCCAAACGAACGACCTAGATTTTGTTCTGACTGGCAACCTATCGAAGTATTTTTATTTTATTACTTCTTCTATGCTTTCGTTATTGTAATGAGTTCTAGTCGCCACGTGGGGTATGGATCGCCCGCGACTGATCCCTCGCACGGTCGATTTTAGTCACAGGTCGCATGTGGCCTGTCGCCGCACGGCCAGGAGTCGAAACCCATTCTACTTGGCATTTACGATTTGAGTCACCTGCGACCGAGCCGATTCGTTCAAAATTTACATGGCGCGGATGCGCATGCGCATTTAAAGGCTGCGCCAGCTAACAACACCACTTTAGAGATCGCTGCGGATACCGGCAACCGGATATCCGGCTAATGGCCATACCGGATATCCGGTATCCGGCCACACCGCTATCCGTATCTCTACTATTTGGTGTACTACCCTTTTGGCAAAATATTTTTGGCCAAATTTCCCTTCCCAAAAAACTTATCGCAGTATGTTTCATTTCCCAAACGAATCTTTAGCATATTTCCATTCCGCATTTTGTCATGCGTAGGTTAGGTTAGGGTCATCTTGTATCCCTTACGTAAGTACTTATTTGTTAAAAAATACTTTTGCTAACTGTAAAATTGCGATAAGCCGTTTTGACTATTGATTTTTTGCCAAATGATAATTTGAGTAAAATAGTTCGGGATCTGTTACTTTGGGAAAAGTTTTTTGCCCGTACATTATTGATCGCTACTATTTACACGGTCCACCCGTGTAAACCCCTCGCGAGCGTCGACCCGCCGCCGGAGGTTCAGTGCGAAGTCGTGCCGCAGGCGGCGCGCCAGCAGCTGGAGCGCCTGCCGCGGCGGCCGGCGGGCGCGGCGGGCAGCGCGCCGCCGCCCGCGCCGCTGCCGTCGGCCGCGCCGCCGCCCATGCCCGACCCCAGCGACTCGCAGTACCTGCTCTCTAAATTCCTAGGTAACGTACTATTACATTATGCGCTTGGCGAACTTGTCTTTTGTGAGAAAAACATGTTCTACTTTTCACCCATGAGATCGGGCCGTAAGTAGGAGATAACTAACGAGAGTCTATTAGAAGACTTTTAATGACCCGAGTTTGTAATCCCCTTACTGCCCGTGATACACGCACTGTTTTTCATCACATTTGTGAGAAAATAAAAGACAAAAATATATATTATGTATTAAAGTTGGAACATTACATAGACCCATTGACTCTACATTGACTCTACATTGATTTTACATTGACCCTATATTGACTCTACATTGACTTTAGATTGAGCCCAGGCTCTACATTGGCTCTACATTGACTCTACATTGACCCTACATTGGCTCTACACAGTTTCTACATTGACTCTGCATTGACTACATTGACCCTACATTGGCTCTACACAGTTTCTACATTGACTCTGCATTGACTACATTGACCCTATATTGAGAATTAGTGCACCACTAGTAATTTTCCCTGATTCACCATTTTCGTTAATTCTTCAGTTTTCCTATTCGTCAATGCCATCAAAATCGTTAATTTGTCAATTTCCCTAATAAGTCATTTTCACTAACTGGTCAATTCATGCAATGTATAGTCGGAGTAGATATTTTTGCACTATATTTGAATCTGACATTTTTAAATATTATGTTATTATCAAGTGTTTTGGGCCAATATGACTTAACAAATTCATTAAAAATAAGATTTCCTGAATTTGAACACGCAATTTCTATACTTGAAAAACACACGGCTTTACTCACGATTTATTGTCAGAAATAGAAGGACTCCAATCGAGTTCGAACCATGTCGGACTATTTCTGACAATAAATCGTGAGTAAAGCCGTGTGTTTTTCAAGTATTCATAATGTCTCACGAAAGTTTTAATTTGACTACCCCATTTCTAATTTGAACTGTTGATAGATTTTAAGATTGGCAGGCACTGCCAATCTTAAAATGTGATAGTCGCTCTAGACTTTTGAATCATTTTCATTACCAAGCAAGTAGGTATTATAATAGAGATGCAGGTCAAAGAGAAGACAAAGAAACAACATCATCATTTGGTCATAAGAACAAAGTAAGTACATAGGTACTAAGCCGGGCGATATAGTGATATTATAGGATTATCCAAGTAATATTATCTATACTATTATAAAATTGTAAACAAAAGATTTTAAAAAAATGTGCATGACTATACCGACAACGACAGGTGACGAGTCAAAGAAAATGACGAATTAGGGAAATTGTCAAAGTAACGATTTTGATGGCATTGACGAACTAGGGAAACTGACGAATTAACGAAAATGGTGAATCAGGGAAAATTACCAGTGGTGCACTAACCCTACATTGACTCTACATTGACTCTGCATTGATCCTATATTGAGTCTACATTGGCTCTACATTGACTCTACATTTACTCTACATTAATAATAGTAATAATAATCAGGGGACAATCTTTACACAAATCGATCTAGTCCCAAAGTAAGCTCTAAAGGCTTGTGTTATGGGTACTAGACGACCATATGTATACATACATACATGGATAGAGAAATAAGTACTTAAATACATAGGAAACATCCAAGACTCAGGAACAAACATTCGTGCTTATCACACAAATATTTTCCCTTACTGGGGATCGACCCCGGGACGCTAGCTTCGGAGGCAGGGTCACTACCAACTAGGCTAACCGCGTCGTCACTCTACATTTACTCTACATTGACTCTACATTACTACAACTCTACAAGTTTTGAAGATAGGAAATAAACCGTGGCTTATTTTAAACCTCCTTAAAAACCGTGGCCTATTTCAAAACTAAACTCATAACTCCCTCGGGCGTTATAAAAATCCATAACGTTCGCAGGAGGTGAATCGGCTATAGCTGCTCCATACGCCTGCGTACACCCTTTCCGAGCAAGTGTGATGAAAAATGTATAACGTAGCCAGAACGATTAGTTTTTGAATCATAAGTGCAGGTTACACATGTGAATTTGATGTGAGCGGTGTGTACAGGCGCGACGACGGGCGTGTGCGCGGCGGAGGCCGAGTCGCGCGCGGCGCTGCTGCGCGGGCTGGTGCTGGCGTCGCTGGGGCCCGCGCCCGCGCCCGCGCCCGCCCCCGCGCCCGCGCTCGCCCCCGCGCTCGCCCCCGCGCGCGCTCCCGCGCCCGCGCCGCCGGTGCGCCTGGCGCTCGCCGAGCCCAACGAGCCCTCGCCGCTGCCCGCGCTGCCGCGCACGAAGCCGCAGCCGCGCACAAAGGTACGAGCGCCGACCGATAAGGCGATTATGTACCCGCGACGACCTTGAATGGCATTTTAATCTGATTATTGAATGGCATTTTAATATTTCGCGGTCGGAGCATAGTATTATAACCCCTTTCATGCCTCTTTATTTTTAGTTTTTATTGATTTATTCTGTGGACTATTAGTGATGCTTACGCCTTCTCCGAAAAAAATTAAATGCTTATGCTTATTATAACCAAGATCAGAATGTGTTAAAAAGTCAAGGTAGGCAAAATATAAAATTATTTTGAAATTATGAAATCGCTAACATTTCTTGTTATAATAATTTCACGTTTGTTGCGATAAGAACGGGTTAGATTAGACAGGTAATGGTATTTCTTAAAAGATCGCATTTGGCGTTAAAATTAATTAACAAATTTCAATAGGCGTTTTACTTTTTGATTTTGTAGTCCGAAATAAATACTTTGAATTTGAATTTACGCACAAAACGATATTTAAAGGGATACATTTAATAATTAAATTATAATCCAGAATATCTTTAAGGAATATAACCTTAGGGCCGCTACACCTCGTCCATTGTAAAAAGAGCGCTGACGGCCATACATTTTCTATCGCTCTTTTTTAACTTGCTAGGTTTTTAGGCAATTTATTGCTACAATTATTATGATTCCCAGTCAGTGTGAGGATGTTTATGATTATTAAGTGTCCCACACCCGCACTGTATTCGGAAGGTCTGGGAAGGTTGAGATGGTAACAGCTGCTGGTTGCAGGAGGCGGCGGCGCGCGCGCTGGCGACGGCGCGGCAGCTGCCGGAGGGCAGGTAGGAGTGCGGCGCCGCGCGCCGCGCGCCCCCCCCGCGCCCCGAGCGCAGCGAGCGCACCGCCCGGCGCCGTGTATAGACATCGGTAGATGAAACTATTTAATGTTTATTCATTAGATCATACGGTAGTCTATATTATATTATTTATCCCGGAGCCGCGACCGCTCCGTTGTACATATGCCGCCGCGGTCAGACCGCCGACGCGTTCGACTCGTCTCGTTGTTTTCGCTAACACTTATTAGTGGACGCTTATGTTTGTTTTGTTGGCTTTCCAAATATCAGTGTGGTTTCCTTTATTGTAGAGAATATAGCTATGGAATGTTTTAATCGATTTAAATACTTAAATTAAAATAATTATTGTCTAATAGGCCGTTGTGTTATTAATTTAAATATAAAAGTACGAGGGGAGCTAGTGCAGACTGATATTTTAATGTTTTGTCGACTATATTGAAACGGCGAGTGGTAGCGATCGTTTACAATGACCAACGGAGTTTAGTGATAAAATTCATCGATTTTTCGCAGTTTTAAAATTTAATGTTGAAATAATATTAGTGAAAAAATATTTATTGATATGTAATTCGCTGCGGACTGCATTATTTATAAACTGGCTCCCCTTCTATTCTTGCAAGGCACGACAGCTGTACTGGTGAAGAGCTACTTACCCACGATTGTTTCACGAGCTACTCAAAAGAATGTGCTTATAGTTTGATTATTATACTCCAACATTACAAAATGTTTGTATGTACCCTAATTAAATTCTATAATATTATAAGGTGTTTTTTAATTATGTTTTGTTCCTGTTCATTCACCCCTTACAATCCCCGGCACATAAATTGAACTAAAATGGCGGTCGTCCGCGCAGGTACAACTACGGTTACTTCGCGGCGCGTAAGTTGAATGCGCAGAACACATTTTCGGGTCTCAATTGAAGTGCGGTATGAGCTGCGACGCGAGGAGCCGCGCGTAACCATAGTTTTACCTGCGCGGACTACCGCCATTTTGGTTCAACTACTATACCTATATGGATTATACCTACCTGTTTTATTAAGTGCCCGTACGCCATATAATCTTAATAAAAATATTAATCATAAAAATCCAAAACCTCAAAAAACGAGAAACAAGAAATTGCCACTACTGGGTCGATATGGCTATGCAGTCGATTTTTTTGTGTTTATAATTCATTTAAAAAAATACCTTTGTATATTCAGAGTACATATAAATACCATGTATTGTATATTTTTGGAATGCTCTCGTGAAGCCTTTTTATTTGATAACAATAATGCATGGGTGAAAAAATATCAAGAGAAAATGTCTTCTAGCATACGCCATATTGAATTTCAGAGTTAGGCACTCTGCACACTAGCTTTCATCGCGTACATAAAGCATTTGTCACTTTTTAACTAATTAGTGGATGCGCAAGGGACAAACTCTTTATGTGTGCGATAAAAATTAGTGAGTGCGTAGCACACTAGTTTTTATCGCGTACATAAAGCATCTGCCACTTTTTAACTAATATGCGGGTGCGAAAGGGACGATTGCTTTATATGCGCGATTAAAATTAGTATGCTAAGCCCTCTGGTTACGTTATGTGCCCAGTGTCATTTGGTACCACACGTTCGTCCAACACCGTCCAACCGTCGGTCGATGTGTGGAGGGTTGTTTGGACACGTTGGCGCGAGTTTTGCTGCGGTTGGCGTGAGATCGGAAAGGTTCGGAGTTGGGTGTAGGCCGATCGTGTGAAACCAGCAGTGTTGGACGATCGTGTGGTACCAACATCACATCTACCAACTTTTTAGTAGATTACCTATTTTGCTTCCGTTCTACTCATTTACCACTCTCGGCTTTAAATCTGTCTATTTTTCAAAATATTAAAATTGTAAACATTTCAAAATGCGTGTAACGAAACGTTAATATCAAATTTAGCCTGTCATAATTTTAGCACTTAAAACGGAACGGGATAAGTCCACTAATTGTTATCGCGCACATTAAGCATTCGTCCCTTTCGCGCCCGCTTATTAGTTAAAAAGTGACAGATGCTTTATGTGCGCGATAAAAGCTAGTGTGCTAGGCACTCTGCTATGTATAAGGATGGAATCACATCTATCATCATCGAATTGCATTTTATCTATGGAAAATCGCCATTTAGTATGAAGATGCGTACGCATCAAAAAGGTGAATTGATGCGTACGCAACAATCAGTATGATGCGTACGCATCAATTCACCTTTTTTGCATCAAAAAGGTGAATTAATCCGCACGAATCTTCATATTAAAAGGTAAATTAAAAGTTTCCGCATACAATTCCATACAATAAATAGATCTCCTACTTTACCGCGACGTCAAAATTGTGTCGTGTCGTGCGGCGGTAAATTTTAAAAGCGTCCAATCCCAAAATTACTATGAGAAATGTCAATTCAAGTGTCAGAAGCATCAAGCAAGCAAGATCGACTCAGAGTAAGGTATTTTTTTTCCAACGGCAATATTAGAAAGGGACAAATAAACTTGGTGGTTAGTTTGGCTGCTCGGCCCACTCTTCCCTGCTCTGCGTTCTAAAGTAAACGTTAAGTTGTAGATGTTATGGTTGTTTTAGTTAGGATATTCCTTATTGCTGAGTAATCAGTCGCGTGTGATTATTATCCATGTATTGATTGATTCATTTTTAGGTTACCTGTTTATTTTATTTAACTTAATTTGTATCTACCTATCTTTATTTTTTATTTATTTCAACTTGTCAAGTTACGTCAATCTGTGACGTAAATAACTAAATTTTGTATTTTAAGATGTAGACTGAAATAACATAGTTACCAAATAAACTCGTCATATTTTATTACTTTAGCATAAGAACTATGGCTAACGCAGAGCATAAAGTTTTGGCCAACTTTATCAAAGAGGTTCATGCAACTCTACGGAAAGCGTCGCTCGAAGTGGGTGCCGAAGAAGCATGGCGTGAACACTGCCACCATAAGGAGAAGCTGATAATGTATGCTGAGAATATGCAAAAATTAGCAACAACCCATTGGGAAGAAAACTGTGCTAGTAATGATAGTGCAGCCATATCAAGAATTAAGTGGACAGCAGACTTGTGCTACGCCTACTTCTTTAATAAGTTATACCTTACATATAAGATTAAAGAACTAGAAATCGCTGAGAAAATAAATGTTAAAATTGACATCAAAGAGGATTTTTCAAATCCTATAAAACTTATTGACGTTGGCAGCTGCTATAATCCTTTCAAAATGTACAACTTTTTTGAGGTTTTGGCGATAGATTTGTGTCCAGCAAACACATCTGTATTGGAATGTGATTTTCTAAATGTACCATGTGGATCATCTCTTATACAGACTAATAATAAAGTGCAGCAGCTGCCATGTGGTCATTTTGATGTAGTTACTTTCTGTTTCCTTTTAGAATATATTCCTAGTTCTCCACTTAGAGTGAAAGCCTGTGAGAGAGCCTATGCTGTTTTGAAACCAGGTGGATTATTGGTCATCAGCACTCCAGACTCCAAACATGTTGGTGCCAATTGTAAATTAATGAAAAATTGGAGATATACTTTGGCTTACATTGGTTTTTCTAGAATCAAGTATGAAAAATTTAAGCACATGCATTGCATGGCATTTAGGAAATGTTTAAATAAGGAGACAGCAGTTCGGTGGGCAACCATACACAATGACCCAAACATGGAGTTAGCACTGCACATACCACAAGATTTCAACGTAGAGCCTGAGAAAATCACAACAAAATATATGGATGTAAAAGTGACAGCTGAAGACTTTAATGAATTGCCATTTTGTGATGATATTTGAACTCTTAAATAAAAGCAGAAGCAAAGAATAGCAATTTTGCTGTTCCAAAATAAAATACATTCCTCTGGCGTTATATTTTTCCATTCCTGATTCCTTGCCTTTTATAGGGTACAAGCATAGTTTAACCTTTTGAATGTGAAAAGGAGTGCCCCAGACGCCGAGTGGCGGCTGTAGCTGACAAAATGTATGGAAAATGGCATGCTATGGTGTCTGGGGCACATAAAACTGCTGTCAGTTACAACTGACTGGCATTCAAAAGGTTAAATGTCCTACCCAAAACTCACCACATTGATATCTGAAATTACTAAATTATTACTCTGAAATGTAAAATGGATTCCTCCTTATCTGTCTTACTGGAGTCTAAAGACTTAATTCTCTAATGATTTATGTTATCTTGTTAAAAATTGCATTTGATTTTAATAAAACAATATTGTTTTAGACCCTGGACAGTATCAATGCTGTTGTGTGCCTGTTATTGGTGGATAAACAGGACTGACTGCACCCTTTATAATAACAATTTTTATTGAATGAATTTGTTTATGATACTGTTGGGCGTCTTTTAAATAATAAATATTTAGTGGTAAAAATGATTTTGCTGTGGTGGTTTTTGATTATTAAAAGTCATTATCTCAAAATATTTGTTTATTGAATTTAAATCAATAAATCCTTGCTTTAAAATGGCTGCTTTTGCCAAAAGTCATCTTAATATTTACAGTCTAATCACTTATCTTATTCTACTTCACAGTACCAAACTTAGCCTTACGTTTCTCAATCTTTTCCTTCAGTTCAATGTCAGTCATAATTTTGGACACAGATTGTCCGAATCGTTCAGCTCTCTGCTTGAGTTTATCTAGATTCTCACTCAGTGTGCCCGGAGCTATGGTTGTAGTGGCGGTTGTGTTCTGGCCAAACCTCTGCTTCCTTGCTTCCTTCCTTTCATCATCTGAAACCTTTACCGGTAGTCCAAACCTTTTAGCGCGCATCTCCAACCTTGTTTTAGAATCGATGTCTGCAGTTATTTTTACTTTATCCTCAGATGGAGCACTAATCACCACTGGTTTGCTTTCCGTTTTTTCCACTTCTGGTTTAGGTGCCGGTGTCACAGATATTGCCCTGTTCAGTACTATTTTCTTAGTGCCAGCTTCCTTGTTTTCTCCTTTGGATTCTTTAGAGTCTGCGGTTATTTTCCTCTTGAGCGTCCTCGTTGGTTTCACGCCGCCGGCAGCCTGCGGTGCCGGCTGTTCTGCGAGCACCAATTCTTCATTCAATGTGTCTGCGGCTGACTCATCAAGAATATCGTTATGACTTTTATCGTCTTCGTCTTCTAGTTTTTCATCGTCTTCCAACACTCCATCTGAATCAATTTCATCGGAATCCAAATTGATATCCCCATGATCGTCTTGAGTCATGGCTGTTTGGAGTCTTGTCACAAGTTCCGCTTTATCACCCGTGTGAGCAAGACCACGCGATTTTAATTCTTTACGCAAATCAACAACCTTCATTTTACTAACATCTAATACTGTAGAATCAGCCATTATTTCAAGCCTTTTATTTTAATAAACTGTCTTTTTAGTAGGTACTGTCTTTGACGTTAAGCCACAGACTACTTACTTAGCCAATGACCTACAATATAACTGTGCAATATCACTGATTGCACAATTATATTGATCGTCAGTAGATGATATTGGGAGTCGATATCTGCAACCAGTGATATTGCACAGTTATATTGTTGGTCAGTACCTAGCCTTAGTGTTGAGCTTAGCATGCCGCAACCTGTATACTTGATGACGCGCGAATTAGCCAGCGAGCGAGCGACCGGCAACCTACTGCGATATACAGCTCCGAGCTGTCCGACGGCCGAGCGAAAGTCCGGAGTAACTCCCCCCTGCCGTAGATGTTGACGCGGATTATCGGGTCGTGCGTGGATCGTGCATTATCAGGGCGTATCTACATTATACTATACTATGGCTTTTGGGTTTCAATTATCAGGTCGTGTATTATCATCACTCCGTGCTAAGAATGTAGGGCTAGTTACCAGAAGACAGTGGACCCGAATTATTGGGTTTTACATTACCTGGTACATTATTCATTACATTATTACTGGTCGAGCATTACTGGCTTCCGATTATCGTCTCGAACAAGTTTTGTATAGGCAAATAATGCACGACCCAATAATTCGCAGCCAAATAATTAATGTACATTGTGGTCGCAAATTATCTGGTCGTGCATTACCGGGACGTACATTAACCTTTACCGGACCCTAAGTGTCAGTTCAGCACTGAACCGAGTGCCTAGCCTACTGTCAGTTTTGTTTAGAAGAAACTAAGAAAAAGGTTTCGTTTTAATTGAGATGATATTTATAGACTTTATAGAGGCATTATTTAATTTTGGTGTGCCGTATAAAAACAGCCGAGTTAGTAATGTTGTAAATAAGGAAAGATACCAAATTTCAACTTCTCAGTTGAAGAAACAAGTTTAGTATTAAGCGACACTATAAACCCGGCTTTCAACGTTAATTATCAAAACAAAACATGGAAGCATGGAATCCAGACCCCGACGCAGTTATAGAGCAGTTGATAAAAAAATACGATGATACTTCCATGCCTCTGCCAGATTTTGAATCTGATCCTCATCTACTTATATCAAAGGTTGTTTTATCTTTAAATTGGGTTGGAGTACTAAGCAGTTATTATAATTAGTTTTTGTAAGATGTATGTTCTGTTTTAGGTCAGAAAACACTACATGGAATATATAATAAAGTTACTATCTATAAACTATGAGAAAAACCAAAAATTGGTCAATAAGAATATATATCTCCCTAGTGCTATTTGGAGATGCGCTAAAAACATTGAAACATCAGCTACTCAAGCATGCATGGTGGTGCAGCTGTACAGGAAAAACATTCAAAATGTGGTATGATTTATTTATTAAGAGATTTTCTGATAAATATTTTGTTATTCCATGTTTACTGATAGCCTTTTCAAAGCCAGGCCACTTTTTGGTGCACTGTGTAGGTTCCACAAGCACTGCACCCTCAAGAAGTGACATCCTCATCGTCAGACATGCTTAAAGCTTGAAATTAATTAATATATTCTGATTTCAATTTTATAATATTTGGTGTCAGGCTGTGGCACTTTGAACACTATACACATTGCCATCCTATCATAACACTGGCATGGAAAGCGTCAATAGTAACTGAAACTTGAAATTTCAGATAAAAGAATTAAAGAATGACATGGGAAAAGGAAGGTTAAATAAGAAATTATATGACTGTTTGCACAGGCCACCAGGTAATGAGAAAAAATCACAAACAAATGCAATTAAAATAAGCGAATGCAACTGCCAATGCACTTGCAATGAAAGAAAGAAACGCCGCAGAATATCACATTCACCTACCACTGGTGTGAATGAATCATTTAACAACAATAATTTGAGTTTGTCTGAACTTCAGATACCAATGAAGGTAAATTCTTATGACGGTCATCCACAAGTACCAATTACACCAGTAAATAGTTTTACACCAATAGTCTCCAGTCAAGCTAATGTTAACTGTACGATTCCACCAAAGACTGACATACCTATGGAAACCCTATATTCAGACGATTTAGCAGAGAAGTTAGAAAAATTATTTCACAGCGACTCCAATGATGATGATTTATTTGAGGGCACTCTTTGTCCTACTGATTATATTTATAATGACAATGTAATCAAGCCTCTAGCTGAGAGTTCTGCAGGTCAGGTTGTCACTCAAGTAAAAAATACTAATAACACTGTCATAGAAGAGCATGCTGCAAAAATACAATCATTAAATGAAAGGTTGGCTTCTCTTGCTGGCATATTGGCAAATGCAACTGACAATCCTGTCCCACAGCAGAGGGTTGACAATCAGACACCCAAACAAGACACAGACAGTCAAAAGCCTAGGAAATATAATAGTTCTAAATGGCTATGTGAAGAATATTTTCTAAAAGCTCGCTTGTATGAATTGCTAGATCAGATCAGAGAGTCGAATCGAATGGGGCACATGCGGGTAAGTGGTGCACTACATGTTTGTATTAATTTCATTGCACATGGAGGCTAAATTAGCACATTCAGTACTGGGAACTCCATTCACATGACTCCCAAGGAGAGTTCATTCCATACTAGTTTTTCGATGACCGACAAGCAGTGAAATTCTTGGTTTTTGACCTGGTAATGAAAGTTCTAAAAGTTCCTTCAATCCTTATGATCGGGTAAATCTGTAAATGTGTATTTTAAAAATATACAATACTAACTTTATTCACAGATCAAAGAGCTATTTGTGGATCTATTTGGTCCTGACAGTGACGATGAGGGTGTGATGTCCCCATTGGAGGAAACCCCCGAGTTTGTGATAAGCTGTAAAGAGCGTATAGCTCCATGGGTAGTAGACTTACTAACACCATACTACACTAAAGGACGCATAAGAGGAAAATCTCTTTTTAAGTCATTAGCTAAGCATTTGATAAGACTTATCTACCAGTGCAGTAAATATCCGAGTAAGTACTTCAACTGAGTGATGTACATAATGTATGTCTATTGACAGTTCCCACTACCTATGATTAGTCATTGATTTGTATGATGGCCACATTCAATTTAATATTTCTAAAATTTCAGCTGAATATGAAGTAAATAGCTTCGTGTGTGATTTCCTGGACAATCATAAAATGATAAGGTGTGAGGCAGATTACAAGCAATTCAGAATTGAAAATTTGTAGAGGATAATGAGCAATTGAAGAGAAATTATACCAAAACAGGATTTAGAGCTGGTTTATTATGGCATTAATCTTATAATTGTGTTTTCAGTTAAAATGCACGTGGCCCAACTTGTGCATATTTACTATGAACAATAAATTTTAATGTTATTACTTATATTAAATCTTATATTTTCTTAGAAAGTAATAAGGTTTCAACTTCAAATAAAATATATCATGCCTTACTTTATTCGTTTGTTTTCTGAACTAGTATTATCTTCACTTTTTCTTTTTCCTGCTGTAACAAACCATGTTGTCAAAGTTTTTTGCGAGGATTTATTTTTATTGTCTAAACATATTTTTTTGTTACAATCCTTAGATTTATTCCTTGAATTGTTTACTATTGTTGAAACAGGATGCCAGGACAGTATCTTGACAGGTTTGAGATAAGCCAGAGCCATGTGTGAGTCCACTTGAGAAATGTTCAGCCAAGCCTGTAATTATGTTCAAAGTAAGGTATTGGTACAAAATATGTGATGTTACGTAATGAACTCAATAGTCAGATTAAAACTTTCGTGAGACATTACTAAGACTAGAAATAAGCACGGCTTTACTCACGATTTATTGTCAGAAATAATCCAACTTGTTTCGGTCTCATAATATACTCAGGCGTTCAGTGTAGTCACAGTCAAAGTAACCCACGAAATTTAATCGCGAGTAAAGCTGTGCTTATTTCTAGCAGAAGTGTAGCGGTCCTTGTCGGGGCCCCATATAATAATTTGTTTGGGGGCCCGGAAGCCAGCCCAGGGCCCAGGAAGGGTAAAGATTTTTTGCTCACGCACGTTGGGGGCTCCCGTGTCCCGGGGGCCCGTATAATTGATACGGCATATACGGCGGTAGCTACACTCCTGATTTCTAGTCTTAGTAATGAATTCATTTTAAGTCCTTAAACATACGCACATTTATTTGATGTTCATTGTCCAATATTGCAGGCATCCTGTGGTGCAGCCAGTCTAGGGTGCTATTAGAGTCCATAGTGATCACAGAATAAGAGTACATTATGACATCCTCATTCTGCCACACATTGTATAAACCAGCAATATGCAAAAGTCTTACACCTTTCCAGCCAGAGTTCTCATTGTAAGAGTTATTCCAACTTGCTGGATCATCAATCTAAGGACATGGACAGGCCAGTTTTTTTAAAATATTAAGATGTCACATATGCTAAGGTTGCGACATTTGGCGATCTAGATTTCAATACTGACAGGGACTACGTGTTTGTTCTTTGGACATATTAAACCTGAACATTTGTTCTTGAAATGCTTAAACGTGAAAACACGATTAGTAATAAAAACCTCGATACTTTTATTTTTCAAACATAATGCTTTTTTAACATATTTTTGGTTGAATCTTTGAAACCCTATGGTCTTTAACAATGATTTTTGGTTAAATAGTTGAGAAACAACAACTTCTCAATTCGCTGAAAAGGATTTTTTAAAAGATGTTATGGTTCTCTAATAAACAGCAAAAAACTCAGATTTTCGTGAACGCGTGTGTGCGCGGTGGTTGTAACAGCCACGGCTGAGAGCGAGCTATTTTAATATGAAACCCAACCTCATAGAGTTCAGTTAGTCATATGTCGGCTCTTAACACTAGAAATGTAAAAGTATGGTAATGATAAAACTGCAATAATTTATTGCTACCCATACCTTTATATTATCATCCTGTGGTGCATAAATGTAGTATGGTTGTTTACTTTTATTATGTTTGTTGGTTGTTTGCCATTCATAAAATCCTTCAACTACGATCACACACCTACCCCCATCTTGTAAAATAGGGTTGTAAAGCTTGGATCCATGGATACCTTCAAGGCGACAATTATTGGTGCTCAAGTTATGGTTTCTATAATCACCCTAAAACAAAAAAACAAGTCAGGATCATGTCCTGCTTCAAATTTTATACTTTGTGTGCATGGAGCCATTTTCTATATAAACAGTTGTATATAATTTCAGCTTTATAATTTTATTAGTCTTTGAAAAAAAGTGACTGTGTCATGTGGACATATAGATATACAGAAGGACATGGCGAAAGTATATGGATTCCTAATTAGGACCCAAAAAATCTTGATGCCCATACCAATTGATAAAAGTGTAAAACAACAATCAATAGCTTACTTTATGCCAAGGAGGAATGATCCCCCACATCATGGGTTTCAAAATCCGATCAGTTTGAACAGCATTTTTAAATTTGTAAGCGGAGATCAGAACCGGAGTCACATCAGTAGGGGCAATGTTGTATGAGGGTTTGTATTCCCTTCCATCATTGTGCTCGTGCAGCCACTCGGGTCTTGAGTATACCTCACTTGATGTTGGTTTAAAGCTGCACGCACATCTAATTTGTTCGTTGCCGAGTGATCTGAAAGAAATGATGGACACATGGACATGGGTAAGTACAATTGAAATTGCTCATTAACACAACTAGGTGCATTACAATCTAGTGCGTCCGCACATTGCAGGAACACCAGAAACAATCACTTCAGACTGGACGCTTGATGTGATATGGATAGCGTATAAAATTAAAATAAACAAAGAAACAAACGCGCCAAAAACTACGAATGACGTTTTAATTCATTTTTGTTAGGTACTTTTTTATGTGACTATACACACTGCAAGACACTGCAAAACCTGCGGCCCGTTTCATGAAGCTACAAGGTTCAATTTTACAAGCAAAAACTGACAACACCGATGACAGATCCCATACATCTGACTTGCAGTGCTACCAATGCTGCAGTTCTTGCCTGTAGAATTGTAATAGCAGTACTTCACGCTCGTACAAGTGGCACGGACGAGGCGTTCGGCGAGTAGTGCCGAGGCGAGAGGCGTTTACACGCTCGCATAGCTCAATGCCGGCCGCCGAAACGTAGAAGGTGAAGTGATCAATCTTCTAAAATTCACTGCTGCAACAGCTGTGTGCGTGATTGCTCACTATGCTTTTTTACGTACATATTGTAATATATATTGTGTATACATATTATGTCGTTGTATAATTTTAATTTCATAAATTTATTTTTATTCTTTTTGTAATTATTGTACTGCATGGATCATAGTTATCTGATATAAATGTTTTATTACTATTATTGTACAGATCTCATGAATCAATCCAATCCAATCCAATCCAATCCAATCCCAATGCCAATCTTCTAACAAGATACAAGCCCTAACTTCACAAACCTTCAAAAAAATATGTGACTTGGTACATTTTTCACCTTACGCCCATGTGGCGGTATATTCTTTTCAGCGGCTAGGTACTGCCAGCCACTGACCTACAATATAACTGTACAATGTCACTGGTTGCACAGTTATATTGATCGTCGGTAGATGATATTGACGGTCAATATCGACTACTGACGATCAATATAAGTGTGCAACCAGTGATATTGCACAGTTATATTGTAGGTCAGTGGGTAGCCTAAGGCTAGCCACTGACCTACAATATAATTGATACTGTTTTTAATTTAAGTCACATTGAGAGGGTGACACTGTGTCTGTGTTACTTTTTTTTTATGTCATTGACTGACAAACGGGCTCACGGCCCACCTGATGGAAAATGGTCACCGCTGCCCATGGACATCTGCAACACCAGAGGTGCTGCCAATGCGTTCCCAGTCTAGGGGGGATGGGGAATGGGGATGGGATGGGAACGAGGGAATAGGCCTTCGGACCTCGTCACTCACCGTACGAAACGCAATAGCAAGCTATTACTTTACGCCGATATTCTGTGAGAGTGTGGTACTACCCCGGTCGAGCCGGCCCATTCGAACAGTAATCATCTAGTAAGGATTACTGTTTGGCTCTACCACTACCAAAACTACTACTATACTATACTACTACTATACATAAACTTACTATACATAAACCAGGCTAAAAAAATTAAAAATAAAACTATATAGAGTACCCACCTATTTTTAAGTAGGTAGGTAGATATTTTATATGCCTTGCTTATGGGCTTATTACACTTTCCTAAATTTAGTCACTTACGAGAGGGACGCGTTGGAATGTGATTGTAACGTATTGCGGCTCTCGTAAGTGACTAAATTTAGGAAGGTACCTATAATACGGTTAGGTAGGTACTTCCTGGTTCGTTCCTATTTTTACAGTTTAGTTAAATTACACAATCTGTGGTACGTATTTGACAGTCCTAGGTGTAGGTCTGTAGCTCTATCTACATATAGTAATAGTATAGTTAGTAATCTGTGGATTGGCCGAGCAAAGCAAAGAAACGAGATCGAAAATTGTGATTTGATTCTGGTTTTGAGCCTAAGATATCCAAAAAATATGGAAATTCTATAATTTAGCGTTGAAGCATTATCCATAGTTATTGTTAAACATGTGGAAATATGTAACTCGCCGCATCAGGGACACAATAGAGCGGAACGCCAATCATTTCGAAAGACGCAGTACGACAGGATTCAGTAACTCTCCTAATGACAGTTGCCCAGATGATAAGCGCTCTACGACACCGTGCCGGTGGTATCCGAAGTGTTGTGACTCGTACCAGAATGATAACAACACCAACAGCAACAGATGGAACTTCGAACACCTAAATCGCACTTGGATCGGTGCCATCACATGGGTAAGCGGTTTGTAGTTATTTTTATACTATCAAGGATATCAGTTAAGTAGAAGTCTATAGAAAGTTGCTATTTGGTTAAGTAAACTTGGTAGGTTGTGATAAATGTATTATAATTACAAACTCTAACTTTTCAGAGCAGTGCTGTAGTCATTGGATGGTATGCCAGTCAGGTGCTCCATTTGAAATATAAATACCAGTATAAGGAACCATCTAATAAATGTCCAACATTCACTGGTGTTTTTACCACTTTATACCCATACGTAAACTGTGTGAAGAATAATAATGGGTCCCTGAAATCAATTCCTAACATTGATAATGTTCTAAAAACCTTTACTCCAACTGTACATTTGATATCCAATGAGCAAGATGGAGAAAAGAAGGAGTCTTCAAGCAGTGGTGTTAGTAGCAGCACTACCAGTGCTGATTCCTCTGATAATGATTTGGGGGATGTACTCAATTCCATTGAAAACAAATTAGGATTGGCTGCTATTGAAAATGGTCACCACCAAGAAGGCTTGAATCTTCTCAGGTTTGTGCTAGTGATTTATTTAATAGATACACAATTTACCCTATTAACCTTTTGACCGCCAAGCATGTCTGAGAAGTAACACGAATTTCACCTTTATGTCAAGGTAATGAAGGACTTTTTTTACCCTGTATCCGCTGATGGCTGCAGCCGACTGTGGCGGTCAAAAGGTTAAGAATTGGCATATCATTTGTTTTGTATGAACTAGGTGGATGTAACTTTTATTTGGGACAAATTATTTATAGGTAGGTAAGCTGATGAATAATCTGTGTGAATTAAATTTGCATCTGCATTTGGAATGAATGATGATTTGATTAACATTATACATTTTCATCTAATGTTCCAGTTGTGGTGCAATGGTCATCTCTGTGCTTGAGGTTGCAGGTTTGAGTGCTGCTAGGGGCAAACTTTGTGTGATGAGCATGAATGTTTGTGCTAGAGTCATGGATGTTGTATCATTGTCTAGTACCCATAGCACAGGGAATCTAATTCGGGACTGGATCAGTGTGTTAGTGTCCAAGATATAATATTATTATTTCCTAGCTTATTGCCTGCAACTTCATCCACATGGAATTTGGTTAGCACTGTTCCCTCGGATTTTTCTCTGAGATAAAAAGGAGCCTTAAGAAATTGAATAATTTTATCTTTTGCTTTTGAACTTTTTGGTCAATCTTAAAGAAAAGTAGAAGTTGGTTAGGTTATTTATTTGGTTGTGTTTATTAAAACCATTTCAATTATAACCATATTCAATGGTTATTTTTACTATTCCTCTAATTTTCAGATCTGCTGCAAATAGAAATCATGCACCAGCTCAGTATAATTTAGGATTATGTTATGAGATGGGCCTTGGCGTTGCTGCTGACGAGAAAATGGTAAACTTTGTGAAATCTAAGTCTGTTCACCTAGAGTTGATAAATATTATGATATTGTCACAAAAGTCGCTTACCTATCGCAAACTGTTGACAAACTTGGCGCGGCGCGCACGCAGCAGCCATATTGCCATTCCGTTCTGGAATACACTTCGAGTCTGTCGTTTGGGTGTTCATATGTTCGTTATATTTTAGACAAAGCAATCAAACGTTTCATAATAAACGTAACCGACTCTGAGACTTCTTCATGGTCGGCAATTGGATACATACAGGCTATTCAATAATAATATTCTAAGTAAAAAAAAAAAAAAAATAGGGAGCCGCTATTTGTAATGAGTTAAGAAAGAAGCCCTGATTTTTTATTCTTCTTATCAACTCTCGACGAACAGACTTTACTGTTGTTTGCACAGACAATCAGATAAGCTTGTACCTAACATGCTGTAAAACCGGAAAATTACATTATATCAAATTTTGATAAAAAATACTAAATTACGAATGATACAACTTTTATCTATGGTTATTGGTTATGGATATGATGATGATGATATGGTTGCTTTTGACGAGTTGCCTAAGGTTTTAAGGACTTTTAATTTTGAAGCTGACAAGTAAGTCTATGCTTGTTTTGAAATGCAATTGTGGCCCTACAAAATTATTGGAAGAGTCCATGGAAAAAATAAGTTATGTCACGAATATTTCAGTAAATATACTGTGTCGTGAGGGTTTGAGATTCGTTTTTGTTCTAAATTCATATTTTTTGTTTTCTCTGGACTCTCCATATTCATTCATTCAAATCTGTGAATTCGTCTCAGTAGTATTCTCACCCAGCTAAGCTCTAAGAAATAAGGCAATAAATTATATGTGAACCTTCCTAAGAATTGCAGAAAATTATATTGAATTTTTTTATAGTTTATTTTAATATATTTATTGCCTTCATATGAATCTTAATTATACGTAATTTCCATAACAATAAATGATCTATTGCCTTGAAATAATGATGAGATGAACCATAAGCGACAGATATCTTTAGACATATGTATAAATTCTGTCACTAAGTTTTTCATGTAATCACTGAGTTTATAAAATGTCATGGCATTTGGACTTGCGCTATGTTTATTTTAATTCAGAACTGGGGATGCGTTACGACTAAATATTTTTATTAAAATGTCATCGTTAGTAAAATTTGCTGGAGAATCAGTTCAAGTCACGTTCAAGTTTTGCATCGCATAACGATTGTGTTGATGATATTATGTATTGCTTCTTTTTATCGTGGGAAATGATAATTATGCGAAAAATCTACTATTTAAAAATAAGTCGGGTTTTCCTTCCTGACGCTATAACTCCAGAACGCACGAACCGATTTCCACGGTTTTGCATTCGTTGGAAAGGTCTCGGGCTCCGTGAGGTTTATAGCAAAGAAAATTCAGGAAAAATTTCAACAGAAAAGCGGGAAAATCTTTTTTTACATACAGCGCCATCTCTGATACATAGCTACACCAAACGAAATGTTACATAAAACGAAGCCATCGGGTGGCGAAACGGAGTTCGCCGGGTTTGATAGTTACATTATGCAAAACAATAAGTAAGCAATCCAATAAGGACCCGTTGACAAGCCACAGAAAATGAAACAACGTTGTTATTAGGCTATGGAGCTGTACCGGTCGGCGGCGGCGCGGGAGCACCCGGCGGCGCTGTACAATCTG
Source organism: Tortricodes alternella (assembly GCA_947859335.1). Taxonomy (NCBI): domain Eukaryota; kingdom Metazoa; phylum Arthropoda; class Insecta; order Lepidoptera; family Tortricidae; genus Tortricodes; species Tortricodes alternella. Next base: position 6,340,334 of record OX401987.1, on the reverse strand, counting down.
GGCGTGTACTACGGGCAGGGCCGCGGCGGCCTGCCGCGCGACGCCTCCACTGCCACCCGCCTGCTGCGTTTGGCGGCGGTACAGGTAATAAACACTGATTCACTTCATTTTTGTTTTGCCAAATTAATAATAAACATTGACAAGATATGAGCCGTGTCACATGGTATTTCGAAAAACCATAATTACTTTTTCATCACACTTGCTCGGAAAGGCTGCTATTATACGCAGGCGTACAGAGCAGCTGTAGCCTACTTACCTCCCAAGGGCAGTTATGGATTTTATATGGGTTATAACTCCCGCTGACGGCGGGGCGAGCCGCAGCCGGCGGAGCTGCCCCGCGCTGATCGCAACGTACGCTCAGTTTAACTATGAACACCCACCTGATGGTAATTCACGATGTAAAATGGGATTAAAATTAATATAAGTATATACTTTTTTTTTTGTCTAATTTTTATTTAATTTCCTCGCAAATGTGATGAAAAACATTGTGTGTATCACGGGCAGTAAGGGGATAACAAACTCGAGTCATAAAAGCTCTCGCCTATCGGCGTCGGGCTTCTAACAGACTCTCGTTAGTTATCCCCTTCTTACGGCCCTAGATGCACAATGTACTATTTCATCACACTTGCTCGGAAAGGGTGTTATTATATGCAGGCAAAGAAAAATCAAGAATATACCTAAGCTACATACTGCACCAACAATGGAATAGCTTGCATCTAAAATGAAAAACAAATGTACATCAGTGACCTAACTTCTAGAGGGGGGGGAGCTGCCCCACCCTGCCCGTACCTCGCTACGCTCTTCGCCGTAACACTACTTATATCTAAATGTTATTTTCTTTTTGTAGTAATGTGTACTGTTCAATAAAGAGTACTTGAATGGTTTTGTAAAAGGAAAATTAGTTTGTATATTTTGTAAATTTGGAGATGTTGGGGGTGTTTTGCGATTGTTTATACAAATGTTATACTTACAGGGTCAACAGGATGCTATCGATGCCCTTAAAGAACTAGACGTGCCCACTGTTGAACAGAAGCCAAATAATGATGGAAACAATTGGACATTTCCATATGGACCTACGCCATATTTACCTAACGGGGATATTGTGCCAACCCAAAGTAAGCTTTTTGTTGAAAATGCACAAATGTTTCATACACAGATATATTAAAACAATTTTCTTTGGACTTAAATATAATTAAGATGATTTTATTTCTTATTCTTATTTTAAACATAAGTATTTTGTATCACATCAGACTTGGTTCAGAACCTTCACTGTCATAAGGTCTACATGGGAAATCATCAAATTAAAAATATAGGCCGAATCATAAATACATCAACTTCAAATACAGGGAAAAGTGTTCATTCGGAATAACTTCTAAAACGGCATTATGTCCCATGGGAAATTCGTCATGCCTGAAATATTTCAAACATAAATAACGTTCATACAGATGTTCGTATATTCTGAAACAGGCCCGCAGCTAGAGTTCAATTTAAGGTAGGGTAGAGGTGGTTTAAGGTAGGGCACCGGGTTGGTTACAGGTACTATCATACTATCAACAAACAAGTTGATGGTATATTTTAAGGTAGGGCATTGGTATTACTTCTAACTCAAATGTCTCATCGTAAATACGCGTCCTACCTAAAATATCATCATAGTCACCGGCCTAACTTGTAACTGCAAGAACCACAGTCTCAAATATGTCATACATATTTTTTTATCTGCACCCTATTTAGCTTACGAAATAAAATCTTATTTTAGAAAAAGGCCTTTCTGCTGCTGCAGTTATGATCTCATAGCTGATCAGATGATGGGGTTAGAAGGTAGGCATGGCTTTTGAACGGCTAATGGCCGAATTCAGAAAGGCCACTCAAATTGAGCTTTAAAGTGACGTTTCTGTATAGGTTGACAACCAGTTGAGGGACAATTAACTACTTAATATCTCGTCAAATGCTTAAGTAGCGTTTCTGAATTCGGCCATAAACCCGTCAAATTTAATAGCTCAACATTAATTTTGGAGCACACTCTTTAAGCTTGATTCTTTTTGGAATTCACTATATAAATTATTCATTCTGATCAACATTCACTTTGGGCTCGATTTCAATTTAATTTCACTATCTCTCATTCGTTACGACTAGATTTTCTATTTTGACCTTTATGACAGTTAAGTATTCCTAGCTGGAGTTTTTAGATTTTATTTTCAACAGTAATTTTATTGTTTTGGGCCATCATGTAATGTATATGTAACTTCATTGATGTAAAAATAAGAAAAAAAACACTTTCAGTGGCTAGTCGTTTGGATTAAGGTTAGGACTGTATCTCAGTTTCAAGTCGTAACAGGCGTTACGTCTATATTCAAAATTTGGTCCACTAGTGTATTTTAAGTGAAATTTGCTTAGTTATGTGATAACGGATATGGTGGTGGCAATATCTGTATTTTACTGTAATAGATTAATGACTCCACACCAGTGGCGAAGCGTCAAATATTTTCTAAGGGAAAACGGAAGAATTAGAACCGTACGTGCGAGTCTAACATTTACTTAGAGTAACATGGATTTCACTGACAGCTAGACGTAGCTTTCTAGTTTAGTAAAGCCGTCAGGAATCGGCTTGTAGGCAGGCTGCGCCACTGCTCCACACTGCGCAAATGTTAAAATATTCACTGGTAGTTTAGTTTCGCGTGGACTGGGTTTTCTCTCGACGCCCCTTTTTTGCGTGATGTGGGTTGGCAGCACTACTCATGCCAACCCAATGTCCCTGGTAGGACGCTGTGCGATTCCTAAGTATCGTAGGAGTAGCAGGTATAATATACCAGGAGTTCCATAGTTCTAGTTCCATATGGAACAATCGGTACAGATGTAGTGCATAATTAGTTTCCATCGTGTTTTATCGGAAAAAATCGTATTATCGTGCCCTCTCAATTAGCATCAGCGGGCCCCCAATTCTCGGTGCATTCGAGATAATCTTACAATCTAGATTAAACGTCAGTGCATACAGTCATTTGATACAACTGTATGAATCTGACGTTCTCGCAATCGACATTATCTCGAATGCTTCGAGAATTGGGGGCCAGTATCCATCATACCATGCTGTCCATTTTCATTTTGACATTTGACAGTAAATAATAAAGTTTCATATGAATGAATATAAACATGTCACTCATTTAATACAATAATTAATTGACACTTCGGGTCCCGTCGTCTTCCGATTGAGCTCCGAGTTTTACCGATGGAAACATATTATTCACTATATCTGTACATGTAATGTCAAATTAATGATCCAATAGTTCCATATGGAACTACATAAGTTTTTGCTTGAAACTATGATTTTGGCACAGAAACGCGAGTTCTATAAAGCTTAAAAGTTAATGAATATTGGGTTCGTAGCCGTGCTTACCCCGGCCACGTTTAATTATTGTAAAACACATCTGTTAATAAATGTTACAGACACGATCCCCAGTGTAAGAATATAAAATCTGAAGGATGACAACTGACAATGTCAACTGCGGCCCTAACATGCATGGCATAAAGATAAATTAGAACCGTTTATCTCTAAGTGCGTCTCTCTCACACTAGTGCCGATGAAAGAGATAGTCATAGAGATAAACGGTTCTAATTTATCTTTGCGGCATGCATGTTAGGGCCGCTGAAGTATTTAATCGAAGCGTAGTGGTTAATTATGTAGTATATACGTGTAAAAGTCGTACTTAGGTACAGAGTAGACGTTACTGGGATATTTTCTTTAACCTTTTGGCCGCCGTCGTCAACTATGCGTGACAGTGTATACAGGGTAAAAAAGTCCTTCGCTACCTTGACTTACAGCTGAAATTCCTGTTACTTCTCAGACATGCTTGGCGGCCAAAAAGGTTAAAATGAATATCCCATTAGTCCCACATGGGACTGAAAAATATGGAACTCCTGGGATATACCCGGAGTAGCAACGCTAGCACGAGCCGAGCGACGGACAGCTATAGTCGACTGGAAAATGTATGGCCATCCGTGGCTCGACGCTTCGTTTAATTGCATCTTAAACCTTTTGACCGCCCCGCCAAGTATAAAAGGTGTAACTCGTGTCAAGCATGTCTAAGAAGTTAACACGAATATCAACCTTACGTGAAACGTGTAGGACTTTTTTTACCCTGTATGCCCTAACGGATATATCCGCAGTTTGCGGTGAACCAGTGGTGCGGATATATCCGTCATTGGCGTTGAAAAGGTTAAATGGGACGATCAAACTGTTGTAGTATTAAGACAAGCATGGGACTCGGAATAAGATTCCGTGTACCTGTAGGATATGTTGATTTTTATTAACTTTTGATACATACGACGTATGTTTTGATTTGTGATGACTTTTATTTTGTGTAAGGATTTGTGTAAAGAAATAAAGAATTAGTTGAAACATACTTGTTTTATTACAGTCTAATTTAGTATCCTAATATACATACATATACAAAGTATGAGACAATTAGCTTACTTCCGTAAAATCATTTTGTAATATGATACCGTCATAATTTAGTTAGTGACTTTTAAATCAAGCACCATAAATACTATAATAATTATGGTGTGTAATTTACACAACTAATGGTAGAGACAAACTTAGCCCATATACGCCACGTATGCAACGCATAATGACGCACTTAAAAACGCACTTTTATGGTCGAATTCAGAAACGCCACTTAAGCATTTCATTGTATATTAAATAGTTAAATATCCCTCAACTAGTTGTCAACCTATACAGAAACGTCACTTTAATTAAAGATCAATTTGAGTGGCCTTTCTGAATTCGGCCATAAGTCAGCTGTTTTCATGCAAATTGAGCCCAGACGTTATAATGCGTTGCATACGTGCGTGGCGTACGGGGGCTCAGTTTGTCTACCTTAACACACATGCATCTTTCCTTTCCAACACAGGTCCTGATGTAAAATATCATTAATTGTTACGACTAATATTATAATTTACTAATAGATGGTGCCGTTGAAAATTTAATTATTTCTCAGATTTTTATTTGCACGTGTGCAACGTTCAGTCGTGTGATTCTCTCACGTGCGCAGCGGCTGGTCATCGGATAAACGAAACTATTAATTTAGACACTAAGCACACAGTGGAGCCAATTGGAAAGTGTGTTCGCTAAATTTAAAAGTCACAAAATTTAAAATAAGAAACGTCATACTTGATTTTGACATCTTTGTGCTATGCAGAATCGATTTCGACGTTTCTTATTTAAAGTTTATAAATAATAAATCAGGGGACAATATTTACACAAATCGATCTAGTCCCAAAGTAAGCACTAACGGCTTGTGTTATGGGTACTAGACGATATACATAATTATATAGAGAAAGAAATACTTAAATACATAGGAAACATCCAAGACTCAGAACCCAGAACAAACATTCGTGTTCATCACACAAATATTTGCCCTTACCGGGGATCGAACCCGGGACGCTAGCTTCGGAGGCAGGGTCACTACCAACTAGGCTATCCGCGTCGTTTATGAAATTTTAAATTCAGAAGATGCCGTTTCTAATTGGACCCAGTTATTCGGTCTTAATTTCAATGTGTCAGTCATCGCTAGGTAGCCGCTGCGCACGTTAGGGAATCACATGGCTGAAATTCATACAATAAAATACATTCAAACATTCGTTTGCACTTCGTCCACTCGATATCATGTATTTCTAAAACTATGTACCACTATGGTAAGATACCTATGGAAAATTAGGGAAAGTATGGGAGTTGCATTCACTGAATTAGGGCTCTCGCGAACAGGTGCGATGCCGGCCGACAGTCCACTATTAAGAGGCACTACAACAACTACAACGCAACCTCAACATAACGTGAAATTAACAGAAATTCTCAAATGTAGTTTATTATCATTGTCCATTTAGTTCACACAATTACATGCCTCATCATGACAAATTATTGCATTACACACATACAGATGGACAATGTTAATACATTTCCGTTAACATTTTGACCGCCAAGCATGTCTGAGAAGTAACACGAATTTCAACTTTAAGTCAAGGTATTGAAAGACTTATTTACCCTGCATCCGCTTACGGCTGCAGCCGACTGTGGCGGTCAAAAGGTTAAATAGTCGGCAAAAAAGCGAAAAGTGCGACTTTGCCAGCGCTGCTTTGTAATAGGCCTCTTAATGCGTTGTATTTTGTAAGATGAGAGTCTACAAGATCGCCCCACGTAGATAGAATCATGCGGAAATATAGTTCATTACAGCATATCGGTTATTGAAAGGCTTAAGGGATTTTGGGTGCGACTAAAGCTAAAAAATAGTACAGATATTAACTAAACTTCGTGAACCAATTTTCTATTCACAATGTAAGGCGTTTTTCACGTTAACACGCGGGCGCGGTCACGAAATATCAAACAGATGGCGTTGAATGCAAGTGTTCACATACGAAACGCATGCGCACGCGCCCGCTAGTTGTACGTGAAAAACGCCTTAGGCTCAGAAGTATCTCCAGCCTTTTTTAAACTTAAACAACGAACAAGTTGAAGTAAAACAACTTAAAATCGTACCGTCACTCCCTAACCGTTATTTCATAGAATCAGGTTTCATTCGCCTTGGAAATAATTAAAACAATTATGCTCCTCAAATTATATCAGTTAAATTACCTTTTAACTGATTCCAACTTTATAATAGTAAATACTTAATGTTGTAAGGTAACAGATTTTAAATGCGAAATGAAACCATTAAAAAAACGTTGAAAATATTAATCTTTAGCTTTCTTAACAGCATGTTACTACCTGCAATGATAAAAAAATTGGCATTAGAATTTGAAATAATCAAATGCAACAGGATGATTATGTTCAAGAAATAGTCCCATACTAGCTGGTGCCCGCGACTTCGTCTGCGTATAATAATTATTTAAGTAGTGTATATCCTTCTCCAAGGTACAATCTATCTCTATACCAAAACATCGAAATCGGTTCAGCGGTTTAGGCGAGAAAATGTAACAAACAGAGTTACTTTCGCATTTATATATCTCTCTAGCTTTTTCCCGCGACTTCGTTCGCGTGAAATTCGGTTATAGTTATTCCCTCGGGAACTTTTAATTTTTCCGGGATAAAAAGTATCCTATGTTACTTCTAATACCTCCAAGAATATGTGTACAAAATTTCATGATGATCGGTTCAGTAGTTTTCGCGTGAAAGCGTAACAAACAAACTTACATTCACATTTATAATATTATTAGGATAAGGATTGAGCTCGAGTCTTTATACAATAAAGCATCATGTACATTCTTATTGGCACTAAATAACGTAACATTAAACGTATGCCCATATAAGTTTAAAGACAAATCTGCCGAATTTTCGAGCGTGGAATTTTAATTGCGTAATTTCACGACGTTGTAACAAGTCAAAATGTTCCGAAAGAGCCTAGAGATATTTCTAAACGAAAAAAAAAAACGTTGTCCGCGAGCGTCTTTCCGCGTGTCCGCAATGATGCCACGCTGGCGCGTAATTTCGCGACGTCGTGGCACACGAATTGTAAAGTGAGGTTATTTATGTTTGTTTGGATTTTTTTATAATCTTCGATACAGACATTCATAATTTAATGTTTATAGAACACTAAAATAAATGAATATTCAAATAATAATTATACGATTGCGCCACAGAACTGAAGCGAAATTTCCGCGTATCACATTTACATTTGTCACTGAAACTATATTTTTTTAGGTAATATATAATATTAACCTAAGATGACACCATAGTTGTTGGTGCCAACATTGCCGTGACAACGTTCCTCGATTACAAGCCTCTTAAGCTAATCTCATATAGTCAAATTGTAACTTTCATGAGACATTATGAATACTAAATTCTGAATCCTTAATCAGATATACTAAAAAGTTACAACTTCATGTCCAGTAGACGATTACGGCCAGTTTGGATCTGCGATGGTTTAAGAATGAGAGAGATATTTGTTTATTTGATTGTTAACACTTTCAGTGCCAGCCCAAAAATCAAGTCCCATCCCAGGCGCCGAAGAATTTCCTCCATACAAAAAATGCTATAGCAAGAACCAGCGAGTCGTTTGGCGTGGCAACAGAGTCATAGAAAACCCGATATCGGGTTTTCGGCACTGAATGTGTTAAGGTGCGTCCACATCTGACGAATGCGGACCGCTCGCGCGCAAACAGATACAATAATATAAGTGTAGTGCGCGCGCGACCGGAGCATTCGTCAGTTGTGGTCGCAGGTATTCGTAAGGTATGCCGGTACTCACGTGCTCAGTACTTGCGGTAGAGGCGCGCGGAGGCGGCGTAGCGGTCGGGGTAGGCGGCGCCGGGCGGCGGCGGCTGGTAGGCGGGCGCGTAGCGCGCCTCGTAGTCGCCGCCGTAGCGCGCCTCGCCGCCCGCCCACGCCTCTCCGCTGCCGCTGCTGCCTGAAACACCGCTCACGTCTAATCCCCGTTCCAGATATTCACTTCGCGCGATCATTTGGTTATTAACCTTTTGACCGCTCCAGTCGGCTGCAGCCGTCATCGAATACAGGGTAAAAAAGTACTTCATTACCTTGACTTATAGTTGAAATTCGTGTTACTTCTCAGACATGCTTGGCGGTCAAAAGGTTAAGAGGGCTGTGAACCGACGGCAAATTGCCTATTCATACAAACGGAGTTACGATTTCCACCCTTTAAATGTATACTGATTTTGATCAATTTTTGATAGGTTCAGTCAGAACAAAATCTAGGTCTATACGTTTTTTTAAATATTGGAAAAAGATCAAATAATCGCTGAAATTCGTTGTGTATGAGATTACTAAAACAACAATAAAACTGAATTTATTGATTATAGTGAAAAAACCAAAACGTATAGACCTAGATAATGTTGTGACTGACACATACATACATACATAGCATCACGCCCGAAATCCCTAATGGGGTGGGCAGCGCCACAAGACTACTTGTGGCCACGTTCGATTAACTGACTGACAACCTATCAAAAATTGGTCAACATCGGTTAAGATTTAAGGGGTGGTAATCGTTATCGCCTTTTGTATGAAAAGCCGCAAGTTCACACTCCTCTTAAGGGGTAAAAATTGACAAGTAATTTAACGCATACAAAATATATCAATCCACGGACTGAATATTGGAAACGGATGTAAGTATATTCATAAAATCTGGTGTCGGATTCTGAAAGCCGATATCCGATACCACGTGATGTCTTCACATATTAGGTTCTAAATAGGACGCTATTGCTGACGGTCGCTATTTTTCCATTTCACGCATCTAACGTTTCAACGAATCAAAGCCATTAAACTGAATAAATATATAAACGGTAATGAACAACAAAAACTAGTATTAATTGCTATTAAAATTATACTTGTTAATTATGTACATTAACAAGTATAATTTTAATAGCTATTATTAAGTACTAAAATGTTGAAATTTAAATTATCAATTTGAATAACATCAAATGTGTGCATTGTGAAACGGAATGTTGCGAACAAATGGATCTGTCATCTTGTTAAATCACTATTTATAAAAATTGATTTTCTTTTCTATGGAAACTTTAAAAATAGACATGATTCTGCTCGGCTACTTCACTAAACATTTCAAGTCTCAGCAATACCATCCTATTTGGAACCGAGTATAGTAGGTAGAATGGACATGGACCAATCTGGTTATATGTAATCTGTGACCAAAATAAAGTTTCCTTATGAGCCTAGTTGATTGACATCATAACTACAATATGTATATTCCGGCGACTGTTCGCTGTGGACTACGAGAGATTCCCAACATTGGACATCTCAGGGCTGAAATGATGTGGTGTTGTTGTACCTTTAGTGGGCTGTGCGGAGTCGGGGTACCGGCTGGAGGAGCTCCAGGCGCGGGGCTCCGGCTTGCCGGGCGGCGACGGCCTGTACGAGCGGCCGTCGCGCGACTCGTACGAACGGCTAGACAACATTACATACAGAAATAAATTGATTTATTTAACATAGGTAGATATATAGATGGAAATTACAATGATGGATAAGTACTTGAAAAACACACGATGATGAGATGATGGATAAGGTTTAACCCGTAACAGGTAGGTACTTAACCTAAAGATAAATCTGTTTGTTATTAAACATTTATTATTATAAACATTTAATATTATGACATTAAACAGTTTCAATAGAAAGTTGATAATTGCCTAATTAGAATTATGTCCTTCACGAAATCTTTAACAGAATAATGACAGATAATCTAATGAAAATGAAATTTCATTAACCTTTTGACCGCCACAGTCGGCTCCAGCCATCAGCGGATACAAGGTAAAAAAGACCTTAACTACCTTGATTTAAAGTTGAAATTAGTGTTACTTCTCAGACATCATGGCGGTCAAAAGGTTAAAAACCATGTATTGAATATGCTTTTAAGCTGTTTAGTATTTTGTTAAATATCGCCAGCGCTATACTAGACAGATATTTCGTGCATATTATGTAAACATATATTAGGGCCAATTAGAAAGTGTGTTCGCTAATTTTAAAGTCGCTAAACTTACGCTAAACGCTTGGTGCTATACAACATGGATTTTGGCGTTTCTTATTTTAGCTTAGGCGACACAGTTTCGAATTAGCCCCAGCCCATTGCCACTTCAATTTGTTAGCTGTGGGTATATCCCACACTGGGCACAGCTTGGCGAACTGATGGTCGGTAGGGCGGCGTAAAGGGCGAATGAACCGGGCGACGCAGCGTGGTTTGGCCCCCCACAAGATAGACAGACGACCTTGTTGAACGTCTTCGTCAAACTACACAGTGGGTCAATCAGTAAAGTTTGCTTATGCCTCACAACTACAAAACAAACTCACCTTGGCTCCTTGGGGCGAGTGCCTGGAGGTATCGGCTGTCGTGCGTCGTCATTTGAGCTACCGTTGCTGGCGTATTTCATGTTTCCGGCTATCAAAAAAACACAAAAAGTTTCGAGTTAAGTAATCTAATCGCTCAGTGTGTTTGAGCACAGGTAACCAAACGATTTTCGTAGTTTTGCAATCCCACAAAAATTGAATGTCCCTTCGTTCATAATTGCTTCTTCACCGCCCCTAAGAGGAGTGTGAACCTACGGCTTTTCATATAAAAGGCGATAACGATTTCCACACCTTAAAAGTTAACCGATTCTGACCAATTTTTGATAGGTTTTCAATCAGCGGCCCTAGTAAGGTTGACACAAGGATACGTTAAACCGTCTTGTATCTAAGTGCGTCTCTTACACTAGTGCCGACGAAAGACAGTCAAGAGATAAACGGGTTTAACTTCTCCCTGTTTGGCATGCTAGGGCCACAGAACAAAATCTGGGTCTATACGTTTTTTGAATATTGATTAAAGTTCAACAAAGTCAAATAATTGACGAATTTAGTTTTGTATGAGAATACCGAAACAACAATAAAACGGAATTTATTGATTACAGTGAAAAATTCAAAATGTACAGACCTAGATTCTGTTTTGACTGAGCCGTAGTTTCATACTCCTTTTAATGGGATAGGAGGGGTTGAAACACAATGTACTATTTATTGCACCTTAGTATTCTATTACACTGATCAACAGTAGTTTTGTTACCCTGGATATTAAACAAATTTCGAGTAATTTGACGCCAACAATTAACGACACAATGAATGATTTTGGAATATTGGCTCTGGTTATCTTTAAATCAAAAGTTCTTTCTCTACGTAACAAAAATAGTTACACCAAAATCATGAGCCAATTCAGTACTTTCATGAATATATTATTATCTGTAAATACGCAGAAATATGCAGGGCAACAAAGAGAAAAAAATTTTTGTTGACTTGTTGTTTATTCCTTTTTATGCATTCATTAGTTGAAACGTTTGCTGCATGAAATGGAGAACAGCACGTCACGAATACCCATCCTATAAATGAGGTGTATAGTTACCGGCGACGTTCCGCGGGTACTCCCGCTTGTAGTCGCGCTCGCGGTCGCGCTTGTCGGCGCGCTCGTAGCTGGCCGGCACCTCGAAGCGCGGCGGCGGCGGCGCCTCGAACTGGCTGCGGCCCGAAGACTGCAATACAATAATATCATTGTGTAAAACCACACCAAACAATAGTAGTTTATGCAACGGTTGAATAATGATAGGCTTTAAAATACGAGTGCTGTTTTATGAAACGAGCCGACAGGCGAGTGTTTTAAGGCCAAATTATGTACAGTTGCATACATAACTTTATCTACACTGATATTGTAAATCCTCCATGATGTGTTCAGAAACAATATTTTCTGGCAACAAGTTATTTGTTGCAATCGTGGCTGCATTTACGATATCCGGCGGAGTTTTCACATCGTGCTCGGAGTCACTACTATTTATATTTCCAACTAAAATGTAAATTACAAACAACCTTTTACAAACAGCAAAAAACTAACATGAATGATGAAATGACAACAGTAATGGCGGCAATTCGATCTTCCGTCAAGATGAATGTTTTTTTTTTTAAATCATAGACAAACGAATGAAGTCCCTATTCTCATGTCACTCGAGATCAAATGTCGTGCGGTTTATATTAAAAACACATACTTAATTGATGTTTCGTATCGATAACTGTTTTAATATACTGTTATACCGATGCGGATAGCCTAGTTGGTAGTGACCCTGCCTGGGTGTAGATAAAAACAATAAATCACTCATTGAAGTATTACGTTACACTAGAATAGACATCTCAAACAAATGACAGCGAGCACTTGATGAGGGAGCGGGCATGCGCGCCGCGTCCGGCGGTGATCGTTTTCTTATAGGCGTTTGTGCCATTTGGCCTCAACAGGCTTTACAAAAAATCAAGTTGATGAGTCCACTCTAGTATACATAATTAATCAAAGAAATCACTTTTGTTTTTGTTTCGTGTGGTAAATAAACAATAAATCAGTTTTGTTTATATACTAAATATTACGCAACATTTTGTTGACAGACAAGACTTACCACAGAGTATGCTTTTTATCATTTTACGTTCCGTTACAGGTAGAGTAGATAAATTCAATAGGAAACAGCGTTTATGTGGTCGTGAGTGCCGTCTAGAAACTTATCTTAGAATTAAACCTCGTATTATATTGCACAATAATACTGTAAGGGCCGTTTTCAATCGTCGGATCGATCGTCGATCTGTCAGATAACTGATACAATATTTAATATTATTCATACAATTAGGCCTTCTGGGGATTGAAAAATCAGTCCACATAATACTTTATGAAACAGTGCTACAGACGCAGACAGGAGCACATATTATGTATCTTTTGCCCAAGCCTGCTTGTCGCAAAAATATGTATAAAAGAAATGTATTTAACGTGAGCATTATAACTTACAATCCATTTACCAGATTATTTATAAATGCTCTTGGGTAAATTTTTTAAATGCAATTTGACGAAATGGTTAATGGAGGAATATTTTAAAAGTAGATATCAATGAATACTTACAGGATTAAAAGTCTTGACTTTCTAATAAAAATAATAAAACAAATGTTAGTAAATTCTCTAATAAATAATTATGATATAGATTAAAATGTATAAATTAATGAAAATTATAAATTTATATACCTATGTCTATAACAAAGTGCTTGTACGTTTGCATGCACACCGATTAAAAATGAAATAATTGTATTTTTCTCATTTCTTAATAATAAATAAATTAATTTAATTGTGATTGATTTATAAACATATTTTTACATTTTTATATTACGCGGCTGAAGATGGAAAGTATCCGGAAAGACCGACGCAGGAAGAGACGAGGAATATAATCATCGTTTCGCATAATTCTATTAACGCTATAACTAATAACTCCTCAGGATTGTTATAAAACAAAGCTAACCTAACCATAATTTACGCAATCGTATTAAGTCCTAAATGTATGTTTTCATTGGAATAAAAATTACGCGTAACATTACTTTATGAACAAAAATAATTATGCGAAGAGGCTGGGAGTATGTGTACTTTGTAGATACTTCATCTTATCTTTGCGCGCGGAGCTGTGAGAGCTTGTATTGCTTGGACGTCTGCCGCGCCACCGCCGCACAAATCAAGACTGCATACAGACAAACTCACGCACAAGTATTGCCGTGTTGAGTTATCTGTCCTGTGAGTAGTGGGTACAGGGGCGTATTTACCCGGGGCGGCAGGCTGCAAGGGGCGGCGAAGCCTTTATTGTCAAGCTTAACTACAATATTTTCTATTACTTAACCTTTTCAGCGCCACGTCAAAAACAAAAGTTGTCACTCACACGCCAAGCGTGTCTTAGAAATAACACGAATTTCAACCTTACGTCAAACTATGACTGTTTTGCCCTGTATGCCCTGACGGATATATCCGTCGTCAGCGGTAAAGGTTAATGGGGCCGCAAAGAAAACTGGCCCGGGGCGCCAAATCTTTAACCTTTTGACCGCCCCACTCGGCTGCAGCCGTAAGCGGATACAGGGTAAAAAAGTCCTACATTACCTTGACTTAAAGTTGAAATTCGTGTTACTTCTCAGACATGCTTGGCGGTCAAAAGGTTAAATACGCGTCTGAGTGGGTACCGACCGGCAGCATGGGCGGCGGCGGCACGCGCTTGTGGCGCGGCTCGCGCTCGTAGGCGGGCTCGGGCGGCGGGCTGGCGGCCGCCTTGCGGTACGCCGCGCCGCCCTCGTAGCCGCGCTTGCGCCGCTCCTCCTCCAAGCTGCACCGACAAACGCGTATCAACCGACCTCACACGACACAACACAACCTGCAGCTCAATTACGTAGCACAATTGGTATCGGTTTGGCTCGAAATGCAAACCGATTTAGTCTTCACCCGATGTAAATAAGGGTACAATTGGTTTACTTTTCGGGAAAGCGATACCAATTGGTGTTGCGTAATTGAGCAGCGGTACACAAAAGGGACACGCGGTTTTGCGATACATCATCAATACATATAAAACAGTACCGTGACTCACTTATAGACAGCGCACAGCCGAAACGGGTGCTCATAGAAGTTCGAAATTTGGAGGAGATATCCCTCGAGTACCCTAGAGGTGCACTAAGAAGGGAGTCTTTGAAATTCCATCCCTAAAGGGGTGAAACGAGGCAACAAAGATTGTAGGGAAAATACCGCGAGGCGAAGCTGTGGCGGGTCCTCTAGTCTTTTATATAACTAAGATTCTGTATCACTTACGATGTCGAATATAGGCTCTGAACGAAAATGTGCGATCAATTTGACAGATAGCTAGTATGGGCACGTACCGTAGCTGCGCTCGCTTCAGTTCCAGTCGCTCGAGCTCCAGTTTCTCGCGCTCGAGCCGATGGCGCTCCCTCTCGAGGCGCAACAGCTCGTTCTTTTCTCGCTCAATCTTTTCCCTGGAACAGACACATTTATTTAACGCTTTAAAAAATGAAAAATCCTAGCTGAACTGTATATCACCATGAACTTGGTAATTTAACACCGTGCCAGCCCAAAAAGCATGTCCCATCCCAGGCGTCGCAGAATTGCCACCATACAAAATTGCTATAGCAAGAACCCGACGTTCGGCGTGGCGACAAAGTAATAGAAAACCCGATATCGGGTTTTCGGCACTGAATGTGTTAACCACTAGTGGTACGGTACCTCTCGGCGCGCAGCTTCTCGCGCTCGAGGTCGAGGCGGTGCTTCTCCTGGCGCTGGCGGCGCTCGCGCTCGCGCAGCGCGTCCTCGGCGGCGCGGCGCCGGCGCTCCTCCTCGCGCGCCGCGCGCGACCGCTCGCGCGCGCGCGCCACGTCGCGCTCCTTCTGCACACACACGTACCCTTGTATAATACAAACAGTACACATCACAAAGATACATCGCGCGCTTCATGTGTGCGCGCTTTGTACGTACGCGCCAGAGCGATAGTAGGTAACGAGACTCTTAAAGGGCTGGAGTTGAACCGAATTATTGATCCACACAAATTAACCACCAGGGACTAATATATCCGTCACGGAATTCTACTTCCTACTATAATATCATAAATGCGATAGTTTGTGTGTGTGTGTGTTTGTTACTACTCAGGTCTATAACGGCTGAACAGATTTTCATGAAACTTGGTACCTTAAGACCTGCACATATTATAACTTTTATCCCGGAAAATTCAAGTTCCCAAGAGAATATTTCTAACCGAATTATACGCACGTTGCAGGCAAAAGCTAGTACAGTCAAAGAGAGCTACGTAAATCTCAAGTCACGTCAAAATTAATGTTCCTTCTTAGACATGCCCGACATAGGAGTGACTACTTATTATGACGTAGCGTTGGATAGGTTAACCTTTAAGCATAGTACATTGGGGCCCTAACACAGTTTTTTAACCATTATCTGGTTAGAAGCATTTTATCGATCACGTACTTGTATTTAGAATTTGAACCTTACCTACTACATACTATGATGCAAATTCGATGTATTTGTGTTAAAAATTAATGGTTTTTAAACGATTCCCTAATAAGTGACAAACATTAAACTATATTTGAATTTTCGTAGCGTATCTGTATGTATGGGGCCCGTTTAAGAGTTAAGGAAATAACTACTATGCAAGGAATGGTATCCAAACAATCGCTGAGAAACATCCTCATACAAGAATTTCCTCATGTTTACGAACAAGCTGAACGTCTCTGTACTCTATGGATCATAGCGCAAACATGCACAGACAACTTTTTACAGCATCGTTATCGCGGCTTCGTACTCGATAAATAACGCGCTGTGCAAAGACACTTAACATATTCACTGAAGGCCTATAGGTGAAACACGTAATGGCAATATCACGTAAGGTTGTCGTGACTGGCCCTTGAGGAGCATTTATGAGCAGCGCTGAATGGGTTAAGCCGACCCAAATACCAAAGTTCTCCATATCTTACCCATATCTTTGAAAACGACAGAACTTCTCTGGGCGACCGTTTTCTTTCACGACTCTTTGTGCTGCGTTTGGCTTTATCCTGAAAATGAGCTAAGTATTAGTAAAACACTTTCGAAAGTGTTGAATACACAGACCAAAATATCCTAAAGCAAAGATCTCAAATGAAGGATATGCCTATCAGTACAATTTCGTGTAACACGTCTCATAGAAGGTTGTTAAACGCCAGCGCCATGGGTTAACCACACCCTATTGCTGATGTCTTATTTCTTACGACATACATACAAAAGTCTAAAATTGCTTGATTCACACGCTATCATATAATTCTGGACGGTGGGGTCGGTGGTGCTGTCTCACAGGTTGTGGAATTCTACTAGATACTTAATTATAAGTGTCACTTAAACGGGTATCAAGGACCGTGGTTGCCATGCGACTGATCCTGCGATGGTGTCAGATTCGCGTTCTGACACCTCAAAAGTAAGCATCGCGAGAATTACTTTGAGCAGTTCTTTCCTATTTATTTCAATGTTCTAAAAGGCTAACCTTTAATAGCAAATAAAGCTGTCAAAGTTGCGGGGCGCGCGGTGATTTTAAGCGCTGTGATTGGTGCGTTCGGGGTAATGCGCTTCCGTAGCCCGGCCGCTTATGGCTTGTGGCATATAATTCTGGCAGCGGGGGTCACCCGGCTATGCGGAGTCTATTGGATGCTTACATGGTATGTGGTGCTATTCCAACCAACACAGTATTTACTAATAACTTACCTTATCCTTATTAACGGATTTGTCGCGCGACTGTGACGGAGACCTGTTGCTTTCTTCGCCTGACGCTTCGCCGTCCTTTTTTATCTTTTCCGTACCCTTATCACTGGTTTCTTTACCGTCCTGTAATAATAACGATAGATTAGTAATTTTTTTGCCATAATTGGCCAAATTCACAAAGGCCACTACAATTGATCTTTAATTAAAGTGACGTGTAAACCCTTTGACCGCCACAGTCGGCTGTGGCCGTCAGCAGCTTCCCGTGCCCCTGACGCTACGATATACCGTTTTCCATACATTTGCGTCGGCTAAAGCCGTCGTCGGGCGTGGCGTTCAAAAGGTTAAGTGACGTTTATGTGTAGTTTGACAACTAGTTGAGAGACATTTAACTACAGCGGAGTGCACCAACAATTAAACGAACGTTTTATTTTTAATCAGCTGTTTAATGGTACGGTACATTTTACAACCATTACCAATTATTTAACGCTTCAACGTCTGTTTAGTTGTTGATGAACTCGGCACTTAACCTCTAATCAAATGCTTTGTGAATTTGGCCAAATGACATTTTTTTTTAGAAAAAATCTGTTATTTAATTGATTTAGTTTACCTCGTTTTCCTTGTCTTTGGGTTCTTCTTTGCGGTCTTTGCTAGACCGGCGCTCAGGCCTTGAAGGTTGTCTTTTTGACGATGACTCAGATTCCGACTTTGCTTTTTCAACGGATATCATTCGTCCATGCAATTCTATAAAAAACATATCTAATTATTTTTCAAACAAACGTGATCCTACTAATGTTTATTAAGTAAATCTTGCAGCTGCTGATGGAATTATTTTTGGTGCTGTTTAATGAGTAAATGCATTATGACACATTCGAGTCCAAAATGAACTAAAGAATGACTGGCGTGTAACCAAAGTTATTGAGAACTCCCGACGGGAGTTCACGGTACTGAACGTGTTAATGGGTTATCATATAATTGAAAGTGACCTGTTCTATGCAGATTCTTGATGCAGTTCTCGGCGTCCTGGCCGCTGGCCATCGTGACGTAGCCGTAGCATCGCGACCCGGGAGTTCGAGCATTTGTAACTACTTTAGCTCCAATTACCTAAATAAAAAGGCAATTTAAATATAAATAACTTCCAAACTGTTTCATTTAAAATTCTAAAAATAATATATTTAAGATCCTCACCATAAGCCCTTTCATTTGATATGTCACACGATATAGGTAGCAAAACTGTTCTTTATAATTTTCTAATTTACCCCCCAAATAGGGCCCCCATGTTTAAAATTCATATATTTACGTCACGCGTTCGTGTTGCAGTCAGGTGTGGGGGGGGGGGGGGGGGGGTGTCTTGTAAAACGTTACGATGCATTCCAGAGGCGGGAGGAGGGTTTCAACTACGCGTTACTTAACATTTTTTTAACCTTTCAGAACGATCGCGTTGTCTCACTCATTTTTGGAATGACCTCTTGAAATTTTACTAGAGGGAAGGGGGATACAGAAAAACGTTAAGGCGCGTTACATGGGGGGGGGGGGTCAAAAAACTCCAAATATTGCGTTACGTAATACTTGAACGCTCCCTTGGCTGTGTCAGACGGACAGACAGACATTCGCACGAGTGATCCTATAAGGGTTTAGTTTTATCCTTTTGACGTACGGAACCCTAAAAAGCTAATATAAAGGCGACCCGTCAAAGACATCCAGGATTTGATGACTCCAAAAAAGAGTAACTTCATAGTACTATTTTAGTACTTAGTAAAAAATGTACTCTTTTTATTTTGCTATATAAGCTGGCATCCACTAGAGGCAGCCGAGAGCAGGGTACGAAATTATCAAGATAATTACGCTTCTTGATAATTATCGGATAATTATCACCAGTATATGAAATTCATTTGTTAAGTATATTGTTTCATAAGAAATTCCGATGTTGTATTGTTTCATAACAAATTCTAACAAAAAATTAATAAAAACAAATACATTTGCGCACAAGTGTACTGTGTATTTGTTTACAACAAGTGCGGAAATACACGTTCGAATACTTCAAAATACAGTTTACTTTCACGAGCGACATTTTTTGTTATTATCAATCGATATTTATCGATCTGTTATTATCATGATAATTAATTATCTGTCTCGACCCGCGGGTACAAGAAAATAAAATTGATCATGGCAATTAATGATGGCAAATAGTCAAGATTTTAACTTGCAATTTGGATTTAAAAAAAAAAACATAACACAGTGGTTTTCGGTTATAACGACGGCCGAGGGACCACTTTATGTCGTTGCTATATCCGGCAGTCTCTATATCCAAAATGAAAAGTCCTGTATATTTACTTATTATAGAATGTGAAACTCCAAATTGTTTACACAGATCAATATTGTTTTCACCATTATTTAGTCTCGAAATGATGTCCACTTTTTCTTTAA
This sequence comes from Tortricodes alternella, assembly GCA_947859335.1. NCBI lineage: Eukaryota > Metazoa > Arthropoda > Insecta > Lepidoptera > Tortricidae > Tortricodes > Tortricodes alternella. The sequence goes on along the minus strand of OX401987.1, from coordinate 6,320,355 downwards.
CAGTAAATGTACGTCTAGGAGCCATATTCACAAGTTTAAGAAACACTGTCCACTCACTGGAAATTGCTACGTAACTGATTCATAAGTTTAATTTCGTACACATGCTAGCCTACATACAAACAAAGCATTTGACCATCTGTGAATGTAAACAGAGAATAAGAATGCTTAATAGTTTTATGAACGAGTCTTTGTGCCTTTGCCTGCCGACTCAGTCACAATATCCGCAAGAGATTTCTAGGAATCTGTCACAAATGGTTCATAAAAACAAGTCGCTATACCCGAAATTGTTGCTGCTATAGCCAAATGAATTTCCTACGAAAGTATGCTTTAAATTCAAGGGACGTAAGTTTGACGTCGCTATAACCAAAAAGACGTTACAACCGAGGTCGTTATTAATGAAATCCACTGTACCTTGCCATGTTTACTGCACAGCTGTTTCAGGTCCTTAGCGCGCGTGTCTCCGGAGAGTCCACTGACCCATAGGTTGCGCGCGCCAGAGGGCTCCTTACCATCGTCCTTCTTCTCTTTTTTGTCTCCATCCTCCTTATCCTTGTCATCTAAAAACAAAGCTAGCATGTATTACACTTAACCAGTACCCAGCTAACAAAAGGTGCATTCACATTCGACGCTTGAAGGGTAAAATGTCATACGCTTCATTTTTTGCATAATGAGTTATTTGTATCGTTAAAATCGCCTGATTTTTCGGCGCGGTTTTAGCTGGGTGTCGTGTCCTTGCAACGACTTTGAGTCGCTTATACCGACGGTAATTTATAGAGAAACTATGTTTTTCTAAACTATGCTTGACCTATTTCTAACTACCACTATTATAACCTCCTCCTCTCCAACATGGTGGACTATCTGTATGGGCGATGGGCTGATCACCTGTCACCATACGGTTCATCATACCATCTGAGGACTAATTAATCGAACGTGGCCACAAGTACTCTTGGGGCTCTGCCCACCCCATTAGGTGCGATAATATGTATGTATGTACTATTATAACTAGGAACTACATTTAAGGTAATTTTAGCTAACATCAGAGACTTGTTATCATGTTGGTTATGACTTTTTTCCAGTCAGCCATAGATGTTATAATATTTGATAAGTCTAAAAATGCCTTAATTAATAATAATCGAGAATTGATGGTGATTGATTTAGTATTTAAGCTGTTTCCCCTGTTTTATTTACTCACCAGTATACTTTTACCTCATTGCATGTGAAATGTAATGTCCGTTTAGATGTTTATATCTAAACATTTTTTTATTCCCAATTGCGTAAGCGACACTATGTTCTAAACTAATGAAGTTACAATATTAAGACACAATAAGAAGGTTTTAACAAAACATTCTTAATAAGATGATTTTCAATTATTTTTTAATGATGAAGATGATGATGTTCAAGTTTTATCAAAATCTTCTAGTGAGATAAAATTAGCGACCTGTCACTTATGACATTTTGCCTTTCAAGCAACGCATTTTATTACAAGGAAACAAAACTCCACGCTCTACTCTACTCTTTGATTATCTTAAACCACTTAAGTTCAATAGAGCCCTTAAATCACAGATTGCCAATTACCTTTTGGATCCTTTTCTGACTTCTCAGCATCATTGCTGAAAAATAAAACATTTTGGTCAGTAAGAATATGTGATGCATATTTTTAAGCTGAACATAATAATGTTTGATAGTGATAGATGCAAGTTTTTCTCAGGTTAAGGAAGCATGAGACGTAAACCTGTCACACCCAATCAACTACAAAGTTTTGCACCGTTACTCCTCCCGATGAGCAGCTCGATGTGGAGACGTCACGCAGGGCTGAGGGTGTCACGCCGCCGAGGCTCGAAGCTACGCACACGATGCGATCTGAAGTTCTCTTGAAAACCAGCAGTCTCGGAGTTGCGCTGTGAAGTTGCCGAGAAGAACCGATGCCGATCGCGAAGAAGTGATTCCCGCAGCACCGATGAGTCGAAACGTCCAGGGTGAGCACCAAACGACGCAATGTGTCAGGTGCAAAACTTTGTAGTTATAACGTAAAAATGGTATCGATCTTGGAATTGGAGAATATAGTTGCGCGAGGCGGCGTCGCGACGGCCGTTCGGCATACACCAACCTAGTGGCGGCGGCTTCGGAGTTTACTTGTGGGTCGTCGGGCGCGTCGTCGGCGGCGGCGGCGGGCGGCGCGGAGTCGGCGTCGGGCTCCGCCGCTCCCTCGGGCGCGCCGTCATCTACGTCAGTACACTCGTCAGTCGCGGCGCGCAGCGCGGGCCGCTCGCTGGGAGCGACCCGCCCTGCAGAGCTTCTGTTTTCACTCAGGTCATAGCTAATTAGATGTTTCTCTTCACTTTTCTTCATAATGGGAATTGTTATATCATCTTGACCTGAAAACTTGATTCTATATTAGCACCACTGGCCCTAGGGATGGATTGAGCACCATAGTGGCGCTGGACCGCTATGTCGAACATTCAAACACTGGAAAACGTATGTTTTAAATGTCTCGGTTTGTGACTTAAGAAAGAATCATAATGTTAACTTAGAAGATGGAGATCAACTTTGACAGCCTGTGGATCTCTCTCGCAATTGTCCAAGGAAACGGGAACAAGTTTTCTTCCTATAAACGTAAGCAATGCTTGTTTATTCTGTGCTGATAATTGCAGTAGCAAATTCTTGGTTGAGTCTCCAATTTTTTTTACAGTCTGAGTTTTTTCCTGGTGACTGGTCTCCGGTCTAGCAGGCAGCAACACTCCACACACTTGGTGATAGTTAATTGCTTATTTTCCTCGAAATTGCAAACTCCAATAAAGTAAATGATAAGTTTATACACAAATAACTATAACACTGAACATTAAATGTGAATACAAGACTAGGTTGCAAGTTATGAAATAAGAGATAAGTAAAGAAAACTTACCATTTTTGAGTTTAGCAGTAGAATCAGTCTGAAACAAACAAGAATATATATGTATAATGGACAAGCAACTGCATAGTTGGCAAAAGTCCAAAAAATTTACAGTTGAAATTGGTTTGATAGAGGATGTATGCCATCATAATTATTACTCATAAATGTTGGCTTTCATGTTAGACAACCAAGACTGTTAAGAGAATTAAACACTTAAAACAAAAACATGTATTTAATTAACTACTAAATATTTGGCTGCAGAATAAATACAATAACTGTGATAACTTGATTTAACAGTTGAATGTCAAATACATACTTTTAATCAATTTCCATCATGAACCCATTGGTCAGTTTAGGAGCAGAAGACGGCAATGTGACAGTGACCCTAAAAAAATAGAATCGTACCTCTTCATTGAGAAGTTCGTCTTCACCAAGATCCAAGTTAATACTATCCTCTTCCAGATTATTTTCAGCTTTCTGGTCATCTTCATCATTTTCCTCTTTCTCTGTACAGAGCTTTTTAGGCGGACTAGCTTCAGATTCATCTTCGCATTCACGTTTTCTATTATCTTTCTCTGTTTCATCAGTGTTCATTTTTTCCTGTGCCTGAGAGGATGGCTCATCTTCTTTTGGGTGCTGCTCTGATTCGTCTTCTTCACCAGCGTCGTCCTGAACGATCATGTCCTCCATGGCGGGAGTTTCTTCTGCCTCCTGCTCTACCGCACTCTCGGATCGACGGGTCCTCTTAGCTGGGGTCTTGCCCTCTGGAGTAGTCAAGTCGAATTTGAATATCGCCGGATCATGCCCCTCTTCTTTCAAATGCTAAAACAAGACGAATATTTAATGACGATGGTGAGCATTGTAATTTGTCGGTATAAAAACCAATATATTCGTCGAATTGAGAACCTCCTCCTTCGGTTTTTTGAAGTCGGTTAAAAAGGCAGCAAAATGCAATGTCTTCAAGGGTCATAATTGCCTAAACCTTAAAAAATGCGAATGGTCATATCACAATAAACAAGGCAGCAGGTAATTGCTGAGCTACCTTTGATAAACGCTGGATGAGCACGCCGCGAACGCCACTTTTATCTAGGTTACGCTTCTCTAACTCTGCACGTAAGTCTATTACTCTTAAATCTTCCAATAAACGCTTTCTGTCTGACATGTTATTTTCAGATACGTGCTAATAATAGATCAGATATCCTGTTTATTTTAGTCCAACTTGCAAAGATATTTCACAAAACTAATCAAGCGAACGCTTGCTCAATTTTCATCATAACAAAATGGCGACGGACACAGACTAGACTATCCCCATGTTCCACGTTCCAAGACGCGGTTAAAGCACCACAGACCCCTTAGCACACTAGTTTATATCGCGCACATAAAGCATTCGTCCCTTTCGCACGCACATGTTAGTTAAAAAGTGACAGATGCTTTATGTACGCGACAAAATCTAGTGTGCTAGGCCCTCAGCACAGCACCGATAGCGCCCTAAATCCGACGGTCAATTCGGAACGCGCCCTCAGCGCTGTGAGCACGCTTATAGTGGTATTTCACGCTCGTACGAGGCGGTCGAGAGAGGCGCTTGGCGAGTGGCCCTCACTTCACGCTCGCATAGCTCAGTTGCTGCCAATGCGCCACAATGTAAAAGGCGATGGATGTGCCGCGACAGCTTTATCCGCGTTTGCTCATTATGCTTTTTTACGTTCATATTGTACAAAAAAGAAAATCGAATCGAAAATCTTGTAAAAGGAGATGGTGGGTGCTTAGCTTACTATATGCAAAAATAGAACAGTGTACAAACATATCTATCCTATGAAATTTTTATTTTTATATAAATACGTATCAAGATTCTTTACTTTATTAAGTACCTAATGGATATGCTTTTTTGTTTATTCTTTTGTTAGATGTTAGCAGAACCTAAATAATAAAAGAAAAGAGTTTCATTAAATTCATATTATATCTAAAACTACCATTTTGCGACATTGTCTGAGCGGAATACGGTTATAGTAATTACCTCGGGAACTTTTGAATTTTCCGGGATAAAAAGTACCCTATGTCTTATTCCGAAGAGGGTTATTTCAGTATAATTTTGTTTTATTATATTAAAGGAAAATCGTACGTGAAGTATTTTATAACCTGTGGCACATTAATGTACGCGAGCGTGAGGTCGGGCCGCTCGCAATTACACCTGCAGCATCTGTCAACTTTTAACTAATATGCGGGTGCGAAAGGGACGAATGCTTTATGTAGGCGATAAAATTTAGTCTGCTAAGCCATTTGGAGGCTTTGGGACAACAAAGGAGTGGAGGCCCCCTAGACTACAATATAACGCAGAAGATATTGACCGTCAATTCAATATCATATACTGACGATCAACATAAATGTGCAACCAGTGATATTGCACAGTTGTATTGGTTGTCAGGAGACAATATCGACCGCCAATATCATCTACTGACGATTAACATAATTTTACCACCAGTGATATTGCACAGTTATATTGATCGTCAGTAGAAGATATTGACCATCAATATCGTCTACTGACGATGAATATAATCGCGCAACTAGTGATATTGATGAAGTGCCGTCTCTTCTCCGTGTAGGAGTTATTATAAAATTAATATTCTCTCTCAGTGATCATTGGCTATATGGGCAAAAATCCCTTTGCCTTCCCTTGCATCCTTCTAAAGGTAAATGAAACAAAACCAAATCTCTTTGGTCATAGTTTGACTTTCATTCATGTCATGTGATGCGAAAATTTGGATAAATAGGCCATGGGATAAATAATAAATAAAATACACAAGTTAAGTGCTTTTGACGGAGAATTTTGTGAACCAAAGCAAATTAAGTAATTTGCTTTAATAGTACTGATTGCCTTTGCAGTCATGGAATTCGAAGGTAAGCTTGGGAAAGCACAATTCTACAATAAACAAATAGATTTTGCAAGTTTGTAGTAAGTAATACAATTGACGTTTTTATGCACAGTGAAGAATGTTGTTCTCAATATAAAGTATCTCCTTCCCTCTGCCATAAATTGGAATAAGATTGATTGCATTCTGTCAAAGTCTGTTTGTTCTGTTTACCTTAGACGTGTGTCTGCTCAATTTCCTGGTGCACCAGGCCAGAGGCACCAGTTTGCCAGATATGGACAGTTAATTGCACCTGAACCCCTCGGATGCGGGAGGTAAAAAAATACCGGCATTCGCGTCTCATTGGATTCATGTAGTACCAAAAAAATAATGAACAAAAAAAAATGCAGAAAGTGCACCTAAGAAAGAGTACGGATGCGTGCCTAAGCATCCGATGGGTTAAACACCTTTTTGTAGTCATGACAAACATATTTACAAGGATTGAACCTAAAGTAGTTTATGAGAGTGATGATGACCAATGTTTATTATGTAGACTCTTTTCTTCTTTTACTCATTTAAGATTGAAATTTGTTTGACTGTGATGACTTTTGAATTTAAAATTGCTTTGAAATAGTAGTTTATGCAACGGTTGCATAATGATAGGCCTTATAACACTAGTGCGGTTTTATGAAACGAGCTTTTAAGCGAGTGTCATAATAAGATCGCATGTGTGTTTTAAGGCGAAATTATGCAGAGTTGCATACATAACTTTATCTACACACATATTATAAACGGCGACATGGCAATGATGGGGCCCCTCCGGCTGCGGCGATGGCGGCGTGCCGGCCTGTAGCTGATATCTGTATCATTATGACCATTACGATAATAAAATCGATACTGTAATAGTATTACAGTACAGGTTGTCATAATGGTGGTCGAAAATGACCACCATTACATTATGGAGGTTTTATGATATGGGTGTAGATAAAGGTATTAACTATAATAAATTTATATAAATTGGTGCTAACATTATTAAATTGATATTTGGCGTTTATCCATTAAGTTTAATCACCCGTAAATAAATAAATAGTACCAATTAGTACCTAGTTGCAATACAGTATTTATTTAGGAAAATTATTTGCAGTATCTGTTGAATTTAGGGGTCATCCATAAAGTACGTCACACGTAAAGGGGGAGGGAGGGGGTCCTCGAAGTGTGACATTGTGTGAAAAGGGGTGGGAGGGGGTCCTGAGTTTTGTGAAGTCACATTTCAAAACATTACATCTAAGTGTTAAAATGCTACACTTAAACTATTACCGAAAACCTTAAAAATATTTCCAACTATCTGTATGGGCAAAGGTTTAAATTGTTCTATTGGCGAGTTCACACTCGCTCGAATAGTGTGACGCGTTTTTTCAAATGTTTGATTTGATGTTGATTATATAAATAAATTGTTTAAATGGAGCTAAAACTAATTTGGGAACTGCTGTTTTAATTTAATAATTTCTAGACGTAAAATTGCAAAATATGTGACGTCACACTGGGGAGGGGAGGGGGGGGGGGGGGGTCAAAAAATCACGAAATTAGTGTGACCTACTTTATGGACGACCCCTTAATAGAGTTTATATGTATTGTTTAATTTGGTAATTATTTTTTCAGTTGACAAGGATTTGCCTAGTCTGGATGCTGTGTCTGCACTCCTTGACAAACTTGCATTGAACCAACTACACCTATTGGAGGAAAAAATTAATCATGGCATAATTATAGAATCCAAGATTCATGAGGGTAGCATCCACTTTGCCAAGACTAGGTACATCATGGGCCAGACTTCAGTGAGCACATCACAATTGCCAACGGAGAGCAGTCAGGAGTTCTCTGCTTGTGTACTCACCGAAACATCAGAGGGAAAACAATTTCAAATTGTAGAGAACAGTGCTGAAAACACAGTTAATCCTCTAAGGTGGTTTGGGATACTGGTGCCACAAAATATGCACAAGGCTCAAGAAATATTTAAAAATACCGTACAATCTGTAGTAGAATGTGCTAATGTTCAATACCAAATATATGAAAATATAAGAAATATGGATATTCTGAAAAAATACAAGCATTTCCTTAAATCAACTTGAGTTACCGAACTGTGTGAATGGAGCTGGCAAGAAAAATTCAAACATCAAATTTGACTCCATTTATTCCTGTGAAGTGTGGTGATCTATATATACATTATAAGGTAACTTTTTAATTATTTAATAAGTAGTTCATTGTATTGCACTAATATAAATAACAATTACAGGTCTCAGACATTCTTTTCAAACAAATATAAACAGAAATATTTCATGTAAACAAAGTCAGCGAGCCTTTACATCCATAGTCTTAAAAATATCAATTAGATAACATTTTGTAAATAAAATATTTCATGTTGGTGTTAAGTTTTTGTTTTAAGGCTTATATCATAAGGGAAACAATCTCGTAAATTTTGGGTTAGAGGTGCCACTTAAGATGTAAAACTGGTGGTAACTGGTCCGTTAAACTTCAAAGGTCCCCTATGCATTTCATTTATTAACCTTTTGACCGCCAAGCATGTCTGAGAAGTAACACGAATTTCAACTTTAAGTCAAGGTAATGAAGGACTTTTTTACCCTGTATCCGATGACGGCTGCAGCTGATTGTGGCGGTCAAAAGGTTAACGCTCACTGAGAGCACATTCAGATGACCTTCATCACAAATCAATTATTGAATATCATTTTAAGGATGCTCCTCATTTTCTTTTCTATATGACCTCTTCTTCCTAGAGCATTTTCCAATTAATAATTGGGGGTATGCTTTGTCCATGATCCCAGATTTGGCACGTTGGGTACAGTGAAGTAGTTTATCTGTTTTCCATTACCCTTGCGACTGGGGAACCAGACCAATTGATTTGTGGTTTCTCATTAAGTTACCAGTTAGTTAAATGTGCAGCTTTCCTCACAATATTTTCCTGATTGGCTGCCACATATAGCAGGTAGGTCATGTATACAAGTAAGTTGGAAAACTCATTGGTACAATGGCCACCGCTCTGATTTGCTCCCAGTACCTCACAATCATGAGTTGATATTGGGGCCAATTCGAACGTGTTTTTGCTAAATTTTGAAGTTGCTAAATTTGAAATAAGAAACGTCAGACTCGATTTTGACAGCTTGCTTGGAGCTAAACCAAAACGAGATTGACGTTTCTTATTTTAAGTTTAGGCAATTTTAAATTTAGCGGAAACCGTTTCGAATTGTACCCATTTGGCCACCAACACTATTATATCTATAAGGGTTCAGAAAAGCTATTTTAGTTAAAGTATACTAAACTAAAATAGGTTTGCTGAGCCTTTATAGCTCGTCCATACAAGTACCATAATCAGACTCCATATTCGCTTCTTACGCACAGTATAATATGCGTATGAAGCGAATGTGGAGGCCTATACATTTTTTTTTTAACTATTATGTTGGTATGAAAGGAAAAGTATGCTAGGAGGGCCGAAGGTGTTTAAAGTAGGGTTCCCGATTACATGTGTATGCATGCAGAACAGACCAGAAACACGAGCCCCTAGTTAAAAGTACAACAGACAATTAAAAAGACAGGAAGAATGTTAAAAGGAATTGAGAGATCTTGATAACACTTAACTCTTGTCGGACAAATAAATGTACCAGTTAGCTTTATCTTTTGTTCACAAAGATATTTTGTTTGCAGTTGATGCATGTTTTGTATTGCTTTCTCTATTTATTACAAGCTTTTATTTAATTTCATTTATGTATGTATGTTTGTTGATTAGTATGTTTCGGACAAATACATAAATCTCTGTTTTGCCTTATGGTTGACTGGTAGAGAATGCCATTAGTCATTAAATCCGCCTATTGTTCACTAAAGTTTAAATTTTATTTAATTTTGAATCAGTTCCCCTAATCCGAATATACATACATATAATCACGCCTGTTTCCCGTAGGGGTAGGCAGAGACCACTTCTTTCCACTTGCTACGATCCTTACATACTTGTTTCGCCTCGTCCACTTTCATTATTTTCATCTATCTATCCGAATAGGCTGGAATATTTTTACATATGAAAATGAAAATACCCAATTACAATGCAATAAAGTACACTGCAAAAAAGCTTTTCATAAAATACAATTTTATGCAAGGGTTGCATAATAAGAGTTATTAAAACGTGAGTGGGTGTTTGTTTACGAAACGAAAAGCTTTATTTACACTCATACATAAATAATATATACATATAATTGAATATAGTGGGAAGCATTCTCCATTTGGAAGAGGCGGCGCGGGGGGCTGCGTGCCCTCGGGACCAGACTTTCAGCATATTAAGTACATAATCCTAACTAACGGGTTGACGTGACGTATCGTACGTAATTTATATAGTATCCCCCGGTTTTTTGTTAGTTCCTTGTAATTAATTAATGACATGAGACAAATAAGATTTCAACATAATCTTATTTTTAAATAGTAAGAGATTCAGCGATATAAAACCTGCGTCAACTGCGCGGGAAATTGTTGCCGTGTGCAAGGCTTGCTTTAACCTTTAGACCACCACAGTCGGCTGCAGCCGTCAGCGGATACAGGGTAAAAAAGTCCTTCATTACCTTGACTTAAAGTTGAAATTCGTGTTACTTCTCAGACATGCTTGGCGGTCAAAAGGTTATCATATTTGCCCTGCTCGCAATCAAACGCGTCACTTTTGCAAATATATTACCTCCGTTGTCAAGAATTTTCAAACTCCTTACGCACTGAACATATATTATTTTTAAGTAATTGCCTACCTAATTTATTAACCTCTAATGCAGTGTTTTCAACCCTTTTCAGTACGTCCCCCCTTTACATATAAAAAAAGTTACGACCCCCATAACCGTATTATTACTATGTCAGTGGTTTCAACGATGAGATATTTAACCTTTTGACCAACAAGCATGTCTCACAAGTAACACGAATTTCAACTTTAAGTCAAGGTAATGAAGGAATTTTGTTTACCCTGTATCAGCTGACGGCTGCAGCCGACTGTGGCGGTCAAAAGGTTAAAAACGTGGCTTGCACCCGCGATCCCTGAGCAAGGGTTTGCGACCCCCTGAGTAGGGGCTTGCGACCCTCGGGGGGGTAGCAACTAACAGGTTGAAAAGCACTGCTCTAATGAAATGAAATGACTTGAAATTATCTCTCGTCTACAAGTACATCTGATTGACAACTTTGTGATTGGATGCAGCGGCCCTAGCAAGGTTGACATGGGGAAAACTTAACCCCGGCTTATCTCTCTATCTCTTTCGTCGGCACTAGTGTGAGAGAGACGACGCTTTGAGATAAGACGGTATTAATAAACTTATCCTCGTGTCAACCTTGCTAGGGTCGTCAGTGCTATGTGTTTATATATTTATGGGTTCCATTAAGGCATTCATTATATCTTACATTTAGGAGAAACATAATAGTCATTCGGTTGATTGGTAAGCGCAGTTTTCTAATACATGCTAGGCACATCAATGCGTTATTCCCTACACACATACCTCAGGTCCTTATGCTAACCAACATTCATTTTCTAGTTTTTATTCATCATACATAATTACATCTTTGGCTTATATAATAAAACATTTACAATGGCAGGCACATCTATCTCATTTCACAATTCCGTGACGCATCCTAAGCATGCGTTTGTGTTTGTGACGGAAATAGTACATTTTTTATATGCCAGAGTGCATTCATAGGATGTTTTCTTTCTTACCATTCGACTTCGACTAATACACAAATAGTACACTACACACACATGAGGTACTTAGCTGGAATGACAGGTTGTAATATTTGAGCTATTGGTTCGAGCTTCATTTTAAAAGTCGATTATTTGATACGAGTTTTGAGTTATCTTCTGGTTAAAGCTGACCACCAATGAAAGCGCCCAGCAGATATGAATTTCTCATGCTATCGTATCGGAGCGGTTTAAAACGGCGCGGCGTCAATGTTTTTAGTGTAATACAGATTTTTTTTCTTGTAGGTACCAAATCTCGTTTAGGACGATCGCCCAAGGCGACTTTTTACAGCGATGCAGTCTGGCATTTCGTATCGCTGCCACTTCTACAGAGTAAAAGAGGCACCGACACGAAACGCGCGACTGCATCGCTACAAAAAGTCGTCGTGAGCCATCGCGCTTAATGCATCGATAATCATATTTAACCATAAAATAAATTATATACTTAATAAACTGCATGTTCATACTCTTCATTACGAGGTGTATATGTACATATAAATTAAAATAGAATACCCTGATAAATAAATAACTTCTTGTCTACATTTTTACTTATTAACCTTTTGACCGCCAAGCATGTCTGAGAAGTAACACGAATTTCAACTTTAAGTCAAGGTAATGAAGGGCTCTTTTACCCTGTATTCGCTGACGGCTGCAGCCGACTGTGGCGGTCAAAAGGTTGAAATCTTGCTAAAACCAATACCTACTAATCGCATTCTACGAATGCCGAGTTGACAGGTGCCAAGTTGTACACCTTTGGATGAAACTTAACCAAAGCCAAGTAAAAATTGAAAATGAATAAAATATTTAATAATGTGACATAAACTGTATAGGTATTTTTAGTACTATATTTAGTAATGAAACTAATAAATTATACAAACTGTCATAAAACGGTACTCATAAAAGCCTTAGGAGGATTATTATTTTGAAGTAGTTATGTCTGCTGTAAAATGATTTACTCAGTAAGATATGAATAAAAATATTAAGAAAATTAATATTTCGCACGTTTAAAAATAAAAGGAAATAAGTCCAAATGAAATTCACTTCTGTTTTAAACTTTACTCAACCGCGTTAGAATTGAATTTGGAATGGATTTGTGTTTCACATTATTTCTTTTTAATTTTAAACGAGCGATTTGAAAACCTAATAGACCTTTTTAGTCTAAAGAAATTATCACTGAATCCGGGGGAAAGATTAGCAATGTCCGTCCGTCATATCATGCCCGTATTCAGTGAAAGTTTAAGTTTAGTTCGTAACATCATAAATTAAGTAACAATAATTTACTAAATGCCTTAATTACAAGTTGTGTTAACAAGGAACTTGCCGAACTTATACATATTAAGTATAACAAATGCTTACTTAGAAAATACCCACCTTCTTTGAGAAGTTAAAGAAACGTTTAACTAAACTTAAATAAGTAGGAAAAATCATTTTTGTGCAGGACTTGTAATGTGCAGCGATTTGTGCTTGCTTTGTGCTCGTTTGAATAATTGCGCCATGACTAGACGACTGGCCTTACATGATAACAATAATACATTTAAAATAAACTCTACAATTTACAAATAAATAAAAAAAACAATTTAGTGTAAGTTTAATAAAATAAAACAAAACAAATAAGTATACGTTCGTAAATGAGAAGGGAACTTAACGATTGAACGCCACAGACGGCTATATACGACAACGACAGTGGATTTTCGTGCCCCTGACGCCCCGATATGCCGTTTTCCATACATTTGCGTCGGCTACTGCCGTCATTGGCGTGCGTGGCACGCTTTTTCGCATTTGGCCGTGGCGTTCAGTCGGTTACAATCTTGGTTTTAGAGCGCTTTCCGATGGGCGTTTTTGCTGAGAGTTTTTGTACACTCGTAAACGCGCGCCTTTCCCAAGAAGCATCTAGTAGGTACGAGCGTAGACGCACTTATAGTCGAAAACGCGTGAGCGTCAAGTTGGCGTACCCTTCGAAGATATCCAGGATCTGAAGATTCCAAAAAATAGTGCCTAAATAGTACCCAATTAGTACCGAGTTTGAAAAAATAGTACCTTTGTAATTTCGGAGATATGAGCCTTGTTTAACGGGTACGCTAACTTGACGTCAAGCTGGCGTACCCGTTTTGGATCTCGAGAACGGTGCTGTTCCCAAATATGCTCTATATCCCAAAAAATAGTGCACAAATAGTACCCCTGGCTCCCGAAGTCTCAACTTCGTAGCTCTTATAGAAACTGAGATATTTCATACCAAACACGGGTAAAATATTTTGCACCGTCAAGCTGGCGTACCCGACCGAGATCACACAGAAAGCCATTGAATTTCTAAGCCAGCTATATACCAAAAATTAGTGCCTGAAATAGTACCCCTTTTACGACAAAAGCATAACAGAAAAACTAAGTGGAACATTGAAAAAAATGATGGATGTATATTCTTCATTGTACTATGTCACGTACAAAAGTATTATTTTATTTATATTTATTATTTGTTCTTTCAATCTTTTAAGCAGAATGTAAGTGAAAGTTTTAATTTACTTAATATTCATTGCAATAGCCAGATGGATTGGCATAACGCAGATTATAGCAAACTAGGTTTTATCCTTTTGCGGTACCTTAGTATTAAGAGTTTTCGGTCCTATAGCTACATCTTCGTACATTTACTCAGCACGTCAAACATGGTTAAAACATAACAGTAACGACATCTGTTTACTTAAGTTTTCAGTATAATCGTTTACTAACCGTTATAATGTTCCTCTCTGTTTGCGTCTGTACCAAAATTTGTTTGTATGTAGAAGTTGGCATTCATTTTTTTCAATGTTCCACTTAGCTTTTCTTTTATGTTTTTGTCGTAAAAGGGGTACTATTTCAGGCTCTATTTTTTGGTATATAGCTGGCTTAGAAATTCAATGGCTTTCAGTGTGATCTCGGTCGGGTACGCCAGCTTGACGGTGCAAAATATTTTACCCGTGTTTGGTATGAAATATCTCATTTTCTATAAGAGTTACGAAGTTGAGACTTCGGGAGCCAGGGGTACTATTTGTACACTATTTTTTGGGATATAGAGCATATTTGGGAACAGCACCGTTCTCGAGATCCAAAACGGGTACGCCAGCTTGACGTCAAGTTAGCGTACCCGTTAAACAAGGCTCATATCTCCGAAATTACAAAGGTACTATTTTTTCTAACTCGGTACTAATTGGGTACTATTTAGGCACTATTTTTTGGAATCATCAGATCCTGGATATCTTCGAAGGGTACGTCAACTTGACGCTCACGAAAACGCCGGAATAGGCACGTACGCAAGAATCACATCTATCAGCATCGAATCGCTTTTGCGTTTCGTTATTGCGATACCTAGTCGAAAATTGGTTATCGTGTGGGAGTGAGCGGGACAGTCACGGGAGTGTGAGCAGTTGTACCCATGCGCAGTATCCCCACCATATTTCGTTCACCGCTAGACTTACATGCCGCGACCTGTACGCATCAATTAACCTTTTTGATGTGTACGCATCTTCATACTAAATAGGGATTTTCCGTAGATAAAATGCGATTCGATGCTCAAAGATGTGTTTCCAGCCAAGTATGAAACCGCCCTTAGTCCTAATACTGCAACAACTTAGTTAAATAAATGTTACTACATGTAATAATGCCTTGCCTATTAGGCAACAGTAACTTCACGTATTGTCTTAACTTATGTTTGGAATCAGGTTAATTTCACGATAGTCCCAATTTGGGCGCCAAATAATACGCGATAATTCCGTACAAAGTTTAAAATGGTATAAGTACTACTACTGAGGTAAAACCATTTTTAATGGCTATTATCAATAATGGACGAGTGAGCTCATCTGTCCGTGTGACTTACCGGAATGTTTTCTTACACTTAGCCCACATTATTGTTACCACATAAACTTTGAGGTTAGACCAGTTCTTATCACGATACACCAAGTTGTTTATGATTCACGCGATTATAGGAAAAATGAATTATAAATGCAACAGCGTAAACCATAAAACTTCACATCACAGCCTTTCCACTGAGAATTCCATACGATTAATGCTCGCCTCACGTCTTCGTTGACCTCTAGCTATAACCAAGAAATCTATACAGAACATTATATATTATTACCGTGTAAAATCGCAATTTGCAGCTAATGAAGAAACCGAAACTGGTCGCCTCCGTAGTACTGCTACTAGCTAAAGAAATAGAACATTTAAAGACCGTCAGAAAACATGATTTCATTGGCAAATGAGAGGGACGCAGATATTACTGATAGATAACATTGATGTTTCAGTATAAGTAACTTAATTAAAGGTTTACACAATATAAACTATGATTTGGTAAAGCCGGAGTCGTGATCCGGATCCGCAAATAAAACTCGACTGCGTTTAGGTACCTTTTCCCTGCCGGGATCCTTTCAATCGTCTGTAAAAAGGCTCGTATCTAAACTCGTAGCTCTCTATTCTGCCGGTTCCGTTTTGTCGAAAAATTTACTTGGATCTTGCAAATCCCGTCCCACAATATCCCGCGGAATCGTTCACGTCACTAGCTAGCGTGTATCTGTGGAATCGTCCGCCTAGCCCTTCCCCTCGGCGCGCGGCGCGGGCGCGGGCGCGTCGGGGCGCCACATGCCGTGCGTGCAGGCGTCGGCGCGCCACCACGCCTGCACGTCGGCGTAGTGCGCGCGCCGGCCGCGCCGCTCGCCCGCGTGCAGCAGCGCGCACACGCGGCAGAAGAAGAACGTGTTGATGAACTCGCCCGTGCCCTGCACACCAAACACCAGGTAACGCGACTCGTCTTTGTCTACACACCGCGGCGGCCTTTGGGGGTGGCGAGCGGGGCGACCGCCCAGAGCATCGCTCTTGCAGGGGCCTCGCGCACTCGCGTAAGAACCCAAGGAGAAAAATATTAGGAATAGGTATCGCCACGAGAATCGAGGTGAATGATTACACACACAAGTACACAATGCTATACAAAAAAAAGTGTGTGTGTGTGTCAGCTCCGACGCACGACAGGAGTTTACTCCTTACGAACGATTATAAAATAAACCAGTACCCATCATACCATGCTGTCATTTTTCATTTTGACATTTGACAGTAAATAATAAAGGCTCATATTAATGAATATAAACATGTCACCATTGAATACAATAATTAATTGACACTTCGGGTCCCGTCGTCTTCCGATTGAGATTCGAGTTTTACCGATGGAATAGTAGTTTATGCAACGGTTGCATAATGATAGGCCTTAAAACACTACTGCGGTTTTATGAAACGAGCTTTTAGCGAGTTTCATAATAAGATCGCACGTGTGTTTTAAGGCCAAATTATGCAGAGTTGCATACATAACTTTATCTACACACATATTATAAATCCTCCATGATGGGTTCAGAAACAATATTTTCTGGCAACAAGTTGTTTGTTGCAATCGTGGCTGCATATTTCCGATATCCGGCGCATTTTCACATCACACACACTCCGAGAAGACTACTTACTATTCATATTTTCAACTAAAATGTAAATTACAAACAACTTTTTCTATTCAATTCAACAAAATTCTACTTTAGTTCAGCAAAACGTCTACATAATGGCGGCCGTCCGTCAAGACCATTTTTTTTTTTAAATCATAGATAAACGGATGAAGTCTCTATTCTCACGTCACTCGAGATCAAATATTGTGCAGTTTATATTAAAAAAAACATACTGAATTGACGTTTCGTATCAATAACTGTTTTAATATCTATGGATACTAGAATAGAGACCCACTTGAGTTTGACAGCTGTTCCAAATTTAATCTCATTTCTTTACTAAAAACGATAAAGAAGTCATGTTATTTCTTCATCGCAGCACTGGTTTTTCCTAATTGGTTGTCAAAATGGTGGTCATTTCCTACGGTTTTTGATTAACCAATGGAGGTTTTATGATATGGGTGTAGATAAACATATTATTCATTATATCTGTATGCAATGCGAAGCGACCGACGCATCTTCGGCTAACATCGTATGACTTCGTGTGACTCCGTACCGTGTGACAGAACAGTACAGTACAGTGTGACATCGTAGTTTGATTTTATTCCCCATAATTTTTCATACCTATGGCTTATAATATGAAAATCGATTCTTAAGGAGCAAACTCGAACAAAACACAAATCTGAAAATTCGAACGAAATTGTCTTGTCCACACGTGATATGCCGCGGTGTGCGTGACCTGAACTCTCGTGGTGAGACGTTTACTAATAGTACTAATGTTTATTTAAATTTCGCGCCTTACGCCGCGCATTATGAAGCTCACGCTCACGTTATGCGCGCTCTCTTGCGTGATAGTTATCGCGCTGATATCAGTTGCATTATCATTAAAACTAACGTCACACATAATGTCCGAGAAGCGGTGATTTACCGTGTGAGGATGGAGAAATGAACCTATGTTTTAAGTGGTTTTTTGAACTACCTGCTAGCCGTAAGGCAGGTCGTAATGTTCCTCGGCGATCTTCGATTTATGGACTTTGCTCGTGTCTGTGGTAATAGACGAAGATGTCGAACGACAAAGCCTCAAGCTCAACCTTTATACCCGCTTGACGACGCCGGTAAAGAAAATGTTATGCACACAGGGACACTAGTGAGAGCCCCTAGCGACCGACCTTCCACTTGAAGTACGAGTTGTAGAGCGCCACGTCGTCGTCGAGGCGGCGCAGGTAGGCGGCCAGCTCGTCGGGCGCCGTGAACTCGTCCACGTGCACGTACGAGTTGTGCGGCGCGGCCGCCGCGTACTCCGACGCTCGCGCGCCCATCACTATCGGCAGCACGTCGTGCCTACACAACATGAAATAATAATAATAAATAATAAATAAATCAGGGGACAATCTTTACATAAATCGATCTAGTCCCAAAGTACCTAAGCTCTAAAAGCTTGTGTTATGGGTACTAGATGACGATATACATACTTATATAGAGAAATAAATACTTAAATACATAGGAAACATCCCAGGACTCAGGAACAAACATTCGTGCTTGTCACACAAATATTTGCCCTTGTTGCTGGCAACACAAATAATAAGTGGTTTAGGTTGGTAGTAATGGATAGACAGACTTCCTGTAACTAGAAATAAGTACATTTCGTCCTCTCATCTTGGATTTGTGCATTAATTTGTTAATAACAGATAAGGTCGTGTGAAAAGTGCAATCTGTTTTCAATCGACCAGCAAACAAACAAACCTACAGTCCACGCTCGAAACAGCCCTTACCGGGGATTGAACCCGGGATGCTAGCTTCGGAGGCAGGGTCACGACCAACTAGGCTAACCGCGTCGTCAAAATTGAAAATTGGTCAACTTCGTTCAACCGTTGAAGAAAGTGTGTTCGATGCTCATGTAAAATATATGTACATCAAAAAAGCACTTATATGCACACATGTATTTTCGGCGTTAAATTTAAACTGCTTGTACTCACTGCAACCCGTTAACGAAGAACTTCTCAGTAATATAATCCCGGCAGTTTGAATTTTCAAACGCGAGGTAGAACTTGTAGTCCCGGTCCAGCATTTCTAGGCAGTTAGGGTCGGCGCGGGGGCAATGGTGCGATCCACAAGCGCCGTATATGTCAACTGGAATGAACTTGGCGAGCTTCCGCGCGTACTGGAGTCGCCGGTTGCGCGCGTGGCAGTTTGACACGAACCACGCCACCTAAACGGAAAAATAGGCTACAGACACCTCTTCATACATAAGTACTTTTCATTTTATAATGCTTACACTATTGCTAGTTCAAATCAAATCAAATAAATTTATTTGCAAGAATACAGTAATCAAGATAATACAATTTATGAATAGGTCCAATGTATTCAGCCTGCATGCAAGCGTGCAAAATATTTTGGTGAATTCTAAATTAATGATAATCAAAACAAATCAATTCAATTCTATACTAATAATCACAATTTATAAAATAATCTAATGTCACGAGAAATAAAAATAAATTCATTAACAGAAAATTTAAATTAAAATACCTACATCTAATCAGTAGTTTTAAATTCTAAATAATCCTTAACACTATAAAAACATTTGCCCATAAGCCAGTTGCCAGTTTCGGCTTATTTGCTTAGGTACTCTTAATTGACCGAACAGTTACTATGGCGGCTTGCATCTAAATTATAACCTTTTGACCGCCAAGCATGTCTGAGAAGTAACACGAATTTCAGATTTTGGTCAAGGTAATGAAGGACTTTTTTTACCCCGTATCCGCTACGGCTGCTGCCGACTGTGGCGGTCAAAAGGTTAATTAACTTTAAACTAATTTGAGAATTGTCAGAATATATATATAGGTATATAAATGTCAGAATGTATTGAACTGTTAGATCTAAATCGGATTGTCTGATAAATCTTTATTGATGACGACGATTTTTATGCATAAATACAAATCCGACACTTGCTGAATGCAAAAAGGAGATATAGTCGCAACATTTACAGATTCGTATTTTTACAGTTTTTAAGCGATTTATCTACCTACTTATTAACAATATTTGCAGTTAACTGTAGCTATAATCCCAATCGCAAGGCAAAAGACAATTATTGCCAGTTTTCTAGTGGTTCATGAAATGTTAGTTCCAAGAAGCGCCGAGAAAACAGACTGTTATAATTTGTAGATTTCTTTTATAATTTCAGTGCAACTTTATTTAACTTTCAGACGAAAAAACGAAGTGAAATGTTAAACTATTTTAGGGCACAAAGCCAACAATTTATGTACCTATGCCGGTTACAGTCTGTTTAGCAAAGTGCTCACGTTAAGCGATAAGCATTCGATATGGTGAAATTTATGCAAGCACCCTCAATTTTTCTCGTTTAATACAGTTACTGCACTAGTCATAATGGAATTGTTCAAACATATTTTTCTTCACCAACGCAAATGTATATCGAAGGACGTGTTTTTATCGCTATAATCATAATAACGCTTGAATTTGTTAGTTGATAGTTAAATCGTAGTGCTCGCGGATTGGGGAATTCACACACATGCTTTATTTTGCAGATATGTGCGGTTTTTTAATTGAATTCCGCACGTGATATCCGAAAATCGCAGAGGCGAGCCGGGATTAAAGCCCTTGGTACTAGACGCTGCGCGTTACGCTACCAACAGTGGCCCTAGCAAGGTCGAGACGAGGATAAGTTAACACCGTCTTATCCCTAAGTGCGTATCACTCACACTAAAGGCTGTTCGCCGAGAGTTATTAAATATTATGATATCGTCTTGAAATAGCGACTGTTAAACTGTATGACGGGCTTCGCTCGACGCCGCGCGCATTGAGTTTCATGGTACGAGGGGACGCAGTTGTTGTCAAGCGCAGCACCGCACCGACCGGACGAGCGCCATATATTGCCATTCCGTTCTGGAATAGGCTTCGAGTGTGTCGTTTGGGTGTTCGTGTGTTGTTTTAGACGAAGCAATTGAACGTTTTATAATAAACGTCACCGACTTTGATTCTACCTCCGACTCTTAGATTTTGTCATGATCGTCGTCCGATGATATGCCAGCAATGGGACATATACACGCTATTCAATAATAATATTCTATGAAAAAGTTTTTCTCTTTAATGTTTTATTATCATCGGTAAAACTAATTAGCGGGCCGCTATTTGTAATGAGTTAAAAACCTCTGATTTAATATTTTTTATAACTCTCGGCGAACAGACTTTAGCGCCTACGAATGAGATAGTCGGACAGATAAGATGGGGTTAAGTTGTTTCTTCTTTCTTTATTGCCTTAAAATACTAGTGAATGAGGAATGCTATTGTACCTTTTTAGTTTTATTAGCGGCGTAGTTTCTACCCAGCTTGTTCTCCGTGATGAGCGGGTCGTGGTACATCCAGCGCTCGTACGGAGTGACGATGTCGGAGTCGCGCCGGTAGGTGGCCGTCCAGTTGAAAACGTCCAGCGACGCCGGCCGCAACGACGCCGTGTGGTAAGGGCACTCCAGGTAGTACAATATCCAGATCTGGAGAAATGGGTTGGCATCATATCGACTACATTGTCAAAATGACCAAATCATCATAAGGTCCAGATCTCAGAAGGACCATCTCCGTAGAAAGCTTATATTTCCGAATAGCAAAACGACTGGTTCTCTAACAGACTAAATCGTTAATAGACCATATCTCAAAAAGACCAGGTAGCAAAACAACTAGATCGCAAATGTTGGTATAATCAGAGCTATTTTCTGCGTAACATTTTAACATCAAAATATAATACGTACTAGCTTTTACCCACGCCTTCGCATAGATGTGTACAAAACAAAAGATTCCTATGAACTTGCCCAGAAACAAATTCAGTAAGTTAATTTGCTACCTGGTCTTTTTGAGACGTGGTCAATTAAAGATGTGGTATTTTCGAGAACCAGTCGTTTTGCTACCAAGTAATTCGGAGATATAGGCTTTCTACGGAGATGGTCCTTCTGAGATCTAGACCTTATGATGGTTTGGTCGTTTTGACAATGTAATCGTTATGATATCAACCGGGAGAAATGAAGCAACATTAGAACGATCAATAGAAACAAAGGTTTTTGAACCGGTATCCCAGAAAGGAAATTTGGTAATTTCCAGACTTGTATTTAACACGTTCAGTTCCGGGAACTCCCCTCGGGAGTTCTTAATAATTTTGTTCACATGCCGGACGACTCCCTTCATTCCATAATAATTTTAGATGACCAGTACAGATGTAGTGCATAATTAGTTTCCATCGTGTTTTATCGGAAAAGTTCGTATTTATCGTGCTCTCTCAATTAGCTTCAGCAGGCCCCCAATTCTCGGTGCATTCGTGATAATCTCACAATCGAGATTAAACGTCAGTGCATACAGTCATTTGATACCTACAACTGTATGAATCTGACGTTTATTGTCGCAATCGAAACTATCTCGAATGCATCGAGAATTGGGGGCCAGTACCCATTATACCATGCTGTCATTTTTGATTTTGACATTTGACAGTAAATAATAAAGTTTTCATATTAATGAATATAAACATGCCACTCATTGAATACAATAATTAATTGACACTTCGAGTCCCGTCGTCTTCCGATTGAGATCCGAGTTTTACCGATGGAAACATATTATTCACTATATCTGTATGCAGTGGAAGTCTTAGTTTTTGCCCAGCGGCCCTAACATGACTTTCACTTTCGTCGGCACTAGTGTGAGAGACGCACAGGGATAAGACGGTCTATTTTATCTTTGTGTCATTCATGTTAGGGCCGCTGGTAATGAAAGTGTTAATGTTACAAAGTCTGCATAATGCATTTTACTGGCTACAATAAACTTTAATAGTAGTTTATGCAACGGTTGCATAATGATAGGCCTTAAAACACTAGTGCGGTTTTCATGAAACGAGCCGATAGGCGAGTTTCATAATAAGATCGCACGTGTGTTTTAAGGCCAAATTATGCAGAGTTGCATACATAACTTTATCTACACACATATTATAAATCCTCCATGATGGGTTCAGAAAAAATATTTTCTGGCAACAAGTTATTTGTTGCAATCGTGGCTGCATATTTCCGATATCCGGCGCATTTTCACATCACACACACTCCGAGAAGACTACTTACTATTCACATTTTCAACTAAAATGTAAATTACAAACAACTTTTTCTATTCAATTCAACAACAATTCTACTTTCGTTCAGCAAAACGTCAACATGGCGGCAATTCGATCTTCCGTCAAGACCATTTTTTTTTAAATCATAGTCAAACGGATGATGTCTCTATTCTCACGTCACGCGAGATCAAATATTGTGCAGTTTATATTAAAAAAACATACTGAATTGACGTTTCGTATCAATAACTGTTTTAATATCTATGGATACTAGAATAGAGACCCACTTGAGTTTTGACAGCTGTTCCAAATTTAATCTCATTTCTTTACTAAAAACGATAAAGAAGTCATGTTATTTCTTTATCGCAGCACTGGTTTTTACACACACATATACATAGACATATTACTTATGGTACGGTAGCTATAATTTGACCACAAACGCTGTACCGCGCCTTGGGTGGCGACGGAATCAAAGGGGGGGGGGGATTGTACAGTACCTAACATTCGCCCCTTCGCCGCGCCGTGGGCACCCCGCGTCTTGCTGCGCAGCTACCTAAAGCGCGGTAAAGCGCTTGTGGAAGCACTACCTTATACTGATTGCAATTCAAAATCTTCTTGGATCAGAGAACCGCTTAAGTCTGGACTTGCCGTTACCTGATTAGAAGGTCGTTTCACGTTGAACGGCGTGTGATGGTCCTTAAATAGAATGGCGTCAGCCGTAGCCGCGTCTCGCGCGTCCGCCGTGATAGAGCATCGGTCCACCGGACATTTGTTCCGGATGAACTCCGTCCGGCCGCCCGGCACGCCCCACGCGCCCAGGCCGTTGGCGAGAAGTATCTTTTTCACTGGGACTTGTTCGTCTTCCGGTAATCTGTACATCAACTGCTGTTCCATCCTGGAATGAGCAAAGAAAAGGCTTAACCTAGGGTTTCTTAACCTACCAACGGAAGACTAGCGTTGGCTTCACAGCCAGCCAGCACATGCTGAGTTGGGACCGTTTCGCAACAATTGTTTATTCTTTTTCTTTCTTGTTTTTTATACGTGTTTTACTATGTCATTGTTGCGAATTTTATTTTCTTTTCTTGCATTTTTTCAATTTGTAGCTGAGAAACATTTCCAAATTTCAAAAATTTCACGTAGCCCTTTTCGTATAGAATTTACAACTCTGAAGTAATCTTAATAAATGATATTAGATACTTAATAATGAATAGTGTAGCCATGGAGCCCCGGCGGCAACGTATACGAGGATATGCTAACCTCGCCTTATATCTCAGTACGTCTCTCTCACACTAGTGCTGACGAAAGAGATAGAGAGATAAGACATGATTAACTTATCCCCGTGTCAGCCATGCTAGGGCCAATTTAATAAACCTCAGGTTTAGAAACTTAGACAATCCTTCGATCGCCACATAGCCAACAATATGCATGAAAAGTAGAAGAACACGAAAATATTGCGCTGTCAATGGATTTTTGTCCGCGGGACATGACGTCTCTTTTCGGTCGGAGTCTGGTTGTGATGCTTAACCTTAAGTAGGTACCTACTATATTGAGCAGTTTCGGGCTATTTCACGTCTCAGTTTCCTGTTTAAGAGGAGACCATTTATTATCACCCGGACGTGGAGCCGATTGTGACACATTGATAGGTTGGTAAACTTTTTCTGCGCCTCAATTCGGGAGCGCTAAGTGATTTTGTAGCGACTCGCGAGCGAGATGTCTCATCCCACTCTTGCGCACGACGCGTAATGCGGGTCACTGCAGTATCACTTAGACATGCCCGAATAGACGCCCTGTAAAACCGTAAGTATTTTGAGGTAAAAAGCGAAAAGAAAGAATAATAAATAAGAGTAAGTATGCTTAAAGTAGGCCTACAACAAAAGCTCCATGCGTTATAATAGATTATCCGTGTATTCTTTTAAAATTAATCAATCGTATAAATTGCCCGATCTCGTTTCGATAATAAAGGACCCCCTCATTATCTTGTCCTGACACACTTGCACTGTTCATTGCACAAAGGGTAATTAAAGAGGCGGTTTACCCTAAACGGCACCCTTTCAGCCTTGGGCGCGACCCTTTCTGCCAGCTGGTTATAAATACCTAGGACGGTTACGTTTTTATCGTACCTATCACTGGATCTAAATAGCTTACCTAATTAAGCCCTCGATATTGGGTTAATTAATGCATACCTATAAGGTTTGTTCGGCGAGAGTTGATAAAAAAAAGTAAAAAGTCAGGGGTTTCTTAACTCATTAGAAATAGCGGCCCGCTAATTATTTTTACCGATGATAATAAAAAATTAAAGATTTTTTTTTTCATAGAATATTATTATTGAATAGCCTAACTGTATAATGAAAATGAAAATGAAAATGAAAATATTTATTTTGCAAGTAGGCCACCTGGGCTCTTTTACATGTCTGAATCTACCAGCGCTTCGAAAGGTGACATCTGCTGAGAAGAAACGCCGCAAGAAACTCAGCAGTAAGTCTTTTTTCAACTTTGGCAATACAGTTTTATCTAGAAACTAACACAAACTGTGCAATATAAAAACCTAATGGGTACAAATTAATACTAATAAATAACTAATAAGGGAGATGTATAGTCTCCGCGTCTGGACAAGTTAAGTAACTTAGAGATGTATAAAGTCTCTAAGGGTCATAATAATAAAAATAAAAATTGAAACAACGAAACATCTAAATCGATTAATCTAGGTTAAATGGAGGTGTAGACAGTCTCCACTGTCAAGTATAAAAATGGAGATGTAAGGTCTCCAAATATCAAAAGAAACAATTTGAAATATAAAATTTCATGTCCTAATAATACAAATATACGAATATGAAAAACTATCAAATATAGTATAGAGAACACTATGAAGTCTCTCTAGTCAGGTTCAGATATAAAAAGAAAGCAACACGTGAACAGAACACCACAACGCCACACTCGAAGCCAATGACATTATTATATGTAGAAAGACACAAGACATGTCATATCCATACTCAACGCGTTTTAAACATGTGTCATAGTTTTTTTTTTCTTTTTCGCTTCTTTGGCCGAAGCCAGTGCAGATTATTTAATTTATATGACATTTGACGCGGACATATAAAACATTAATTTGCAATATGGCGATTGTGTATATGAACAAAATAAACATATTTCTTTCGCCGCCGTCCGCCCGGCGCGAAACCACAGTTGACAACATCTGTGTCCCGCGTACCACGAAACTCAGTGCGCGCGGCGATAAGCGACGCCCGTCATACAGTTTGCGATAGTTAAGCGACAGTCGCTATTTCGAAACGATATCATAATATTTATTTACCAACTCTCGCCGAACAGACCTTAGTAGTTAGTATGTACGAGGGCGGGCGTCGTTAGGATTCTATAGGCTAAATATAGCTGAGGTACATGCTGCACGAGCATGCCATTGAATACCTATGTAAAAAGTAGGTACCTCATTAATTTGTTACTGAAGTTACCTCTTCGTTTTTGGAGGAAATCAGTCACTAGTGTGTAGGTTGGAAGAATAGTTATTGTTCTGCAAGACCTCAAATTGTTATTTGACGCGATATTTAAGTAATTACATTTCGAGAGATTCATAGGCATGACATGTAAAATAACTTTGGCGTCTATACTACATTCTTACCGTCGCCCTGGGACTTTCAAATTATAAAAAAGGCCAACGATTCGCTTTATTCGCGATATTTAAAAAAATAAGCCTATGTACACAGAAAACCAAAATCACAGCCAGAGACAAACATATAAAAATTGAGTGAGTGCGACCTAATAGAGCTAATAGACCTTGGAAAACGGCTGAACACAATTTTAAGGCGGTATTGAAGTTGGGCTATTTACCATATAAATTTAAACATCTCAATAATCTTCGAAAAAAACAATGCTGTTACGTACGAGTATTTGTAATCCATGCCGTAACACGTAGTGTTGACCCAATCGCTATTATACCTAACTATGTGGACCCGTCACAGCTTTGCCCGCGGTATTTTCCATACATACTTTATCACCCCTTTAGGGATGGAATTTCAAAACATCCCTCCTTAGTACACCTCTAGGGTACTCGAGGAATGTCTTCTCCAAATTTCAAACCTCTAGGGAGAACACCCGTTTAGGCTGTTCGTTGTCTATAAGTGAGTCACGGTACTGTTTTATATGTATAGATGGGGGTTAAGGGTCTAGATAAACATCAAACGCATGACGCAGACAAATAAGTACATAAGTATGTTTTTTCCGGAAAACCAAGTCATCACTATATGGCCTCAATAATGTGTTGACGACTCTTGTGATAATCTTGAGGTTCTCTAATTTATGCAGGCCAGCAGCTCAATTACGCAGCACAATTGGTATCGGTTTTGCTCGAAGTGCAAACCAATTTAGTCTTAACTCTGTGTAAATAAGGGTACAATTAGTTTACTTTTCGCGAAAGCGATACCAATTGGTGTTACGTAATTGAGCAGCTGTTCTGAGGGCTTAGCACACTATTTTTTATCGCGCACATAAAGCATTCGTCCCTTTCGCACCCGCATGTTAGTTAAAAAGTGGCAGATGCTTTGTGTGCGCGATAAAAACGAGTGTGCTAGGCACTCTGTTAGGACATGGAAAAGCACCTGTCTTCCCCTGGGGCGTCCTCGGGGAAGAGCCGCGCGTGCGGGTCGGTCTGCCACGGGCGCTGCTCGCCGCCGCGCATGAACCACGGCCGGCGCGCCACGTCCGACAGCTCGCGCGCTTCCGGCGCCTCCTCGCTCTCCGTTATCATGTTCAACGCGTTCTGGAAGCCAAACTCCGTTCAAAGAAAGCCGACGCCGGCGTATACCCTCAGTTAAAGAGGGTTTACGTCGCTACTTGGTGATTTTATACTAATATTAGATTCAATTCCTGCATGTAGTTTGAGTTTCGAAGCTATTTGAGCGATCTGAAGACTTATGATACAGATTGGAGTCTCAATTACGCCTAAAAAGAACGGCACCGCATCGCCTAGAAATCATGCTCGGACTGGAGCCGGTTTTGCGTTAAAAGCATTGACACGTCAAGTCTTGGGAGTTTAATACTGTAATCTGTTCAAGTAACAGCAACGGGCACGCACTCTAGTCGACCTTCCGACTACTGCCCCACAAGATATGAATGGAAATGCATCGGCAGACTGCAGCGCGACCTCAAGAAGCACACCATGCGCTGTCTTAATACACGTAAGTACCTGCAGATGCTTGTCCTCCCGCGCGGCAGGCGACGGCAGGGCCGCGGGCGGCAGGCGCGCGCGCGGCGGGGGGGAGGGGCGCGGCAGCAGCAGCAGCGCCAGCGCCGTCAGCGCCAGCGGCAGCAGCAGCGCCACGCGCCGCAGCGCGCGCGCCACGCGAGCCCACATGCTGCCCGCTGCCTTACCCGCCGCACTGTAACATATTTTAACCCTTATTCGGGTAGAGGCGTTTTAGCGACCACATTCTTGTATTTAGAATTTCAACCTTAGTAAGTACGTAGTATGATGCAAATTCGATAGATTCATATAACAAAATAAATGGCTTTTAAATGATTCCCTAGTAAGTCCCTAGTAAGTGGCAATCATGAAACTGTATTTGAATTTTACGTAGTATATCTGTATGTATGGGGCCCGTTTAAGGATTAAACTACATGGCGATCAAAAATCGTTGGAAGCGCTCGTTGTATTGTATTCGCTACATCCTAACTGAAGTCTTGGGCGCAATCGGCCCTCGTTAACTTGTATAAGGCCACGGGTGCTTCGCAAATGATGGTGGTCCTTAGATATTAGCTGTTTAAAACTGGTTATACAATTCCAGTGAAAAAAAATATATTTGGGGTGGGTGTACATTGGCCATTCACAAGCTGTGTAATAAAAATCTGCTACGTGAATTGCTGTTTAGGCCCAGGCGTACTAAAAGTTAGGCACGACCTATACATATTTCATAGATTAATTTGAAAACTCGATGCAGTGGGGGCAACCCTCCTTAGGAATAGGTACAAGCGCTAAGTAGTTAACTAAATGTAAACAAACTAACCCACGTGACTTAGCTAATCCAGTCAGTGGCGGACTAAGCCCGTCAGAGGCCCGGGGCGGCAAAGCTGAATGAGGCCCCCTATTCAAGACTAATTATAATTTGTTCGAGTTGAGACCCCATGATTAGGGGAACGCGGAGGCATTTGGGGGCCCCCCATGAGCGGAGGCCCGGGGCGGGCCGTCCCTTCCGCCCCCCTGTTAGTCCGCCACTGTATCCAGTCAATCTTTTTAATCTATGATGGTATGCAAGCGCTGGTAGTCATATTCAATGTGCCGTTATGGCCTACTTGCAATTAAATATTTTCATTTTCCTTTTCAGATTTGATATCACTTGTAATCCATCCCAGATAAAGTTGTGACTGACCTCAACGCTCCAGTCTGCCATGCCTAATGACATGATATCCGCCCACTCTTGCGCAGTATCGCCGTATCAGAAGTCATCTGGAATCAAACCAATATGTTATATTTAGGCTTATTAGGATCAATTGTAGTTTTATTAAAAGCGCAATTCGGGCCAATTATTTTGACAGACTTACTAAATTCACGCCTCGTTCATCGTAGACAATTGCTTTTTTTTATTTGGAAACTGGCCAGCGATTGACCTCAGTCTCACCTGATGGTGAGTGATAACGAGGCTGAAGATGTAGCTCGCTGGCTATTCACTATTGTTTTGAAGAGATCTAAATGATTTGCTTTTCTATCAATATAAAGCGTATTGTTGAATTCCTATAATTTAACATGATCTGTTTTTTCCTTCTCCATACACGTTAATTTTATCATTTTTGCGTGGTACCTACGTGCGTTGTAAAATTTTATACTGACATAATTTTATCAAAGTTGTAATAATATTAATAATAATAAATGTACAAAATAAGGTGCGTGGGTCAATAAACCCATAGTATAAATGTCATAAAATTTTACTTTGACAATCTCGAAGTATTTGTTTTCACAAATTGGTATAAACTAAGTAGATTTGCAAACTTTTCAACAACCAAGATTGTTTTTGAGCATTTTTAGGCTTCCGTACCTCAAAAGGAAAAACGGAACCCTTATAGATCACTCGTGTGCCTGTCTGTCTGTCTGTCTGTCTCGCTGTACGTCTGTCTGTCTGTCTGTCCGTCTGTCACAGCCAATTTGCTCTGAAACTACTGGACCGATTGAGTTGAAATTTGGTATACATATGTAAGTTGGTGACCGCAACACGAAAGCGTTACGTAAATAAATAAATAACGGGGCCACTTTAAGGGGGTAAATTAGAAAATAAAATAAAAAAAGTTATGCAAACTATATCGTGTGACATACCAAGCGAAAGGGCTTATTAATAATAATAATAAAAATAATAAATCAGGGACAATCTTTACACAAATCAATCTAGCCCCAAAGTAAGCTCTAAAGAGGCTTGTGTTATGGGTGCTAGACGACGATATACATACTTATATAGATAAATAAATACTTAAATACATAGCAAACATCCAAGACTCAGGAACAAACATTCGTGCTCATCACACAAATATTTGCCCTTACCGGGAATCGAACCCGGGACCGCTGGCTTCGGAAGCAGAGTCACTACCAACTAGGCCAAACGTGTCGTCTAAAGGACGGTTATTGTGAGGATCTTAAATAGATTTTTTCCGGAATTTTAAAATAAATAGTTTGGAAGTTATTTTGGAAAATAGGCGAAAATTGACCATTCCCCGCTCCCGTTATCTCCGAAACGAATAGGCCTAACATTTTGAAAAAAAAATACAAAAAATCGTTTTTTACCTATGGATTACAGGAAAACCTATAACAAATCTATGGTGTTTAAAGTAACAGAAAATTTCAGATAATCATGTACGGAGCGGAACCCTTTCCACGCGAGTTTCTCACTTGTCCAGTTTTTTACTCTATACTTATCGATTTAAATATTTGGTAGGTAAGGGAGGAGACTTGAAACCTGATACTTGGTCTTCTTGCGTGTTAAAGGGTCGGCACTGGTATTAGCCCAGCCTACGTCTTAATTTTCAGTTGTGATGATAATGTTTTGTGTTTTAAGAAATAAAGTAAACCTAATACTTTTTGTAGTGGTAGAGCCAAACAGTAATCCTCACTAGATGATTACTGTTCGAATAGGCCGGCTCGACCGGGGTAGTACCACACTCTCACAGAATATCGGCGTAAAGTAATGGCTTGCTATTGCGTTTCGTACGGTGAGTGACGAGATCCGGTGGCCTATTCCCACATCCCTATCCCATCCGCATTCCTCATCCTCCCTAGACTGGCGGCGCATTGGCGGCACCTCCGGTGTTGCAGATGTCCATGGGCGGCGGTGACCACTTTCCATCAGGTGGGCCGTCAGCTCGTTTTGCAGTCAATTGACATTAAAAAAAAACATCTTGTAGCTGCCTGATTTATGATGAGGTACCTACCAACCTAGAGTCATATGATTTACTTTGGAAGTTGAACTCTTAGGCAGGCTTTTATTACTTCTTAGGTACTAGCTAGCCAGCGGACCTTTCCTACAAAATGTCCGTTAGTTAGGCTGGGTTTTATCAAGATCCGTTCCATCAAATTTCGGTCACGAATGTCAAAATTTTACTATGTTCCGAAAATTTTAACGATCATTTTTGGTCTGATGGACGTGTATAAAACCCAGCCTAATAAGTTAGACTACATTTTAGTAAATCAGTACAATTTGACAACAGGTGATATTTCAAACTGAAGTTTGATGTACATAACGGCTCTTTATACAATCTTATCTATCACTATCAGTTAATTCATTTATTTAAATAATTATTTCATAAAAAAACCGGCCGAGTGCGAGTCGGACTCGCGCACGAAGGGTTCCGTACCATTGTCTATAAAAACGGCAAAAGAATCACGTTTGTTATATGGGAGCCCCTTTAAATATTAATTTTATTTTGGTTTTTTAATATTTGTTGTTACCTTTAGCGGCAACAGAAATACATCACCTGTTAAAATTTCAACTGTCTTACTATCACGGTTCATGAGATACAGTGTGGTGACAGACGGACAGAAGACAGACAGACGGACAGCCGAGTCTTAGTAATAGGGTCCCGTTTTTACCCTTTGGGTACGGAACCTTAAGAACACGACAACTTTCCCATTTGTATGGCGGAATAGATAAATCTTTGCTATTTCCCGATTATGAGCGAGTTGCCTACAAAGCAAAATGCGCTACACGCAGAATGTCTCAAAAGCAAGATAGCCAAAAAGCAGGACCTTGACCCCGTATATTTGTTTCTATCTTTATTTTATTTGTTACGTTTACCTTCAATAAAGACCAAGTGTCTTGCTTTGCAGGCTTTTAATTACCAAGCAATTTGTCTTCAAGGCATTCAACTAGGCTAGGCTAGTCGTTTTGGCAAGTAGGCCATTTGCCTAAACTGCATTTAATCACTTAGACATTTTGCTTGGTAGGCATAATACTTAGGCATCTTACTTTGATAGGCATCTTGCTTTGTAGGCAACTCGCTTATAACCCCTATTTGCTGCTTTGGTTATGGAACCCTAAAAAGGACATAATGAGTTAACAGGGTTCCAGGCACTCACTTTGTTAGTCGTCATACGAGGATATTACATTCATTAAAAACTTCCTTCCTTCGTTAGTTACTAGAAAGAATAATAAAGAGCATATATCATCATAATTTCAGTCAAAACACGTCTACTGCTGAACTCTCCTAATGATCGCCACAACGACCGATCCTGTGCTGCTCGCATCCAGCGTAGTGCCGCCTTTTTCATCCCCAAAACGATGCAGATACCTACATAGGTACTTTGTATACATATATAGGTAAATTTATAGATGAGCGGACTATGCTACAAATACATCAATATGTCTCTATCATAACTGAAAACATTTTAAAACAGGGCGTCTATTCAGGAACGTCTAAATGATACTGCAGCGACCCGCGAGCGGGACGCGCATCTCGCTCTTACGCATTACACGTCGTGCGGAAGAGCGATGATAAATCTCGCTCGCAAGTCGCTACAACATCACTTAGCCACAGTATACTCAAGTATACAGTATTCTTTCTTCATACAAGCGGCCGAAACGACGCACTTCGAAATCTCTCGGTAAAATTCGGTACACAACAGTCGCGAGTCCGCCGCGGTTGGGTACGGACCGGAGGTGGATAGTGTGAGATGTTCCCAGGAGATGTTGTCATGGGGAGTGTTCAGAGGAACTGTTTAATTTGTTACCAGCCGCTGTATTCCACCATCGTACTACCCGCCGAAAACTAGAATTTCACCAACACCATCTTGACGAATGGCGATCTACTACTGTGCGTTTTTTAAGACACTTCCTGCCACGTACGGTGAAATTGTGGAACCAACTTCCATCGGCGGTGTTCCCGGACTGTTTTGACATTGGGGCCTTCAAGAGAAGAGTTTATTTTTCCCTAAAAGGTCGGCAACGGCTCAATGACTCCTTCGGGGTTAGTGATGTTTATGGGCGGCGATGATCACTTACCATCAGGTGACTCGCAAGCTCGTTTGCCTTCCCTTATATAAAAAAAAAGGAATTTATTTACGTAAATTATGGCACGAAATTCTTTGATGTTTTTGATATTTTAAAAGGAAAATAAATTAAATGCATTTTCTTTACTGCATACTGACTTACAGTAACTATTGAAACTAGATATATGAACCAAGTAGAAATAATTAAAAATAAAACTTAAAGAATATTTGAAGTTATATTTCATGAAAAGATACTACGACAATTTAATTTGGCATTATCAAATACGTAACCCAAGAAAGACAGTCAGCGGGCAGCCCTACTGCGTGGTTATATACCGAGCGGCCGTAGGTAATTATTTCGAGAACACTGCCGAGATAACATACTGTTAGTTTATTATACTGTGACTTAGCGTTCCCGAATAGAGGCGCTGGTCAGATCAGCAGATTCCGAGATGTATCCGACTGAAAAATTCTGTAAAATCAATGTCGATTCAGCATCCATTGTGTTTAATAAATCGCACGCGCATATTGCAATGTTTTACCGGATGTTATTTTGTGAACGTCGAGACTCAATTAGCACGATAATGAATGAAGACCGACCAATAACAGCACGGAATAACCGGATGGTGTAGGTATATGAACTTGACTCTCTTCATTAGACGCGTCTTCAGCACGAATATGCTAATGTCAGTCCCGTTGTCGCTTGCGCATACACATGTTCAAATATGGCGTGAACTGTATTACAATTTTATTGTACCTAATAATTTCAATAATATGCTTGTTTGTTATTCGAAACAGTGTTGTTATCGGCTCTTTGCGTCAATTCAATCAACCTACCTCTAATACTTGAGGATATTTTAAACCAGTTGCAGCGGCTTTAGCATTAATAACACCAAGGATAAATTATCTCTCAGAGCGTTTCTCTCATTTTAGTACGGAAGAAAGGGATGCACTAAAAGGCTGTAGTTATCTTATTCTTGTATAATTTATGGATTGGATCCTGGAATGCACGCCGTAAGTTATATTTCCTGCCGCGCTCCAGAAGCCGATGACGAGCTCCATTCGTGATGATCCTCCTGCCCGAGGACGCTGCGCATTTTTTTTAGGGTCACCTGTGGTTCGCCGGCGTTTTTCGGTGATATTGTTAGATTAATAAAAAAATAATTACCGTAGATACAGGAATAATTTTTAAAGTATTTAGAAGGTGTTTTACTGTTTTTTATTGATAAAAATAAAACAATTTGTTTATAATTTTATTTTTATTTTAGAACTATTTTTTAAACGACCTCTTTTTATGAAAAAAAATAAAACTTTAACAATAACATACGCCTAGCGAGCTCGCGGCGGCGCACTGGTAAGGCAGCGCGGGCGACGCTTCGCCATGCCGACCCCCTCGCCCTCACGTCAATGATTTTTATGTGTGCGTGTAGCTGAAACCTTCTTCTACACGTTGCTTTCAAGCGGATCACGAATTGTGCTCGTTATTTTAATACAAACAGTATTAAATCCAATCACGAGTACTACTCGGCATCCGCGTCTCTAAGAAAAAAAGTGTTACGAGTGGTATTCGTGATCGGCGATTTACGATTGGCAGTTATTAAAATGGCCGGCGATCTTAAGTAAAATTGCGAATACGTGATCAGCGTGCAAAGTGCTAGGGTACTCCTATTATGAAATATTCAAAAGTTCCCGAGGGAATAACTATACCTGACCGAATTTCACGCGGTCAAAGTCCTATCCAGAAGCTATCCTACTATCGTACTAATTTTAAAATAATATAGTGAAAATTTGTGTTTCTGTCTGTATGTTTGTTACTACTCCAGCTCCGTAACAGCTTAACGGATTTTTATGAATTTTGTAGAATATATTATTGTGGATTCTTCTTTTTGCTGAGGTTGTCAGGAAGATCGATATTTAACGAGAAGACCGCTTAAAATCGTTGTTTGCTTTTTACTTTCGAATTATAATGCCCTAATATTGATACTGAAATTAAGGTCTCGATAACTTCGATAAGCAATCTTATTAGATAACAGGTCCTTCAAGCTATAGTTAGTAATGCAATTAGCAAATACAGAAACAGGTAAGGCACAAGTAGGTTCTTAAGATTACCGTCGACTCAGATATGGGCGCGACCGACTGAATTGGTGCTAAAGATTAGGGTTTCACCAGATTTTATATATACATACATACATACATAGCATCACGCCCGAAATCCCTAATGGGGTGGGCAGAGCCACAAGACTACTTGTGGCCACGTTCGATTAATTAGTCCTAAGATGGTATGATGAACCGTATGGTGACAGGTGATCAGTCCATCGCCCATACAGATAGTCCACCATCTAGGAGAGGACCCGTCCCTTAGTCGACTTTTACGACATGCCAGGATGATAAGCATCTGCACGCATTCTATGCCATTTCTTCACTCCCAATGCAGCAGAGGAGTATTTTATTTATAAAGAAGCAAAAGTTATATGCAGATACATTTTTGTTTCATTTTACAATGATGTCTATCAATTCTTCCAGGGTTAAAACGTCCTCTATGTGTGTTAAATAAATAAACATAAGTATAGCCTTTGTTTAAAAATCCGTTCAGTCATTGCTGCGTGACTGAGCAGTACAGCAGGCAAACTTTTGGGAGTATTGGTTGAGGGACTTATAGCAGATGACTTCACATGCCAATATTGCAGCTATTTTCCCAGTAACCTTACCAGTAACTTTTTTTTTATTGTAAGAGGGGGCATGCGGGTTACCTGATGGTAAGCAATCACCGCTGCCCATGGGCACCCGCAACACCAGGATTACCACGGATGTGTTGCCGGCCCTTAGAGAAAGGAGTAGGCTGACAAACAGGCAGACGGCCCACCTGATGGAAATTGGTCACCGCCGGGTATGGCCATCTGCAACACCAGAGGTGCTGCCAATGCCTTGCCAGTCTAGGGAGGTTGGGAATGGGGATGGGATGGGGATGAGGGAAAAGAGCTCCGGATCTCGTCACTAACCGTACGAAACGCAATAGCAAGCTATTACTTTACGCCGATATTCTGTGAGAGTGTGGTACTACCCCGGTCGAGCCGGCACAATCGAACAGTAATCATCTAGTGAGGATTACTGTTTGGCTCTATCACTACGTAACATTCCCGATGATCGGATATATTATTAATATTAACGTATCCTCGTGTGAACCTTGCTAGGGCTGCTGGGGTTGGAACCGGTACCAAAAATCTTAAGCAATTCTATTATATACATACTAGCTTCCGCCCGTGACTTCCACCGCGTGAAATTAGGTTATAATTATTCCCTAGGGAACTTTTGGTTTAGCCGGGATACAAATTACCCTTTTTTCCTATTCCAGGAGCTGGGTCTAACTATAGGACGTTTCATGAGAAACTGTTTAGCCATATGGAGCTGAGTGGTACAAACATACAGACACACGCACACACACGCGCGCAGTGCACACACACATACACACACACACACACACACACACACACACACACACAGAGAGAGACACACACAAAGTTTTACATGTATAATATTAGTAGAATTTGCAGGAAGTAGTTGTTTGTTTTGAATTGCATTTATACATAGTTTCAAGTATATAAATATTATGAAATCGTTTCTTCCCATTCAAAGTTTAAAGCCCCAAGGCACCCCATTTTAGGGGTAGTTTAATTTATTTCTCTTACCTAATGATTTGTTGTGAAGAGTATTTATACCAAGTTTCAAGTTTGTAAACTCACCGAATTTGTGTTTTCCTTAGGTACTAACTTCAACCCCCTTTTTTACCGTCTTCCTTATTTATTTCCAAAAGTTTATATAGCCTATGTTTTGCTTGAAGTTTCTCCTAATATAATATCGAAAACCGCATTGAAATGCACTGAGTAAGTACCTAGATTAAAGTGCACAATCAGACAAACAGACAGGAAATTAAAAACCATTGGGATGTTTTGTTTTGCTCATTCTGAATCACATTTTTTATAAAATTGTTATCTTTAATGTACAGACTTTTTCCACTTTACGATTGTATTTTATGTATCGATTATTATGTTCTGTTTCTCCGGAACGGCCCTAACGATTTGCATGAATGGAATGTATTTAGATATATAGATAGATGTTATCCCTGAAAATTAGTTTTGACATTTTTCAGGTAGAATTAACATGCCCAGCGGCCCTAACATGTAAGACACAAGGATAAGTTAAACCATCTAAGTCTCTCTCACACTAGTGCCGACGAAAGAGATAGTAAGAGAGATAAGACATACATACATACACAATGCGTGCAGATGCTTATCATCCTGGCATGTCGTAAAAGTCGACTAAGGGACGGGTCCCCTCCAACATGGCGGACTATCTGTATGGGCGATGGGCTGATCACCTGTCACCATACAGTTCATCATACAATCTTAGGACTAATTAATCACACGTGGCCACAAGTAGTCTTTTGGCTCTGCCCACCCCATGAGGGATTTCGGGCGTGATGCTATGTATGTATGTATACCGAGGTATTTATTATTACGAGTATATATATCTTTCCGTGAACATCTGAGCTCGCGCGGGTAGTATCTTATTACCTAGGTATGTATACGTAATGTTACGTTCATCGTTGAGTTGAACCAATAAACATTTCACGAAAAGGGAACCCGCCGTGTTTGCCGGGGTAATACATTTATCGAGTAGGTACCATATCTTAGTCAATAAAGACGACTATTACTTTACAATGTTTGGTAATGTTAATAAACTGCGCTAATAGGTTGAAACCTTAATGACACATGCGCCGTCACACACCGACATCTGGATAATCCCAATAATACAGCTCTTAGATTAGCTCATTAGTTTAATATACTTACGACCAATTGCGTATCCGTTTTACTTCTCTGACTATCTTTTCCGTCGGCACTGGTGTGAGAGAGACGCACTGAGATAAAACGGTTTTGACTTATCCTTGTGTCAACGTTGCTAGGGCCGCTGCGGCCCTACTCTACACTAGTGCTAACGAAAGAGATAGTCAGAGAGATAAGACGGAGCTAAGTTATCCCCGTAGCAACCTCGCTTCGGCCGCAGGAAGATAAATCTAGTTTTAGTCTTAAGTACGGTTTAGTTGTGTCAAAATGTATGGAACTGTCAGTTTCATATATTTAACGGCTTAAATCAATTATATTAAAAAAACCAAAGATGCGTCTTTCAAGCTCAAAATTTAAACCCAGAAAGCAACCCAATTGTGATCATTTCAATTATTCATGCGCGGACTTTTGGCCGAGTGACACATGTCGTGCTCTATTGAAAATATTCTCAAAAAATACATACTTGAGGGAAATGTCGGTACAAAAAAATTAAAAGGAAGAACTGATGGTTCATTTCATTTGTAGATACATTCAACGTAAACAGAAGTACTAAAATACATTTATTTTGTTCGTACCTGATCGCCATATTCCAAATTAATAATATCCGCACGTCAAATGTCACCTAAAGCTGCACTGGCCGAAAAGAAACGAAAAAAGAAGAAAATTATCGAAGACACGTTTTTAAAACGCGTTGAGAATGGAAATAACATGTCTTTCTAAGTATAATATATCATTGGCTTAAATCAGATTTAAGAGACTTAATTGGTGAAAGTGGCCCTTGTTTGTATAAAACATAAGTATGCTGGCGAAATGTGATGACTACGAATGAGGATCTCGGCTATCCCATTGAATTGAGGACGATATCTATAACGAATAATGTTCATGTTTCCCTCCCATATACGTCACCCATAAAATCAACTAAGTACCTATTAGTCAAATTAAAACATTCGTGAGACATTATGAACACCGAAATAACAACGGCGGAGAGTGCGCGGGTTGCTTTGACCGCGACCGTACTCAACCCCTGAAGAAGGACTCCCTACGAGTCCGAAACATGGTGGACCATATCTGAGAATAAATCGTGAGTAAAACTGTGTTTATTTCAAAACTACCTTTTATATACACTTAAATGAAGATTGGGCCACTATTCGGGACTGCTATAGTAGTTTATGCAACGGTTGCATAATGATAGGCCTTAAAACACTTGTGCGGTTTTCATTCAACGAGCCGATAGGCGAGTTTCATAATAAGATCGCACGTGTGTTTTAAGGCCAAATTATGCAGAGTTGCATACATAACTTTATCTACACACATATTATAAATCCTCCATGATGGGTTCAGAAACAATATTTTCCGGCAACAAGTTATTTGTTGCAATCGTGGCTGCATATTTCCGATATCCGGCGTATTTTCACATCACACACACTCCGAGAAGACTACTTACTATTTATATTTTCACCTAAAATGTAAATTACAAACAACTTTTTCTATTCAATTCAACAAAATTCTACTTTCGTTCAGCAAAACGTCAACGTAATGGCGGCGATACGATTTTTTTTTTAAATCATAGACAAACGGATGAAGTCTCTATTCTCACGTCACTCGAGATCAAATATTGTGCAGTTTATATTAAAAAAACATACTGAATTGACGTTTCGTATCAATAACTGTTTTATTATCTATGGATACTAGAGTAGAGACCCACTTGAGTTTTGACAGCTGTTCCAAATTTAATCTCATTTCTTTACTAAAAACGATAAAGAAGTCATGTTATTTCTTTATCGCAGCACTGGTTTTTCCTAATTGGTTGTCAAAATGGTGGTCATTCCCTACGGTTTTTGATTAACCAATGGAGGTTTTATGATATGGGTGTAGATAAAGTGATTTACTATATCGTCACAAAAATGCCAAAACCGCGAATATGAACGTCAAACACGTACAAAACACTGACACATGCGCGGTTTTGGCATTTTAGTGACGATATAGTGAATCACTCAGTCCCGATAGAGGCCCAGCTTTTATGTGAATAAGTAACGATTCACTAAATTCTGTATTTATTGTAACGATTTAAATAAGTGCCACAACTTAACAAGTCATTATATATTGTTGTGGACATGGTCATTGTCCAATTAGGTTATTATTACGGCGCAATAATTTTATAAATAACGCAAAAACATACCTACGAAATTACTGTTTTATAATGAAACATAATTTTAGTACTTATGTTGATAGAGCAATAAAATGTGGTAGAGATTAACTGTACTTGCCTAGCTATTATAAATCTTGCAGTTTCCCGTGGTTTTCATAATGAGCCAGGGGACATTTAGAATTTGTGTTGTACTTATAGATATGAAATGTCGTTTTGTGCCTATGTAGTCATAAATAATGACTTTATCGACAGCTACTCGGAAACGAGTTTACCTCGTAATCGATTAACCTAACCATTACTTCATACTATTTGCTAGAGCTAAACTTTTTTTTAACTGTTGGTTTTAAGCTGTAGGGATGGGGATAGCCACAGGCGACTAAATGCTTCTTAGACCACAGAAGACTGCAACTGGTTTCACAATTCCGTTCCAAGCACTAGCGTTCATAAAAAAATATATATTTATATACCTATTTCTGGGTATACTTCAGCGGCCCTAACATGCAAGACACAAGGAAAAATCGTCAGTGTGAGAGAGACGCACTTAGAGATAAGACGCTCTTTCTTATCTTAGTTGTCATGCATGTTAGGGCCGCATAATTAAAAACGGATTTTTAAATAGAAACAGCCAGGATAAACGAATCGCGGGACATTACAGGCTTGCTTATTTCACCGGCTTCACCGCTAACCACAGATTGTTTGTTTTTTGTAAACATTCGTAAAGATGGTTCTCGAAATAACAGCATCATAAATAAAATTGCGCAATTGGTTTGAAGCAGTGTGTTCCGAAATTGAAATCAATAGCGTGAATGAAATCATATTGAAATCATGTGAGTGGCATTTTTGTTTTTTCGTACCTAACCTGCTGCCGACGAACTTCCATAGAGAGAAGTGTTTTTCACTAGCACGATTTCAGGATTCTGTAAGGTCAATGAATGAGTCGATACATAAATTATAGATAAAAGTTACAGGATTTTTTTTTCTTTAAAATCTATAAAAAAATTATAATAATTGATCGAGTGAAAGGAAAAAGATAGATGTTTGTATATTTTATGTAAGTAGAGTAGGTAACAATTATAATTAGCTAATTAATTATATTACGTTCCCATGTTCTTACAGGGTTGCAATTATTAAATAAATAAATTATGCAGGTTTTATTCGTTGTTGACAAAAATTTTGAGAACGTGTTGAGATTCTCGTCAGTCTGCGTTTTCTGTGGTGGCAACGTGTGCTGTATCGATCCGTGTTGGTTTCGCAATTACTACACAATGCTTATCTGAACGCTAAAAATTTCAGTGACTGATATGGGATGTGTGGATTAAAATTATGCTCTAAGTATGCAAGCTAGAAACAGCGGGTAGAAACAATGGGAAAGATGCATGAAAATCAAAATGAGGTTTAAATGATATATGTATTATGAAAGTATATGTAAACAAAAGCATACTATTACAGAAAAATCAGATCATTATGACTATTAATTTTTATTTTATTAAAGGTCATAATTTGTGAAAAATATATATTGGTCTATAGTACATACTGATTTTAGTTTTTTGGACATCCTCATCAAATTTATGTCATGTTTTATTTCTACGATGTTGGCCTACAAACAGTATTTTCGGAAATAATTGTAGATTTCGTTTAAGCGCCATACATTTCGTACAGCCTAACGAATGCTGTGACGTCATAATTGTCGTCTATTTTGTATGGAGTGTTTTTGCAAGTGGTTTGAACAATGACTTTTCAAAGCTTCATAACTCCTAAAATAAGCAACATAATAATGTGTTGCGTACACAGATCGGTTTCTATTACTCAGTACTTTCCAATGCAAGATGAAAAAAAATACATCTTCCCTATTGAGCATTCCTAATCGTTAGGCCCAACTTCATTTTAGGCTCTGGGTCTATATCGGATACTTGTACCCATATAACCATAATATGATATATTGATATTTATTATTAACTAGGTAAGTAACATTTAACTTCCTCTGAAAAAAATGATACCTCACCGAGTTTCTTGCCGGCTCTTCTCAGTAGAGGATTTTTTCCGAACCGGTGGTATATTCATTCCTTGACCTTCATAAGAGCTTGTAAAAGCCTAAATTGAATAAAGATAGTTTGACTTTGACTTTGACTTTTTGACTCTGTGTATAGTTTGGTTAGTTAAAAAAAGTATTCCTTATCAGCGGACCTAGCAAGGTTGCCATGACGATAAGTTACGCACACCGTCTTATCTCTAAGTGCGTCTTACTTACACTAGTGCCAACGAAAGAGATAGTCACATGAGACGGGTTTAAGCTATCCCCGTGTCAGACTTGCTAGGACCGCTCTAGGTGTCACGCTCTATCAAATAAGGCAGAGACAAGATGGCTAAAATAAATAAATGAATCAGGGACAATCTTTACACAAATCGATCTAGTCCCAAAGTAAGCTATAAAGGCTTGTGTTATGAGTACAGGACGACGATATAAATACTTATATAGAGAAATAAATACCTAAATACATAGGGAACATCCAAGACTCAGGAACAAATATTCGTGCTCATCACACAAATATTTGCCCTTACCGGGGATCGAACCCGGGACGCTAGCGTCGGAGGCAGGGTCACTACCAACTAGGCTATCCGCGAAAAGGTTAAAGGTTTAAGCTAAAAGGTTAAATGGTCTGCAGTTTGCCGTATTCTCACCTGTAACCATCGCTTTGTTACCATTAGTAACTATTTGTTTTTTTCCCCAACTGTTACCAATGATACCTTTTTTTTCTTTGGAGCACGACATGTAACTCCTCTTCCACCTGTTGGTAATCGGCAAGTGGAGTCCATGAGTGCGGGCGACAGGCGCTTAACCAAAATGAAGTGCGGCGTCTGTCGCCATCACTATGCCGGCTTAGGAGATGCTTCTTCACGCTTCTTTTGAAGACACTTGGTTTGTAAGAAGAGGGAAAAACGTGGGCCGGGAGAGCATTCCACATTTTTGTTGTTCGACAATAGAATGATCTGCGAAATTTCTGCGTACGCGCAGGAATTTCACCCGCAGTATGTGGATGCGACCCCAGCCCTGTACGGGTAGTTCGAAGACGGAATGACGATGGAGGAATAAGATTGAAAATCTCTTCAGAGACCTCGCCGTGATACTGATGATACAGGACGCTTAAGGCACCGATGTCACGCCTTAATTGTAGAGGTTCAAGGTGTTGTGAAACCTCAGTATCACCAATAATGCGGATAGCTCTCCTCTGGAGGGAATCAAGGGCATCTAAAAGATACTGTGCGGAACCTTCCCAGACAGGCCAGCCGGTAGCTGTTTCGTCGCCCGCGTGCAATACCCTCTGCGTAGGAGTCGCCCGGCCAGGGGTACAATGACTTGCATTAGGTATGAGTCGCTCGATTTGCCGCCCCCTGGGCGTGCCGCCCGTGTGCGGTGCACGCAACACACGCCCGCTTACGGCGGCCCTGGTCCCAGAGATGCGAACAATATTCAATACTCGGTCGAACCTGCGTCTTGTAGAGCAGCAAGCGCTGAGATTCAATACTCAGTCTAACCTGCGTCTTGGAGAGCAGCAAGCGCTGAGATTCAATACTCGGTCGAACCTGCGTCTTCTAGAGCA
The DNA here is from genome assembly GCA_947859335.1 of Tortricodes alternella. Classification (NCBI taxonomy): domain Eukaryota; kingdom Metazoa; phylum Arthropoda; class Insecta; order Lepidoptera; family Tortricidae; genus Tortricodes; species Tortricodes alternella. The sequence continues at coordinate 6,276,257 of OX401987.1, read as the reverse complement.
GCAAGCGCTGAGATTCAATACTCGGTCGAACCTGCGTCTTGTAGAGCAGCAAGCGCTGAGATTCAATACTCGGTCTAACCTGCGTCTTGGAGAGCAGCAAGCGCTGACATTCAATACTCGGTCGAACCTGCGTCTTGTAGAGCAGCAAGAGCTGAGATTCAATACTCGCGGTATTTTCCATATAAACTTTGCCCCTTATGGGATGGAATTTCAAAACTACCCCAAAATCAATTGAACAAATTTTCAGCCTTACAGGGGTTGATTTTTTCAAAATGCTTTTGCAGTGCAGCATAAATAAATAAATGAATTATCATCACTGTTGTAAAACCCCACTTGGGTCTCGTCTTAGTATCACATTCATAGGTTGATCTAAGTATATTTTTAGCTCTCTCCTTAACCTATACCATTTTATAAAGCACGTTTTCATTATCGATTTTGTATTCAGTAATCGCAGGCTATCGTAGTTTTATTGAACCTGTTGCTTACGTTTATGAGCGAATTACATAAACCTTTACAAACAACGTCCCGTTTGATTGGATGTTTATTCGCAAACGTGTCATTTGTTTGACAAAACATAAGCGAAGATTGAAGAAAAATGCAAACAAAGATAGAATTAACGTGTTTTTAAAATTCTATTTTGGATTAGGGCCACACGGCGAACAGGGCCGGACATACACCATCCGTCATTTGTTGACAAAAAGCTGGAGCGAAACGTTTCAAGCGGAAGAAAAGATACCTATGTAAAAGTTAACACCAAAAAGATAACTTCTCTGCTGCACTGGGAGTGAAGAAATAGCATAGAATGCGTGCAGATGCTTATCATCCTGGCATGTCGTAAAAGTCGACTAAGGGACGGGTCCTCTCGAACATGGTGGACTATCTATATGGGCGATGGGCTGATCACATGTCACCATACGGTTCATCATATCATCTTAGGACTAATTAATCGAACGTGGCCACAAGTAGTCTTGTGGCTCTGCCCAACCCATTAGGGATTTTGGGCGTGATGCTAACTTTTTGTCGTGTAAACATCATCATCCGTAGGCCACGTGAGGTCTTACAAACGGACGGAAGCCAACAATCTGTCAGATATCCGAAAGGTTGCGCTGGGCGTCTATTCGGGAACTCTAAGTGATTCTGTAGCTATTTGCGAGCGAGATTCGAATCCCACTCTTACGCATTACGCATCGTGCGGAAGAGTGGGACGAGAATCTCGCGTGCGAGTCGCTACAATATCACTTCAGACGTTCCCGAATAATAGAGGCGCTGAAATAGTTCACAAAATAATTCAGAGGTATGATGATTTCGTAGGCACGTTAGATAACGACTTCATCCGTTACACTCATAGATCAAACCCAACAAGCTATCAGCGCCTCTATTCGGGAACGCTAAGTGATTCAGTAGCGATTCGTGAGCGAGATTTCTCATCCCACCCTTCCGCACGACGCGTAATGCGTAAGAGCGAAATGAGAAATCTCGTTCGCGAATAGCTACAGAATCACTTAGCGTTCCCAAATAGAGGCGCAGCTGTCTGAAAAGTTGTGCAGTGCAATAGCTATCAAAACTTAATAAAATGTATCCTCTCCTATAATATAAATTATAAACCCGGTCAAAAGCATGTCGGGCCATTCTCAGTGTAGGGTTTCGTAGCCATTTATAACTATGATAACATATTTATGCACCTTTGCTTTAGGAGTAAGGGTATAATTAAAAAAAAACCGGACAATTGCGAGTTAAATTGGCGTGGAGAGGGTTCCGTTCCGTACATGATTATCTGAAATTTCCTGTTACTTTAGAAAACATAGACTTCTTATAGGTTTTCCTGGAATAGCTAAAAATCTGTTTTTTGTATTTTTTTCAAAATTGTATGCCCCGTAGTTTCGGAGATAAGGGGGGAATGGTCAAATATTTTAAAATTAAAAAAAAAATGATATGTCACGATATACTTTGCAAACCTTTTTTTAAAATGTTCTAATTGGTCCCCGAAAAATGGCCCTCATGTTTAATTTTTTTTTATTTACGTTACACGTCCGTGTTGCGTTCACCGACTCAATCGGTCCAGTAGTTTCGGAGCAAATTGGCTGTGACGTATGGACACACAGACACAGGCACATGACTGATCCTATAAGGGTTCCGTTTTTCCGTTTGAGGTGAAAATACTTTGCTACTGTTCCTATGTTCGCGGGGCCATCATCTATTATAGTAGTCTTCGAAAAAAGTGGAACGACAGACATAGGGAAACTATATGATTGCCTAGTTTGACTACGGTACCTTAAAAAGGCGTAAGTATTAAGTGCTTATTAATACAGCGGCTGATCAGCGGATAAAGGAAACTATTACCTAATTTAGACTCTAAAGTAGAAGTCATTCGGTCTAAATTTAAACGTCGTCCTGATAGCTGATCAGCCGCTGCGCACGAGAATCACACGGCTCCACTCAACAGAAGCAGTGAAGCCAATTAACCTTGATCAATGTTAAAATGCTATTTAGTTTAATAATCAGGGTCAAAATATTTTGTTCAAATAAAACAATGTTTGATATCTGGGTCCAAAAATGTATAACGAAATTGATTGGTTAAGGCAAGAAAAAAAATTTAGCAGAAAAGTAGTGAAAGGTACGTTAAAAAAAATACTTTTGGAAAGATTGGCATAGGGTGAATTTTTCCAATAGTACGAGTATCCTAAACCCTCTCTTTTAAGTAAGTTATCTCTTATATTGTATTAGAATTTAGATTTGTGTAGGATTAAGTAAATTTTTTGCCATGTACCTATACATGGCAAAAAAAATGAGTTTGAGCGCGATCTCGCCAACAAACTGTTGTCAGTTTGGCGAGGAAATTATTTTTATAATAATGTTGTGTACGTTTTTGAGAAATAAACTAAAAAAAAAATATGACTGTCAAAAAATGCGAGTGAAATAGATAGAGTGTTTAACTGTTTATCTAATGGTTAATAATTTTGTTAGGTTCTTCGTCATGGACGACTTTGTGTTATGAATATTTAAAGTTCCGTGAAGCGAAGGATGAGCTGTTTGTCTATCTTCTGTTAAATATTTATACATTTACTACTGTAATGCTGTGAAATTATTTAAACAAATAAATGACGAGCGGCTTTTTTTTATTAAACTCTGCTTTCGATCACTATATAATAAATGCGAAAGTGTTTGTTACTTTGTTCCGTTGTCACGGCCAAACGGCCTAACAAAATTTCATAAAAATAGGCACAATGTATGCCTGTGTTCTCAATTAGGTTGTATTTTTATATGATTTTTCACAACTCTGTCATTTATTGTCAGTTTGGTCCCGTTGTAGTCAAAGTCAAGGTGTGACGAAAGTGATGTATGAGGAATCGATGGAACTCTTCAAATATTATACGCACGCATATAGCAATTTCAGTATTTTCTGTAATAACTCAAGCGGTTACGTTACAAAAGCATTAGTTGGTGAAGTAGTAAATAAATAAATAAATAAGGTTCAGAAGCAACTTATGTTCATGAAAATCCATGTGGTAAAATAGAACCGGTTGTGAAGAACCAGGAGAACTCCTCAACGATTGATATCGTTGCACCTTGGATAGCAATAGTTTGAAAATTGTGATGAGCAATTGGCATATTGGCTATTGTTACTTGATTTAGTAAATGTGTCTTGTTAAATCACATGATAATAACTAAAATGTAGAAAAAAAAATACTTTTCAAAAGCTATTTGAAGTCGGCTTTTTATTTTTTAAATTATATGATTATTTTGTGACCGTCAAGGTGGCGTACACCAATAAGATATCCAGGATTTGATGATGCCAATAAATAGTACCCAAATAGTACTGAATTAGTACCTATTTAAAAAAATTAGTACCCTTGTAGTTTTCGAGATATAAGGGGCAGTAGGTAGGTACGCCACCTTGACGTCAAGGTGGCGTACACCGAGTGAATCTCTGGATTGGCAGTGTTCCCGGAAATTCTGTATGAGCCAAAAATTAGTACCCAAATAGTACCCCTGGCCCTTAAAATCTCATCAGCGTAGCTATTGTAGAAGCTGAGATATTTGACTATTTAACTGAGTAAAAATTTGCGCACCGTCAAGGTGGCGTACACATCTTTTACAGCAAGATTTCACCCAGAAGGCCTTCGAATTTTTCAATCGGCTATATCCCAAAAAATACTACCCGAAATAGTACCCCTTTTACGATCAAAACAATACTGATAATATATGTGGAACTTAGAAACAAATTCAACCAAACTTCTACATACAAATCCATTTTAGTACAGTCGCAAATAAAGATCAAATATGTGTTGCAAACTACTTGCCATGACTGACATCAACGATTTAGAATGGTGGTATGTTGTACTAAGCTTTCAGGCAAAGTGATTCTTACACAGCTGCTTGAAGGTGCACAATTGCTTAACTTAAAACATTTTAAGCGCAATTAGACAAAATATTTTTTTTGCTATTTACCTGTTTTGCGGGCCGGGTGCCGGCGGTGCGCGTTCGTGTTATTATTATTGTCAAGATGACCATCGAACTAGACGGATCTACTAAAGAAAATATTTAAATATTTGATGTGATTTGTTACGTGCGGTGAAAAGTTGTAATTCAACTTTTCTACGATTGTTCGTTTGATTAACGATGCACAGCAAAAAATGTAAGTACCTACAAGCTGTTTCTTTTTGTGATTTTAATATTCTTATAAAGATCAATAAGTACCTACTTATACTCAAATTATTATGAAGGATGATAATATTTTTTTTATTTTTTGTGTATAAAACAGCTACAAGATGGTTGATCAATTTCTAGCAGATAGTTACATTATCACCTCGATTTTTAGCATTTGAATTTAAAGATCAAATTTGAACATAATTTCCATTAAAACACAGTATACCTATATTGGATTATATTTGTTGCACATTGTTCAATACTGTTTTTGTTGTTGTGTTATTGTTAAATACAAAATGCGTTAAAATTCAAATGCTAGAAAAGAAGTATAGATATATTATATAAAAGTTGCTAATAGAGTTGACAAAACTTATGAACTTGCGATAATTCTGACAAAAAAAAATCGACACGCATTTGACTAATTTCTTATGAATTTTGCCATGCAATACAAGTAATGTAAGTAGACATTACTTAGGTAGATTCTTAATTGAAATAAAAAAAAAAACATACATTTTTCCAGGTGACGAGATCAAACGACTGGTGTTGACGAAGGGGATTTCTTCCGTTAAGGAAAGCTGAAAATACTGAAATGAGATTCAAGTAGGTGAGTATCAATAACTATTTATTACATCCACTCTAATATTATAAATGCAAAAGTAACCGTATATCTGTGTATCTGCCTATTACGCTTTCCCAAAGTAATCGCGATAAAAGAATTTCACGCAGACGAAGTCGCGGGAACAAGCTACGTAGGTACTCGTAAAAACCCGGCCTTTGCGCCGTCGGTCGGCGAGTTAAAAGATAGATAAGGATTTTAAGACAAAAGATTTTGCTTCGGCAAAAAGGAGAATTCCACGTAGAGGAGAGAGCTAATTTCACTAAATGTGTACTTACTTTGTGCGTTATTTTATGTGTTTATTTGTTAGGTTTAGCAATTATTAGCATCGATATGATAGGTAGTTTATTAAAACTTTAGAAAATACTCATGTATGGCTTTTGGACATGGAAGTGGTAAATATTTACCATAATCGCGCTAACCATAAAATATAATTTTATTACTCATTAGAATCATCGTTACCAATTATCATAGTATTCATGTATTGTTCTAAACACTGTTTTTGACTTATAACTTCCATGTCCAAAAACCAAACATGAGTATTTTCAAACATTTTGGATAAATAAAAAAAAAAAAAAAAAAATTAGAATACAATAAAATCAAAATTTAAATCAATATCAAAGTATTAATAATAATTAATATTATACATTAAAATAATAACTACAACTTGATTGAAGAATAAAATTATAATTAGAAACACGGACTCTACCGAGAGCTCTAGTTTTGATGCGATTTAATGTTCGATGTTTCGACATCTACATATCTATCTAGTAATATACCTACTATTGATTTTGACCCTTATCTCTGATTCTTAACATATTGTATATAAAAATATTTCCTTTTCACATCAGGAATGCAATCTTCCATATGTAACAGCGCTAACATATATTTTTCAGAGATGCACATAAAAACGAAAACGCTGCAAGTGCTGCAAGAGAATGACCGACAGCCCAACACAAGCTACACCATCAAGTTCTCACTGCAATTTATTTACTTGCGAAAGAACGACAGCCCATCACAAGTTTCACTATCAAGTTCTCACTACAATTTATTTACTTGATAAAGTAAGTTTAAAATTATAGTATACGTTTAGTTAGAACGGTATAAATAGTTTAGTTATATACGTATTAAATATTATACCCAAATAGTGCAATGTATAGAAAAAATATACGGTGTTGATTTTATATAACATTATGTATATTATAGTGGTCTTTAACTGTTACTTGTTGATATATGCCAAAATATTTTTAATGTTATATTTTTGTATTGTGATTGCGATTAGTAATAAGAATCTTACTTATTTGTATATTATATCCATGATGATATTCACGTGAAGTTTGTCTCAACAAACTCGGACTACCATAAGTTCATATTTTGTTGTTTAATTGTTGATACGCTTATTTAGTAAGTCCATGACTGTATATCTGATCTCAATTGTAAGTGTTAATTGTAAATTAAACTTGGGCACAATCGTAATCGCTTAACTTTTAAAATATTTTTTACAAAGGTCAGTGAATTATTTTGCCATTTAATAGATAGTCTAAAATTATTTAAAAATTATTTACTGTTGCTTGGTGATTATTATGCCATATTGTTTTAAATATTATTCGTATTGATTCGTCATTAGAAAGACACACATACTTATTTATATTTGTATGGCATATCCGTGATGATATTCACATAAAGCCTGTGTCGGTCTCGGCAAACTCATAGATGACGGACTCTACCTAGGTGACTGATGATAGCTATAATTTAATAAGTTCTTTTGTAAACCTGTTTTATGGTTGGTACGCTTGTTTTACTCAAAATACATATTCTTTAAAATAGGTACCATTATCATGTAAAAGAAGTATTATGAAACAAGACTATTAAAAAAACAAAAAAGTATTTTCCTTAGTTTGTTCTATTTTGTACAACAGCCTTGATAACCACTTAACACACACACACACACACACACGAACACCCTAATATTCTGAAAAACTTTTGATTGAATAATCATAATTCAGAATTACCAAAATTCTGAAATTCATTCTATTTCTGAAGCCGGTCACTCATTACAATAATTTGAACTAGTAATGCTGAAGTTAGATTTAGCGTAGGATACATTTTATATTTTAGGTTATATTTTTAAACTAAAAAATGTTAACGGCAGAAGACCAATCAGAAATTAGATGATTGGGAATTAGAAACAAAGAATTAAAGAAACTATTTAGATATTTATTAGCTATTCCCAACTGTTACCACTGGTAATATTTATATTTTTGTTCCCACTTTCATTGAATTCTTAATGTTCAGCAAATATGTAAAATGTTAAGAATACATAAATAATAATATAAAAAACTAAATAAGTAAATCTGACCCACGTCCCTTATAAATATAATTTATCTAATTTCGACATAGGTGACAGTTGGTTGACTGTTACTTTTTCATATGTGACTGTTGTAGCAGCTAAAAAGCAATGTTCGGAAGGGGTGAAACTAAAATTACTACGTTTAATACAATCGGTCAGTCTGCCCCACCAAACATTCATCCCTATTTACCTGCTCCAGCGTTATCAGCTATTTGCAAGTACATAGTTACGTATAGTGAATCAATTATTTTGTGGTTACTACTAGGAATAAACAATCCTAGACCAAAATGTATTCAACTGTAACAAAGTCGTTGGAACAATCCAATATTTTATGGTGTGTTAGTGCTCGCCTAAACACACGCGCCCACTAAAACCTACTCTTCTGAACCCACTATGAGGAAGCTGGATCATATTTAGTTAAATTTAAACAAGGACAACTAGCTTATCCAATGATATTCAACCAACAATATTAAAAATGAAATTGGTTCATTGCTTTTCGACGCGTCTGTACTTTTACTACGTAGAAGTTTGGTTGATATTTTTTCTAAGTTCCACATATATTATCAGTATTGTTTTGATCGTAAAAGGGGTACTATTTCGGGTAGTATTTTTTGGGATATAGCTGATTGAAAAATTCGAAGGCCTTCTGGGTGAAATCTTGCTGTACAAGATGTGTACGCCACCTTGACGGTGCGCAAATTTTTACTCAGTTAAATAGTCAAATATCTCAGCTTCTACAATAGCTACGCTGATGAGATTTTAAGGGCCAGGGGTACTATTTGGGTACTAATTTTTGGCTCATACAGAATTTCCGGGAACACTGCCAATCCAGAGATTCACTCGGTGTACGCCACCTTGACGTCAAGGTGGCGTACCTACCTACTGCCCCTTATATCTCGAAAACTACAAGGGTACTAATTTTTTTAAATAGGTACTAATTCGGTACTATTTGGGTACTATTTATTAGCATCATCAAATCCTGGATATCTTATTGGTGTACGCTACCTTGACGGTCACATTATTTTATTCAAAGTTTAACAATAGACAGGCATGAAATGCGGCCCTAACATGCAAAACACAAAGATAAATTAAACCCGTTTATCTCTTTCGTCGGCACTAGTGTGAGAGAGACGCACGAGATAAGACGGTTTAACTTATCTTTGTGTCTTGAATGTTAGGGCCGCAGGTTCACATTTCGAGGTTCTTTGAATGCCTGCCTATAAAGGTACACGCCTTTAACTGCACACGTAACGAACGTTACCTAATGAATCATTAAAACCGTTCTTAGTTATCGTTAACAAGAGATGAATCTTAATGGTTTTCCCACCCAAGCAAACAATTCACATGTTACCTCGGGCTTGTTTCAAATCCATCCTGTGAATGTTATATTTTCGATCTCTCACCATCTTCTTGTGAAGTGTCAGAATCACTTCCAAGCGCATGAAAATTGTTGTAATGCCGAAACAGGGCAGAGGCACATTAATTTACTCAACGCTCTCTAATAAAGTTATCACAATTTGGCATCCATCCAAGGCATCGGACCCGTTACAGATACAGAATTCGGAATTGCTAATCGTTGTCATGTTTAATTTTATGGGAATTAATGAAATCTACATAACGATTAGCTAATTTGGATAAAGTAGCGAGCCAGTTTATTGTAACTAGTTCTAAATAAGTATATACTTATAGGAATAAAGTAGTCCTCGCTCCTCTGCTGCACTGGGAGTGTAGAAATAGCATAGAATGCGTGCAGATGCTTATCATCCTGGGGCATGTCGTAAAAGTCGACTAAGGGACGGGTCCTCTCCAACATGGTGGACTATCTGTATGGGCGATGGGCTGATCACCTGTCACCATACGGTTCATCATACCATCTTAGGACTAATTAATCGAACGTGGCCACAAGTAGTCTTGTGGCTCTGCCCACTCCATTAGGGATTTCGGGCGTGATGCTATGTATGTGTATGTGTGTATAAAGTAGTCTTGAAAATTGATGATCCATTAGCGATGCAGCAGTACCACCACTTCGTACACTGGGGCAATATGCTTCGAACGATATAAATTTAAATGTGTTTTATTTATTTTCCTTAAAGCTGAATCTAAATCTGCCGTGACCAATACAACAGTTGTGCTTGTCTGGCACGCTACATTTGTCACTGAAAGTCAATGAGTATACATTCTAAGGAAAATTAAAGGATGTAGTGCCATTTTAACAGCGACTAGCCTTGTTTGGGCCGTCCGACCGTCATTGTTTTTAGCCGGTACATCGCGTTGTAGTTAAGTAGGTATACATACAACCGAGCACACATGAACATCAGTAAACTGTCCGGCAAAACGATAACCTGACTTTGAATACTAATGAAAAGTTAAAAAATAAAACCCGACTGGCGTTAAAGTAGAATTTTCTATTTTTCTTCCTAGTTTGAGGCACCTTTACCTACCATAGGTACCATATACGAGTATGCATACCTGAACTATTGGAACGATTTTAATAAATGGGGTATCAATTATGATTCATGAAGAACGTGCGAGTGTCACAGCCACAGTGGAACATCAGATTTTTGGTCACATACATACATACAAACATAGACTGTCAAACTCTACTAAACTTTGCGCAGCAGGGTAAAAAGGTAGTTTTGACAATGCAACGTTTGGAATAACTTTAAAACGGTCGTATTTAATAGTGGGTGCTTTTCTACTAGGTCTCCAAGATTCCCCCATTTTGACAGTTAAGTTACATCATAAAAACAATACTTCTGCGCAGCCTATGGCTGTTTTGTTACGCACCACAAAAATTGAAATGTTATCGAAAGCTACCGATAGCGATTTTAATTAAAATATTAACTCACTAATACACTTGCAACGATGTTTTATGTACATACGTGAATGTTACGTGATCCTCTGAATTGGTAAGGGTCCTGGCTGGTTCCTTCTTTCTGCGTTATTTAGGAATTTTCACACACAAAATATGCGGCACTGTTGCGATCCGGGTGTTACCCGTGCAGGCACGGCACGTTGCGTCGATAAGGCGCGGCGGCGCGCGCTCGGGCCGAGTTCTGGCGGGCTATTGGTTGTTGGCGGCGCGCGATGGCGACCAGCCGCCGGCGCGCGCAGCCTGCCGCAGCCGCCCGCTGCAGTGACGACACTTGTACCTTTTGAAATGTACGCTGGTTTTTGACAGATACCTTAATTTTTAGGGTGTAAGAGCTATTCTGCAATGCTTCGGGAATGAACCTAGATCGCAAAGATTATGATAATTTGTAATCACAACCCGAGGCGCCGCCGCGCTGACTGGTCTGTCATGTGCGAGACCAGGATTCCTCTATATTTATCTTTGTCATTCGACCGGCTTCCGGCGAGTGAATGCAGTTTCCACGACTTAACCAATGGTCAACAGACATGGCCAGATGAGATGTCCTACGTATTGTGTTTTAGGCGTGTGCTTTCACAGACCCATAATCTACACAACTTTTTCAATGGAAGAGTGTGATTTATTATAATATTTGTGAAAGCTAATTAATAGATTGTGTAAATGAGCAAGTATTCCGTTCCTTCCGTTCTTAATGAAAAAAAAAACGGAAATTTGTTTCCATATGTCTCACAGCGCCCCTAGCAAGGTTGACACGGGGATAACTTAACCCTGATTATCTCTTTCATCGGCACAAGTATGAGAGAGATGCACTTAGAGATAAGACTGTGTTAACTTATCTCGTGCCATTGTTAGAGCTACAGAACTATATCGAGATAGAATGAAAGAGTGTACGTGAAAGATGTCCTGAGATCATCTTTGTGTGTAACAACGGCGGCGGCGCGGCGCGGGGGGCGGGAGTGGCGGCGCCTAGACTCGGTACCACGTGCTAATCGACGCTTTTGAATCGTTTTCGCGCGACTTATGTTTCCCGTCACTAAATTACACTCGTGATATCAAAGTAACGACGCATAAATGTTAGGTATACGCTTAGTTTCCATACAAATCGACGAATTCTTTCCTTCTATCTCGATATAGTTCTACGGTTAGAGCCTCTTGGAATGAATGGCAAATATTTGTTGTTATTATCAGTTGAACCCACCCACACATTGGAAACAGCCCATAGGTGATAACAACTGGAAATAAGCTGAATTACGACTATTAATTCATTACGGAAACTAAAGGGGTTCCTAAACGCGCTTTAGCAATTTATTGCTGCAATTCGGGCTATCCTCAAAAGTTTACATTGAAACTTTTTGTCCCCATTGTGATGTAATATGTAATCTTTTTGTAAATCGTTTACGAGCCCCCTTACCTTTATAACAATAGACTAGAATAGATTGACTTGCTCTCTAATTAGGGTTCTGTACACAAGGAACCCTTAAAGCAACGCTCAATAGGCTAGTTTCCAAGAAATTCTAATTAGTCCGTCATTTACATTATAAAAAATATTGAACACTTATTTTTTCATTTGTCAATTAAACAAAAAATAACGATGATATAGTGAGTTGAAGTTCCGCGTGACGTCACGACTTTGTACACTTTTTACCATAAAGTGACGTTATTAGCCCTCACTCCCAAAATTTGATGCGCGTTATTTTTGTCAATTTTGATTGATTTGATAAAGTAAAAAATATGTGTTCAATATTTTTTGATCATCTAACTGACGGACTAATTAGAATTACTATTTTTTACACAGGAAACATCCCTATTCTCTGTCTATCTATTCGTCTGTATGTCACAGCCTTTTACCTCGAAAGAGCTTTTGTTTAAACATTAAAATATTTTGTTATTAGGTAGCTACAATAAAAAATGTGCAAATAAAGATTATCTCCGGAATTTGTCAGCCCAAAGTAAGGTATAGGAAAAATAAAATGAAGCTCCAAACGTGATAACCTTTGCAAGCTCGTCACGCTCAACATGAGCTTTTAAGTAGGTACGGGGACCCTCGGCGCGAGAGTTCGACTCGTACTTATTCGGTTCTTTTATTCAAAGTCAAAGTCAAACTATCTTTATTCAATTTAGGCTTTTACAAGCTCTTATGAAGGTCAAGGAATGAATCTACCACCGGTTCGGAAAAAATCCTCTACTGAGAAGAGCCGGCAAGAAACTCGGCGAGGTATGCGTGATGGCACAAGGCGAATAAAATTTTGTTATACATACGACACTGCGATGAGAACATTCTTTTAGCACCAGCTTATGACATATCCCACAGTCGGTGTATACGTGTATAGGTACGTACGGTGACCGATATCGGCTGCCGTGGCGGCGTCCATTCGTTGATCTATTTGCGTAAAGATAAAGCTGCATCGTTTATCAAAGTTTAGATATCCGGTATATCAATCCATGTGTCGGAACTTGGCTTTAGCTTGTATTATATAACGCCTATTTTTGAAATTGAAAACAGTGTCATTTACCTGTAAGAGATCAAGTTCCAGTTCTAATCTACAATATAAAAAACCGGCCAAGTGCGAGTCGGACTCGCGCACGAAGGGTTCCGTACCTTTATCTATAATCAAGCAAAAATATTACGTTTGTTATATGGGCGCCCCCTTAAATATTTATTTTATTATATTTTTTAGTATTTGTTGTTATAGCGGCAACAGAAATACATCATCTGTGAAAATTTCAACTGTCTAACTATCACGGTTCATGAGATACAGCCTGGTGACAGACGGACGGACAGACGGACAGCGGAGCCTTAGTAATAGGGTCCCGTTTTTAACCTTTGGGTGCGGAACCCTAAAAAGAGTTTTTTTTTACCTACGCTGGTTGTTTCAGACGACATTTCCAGCATCACCAGGATTCAATGCGAAGGCCGGAAGGGCCTTCAGCAAGGTAGGTTATACATACTTAGCATGCCTAAGGGTCTCCTAAGGAGCCTATCGGACTTAGGGCGTTGAATTAAAAAAAAAACGGTTTTAGTGCTACTAGCGCTTCGGAAATTTACGTTATCGAAAAAAAAGAGGTATTTGTTTGGTTGAATGTAGGGGGTAATGTCCGGAATTACCGAACCGATTCTAAACAATCTTTCACTAACAAAAATCTGCAATATCCCTGAGTGACAGGAAATTAACGGTTTCCAAGGTAAAAACAATAACCGAATTCCACGCGATTGATGTCGCGGGAAAACCTAGTATTCTAATGAACAGCTTTGCTCGATAAATCTTTTTTTTTTATATTCAGTACACAGGAACTCTCTCAGGTCTGTCACTCACGCACGAAGCGAGATCCAGCTAAATAAAACACAATGTATAAATAACTTGTTGGAGACAACCGACTAAAGAATAGATAGAACTATAAATCAGGTAGACAAGCGTGGCCGCATTAGTTTGAAATTCTACTTTAAAATAACTGACAGATTGGGAAAATTGTGTACAGAACGTCCTAGGAAATTGTGCCAAGCGGGGGTCCAGAGGTCGAGCACCTCAATGGGTTTCGGATTCGCGTAAAAAAGTCGTTTTTCTTTTAAACGCTATATTGTCTCACCCGCATTGCTTGATTCACACGCTATCATATCATTGTGGACGGTTGTGCTGTCTTGTTGTGGAATTGTATTAGATAATAATTGCGTCACTTAAACGGGTGTCAAGGTCCGTGGTTGCCATGCGACTGCACGTGCGATGGTGTCAGATTCGCGTTCTGACACCTCAAAAGTAAGCATCGTGAGAATTGCTTTGAGCAGTTCCTTACTGTTTATTGCAATGTAAAGAGCTGATAGACTGATCACGCGACACGTGATTTCGCAGGCAGGTTTCAATGCAACAGCGCCTCTATTCGGGAACGCTAAGTGATGTTGTAGCGACTCGTTAGCGAGATTTCTCATCCCAGGGAGGCTAGCACGACACGCCCGCGAGTCGTTTGTCGCTCAGTGCGTCTCTGTCGAACTAGTCAAGTATGTAAGGGATGCACTGAGCGCCAAACGACTCGCGGGCAGGTCGTGCTAGACGTGCAGTCTTCCACCACGACACGTAATCCGTAAGAGTGAGATGCGAGTCTCGCTCACGGGTCGTTGCAGGATCACTTAGACGTTCCCGAATAGACGCCCTGGTCAGTAACGCGTTTCGAACTAGTTACAACGTGTGTGGATAAGACAAAATCGCACGAAACGCAACGTAACTAGAGCTGCAGTTTCATCACTCTTGCGTGTCACCGTTTGTTCTAGTTGTTTCAAAATGGTCGCGTCATCTGCGGTCTCTCAAAGGAGTCTATGGCGTATACTCAAAAGTAACTAGCAGTTGCAGTTTCATTTCACCATCTGCTGCCTTTCACCATGTGCTGATGTACAAAGAGTACATCAGAATATTTTTGCTACACAAAATGTATTCATCAGCACAGCTCCCTATTTTTTATATACAAGTATTTAAATGAATACATTTAGTGTAGCAAAAAATTTTTTTTAAATTACATACCGAAATAGTTATGTCAAGAAATGTGTGAAATGACCATAGTATTGGTGCGATGCAACAGTGACAGAATCTCCCGCATCTCTGACATGAGTGGTTTTCGGAAGATGTTAATTTAAGTAATAATACTAAAATTATTTTAATTTTAATGTTTATTATCATTTACCCCCTTTAATATTTAAGATATACAAATAATCTTATCCCTTAATAAATAGTTTGACAAAAGCAGTGGTCAGCTTTTTAATATTTTACAAAATCAATACATTTGCAAAACATTTTTTAAGATATGTGAAAAATAAAGTCGATCATGTCGACTTTTGCAATGAAAGCAAGATTCTAGTGAGTGCTATCACATATGTTTCATTTTTTTCGTCTTTTTTATTATTATTAAAAACCTTTTTTGCCCCTACAACTATTGGTTAACTTTTTTCACAAACCCAGGTAACCAACCATCCACATTATTTATTTATTATTATTTGCAGTCCCTATCAGAGGCGAAGCGTGAAGGTAAGCCGGTGTATCATTTCTCATTCTAAAAATTATATTTTTACTCATTAAATTATCTATTTACTTAAAAAATACGTAATATGTCATTTTTATGTTAATACACGAAGTAATTAATAATAATAATAATGTTTGAGTTAAGAAATTATGCACCGGCTTATCCTCACGCTTCGCCTCTGGTCCCTATTGCCAAAACATCTATGAACTAGCTAATGTAATAATGCCATTATATGATGCACAAACTGCACTAACCATACCAATCTAGGAACTACTACTAAACACTTCATAAATATTTGCACCCAAGAGTTTCAGTTTGTCATTGAGTGTCAGCTGTTGAGTTAATAAGTCTGGAATGTTGGTATTACTTTTGCAGGTGTTTTTTGTTAGTAATTCATTTATAAGAGGTAAAATCTTAACAAAATGCAGTTCAACTTTATTCACATCTACAAACTGGCCTGGGGTTGCTCCCAGTCTCAAGGCTCCATTTGTGACCACATGTTCATCACCTACCTCTAAATGATTTTTGGTAATTGGAACTGATTTGGTTGCAAATAAATTTGCCACTTCATCTGTAACAGATGAAAAACTTCTACCGATTGAGGACATAGCGATTGATGTGACCTCATCACTTTCCAGTATGTCCATAGTTTCTTTCACAATTGTATCCAGTTTAGCTTCATTTGTTGTTGTGTGTCCCACTAAGTAGTGGACAATCTTTTTCACAGGATCCCCTTGAACAGTATCAGTGCATAGAATGGTTTGTATAGACCAGAAAATTTGTTCCACTTCCTGCAATGTTATCTTCTTTTTGAGTGAAACAGGTTCAACAACATGCTTAACAGCTGTTTCTATTTGTTTCACCAAGTCTTCAATACCTTGGCTAACAAAATGGTGGCACAGCGACAAGTACTTGGCTTGCAAGTCACTGTCGATGAGTGGGTCATCCTCGCAAACAGAGTCCTTGTACAGATATCCACCAATAATATTAAGTTGGACTCTCAATGTCACTTGCAGGATACTTAGTGCATACACTATGACACAGATCCTAGTGAAAATCATAACTTTCATTTGTTCCCACAGTGCCAACTTATTTGTTGGATTCTCCTGCAGCTCTTGTACTATTCTCTCAGTATCTAAAGTACTTAAAATATTTTCAATTACAATTTTGGACAGAGAAAGAATTGTCTGGTTACAAGTCCGCTCTGTACTCTCAAAGTGCTGCTTCTTGCGTGTCATTTCAAAAAACTTTTTTGCTTCTCTCTCTTGCCATTCCCGTAGCTTTTTTTGAGCATAGTTTGTCAATATGTAGAGCCCACCAAAAACTGCACCGGTAACAAGGAACTTCCTCCGGTGACGGTGCAGAAAATTCCTTATACTAGAAAACATGTTTATTACCTTTATATCGGGGTAATTCACTTATTTACTGGAATTCGAGGGGTGAATCCGAGCGGTATTTGGTAGTATTCATAAGCCGTTTGGTGACAAAAGTGGTGGCGTCAATGAATCTCTCCACGCAGTTCATGATACATACTTCAGTCTTGGAATCCATGCGGGTCGAGGGCCACCCCATGCACGTATCCCAGCATGTGTCGGTTAGCCCGTGAACTAACACCTGAAACGTAACGTGACAAGATACTTAGCCAAACAGGTTAAACAGGTATTTTCGTATAGACTAAGTAGACCGTCTCAAGGAAACAACACCAACCACTACCACTACCAATTACAATTAATGTTATGTTGTGTGTTGTTGAGCTTAAACAATGAAGAAAGAAAGTAAGTTTAAGACTGAATCGAATGAACTTAACTAACCTGGAAACGTTGTTTCTGCGTTTCAGTAAGGATAAAGTCTTCTATTTGCGGATCAACACTTTGTTCCTCTGTCATATCAGGTAAAATAAAAAGCTTTAAATGTTTGTGAACAAGTTAAAATTTTATAAAGTATTGAATGCCAAAAGATATCGGACGGAAAGCCACACTCATCCCGTAAATTATCATAGCTCAAAGATCAGTCAGCGATCTTGTCAATGTCAAAAATATTTTCTAGTACCTATAGTATAAAACGCGTAACTACCTATACACGGTCAGAGGGCTTAGCTTAGCACGCTAGTTTTTATCGCGCACTTAACGCATTCGTCCCTTTCGCACCCGCCAAAAAGTGAAAGATGCTTTATGTGCGTGATAAAAATTAGTGTGCTAAACCCTGACATGACAGCTTGACAGAGGTCGTTATAATCAGGTACCTAGCCTTAAGCTAGCCACTGACCTACAATATAACTGTGCACAATTATATTGATCGTCAGTAGTCGATATTGACCGTCAATATCATCTACTGACGATCAATATAATTGTGCAACCAGTGATATTGCACAGTTATATTGTAGGTCAGTGGCTAAGCTTTTTTTTATAGAAGTTAGATGTGCATTTGGCTTCTGTCTCACCTAAGTACAAGTTACACTTTTTCGGGTAAAAACAGGCAGCACTGCACTGTAGATGCTTGCAGCTTGGATGCTTGTTGCTGTAGCTTCGTAAAACGGGCCACATTCAAGGTTTTTAACGTACCTATTACTAGCAACATCAGTGTGAAAATAAAGGCTTTTAAAAATGCAGGAAAAATATAACAACATTTTTTACAATGATTACCTATTATTTATTTATCCTATTATTAGTTGAACACATTATATGCATTTTTCTTTGCCTTCCCTGTAATAATAACTGAAACAAAAAAATATCTATGGCTTTTTTTTCCTATTCATGAACGCACTTTAACCTTACTTTGTCATTTATATTTACGTTTATGTCAAAACAAAACAAAAAAGTCTTGGGTTTTTGGTCTGGTCTGTGACAAAAACATGGATTGTTGAATGACTTGCGGCTTTAATTTTTTTTTTCTCGTTTAATTTTCCCGTAATATCGTTATTTTTTGGAAACTTATTAAAATGTCTCAAAGTAACCTTTGGAAGTTTTCTGACGACGATTTGAAAGGGTACACTTTAATAATCCCTAGTGTAGCAGTCGGGAACGTTGGACAACTAGCCTGTGACTTGCTGATTTCGTCCTTGGATATGCAGAAAGTCGCTTCGGTCTACAGCCCTGCACTAGTTCCAGTTGCCGGATATGATCCATACGACTTAAAGTCGAGTAACCTTTCAAGCAGTTGTGAAGCATACAAGTGTGAAGCTAGAAAAGTAGCAATTCTACAGATGCGAGCTCCTCTTGTTTTGGAATACGCACAAAGATTTCTACAAGACGTTGTTACAAAATTTATGGGAATGGGAATTAAGGACATAATTGTATTAACCAGCAGTTATGCTCACGAGAAAAAGCATATAATGTCATCACCATTTAGATATTTGTTAAGTGAGACATCCCCATATAATGATAAAATAAGTTCTTTGAACTGGGTGGTACATGACAGCGAAGAAAATGAAATAAAAATTCGTGGTGGAGGCTTCGCAGCTTTAATCTTTACCATAAGTAAAGAAAATGGTATACCCTGCTTAATACTGTATAAGTATTGTTCAGAAGGTGACAATATTCCTGATGCATACGAGATGGTTCATTACTTGACTAGTCTTTTGCCACTGTTCAGAGAGGACAACCTGACGTCGCAGCTCATTCAGCCTGTGTCATGGAAGCTTTTGTTTGGAAGACCGCCACCTAGAGATATATACTAATAAACAAATAATTCACTTTGTGAAATTTGTTTAATTATTCTTTTGACTGATTACCACTGAGCTTAAAATAAGTTAAATGTCAACATCTAAATTAAACTTATTTTGATTGAATATGCCAGCTCATATACCACTGTTATATTTATTATTATTATAATTATAGTTTGTGATAACAAAATCTTAAATAAAATAAAATTGTTGAAATGCTTTAAGACCATCACAATGTACCTTAAACAGTTAACTATTAACTGTTAACTAACTATAAAAAAATTGTTATCAAAACATATTTATTCATTAACTATAGGTATACTGCGCTGACTGTCCAGTGGCACCCTCATCACTATAATTGTGTTTTCTATTAAACTAAAGTATTTTATTAAAATCGAAGCCGGACAAGTTGTTGCACAATTGAATACCTACACTACTAAGCCATATAAAATATAACTGTCATGGTATCATTTTAAAGTGAAATAGTTAAAGATTTTTCCCTGTTTTAACTTAACGGATAATAGTAATGAATATACTTTTAGCTTTATCAACATAGCTTATCATTTTCGTATTAGGTTAAGCATAAACTTGTGCCTTCGTTTTTAATAAAAGAATGAGTTTAATAGAAAATACAATTACAGTTATGAGGGCGCCACTGGACGGTCGGAACGGTGTTTATATAGAGGGTGTAACTTTTCCAACACGTGGTGCTGGTGGCCGATGTCGAAAAGGGGCAACCACCTACGGTTGGATGACTGTGTCGTATCGACAGATTTTGTTGCAAGCCTCCTTTACTTATTTATGCAAGAAAATTATATTAAGCAGAATCAATTAAACATCTCAAGTAACAATAGTTAACCCTTTCAACGCCATAGGTTCATCAGGGGTCGTATTATGTTATTAGCTCTTGATAAGGAAGTTTTCTGAAAAAGTCTAATTAGTCTGTGATTTATATTATAAAAATATGGATCACATATGTTTTCATATGTCGATTGAACAAAAAATGAGGAAGATATAGTGTGTTGAACTTTCGCGTGACGTCACGATTTAGCACACTTTGTACCAATAAGTGGGGACTTATGACGTCATAAGTTATTTGGAGTTTCGGAGACAAGGGAGGGAATGGTCTATTGGTCATCTATTATCCTAAATAACTGCAAAGCATTTATCTTAAAATTATAAAACATATACATATATATATTTTAAGAGAATCAACTTTGGGATTTATTATTAAAAAGCAATTTTTAAGTAATCTTTGCAAATAGTTTAATAACAAAACACAATTATTACAAATAGGCAATGCTATGAATAAATTGTTTGGCACAAATGGTACAACGAAATACTGAGCACTTCCCTGAACGAGGTCTGGAGCGAAAGCGGCGTTTGCCGCGGGTACGTCAACCTCCCGTCTAAGCCGCCGTTATTTTAAATCCCAGTGACAGTTAATAATATAATTAATTTATTTACGTTACACGTCCGTGTTGCAGTCACCGACTTACATACTCGTATGAGAACCAAATTTCAATTAAATCGGTCTAGTAATTTCGAAGCAAATTGGCTGTGACAGACAGACACAGACACACAAGTGATCCTAAAAGGGTTCCTTTTTTCCTTTTGAGGTAAGGAACCCTAAAAAACCGGCCGAGTGCGAGTCGGACTCGCGCACGAAGTGTTCCATACCATTTTCTATAATCAAGCAAGAAAAAAAACACGTTTGTTGTATGGGAGCTCCACTTAAATATTTATTTTATTCTGTTTTTTAGTATTTGTTGTTATAGAGGCAACAGAAATACATCATCTGTGAAAATTACTGTCTAACTATCAATATCATCAGTTACAGCCTGGTGACAGACGGACTGACGGACAGACAGACAGACAGACGGACGGACAGCGGAGTCTTAGTAATAGGGTCCCATATTTTACCATTTGGTTACGGAACCCTAAAATCGATCCATCGTCCACCGGTCAACGCGGTAACAGTAAAATATCGCCTCCATTTTTGTATAGGGCCAAAAATACTTTATAAGCTTTAACGCACAATAAGGAAAAGTGAACATTATTAACGTAAAATAAAGTGTATGTTAGTAGAATACGCGAGGCCCACCCAGCGCGCACTAAAGTGTTATAAATCGCCTGTTATCGCCTCCGAGCAATAACCACTTTATAGCACTATAAAGAAAGACAACGTTACGTTGAGAAAGTATATCGGAAAGTGTAGGCAAGAGAGATATTCTTATACACTCGTGGTATGAAGCGATGACGTCACCGAATGGTCGTTTTACGACGGGAAAAGACGCTTCAAGTAGCGGCTGTTACTTTCATATCTTTAGCGATACCCGCACATAAAAAGCACTTGCAACTGGAAGTAAAAGCAAGAAAAAACCGGCCAAGTGCGAGTCGGACTCGCGCACGAAGTGTTCCGTACCATTATCTATGAACAAGCGGAAAAAAATCACGTTTGTTGTATGTGAGCCCCCTTACATGTTTGTTTTATTTTATTTGAATTATTTCTTTTTAAAGTGAATATACTCGTATAACTAAATATTCTGTGAATATTTCAAGCGTTTACCTGTTGCTGTTATCAATATCGGGCTCAAACGAGCAAAAAAATCACGTTTCTTGTATTTATTTTATTCTGTTTTTTTAGTATTTGTTGTTATAGCGGCAACAGAAATACATCATCTGTGAAAATTTCAACTGTCTTACTATCACGGTTCATGAGGTACAGCCTGGTGACTGACGAACAGACAGATGGACAGCGGGATGTGGCGGAGTCTTAGTAATAGGGTCCCGTTTTACCCTTTGGGTAGGGAACCCTAATTAGTTTAACGAATGATATTAATAAATAATTTTAGCCTTCGAAATTGTGACAAGTTTAAGTGAAATACCCCTGAAATTCCGAACGTGTTTGTGTGAGTTACTGTAAATACATATGTATTTGATCAAGATTTGTTGATGAAACCAGGCAAAAGTCGGAAAACCAGTCAAGGCTTTGGTATCCGGCCGTAGAGCAGGCGGTTATTGTTTTCGCGCCGACACACTCGTAGCGCAGGCTACGGCGTAGCGTTTGGTGTAGCACTTAGAATTTGAAATGGAAATTTCCCCGGCCTTTACCGTCTAGAATGTCTAGATAGTATCGACTCGTAGTGTCGTCAACGAGAATCGATAAAATTAAATTTTTCTTGAGACTTAAAATCAAACTCCAGAACAGAAAAAAAAATAAAGTTTCCCAGTTGTATGGCAGAATAGATAAATCTTTGCTGTTTCCACGAAAAAAATGACTGATAAATTTTGGCAGTTTTAATCTTAATCTATATATATAAAAGTTTCGTGTCACGGTGTTTGTGGTCGCACTCCTCCGAAACGGCTCGACCGATTTTTTTATGTATATTTGGTAGGTATATGTCGTACATTGTATTTCATACCGCTAGGTGAGTAGGGTGTCCACGCAGACGAAGTCGCGGGCGGAAGCCTATAGTACAGAAGAATTATACTTATATAATTCTTCTGTACGTGTGTTTGTCACCTAACTCCTCCTAAACGGCTGGACCGATTTGGATGACATTATGTGTGTATATTTCAATGGGTTCTGGGAAGGCTTGAAAACACAACTGGACCCGGTAGATGGCGCTGTTGTCGGTATGACGCCAAATTTGATTTGCTTTAAAGCCGCGCTGCTTTTTCAGGCAGGGCGTCTGCAGGGTCCGCTAATAAATTTATAATTATAATAAACTAGCTGGTGCCCGCGACTTCGTCTGCGAAGAATAATAATTTAAGTAACCTATGTACTTTTAAACCTTCCCTAGACTTCCACGAACATTTCAAGACTAAGATAAGATAAATCCGATCAGCCGTTCTCGAGTTTTAGTGAGACTAACGAACAGCAATTCATTTTTATATATATAGATATGAATCTTAGTGAGAAAGAATTAAAATTAATTAAAAGAAACAAAATACCCAACTGCATAACCTCAAAAAGAAATAAACAAGACATTGAGTCTGCCAGGCTCGTGGGCCGATATGGAAATAGCAGTCGGTGACTTCAACTGGGTATTATAGGATTTTATCGAGAGTAATAAGACCTTATTATACGATTATATAAGCACTTTATCACAGCTTTATTATAATTATTGAAAATTTAAGTGAGTATGGTTGCTAAGCAACATAAAAATCGTTAAAGATCCTAAATGGTCATTCGAAATGAAAAATGATAATAGAAACCTAAAAATGATTTTCCAATACTTATTCAATAATACCCCACTCAACATATTTCGTCGTTTTTCATTTGTTTCTATTTTACAATATAGCGTTTGATTGTGGCCATATTGAATTTTGATTACTGGCATGTCTTTAGTGACACTCGCAAGATTAAGACAATTCAATTGACATAAAAAAACAAATATACGCGTCGAATTGAGAACCGCCTCCTTCGATTTTTTTGAAGTCGGTTAAAATCATCAAAATCAGCCGACGCGTTTGGTCTCTAGAGCGCCACAAAGGAACAAACATAACATACATAGGCTGATAAACACATTACCCTCTTTGGCGTCGCGCAGTGGGATAAAAACATTGTCTTCCTCCTCTTTTCACGCAGAATAAATTGAAGTAATAAATTAAAGTGTTATAAATATGAAATGTCATCAATTAAACACCTTCCACATTCTAAGTTCTCTAAATTTGCCTTCCAAATCCTTCTTCATTCTTTATTCAAAGCGACATATATTATTAAGGCACCTCTAATGGAATAAACAAAACAAGAGAGTGTTTGACCAATAAAGATAATCATTATTCCGGTACATGGCTAAAAGCTTCATCGGCATACAAAAGGGTCGCCTGTTTACGGATTCTCGACCGGGTGAAGTCATTTTTAAAACAAAAGGGCCGGTTAAAAATGTTCGCTTATCTGCGCGAGCGAGCAATCTCGCGTCGAATCAATTAAAGGACCGCGCCCGCTGGCTCCGAAACAGACGCGTTTATTTATAAAGGGCGTGCGATGAGGTTCATTCACGTCGGGTCGGACCACAAAAGAGATAGGTACAGAAATCAATCTACATACAAAGTGCGCTCGAACGACGCACACAGACACTGTTCACGGACACGATATCTCGAACCGGTTGGAACCAGTGTTAGCGCGAATGCCATCCGCTTAAGACACGTGTTTGTGAACTTTTTTGTGCAGTGCAATAATGGAGCAACAAAAAAAAAGTTATTATAATTGTTTAGTGGACGGTTGTTTAAACTCAACATTAAACTGTGAATTGTCTCTTTTTAAGCTACCAGTGGTTTCAGAGAGGTAAGTAGGTATTTGCTCGTATTTCGATGGTTCCTTTTAACGTTACACCGAACGGTTAGGTAGGTAGGCAAGCGCCCCGCCCCGGCCCCCGAAAAATACATCTAAGATCGATTTATATGTATAATAGTTGCCTATTTGGAATTAGTATTTTAAGCGAAGTAACTAAATTTTTGTAAGGTAATAAATACACGCCACGTTACGTAAGTTGAAAACATGTTTTTTTGTTTTTGTAGATATTGTGTTGGTTTCGGTGTCATTTGATAAGTTTAGGTCTAAAACGGATAGGGCAATGGAAATTGTGTAACTAGGGTAATCCGTTTAGAAGTTATTAGGGATTTTCGATACTGAAATTTGACAAACGTAAAATTTTTCAGGTATGTTATTTTAGTTATTATTAATTTATATTTCCATTCTTCCCGTTTTATTCTCAACAATAAATCAACTAGATACGAGTGCCACTACCACGATAGTTTTTTGTGCATAAGCCATAGTTGACAACCTTAGAGCGACCGCCGAGCGTAGGCATGAAAAGTGAAGTACATATATATATATATATATATATGTGATTGACTTCTGTATCTATCTCTTTTGTGGTCGGACGTTGCGGAACATGACATTTGTTTTTAGCGCATTACTTATTATAAAAATTAGACAACGAAATTGTTGTGGCGAAATCAGTTGTCTCGTAAACAAGTGATCCCTCACAGTTTTGTTTATCAAAAATATATTTATTGTAAATTATCATTTTTGGGATGACTATGGATGTACATCCATCCATCTTTTTTTGGATGTATGTAACTTTAATGTCAGCTGCCTCGATAATATTTTTGAAGTGTCTTTTGTGTTACCTAATTTTTAGGGTTCCGTAACTGAAAGGAAAAACGGAACCCTTATAGGATCACTCGTGTGCCTATCTGTTCGTCTTGTTGTACATTCTTTTTATTTTTTTATAACTTTAAGGTAAGTAGGAAAATAGGTGAAAATCGACCACCACCGGGCTTAAAATAAAAAAAAAATACAGAAAATAGTTCCTTACCTAGATAACAGGAAAATCTAAGAAGCCTGTCATATTTAAAGTAACATAGGATTTTTTTAGGGTTCCGTACCTCAAAAGGAAAAAAGGAACCCGTATAGGATCACTCGTGTGTCCGTCTGTCTGTCTGTCTGTCAAAATCTTTTTCTCAGGAACGCGTGGAGGTATTAAGAGGACTGTGAATCAAACGCAGAAATCACCCTTTTCATACAAATGGCGATAACGATTTCCACGCCTTAAATGTTAACCGATTTTGACCAATTTTTGATAGGTTGTCAGTAAGAACAAAATCTAGGTCTATACGTTTTTTGAGTTTTGATTAAAGACCAAGAAAGTCAAATAATGCCGAAATTATTTTTATGTGAGAATACTGAAACCACAATAAAGCTGAATTTATTGATTATAGTGAAAAAATCGAAACGTATAGACCTAGATTTTGTTCTGACTGACAACCTATCAAAAATTAGTGAACATCGCTTAACATTTAAGGGGTGGAAATCGTTATCGCCTTTTGTATGAAAAGCCGTAGGCTCACACTTCTCTCAAGTTGAAATTAATATCAAATGCTCAAGTCTGCAATCTCTTGGAGCTGTGAAAAAAACAACCTTCTAAGCCAACGCAATCAAGAGATACGACCATTTATGCCACATTTTTTGATACTTTCAAAGGAATCCAAAGGGAATGAAAACCCATGCTATATAATCATGAAATTTGGGAAAAAACAGTGTCTTACAGTACAAGTTAAGGAAAAAGTCCGAAAACTGTAAATTTGTAATTACATCACATGAAAAAAATGGTTAAACGGAATAACCTTTGCAAAGTCGTATCACACTCGACGATTGTACGGAGATAAAAGCTTGCGAAAGTTATTTATTGTTTTATTTCATAGGTAGGTTGTAAATGGTCCCGGTTGTTAAAATGCCATTTTTTTTAGTTTTAAAGGTTCCGTATTTACAAGGTACTGTCTGTTTTTCATAGGTAAGTACGGTAGCCTCGGCGCAAAAGTGAGACTCGTACTTGACCGTTTAAAAAAAATACCTACATTTAATATATATTTACAAACCAAACTGAGAGCGATCTAAAGTTCAGGAGGGAAGTATCGATAAGTGTGTTTATCGATATACGAACACACTAGGTACTTGACAGTTGATTTTAAAATTTTGATCCTATGCCTATCAGTACAATTTCGTGTAACAAGTCTCATAGAAGGTCAACGCCAGCGCCATGGCTTAACCACACCTCATTGCTGATGTCTTAGTTCTTACGACATTCACACAAAAGTCTAATATTGCTTGATTCACACGCTATCATATCGTTGTGGACGGTGTGGTCGGCGGTGCTGTCTCACACCGCACGATGCGGGAGGGCATTTTTTCAATTATAACAGTGTCACTTAACAAGGTGTCATGGATGGTGGTTACATGCGACTGAACTTGCGATGGTGTCAGATTCGCGTTCTGACACCTCAAAAGTAAGCATCGCGAAAATTACTTTGAGCAGTTTCTTACTATATATTTCAATGAGGTCTAATAATAATATGTAAAGTGTATCAACACAGTGTCTGACCGCAGGTTTGACACCGTGCTCCCAATTAACTGTTTGATTTACGTCACAAAGCCCATATATCTGTGAAATGTGATTAAATTGCAGCCCGAGTCCCAAATTGATTTGCGGTTGAGCTGCTGGTAGTTCTTCGCGAGATGAGTTTCCGCAACTAAATGACAATTTAATGCACTTCATTTGCGTGGATTCTAGAGGTATTGTAAGATAGCACGTGATGAAGTAATCAGCTAGTTGTAAACTTCTTGAAATGCAGCTCGAAATAAAAAGAAAAATATTAATTAACTACAAAAACCGGACAAGGGCGAGTTAAACTCGCGTGGAGAGGTTCCGCGATTGTATGTTTCCTATGTTACTTTAAATACCATAGACTTCTTATAGATTTTCCTGTAATCTATAGGTAAAGAATTATTTTCTGTATTTTTTGAAATGACTTCAAAACCATTTATCTTAGAATTATAAAAAAAGATTCTCACAACGAGCCTTTCCATTTGTCATGGCACACGCCATAGTTTGCAAAACATTTTATTAAAAAAATTCTAATTTTAGCCCCCAAAAGTGGCCCCCATGTTTTAAACTTATTTATTTACGTTACACGTCCATGTTGCGGTCACCAACTTACATATGTGTACCAAATTTCAACTCAATCAGTCCTCATGTGGAGCAAATTGGCTGTGACAGACGGACGGACAGACACACGAGTGACGATAAGGGTTCCGGTTTTTACTTTTGTGGTACGGTACCTTAAAAACTAAGAACCCGACTGCTTAACCTCAAAAATAAAGATACAAGAAATCCATACTGCCGTGCTCGTGGGGTCGAAATGGAAATAGCAATCAGTGACTCTCCATGAAATCCTATGATAGCTATGTGAATACCACCATGTTATATATTTTTGTCAAGACCTTTAATTTGATATCTTCTAGCATCCGCCATATTGTATTTCAATGCCGTCGTCATATGCCGTATGCCAACCTGGCATTTGGCCTGAATCGTTTGGCACCCGATTTGTTAAAATTGGTTCAGTCGTTTTGGCTCTCGGTGGTAACTAAGGGAGTGCATGCATACAAACACGAACATACTCGCGAAAAACATAACCCTCCTTTCGCTGCAGTCTGGTAAAAACATTGCTCATTTACGTATCACAAGCGTTTGTTTTACAAGCTAGACAATCTTTTAGCATTACGAATTTTTAATTAAGTGTATTCTCATAGTTGTTAGTGCAACACGATGTTATATCTATATCTATACAATAAAATCGTAAAGTGGAAAAAGTCTGTACATTGAAGATAACAATGAAAAAATGCTATGGGGGGCTTCAGAATGAGCAGCAGAACAAATCCCAATGGTTTTTGAATTTCATGTCTGTTTGTCTGTTTGTCTGTTTGTCTGATTGTATGTTCGCGATAAACTTTAAAACTACTTGATGGATTTCAATGCGGTTTTCAATAATATATCCAGGAACACTTCAGGCAGGACATAGGCTATAGAAACTTGTGGAAATAAAAGTGGAAGGGGGTAAAAGAGGGGGTGGAAGTTCGTATGCGAAAAACTGTTTGGATGAGTTTATTAACTTAAAACTTGGTACCTTGGTATAAACAAAATAGAAAAATAGGTATGCGGTATAAGACAATATGAAACTACCCCTAAAAAGGGGGCCTTGGGGCGTTAAACTTTGTATTGGAAAAACCGATTCCATTTGTTTATCGACTTGAAACTTGGTATATATCGTCGGTGCGCGTGCCAAACCTGATATGTGCATTTTTATGATTTTTCCTTTTTTCGCTAGATGGCATAGGTTGACAAAGCCACATCTAAAGCAAAAAGAATCATAAACGAATTCTGCCCAGAACTCAAATTGCGTTTTCTGTTATGTGTTTTAAGTTCTAATTATTTACTTTGTCAAATCTTACTTGTGCCATCTAAGTACTTAGCAGGTTTTGTTAAACAGATTATTGCACATAACAGATTCGGTTCGCTCATGTCAGGAATAGTTAAGCCGTTACCTAAGACGCTTGTTTGTTTGTTTAAGTGAGTTTATAAGTTAATAATTCCATAACAATATACGGTAAGCAACTTATTCCATGTTATTATATAACATTTTAAGATCTAATATGCATTGTAGTACATTTTAAAAACGTAACCTTAAATGTATGCTGATTTATTAATAAATAATGTGAGTAGTTTCATACTATTATGAAAATAATGTTTTTCTTTATTGTTTTTAGATTTAAACCGATATAGGCCAAAGTAAACTTCGTCGATAAACGTAATGAACTCTAATAAGAATTGGCGAGGAAGACTTCTTGTTGATTTAAGTACAGGTAAAATTTCAAATGATAAATCATATGAGGGTACTTCAGATGTATTTTGTTCATATGCATACGATCCAACTAGTCATACAACACAAAGTGCTCACCAACATAGACGTAGCCAGACCCGCTCGTCAGTTTCTTTTTTGACTGAGTTCAACAACCTGTACCCAGAAGCATTAGAACCCAGTCCGCCTTTTCTTGATGGTACTTCTTATCATAGCTTAATGCACAACGATATGCCTTCTCAAGATTCTTCCTTGCTTAATGCTTGCTTTTCGGACCTCACAAATGTCTTGCAACCTGACCTGCTTAATTCTTACTTGCAAGCATCCGAAAACCCACCAACAACATCTAGACAGTCAGCTGCTGTTTCCTACACCTCTCATCCCCAAACATTTTCATCTGAAATGGTACAGTTCGAATGTGAAACCTCGGAAAAAAGTATACCGGTGCTCCATGGGAATAAAATGACAGAACAACTGGATCCAAACCATTTATCACCACCAATAGAAGAGCAAGCTTTAATATCAGCTGTCGCTCCAATAGTTAATGAAATGGGTAATAATGAAAAGAGATGTATTTTGAATGAAGCAACAGGGTTATTTGACACTATTCAAAATAATTTTGATAAAAACGAAATAGTTTCTAACTTTATATTAGATGAACAAACAGGCGAGTTAATAAATTTGGATCAAGACGCAGACAATGGACGTAACAGTGAAACGGACGACGAGTTTGATATGAATGTTTTTGATAATAAGAAAAGAAGAAAATTTAACCAACATAAGAGATTAAAAGGAAAACAATATATGGGAAGGAAACTAGAAAAAAATCAAGAACGACAACTTTTGACTTTTGTTCCAAAGGAAAGAAAAGTAAAGAAATCTAAACCTTGCGCTCACAATGAAAATGAAGCCAAATCAAACAGAACTTTCCTCTGCGGGACCATGACCGACCAGCAAAGAAAAGACATATTTAAGTATTTCTGGAATTTGGAAAGTTGGGAAGCTAAAAAGGCTTACCTTAAAAATTTGGTGCGCCCCCGCTCAATCATTAGAAGACGTAAAAATTCAAAGACCAAGAAAGAGCATGGTTATGACTGTTTTTTACCAAATGAGAACAACGAAATGATTAAGGTTTGCAAGAAGTTTTTACTCAGCACTATAGACATGAATAATGAAACATTATCACAATGGGTGAAGGCTTTACATAAATTACATACACCAAGTGGAAGTTCAGGTGTAAATACTGACAAGAGATGCGGCAGTTATCCCGCTGCGGTCAAATCAGCTTCAGTTAAGGAATGGTTGGACCTATTGCCTAAGGTTCCTAGTCATTACTGTAGGTCTAGCTCAACTAGAATTTATGTTGAAGACAGTTTCAGGACCAAGACTCACTTGTTTAAGGTATATCAAAAATGGTGCACCGAAAATGATCGACAAGCAGCGCAACGAAAACTCTTTTGTTCAGTGTTAGAACAGAAAAAAGTATCAATATTTAAGCCACGCAAAGATCAGTGTGATACATGTACTGCATACAAAGAAGGAAATATAGCACAGGAAGATTATGAATTACACAATCAGATGAAAGAAGAAGCTTATAGTGCCAAGAAAACTGCTCAATCAATGAGTTCATCTGAAGTATTAGTAGTAACTATGGATGTACAAAGTGTCTTATTATCACCAAAACTGGAAGTATCTGTGCAATATTATAAACAGAAACTTCAACTTCATAATTACACGCTATACGTTAACAATAATAAGGAAGTACAATTATACATATGGCATGAAGGTAACGGTGGGGTGACGGCCAATGAGTTTACGACATGTCTGTTGAACTTTTTGAATTCGAAAATAGACCAAGCTTACAAAAAAAATATATTGATATCGGATGGTTGTTCATACCAAAATAGGAACAAAATACTTTCGTCAGCTTTACTGAATCTTTCCAAAGAGAGGAGTGTTGAAATAGAACAGTTAATACTGGAAAAAGGACATACAATGATGGAAGTTGACAGTGTCCATTCAACTCTAGAACGCTTGTTTAAACCTCCAATTTATTGTCCTAGTGACTATATTAATTTGATGGCACAAGCTCGTCCGAGCAAGCCATACATTATACATAATTTAGATTATCTTTTTTTCAAAAATTACGAAAAGATTTGTCAACTTGATTCCATTAGACCTGGAAAGAAAGCTCGAGACCCCACGGTCACTGATATTAGGGGTTTGCTTTACAAAAATGGACAAGTGTTTTACAAATTGCGTCACCCACATAACTGGCAAGTATTACCGCATCGATTGCGGACTACCACTGGACAGCTTTTAAATATTTATTTCTTCCTACTACGCTTTAATTTCATCATAATGGCCTTAAATACTCAGCACAAAGCAGCCCTTATTTGCTCTAGAGCAAATAAAGTTGTATACAAATTTCATTATTGCACTGTTTTGTATTTTTTTTTAATTTGGTTGGTTGATCAAGAAGTTTACACCAACAGCTACCCAATCCGCCCATTCACAGTCCGACGAGACAGCCGACCACACTTCTGTGGACTTACTGTTAGCAAAAAAAAAAACAGGCCACGTATCGGCGGCCATATCGAACTGTGATTGTCTTGTCTAAAATGTTATGCTCAAAGTACTGGCTGATAAGATAGTATGGGTTACAAAAAGATTTAAAAAAAAATTGGCATAATATGACAATTAATAGACTAGATACAAGTTTTCTGTAAAAAAATTCGGAATTTCGACTTTAGCTTCAGAACCAATAGATCGTTTTTAATAAATAGGGTATCTTAAGATTCGAGGAGAACGTGCGAGTTTCATTGGCTATATAAAAATTCTAAGGGTGCGTCATAACAGGTGCCAATATCCTTTTTACTTCGCTAGTTGGGTTTAACTGTACCTTTACGTTTTTTACCAACTTTTAGCAGTAGTAGAAAGAAAAGCAGATTATGCACCTCGCATCAAGTGATTTGTTATTGCGCTCGTGTTTTTAGAGCCCTCACTAGCGTTCGGGCTCCAAACCAACACTCGGCGCAATAATGAATCACTTTCTGCTTGGTGCAACAATCTACTATAGTGCGCCGAGAAAGCTTGAAAAGTCAAAATACGACAGTTTACAAGTACTGAAAAAATATATGCACAGGGATTACCATTACTTTTATGATAATCTGATACATGATTAAATATTGTATACATGAGCATATTGAGAGATTTGATTGACGTCTCTTTTCTCTGTTAAGGTCGTAGTTAGCCTGGTAGTCTTTTTTATAAAATAAAGAAATCAAGCTTTATCTATTTCTAAAATAATCCATTAATTATTTCATTTGAGGCGCTTGAACTTAACTGCTAATAATTCATGATGTTTATTTAAGGAGTAGAAAGTAATAAATATTTCAAGCTTTAAATAAAAGCGAATCAATAATTAAATCATTCAAATAAGAGATCAGGCGCCTCATTCGGGAACGCTAAGTGATTCTGTAGCGACTCGTAAGCCAGATTTCTCATTCCACTCTTCCGCACGACGCGAAATGCGTAAGAGCGAGATGAGAGATCTGGCTTACGAGTCGCTACAGAATCACTTAGCGTTCCCGAATGAGGCGCCAGGTGATGCTAAAGTATGTTAATCTTCAAATGACATGCTTTTAAATTTGTTTTCGTTTTGCTCTGTTTTTTTTGTTGATTAAAGTATAGATTTAGAAACTCGGAAAGCTGTCTTTTTGTTTAATTCTTACATTAAAAACTATGTTTCATTACACATAATCTAAATAAATAAGTATAAAATACTTTTGAAAAACCTTATATGTGCATTATTTACACTTGTCATATTTTGCGCCGACGAACCAAATCCGTCATGTGCAAAAAAAACATGAAATCATTTCTTTTTCACCTCTTAAACGGAATGCTTACTGTTTTTCTGTAATCTCTGATAAATGTGACGTTTTTACCCATCAATCGACATAATAAGTTTTTCCAAAAAACAGCTAATTACCTGCAGAAACTGTTTTTTTCGTCTACTGAAAAGTGGGACAAATTCACATAACAGATTTGGCAAGCGCACCGACGATATGCAGTTCAAAACAAACAATTAGGTAGGTAACCGTTTCTAAAATAAATTATTGTGTGTGCGTGTTTGTGTATGTTTGTTACAACTTAGCTCCATATGGCTGAACGTATTTTCATGAAACTTCGTATATAGTTAGACCTTAGCTTCTGGAATAGAAAATAGGGTCATTTTTGTCCCAAATAACTCAAAAGTTGTCGAGAGTATAATTACGACAGAATTCCACGCGGACGAAGTCGCGGGCGGGAGCTAGTAGTCAAATAAATTAGAAGTGTTGTAGAAGATTCCGGCAAAAACTGCCTCTGCAATATGTTCATGTACTATTGTAGATTGGTACGGTATAGAATATTTTTTCTGTCGGGAGGTAACAAGTTTTCCCTTATTGGTACACGACCGCGTTCGGTCGAACACTGCTCATATTTCCGTGCTGCGGCCGCCTGTTCTATAATGTATTTAAGGATGTATACCCAATATATCGATTTGTATATTTTTCGCTGAAATCGAATAGTATGGTAGTATTAGTCGTTCCGCATAAGTGTAATAAATAATAAAACCACTTTACCGTTCTTTTAAAGGAGATAAATTACATTTAAGATTACATGTGTTATGTGCTGTGCCTATGTTATTTGTACCGGAAGTTGATTAAATTACAAGAAAAAGCGAAAAATGTTTCCGTCTCATAGTACTTTTATAATCAGAAAATGTATTTTCTATAACTTTGTACTCTCCTCGATTTTTCGATGACAAAATAAAATGTCGTTACCGTTGTTCCCACGGAAATATTCTTGACTAAATTTCCACGTGTCCGGACCGTTTCAAAAACTGCATTTTGATTGGTTATGACTCGAGTAGTCAAATCAGGTTCTGATTTTATTTCACATAATGATAATTATTAATAATCACACAATTTGTACATTTTAAATCATTATTCGTACAAAATTACTCATTGCCGTTATTTGGTGCAAATGAAACAGAACTTGAAAAAAAAAAAACATGTACTGCGGATTTGACGTGGCGTACATCCGTAAGTCTGTTGATTTTTTGATCCATTCTGTTATATATGGCATACAAAGTTGATTTAAGTTAGTTATTGGAAATATGTGCACACCGTGCTTTTATAGCCAAGTGGAGCATCGGAAGAAGTAACGCAATATAATTTAGAAATTATCAATTTTGTTTCAAAATATTTTAGAATCCCATGAAACACGTAAATTCAAGTACTTCAAATCAACTTAACTCATACGTATTCTACCCGTGTGTATGTTCATCTAGAATGCAAACCAATATGCCAGCGAATTTTGTTTTACTCGCGTTTCAGAAACTCGGCTTGAGGCTTTGACTAGAACCAAACAGCTAGGTTGAAAGTATTTCGAGATTAAACAGCGCTAACTACGAACGAAAACACATACATATTTTTCACTTCTCATGCTCTATTAGTTTGTAATAAATAGCTTCACGTAGGCGGACTTAAGTGTATCATTTATCTCTAGGGACTAAACTAAAGTACTTCTTCTGTTTTATTTTCCTTAGAAAACAACAAACTGCCAGCCACATAAAAATAAACTTAATTAAAAAAAAAGTTGTGTTGAAATTAGAACAATAACTTCTGTCTAAAGGCCCGGTTACACGAGCAAATTTTCAAGGCAATTTATAACCGGCAACTATAGCTGTCTTATTCTTACTTCGTACGTTAGATGAAGACGCCTATAAGTAGTTTCTGGCCACACATTGCCGTAAAAATGTTGCCCGTGTAACTGCACTTTTGTAGTTACTCGTACCATTATTGTACGATTATAATCATTTGTGAGACGCTTAAAATCGTCCAGCGGCTGTTTTCGTCGGCGTTTCTTAGCCTGCGTTGATGTATCCGTCAGTGCATTTAAAAAAAAACATATGCAAACAATTGTTACGCTGCGATTTTAATGTTTAAAAATAGGATCCTTTGCAATTTTTTGTTTTTTCTCGCATTCGAAGTGAAAATTAGAGTATTTAACTTCGAAACTAAAACCCATTGAAATTAAATTTATAGCCTAGCTACAAGAGTCTAAATTTCGTGTAAAATGGCTCGTTTCAGTCACTTTTTTGAACAATCTACAATATCGTCAAAAAATCAAAATAAACCAATGTTTATAATGATTTACAAATAACCATTCATGGCATTGATTCTATGAGTTTTAATTTACACATAACTACAAATTAATATTAATACCTACATTCGCTCGTTTAAAATTAAAAAGAAATAACGTGAAATACAAATCCATTCCAAATTCAACTTTAACGCGGTTGAGTAAACTCTAAAACAAAAGTGAATTTCATTTGGACTTGTTTCCTTTTATTTTTAAACGTGCGAATATAATTATTTTTAATTTTCATATTGTGATTTCAGGGTTGATATTGGCATGCATCGATTTTCCAACTTACGTCATTTTGGTTCTACGCAGCGGTTTTATAGGTACAAAGTGCTCCGATAATCCAGCCTGCAAATTTACGCGTTTCCGATGACAAATGTACGACGAGATGAGAAACATTAGGGTTCCGTGCTCGGTGACAGCGTGCGAATTCAAAACGTTCGTTCGAACGAGTGATAAATTCGAGCAATTCATCGAGAAATTATTCGACATGGTAAAACCACTTTTAACACTTCCGTTCCATTTCCAGTGCTATTTTGCTCACATTCGAAATTCGAAATTTTAAGAAAATTTTGCTAGATTCATACATCGTACATATGTCATCAGAATTTCGATTGGTGATTACCTACTGTAATATTATAATACACGGCAGTTTATGACGTTACTTTTTAGGGTTCCGTTCCGCAAAAGGAAAAAACGAAACCCTTATAGTATCACTCGTGTGTCTGTCTGTCTGTCTGTCCGTCTGTCACAGCCAATTTGCTCCGAAACTACTGGATGGATTCAGTTGTAATTTGGTAAACATATGTAAATCGGTGACCGCAACACGGAAGCATGACGTAAATATATGAATTTTAAACATGGGGGCCACTTTTGGGGGGTAAATTATAAAATTAAAAAAAAAGCTCTGCATCCTATATTGCGTGAGATATCAAATGAAAGGGCTTATTGTATGGATCTTAAATATATTTTCTTTTGAATTCTAAGTAAAATAGTTTAGAAGTTATTTAGGAAAATAGGCGAAAATTGACCATTCCCCCCCTTATTTCTGAAACTACTGGGGCTAAAATTTTGATTTTTGTTTTTTATAATTGGCCAGTTTTTAGCTCCGGGTAACTTAAGATAGCTTAGATATACTCATGATAAACTTCTGATTCTGAAAATAATACCGTTTTTAATTTTATTAGCATCAATGTAAAAAGCTCTTAAATCATTCGTAAACGTACAACTTTCTGCTCTTTATAGCAGTTGTCTCAAAAGTATACTGCAATACCTCGTCACACGGAGCCAGAAAAGTTTATGAATTAGCGAAGTTACGAGCTGACAAGCGCTTGGCAAAGCATCTAATCAACCAGAATACTTTGGGACTGAGTGATGTTTACTCCAAGAGAGACGAGTCAGCCATCGAAATGACTGTTCAAGAAAACGACTTGCACTTGCATTCGGAGCTAGCTGAATACATATTTTTTAAACATTCTGGATTTGTAGATATATATATATATATATATATATACAAGTTTGGTAGGATCTTACTGCGTGACCGCGTGACGTGACAGTGGTAGAAGCGGTTTCTGCAGAGTCGAATGGTTGATATCTGTATGGGCGATACATAAAGGTTAGCTGGCGCCTCATTCGGGAACGCTAAGTGATTCGGTAGCGACTCGTATGCCAGATTTCTCATTCCACTCTTCCGCACGACGCCAAATGCGTAAGAACGAGATGAGAGATCTGGCTTACGAGTCGCTACAGAATCACTTAGCGTTCCCGAATGAGGCGCCTGGGCGTCTATTCGGGTACGTGTTCTAAGTGATACTGCAGCGACCCGCGAGTGAGACTCGCATCTCGCTCTTACGCAGTACCCGTCGTGCGGAAGAGTGAGATGGGAAATCTCGCTCGCGAGTCGCTGCAACATCACTTAGGCCCTATTTCCACTGAGTGTCTAGCCGCGCGCGACTAGCCGCGTGCGACTGTCATTTCCATCGGAGTCGCGGCCTCCATACCCATTGACGCGGCCGCGACTCCATAGAAAATGGCAGTCGCGTGCGGCTAGTCGTGCGAGGCTAGACGCTCAGTGGAAATAGGGCCTTAGCGTTCCCGAATAAAGGCGCAGGCGTCTTTTAACTGTCTGAAAAGATGACTTCTGTTTCTCTTCTGTTAACATAAGAAAACTATATAAAAACTACGTAAATTTAGTATTTTGACCTTGTTGAGTTTTATTTAATCAAGTAGAGCAGCGCTCCAGCATATGATCCGGCTCGAAGGACCATATGTTTGGGAGGCTGCTTTACTTGATTAAATAAAACCCAATAATGTCGAGACCACTTGTCTTAAATCTGCTATTTTATTCACCTAACAAATTTCTTCTCTCATTTCACCCGACAATCATAAATTAACCTGCGCCTTCGTAGACCTTATGCCGAGCTAGGCGTCTACAACTTTGGTAGATTTGCGTCGAATACGACCAAGGTAGAAGACCTGCACAAAATGTAGTTTGTACACATTGACTAGTCAAGTTGGGACGTAGGAGCATAGTATAAAGAGGGGGAAGTAAGTTATCTTCATACAAACGCACCGCGCGCGCCTTGTATGTGTGCCTATGCCTTGTATCTATGCGTCGCCGCACGCACACTTAAACAAAATCTCGACCCGTTTCGCAAGGGGAAACGGGTCGAGATTTTGTTTATGTGTGCGTGTAATTATAATTATGCTTCTTATATCGCACTGCACTTTTTAACTATGGTTATGGTTCTAGTTAGGTACTTCACAATATATTCTAATATAACGCTTTATTTCTTTATCAAGGTAGGACCTTCCTAGGCCAAGATCTCTTAGGTAGTGATGATCAATTGTCCAAATCGATCTATTGATCTGAAATTTGAATTTGGAAAAGAAATAAATTAAAGGAAGAAGAAGAAGTGGTCAGTATTGAAGGAGTTTTGTACGAGTTGCGATAGCGCCTCGTTACAAAGTTAGGCTCGGCAGAGATTTCAGTGATTAAGTTTTATTTAAGAGAACAACTCGCACGCTATTCACACACATGATTACATCCACAGAAAAGGTGTCATCCATGAGTGGCGTGTAACAAACACAGGTTAAATAATTGCCTTAGTTTTACCTCTAAAGGATCGAAATGTTTGTGTTTATTTCGAAGGACCATTGAATAATATAATTGGTAGGTATAACGAAGAAACCCACTAAAACTAGAAGTGTAAAATTTAGAAAATGTCCTTGGAAGGTTTGCTGTTGCTTAAAGCGAGACCCACGCGGATGAAGTTAGATAAAAGCTAGAATAGGTACAATAACAATAATAATAACTTGGACATTTTACACACACTGATCTAATCCCAAAATAGAAATCCCTTGTGTTTGGGCACAGAATAGATAATAGTACTAACGTACAGAAGAATCACTCTCTAACAGAACCGGTGTTTGGGTACGAAAATATGCCTAATCATGCCTTCTCTCTCAGTCGCATAAAACGTGCTCTTTTGTGTACGCTACGGTTATCAGTTTCTATCCGTGTCATCCAACAAAAACGACGCGCGAATCGCCTGGCGCGTGAGCGAGCGGCAACCTGCAACGATTTACACCTCCGAGCAACGCGACGGCCGAGCGTACCTAAAGTGCGGAGTGAACCCCGCCTGGTTTGGGTACTAGACAACGATACGAATACACTGGGTCCAATTCGAAACGGTGTAGCCTAAATTTAAAGTTCCCTAAACTTAAAATAAGAAACGTCATACTCGATTTTGTACAGAAACAAGCCGTCAAAATCGAGTTTGACGTTTCTCATTTCAAGTTTAGTCACTTTTATAGTGAACACACTTTCGTATTGGCCCCATTATGTATAAATAAAGAAAGAGATAGTCAGCCAAAGTCGTTATTACTCCGCACCTGTAAATTTTAAAATAGGAACGTGGTACCTCATTGAAAAAGTTCGGCAAGATAAGCCGTCGATGTACTTGTCGCTTCGCACCTAAAGTGCGGTGTGCGCCGCGCCTG
Organism: Tortricodes alternella; assembly: GCA_947859335.1. Classification (NCBI taxonomy): domain Eukaryota; kingdom Metazoa; phylum Arthropoda; class Insecta; order Lepidoptera; family Tortricidae; genus Tortricodes; species Tortricodes alternella. The sequence goes on along the minus strand of OX401987.1, from coordinate 6,236,707 downwards.
ACACAATGAATAGTTGAAATGATATTGATCATCGTTTTAAAATGTGCTGACCTTTCACAATCGCTTCACCTCCCCCACGAGCACTGGAGCCTGATTAAACAGCTCTCGCTCTGATTACGACTCTAATAAATTTCTAACTCGTCGCCAGCGTACCGTTACAACTAAATAAGGCTCTTTAACAAATAAAATTCTTCCTTAGGCTGACCTAGATTATGCAGCGATTATTTTCCAGGTTAAGAGGATATCGTAAGAACAACGAATATTTATATTTGCTTTATTTATCTCGTAGAAACTTTTATAAAGCTGCATATATATAATCAATTGAATCGAATATTTTGATCACAATGGAACCAAAGTAAGCTCTAAAGGCTTGTGTTATGGGTACTAGACGACGATATACATACTTATACAGAGAAATAAATACATAAATAAATAGGAAACATCCAAGACTCAGGAACAAGCATTCGTGCTCATCACACAAATATTTGCCCTTACCTGGGATCGAACCCGGGACCGCTAGCTTTGGAGGCAGGGTCACTCCTAACTAGGCTAACCGCGTCGTCAAACGCGTTTTGAGGATTTAGCTACGTTGGTAAAAGCTGAGTGCCTTGGTTTCTCAACGACAAATTACACACGAGCTGAAACTTTATAACTTGTCAAAATGCATAGCAGCGTACAGGCGCGGATAGAGGTCGAATCCGACACATTATTGTAACCAAAATGCCCGCGGCGACGTGTCTCCTACCTACCTAGAGATATGAGTGCGGTCCCCGATTATACCTCCACGAGGGAGTCTGTCCTCTACCTCAGCTTTATTCGTCAAACTTTTAATTGAACCAATGCACACTTTTTGACATTTTGTTTTACGAAACAACGGGTATCCATCAAAGTTACCTATTAAATAGCTACGGAAACTTTTGCTGTTGACAACCACTGTTGAGAGTAAATATAAATATTTGATAAATTGAACCTTAATTAATTTTGTAAGAGTCCGGATGGGATGTCTTTGGTTCCATGGAAAATGGGTTGGGTGTTGTAGACGCAACTTGTGCGGACATACTGCACCTCTATTCGGCAACGCTAAGTGATTCTGTAGCGACTCGTGAGCGAGATTTCTCATCCCACTCTTTCGCATTACGCGTCGTGCGGAAGAGTGGGATGAGAAATCTGGCTTACGAGTCGCTACAGAATCACTTAGCGTTCCCGAATAGAGGCGCTGGCCCTATCGCATCTCCACGGAACCAAACAAACGCGGCGGAAGAAGCGGCCGAATAAAATAATAAATAAAATATCAGGGGTCCCGATTCCATGCGTGGGGTCCCGGCGTACTACGCCTCTTTGAGGAAATCTTAAAGAGGCTGGTGGAGGTAGCCGAAAAGGAGACCGAAAAGCTGGCAGCTTCCTCACTCAACGCAATATCATTGTAATATAGCGAGGAATGCTACCATCGTCTTTGGAACAATGCCAAATCGTTAGATTTAATTTATTTTAAATTTATTTCATTTTAAGACTTGAATAAGCACGGCTTTATTTCATTTTATTAAGGTTTATTTAAATTATTATGGTGTAGGTAGATAGGTAGGTTTATTTTTTATGGAAATTACATTACATCAATTACATGTGAAAGATAACGAATTCACAAAAGATCGTAAGTTGAAATAAAGTAATATTAAAATAATATTTTAGGTTTCAAATATTATGTATAGGTTTGGTATTTATTCATGAACATAATGCAATACAATAATAACTAAATAAACTAAATTAAATCTAAATATAAATCTAACATTAATTATAAAGGAATATACCTATATAAACTATGACTAAATTAAAATTAAAACCTATGTTTGTTTTCAAAATGTAGGTTTAATATGTTTGTTTTTAAATAAAATAATATTAAGACATGCATTTTGTTAGCATAAAATCGCTGCAGCACGAATGAAATAAAAGTGTTAATAAATAAAAAATATGGAATGTAAAATACGTGAAACTTTGACATGTAACAATTGTTATGAATACAATTTCCAATTTGATTATTGTTTTCATTTCCTTACTTTGTATTAAACTAAATTGCGACGCGCTCTTGTCGGTGCTTTACTAAATTCAATGAACCTGTCATAAATCTCGGGAAACACTATCTCTTGTTTAAGTTTTATGTTTGAGAGTAATAGGCATTTTAGTTATACTTCCAGGAAAGTAGTAAAACGAGGCGTCTAGGCTTTTACGAGAAGGTACCATTCATACAAACGTGACACCAAGTGCGGGCAAAATGTTTACGAGTGCAATCTTGTCGGTCCCGTTACTTTTATTACGATCAATTTCAAAGCGTTTGATATTGCTTTGAATATTTCATTCCATTTTCAGTAAAATAGTTGAATTAATAATAACTGTATACTCGGCAGTGGCGAAGCCTGCCTACAAGCCGATTCCTGACGGCTTCACCAAGCTAGAAAGCTACGGCTAGCTGTCAGTGAAGTCAATGTTACTCTAACTAAATGTCAGACCCGTACGTACGGTTCTAATTCTTCCGGCTTCCCTTAGGAAATCTTTGACGCTCCGCCACTGATACTCGGTCCCTGATTAATAAGCTCCGTAGCTTACATTTTAGGTGAAATTTTACTAACTTGACGATTTATGACTGCAATGCGCCCGACCGAGCCCACTGAGGTTAGTGTGTTTTTGTATCATACGTATACTTCTGTAATGTTTCTATAGTTTTTACTACTTCCCAATCGTAGTCGGTTTTAAGCAACTGAGCTGCTCCAAATTTTCTGTTCTCCTTCTTCGTTAGTTAGCGGCTACAAGTTAAAATAAATTCACGGGCGAGTGCCATTGGGTCCAATTCGAAACGGTGTCCGCTAAATTTAAGATTGCCTAAATTTGAAATAAGAAACGTCAAACTCAATTTTGTATAGCTCCAAGGTTCAAAATCGAGTCGAACGATTCTCATTTCAAATTTAGCGACTTCTAAATTTAGCGAAAACACTTTCGAATTGGCCCCATTGTTTTTGTTACTTATTGTCAAAGCATATAGTAAGTCTTATTTCGTATAGTTCTGCGAATCAATTTCAGAATGTATGATTTCGCAATCGACTCATCATTATCATTTCAGCCGCAAGACGTCCACTGGAGATAGGCCTCCCAATGATCGCCACTACGACCGAGAGGCATAGGATCGATCAATCTACTCAATAAATTCAAGTGTTTAAGTGTTGGCGATAATTTAGTCTGCACATTGTCGTCCGCTTATGAAGCGTTCGAGGTCGTCGTCATCTTAAGTCGAGTGGCTGGAACCTTTCCAAGAGACGTAAAGTGAACAGATTATGGACATGGCCAAAAATTCTTCCCACATTTATCGTGTTGTGGATTAATTTAATGGGCATGGAACCGAGATAAGAAACAGGAGCTGCTTTGTTATTTGAGGCCGAGCCACATTGTATCTTCATGGTGACGAGTAAGTAGGTATAGGTAGTTAAATCTCAAGACTACTGTACATACCGAAGTACTATGATGATTTAGATGTTTCTTTGTTTCAATTTTTATTTTTATTATTATGACCCTTAGAGACTTTATACATCTCTAAGTTACTTAACTTGTCCAGACGCGGAGACTATACATCTCCCTTATTAGTTATTTATTAGTATTAATTTGTACCCATTAGGTTTTTATATTGCACAGTTTGTGTTAGTTTCTAGATAAAACTGTATTGCCAAAGTTGAAAAAAGACCTACTGGTGAGTTTCTTGCGGCGTTTCTTCTCAGCAGATGTCACCTTTCGAAGCGCTGGTAGATTCAGACATGTAAAAGAGCCCAGATGGCCTACTTGCAAAATAAATATTTTCATTTTCATTTTCATTTTCACTATTCCATTAGAGGAAGATAGTAGATCATCTGTTTTTATTATACTTCAACCACTGACACAATTGCTTAAAGAAAGGCGTTAAAAGATTTGTACATTTCAGGGTTGCTGATTATCAAGATAATTATATTCGTTGATATTTATCCGATAATTATCTGGTTATTATAAAACTTTCTATTTACAAGAAAAGTATTTTTGATGTAAAAATGTTGTTGTTAATTTAAATCGGAAAAATCACAAAAAGGTTTAGTAATAAAGTCATAATCAACATTTGGGTTTATTATTGTATTTTTATAAATAAATTTCGATTAATATAAGTCTAATGATGATATATATTTATTTATTGTCATTACCAATTAAATTTGGGTTACACGTTCGGATTCACACGAAGGCAAAAACGTTATTATCATTGATAATTATTACCCTAGTAGCATTTAGTGTTGGCATTTGGTCGGGCCACATGGGTCTCGTTAGTTGGACAACGGTTAGATTTGGCCATCGTTTTGCTGTAAGGCCAACCAACCGAGCAACAACCAAGGAATTGCCAAACGTTGCCATTGTGGAATTTCCAATTGAGGATCAATACATAATCATATCTACATGAGGCACCCTACCAAATGACAGTGATTTCGGGCAAATATTATATACATAGTTAATTTTAAGTTAAGTTTTTAATTTCTATGCATTTTGATATATTACGTTTACTTTTAAACTTACTTTAAGTTCATTAATTTTGATTTTCTTGTTATTTAGTCTTACTCCTTTCTCTAAGGGTCGGCAACGCATCCGTGATTCCCCTGGTGTTGCGGGTGTCCATGGGCGGCGGTGATTGCTTACCATCAGGTAACCCGCCAGCTCGTTTGCCACCATCTTACTATAAAAATAAATAAAAAGGTTCATTTTATTTTAATTAAGTTACTGTATACATTTATTTATTTTATGTTACTTGAAATGCATATACTATTATAATTATCGTGATAATTATCCCTGGCCCTTACGCACCAACTTATAAGTTAAAGACGGATGCTATGTGTCAGTCCGCGATAAAACCTAGTAAGTACTCTTAAGTATGTAGGTACGTAATATTTATTCGCTAGGTGGTTTCCAGTGTACGTAATATTTATTTTCACTTTACTATATAATAAAAGTGTTTTCAATAATCAATAACTAAGCCGATTTCGATGAAAATTCGCAAAAACAAACTTTACACCCGAGGATGAACAAAGAATACTTTTTATCCCGGTAAATGGCACTGCTCTCGAGAGAATTATGGCTGAAGAATTAAACACGGATGAACTCATGTGAACACACTAGTATAGTTTATAGAGTATGGAATGTTATTCTCCTAAGCATAGCCAGCATTCTCGGCAATAAAGAGTAATCGCCACTCAATTCGATATTTTCTGAAATCGTTTATTTCTTAACGAAATTATTTCTTGACGAAATGGTATAATTAGATTGTATCCGCTGCGGGCCTAAAATGCATGCCACAAAGATAAATTAAACACGTTTATGGGTGAATTTCAAAAAATGTTTACTTAATTAAGGCGTAGTTAAGAAAAAGTTTAAAAAGTTCCTCTGCGTTACGAAAATTAGCTATACAATTATATGCCTTATGGATACAGTTAATAAGGTATATAATTGTATGGTTAATTTTCGTAACACAGAGGAACTTTTTTAACTTTTTCTTAACAACGGCTTAATTACGTACAATTTTTTTGAAATTCTCCGTTATCTCTATGACTATCTCTTTCGTCGGCACGGCACGTGAGAGAGACGCACTTAGAGATAAAACGGTCTATCTTATCTTTGTGTAATGCATGTTAGGGCCGCTGTTATGAATATTGGTTGTGGTAAAAATTCGTTGTTCATTCCAATTATTTTAACAAACGAATTTCCCACCACAGCGTTCACACACAGGCTCGGTATTCGAGGACAATACAATTTTCGGACAAATAAATGGTGTAATTTTCAAGAAAGTCCTGGAATAAATACAATGTGTTAGTGTGCGCTGATAGCGAGTCATCAATCTTTTCGCAATCAAAGCCGAGTCTGGCGCTAATGAAGGTTATTATCTGATCGGAGCAATAAGTAGCGGTTGACTCGCGTCGTGGCTCGTGACTCGAGGCTGCCTCGTGGGCAGTGACTCGCGGAAATTGCCAATTAATGTGCCCGGGCACCTGCCGCAGCCCGCCACGCCGCGCCCGTCTTGCTCTGCGGCACACACGTTGCCAATATCTGGAATCTGTTTTTATTTTCACCTTTGCTTCTGTGTATTCTTTTGATTCTGTGTGTTATATTAACAGGGAAATGTTTTTCCTATATTATTATTCTCTATTTAAGAGTCGCCAGCAGTATCGCATGTTCATACAAAACGTACTTTCGTTTTAAGTTATTGACAAACAAAACAATTTAGATTAAACTTTGCCAATTTAAGGAGACATCGCGCATTTAAAAATAGTACATTACACTATCTATTACTTTTTACTAGCGCCCACGTAGGTAATACTATTTCAATTTCTTTGAGCATATTAATCCTGGCAATAATATAATCTTGGTAGATCCCCGCTTCGCACTCTCACTTTAGTAGCGCTGAATCTAAAAATGGGACGTGTCGCGTCACAACAAACACTGTGAAGTTTTACGTTACTTATTGGTGACTTCATTATAATTATCGTGGCAATGGCTAATACCAGAGGGCCAATCCATAATAAGTATGCATGCCGCTTGCTACAAATTAGCAGCAATAACACAACAATGCATCGAAATGAATAAGCGAGAACAAAACAAAGCACTATAATCATTACTCCACCCGAAGCCAGGAGCAAGAAGTGAATACAATATTCATTTATTTTGAATTACATTTCTGTATAACGTTATCCGTATTAATTTTACGTTGATGGACAGCCAGCGTTATATTCGATACATTATTGATATTCGTCCAATGAGTCGTTAACAAAGCCTCCGTGGTACAGCGGGGTTATGCGCGAATCTCTGAGCTCCGCCAGTCCGCTACGAGCCGTAGCCGCGGTGCTACGAACTTGCTACGCCGTAGCTCGCGGTATAGACACGACACGTGCGCTCTTTAAGGAATTCGTGATAATAAAATAATTGAACTTGAAGGAATATTGTGTAAGGTGTAAAATATGTGTACGTTTTTTTTAAATGACAGTGTGTTTTGCACAGATTAGAAAAAGTTATTTTGCGCGGTCTCTCTCTTATATATTTACCGACCGCTATAAATAATCTCACATGGTGTGACCTTTAACATATAAGAAATATTAGTATGTTGACCATAATTATAAACAATACTTGGATGATATAACTGGGATTTCAATTATCAGTTCAAAATGTTTAGTTAGTTTGTTGTAATTAGTTCTGAGTTTTGAGAGATTATTATTTAGCGTAGCAATACATCGGGAACTACATCTCAAGATTCCAAGGTTCTTTCCGGGACTCATTATTACTGGTATTTTATGCATATATCCTAAGAAATAATTTTAACCTCCTGCGACCCCCGGTCCTCACTTGAGGACATAAAAAAAAAACTACAGCCAAACGTCAAACCGGCTTAACAAGTGGTAACGGCTTAAGAAGAAATCGAGGGGAACAATCCATGATTTTTTTTACTAATTTTCCGACATTAATGGGTACTTACTAAATCAATTTTGTGAAGACATGAAGAATATGATAAACTAATACAACTGTAAACCCTTTATCTACTATATAAAAATTAATATTTGTTTTTTTGTTGGTCTGGTTATTTGTTTGGGTCCTATGCATTCCTACGGTTACGGTGCATTACGGTTCATCAGATTACGATGAACCTCTGTTGAGTTGTTGTGGGCACTCCCGGGAAGGTGTGTTACCATAAAAATAACGAACATAAATTAAAAATTACGAGTTTAAGCCTGTACTAATTAAATCTAAAAATATTTACCTTTTAAAAGGTTCCCGCGGCATTGTGCCGAAGATGCTGCCAGCGCTTCCTCGCTGTAGCGCAATGCTAATGTGTTGTGCGAGGCAGCTGCCAGCTCTCCGTCCCCCAGTTTCTTCCACCAGCCTCTTCGAAATGTCTCCGAAGAGGCTGAGTACGCCAGGACCCCACGGACCGAGGGTCTCGACTCCGAACGCAAAATGTTATGTGATCATGTCACGCTCTCACAATGTTACGCTCTCACAATGTGACGATTTGCGTCATTGTGACATTTTACGAACGTGACGTTCTACGCCGAGAGGACCGAAGTTAAATTCAGAACCGAGACCCCTATATTTATTAATTTATTGTGTTCGGCCGCTTCTAAACATTCAGTTCCTAGTTCCTAAGATAATGTATTCCTTACTAGCTTTTGGGCGTCTTTGTCCACGAAGAGCGCGATTATCGTAATTCCCTTGGGAACTATTAAATTTTCCTCGACAACAAATTATATGTTAATCGGTATAAAATACAGGTGACTTTGAAGACGTCATATAGAACCTTTGTTTTAGACTGCCTAGGCTAAGGAACGCCTACATATGTATAGTTACGCACTTACCTTCCCTTTAATGGAGTGTAACACAATATAATAGACCCTGTGGGTTTGAGATACGTAGCCAGTCGGCGGCGGTTAATTGGGCCGCTTTATACAAATGTTCCGAAACTAATTGAAATACCTTCAATATAATAGTTTCAAAATGTAACCTCAACCAACAGAGCCCTGATTGATACGCGAAACGGCTGCGGTTATATTTAGGACGTCTTTGAGTGCTTTTATCAGTTTTCATAAAGGCCCGATCATATTGTGGGCGCGGCGTGACGCAGCGCCATCTATCCCCCTCATACCATGCGATACAAGATAGCGGCGCCGCTGCGCGCCACACTTATGCTCGCGACGCACGCGCCTGCGTGAATGCGATGCAATTTTGTTGCATTGGTGTTAGCGGGATAAAATGTGCTGCGTCACGCCGCGCCCGCAATATGACTGGGCTTTTAGAGTACCTACTAGAAGTATAAGTTTTTGAAAATGAACATGATTTTTGGATAAACTCGCCGGTTATGAGCGAGTTGCCTACAAAGCAAGATGCCTAACAAAGCAAGATGTCTCAGAAGCAAGATGGCTAAAAAGCAAGATGCCTAACAAGCTGGATGTCTAAAAAGCAAAATGTCACAGAAGCAAGATAGCTAAAAAGCAGGATGTCTAAAAAAACTGGACAAGTCCGAGTTAAACTCTCGTGGAGAGGGTTTCGTAATTATATGAAATTTCCTATGTTACTTTGCATACCATAGACTTCTTATAGGTTTTCCTGTAATCTATAGGTAAAAAACTATGTTATGTATTTATTTCAAATTTTTAGGCCAAGTAGTTTCGGAGATAAGGGAGGGGAATGGTCAATTTTACGCCTATTTTCCTAAATGACTTCAAAACCATTTAGTTTAAAATTAAAAAAATATCAAGCGATTTGTCCTAAATGACTTCAAAACCATCTAGTTTAAAATTAAAAAAAATATCAAGCAATTTGTCTTCAAGACATTCAACTACTTAGACATTTGGCTTGGTAGTCGTTTTTAGTAAGTAGACCATTTGCCATTTGGTAGAAACTTAGTAAATAGATGTATTCTGTGAACCGCATTAAGATTTTCACACATAAATAGAAAACAAAAAACACATTTTGAACCCCCATAATTAGAACTGAAACTCCGAAAAAAAATTTTCATCATACCCACACGGATGGGGTATCTATGGATAGGTCTTCAAAAATGCTATTGAGGTTTCTAATATCATTTTTTTTACTGAATAGTTAGCGCGAGAGACACTTCCTAAGTGGTAAAATGTGGGTCCCCCCTGTAACTTCTAAAATAAGCGAATGATAAAACTAAAAAAATATATGATGTACATTACCATGTAAACTTCCACCGAAAATTGGTTTGAATGATATCTAGTAAGTAGTTTTTAGGGTTCCGTACCTCAAAAGGAAAAAAGGAACCCTTATAGGATCACTCGTGTGTCTGTCTGTCTGTCTATCTGTCTGTCTGTCCGTCTGTCACAGCTAATTTGCTCCGAAACTACTGTACCGATTGATTTGAAATTTGGTATACATATGTAAATTGGTGACCGCAACAGGGATGCGTAACGTAAATTAATTAATTTCGAACATGGGGCCCACTTTTGGGGGATAAATTAGAAAATTAAAAAAAAAAGTTGTGCAACTGAAATTGTGTGACATATCAAATGAAAGGGGATATTGTGAGGATCTTAAATGTATTTTATTTTTATTTTAAGTAAAATAGTTTAGAAGTTATTTAGGAAAATAGGTGAAAATTGACCCCTTATCTCCGAAACTACCGGGCCTAAAACTTTGAAAAAAATTAAGAAAATAGTTCTTTACCTATAGATTACAGGAAAACCTATAAGAAGTCTATGGTATTTAAAGTAACATAGGAAATTTCAGTTTATCATGTATGGAACGGAACCCTCTCCACGCGGGTTTCACTCGCACTTGACCGGTTTTTAGGATGTTATGACCCTTCAAATTTAATCTCTCTGCTGCTCTATTTTTAGCTTTAAGCTCTCCGCTTAATCATAACGTGCTATTGTAAAAAAAGGCCATGAGAAGCTTAAACATTTCTACGGAAAGAAATAGAAATAAAAGGCTTTACGCATTCTTGGGCATAGATTTGGACTTACAAAGAGATATGAATGTTTTTGGAACACAACCAATATTTGTTCGTATAAATAAGTAGTACAAATATTTTAACGAATATATTCATGTAAAACCTAACGTTGGTAGAATATTATTAGTGCAGAAGCAAGCTAGATTGTTTACTATAAAGATTGTTATGCCTTATTAAGTTATAAATTGGCTCGTCTTTCGCAAAAATGATGAACGCAGGTACGATAAAAATCTGATTGAAGGAAAATGGATCATTGTTTGCACCTGTACACAATATTCTTTGAGGGTTCTATCAAGGACTGAAGCTTAATAGAATTTCTTTCCTTAGACTTTCAACTTAAAGTAACAACGGTAAACCTGATTTACAGATGTAAATAAATAATCCGTGTTGAGTGCTCATTAAGAGTGAAAGCTACGTGTGTGTTACGGAATCTTTTGAAAAATGTACGCTTCAATGTGGTTCATGAGTATAGTGGCCATCCTGGTGGTGGATGTGAGGACAGGGGCGCTTCTTCAGAAAGGTGAGTTGACCTTGTTAGTTCATAATTCGGTTCCTGACCATGTTTAAAAAAAAATGTTTTCACTTCTCATGTTTGTAAAATTGTTCTTTATGTCGAGTGAAGGCTGCATAAAATGTTTTTTTTATGCTGTTGTGCATAAAGTAATTTCTTCCTGTAAGACTAAGGCAATTAGGCCTTACAGCCATTATTGCCAGTATTGTGTATGTACACAATACACCTTCATTTAATTGATATATTTTTATGAGATTTTGGATATATCTTAATTTAATTACGACAAAACGATTAATACGGGCGTGCATTTACGTAAAAAAATATAACGCCAATATTTATAATAACTTGGCATTAAGGATCAGACCATAGCCGAACGTTACATACTTGAAAATTAAAAAAATATTATGAAAAATTGTGTGGCGGGAAGCTAATTATTCGTCAAACAAAACTAGAAACTAGCTAAATTTGTTGTGTTTCGGTTGAAAATTCAATAAGTTATTCGTAAGTAATTAAAAAATGTCGTCGAGCAGTGTGATAGTGACGACGATCAAATAATGATTTCGCCTGAAACTTTAATTTAAATAAGTGCGATTGTTTTTCTTGTATATGCTTAATCCTTGTTTTATTTCCTTGCAATCGAAGTGAAAAGCAGAGTGTAAAACTCGAGCATAAAACCCATTTTCCCCTCGACGTGACTATCCACGCCTATATATACGTCTTGGGTAAAATGGCTCGTTTTATGCTCTTGTTTAACAATGTACTATTGGCTGCTTGTTAGCTCATTTTACATTATGTAAAAATATTTTCGTTATGAATTTTTCACATTTTCAAGGAAAAGGCACCAATAAAACACTATCGTACTGTCAGCTGTCGCGTGTGACGTCAACTTACTTAAACCAGTCGTAAACGTCAAAAAAAACATAGTCTGTATGAGGGTGCGGTCCGAATAACACTCACGGTGATCAGTTGATCACAACGATTAAGGTGAGCAGCGTGATTCGGAACGCAACTGACCTATGCAACGTCATACGTCGCGACTGGTGTTTAATAAAGTCACGTGACTTAGAAGTAAAAATTGAAGTTTTTAAGTTATTGAATTCTAAATAATCTTGATTTATTTTGACATAAATTCTATTCTATAATGTAGTTTTGAGGGTTAAGCCACCGTTCCACGGAAATATATTAATATTTGTTACTATAGTCAAGTAGCCAATTGGAAAATGATTTAGTAGTTTTTATATTATGAAGTATTGGTGTTACGTCCTTTTAGCATGCAGTATTACACTGCAGATACGTAAACTTTTATAGGGGTAAAAAGTAGCCTGTGTTAATTCAAGGTATTAAGCGACCCCCATTCCTAATTTCACTCAAATCCGTGAAGGAGTAATAAACAGACAAACTCACACAAACACACGTCGTATATAGCGGCATCCGTTACAATACTTTTTTTTTGTTTTTTTTCGTCACAAGCCTTAGCAGGCGCGCCCACAACAACTCGTCAAAGTTTCATCGTGATCGGATGAATGGGGTAGGAATGCATAAGAGACGAACGAACAAACAAACGAACATTCAATTCTATATAGTAGAAGATTAAGCGAGCTATTCAAATTCGCATGATGCGTTGGTATCTTTTGCTTTCCTTTACAAAATATAACGACAGTAGGACAGGGTTTACGTATAATAGGAGCTTATAGAGATTGCGTTCCGGTCTTCTTTATAAAACCCATATTAGTTTCGCAGTATGGGGTCACAACGATGAATAAATGGATTACACGCCCTTAGAACCCTTTCGGCTTTTATGCGTATTTGGATACGAAATTACCATTAACATTTTCATAAACGTGTATTTTCTGACTGTAGGTACAGTTGACAAGTCGATTTGTAGGCTGAGAATTCAAGTCAAATTACACATAAAACTACTTTATAATACCTAAATGCATAGCTTGTTTAGTGTGTTGTACCTAAGAGTCATTAACTAGACGTATCCGTGAGCAATTTAGGTGTTCAACTCTCCGGGGGAAATCAAACGAACGCAAGCTGAGAAGAGGGAAATGAAGGAAATATCCACCTATGAATACATGCAATCAGCAAACATAATTGCAGTCAATAACTACTCTGTTAATGTTTGTAGTTTGTAGGGATCTTTCCGCAAAATCTATAATTCTTCATGAATATACCAATTAAATATAAGAAGCGTATGAAACCGTAGAACAAGCTAGTTACATAAAGAAACCTTTCAATCTCAGGTAACCAAAGAAATTCCTTTTTATGTTAGATTCAGTTCCCGTGATTTAGGAAAAAAATGCTTTATATCAAAATCAATTCCAACCTAAGGTTTCAAGCTTCTTCAAAGTTGAGTAATAACGTTGGAGTTTTATTATTACAAAAGTTTCGAATTTGAATTTCCCTAAGCGGCGACAAAATATACCCGAATATTGTAAGAAATGTGATTTGTCGGCGACCCGAGTCGGTCCGGGCAAACACACGTGAGCTCAAGTCCACTAATTGAAATCGGTTACAGACCGTAATTCACCGTCCAGATTTAAGATCACTAGATTGCTGACTCCATTATACTTTTGAATGCGTTATAAATTCCCCTATTACCATTGTTATAGCATAAAGAAAATTTCCCTTTTGTTAGTAGTTACTCAAAGTAACTACCTAGTAGTCCTGCTTTTGATGTTGGGTCACTGAACAGAGTATAATTTAGATAGGTCATCATAATCTTCATGGAAGAAAATATCACAAAGAAACCGTTTTATTTACCTACGCCACTGTTTACTCAGTTGCTTATATTAAACAGAGAGATTGACAAAGAACCTGAAGGTTGATGTTTGTATCATGTTTCTATTTGAAATTTACTTTTAAAGCTTTGTAACTTATACTGTTTTTCAATATCTTATATTTAAATATGTTTATATAACTCTTAGGTATTAGTTAAAATAAACAAAACACAACATAACAATAATGTTCAGACAAATGTGTCCTGAATACACACAATACACAAAAAATACACATGCTCAACCCGGAACAACCCGACGTAAATGTATAAACAGGCCCAGCAAATAAATTCTTGTCCAAGGTTAATACGAGGAATGTGGCAATACAAAACAATCATTTACGATTGCACATAAATGGATATAAGAGAAAAGCCAACTATGTAGGTGCCCATGACAAGATGACAATGTGATGAATTAGCCATGGACAAAGATAAAGTCACATTTCGTGGGGTTCATAGTTTATTTTCAGCCGAAAGACGTCCACTGCTGGACTTAGGCCTCCCCAATGATCGCCACAACGACCGATCCTGTGTTGCTCGCATCCGGTGGGCTTACGTCTATTCTTATATTTTTATTATTTAAAAATGCATCTTAAATTTTGTTCCAACGGCTCCTGATTTTTATAGGAAGAAAATAAGTTTGAGTCGGTAATAAAATTAAACAGGGGCGTGTATGACCATGCAAATTCCATTAGTTTAAATAGGATAGGTGTTTAAATGGTAGAGGATGAACAGTCACAAAATGAAATTTGCAAGCAATAAATTTACGGTAAACGGAACATACTATCCAAAACCTATACGTACGTCGTACACCTACAGTTTTGTAACACCTATTCAACGTTGCGCCACTACGTTTAAGACAACAATAGCTGCTTGTAAGCTGCCACAAAGACCTCGGGGACTAAAGTCGTATAGCAACGGATACATGCATAAGTAGCAAGCCATCACCATAGTAACTATTTGGTATATAGCGCATAACCAAGGCAAGCGCGCGGAGGTAAAACTTCGTAAACTTAGCGCGGGGTCGACCGCAGTTTGCGCACTTGTTTGTCGTGATGAGTGGCTGTTGCCAGTTCAGCGACGTAAACAAGCTTATTTATATATTAACATTTGTAATCAGTACGCGCATATATACATTATACATACCTTGACTCTATAAAGTGGGTCACGATGAGAGCGCCGTTGTCAGTTTCGCTCGGGAAAGTGTGTTCGCGAGTTGACGATAGGTACTAAGAAATAAAAACACTTTCAGCGCCTCTATTCGGGAACGCTAAGTGATGTAGCGACTCATAAGCGAGATTTCTCATCCCACTCTTCTGCACGACGCGTAATGCGTAAGAGCGAGATGAGAAATCTCGCTCGCGAATCGCTACAGAATCACTTAGCGTTCCCGAATAGAGGCGCTGATTTTAGCTAGAAACGTAAGTAGTCAACCCACTCGTCAGTCGTAGTAGTACAGTGAAGGTCAACAATAAATACGCGGAAAAAGTATGTGAACAAGACTTTATGTCAAGGGCGTAAGAGCGCTCAGATATTTTTTCCCTTTGGTAACGTATATATATTTATGATCTTGACTGACGTAGGGTTTGTTTGAGAATTAGTTACTTATGTTAAAAGACGCATAGAACAATTGTGTAATATAGTGTTTAATACATACCTAAAGAGAAAAAGTTATAATTGGACCCTTCGATCCCAAGATTTTGACTTGATGGTACTTCGTGCAATTGTGCTGGAGGTCGCAGGTTCGAATTCCGCTTATGTTGGATTTTTATACATACATAGCATCAGGCCCGAAATCCCTAATGGGGTGGGCAGAGCCACAAGACTACTTGTGGCCACGTTCGATAAATTAGTCCTAAGATGGTATGATGAACCGTATGGTGACAGGTGATCAGCCCATCGCCCATACAGATAGTCCACCATGTTGGAGAGGACCCGTCCCTTAGTCGACTTTTACGACATGCCAGGATGATAAGCATCTGCACGCATTCTATGCTATTTCTTCATTCCCAGTGCAGCAGAGGAACATATTATAGGAGCATATTATAGTATTAAATCTTCATTTCTTTCGTTTCAGTGATTTCTAGCAAAATACGTAGAATTAACAGATTAGTAATACAGCAAGTAACGTGTAGTGCCGGCTAAGTAAAGCATCACGCAATCCTCCCCGTGGGTGTCGTAAAAGGCGACAGAGGGACCAACCGGATGATGGGCAGCAGCGTCCTTCAAGTACTATCATGACCATCTGCGGTCGCCAACCTGACTGCCAAGCGTGGCGACTATGGCGACCTTCCCCATTTTTGGGGGAGGTCTCTGTCGGGCAGTGAACTTTTTACGGATGATAATGATGATGATGGATTCAGCAGCTGTCAGCGAACTCTAGCTAATTGAACATTCAAATATACAGTGTCTGAAGTGGTAATAGAAACCCAATGTTTCCGGCTCCGTTGATAACGGCGAATATAACGCAATGACTCCAACATTTAAAAAAAACCGGACAAGTGCGAGTTAAACTCGCGTGGAGAGGGTTCCGTTCCGTACATGATTATCTGCAATTTACTAGGTTACTTTAAATACTTCTAGACTTCTTATAGGTTTTCCTGTAATCTATAGGTAAAGAACTATTTTTAGTATTTTTTTCAAAATTTTAGCCCCAGTAGTTTCGGAAATAATGGTCAATTTTGGCCTATTTTCCTAAATAAGTTCCAAACTAATTTACTTAAAATTCATAAGAAAATATATTTAAAGTCCTCGCAATAAGCCCTTTCATTTGATAGGTCACACAATATAGATTGCAAAACTTTTTTTTTTAATTTTCTGATTTACCCCCCAAAAGTGGCCCCCATGTTTAAAATTCATATATTTACGTCACGCATCCGTGTTGCGGTCACTGACTTACATATGTATACCAAATTTCAGCTCAATCGGTCCAGTAGTTCCGGAGCAAATTGGCTGTGACAGACGGACAGACAGACAGACAGACAGACAGACGCACGAGTGATCCTATAAGAGTTTCGTTTTTTCCTTTTGAGGTACGGAACCCTAAAAAGATCTATATGACTGTACTATTTAATATTGTCACCCTCCAACCCACAACCTAGTTGATTGTCATATTTGCTAAGTTAACCCAAAATCATCTATCAAAGTTAATAATTTAAGAAGTCAATTGAATTCAACTGGAGCAAGTGTGTCCGTTTCAAGAGGAGTGCGAACGTACGGCGTTTCATACAAAAAAACGATAACGATTTCCACCCCTTAAATGCTAACCGATTTTAACCATTTTTTGATAGGTCAGAACAAAATCTAGGTCTATGATAAATTGGATAAAATCGGTTAACATTTAAGGGGTGGAAATCGTTATTGCCTTTTGTATGAAAAGCCGTAGGTTCACATCCCTCTTATGGTAATTAATTAGGATAAATGTAAAGTGCATTTCTTAATTCTTCTACTGTAGGATCGTGCAGGCGTTATTAATCTCGGTGAGTATGTAATTTAAAACAATGGTTTTGCATTACGTCTTAAAAGTCACCCTGAGAGCCTAGCACGCTAGCCTTTATCACGCATATAAAGCATCTGTCACTTTTTAACTAATACGCGGGTGCGAAAGGGATGAATGCCTTATGTGCGCAATTAAGGGCGTACCCCACGCCAATGGCCTTGAATCTGCTTGTTTTCAAATCCTATAAAGTATACTTAGCGTTGTACAAGAATCTTGAAAAAAAAATTATTATAGTATGGAATCTATTCTTTATTTTTGTCTACCGGAATATTGAAAAAGTGATAAATCAAGAGCAAAAAAAATAACCGTAAACCCTTTTTTCAAACTAAAATCCGTAAAGGCTCCCTTATTATGCGACGTTTATACATGAAACTTTTACTAATCAGAAGACAATAATGTATACTATAATTTCATCTACCGGTTTTTCAATTTATTTTGTAGTTTTTGAGTAAATTATACTTTTCACTGCGGCGCGTGAACTAAGAGGCTCGCGACGCTCTGCGCGGGCGACGGGTGGCATACGCTGCTAAGCCGTCTGACGTGAAGCTTGTGCCGCTCGACGCCGCGCACATGCGACGAGTTAAATTTCAAGTTTTTTTTTTTTATTTCGACCTAGTTGGAACGCTCAGGGTCATCGGCGTAGGGTACGCCCTTAAAAAACGTGTGCTTTGGGGGTTGTATGCATACAATTTTTCGATCGACGTTTTATTTTGATAATACCAATGGACATCGATCAACTTGTAGTGGTGGGTAATACGCTCATGACTGGCCTGGCCATGATCTAATGTGTAATTCTCAAATAATTAAAGGTACATATACCTACCTTAAGCCGTATAGTTATGCATAATTAAGCATGCATAATAAAATTTTGAACGGTTTCGAGATTAATCTGGATCGCATTATACAGGCCATTATGCGAAACACATTTGAAAATTAATTATAAGCAACTAGCTAACCCGGCGAACTCCGTTTCGCCACCAGATGGCTTCGTTTTATGTAACATTTCGTTTGGTGTAGCTATGTATCAGAGATGGCGCTGTATGTGAAAAAAGATTTTCCCGCTTTTCTGTTGAAATTTTTCCTGAATTTTCTTTGCTATAAACCTCACGGAGCCCGAGACCTTTCCAACGAATGCAAAACCGTGGAAATCGGTTCGTGCGTTCTGGAGTTATAGCGTCAGGAAGGAAAACCCGACTTATTTTTATATAGTAGATTTAGAGTGTACAATCTATGGCCACGTCTCTTAAAGCATCTCGTCCCTCTTGCACAAAGGACAATAGAGAGAGACATAAATAACAGCGAGTATGACTGATATGCAAACAATCGGAATTCAGTAATATTGGGTCAGGTGCCTCGTGGTCAGTCAGTTCTGTCAAGCTGATTTAATTTGACAGGCAATCAGATGTACTCATAGGGTAAAACTATCGAGAGGGATACTTTAATACAAGTTAAACTATGCAAATATCATTTGAAATATATGTGTTTACTTTCCGTCCTGTACCAACAAATACGCTGATCAAACAAAATTGTTAATATTCTGAAATACCAAACGAAACAAGCTCATAAGCTCTTAAATCCCTAAAACGTTCATTAATGTTTTATTAAAGTATATCATCATCATCATCGGCCTATATATACGTCCCACTGTTGGGCACAAACCGCCTCTCATAGTGAGAGGAACTGGGCAGTAGTTCCCACGCAGGCCCAGATATGTTATTCTATTTCGTCGCTCATTTGGTCTCACATTCCGACAACAATCATAAATTGACCCGACCACTCGTGCGTCGAAATACGACCAAGGTATTGGTAGAGTACATTGGTAGTGGTAGAGCCAAACAGTAATCCTCACTAGATGATAACTGTTCGAATGGGCCGGCTCGACCGGGGTAGTACCACACTCTCACAGAATATCGGCGTAAAGTAATAGCTTGCTATTGCGTTTCATGCGGTGAGTGACGAGATCCAGTAGCGTCGTCCCCATCCTATCCCCATTCCCCATCCTCTCTAGACTGGCAACGCATTGGCAGCACCTCTGGTGTTGCAGATGTCCATGGGCGGCGGTGACCACTTTCCATCAGGCTGGCCGTCTGCTTGTTTGTCAGCCTACTCCTTTCTCAAAGGGCCGGCAACGCATCCGTGATTCCCCTGGTGTTGCGGGTGTCCATGGGCGGCGGTGATTGCTTACCATCAGGTAACCCGCCTGCTCGTTTGCCCCCCTCTTAACATAAAAAAAGGTGAAGACAAGCACGAACCTGTAGTTAACACGCGCTGCCAGGTCAAGTTAGGCTAGCCGATGAGTTCATGAACGAATCTGCGAACGTGCGCAGGTGTCCTCACGTTGTTTTCCTTCGATTAAATGCGCGTGGTAAATATTAAATTCCGCACATGAAATCCGAAAATCTCAGAGTGCGACATGGAATTTCGTCCCGCGACCCTGAGAGGTTGCACAGTCCTCTAGACTACTACTGTAATATATATACCTACTAAAGAAGTGACTCGTGTCTCGTATTTGTATTAAAAGCGCTTAAGCTGGCTGCTTGCTAAAACGAGTGTAGATATTGATATTTCAAATGAAATATCTATAATGTGATTTATTTAATTTTAGCAATAACATGTAAACGTATTTTTTCACGTCTACGAAACATCTATACTCGTATGGCATTAAAAGTTCATTGTATATGTATTTATTTGTATGAAAACGGGACTTAAAGGCGATAATAAATTATTATTTACCTCAAAGTTTCATCTTCTTTCTTGCTCTGCTCGTGACCAGGGGGGGGGGGTAGCACGAAATGCCCGCGGGTTTGTCGCTCGGTGGGTCTCTGTCAAACTAGTAAAATATGTGAGGGATGCACTGAGCGACACCGACTCGCCGGCAGGTCGTGCTAGGCGTGCAGGTAAATAATATATTTTATCTACACCCATATCATAAAACCTCCATAATGTAATTAAGAACCGTAGGAAATGACCAGCATTATGACAACCAATTAGGTAAAACCAGTTCTGTAATGTTATTACAGTATCGATTTTAGTATGGTAATGAGATTAAATTTGGAACAGCTGTCAAAACTCAAGTGGGTCTCTATTCTAGTATCCATAGATATTAAAACAGTTATTGATACGAAACATCAATTCAGTATGTTTTTTTAATATAAACTGCACGACATTTGATCTCGAGTGACATGAGAATAGAGACTTCATTCGTTTGTCTATGATTTAAAAAAAATGGTCTTGACGGAGGATCGAATTGCCGCCATTACTGCTTTCATGATTCATGTTGGTTTTTTGTTGAACGAAAGTAGAATTGTAAAAAGTTGTTTGTAATTTACATTTTAGTTGAAAATATGAATACTAGTCTTCTCAGAGTGAGTGTGTGATGTGAAAATGCGCCGGATATCGTAAATGCAGCCACGATTGCAACAAATAACTTGTTGCCAGAAAATATTGTTTCTGAACACATCATGGAGGATTTATAATATGTGTGTAGATAAAGTTATGTATGCAACTCTGCATAATTGGGCCTTAAAACACACGTGCGATCTTATTATGAAACTCAATAAAAGCTCGTTTCATAAAACCGCACTAGTGTTTTAAGGCCTATCATTATGCCACCGTTGCATAAACTACTATTTCATCACACTGGCTCGGAAAGGGTGTTATTATACGCAGGCGTATAGAGCAGCTGTAGCCGATTAAGCTGCTCTATACGCCCGGCCGTCAGCGGGAGTTATAAATCATACAAAATACATAACTTCCATGGGAGTTATAGTTTTTGTATGGTTTATAAATCCCGCTGACGGTGGGGCGTGCGCCGGCAACGGCGGTGATCGTTTTCTTATACAAGTAGCGCACAACCGACGCGACATACAGTTTATTCCACCCACCTGATGTTAATTCACGGTGCACAATGGGAATAAAATAAATAATTTAATTTTTTTGATTATTTTTATTTCGTTTCCTCGCAAATGTGATGAAAAACATTGTGTGTATCACGGGCTGTAAGGGGATAACAAACTCGAGTCATCAAAAGCCCTCGCCTTCGGCGTCGGACTTCTAACAGACTCTCGTTAGTTATCCCCTTCTTACGGCCCTAGATGCACAATGTACTATATTATCGCGGTTAAGTCCCGTTTTCATACAATTACAATATACAATGAACTTTTAATGTGTGTTTAAATCGCGAGCAGTTTTAAACTAACTCATTGTATACGTATCTGTATCAGTCGGTTTGTAGCCAAAAGGGTGACTTACATTCAAGATTAAGTGACTCAAGCAATCGTATTGATCATATGAATCATATCCTTATTATCTTAACCAGTATTGTCATTCGTATGGTACGTCACTTGTTTGTGTCATAATTTAAGAAACGTGATCTCCTTAAAATCTACGTCGTATATTTTCTTGTTTACCCGTGTCACATAAAAATATGTGAAATAGAATTCTTATATATAATTATTTGTTGTCAGACGTCGAGCCCCGCCGATGCTACCAATGCGCGCCCGACGCGTGCCAGCCGGGGCAGCCCGCGCCGTGCCCGCGCGGCCTCCACTGCGCCACAGTCGCCACTGCACCAGGTAAGCCAGCAAGCTTGGCGGCCAATCATAGGCAACTTGGTAGCCAACGTGCCAACCTGGAACAATTCCCAACTGGTTAGAATAATAATAAATAAATAAACCAGGGGACAATCTTTATACAAATCGATCTAGTCCCGAAGTAAGCTCTAAAGGCTTGTGTTATGGGTACTAGACGATGATATACATACTTACATAGAGAAATAAATACTTAAATACTTACATAGGAAACATCTAAGACTCAGGAACAAACATTCGTGCTCATCACACAAATATTTGCCCTTACCGGGGATCGAACCCGGGACGCTAGCTTCAGAGGCAGGGTCACTCCTAACTAGGCTAACCGCGTCGTCGTAGAATAAGCCATCGTGTTTGCTATTCTCCGTAAATAGACTGTTTTCTTTGCCCTCAGATTTCACGTCAACAATGACGTGTGCCGCGGCCGCCCCCCGTCCGTGCTCCCTCTCATATTCTTCCAAAACTCTCAAGCTGTCCTGCACATGCTCGGGCCACCACTGCAACGGACCATTCACCGCCCAACTCAGAAACCACCTGCTCAACTTCACCATAACCAACAGCACCAGCGATGTAACGGAAACATTCTTCAAATCATTAGGCAATGCGTCAAACACTATACTCTACGATACAATCACGACCAAAATAGAAGCCAACCAGTCAATTAACACTCCAACTCAAACTTTCACGCCTGCCATTGAGCATTTGAATGATATTAATGCACCGCGAGCTGAAGCCTTAAAGCATGAGGCCACGGAGCCTTCTGATGATGAGGAGGACGAAGGTGAAGGCAGCGGTTCCTACGAGGATACCCGCTTGAGGCGACCAGCGTCCGCCCCGGCCGCGCCCAGCTCATACCTGCCAGCTAACGAAAACACAGCTCCACCGTTACTAGTCAATTGTCTTTTAATGTCAGGAATGTTATTAGTTACTTTGTAGATAAAATAGAATATAATTTAAAGTCAGCATAGTGAAGGCCCTGCTACACGGTCAGGGCGACAGCCCGACAGAGGACAATCGGGAATTGAAAATCGTTCGGCTTCCAACAACCTTGATCGGGACCGTAGCCAATCGACGATCGCCCGACCGTGTAGAACCAAACGCAATTTCGATCGACGATTAATTTACAGATGTAGTGAATAATATGTTTCCATCGGTAAAACTAGGATCTCAATCAGAAGACGACGGGACCCGAAGTGTCAATTAATTATTGTATTCAATGAGTGACATGTTTATATTCATTAATATGAAACTTTATTATTTACTGTCAAATGTCAAAATGAAAAATGACAGCATGGTATGATGGGTACTTGCCCCCAATTTTCGATGCATTCGAGATAACGTCGATTGCGAGATTAAACGTCAGATTCATACAGTTGTGTCAAATGACTGTATGCACTGACGTTTAATCTCGATTGTGAGATTATCTCGAATGCACCGAGAATTTGGGGCCTGCTGAAGCTAATTGAGAGGGCACGATAAATACGAACTTTTCCGATAAAACACGATGGAAACTAATTATGCACTACATCTGTACTTCTGACGGGCTGTCATCCTGACGGTGAAGCAGGGCCTTAAAGTATTATATCAGTTTGCTAGATATCGTAAGATTAAAACCTACCCGAAGAACGCTAATTACTTAACCTAAATGGGAACAAGACAAACTTTCGTAATTAGAGCTTTGACAGTTACATATGTTTTTGAAACAGTGGTTTGTAATGCGGTAACCTTTGGGTAAACTCATATGTATGAGCATGCTTATTTATATCGAATGAATAGTGGACGTTTTTTGTGCATAGCACCACTCAATAGCAGTATATTTTAAAATTATGAGCTGAATAGATACCTACAGGTAACACGCACATAGTCATCTTTATAATGTTTACAAGGCAAGTTGCGCCTCTATTCGGGAACGCTAAGTGATGTTGTAGCGACTCGCGAGCGAGATTTCTCATTTCACTCTTCCGCACGACGCGTAATGCGTAAGAGCGAGATGCAAGTCTCGCTCGCGGGTTGCTGCAGTATCACTTAGACATTCCCGAATAGACGCCCTGAACTGGCAACTTGTGTTTTTGTATAACTAAACAATTACATGATCATGACAAAATATTGCATTATACGAATATAAATACACCTGATGGACAATGTTAGGGGGCGTCCATGAATTACGTGAAGTGGTTTTAGCGATTTTTCTATCCTCCCTCCCCCTCGGTGAGATGTCGAGAGATTTGGACCGACCCCCTCCCCCTCCCCTAAATCCCAAATGAGATTTTCCAAAATGCGTATTCTTAGTGTAAATACGTTAAACTGTGCTGGATTGCGTTGCATTTTGCAAAAAGCATTATTTGGTTTATTATTTTTATTTTACACTATATGTTATATTTATATTGGAGAAACATGTTTTTTAACAATTTAATTTAACTCAGTTTCTTGCAATTTTACACTGTTTCTTGCAGAAAAAAGAAATTACGTTGTATTTCCCGAAGCCCCCCCTCACCCCCATGTGAGATTGGGTGAGATTCGGCTCGACCCCCTCCCCCCTGAACGCCTCACGTAATTAATAGACGGCCCCTTAAAAGATTACATTTTTGAATTTCACTTAATTTCACTTAAGAATCGCGGAAAATGCGACGTTGCAAGCTCAGCTTTGTAATACGCCTCTTCAGATAAGAAAAGAACTCTTCATTACTTCCATCTTTAGAGGCTTGGCCGCCATACTGCCGTTAAACAGGTGTATTTTACTGTAAGAACATTTAATTAAGTCATAAAAGGGAAAATGTAAATCGTTGAAAGCACTTAGCGGCAAATATAACCTATTCTGGACGAACATCATGGCGTGGATTTGTCGGAAGCGCGAAATCGATTTATATAATCGATATCTGAGGCTCAAGAAAATGTGGCTATAAAAGTACCTAGAGTACTGTCAACATTAAACTTTTGGAAAAACAAGAAGGATTATGAAGAAGGGTTATGAAAAAGGGCTGTAGGTATAAACCAACGCATTTAATTCTGTTATTTATTTCTCTAAATTAGTACTAGATTAGATAGGTGTCCCAAAGTATTGTGTTCAAAACCCTAATTAAGACTTAATCAATTACTCAGTATCTGCCAAAGAAATCTTAGACTGTAGTTTTAATGCACTCTATGCCTTCAGACTCATTTATTAATATTATAAATTTTTAGGCGCTACAATTGGCAAAACGGCGATATTGCCAAATTATTCCCTTGCATTCTTTCTCATTTGAGGCCAAAGATAAAAACCCGAAAGCATCGTCTTATTTTTATTTCCAGTACGATGATCCAATACGGCCTGTTTTGCACCAATTTTTACTTATTATAATTGAATTCAATAGCCTATTTTCGTGCAGAACTAATTCTACTGAATAATCAAAACGCTGTAATACAATTATCCATTTAAAGCAGTCTCCCTCAAATTATTTACCAACAATTTTCTTATAATTATTTCTACGTTGTAAATAGTTTAAAATAAAAGGGATCACAAAGCACTTAGAACCGAGGTAAGCTATAATGTCGCTGACACCGTAAACTTAGTATAGCGATATTGCTATTCGATCTATATTGAAATAGATTTTAACATTCCACAATACATTTTAGTATATTATGTAGTATTGATTAAGCCATTCATAAAATGCACCATCGATTTACGATTTGGGTTCTGATACATTGTTGTGGTTTACAAATTAAAATACTTACTGAATTATACCTTCGTTTATATTTATCTCCTTTGTCAACTGATCTGAAAGTAAAGATAAAAATAATACCGATCATCGACAAAAGCGACAGTTATTTTGATATGACGCTTAAGACATCTCAAATTGTAGGTAGGTAAATATTTTTCCAGATAAGAAAAAATCAAAAAGCGTTAGCTAAAATGGGATTTCTGAACTATAAGTACTTTTATCTACACCCATATCATAAAACCTCCATTGGTTAATCAAAAACCGTAGGAAATGACCACCATTTTGACAACCAATTAGGAAAAACCAGTGCTGCGATAAAGAAATAACATGACTTCTTTATCGTTTTTTAGTAAAGAAATGAGATTAAATTTGGAACAGCTGTCAAAACTCAAGTGGGTCTCTATTCTAGTATCCATAGATATTAAAACAGTTATTGATACGAAACGTCAATTCAGTATGTTTTCTTAATATAAACTGCACAATATTTGATCTCGAGTGACGTGAGAATAGAGACTTCATCCGTTTGTCTATGATTTAAAACAAAAATGGTCTTGACGGAGGATCGAATCGCCGCCATGTTGGTGTTTTGCTGAACGAAAGTAGAAATGTTGTTGAATTGAATAGAAAAAGTTGTTTGTAATTTACATTTTAGTTGAAAATATGAATAGTAAGTAGTCTTCTCGGAGTGTGTGTGATGTGAAAATGCGCCGGATATCGGAAATATGCAGCCACGATTGCAACAAATAACTTGTTGCCAGAAAATATTGTTTATGAACCCATCATGGAGGATTTATAATATGTGTGTAGATAAAGTTATGTATGCAACTCTGCATAATTTGGCCTTAAAACACACGTGCGATCTTATTATGAAACTCGCCTATCGGCTCGTTTCATGAAAACCGCACTAGTGTTTTAAGGCCTATCATTATGCAACCGTTGCATAAACTACTATTGTTCCTGTTGTTTTATGGCAAAAGTGAAGTAACTTAGGGCCTTTATTCGATATTGATATCGGTCATGGTCAGAGAATGAATTTTTGGGTCAGAATAAGAACGCGCTTATCGTTCAAGTCACTAAAATGTCAAAACCGCGAATGTGTCGTTGTTCTGTACATTTGCAATTTTGTCATTTTAGTAGCTGTACAGGCCTGGCGGCCCTAACATACAAGACACAAAGATAAGTTAAACCCGTTTAACTTTATGTCTATCTCTTTCGTCGACACTAGTGTGAGAGAGACGCACTTAGATATAAGACTGTTTGACTTATCCTTGTGTCTTGCATGTTAGGACCGCTGGTCGTTATTATGGCAACAAACTGTCGCTTTGTTTGTCATTTTCTTTTCGATATAAACCTGCCTTAAAGTAAGATACAGATAAAATGGAATTGAGGCCCGCTTACGCAACAAATTGCTTCGTTTGAGGGTGCCAAGTCACGTTATGGCAGTTAGAAAAAGTTTGAATAAATCGTCGCTTTGATAGAAAAAAATTAAGTTTAGGAGTGGAAGCCTGCGTTACTCTGATGAAAGAATGAAAATAACGCGATTTAAACGATTCGCTAGTAAATAGAAAATAATAAAGAAAATAAAACAAAGGTAATATATTGCAGATTTTCAACACCCGGAACTTTATAATAAAACTGCACCTGACTTGCATAGAAATAAAGATGGTAATCTTTATGGTAAACTAGCTGTGCCCGTGACTCCGTTCGCGTAGAATAAGTTTAATTCTCAGGCAAGCTTTTAAACCTTTAAGATTTTAAATGAATGATTTTAAAATAAAATCAGTTTTTTTTTATTTACCATAAATGCACTTCACACCACCAAATTCGGATCAGGTGGTCCCCACACAAAATGTGAACTTAATCCTTATAATGGGTGAAGTGAATAAAAATAATTAACCGCATTTACTTGAACGTTTTCATACATTATCTAAGTGAACCCCTAAAAATCACTATGTTTAAGTAAAGATTTTTTATTCACTTCACCAAATGTCTCGAAGATTAATTTAAATTGAAAAAAATATATATAATTAAAGTAAATTGTAATTATAAACTATAATAAAATAAAACTCCTCTGCTGCACTGGGAGTGAAGAAACAGCATAGAATGCGTGCAGATGCTTATCATCCTGCCATGTCGTAAAAGTCGACTAAGGGACGGGTCCTCTCCAACATGGTGGACTATCTGTATGGGCGATGGGCTGATCACCTGTCACCGTACGGTTCATCACACCATCTTAGGACTAATTAATCGAACGTGGCCACAAGTAGTCTTGTGGCTCTGCCCGCCCCATTAGGGATTTCAGGCGTAATAATATGTATGTATGTATGTATGTAACGCTGCAGCGGACGCGGAATTCCGCGTTCTTCTAAGAAAATGACGACTACTACACTATCGAGTTTTTATTGCCGTCGGTCGTTGCGAAAGAAAACCCATTTCCTACTACTATTTCCTACACTGCCCTGCCTTCCATCAATCAATCTACAAAAAGGAGACAAGCAAATTCCTACTTATTGCGTTAGGTTCTTTTTAGGGTAATGTAGGGGTTCTGTTTGTCTGTCTGTATGTCACAGCTGTTTATCTCAGCACCTACTAATGTTATGAACTTGAAATTCGGAACAGTTATAGAACTTGCGTATCATATATTGCGGCTTGCGGCATATAAAAAGATAATCTATTTTAAATTTTACTGAAAAAGGGGGTTAGTATCATCTCGTCTAAAAAAGCAGCTGGTCTAAGTAGCAACTGGTCTAAAAAGCAGCTGGTCTAAGTAGCAACTGGTCTAAAAAGCAGCTGGTCTAATTAGCAAGTGGTCTAAAAGTCAGATGGTCTAATTAGCAAGCGGTCTAATTCACTGTATCTTGAACTCTTGTAAAGTCAAATACTTTTTTCGCCATTTCGAAGTGACTGCTGTAGATGAGGGTTTAATTCCACCATTTGACTGTTTGGAGAAAGTAACAGAAGTTAAAAAGAATTTTAAAATATACAATCGGTAGTTTAATATTATGTGTGAAAAGTCAAGCAATGGGGTTGAAAGTTGTGTCCTATGAAAGGGCTTTGCTTAAGCATTTCAAGACAATTTATTTTGTTTTTTGTCTGCATATTTTTATAATATATTTGCAAAAAAACGAGCCCCCACAAACCATGTAACCTAGATTAATCAATTTCGATGTTTTTCTTGTTTTAATTATTATTCTTATTATTATGACCCCTAGAGACTTTATACATCTCTAAGACACTTAAATTTACTTGTCCAGACGCGGAGACTATAAATCTCCCTTATTGGTTGTTTACTATAATTAATTTGTGCCCATTAGGTTTATTTGTGGCACTTTATATGTTAGTTTTAGTTAAAACTAAATTTTAAAGTTGAAAAAAGATTTACTGCTGAGTTTCTTGGGGCGTTTCTTCTCAGCACATGTCACCTTTCGAAGCGCTGGTAGATTCAGACATGAAAGAGCCCGTGTGGCCTACTTGCAAAATAAATATTTTCATTTTCATTTTCAACGAATCACCTTTGCAAGGTCGCATTCCATTCAACAATTACATAGAGCTTGCGAAAGTTATTCCTTGTTTAATAGGTACTTTTTAAATGGTTCTCCAGTTATTCAAAAACTCGCACTTGACTGGTGTTTCAGCTCAGCAGAAAAATACTTACGCCCCGACATAGCATTGTATTTTTAATAGAAAATATTCATTCCATTAAATATGATTCAAATAGCTTCAATCGCAAATGTCAGGAGAGATTGAAAAATAAGCGATCAGATTGGGACGATATCCAAATAAAAACAATGAATAACTCTCAGATTTAAATTACATTCGATATTTGCGTCTGCTCCATTTCCCTTCGCAGCAGCGCCTCTATTCGGGAACGCTAAGTGATGTAGCGACTCATAAGCGAGATTTCTTATCCCACTCTTCCGCACGACGCGTAATGCGTAAGAGCGAGATGAGAAATCTCGCTCGCAAATCGCTAGAGAATCACTTAGCGTTCCCGAATAGAGGCGCAGATCTCCCGTTTTCCGTGTTTTATTTCGCGGCTGAAATTCTCGCTTTCATTAAATATTTCGAGGGAACTCAAAACGTATTGCGGTGTTGTTATCGTAAGATAACTTATTCCCTGCTTACAATTTTGGCTACATTGATATTGTTTTCCCTTTCATAAATATTTTTACTTACTGAGTTTGCCGGCATTCTTTTTGAGCGCTCTGGAGAAGCGCAAACGCCAACTACGGCTCAAAGGAACTCATTTTAAAAATCCATGATTAAAAAGCGTGCCAGTGGGAGTAGCTCTCGCGCACAGAGGGTTCTGTGGCCACGTAACATACCTATGCATCGAAGTAGTAGGTATATATTATATATATATGAATATATACGATCAAATAAGAAGTCGATTTATAAATACATACTCGAGCTCTCTCCGGTTTTCCTTCGAGGTAGGCAGACCACAGCAATCCGCTTAGGTATTTAGCAGATTCATTCTTTTTAGCCGTAATTATTTTCCACGTTTTCAATTGGCAAAGGGGACGACACGAATTATGAGTTGATTTGATTTGATCACTCGTGTGTCTGTCTGTCCGTCCGTCCGTCTGTCACAGCAAATTTAGTCCTAAACTACTTGACCGATTGAGTTGAAATTTGGTACACATATGTAAGTCGGTGACCGCGAAACGAGCGTGTAACGCAAATAAATGAATTTTAAACAAAGGGGGCATTTTTAGGGAGTAAATAAGAAAGTTTTGCAAACTATGGCGCGTGACATATCAAATGAAAGGGCTTGTTGTTGTGTTATATATATATTTTTTCATTTTAAGACCAGTAGTTTTGAACTTATTTAGAAAAATAGGCGAAAATTGACCATCCCTCCTACCTCCAAAACTAATGATTTTAGGCTTATTTTGAAAAAAAAATACAGAAAATACTTATTTACCTATATATTCCAGGAAAACTTATAAGAAGTCTATGGTATTTAAAGTAAGATAGGACATTTTCATATAATCACGGAACCCTCCCCACGCGAGTTTAACTCGCACTTGTCCGGTTTTTTTTTGGTCAATTAGCTACAAGTTCTGCTCCCGGGGGCCTGATTTTTGAGTTTTAGATGCTTGAATGTTAATAGTTTTTTTCTAATACTTAACTTCGTCTCTGATACCTAATGCTTATTTATCACTATATACATATAACAATAATAATATCGGCTAAAATCGGCCTCCTCATAAGCTCCTATTTTTAACTAACTTGATGCTACCCATTTTACATGCCAATTTTCAATTTTAAGTTTCTACGCTGAATAGTTTTTGAGAAGAGCGGTTCTGATGGATGATCAGACTCATCTCTATGGTAGAACCCTTTTTATTAAAGTTCCTACGGACCCCTATAAACGCCACTAGGCTGTATCAGCCTGCTGTCGTGTAATTAAACGAAGTAGGCTGCGGGCAACAAAGGGGCACAGTAAAAAAGTTGCAAGTTCAGAAAGTAGTTATACAGGGTACCAAGTGCAATAATATGTAGTCATTATGTCGGGTAATGTGCGAAGTTTGCAAACTGATTCCATCCTCGATTTCATCTAGGTGCTGAGATCATAGTTGATATAATATCAGGTACATTAGTGGCCCCAAGCGGACAACCGACAAAGAGCTGGGTAACACTCGATAACTAAAACTAGCTATATATACAGGCTTGCAAATAAAAAATCAGTCAAGTGCGAGTCGGACTCACGCCCTGAGGGTTCCGTACTTACCAATGAAAAAGAAACAGTACCTTGTAGGTACGGAACCCTAAAAATGAAACAAAAAAAACTTTTAACAACGGGGTAACCAATTTCAACCTACCTATGAAATAAGCCAAAAAATAACTTTCGTAAGCTCTTATCTCCGTGCAATCGTCCAGTGTGATACGACCTTGCAAAGGTTGTTCCGGTTAACTATTTTTTTTGTGTATTTGTTTTTCGGACTTTTTCGTTTTCTTGTGCTGTAAGACACTGCTTTTTGCCAAATTTCATGATTCTAGGTCAACGGGTAGTACCCTATAGGTTTTGATTCCCTTTGGATAAACTTGAAAGTATCAAAATATGTGGCATAGACGGCCGTATTTTTTCGCAGCTTTAAGAAATTGCAGACCTGAGTATTTGATATTAATTCTAACTTGATACCTCCACGTTTTCCTAAGAAAAAGGTCTTGACACACAGACAGTCAGACAGACAGCCGGACAAACATGTGATCCTTATAGGGTTCCTTTTTTTCCTTTTGAGGTACGGAACCCTAACAATGCCCAAATATCTGTACTTCACTGTGCGACGCCTTATTTATATGTATGTATGTAAACTCTTTATCCAGTGTGTTTGTTTGTGTGTTCCTATTCCACGTTAAACCGTGCGATGGATGGATTTGATTTTTTGCATAGCGATAGTTGGAAGGCGGGACACAGGCTACTTTTTATTCCGGAAAAATGCACGGTTCTCAGAAGAACAGCGATACCGAATTCCATGAGGACGAAATCGCAGTTAAAACTCACAACTATTATGCATTATGACATAAGGAGAGGCGAGCTCATCCCTAAAGTAGGTAACAAAATTAACATCTAGTTTGCAGCTCGCGACTGTGAACTGTGAACCTCCGTTCTGAGATAATACATAGCGGTTGAGCTAAACAATCTTGTTTAAGTACTTGTAAATTTGAGCATTATCCGGCGGGCAGCGGGCACGGACAGTGGGAGAACTTTCTTCGCCGCATCGTTGGACGCTTTACCTCGACTGCTGTTTCACCGCGTTTCATGGCTCCGTATTGTTGAACTTTTGTTAGTATCAATATTTAAGACGTAAACGATGAGTTGAACTGTTAAAGATGGATTTTAAACCAGCTTCTACCTTACTACTTAGCTGTTGGTAGCGACTTCGTTCGCTCGGAATTCATTCTCGCTATTTCCTCCGGTGCATTTTTATGTGATAAAAAGTAGTCAATGTCCATCTCCGGCCTCGTTATGCAAAAAAATTAAGTAAATTTGTTGCGTCATTTTCAATGGAAAGAGGAACACACAAGCAAACCCACTTTCGCATTTACAATACTAGCTTCTTCCCTTGGCAACTTTTGAAGTTTCCAGGATAAAAGGTAGGTACCATATGGTCCTCTTTCGGGATCTAAGGTAACTATGTATATACCAAGTTTCATGATTCGTTTGTTACAGAGCTGAGTGGTGGTTATAGTGGTGGCTACAATTGCTACAGACGGTGCTGACTGAAAATCAGCGCTGCGGGTGTCTGGCTCTTCAACATTATGTTGATGGCTCCTCTACACATCGTCAGATGCATCAGCAGGCGAATCAACAAACGTATCCGCGAATATATTCGCGAACCGTAATTCACTGCCGCGATGACACACATCGCTCGTTTTTCTGTATTGTTTTTGTTTTTATTCTTATTATGTATCTGTGTGTGTTGTGTGGGGTGAATAAATGTATTTTCTTCTTTCTTCTTCTTCTTCTTGTATCTTATCTTATCTTAGAAGGTGGGGTCCTTGCGGATACACTTCGACCCTATGGGATCTTTTGTGTAATTACCCCTTTTTCCTAAGCACTATCCATAGCATTCTCCACCACTTCAATGAAGTGACTTGTGGAGCGCAGTGGTAGTGCCTTGAATTCCCCTGGTTCTGGATAACCATTGCCAAGTATTTTCATTCTTAGTCTGGCGAGGGCGTCGCATTCGCACATGATGTGTTTCATTGTTTCTTCCTCTTCGCCACACATTCTACAGCTTGTGTTGTCAGACAGTCCCATCTTGGCTAAGATATACTTGAACCCGAAGTGACTCGTGAATACTCCGATTATGTATCTGAGCTGTTTACGGCTGAGTTTCCAAAGTTTATTGGTCCAGCTTGAGTCTACGCTCCCTGTAAAGAGCTTTGAATGCCTTAGGCCAGCCAAGGAATTCCACTCTAGGTGGTGGATGTCCCTGGCATGGTTGGTTAGGGCTGTTTTTATGGTTCCCTGTGAGAGTCCCACGAAGGGTTCCGGTCCAATGTGTTTGTTCATTGACCCTTCCCTTGCAAGCTCGTCCGCTGTATCATTACCGGTGAAGCCTTCGTGTCCTGGGATCCATATCAGTGTCACCTTGTTCTGTCTACCAAGTTCGTTTAATGCTTGGACACCATTATAGACCAGTCTTGAGTCCACTCTCGGCGACTTGAGCGCTTTGAGTGCTGCTTGGCTGTCACTGAGTATATAGAGAATCTCTCTCTTCTTGTATACTTTCTCATTTATAATAATATAAGGATTAAGGAAGGATAAGGATTATTCTTTGAATTTGTAAGCAAAAACAACTGGTTTTATTCTTTCCTGTCTGTTATAACGAGCACATTAGCACGTCATACTCGTATAGACAGCAATTAAAAGAAAATGATCTCTCTAACTATAGTTGAGAAAACGAGCAGCCGTCTGCTCCCGCGGGCGGGTAGGGGCACAATAAAACCATTACAACTTGTAGACGGGTTTTATGCCCCCCGGCTTCTACAGATCACACTGACTGACGGAATAATTCCCTCGTGAACTAACGCAATACACCAGAACGTAGCCGATCACAGCTATCGTACAGCAGCCATGATTTAGCGGCTGATCAGCGATGAGGGCCACATTCAAATTTAGACCGAATGGCTTTATACCTTACAGGCTAAATTAATAGTTTCATTTATCCGCTGATCAGCCGCTGTGCTCGTAAGAGAATCGTACCACTGTTCATTAACATTTTACATCTAAATTGAATGTTAGCGTGGCCCGTGGTCGCAGATCAGTAACGGAGCTCTTTAGTTCGCCCTGGGGGCTAAAGTTTTCCTTAGTTTAATGGGGTTAGAGTGGATCTGTAGTACCTCTAATAAATCATTGCATCCGGTTAGATTGGTTGTGGCCTTAGTCCATACATATATTATAAATGCGAAAGTAACTTTGGCCGTGTCTGTCTGTTACGCTTTCGCGGTTAAACCATTGAAGCAATTTTTATTTAATTTGATAATAATATGATGATAGTATAGCACCTAGGAAAGACAAGCTATTTTTTTAAAGAAAGTCAACGCGTTAAAGGCTGAAATAGGAGTTAGTAAATTGATTTCCACGCTAACGCACGATTCACTGCTAACTGCTGAACCGATTTTGATGAGATTTGGTATGGAGATCTTTTGGGCCCTGGCGAAGGACATGAACCATTTTTTAAACAACCAACCCCTGACAGGGTGAAATAGGGTCTGAAAAATGTATTCGTGCGTGCACTATGAGACACAGTAATTTGAAGGAAGAAATCTAAATTAAAAAATCAGTCACATGAAAATTAGTTATATTATAAATATACATTTCCACGCAAAAGAAGTTGCGGGTAAAAGCTAGTAGTATAACATAGACAAACAAAGAGACAATTATTTAGTGGAGAAATGATTTTATTCATAACATCCGTAGTCATTCAAAGCTGTAAATTTGAACTAACACGCTTTGCCTTTGCGCCATGTTTAAGGAGTTTATGCTAACAAGTTATACCCTAGCCTCACGCGAACTGCTGCCGCGTCTGCGTCGTCGGTCCCTCGGGACCGCATTGTGGATCCCGCTGCCACAAACAACTCGCTCGTTTTATCTATAACGCATTGATTTCAATTTTGTGTTTTCTTCTCAGTTAAATCTGCTTACGAACCGTTATATATGTGGTCGCAGTTCTTTGTTCGGTAGGATATTTGAATTTTACAGCTAAAAATCGAGATACAGTGTATTATTAAAATGCGATTCCATTACTGGCATATCATCGGACGACGACCATGACGAACTCTCAGAGTGGGAGGAAGAATCAAGTCGGTGACGTTTATTATGAAATATTCAATTGTTTCGTCTAAGACAACACACGAATACCCAAACGACACAGTCGAAGCGTATTCCAGAACAGAATGGCAATATGGCTGCCGCGTGCGCGCCCTCACCCGCCCGGCGCGGCGCCGCGTATGACAACAACTGCGTCCCTCGTACCACGAAACTCAGTGCGAGCGGCGATAAGCGACGCCCGTCATATTATAGTTTTCGATAGGTAAGCGACAGTGGCTTCAAGACAATATCATAATATTTATCAACTCTCGGCGAACAGACTTTAGTCGAGCGAATCAAGAGTAAAAGGGCTTGAATGTGTTTGTTTTACATAAGAGGAAGGCGAACAAGCGTGCGAGTCACCTGATGGTAAGTGACCACCGCCGCCCATGAAACCAACAACCCCAAAGGAGTCATTGAGCCGTTGCCATCCTTTGGGGAAACATAAACTCTTCTTTTGAAGGCTCCAATGTCAAAATTGTTTGGGAACACCGCTGGCGGGAGTTGGTTCCAAAATTTCACCGTAAGTGGCAAGAAGCGTCTTAAAAAACGTGACAAACAGTCATCAAGTAGATGTTGATGAAATTGCAATTTTCGGTGGGTAGTACGATGGTGCAATACAGCGGCTGGTATTAAATTGAACAATTCCTCAGAAGACTCCCAATGATTATATCCTGTGTGTGATTCTCAAACGTGCGCAGCAACTGATGCTGAGGGACACATTCAAATTTAGACCGAATTACTTGGTCCTTACAGTCTGAATTTATCGTTTCAATTAGCCGCTGCGTATGGATAGAAAAACACCCTAGGATGCAAAGAGAACTAACGTCCCTTCGCGTAGAGGATCCAGACGATCACAACACATACCAGACAATAGACAAAAAACCTGAGGGGCTAGCACACCAGCATTTATCACGCACATAAAACATCTGTCAACTTTTAACTTATAAGCGGGTGCGAAAGGGACGAATGCTTTAAGTGCGCGATAAAATAAGTCATTTTATTTTTAGTCAAATGCCTTCCCATAATCGACCGCTTGGTACTATGTAGTTTTCATTATTGGGCTGAAATTTGAGCCAAAACTGAGAGTAAAAGATTTTTTACTTATGGGCGTACCCCGCGCCGATGACCTTGAGCGTTCCAACGCGGTCCTTTCCCACTTGCCTTAGTTCACGCGCCGCAGTGAATAGTATAATTTACTCAAAAACTACAAAATAAATTGAAAAACCGGCAGATGAAATTATAGTGTACACTATTGTCTTCTGATTAGTAAAAGTTTCATGTATAAGCGTCGCATAATAACGGAGCCTTTACGGATTTAGTTTGAAAAAAGGCTTTACGGTTTTTTTTGCTCTTGATTTATCAGTTTTTTCAAGATTCCAGTGGACGAAAATAAAGAATAGATTCCATACTACAATACATATTTTTTTCGAGATTCTTGCACAACGCGAAATTCACCGGGTAGGACCTTAAAGGGAAGTGGAAATCGAACGAGACGCCTGAATAGTCGACAGCACAGCAATTTTCGAACTGGTAAAAGTATTTGAGAACGGTAATTGTCGACATTCAGGCATCGCGGATGACGACAGATAAATATTTTCGGTTCCTTATTTATCGGTTTCCTTAGAGCCATTTACTTCGTCATCTACAACCAAACTTGTCATTTCAATTTCTTGCGACAAACATTATATTATATATCAGTGAGTTCTCGTACACGTTTATGATTGAATTTGATATTTTCCATGAGCATTTAGGTGGAGGGAAATATCGTGAGGGAGTCTGCAAACATCTCCGACATAATTCAAAGAAGTGTCTCAAGACCCCAATCCATAATTGCTTAATTGGCAATAAGTTTTATAAGCAAGATACCTGATTAAGATTTTAAAGTGCTGTGGATTTTTGTTCAATAAATAAGTAAATAAATATATACTCGGTTTTATGAAAATATGTTCAGTTCAGGAGCTGAGTGGCAACATACACACACTCGAACTCTCGCATTTATTATATTGATAGGATAATAGAAATTCGCTCAGGGCCTCTATTCAATATTTTTGTTGTTTTACGCCGCAAAATATCGTATATCGTTTATATCGTAGCAAAATAATTTGCGATATCCTTTAGGCAATGTCTAATACAGGCACAGTACTTAAAGCAACTAAGTTTTGAAGCCAAATGTTGTATGTCAGCGTTTATAGTATAGTATTGTCTTTCGTGGATCCTAATTCGTAGTTTCGTGTAGTTTCATAATTTCTCGGTGACATCGCGGTGCTGTGGATTCCAGATGTGCGAAGCAGTTTAGAGCATCCTTCCTAATGCTAACTGCGGAGAAGTTCCCTGAGCGCTTTGCAACTGAATATCTTTCAGCTAAGAGCGAGTTTAAATAAGCTAGGAACATAATCCCTAGAAACACTTCAACGATTTAATTTATTCAATAAACTACAAATAATTGATAAATATACATATAACTTTACTTAGCTTATACAACCACTAAAAGTTGTGCGAAACATGACCATTGAAGCAATTATTTGGTACTAACTTAAAATGGTATCTTCAGCATTATGTCAAGCGGGATGCCTGACGCTGATTTTCAGGATAATACAGGTTACCAGTTGGACAGAGAGCGCTGCTATGGTTGTACGGTGACAATACTATTTTGTCAAGTCAATTAGCTACAGTTAATTAAAAAAAAACATGTTGAAGTTATTGCGATATATTGGCTGTCTTTAAATGAGCCAGAAACATTATTGTATATTTTAATAAGTGTGTATTTTAAACTTATTAATAATTAAGAGGCTTATCACTAAATTGCGTTCTGAAAGATTAGGTTTATTGAAGCACGGCAACAATTCACCCTCTCCATAGCATTCTTCTTATATGAACGTTAGCGCTCTTTTGACATTGGGAACGACCATTTGGCGGGACATAGGTCCGACTTCGACGAGCGCTCTCGCAATACTGAGTTCGTACGGCCGACGCATCGCATTATGTTGTAATTTGGGAATTGTAATTACGTTTATTTGAGTTTTATAACGAACTATTATTCCAAAAAAAATAAAAAATAAAATAATTATTTAAAAACTAACGGTTATTCTGTTAGAAATTTTACGTAATAATATTAATGTAGTATAGATAAATTGACGGTTAATTATTAGCTTTTTTAGTAGTTTTATGGTTTTGACTTGGATTTTTTTCTACATATTCCATACATATTTTAAAATTCAGAGGCCGCTGTGAACTACACGACTATTCAGGAGATAATATATTTTTCATTTCGTTTTCTTAGTATAGTTCAATCCACGAGCTCGAAAAAGTGCCGTCGCACATTTTAAACACTTGCTGCGGAATTTCGGCTGTATATACATAGATAAGAATAAATTGCATGAAGCGAGGCCGCTATAAATTATACTAATAACTATACTCCACCATTCAGCAAATCAAAATTGTCTAAGTCTCTCATTTTCTCATAATAAGAACGCCAAAGTTGACCATTTAATGCAAAAATCACGGCCTTAATGTGATAGCCCCCTTAACTAACTATGTACGTGTGCGTGCATAGGATAATGTGTGTATGTGTGTTGTATGTTACCTTACTTAACAAATAAAAAAGTGGGAAAGGTTACTCAAAGAGTTGGACAGCAGTTTATGTGAGGAGCGGTATCGATTTATTGTAAATGTAAGTATCACGGCTCCGTTGTTAGCTATTCCGCCCCGCTTGCGGGAACGGAAGCGAATTGAATCCGGATAAAATCAAATAAAACCAGCGTCGGTTTTGTTGGACTAATAAAGTACTTTTGTGTTGGATCCGCTAACGCTGTCTGGTTAACATGTCCCGGAAAGTTCTGTTTATATAGTTTATTTGTGATTTTTAGGGTTCCGTACCTCAAAAGGAAAAAAGGAACCCTTATAGGATCACTCAGTTGTCCGTCTGTCTGTCTGTCTGTCTGTCTGTCTGTCTGTCTGTCTGTCTGTCTGTCTGTCTGTCTGTCTGTCTGTCTGTCTGTCTGTCTGTCTGTCTGTCTGTCTGTCTGTCTGTCTGTCTGTCTGTCTGTCAAGACCTTTTTCTCAGGAACGCGTGTAGGTATCAAGTTGAAATTAATATCAAATACTCAAGTCTGCAACCTCTTGAAGCTATGAAAAAATCAACCTTCTAGGTCACCGTAATCAAAAGATACGGCCGTTTATGTGTCATATTTTGATACTTTCAAGGGAATCCAAAGGGAATCAAAACCTATAGGGTACTTCCCGTTGACCTAGAATCATGAAATTTGGCAAGAAGCAGTGTCTTACAGCACATGTAAAGGAAAAAGTCCGAAAACCGTGAATTTGTAATTACATCACATTAAAAAAAGTTTAACGGAATAACCTTTGCAACGTCGTATCACGCTCTACGATTGAACGGAGATAGGAGCTTGCGAAAGTTATTTTTTGTCTTATTTCATAGGTAGGTTGTAAATGGCTACCCCGTTGTTAAAAGCATTTTTTTTCTTTTTAGGGTTCCGTACTTATAAGGTACTGTTTCTTTTTCACACGTAATTGCGGAACCCTCGGCGCGCGAGTC
Source organism: Tortricodes alternella (assembly GCA_947859335.1). NCBI lineage: Eukaryota > Metazoa > Arthropoda > Insecta > Lepidoptera > Tortricidae > Tortricodes > Tortricodes alternella. The sequence goes on along the minus strand of OX401987.1, from coordinate 6,196,740 downwards.
AGGCTCGCACTTGTTCGATAGAGTTTCAGTAAACCGCTTCAAAAATAAACTTTTACTTCGTGAACTTATGACATTATCCTGCAATGGACCAAAACAGATGCATACATTCACTCAATGTTATTTTATTAAACTGCACATAGGAGTTATTACAAGCGTTTTATTACCTTGCAATGTTTGTATGTGCGGGTCAAATCTTGCAAGCTGAATTAGGACCACTTTCTCTTATCCTACGGAGTTGAATTATTACATATTGATTCAGTTCCGATGACAATGCATTCTTATGGTAAGCATGACCTGAATCGACATGCAGGGTTAGCTCCAGACAAAGGAACTCTGCAACGATCAAAAGCACATAAACAACATTTTGTGTATGCATTTTATTGCAATATTAAAGGCAATGGGCAGAAAAGCTTGTTATAAAAATGCAATTTTATTTTATTAAAATACAAACTGAAAACAATGTTTATTGTGAAGGTTCAATGAATTTAGCTACACAGGCTGTACAGGCTCAGCCTGTTCATCATTGCCTACTTAAATGATATTGCAAATTATTTTGCTACGATATATTAGCTCTTATTAAGTTGACAGCAAAGGTGGCCGCATTGTAAAAGCATCGCAATATCTATCGCTTAGCCAATATCGAATATACTTAGATTTGTATAAAAATGTAGACATCATTGTTGACTTATATGGGTACTTTTTTATGTCAATTGACTGGCATACGAGCTGACGGCCCACCTGATGGAAAGTGGTTACCGCCGCCCATGGACATCTGCAACACCAGAGGTGCTGCCAATGCGTTGGCAGTCTAGGGAGGATGGGGAATGGGGATGGGATAGGGATGAGGGAATAGGCCTCCGGATCCCGTCACTCACCGTACGTAACGCAATAGCAAGCTATTACTTTACGCCGATATTCTGTGAGAGTGTGGTACTGCCCCGGTTGAAGCGGCCCATTCGAACAGTAATCATCTAGTGAGGATTACTGTTTGGCTCTACCACTACGATATGAGGAGAACTGATTTGAAAAAATGATACCTCACCGAGTTTCTTGCTGGCTTTTCTCAGTAGAGGTTTTTTTCCGAACCGGTGGTAGATTCATTCCTTGGCCTTCATAAGAGCTTGTAAAAGCCTAAATTGAATAAAGATAGTTTGACTTTGACTTTGAATAGAGGCAATAGTTAAATTCCAGTATCGTGAATTAATTATCGTAGTTTTAGCCCTAAAGATAAATTTGACATGAACCGTTTTAGCTTTTAGTATCCCCCAAAGTATTTTTAGCTTCAAATGACAAACAATAAAGGAACAACTAATAAAAGATTTAACTCACATAAAGCATTCCACTCAATCACGTCCCACTAGTGGCGCATGGAAAAACAAACAGTTGCATTCTATTTTCGTCCAGTTAATTGTCTGCAGGAAGACGCCAGCCTTGTACTTAATTAGTTTCTTCTGCGTTGTGTACCTCGGTGCAACTAACTCACTTCGACCGAGACAATGGATTCGAGGACACTTGCGTTTTCAATTTTGAGCAGTAATAAGACATTCTGTAATATGTGACTCAGTAAAGTTCTTCAATTGAACACAGAACTATAATGTTACTGTTCGAACTCACTACCGTCTGCGAGGTAACATTATGACCTGCTTAAGTTTCAGACAATGACGTTTAATAATACTTTTGAACAACAGATTTTCAGCGCGGAGAACAAGTTACCAATAGAATTGAATGCTAATCAGTTTTCAAATTAATAAAGAAGAAAGGGTTTACTTGTTAAAAATAAATACAATAAAAACTGATCCGCGATTTTATTCATTTATCAATAAAAATGATAATCTTGGTGATGCACAATAAAATTACCAAAATTACCAATAAAACCTATTAATAAAGGCATTTAACTTAAGTTAAAGAAACCTTGATCCTAAGAACCTAATATTTTTTATGAAAAAAACAAAATACAAAAACATAGAATGAATAATATATGATTTATTATCAAGTTCATCTTTAATAAAAACGGTTCCCGGGTATCCAGGGGCGCGTCCTTCAAAACTATTTTTAATTCTAGCCTTTTCATACCCAGCTTCGTCAGTCAACAAACTAGAGGCAATAAAGGTCTTGTTATTTAATTAAATACCTTATTTGTTATTCTTGTAGACATCGCTGAGCTGATACATAGGCACCCGGTCTTTGAACAAAAACAATTTTCTCGCTGCAAGATGCTTTTCGAATTGCATTACTCTATTCATTCGACTCTATACTTTATTCCCGTGCGATACATGACATTTTAACTAAGTAGAAATTAAATTAATTTTGTATTCGATTTTAAATGTAGTCTTATTTATATTTTAAATATTATGTGACGTTTATATCTTCTGTTTAATGCAATTTATTTTCATGTTTTAAATCTCATGTGACTTGATCGAATTTTAAATGTTGTTTCAATGTGTAATTATTATTACTTATCATTGTTTAAATGCACGTTATTTAAATTAAGATTGTTTTAATATTGGGATCTCGCTGTTAATTGCACGATACATTTTTGATTGAATAAATTAATGACAAAACTCGTACTTCTATAACGACCATAAAAGTTTTCTTTAAAAAGTTAAACTCGCTAAACTTGAAATAAGAAACGTCAAACTCGACTTTGACAGCTTGGTGCCATACTACTCAAATCGAATTTGACGTTTCTTATTTTAATTTTTAAAATAACAACTTACTCGTAATTAATTAGGTACCTAAATTCTACAATTATAATATTTTAGGCAGTAGATGAGAAAAAAGGTGACCTACGTTCCTTTTCTTCCTTCCAAACATTTCAAATCGCTCAATGTGGTTTAGGTGAGATTGAGCGTTAAAATTTTAAAAGTTTGGCGTCTTGTGTGTTTGTACTTAACTACAAATAAGGATAGCTTAGGTGCAATATTATAATGCAAAAAAAAACCTGTTCAAATATGCGGACCAGGGATCTCTCAGCGCGGCTTAGCCAAAAGCTATCTTTCGGAATGCTCTGCCCTGCCCTATGTGTTATGCATAAGAAGAAGTGTGCAGCGCCTCTATTTGGGAACGCTAAGTAATGTTGTAGCGACTCGCGAGTGAGATTTCTCATCCCACTCTTCCGCACGACGCGTAAGGCGTATGAAGGAGATGCGAGTCTCACTCGTGGATCGCTGCAGTATCGCTTAGACATTCCCGAATAGGCGCCCAGAAACTAATCTACACGTACAACTATTTTCATAAACAGCAAAAGTTCTGCGACAGCACGAATTAAACCGTATCTCTTTCAGGTAAGTTAGTCCGTCTTGAATTGAAAAAATCGGTAAAGTGCGAGTCGGACTCGCGCACGAAGGGGTCCGTTTCATTATCTATAATCAAGCAAAAAAAACACGTTTGTTGTATGGGAGCCCCTTTAAATATTTATTTTATTCTGTTTTTTTAGTATTTGTTGTTATAGCGGCAACAGAAATACATCATCTGCGAAAATTGCAACTGTCTAACTATCACGATTCATGAGATACAACCTGGTGACAGGCTGAGGATGCGGCTGTGATCACGTGAGTGGAAAGTCGCCGCAATGCAGCTCATCTCAGCTTCACGCCGCAACAAAACCTCAATACCTACCTCCCTACTGATAGTAGCTTCGTCGAACCCTCTTGATTTATTTATGTTGCTCCAACTTGGGCAGTAATCTGGCAGTTAGTATAGTACACTGAGAATTGACCGTTATCAATCCTCTTGCCTTTGCTACTTATCATTTACATACTTAGTGGTAATTAGATCCAATTACAGTAATTTTTACCTTGCATCGACCAGTTGAGAACTGACCTGTGTCGGTGGATTATACTAAGCTAAAAAGGATTTGTAGTAGCTCAAATACAGATTCGCGGGGAGTTCCATTTTGGGGGATTTCATTTAAAGTTAATCGGGACATATTCTTCTCGGAATATCCAGTTAAAATTATTAGCTTAAATGTACATATCATCATACGCAAAAATACAATAAATACAGGCCTTTTTAGGATTCCGTAGCCAAACTATAGTCCGGCAAAAGTAAAACTATCACGACTAAGTAAGCTTCACCTTCATCATCATCATCAACATGGCATAGAAAACTAGACTAACATAACCTAAGCTAGTTTTCGGAGTTACTATTTTTACGGAACCCTACACTGAGCATGGCCCGACATGCTCTTGGCCAGTTTATTTAAGCGATATACTAAGTAAAAGAATAATTGAGCCGGCGCCAAAACACACTAACGGTGCGACGACAGCAAACATGAAATATGGCATGTGATGTGACCTTATAATAAGTCCATACGTAACCCGGAGCACAGCTTAGCGTGAAGGTTTTTGGCGCCCAGCCACAGAGTAAACAGGCCTTTGTGCTGTGATGAATGATTTTGCTGTTGTTGCATCTACAGGCACAGCGAGACAAAGATAAGTTTATTTTAATCTATAATTTAAACTCCTCTGCTGCGCTGGGAGTGAAGAAATAGCATAGAATGCGTGCAGATGCTTATCATCCTGGCATGTCGTAAAGGTCGACTAAGGGACGGGTCCTCTCCAACATGGTGGATTATCTGTATGGGCGATGGGCTGATCACCTGTCACTATACGGTTCATCATACCATCTTAGGACGAAGTAATTAATCGAACGTGGCCACAAGTAGTCTTGTCGCTCTGCCCACCCCATTAGGGATTTCGGGCGTGCTATGTATGTATGTATGTAATTTAAAGAGGGGCTAGCGTCCACAGGAAATAGGCCTCCCCAAATTATCGCCAAAACTACCGATCCGGAGATATAAAGACATTTACAAAAATGGTTTTCCGTTAAATATAACAATTGCCACTAGATCCAAAATAACCAATAAGTTATTTTTAACAATATACAATATAGTACGTAAAAGTATACCTGTAGCAATAATACGCTCTCACCTATACCTATCTTGAAACTTTCAACGCCTTCAGCTGTCGCACAAAAGCTGAGCTTAGCCTCAAAGGTGACTACTTTGCAGGCAGAGAAAAGACATTTCAAAGGGATTAAACCGCTACGAATGCATAAAAAAGTGTTAGTGTTATATTCGGTAGCATTCGGAAGTAGTTTTTTTACATAAAGTGGTTATTCTACTGTAAGACCGAGACGACGTTTTTGTGAATTCGTCGGACAAGTTTAAACTGCATTTTCCCGGCGACAAGATGTTCCGCCAGCTGTAGACGACGTTCGCTCTCAAAGTTTATGCTTCATAAAAGAGGTATAAAGTGTTTATTGTATTTATATAGGAGTTGTATGGGGGAACGAACGTGAATTGCGCCACCGCATCATCCAATCAACAGTTTATCGTGGCCCTGTAAATACATTACGCGTGATGTGTCACATCCGCAGAAATCTGCCTTGAGGCACCTCGCGCCTCGCGCCCTCTGATTGCCTTTTTTATTGCCCCCCTCGTCTGCACCCTACTCCATTTATATCTCACTCAATAATTTATAATCCCACGCAGGTTTGTTTTCTTGTAATGATTATTATGTTTGGAATTGCGTACTCCCGTTACTCATGATTTGCTGTGTTTATTTGTTTGCAATAATAATTGTATAGTTCTGTTGGTTCGTTTAGGTTACGATGAAGAACGCTTCTAGTAATAGCAATATTGAATCTGAAATTGGGCGACGACCAAATTTTAACCGGGATATTGGGTGGGTATTGCCACGAGCGTGGAAACCCGTTGTCCCAGCGATTCGGAATACTGGACGTGTTGACATTCCTGTGGACACTGTGAGTTCGGCTTGTTTGCTACCTTTCACCACCAACAACGAGCCGCAGCCTGGTGCATCAGCAACACCCGTGGAGACTCCGCCGCCCCCGCGCCCTCAGCTCGGGCGCAACTCGCCGCGCGGAGGGCAGTGCGTGGGTTGCTGTGAGTGCGACCGAACTCTACCCCTGAAAAAGGACTCCATATGAGTCCGAAACATGTCGGACTATTTCTGACAATAAATCGTGAGTAAAGCCGTGCTTATTTCTAGTCTTAGTAATGTCTCACGAAAGTTTTAACCTGAATATTGAATCTTACTCTTTTTTACACACTGTACTTATCTTATCTATATTTAATATCCAGTTGCATTATTCTTTGCCGGTGGCGAAGCGGTGCAATGCCGCAGGTGCAATTCCGAGGTTTTCCTTCGAAAACGAGCGTCCGACTTCGCACCTCAAAGCAAACTCGCTCCCCTTTCGACAAATTTCACGACATTTTTCAAAACCGTGCGCTTACCCTTCTTTGTTATTTCACGAAAGAGTTAGGGTTACACATTCGCTAAACTTTATCTGTACGGTGTCTGCTACTGCGAGTTTGTACGTACATTTTTTTATTTATTTCCATTATAAGAATGTTTAATCTGCGCGGGGCTCGACTGTTGCTTTGAGAAGAACAAAGCTACAAAGACATTGCTGCTTCATTGATCATTCCTGTTGAAAAGGCATTTAGTTATTGAAAATGCTTTTAACAGGGACCCTACCTATTTGAAACTCGAAATACAATTAGGTTTAAAATTGACGGCGGTCGGAGCTGAGATTAATTCAATGGCGGAGTCCGGACACCGATCAACGAACCGATAACAAAGATAGATTCGACAATTTCCAATCTTATAAAGTCGGTAATTTCATTCTTGTGAGGCAAGGAAAACTCGATAAACATATTTATTATTTATTCAAATGCATATTTTGTTTTTATTGACGAATGTATGTAAATCTATAGCTCGAGCGAAGGTAGCAAGCTTTGATTTTAAGTGAATCGATTCAACTTTGTGTTCCGCCATCATGTTTAAAACTTTACAGAAGTAAGTACTTTATTTGAGGTATGGACATTATATCCTTTGGTGCTTTGGTAATTCGACAGAAATATTAAGTACCTAGTTCTTCATAAAGAAGCTGATAGAAATACATGTGTAATTTTTACTACGCAAAATAAATACATATAGATTCAAAACTACAAGTTGTACTAAACGTCCATCAATGGGAATGTTTAGGGAACGAAATTTAATAAGTGAATGCGTAAACGAGTCAACTCATCGCAGCAAGATGCTCGCTCCGATCCGCGCTGGAGACCCGACGATCTCAGGGTTATCGCAGCAAAGGCAAACTGAAGCTAAACTTCAATTTAAAAACAGTTAACAATGTCATTTTAAAAATAGTCTTTATAATCCATTTTAAAACCATGTTTACACAATACGAATAAATAAAATTGAAGTGTTGTGAATTTTTAAATCAATAACTATATCTAAGTCGCTATTTACAAAATGCCTTAGCCTCAGTCTGTCTGCAGAATGGATTTAAATGAAACTATTAGGGATAGTTAAGGGTAACTTAACTAGATAATGGCATTTATTTTATTTTGATATATCAAAGGATTGCAGAGATATGACATATTGCTGTTTGCATGAAGAATCATCCCAATCTCACGCAAACGAAGTCACGGGCACAGCTTGTGACATACAACTTGGGGGCCGTCCATTAATCACGTGATCTTTTTTTAAGCATTTTTAACCCCCCCTCCCCCTTGGTGATACATGGTGAGGTTTAAGACTACCCCCCCACCCCCCACCCAACATCACATGTATTTTTAATATCTGCAAAAAATGTTAATTTTTTTGAAAATATTGGAATATTATCTTAAATACAGGTATAAAGTATAATCTTATATTATTCGCCGCTTTACGATTTAAAAATCGCGCGTTTGAAAAGATAATGAAAAAATAAATACACGTGATATCTTACTACACCCCCCTCCCCCCTTGTGACATTTCGTGATTTTTGTCAAACTCCTTTCAAGCCTCACGTGATTAATGAACGGCCCCTTGATAAAGAAAAAGTATTTTCATAAGTAGGAATAACCGCGGTACATTTATTTTGGGCTTTGTTGTAGTCTGTAATAACTTTAATGACTTTATTACGAGTATGATATCGCGATGCAATGTGTGTTATGAAAAACTGTAGTTAATTATTTAATACGCGCTTCGGCCTCTTAAATAGTAATAAAATAATAACGTAATGAAAATCCAGATCGATCACCAGCTTACTGAACCTGAAAGTCCTTTGTGTTTATTTATTCAAAGAGTAAAAGCGAACTTCCAGATCCGCATCAGCCTGAAGTAAGAACGCGGTCCGACACCTAGATTAATCGTCATCAAAATTCTAGGAAAAAACGTAGGTAGTATTTAGTCTGGATGTAATTAGGTAGACGTATCGAAGGCCCGCGTCATGGACACCTAAGCAAATCGGGCTCATTTCAAAAATGTAGGTTATCCTTAGAAAGGTAAGTAATTATTTTCTTAAAGTGATCATAATTTAACATCGTCGACAACCCTAGGGATATTAAATTAAATTAAACCACTCATGTCACACATTTCTGTTGACGAGAAGATAATCTCCATGGATAATAAGCTTCAAGAACAAATGACAAGAAATTCTACACCTTTTGATATCCAAGTTCCTTCAAGTTCTTCTATTCATTTTCTTAGCACGGAGGAAACATAAGTTCTGAATTGCACATACTACTTAATACTTACTTGAGTCTTATAGAATAAGTTACCCCAAAGTTATAGTAAAGCAACGCTTTTGCATGCCACAAATTCCTGAAGGTATTTTCTTCGTTGTTAAAGTCACATTTCACAATATGTATGCAGCGCCTCTATTCGGGAACGCTAAGTGATTCTGTAGCGACTCGTAAGCCTGATTTCTCATCTCACTCTTCCGCACGAGGCGTAATGCGTAAGAGCGAGATGAGAAATCTGGCTTACGCGTCGCTACAGAATCACTTAGCGTTCCCGAATACAGGCGCTGGTTGCATGCAATGAACAAAGGAGTTGGTAATATTTCCTTCATGAAATGAACGACGAACTGAGGCCCTAGCAAGGTTGACACGAGGATAAGCTAGCCCCATCTTATCCCTCAGTGCGTCTCTTTCATACTAGTATCGAAGAAAGAGTAGCACTGAGCGATAAAATGGGGTTAACTTATCCTCGCGTCAACCTTGCTAGAGCCGCTCTTGCACTTTCGTGTGCGTACAATCTACTAACTAATATACTGAACTTAATACGGGTGTTGATGGAAATGTAAACTACAAAAGAATATACAGCTCGGTTGAATTTTGTAGCATAATTAGTATAGAATTAGTATAATTCAGCAAATAATAACTAAATCGCAGAGACACTGTTTTGCACTTTATATGATGAAATCTATTTTTCAATCAAGATACATACATACATATTATCTCGCTCGAAATCCCTATTGGGGTGGGCAGAGCCACAAGAGTACTTGTGGCCACGTTCGATTAATTAGTCCTAAGATGGTATGATGAACCGTACGGTGAAAGGTGATCAGCCCATCGCCCATACAGATAGTCCACCATGTTGGAGAGGACCCGTCCTTTAGTCGACTTTTACGACATGCCAGGATGATAAGCATCTGCACGCATTATCTGCTATTTCTTCACTCCCAGTGCAGCAGAGGAGTATCAATCAGTAGTTCAATCAATATAATAGCAACATTTGTATGATCTATTTTGTACATAAATTCATCGAACTATTGAACTAGTGGCTCCGTGAGCTGTAGACCTCGCGACAAAAGACTTCAAAAAACTGAATCTCAAACAAAAACCCTTTGAAAAAGTAAGCAATAATGATTGGCCTTGCGACAAACTTAACTTTGCCGTTGAAAAACTGATATCTCCATACATCGAGTCAGTTTACCAACACCTCCAGTAAGTTTGTAATTGCAAAAACCTCCATATCTCCGCCATTTTCAAATATTTCGAAAAACTGAATCGACAAAAAAAAATTATACGTTTACTGAACCTGCTCACAAAATTTCAAGAGAATCGGTTGAGAACTGCGAGCTGTAGACGAGAATAAATGGACATCCGCTGGACATTGGACAACGGACATACGAAAGCATTTTTGCCCAAGCTGAAACGGATAAAATGAAGACGGATAGTTAAGAAGTTCATAATAATCATACCCTTTAAAAATATTTATATCTCGCCAACTTCTACGACTTTTTCATGGAACCCTTTTTTGTAACCGAAATATTGTACCTCTTACTACTTCCAAAATACCTAAGATATTAAAAAGAATAAAGTAACGGTGGTCGACGGGACGTCAATACTTCGCAAAGTTACCGTGACCCCGAACAAGTCCCTTATCAATCGCAAGTTACGATATTAACGGGCGAAATATTTCTGTTCCGACGCGCAAACGGATCGACCCCTGTCCTGATATATTGTGAACATTTCCGAATACATTACCCTTTTTTGCGATCAGCCCTTGTTCCCTCATCACGGGGTGTGACAGACGAGGGATCCGAAACAATCCTGCTGACTGCGTGCTCATTACGATCAAATGATATATACGCATCCTCCGCCGCCCGCGCCTGGTCGCCCACACTCAAGGCAAACTCAACGAGATAATTTATGGAGCTTCACTTACGGTCCCTGATTAACAATGCGCTGACATTTTATGAGAAATCCATCTTATCAACGTTCTTTCTGACCACTTTTCTTCTAGATACACATATAGTTTCATATTATGTGCTAGCTTGCAGAGTTGTTCTTTCATAACTTACTTGACTACCAGTCGGGAAGCTGCAATTTCTTTGATTTTGTTTTGTTTTATTAGGTTATGGTCTTATTTTGTTGAAGTACCTATTGCACACTCCACATCTTCTTTCACTTGATGATGGAACCCAAAAGGACGTACATGTATTTTAGGAACCATATTTGCACGTGTGCAAAAAAAACATCATAGCAAACTTATACGCTTTTACTATTCTACAAGTGATTATGTTTTTCGGTCATTCATAAAATATATATTTAACCACCTTTTTAGCCGACTATGCTACATCCTTGCATAGTCGGCTAAAAGGTGTACATTGTTGCCTGTTTTTTTGTGGGCACTTAGGCCTTTTTGGTTAAATGGAATTCAATTAACGGTATCGTTAAATTCGTCTTAATGTAACGGGTTCCATTTAATTATATGGTATATAAATAGTAAATTAAAAAAAACAGTTTGCGAAAATTCCAAAAGATATTAAAGAATAATTATTATTGGAAGAACGTGTTGAATTCAAGTTAGAAACGCAGTCGAATTTTATAAAACCCGCCTAAACTACTGTTTTAAATTACTTATCTCATAAGCGAAAGACGTTAAAGAAACTGAGTACGCAACACAAAATATAAGTATTACAAATAAAAACCTAAGTTGGAATCAAGAGGGCTGTTGCAGCTGAAACTTCTAACAAACTAGGGTGGCTAAGTCAAGTCGTGTTTTATACTCGGAGAAAATGCTAAGGGGCAGCATGAGCCACACAAATTCTCGGACTTATTTCTTCCAATCTCACTTCATTTACGTGTATTCGGATTAAGGCATATTAGTTTCTGTGATTTAAGTCGAACACCTGAAATACCTGAACAATTTTTTTTAATGCAAGATTTGTTTCTGTTACTTCAGTAAGTTCTTAAGCGATACGATCGATACGAAACGTGACTTGATTCCGGGAATTAATTTTCCCCTTCGTCGCAATTAGGCATACATTTCCTCAAATAAAATAGAATCCATTTAATCCAATTTCCTGGCTACAATGAGAAGATATAAGTACTTAGAACGTAATACCGCATAGACAAAAGCGAACGTGTTGCGTTTAAGGCGCGGGTAGGCAGTAAAAACATTCGACACCCATCCAACACCGGAATTTCTTTGTAATATATTTTTGCCCGAGGAGCTACCTAAAAGACCGTTTTCCCGTCGGCGAGATTCAAGTCATCGTTATTCCGCGAAAGCAATTTTGGCGGAGAATAATCCTTTTACAAACTTTGACCAAAGGTCATCCGATTACAATGGCGGGTTAGGTACTCGTAGTTCTTAGAAGATTTCATTTCAAACGCTACACTGCATCAGCAATTCTATTGTTAATCTCGTAAACCTTGTTTATAAAAAGTGATACTATAATATTTTCAGCTGTTTTTTCCACTGCTCCAGATTATACTGGCAATCCAGCGGTGCTATTTCAACAAACACCAACGGAATAAATTTCGTAGGAATCACATTTTGTAAGAAGGACGTGTCTGAGCTAACAGTCGTTACCCTGAAAGTGGGCTCAGGTGAGCTGTCTTCTCCTGCCGCAGTGCACTAATTCCGCAAAAAGCCCGGGTGAATAAGTGAAGGCGTTCGGCATTCGTTGAATCGTGAAATATCCATGTGCATCCTATTCCGTCGGGCGGTCGGGCGGTCGGGCAAACGGTCGGGTGGTCACGAGCACGCCGTCGCCAGGTGTCCTGCCGACCGATTAATCTGTCGGCAAACAATAACCCCCACCAATAACGGTTCGACAAGTTTAACTACGCGCAAACGTTTGCTTTCACTGATAAATTGTTTGCAGCGAATTTAACACGAAATACGCGTTTGCTTATTTTCGTGACAAATTATGTACAATAAGCAACAGTATTGTTACCTTATTTGTTAATCATTACTATTGAGACTTAAGTCTCAATTTAGCAAGATAAATTGCACCTAAAATAATAATGTCCTTAGGTATCCTCATTTATGCCAGACTAAAATCTCAGCGAACAATAAACACAGCGACGTAATTTCCATGACATAATGACATCGTCGACGTAAATGGCCCTCAGTACATTATTATTTATGAAGATGTCGCCCGGAATAAAATTATGTAGCAATTGAAGCAAGAATTTGCACGGCGTCGCGGCGTCTCCGTGTCTCCTTATTAAGTTTGACCTCTGTAATACATTAACCGCAGCCGGCCGGGGCGGACAACACCCGCAATTTAAAGCCTCGCCTCGCGACCCGAGTTGCCTCACTAATCCTGCATAACATAGTAGCTGAAGCATTTCAGAGATTTATTAACCAACTCCCTCTCGAGATAATGAATAGCTACAAGCAAAGTATTACGGTACGGTATTAAGTTATTTGCTTTTGAGTCTATTCTCCAATAAGTCTTATATTAAGATTAGGTGAGAATTATGTAGGTATGTATTTATATTTGCAGCCATCCTACATCGAGAAGATACATGTCATGATCCATGGGACCCTGTTAGGATTGCAAAGGCTTAACAGTAATATTAAAACTAAAGTCTGTTCGCCGAGAGTTGATAAAAAAAACAGGGCTGCTTAACTCATTACAAATAGCGGCCCGCTAATTATTTTTACCGATGATAATAAAAAATTAAAGGGAAAAACTATATTTTTTTCATTGAGTATTATTATTGGATAGCCTGTATATGTCCCATTACTGGCATATCATCGGACGACGACCGTGACGAAATAAATATCAGAGTAGGAGGAAGAATCAGAGTCCTTGACGCTTATTATGAAACGTTCAATTGCTTCGTCTAAAACAACACACGAACACCCAAACGACAGACTCAAAGCGTATTCCAGAACGGAATGGCAATATATGGCGCTCACTCGCCCGGCGTGGCGCCGCGCATGACAACAACTGCGTCCCTCGTACCACGAAACTCAGTGCGCACGGCGATAAGCGACGCCTGTTATACAGTTTGCGATAGGTAAGCGACAGTCGCAATTTCGAGACGATATCATAATATTGATCAATTCTCGGCAAACAGACTTTAGGTACAACAATAGTTTTAAGTGAGTTGGTTATACATAAACGAATCCATGCGTCTTTTACTAATCACTATATGTTTATTTTCATACTTAACAACAGAGGGTAAGATAAAGTAGTGTGGGGTTTGATGTTACTCGCGTCCGTAGGTTTTACTCGCGAGTCTAGACACATGATCCCCGTGTGGTGCAAAACGAGCAACACACTACCAGCAGTAGGTATCGACCGTGGCGTGTTGACTTGGAGAGGTTGAGTCTGGACTGTTGCACCACCGCACCAAGCGAATGATCTTTCAGTCCCGGTTTTAGTGCCTCGTCCAACTCCTTTCCATGCCTATTTTACCCTTAGAGTAATTAGGACTTTACTGGGCAATCGTGTTTCACCTTCGACCTCGTCATCACTTTCCATCAGGTGAGACTGCGGTCAAGCGAAAGCTGATCAATAATAAAAAATGTTAATAATACAAGTTTAAGAATAAATGTTACGGTACAAACATATAAATTACAATTTAATGTTCGGATGCCGACAGTTGGAATTAAGAGCTATTTGGACTAAAGTTTTCTGAAGTTAATTACTTTCGGTATTTCAAGTTGCAAAGTTCTAACATTCCCGATTTTGTTAATTAACTAACAGATGGCCTGAATACACGATAAGACCAGGATGTGTTTGTGGACAATGCTATGTAAAGAAAGCTTTATAAAAAGTAACAGGCATACTATAGAGTCAAACTCCAACGGAAAACCTTTACCCATCACTGGTGGTTAACTTCAAAAGAAAATAAAAAAATGTCAAGGTTTTCGAATTTGTATCACAATCTACCAGGCCTGCAACCCAGACCGTATTATCCAGTATGATATGAATGTCAGTACCATATGATGAACTTCGATCGAGTATTTACTAAGTTTGGCAGTCGTACTTCTCCGATGCTCACTACCTTACGATATAAGTTATGGTATTAAACTAACATAGGTTACATATACAAACTACAACTAAGCATACTCAAAATTATAGTACCTAAATATATAAAACGTAAACTCAAAGATAAATCCAGTTTTTTTTAAGTACTGTAAAGTCATGTCAGTTTTTAATAAAATTAATGTCACTGATTCTCGATGAGTATGATAAAATAAAATTAATAAGAACCAAATATAGATAATAGTAGTTTATGCAACGGTTGCATAATGATAGGCCTTAAAACACTAGTGCGGTTTTCATGAAACGAGCCGATAGGCGAGTTTCATAATAAGATCGCACGAGTGTTTTAAGGCCAAATTATGCAGAGTTGCATACATAACTTTATCTACACACATATTATAAATCCTCCATGATGGGTTCAGAAACAATATTTTCTGGCAACAAGTTATTTGTTGCAATCGTGGCTGCATATTTCCGATATCCGGCGCATTTTCACATCACACACATTCCGAGAAGACTACTATTCATATTTTCAACTAAAATGTAAATTACAAACAACTTTTTTAGAACAAGAGCCTGATGGTGGAAAAATATCGATTTTTCTGAAGCTCATGAGCTGTAGTTTTCTGTTTCAGGTAAAAAGGGTCCCTGCTCTTCAGGGAAGAACATTTTCTAGAAGAAACCGCGGCCTAATCTCTACAAAACCTATACTTTTCTTTCGGGTTAAATGACCAACATAGCAATCATTTTCGTAAAAATAAGTCTTGAGATTTAAAAAAATGTGGTACGGGCGAGGCTGCATAGGGGTTACGCTGTGTTTGGGTCCGAAATAAAGGCAATTATTTGGCTCGCGCTATTTACGAAACGCCGTAAATGTCCCTTCAAAGAGTCGCATGCGGCTCGCGAGCCGCGGTTTACCGACCTCTGCGTTAGTAGACCGGCCAAGCTTATAGCCAACGTATGTCCCCGTGCCGATGTTTTCCGGACAGCGCAGACAGCGGACAATCTGGACATACAGGGCTCAAACAGACTCGTGAAACAATAAACCGAATACAATGCTCTGAGCGACGTGTGCCTTGTACTTAACTCCAACCTCAAATTGCTTGTAGACTGAACGAGTTTATTATACAAAGAATAGAGCAACCATCATTTTAAAAACAAGGCTTCATTAAGAAACGTGTTCTGCTGTTAAGGCTGTTAAGGTTTAAATTGCAACTTTGAAGGAATTGTAGCCGCTTACATGCTCACTACTCGGTAAGACGGTAATAGAAAATGCATCCCGAACTTGTAAGAGCGGATTCATTGAATGCTCCATCGTACATTCTATTTTTATATCGTATTCCACAATTGAGGATGTAATATCCCATTCTCAGTTCGTTAAACCTTTTTCTCGCGTGTGAAAATGTACATAACTTAACGATTTCCTGATACGAGTCGATACGGTCCCGCGTTATGACAAGCACGTCGTAACACTTCTATTTATTTTATCCTTCACATCGGTCTCCTCATTTATTTTGTTGCCGGAGGACCTTTTTGAATAGGCAATGTCGCGTATAAATTTCTATCGCCCCTCCGGGACGGCGTCCTGGAGCACCGTTAAAAGGTGCTACGAATTAATTTTACCTGACATCAAGGACGACAACGCTGGAATACGTTGGCGCATAATGAAACGGCTCTGCAAACTCGCTCGGGCCGCTCTTGCATATGTATTACATAACTTAACGATGCTCATCGATTTAATTAAATGGGAATTCATTATCCATTCAGTGAGATTATCACTGATGCATCGCGGATTTATCGAACAGTTCCAAGTCTTATAATAACACGTTTTTGGAGTTTACTCCTTAAAAATCGATTTTCATATATAAGTCTGGGGTATGAAAATTATGGGAAGTAAAATCAAACTACGATGTCACACGGTACGGAGTCACACGAAGTCACACGATGTTAGCCGAAGATGCGTCGGTCGCTTCGCATTGCATACAGATAGGTATAGTGAATAATATGTTTCCATCGGTAAACCTCGGATCTCAATCGGAAGACGACGGGACCCGAAGTGTCAATTAATTATTGTATTCAATGAGTGACATGTTTATTTCATTAATATGAAACTTATTATTTACTATCAAATGTCAAAATGATAAATGACAGCATGGTATGATGGGTACTGGTTTATTTTATAATTACACGCCGCGCTCAACGGGCTGCTGCGCATAGAGCCGCGCGTAGACCTGTTCGCGGACTCTTGGGCCAAATTAATGACCAATTGCCTCGCTTTCTGCGAGAATCGAAGATAATTTTAATTTGTTATTAATATGTTATTTTAATCTTATATAATCATTAATATACTAGTCAATAATTTATATTAATTAATAACTATTATAGCTAATATAACTTAACACTACTAACCTAACGAGTGTAATTGGTGTATGCCGTTCTTGTTATTGATAAATAAATAAATAAAATAAATACACAATCGTTCGTAAGGAGTAAACTCCTGTCGTGCGTCGGACGGAGCTGACACACACACACTTTTTTTTATCACTATTGTTTACCATGTCAATACTCAAGTGTTAACCTGGGAAAGAACCTCTCAATTCCATTAAAGTACACAATTATATCGAAATGAAGTAGCCTTCTTTCACCGAGTCAGTCGGAGCGAGCTAATCTCGTCCGCGTCATTAATCGCCCAACTTCACCTCGCTCAGGTGTTAATGTCTTCGCCTAATTAAATTAAATCCCGGGGGGCATTTCTTTCGCCGACTTTCTAATTAATGAGTTAATGGTGTAAATTTAGATAAGTAAATTTTGCTATTTCGTCTAAGTTTCCAGATGCTTGGCTATGGAAATTACCGCAAGTTGAGATGTTCAGGTTTACTCGTATAAGCTAGCGCCGCGACCCGCTCGTACAATTCGCTCATAAAGAGATGACTGGAGTACTTAAATCTCATATCATAATTCTAAAAAAGATTCGAAACTCGAATTATAGAGCAAAACGCGCTTGCGTTTTTATTAAGTTGCGTAATACAAAGCTGAGCTGACAACGTCGCACTTTTCTTGATTATTTGACTGAAATGTGGTCCATTAAAAATTCTCCATTTGGTGTATTTAGCTGTGTAATGTAATATTATGTCGTGACTGTTTTTTTTTACAAAATTAAATGCCTCATTATATAGCATTAAGACTTATATACACCAGATGGACTGGACTGGATGATAAGTAAATACACTAAATTTGATGATTTCACTCCATTTCACTTAAAAATCGAGAAAAACAAGAAAAGCGCGACGATGCCAGCTCAGCTTTGTAATAGTTCTCTTAAGGCATGTTTCTAAGGCGCTCTATATTTTATGCCCTCCCTAAACCACACCTTCGCCTCTAATTATTCGGGAACGCCAAGTGATGTTGTAGCGACTCTCATCCCACTCTTCCACACGACGCGTAATGCGTAAGAGCGAGATGCGAGTCTCGCTCGCGGGTCACTGCAGTATCACTTAGACGTTCCCGAATAGACGCCCTTAAATATCTTAAAGCTCAATCTCACTTGCACCTACAACATGGCAAGAGTTAGATCAGAGCCGCAATTTTAAATGATTCAACATCGCGCCCGCGCACGCCTGAATAATTCTATTAACCCTCGTGTATCTTAGCTCGCGTCAACTAAATCCAATCAAAACTCACATCAAAATCACTTTAAACTCTATAAATATTCAAAGTACGCAGGCGTGAACTGTTCCAGCTAATTAATGAGGGGGTTATTAGGGATTGAAGCTCGCGTCTGTAGGTTTTACTCTCAAGTCCGTACACTTCAAAACGAGCAACGCACTACCAGGGCGGCGGTAGGCTTCGACCGCGGCTGGTCACGATCTCCTTAGCAAAGCCATGCCGCGAAGTGACTCCAATCGCGTTCCAGCATGATGCCTTGGGAAAGCATTTGGAGAAGTTGGGTCTGGACAGTTGCACCGAACACCGTCCAAGTTTCGGTGCTTCATCCATTTCCTTAATTTCCATGTCTATTTACTATTAGAATAAATAGACATTTCCTGCGTAATCGCGTTCCACCTTCAGCCGCGTTATCACTTTCCATCAGTTGAGACTGGGATCAAGTGAAAGCCCAACAACAATAAAAAGAAAACAATAAGCTACTTTAAAATAAACTTTTAAAAAGATGCTGATAAATATTTGAAGTCGCGGGTCGTTATAAATTCCAGGGTAATCCGTGAATGAGATACGCCTGAATGCTTGATAAAACCGGTTCTGAATGATTGACTGTCTTAAAGGTGGAAGTTTGGCCGCGGTGTATTTACTTTGCGATTCGTTCCATCCTCGCAATGTCAAGATAAACCGTATTAATTTCTCATCCGATGTGACTGAGTGGTTTTCTATTGGCACAAATCTGATTAGCTTGAAGAATAAGTTAAAGTAGATGACGCGTCTGGAATTCCTTGTTCATGTAAATTTTCCTATAAGATAACTAATAATATAAATTATAATAAATCCTTACATAAATCTATCTCGTCCCAAAATAAGTTCTAAAGGCTTGTGTTATGGATAGGTACAAGACGACGACATACATACTTATATAGATAAATAAATACTTATAGTACATTGTGCATCTAAAGCCGTAAGAAGGGGATAACTAACGAGAGTCTGTTAGAAGCCCGACGCCGATAGGCGAGGGCTTTTATGACTCGAGTTTGTTATCCCCTTACTGCCCGTGATACACACAGTGTTTTTCATCACATTTGCGAGGATTTGAAATAAAAACTAGACAAATAAAGTATGTATATTAATTTTATTCCCATTTTACATCGTGAATTACCATCAGGTGGGTGTTCATAAACTGAGCGTACGTTGCGATCAGCGCGGCATAATTTAATAAATAATTAAATATCTTCTAACTGGGTTCTTAATAGTGATATGGCTCGGCGATCACTTGCAGACCGGAATTATTCAAACCTCATTGAAAATGCTTGATCAGAAATGAACAATGAAGGTAAAAGCAATTTTCTCTCAATTTCAGTGTTTACAATCATTAATCTACGTTAAGCCTGGCCTGGTTTTGCTCCGTGAGCTAGGGCAATTTAAGGATATTCTCATTAATTGAAAATTAAAGACTTGAATAATGATCGCTAATTTTTTAAGGCTTCATGTCAACTTTCTATTCATTAAAAAGTTCCAGTGTTTGAATATTTTATACATTGAATTAGAATTTATATAGTAGATATGAATTTATTGCTCTAAAGAACATAGTAACATGAATGGCATATATGGTAAAAAATACCCCGGTCTCATTCAAAGGCTATTTTACATGTTTGAATATATCAGCGCTTCAAACAGTGACATCTGCTGAGAAGCAGCGCCACAAGAAACTCTGAAAAAAGTGATTACATGCGAGTTGGACTCGCGCAGCGAGGGTTCCCCCTTCCCACAATCGTAAAGGTGTCATCATGCCGGCGACGGCATTATTTAGATTTAATAAAATAATTAAACATCTGTAACATATTTTTAATTATTTGCTGGTTTTTAATCACACTAATATTATAAATGCGAATGTGTGAGTGTATGTTTGTTACTTCTTCCCGTTGAAACGGCTCAACGGATTTGAGTGAAATGTGGAATTGAAATAGCTTATATCTTGTATTAACATATCGGGTACTGTTTATCCCGGTTAATTAAAACGATCCCGTGGGAACAACTATACTTAGGTAACAGAATGCCACGCGAACAAAGTTGCGGGCCGAAGCTAAATAGTAAATAATAAATAAATAACAAAACAGCATCCTATTTCATGATGTACAACTATGCAAAATTTCAAGTTTCTTCGCCAAATCACAGAATAATAAACGAACAGTATGTTGTCTCGGCAGTGTCCTCGAAATAATTACCTACGGCCGCTTGGTATGTAAACACGCAGTAGGGCTGACTGTCTTTCTTAGGTTACGTATTTGATAATGCTATATTAAATTGTCGTAGTATATTTTCATGAAATATTACTTCAAATCTTGTAAGTTTTTATTGTAATTATTTATATTTGGTTCATATTTCTAGTTTCAAAAGTCACTGTAAGTCAGTATGGAGTAAAAAAAATAATTTAATGTATTTTGCTTTTAAAATATCATAAACATCAGAAATTCTCCTGCCATAATTTACGTAAATAGTTAAATTCATGGAAACATCTCACACTATCCAAGTCCGCCGTAACCAACCGCGGCGACTGTTGTGTACCGAAGTTTACCGAGATTTCGAAGCGCGTCGTTTCAGCCGTTTGTATGAAGATGGAATACTGTATACTTGATTATACTGTGGCCAAATTGTTTCACACAACACATGAATGATTTTATAAGGGGTTCTGTTTTTGTCTTTTGAGGTACGGACCCCTAAAAATTGAGGACCTAGGGCTGAATTTATTGTACGCAAATTGAAGTTTTAAGGGTGCTTCACAGCGTAAAATATAGTTTGTACTCGTAATCAGTAAGTCGAGAACTGTTTTAGCGGAGTACGATTACAGATTCGATTGCGACAATCATTTGAATTCAAGACTTTGTGCAATTTATATAATGAGGCACCTGCTTTGCGTACATTTGTACAGCTATACCCTGTTTGTTTAGGTAATTAACTAACCCTCCTCTGCTGCACTGGGAGTGAAGAAATAGCATAGAATGCGTGCAGATGCTTATCATCCTGGCATGTCGTAAAAGTCGACTAAGGGACGGGTCCTCTCCAATATGGTGGACTATCTGTATGGGCGATGGGCTGATCACCTGTCACCATACGGTTCATCATACCATCTTAGGACTAATTAATTAATCGAACGTGGCGACAAGTAGTCTTGTGGCTCTGCCCACCCCATTAGAGATTTCGGGCGTGATGTTATGTATGTATGTATGTTAACTAAATGTAAACAAACTATATAATAATAATAATAATAATAAATCATTTAATTCAGACCCCCCCGATATAACCCCCGTGACTTAGGCTAATCCAGTCAATCTTTCAGCCTATGGTACGTCTTGATTGGCTCTTTTTAGGGTTCCGTACCTCAAAAGGAAAAAACCGAACCCTTATAGGATCACTTGTGTGTCTGTCTGTCTGTCTTTCCGTCTGTCACAGTCAATTTGCTCCGCAACTACTGGACCGATGGAGTTGAAATTTGGTGAAACTTACATATGTGTACCATACACATATGTAAGTCGGTGACCGCAACACGAATGTGTAACGTAAATAAATACATTTTAAACACGGGGGCCACTTTTGGGGTGCAAACTAGAAAATAAAAAAAATGTTTTGCCAACCTTAGCGTGTGACATATCAAATGAAAGGGCTCGTTGTGAGAATCTTAATGTTCTTACATGTTCTTTTTTATAATGTTGAGATAAATGGTTTTGAAGTCATTTAGGAAAATAGGCGAAAATTGACCATTCCTCCCCCTTATCTCCAAAAGAACTGGGCCTAAAATTTCGAAAAATATACAAAAAACAGTTCTTCTGTATGGTATTTTAAATAATTCAAATGAAAAATGAAAATGAAAATATTTATTTTGCAAGTAGGCCACCTGGGCTCTTTTACATGTCTGAATCTACCAGCGCTTCGAAAGGTGACATCTGCTGAGAAGAAACGCCGCAAGAAACTCAGCAGTAGGTCTTTTTTCAACTTTGGCAGTACAGTTTTATATAAAAACTAACACAAAATATACAACATAAAAACCTTATGGGTACATATTAATTCTAATAAATAATAAATAAGGGAGATGTATAATCTCCGCGTCTGGACAAGTTAAGTAACTTAGAGATGTATAAAGTCTCTAAGGGCCTCTAATAATAAAAATAAAAATTGAAGCAAAGAAACATCTAAATCGATTAATCTAGGTTAAATGGAGGTGTAGACAGTGTCCACGGTCAAGTATAAAGATGGAGATGTAAGGTCTCCAAATATCAAAAGAAACAATTTGAAATATAACATTTCATGTCCTAATAATAATAATAATCACGGAACCCTCTCCACGCGAGAGTAACTCACACTTGTCCGGTTTTTTATCTATAGAATGTCTTGATTGGATGGTTAGCTGAGTCACATGGGTAGTTTATTTACATTTAGTCAGCTACCTAGATGAATAGGGTATAATGAATGTCATTTCGAGTCCTACCTCACCTCCCTGATACAATTACATTAGCCTAAACACTTAATTATTCAGTAAACTAATGCCCAAGTTACGTAGAAAACGGATTGCGTCGGTTAAGATAAGTGACGAGAGAACATTTTCGTTAATATTAATGATAGAGTAAATTACGCGATAAGATTAGACGTGTTACGCGAAGTTCGCTTAAAACTTTGTTATCTTTCCCTCATCCGCCGGGCGCGCCGTTAGCTGCACGTTATAGCCGACCCCACTTTTGTCAACTTAATAACCTTTTTAGAAGCTTTAGTTTTATTTAATTTTAATTGTTAGTTAGTCTTGGAAGTAAATTTTGTAACATTTCCCGTAATCCCAATGAGCTAAAATTTAGTACACACATGTAAAATCGATGACAAATTGCAATGGGCAAAAATCCGTGTTATACAAATGCAACATTTAACAAAAAAAAAAATGGATATTGTACTTTGCCTAGGTTTATAGAAACTTCAATCTACCTCTATAAATAACACGTACAGAGTTCGACAGAAATATCCGCTCTATTGTCGTTAAAAATATAATAATTTGCACTTTCTCGTTAATTTTCACAACGTAAGTAGTGTCCTTAAAGGAGTCGCTAACAACTGACAACGTAGTATCTTTTCTCAAAATGGTGTATTAATTTCATTGAAGTATTACGTTACACTAGAACAGACAACTCAAACAAATGACAGCGAGCATTTTATGACATGCGCGCCGCGTCCGGCGGTGATCGTTTTACTATAGGCGTTTGTGCCAATTGGCCTCAAGAGGCTTTGCAAAAAATCAAGTTGAGGCGTCCTCTCTAGTATACATAATTACTCAAAGATTAATTTAAACGTCAAATAGCGTTTAAACTGCGGCAAAGCATATGCTATTGCGTATGCTAACAGTGAGATACTCGTACGGCGGGCAGCGCAAGCTGATTAATGCTTAAATAGTATGCAGCGAGGCAATTTCGCCGGTAAATAACGAGATAAGCAGAAGGTAGCTTCGCAGAAATGCTGGGGAAGCGGACATCTCGGAAATTCGAACGAATGTTGACTTGTTCTTGTTAGATGCGCTCTGCCGGGTACAACAAGTAGGTACATAAGTCTTCACAAATAACTATCCTCTTACGCTTTCCCGATATTGAATCCGTAGATAGATTTGCTTACTACATACATACAAACATACATATATCACGCCTGTTTCCCAAAGGGGTAGGCAGAGCCGACGGATTTCCACCTGCTACGATCCTGACACACCTTTCGTTTCGTCTACTCGCATTAAGTTCGTCATGCACGCTCGCCGGTTTAGAGTACTCTTGACTTGGCCTTTCTTAAGAACGTCCTCGATCTGGTTTTGGTATGTTCACCTAGGTCTTCCACTTTCAATCCTACCATGCACACTAGCCTTATAAACTAACACTACTACCAGTTTAAAATTGATATAGGTAATTTTTTATGCGGCAAATGTCAAATTTTAACTCGTAGCAACTAAATCTAACCGCAGATTGAATATTGGGAACGGGCGTTAATATTATCCTTTTACTAGGGCCCGCGGCCCTAGTAAGGTTGACACAAGGATAAGTTAACAGCGTCTTATCTCTAAGTGTGTCTCTCACACTAAGAGATAGTCGTAGGTAGAAAAAGCACATTCGTCTTTAGCACCTAATGAAGTTCCCTGGTCGTCGGAGTTCATATGAGCTTCAATTAATTAATTTACTTGAACCAACTTTCAGGGAAAAGCGTGGATATAGGCGGTTTCTAGTAACCTCCTTCACCGTCCATTGGGACTGTCGGCGACTCAGGTTCTGATTAGTTTTCTCACTTTTACCATATACCTAGTTTAGCGATTCACGAGCGTATTAAAAAAGCACTTTAATATAATATACTTAATAAAAAATGTACAGTAGTATTTTATGCAAAACGCTCAAAATGGCAGGTCCTAAATTTCGAGTTCTCCTGTAGCAAAGGGAGCGTTCAAGTATTACGTAACGCAATATTTGGCGCCCCCCCCCCCCATGTAACGCGCCGTAACGTTTTTCTGTACCCCCCTTCCCGCTCGTAAAATTTCAAGAGGTCATTCCAAAAATCAGTGAGAGAACGCGATCGTTCTGAAGGGTTAAAAAGATGTCAGTTCAAACCCCCCTCCCGCCTCTGGAATGCATCGTAACGGTTTACAAAACTCCCCCCCCCCAAATTCCTTACGTAATACGAGTTTTCTGAATCAAATCAATGAAGTGAAATTCTTTTTAACCGACTTCAAAAACACCGAAAGAGGAGGTTCTCAATTCGACGCGTATATTTGCTTTTTTGCTGATAATAACGGACGCGAAATTTAAGATAAATAATCAACATAACTGTTACAAATATTTATGAATTTAAGAAAACGGTTACATGTGAATTTATATTTTAATTCGGCATTGCGTCTGACAAATAAAATATTAAAAAAAAAAAACGAAAAACGAGTGAATGTGAATGTTCAAAATTTTAACCATATCGTATTCGTAATCAAATGTGTCGAATGCATTTGCAGTCGAGTTACAAAATAATTGTATGAATAACTAAAACCTGTTCAACTTTAAATTGAACCTCACACCGCGTGTGTGAATTTTGTAATTAAATTAGTTGAAACTTTGCTCAACATTAATATTCTCGCACGTTCTCTACTAATGATAAAACTATAATGTACCTCTACACTTAATATACGAGGTTCTACTTACTAGACATACTAGCTTCTACCAGCGACTTCATTCGCATGTAATTCGGTTATAGTTATTCGCCCGAAACTTTTAAATTTTCTGGGATAATAGATTTAGATTTATTTATTTCTCACATTAAATTACATTATATTCGCTACATGTCAAAATATATGAATTCAAAGTTGAGATTGTAACACATTAAATAATAAAATAGAATATAACATAGTCATCACAAATTAATAATCAATAATTTAAATAACAACTAAAAAGTTATAAAACACTATCAAAACATTAATTCAATTAATACACAATAATTAGCGATTTATAATAAAAATAAAAATAGTAAAGTCAGTCACAAACAAAATAATAATTTCTATTTACAATTTAGACTCAATTAAAAGTCAATGCCATATATACCTACTCATTGATTGAGTATATGGGGTTGCTCAATAAAACGCCCGATTAAAAATAAATAATGTGAAATACAAATCCACTCTAAATTCAATTTTAACGCGTTTGAGTAAAATTTAAAACAAAAGTGAA
Source organism: Tortricodes alternella (assembly GCA_947859335.1). Lineage (NCBI taxonomy): Eukaryota > Metazoa > Arthropoda > Insecta > Lepidoptera > Tortricidae > Tortricodes > Tortricodes alternella. Next base: position 6,170,821 of record OX401987.1, on the reverse strand, counting down.
TTTCATTTTGACTTGTTTCCTTTTATTTTTAAAAGTGCGAAAAGGTTCTATAATTTGCGCCCAAATGCTTCATCAGATGTTTTTGATTTGAGTTCAGCGGGAAGACGCTCGTAATAAGTAGGACCTATTATTCGCAGGTTCTTTTTCGCTAGCGCCATGCGCATGCGCGCAATAAGTAGCATATGTGTTTATCCAAGGTATAAGCTATCTCTATTCCAAAGCCGTTGAAGCGTGAGGGAGAAACAAACATACTGACACACATACGTGCGCACACACTCACAAACTTTCGCATTTATAATATTATACTAGATGTGCCCGCGACTTTGTTCGCATGGGATTAAATAAAAAATAAATAAATAATAATGTAACATCTTATCTCTCGCTTTCCTGCAATCTGAGGCAGTGATTTTGTGAAAAGAGACGGAAGTGTGTAACAGAAAGCCAGAAAAGCGCGCGCTTATTTGATTTGACCAATGAGGCGCGCTACTTGATTTGACCACTGAGCCCGCGCGGTTGATTTGACCAATGAGGGCGGGCGGTGGTAGAGTTGATGCAGGAGAAGCGCGCTCTTATATAATTTGACCAACGATGCGCGATTATTTGATTTGACCAAAAAGCGCGCGTGTGAGATGATAGATTTTACACACACCATATGCGACAACTGTAAGGCTCGTTCAAATATTTTTTGATATGTATCATTAGCATAAAATAAAAGTACAGCTGAAGTGAATTGTGACAACCTAAAATCTCAACCAAATATCTCGAAGGATGACTCGGATATAACTCTCTCAAAACTAGGAGAGCTTGCGATCAGCTAGCAACAATTTGTAAGATCCTTCGTGGAATAATTGACGCACCCGATCTTCACAACAGCTTGCTCCGTTTATCTGCCCCGGATAATTACCTCCGAGCAAGAAGTCACAGGCTCTTTTCCGTGCCTTCGTGTCGTACTGTAGCCAGGGCTCGCTCACCGCTGCCACGCACTCTCTCTGCCCTTAACATCCTCTTAGACAAAAACCCGGAATGCGATGTGTTTGCGGATGAATGGAAGAAGATGATGTTGGTGTGCTTGGTTTTCTGTGAGTTTGACGAATGAGAGAAGATTTCGATGTTAGGTTGAGTCTTGTTGACGTTTATAATTAGTGTAATTGGTTTACCGTTCTAATTATTATATAAATAAAATAAATAAACGAAATCATTTAATATTAAATTCATAAGACTTAACTATTACAACTAGTTACAGACTACAGTATCCGTCGTATTGGCTCAGCCGAGCTGTATCGGAGCTAAGTTGGCAATTACACCAGACGTCACGGAACCTGGTGCGGTATCGTTAACATTACAAATCGAAACGGTTATGAAACTTGGACGGGGGCCAAAATCGGGGACGTGCCGCGACTACTCCCAACACTCGCTGAACGAGGTTAGATGATCAGTAGATACGAGCGCTAATAAGATACTAGGGAACAAAGGAAAATCTATAAAAAATATTACAGAATAACTTGTACAAGTACCTACTGAAATCTTGTTCTGTGCCAGTATTTCATTCAAAAAATGACAACTGAGAACTTCAATAGAGTACTACTCTTTGGAAGTTTTGTCGATCGTAAAGGTTACGTTAATTTCTTCTTTTCTTCAGCTTTTACAACAAAATCAATCAAGTAGGCTTAGCATTAAATCACATTCAATCGTTCTTACAAAGAATATTGTGGGAAGTTATCGGAAACAAAATGTAATGATTTTTCTATTTAAATAGGATCTTTGAAAAGTGTACCTGCAACTTTAGCTATCTAACCCATTATGTCGGACATTAAGTCAACTTTTTGAACTTAGTAAAGGAAAGGGACCACTTGAAATAGTAAACAAAACAATCATCGTATCTATGGTTTCAAGATAAATATTTAATCTTTCGGTCAGAATTAGAGAACTTATCGAGTTCTTAGAGAGGTTACTCCGAAATACGAAAATCAAAACTTCGCTAACTCTATCCTTTTTACTCTCCACTCGTGACACAGTTGAGTGAAAGAGACGTGGCGAAGTTTTGTTCTCCATGTTCGAACTTTCGAGCTACCCCGCAATTGCTGGCTGTTCTCACCGCATATGGATCTTATAACGACACGGCTCGTAGGTACTTTTGTTCTCCACAAATACTGCAGTTCGAGTTGGCAAGTTTGAGGATCCAGTTTATTCGGGTAACCAGCTGGAACTTTGTTTTATGGTCGTTTATAAAATTCTATTCCCCTGAGGGTCTAACACTCTCGCGCAAGCTACGTCATTAAACGTCAAAAAAACCTTCGGCACAACGTCTATACACGTCTAAACAAGAAATGATTTTATGGCTACAACGTGTAAAAACATCGTTTGCTCGTATTAAATCCTTATAGTGTTGTCAAAACATACTAAAATACCAAAATTATAGATCACAACAAACCGATTTTTTGTAAGGCTCCTTGGACGTTGTTTCACACATAAACAAGTGACCTCACACACACTAACAACGTTAAGACACGTCACGTGGTGTATTGACGTTGACGTGATTAGACGTTGTTACTTAGAGCACGAACACAAACTGCCTATGTGTGGCGTAACGTTTATAAACGTTGACGTGAAAAGCCGTTTGTGTCACATTGTATACTATTAAATACTTTAATAAAATCTCAAGCGTATACTGACGTCCCCTTATTTGTATGAAAAAATAGTGTGTCCCAACACATAATTCCCTTGGAGTGGTTGCTCGCGCGAAAGTGATAAGAAAAGTAATTTGAGCGTAAAATACCCGCCAATTAGCGAATATTTTGCCTTTACGCGTTCTAACTTTGAGGGACCTATCTTAGTGTCGGGTCCTTAACGACGATACACTTCGACCCTATGGGATCTTTTGGAACCGAGCTGTGCACACGAGTGCCTTTAAATTCAACGACTGGCCTAACCTTTAATTAATCAGCGCAATAACCTAGCGCTTACCGTGCTCGATCGGCAACAGAGCAATTACTGGCAAAGCAATATCCTTGGATTAATGCACGCGACCGCCGCGTATTGAAATCGTGTTTGCAATGTCAATAAATGCTGAAAGTGGTTTAATTCCACGTGAGCCCCGAGCTATTGACAGCGATGCAGCCATACCCGTACTTTATGTATTATTTGTATGGCGGAACGTATGCAAAGTTACTCCTAAAAAACTCCATTTCGTGAGTTGAAATCTCGGCATCTCGCTCCGGGCAGACGCATCGTGTTCGTCATACGAAGCCGATGTTTGCAGCATATATCTTTGAAGTAATGTTTTATATGCTTGATATCGTGATGGATCAAATTTAACCGACAGCAAATAATAAATAAAATGAACTTTTATTAAATCTTTTATACTTATTATTATTAGAATTCCGCTCTGCAGCAGTCTTTTAATTTCAATTTTAAAGCATTCTACATTTTGTGTCAGAAATATTTACCCGCACAAATCCACAATATTTTTAAGCGAGAGGCAGGTACTCCCGGTATGATTTTAGCCTTTCATAAAAGCGCATTTCTGCCAGGCGGAACCTCTAGAGAGAGTTGTTTTGCAAACTCAATTATTCTTGCTTCCATTGTGGCAGAAACTATCAAACCACGGGAGACTTCTTATTTTTAATTGATGTTAAGCATTATTATACTTTCCAAATCATCATTTACTAAATATAAATACTTATACAGTAACTGGGGCCAATACGAAAGTGTTTTCGCTAAATTTAGAAGTAGTAATTTGAAATAAGAAACGTTCTACTCGAGTTTGAACCTTGGAGCTATACAAAATCGAGTTTGACATTTCTTATTTTAAATTTAGGCAATCTTAAATTTAGCGGACACCGTTTCGAATTAGACCCAATACCTACATAAATTGGAATAGCAACTGTATATTAGATTTGTTTCCTATTTGCACTTAATCAAATAAACTAATTTGGTGGGTTTGTGCCATGTCCTCTAAATTATTCGCATCTGCTGCATCTAGCTAATTATTCGCAGCCGTCGTCGGCGTCGTGCTGGCTAAGTGACTCGGCCTCCGCGTGGTCAGACCTGCAACTGAGATTGCTTTGATGCAACTCATTGACTAGTCCAAATGGATATCAGTAAAATATTTAAAAGTGAGTGAGTGAAAAAAGGATCATATGTTCTAAATATTAAAATTTTAGCATAATTGATTGCAATTTCATTGAGTTATTTCTAAGGACTCCTGGTTGGAACAGCATTCATCTTTATTTAACGTATGGAACGATAAACTGTCTTCGAATGTAAAATATAAAATGTCGTTGATAATAAAACTAAACAGCTAACTATAAATTAAAACGGCGATTATTTTTATGGCTTCACGCTGAATGGCGTCAACGATGACAGCCGGCCCGCTACAGCCCGCCCCCATTCAGCCGCGGACATGCAAATAAAAAGAATTGTGCATTTGGCAGGGATTTACGAGTACGAAGTACGCTGCGTTTGTGAAGATAAAAATGGGCTTACGTGCCTCGCCGTGTTCCCCGTCTAATGGATTTGGACATTGGGGATTTACATTAGCAGGCAAATGCACATCACACTAATATTTTAAATGTGAAAGTTTGTGAGTAGGTTAGTGTGAGTGAGTGAGTGAGTATGTATGTTTGTTACTTTTTCACGCTGAAACTGCTCTACGGATTATAGTGAAATTTGGAATGGAGATAGCTTATACCCTGAATTAACACATAGACTGCCTTCCATCATATTTCCACGCGAAAGTCACGGGCACAGCTAGTTATAGGTAAATATGGCTCGTTGACCAGTTAAAGAGTTTTACCCCTAAATTCAGTAGCAATATAAGTCGATTATGAGCGAGTTGCCTACAAAGCAAGATGCCTACAGGCAGGATGTCTCAAAAGCAAGATGGCCAAAGAGCAAGATGTCTCAGAAGCAAGGTTTCTTGCTTTGCAGGCTTTTAATTACCAAGCAATTTGTCTTCAAAGGTCTTCAAGACATTCAACTACTTAAACATTTTGCTTGGTAGTCGTTTTAGCAAGTAGGCCATTTGCCTAGACGGCATTTAATCACTTAGACATTTTGCTTTGTAGGCATAATACTTAGGCATCTTACTTTGTTAGGCATCTTGCTTTGTAGGCAACTCGCTCATAACTGATATAAGCGATTACGATTATGGATTCTTTCTTCGGGGGCTTTTTAAATTTATTGGTAGCTTGAAAAACTCCAGCCTTTTCCAGAATACTTGTCATCAGTAATTAGCGTTGTATGATGTACGTACTCACAACACTGACAAAAGTATGGTATGGTTTAGGTAAAGACATACTGGGGCCACGTATGCAACGCATTATGATATCTAGACTATTGAATTTGCATGAACACAGATTACCTCGAAACAGATGCGTGTGACAGCGTTGCGTATGATAATTATGTTTCTAAGTCATCTGTTTTGATGTAAAAAGAGACTAGATGTCATAACGCGTTGCATACGTTGCGTACGTGGGCTCAGTATGTCTTTGGTAAAGAGCTAGTGAGAGAGTTAGTGATTTAGGGGTTTTTAGGGCCTTTTCGACTTGCTTTTAGGGTAAACTTCATTTAAAAGTTGGCAACCCTGAATACCAGGTACACCATCAAGTTCTTAGCGCTATTTCTCTTTTCTTCGCTATTTTCGTTTTTCGTTTAAAGGGACTCGTAGACGGGCTAGTTTTTCTGCAATTGATTGCTGCAATTCGGGCTATTCCCAAAAAGATTACATATTACATAACTAATGGGAACAAAAAGTTATAACTTTTAAGGATAGCCCGAATTCCAGCAATAAATTGCCGAAAAACTAGCCGATTTACGAGCGCCTTAATGTTCCCAGAAATCAACGGTCGTGAGATATACAAATAGCCCTTCACAATGCATATCATTTGCATTCTCAATCTGAGTTCCCCTACTGTACAAGAATAACAGTTTAAGCAATTGAACTGCGGTACCTAATGGATTTGAATCGGTGCTCAGAAATACCTAACGATCTTGTTTTTCCATTTATTTTCTTTCCTTAAATAAAAATTTCAAAACTTCAAATTGAACCTGTTTTTTTCAATATTGCTTACATTATTTGATTTACGCTTAACAACTAATCTTAATATCAAAGATTTTGAGTGTGAACATTATAAATGGAATTTCTGTATTAAATTCTTAATTAAATATACAATATTATTTATTAGTTATTAGGTTCATTTTTCCAGTACATGTCGCTTCAAAATGCTCTTAATATGTCTATCTGTTGTCTTCTCAATTATTTCAGATAATAACACCTGTGGGAATCCATTTAAGATACTAGGCAGTAATTGGGACCACACTCTCTTCCATAACTTCCTTCCTTGATCAATTTGTTTTACGGTTGACTGTACTTGTTTACCAAACGCCTCTTTTAAGTCTGATGCGTCGCAATTAAGACCCAACAAAAATGTCATCGAAGCCTATTCGAGCGCGAGCTTTAATCGGCGGTGTCGCCTAAACGCCGAGCGTGGAATTAGCGAGAGCGCCGATAGCCGGCCCCGCCGAGCGCCGACACCCGGATTAGACTGCCAACTGACACACCAAGCCCGACATTATCCACTGTACTTTGCTTAAAGATGGTGTTGGCTGGGTGGCTAAATTGGACTTAAAAGTTATCGTTGAACAGCACTACGTGATTATGAATATTTGGTTAAACGGTGGTAATGTAATTAGGGTAAATGGCTCAAAATCTTTATTAAGTTAGTCCACCTGCGAAATAAATTTATGTAAATGAATTTGATCATTACCATTGTCATTAAAATCTCACGAGTATATTCGTTCCAAAGCCGGGCTCAGGCCTCCCTTTATAATGGGCAGTAGTCCCTACGCGGGCCCAGTGCGGATGGGGGATCTCATACACATCTTTAAATTACTTTGCAGATGTTATTTATTTTTTATTTAAAAGCAGATGGTTACTGACACTACAAAACCGGGCAAGTGCGAGTTAAATTTACGCGGTGGTGGTTCCGTGATTACATAAAATTTCCTAAGTTACTTTAAATACCATAGAATTCTTATGGTCTTATGGGTTTCTAGGTAAAGAATTATTTTCTGTGTTATTTTTTTAGGCCCAGTAGTTTCAGATATACGGGGGGAATGGTCAATTTTCGCCTATTTCCCTAAATAACTTCAAACCCACTTTTATCTTAAGAATATATATATTTAAGATTCCCACAACGAGCCTTTCATTTCATATGTCACATGCCACAGTTTCGAAAACTTTTTATTTTGTAATTTACTCCCCCCCCCCCCCCAAAGTGGCTCCCATGTTTAAAATTCATTTATTTACATTACACGTTCATGTTGTGGTCACTGACTTATGTAACGAGTACTAAATTTCAACTAAACCGGTCCAGTAGTTTCGGAGCAAATTTCTAGTGACAGACGGGCGGAGAGACATACGAGTGATCCTATAAGTTTCCGTTTTTTCCTTTTTAGGTACGGAACCCTAAAAAGGGGAAAGAAATGTACCTAAGTGATCGATTGCTTTTAGGTAAAGTCATTCGTAACTTTAACGTCATTTCTGCTACTTCATCTATTAATTAATATATCATTTGATGGAATAAAATCACATTTGAGTGACTACTCCCTGAATATAACATTAACGAACGAATTTAATTTACTAACTTCGCCTAAAATGTAATGTACATAAGTAACCATGGAGTTTCCCTTATGCTTGTATTAATATATGGGTCAAGTATGATACCCTACTTACATTTGATGTTACTAAAAACTCAACTCGAGTGTTGTATCAATCTTGAGCGAAGTTTATTAATACTCTAGATGTGGTATATCAAACAGCGTACAGCGCCTCTATTCGGGAACGCTAAGTGATGTTATAGTAATCTCTCTCGTAAGCGAGATTTCTCATCCCACTATTCCGCACGACACGTGATGCGTAAGAGCGAGATGAGAAATCTCGCTTGCGAATCGCTACAGAATCACTTAGCGTTCCCGAATAGAGGCGCTGCTTCTGTTTCTGTGAAGAACGTATATTAACGGAGCTTCGCTGACGCTGTCACGTTAGGATTAATTAAACTCCGCGTAAATTGAGTAGCTTTATTATTAAGCCGCTTGTTCACTGCAAATTAAATAAGTTGCCAGCTCTACCCCGAGGAGTCATATTTACCGAGCCATGTGGCATGTGGGACCACAGGCTCTTAACTATTCTAGGAGGGCGGTGATGGGCTTACCGAGGTCGTGGAGAACAGATAATGACATCTGCACACTATATTTTATATATATACAGAAATGGCTCTGCAGGAAATACAGACGAGTAAAATAAAATTACTTTTGAATACTTGAAATACACACGGCTTTACTCACAATTTATTGTCAGTAATAATCCGACATGTTTCTAACTCATATGGAGTCCTTACTCGTTGAAGTTTACTTTTCATTGTTTTACACCTGCAAAAGAAATGATATCTAACTATATATATATATATTACTGGACCCGCCACAGCTTTGCCCGCGGTATTTTCGATACAATCTTTAACACCTCTTTCAAAAAATCCCTCCTTAGTGCACTCTTAGTGTACTCGAGGAATATCTGCTCTAAATTTCAAACTTCTAGGACCACCCGTTTAGGCTGTGCGTTGTCTATAAGTGAGTCACGGTACTGTTTTATATGTATTGTTGATATGTATTCGACAGCTATGGTATTGACTTGCACTGGCGTCTTTATTTTAGAGTAGTATATCTTTCGGGGCTAGCACTCTAAATAAATCTAATCATCTGTCGCTTTATGTACAACCTGGTAGAACCTTAATATTTTAACATAAACATGTAACTGTGTCTTCTTTGGAATACCGTATTCCAATAAGAGTAAAGAGTTCAGCGATTCAAATGTCGCTTTTTAGGGTTCCGTACCTCAAAAGGAAAAAACGAAACCCTTATAGGATCACTCGTGCGTCTGTCTGTCTGTCTGTCTGTCTGTCCGTCTGTCAGAGCCAATTTGCTCTGAAACTACTGGACCGATTGAGCTGAAATTTGGTATACACATGTAAGTCGGTGACCGCAACACGGACGCGTGACGTAAATATATGAATTTTAAACATGAGGGCCACATTTGGGGGGTAAATCAGAAAATTAAAAAAAAAGTTATGCAATATATATTGTGTGACATATCAAATGAAAGGGCTTATTGTGAGGACTTTAAATATATTTTTTTCTGAATTTTAAGTAAAATAGATTGGAAGTTATTTAGGAAAATAGGCAAAAATTGACAATTCCCCCCCCTTATTTCCGAAACTACTGGGGCTAAAATTTTGAAAAAAATGCAGAAAATAGTTCTTTACGTATAGATTACAGGAAAACCTATAAGAAGTCTATGGTATTTAAAGTAACCTAGTAAATTGCAGATAATCATGTACGGAACGGAACCCTCTCCACGCGAGTTTAACTCGCACTTGTCCGGTTTTATTTTATTACTCATTCTATGCTTCATAGCTAGGGAGCTGGGTGCCAAAATTTCTATATGATTTGTTCGCTTGGCAAACCTGAATTGTTCGATTAATGACAATGACAATGTAAAGAACCACAGAAAAATAGTCTGCCACCATGGTAGCGCTGCGTTTTCAATTGACAGTGTTTCAACAATTTAAAAAAAAAACGGTGTGCTAAATAATTTGTTCGTGTCTGCCTCTTGGACTGATGGTCAGAATCATCCTCAAAACAATGAACATCGAAGACGCAGACGTGCAGTGCTTTATTTTAAAACGGGACAAAGTTGCAAAAATGTAAATGAAAAAAGCTATACTAAATCATTTGTTCGTCGTTCTCGTTGCGTCCATTCGATTCATTAGGACTCCCACAATAGAAAAAAAAGTTGGCAGACGTCTAGGTCACTGATTTTTTATGTACGATTTTTTAAAGTTGTAACTCAAAAACGCAGGGACTTACGATTTTCATTTACTGGACAAATCAATTTGTATTGACATAAATTTTCATCCCTATCAATATGAAAGACGAACAAATCATATACCAAAATGGCACCGAGCTCCAGCTCCCTAACTATTGGTCATTGTTCTGTGAATAGAGACCATAAGAAAACCTGACTATATTTATTACATTAAGTACACTTTAGTTGCATTCGTTAAATAAATGTTTCAAGTGTTTTTAAACGCCAGTGCGCTGCGTATCCGCCGTGCGTCTCAAGTATGAGTGGCAAGGTCTCTCGGACGTCCTGCAGTGCACCGCATCCTGCACTTACCAGACTGCATCCGAAACGATGCTGATGCATTTTTCTGTCTCCATTGCAATTCTTTAAAAGTCTCGCACTTTTCTTGTAGGTTCTTGACACGTGTTTTAGCGTACGAAATACGGTTGCTGATGTGCAAGCGTTTATAAAAAAACGGACAAGTGCGAGTCTGACTCGCGCGACGAGGATCCCATAACTATTTGGAAATTAAACGAGGATTAGCTTCGGCAAACTCCTAACTGTTTATGCAACGTCGAGTAAAATACGACTTTGCAAAGGTTATTTATTTTAATGCCTATAGTGTTCCTTTAGAGATTATATTTTTCCGTATTCCGTTTTTTTTTTAAGGTTCTGGAGTCTTGAGGGGTACGGTCCATTTCCGCACTTTTCATGACATAACTTTTTTGGTTGTAGTTTAAAATTATATAAAAATCATCATCACCATTGGCCTATATTCATCGCACGGCTGGGCACAGGCCTCATCTCATAATGAGCGTCTGGGCAATAGTCCCCACGCGAGCCCAGTGCGGTTTGGGGACTTCACACATTCTTTGAATTCCTTCGCAGATGTATGCAGGTGTTTTCCTTCACGGAAATGTTCGTAGTAAATATAAGTTTCAATTCCGCACACGAAATCCAATAAAAAAACAACCTATTTTATTTACATTCCCAAGGTGGGAAAATATTTAGCTAATACGAGGTTTCCTTGTCAGGATCCGAGGACCCCCTGAGCTCGGGGGCCCCAGTGCACAGAACCGTTCTAGCCTTTCGCTAGCTAAGTCACTGACGAAATCCGAAAATCTCAAAGGTGCCACCACTAGGCTACCACATAGCTAGTCTGAAAAGGCGTTATTGATACCCAACTTATTATAACTCACTCACTGGACCCTATTTTTATATGTAAGTATTTCTACTACATTTTAAATTATGTCGATCTAAATGATAGGTAAATACAACTATGCAAGATTTCAAGTTTCTACGTCAATTCGTTTCCAAGATAATAAGTGACATGTGACACTTTAAGGAGATGTTGCTTGTGACAAGGTTGATGGATGCCGCCACAAGGCGACATACCGGATTCGGGTCACAAATATTTTACCCGACTCGATTACCGACAAAGGATTTAGTTCTGCTGTCTTTTTGAGTCAGTAAAATGGATTTATCTTCACTACTATAGGAATTGCCTTTGGGATTAAAATGGGAATTTTAAAAGGAATTTATAGAGGAGTATCATTATTCAATCGGTATAATACGTCCAAACTAATGCACTTTACTTTATTTATTGCACCACTAAGAAGAAAATACTTAGGGCGCTCGCACACGACGTTTTGTAGTGAACGCGCTACTGCATCACAACATGTGGCCGCTTGTCGCATTTTGTCGCGCGAAAAATGCGAGGCTAGCACGAGATGCCCGCGAGTTGTTTGTCGCTCAGTGCGTCTCTGTCAAACTAGTCAAATATGTAAGGGATGCACTGAGCGACAAATGACTCGCAGACAGCTCGTGCTAGCCTTGCAGTAGCGGTACAGTCACGCTGTATCACATTTATATATTATTCAGCATCGCTACTGTGTCGATAAAATGCGCGACTGTATCGGAAGATACCGGGGGAGGGAATAGTAACAGGGAGTCCTGAGCATCTGTATTGATGCGCATCGCAACAGTAGCAATGCAGAATCGCGTCTGCCGATGCTGCATGGCGACTGTAACGCGATAGTAGCGATGCATGGGCTATGGTACACAGCCAGCGACAGCATCGCGGCCGTTTTGCGACTGCATCGTTGCAAAAAGTCGCCGTAGGCGAGCGCCCTTAGTATTGGTGGGGTAAAAATTGTTCAATCCACGAAGTCGCACCTCACCACGTACGTAAAATGCGCATCTTCGTGGATTGAACTATCTTTAGGCAGACGCAGCGTAGCGTATTCATTATCAATACATTTAGTCAGGAATGGAACTCGCAAGAGATGGTTTCCCTAATTGACCAACCAATTCTGGGGCAAATCACAATGGAGATGGAGATAAATAATTACCAGCGTTTTTCATTATTTATGACAACAGATACAAATAACATCAACTATACCATTTATGCACAGTACGACCCATCTAACGTATTCTTTACGAGTACGACTCACCTTATCCAAATTTCATTTCATTATCCTAAATAATGGTGGCTTATTAAGCTGTTCCTTAATAAGATTCCGTAATTGGCTCGTTAAGTACTATGCTATTCAAGCAGTTTGTATATAAAACTCATGTTTTTTTTATCACAAATGTGTTTGCGTTTGATCTCAGTCTCACCTGATGTTAAGTGACGACGAGGTCGAAGGTGGTACACGCTTGCCCAGAAAATGCCTATTCACTCTTCCCTTGAAAACACCAAGGTTATACGGTTCCGGGAATACAGACGCAGGGAGAGCGTTCCACTCCTTGGCTGTTCGAATAATGAATGATGAAGCAAACCGCTTCGTGCGCACCAATGAAAATTGAATAACATGCGCATGGAAGCCCTTCCGGCGTTGGGTAGACCGGTGGGAGAAAGTGGAGGGTGGGATGAGGTCGTGTAGTTCCTGGGCACACTCTCCATAATATACCTTGTAAAATACCGAAAGACAAGCGAGTTTACGCCGATGCTCCAAACTTTGAAGTTTGGTTTTGACAAGCGTGTCGTCGCCAATGAGTCTTCTAGCTCTACGGTTTCGAGTTCAGTTCCCGCAGAATACTCCAGCAACACGCAAGCAAAGCTAGTCCTCAAATATTCACAATCATTATGTGCACATTACGCCCGCTTATGATCATAAATAAAAGAGCAATAAATCACTTATACAAGTGGGGTAGTGGATCGACAGTTGCGTGGGAGCGGAATGTATCGCAATAATGTGATGTCGTAGTTCACGGCCCCTTCATTTAGCGGCTGTAGGGAAGAAGGCATTATACGAGAAATTTTATTAAAGTACTTTTTACGTTATTGATGTATATTTTGTTTATTTATTTATTTAGCTTACAGATACTCGGTAACATCAGATAGGTACATAGTACAAAATTACAAAAAATATTACGCAATTGTAGTTAAAAAGATGCGCGAGTAACAGTAAGCAATCCTCCGTACTAGTTTAAAACTGTATGACGGCAGGTGAAGCCCCTCCTCCTCAAGCACAATTTCACAGCAAATGTGTCTTATAGAAAAATAACTAGAATGAAGAATAAAAAAAATACCTTAACTAAAGTAGTCTATTGTAGTTATAACAATCCATATCTCAGAGATTTAGTATGTAAGCATAAAACCTGCATCAGTGAAATAAAAGTATGAGTGTCTATGTCTGGGTATGATAATACTAGCTTTTGCCCGCAACTTCGTCCGCGTGGAATTAGGTTATAGTAATTCCCAGAAACCTTTGAATTTTCCGGGATAAAAAGTACCTAGTTAGTATGTTCTAATTCAGGAGCTAACTAACTATTACCAAATTTCATAAATAAATAAATAAATAAATAATCAGGGGACAATCTTTACACAAATCGATCTAGTCCCAAAGTAAGCTGTAAAGGCTTGTGTTATGAGTACTAGACGACGATATAAATACTTATATAGAGAAATAAATACTTAAATACATAGGAAACATCCAAGACCCAGGAACAAACATTCGTGCTCATCACACAAATATTTGCCCTTACCGGGAATCGAGCCCGGGACGCTTGCGTCGGAGGCAGGGTCACTACCAACTAGGCTATCCGCGTCATCATAAGGTAACTAAATACATATATGTATAACTATACATGAAAATGAAAATATTTATTTTGCAAGTAGGCCACATGGGCTCTTTCACATGTCTGAAGCTACCAGCGCTTCGAGAGGTGACATCTGCTGAGAAGAAACGCCGCAAGAAACTCAGCAGTAAGTCTTTTTTCAACTTTGACATTTGAGTTTTATCTAAAAACTAACACAAAAAGTGCTACAAACAAACCTAATGGGTATAAATAATTCTAATAAATAACTAATAGTAATAAGGAAGATGTAAGGGAAACAGCGACGCAATTCAGTTTAGGACCTAAAGAGAATCGCATTTAAAGACCGTGGTAACCCCGCTGTACTTCAAAAACCGATCCGAAACTCATAGACTCCTACTCCTTAGTGATACGGCATAGCCATTTGATTTTGTCTCGTTATAAAATTCCCATTTTATTCGAAACTTAAACACATTTGATGTCATTTTTTTGCAATTTTACGAATTAATAACACTTACTGCCCTATATGACGACGAACGGACCTTACGATGCGTATGAGTGGCATAACTGTTATCATGTTATTTTTAGCTGAGGGGAGCATCTGGGTCGGTGCAGTAAGTTCACGGTCGCCACGGGCCGCGCGTACGTCAATGCAGTTTGATTTCTAGGGCACCTTGTCACATCCAGTCAACTATTTATTGTGATGTGATTTCTTGTGATTTTGATCATTCGCGTTGATATGATAGGTGTCTATGCTGATCTGGAAATCAAAATTGTCAAGAGTCAATGTAATTTTATACAGAATCCCGGTGTAGCCTAAGGAGGGAAGTCGTGCTACGAGTAGATTGCTTTGATGGCTCTTCACAAGGCGTATCTTATTCGCATATTTGTGTAGGTGTATGGCAAACATAACTTTTGAACCAATAATATTTAATATTACAAGTACATTATGTACCTAAAGTTAAACGCAAAGGCATTATTGATACCGTTGATATTCGGTTAAATATCTTGAATAATTTTAAACCGCCTCAACCATGGAGATGATAATATTGAATTCCAATACAGGGTGCCGTGGAAGTATGGATCAAATCGAACAGGGACATAGAGGCGGTCATTTCCAATCATTTTAAGCAATAAGTGCTAGTTCGATTCTTGACGGTTCATAAGTTATGATTTTTTATAAAACAATCTTAAATTCCCTAACTTACTGAACGAAAAACTCTATACTTCCACGGACATCCTGTATATAAATCAATAATATAAGTGTCATATAGATACACGATGCAAACACAATGCGGTGCCTACACACTACACTATCAAGTATCGTTGACTGATACTGGACCCATCGCTAAGCTTATCGAAGTATTGTAAAGCCGAAAAGCAATAACAAAGGTATGATAAGTACCCTTGGTACATTTTCTATTCTGCGAAAACAATCCGATTAATAAAGTTGTTTTTACAATAAATCTGAAGCAGGAAATCTGACCATTACAAAGTAATCCCTCGCTCCCTCGCTTTTATAAACGTGTTCTTTCGCGATGTCGAGTACTTGCGATATAAACGACGCCCCTCCACTCATACATCGTGCTCATTCCATAAATGCCAACTCCATTAAAATAATAAACTTTATCTGGCTCTGCGCCGCCATGATGTACGCATATGGGGGCTTATGAATGTTATTGCGCGCGTTTAAATAAATATTACGTGGCCACGACCCTGGGGACGGCAAATCTATACAAATTGTGTCATTTATCGCGACCCCCAACACCGGGGACACCTCAAAGGTACGTCAAATGAAGATGGAATCGCCCTCCTGACCCTTAATAAATCTTGTTCTGCAACTTATTTCCTTATATTTACGACTTTGTTCTCGGAAGTTTCCTCATACTAACATCATGCTTAGAATATGTTAACACATCGAGACTCGCAAAACACTACGCCGTAAGCCAAGATTATTGCGATTTTGGTAGAATAGAAATAACATTTTAACAAGGAAAGTTAGATAAGCACACTCCATTTTTTATGTCAATTGACTGACAAACGAGCTGACGGCCCACCTGATGGAAAGTGGTCACCGCCGCCCGTGGACATCTGCAACACCAGAGGAGCTGCCAATGCGTTGCCAGTCTAGGGAGGATGGGGAATGGGGATGGGATGGGGATGAGGGAATAGGCCTCCGGATCTCGTCACTCACCGTACGAAACGCAATAGCAAGCTATTACTTTACGCCGATATTCTGTGAGAGTGTGGTACTACCCCGGTCGAGCCGGCCCATTCGAACAGTAATCATCTAGTGAGGATTACTGTTTGGCTCTACCACTACCAAAATCTACTCGTTTCGATAATTAACTAAATGTAAACAAACTAACGCACGTGACTTAGCTAACCCAGTCAATCCAGACAATCTATTTTATCTATGGTATGTCGTGATTGGCTGGTTAGGTCAGTCACGTGGGTTAGTTTATTTGCATTTCATTAATTACCTAAACAAACAGAGTAAATAGATTGATTGAGATGATTGTCCACGGTCACTATGACACCTCTTATATCGTATTCGTCGGTGATAGTTGAAAACCGCGTATGAGCAGTTTTTTTATAAACTGAGCAATTGTATTTTTTTACAAAAAACAGTGATAAGCAAAATCAAATCAGTTCAGCGCCTCTATTCGGGAACGCTAAGTGATTCTGTAGCGATTCGTGAGCTAGATTTCTCATCTCGCTCTTACGCATTACGCGTCGTGCGGAAGAGTGGGATGAGAAATCTCGCTCACGAATCGCTACAGAATCACTTAGCGTTCCCGAATAGAGGCGCAGATTGTAGAACCTATAGTCGCCAAATGTATATTTTTCTACTCTTTGGATTTACA
The DNA here is from genome assembly GCA_947859335.1 of Tortricodes alternella. Taxonomy (NCBI): domain Eukaryota; kingdom Metazoa; phylum Arthropoda; class Insecta; order Lepidoptera; family Tortricidae; genus Tortricodes; species Tortricodes alternella. The sequence continues at coordinate 6,154,012 of OX401987.1, read as the reverse complement.
CGGTATTTACAAACTGCTCGTACGCGGTTTTGAACTATAACCGACGATATCGGTCTTGCTGCAGCGCATACGCATTATGCGTCGTGCGGAAGAGTGGGATGAGAAATCTTGCTCGCGAGTCGCTACAACATCACTTAGCATTCCCGAATAGAGGAAGTAGACGCAGTAGTAGTTTAAGCGTCTAACACGCGACCTTCCGTACCAAAGGTTTCGGGTTACAATCCCAGCTCGCACATTTGAGATTTTCGGACCTCATGTCCGGGTTTGAATTTAATATTTACAACAAGAATTTGGATTAAGAAAACCATCGTGACGAAGTCTGTGCACCTCTGCAGTAATTCAACGATGTGTTTGAAGTCCTCAATCCTACTGTGCCCAGCAGATCTGGGACCCCGACCATGATGACCGTGGCACGTGAACTATTTTCGCTACAGGCGCGGTAGGTAGGTATCATTAGCGATTCGGGGCGTCGCGAGGGCGCGCGCCGCATTGCAGGTCGGCCGATGCGCCGATGACCTAAAACTGCAGCCTGATTCTGACTTAGCAAAAAAAAACATTTGTATCTTCAATTTTTAACTCTAGTAACAGTAAGTGAGATGAAGGAACGTAGGCGCCAATATTCGAAATTGCTTAAGCGATGCGTCCGCCTCTGCGTTAAGTTAATAAGAGATACCGTATGTGATATAATTCAGACTTCCCAAAACTATGGAAGTTCAGAAGGAGGATAATTAAAAGAATAAATGATAGGAACGAAACGCATGTTTTTTTTTTATCGGGTTCGAGTAAATGCGAAAAAGCATACCACGGACGCCAACGACGACATTAGCCAAAGCAAATGAATAGATAAAAAACATATCGTGGTGTCAGTGGCATGAAAATCCGATGTCGTATATGTATAGCTGACTGTGGCGATCAAAAGGTTAACCACTTTTCTCCATAGCGATGAAAGAATATACGCCTAGCTTTTGCCCGCGACTTTATCCGCATGGAATTCGGTTATCATCAGTCCTTGGGATAAAAATGAAAGGGGAAATAAAATGAACACACCAATTTTTCTCCAAATCCATTACGTCTGATTGAAATAAAGAAAGAAAGAAAGAAACATTTATTCACTAACATAGAAGACACACACAGAGTAACATAAATATAAATTAAAAACAAAAAACAGTGCAAAACAAAAATGGTGGTGTGTGTCTCCTCGCGGCAGTGAATGGGACACTGGCTCAGCATAATGCTGAGGTGTAAGGCACCTACAGCGCTGATTTTCAGCCAGCACCGTCTGTGACTCACGGAGCGCTATACAAATACACTACATGCTAATAATTATTTATCTACTACTACTAAGATGGACCGGTCATACATATATAGCTAATATTGTGGTAATGTGTTCAGAAAAATCAATACTAAATTACTTGTTACAACAGCATTAAGCGTAAAATGTTAAAAAAACAGACAGAAAAAGAGAAAAAGTTAACAAGTTGTAAAACTTAAAGTGTTGGAGTAAAATTATTGTTTCTGGAGCGTCAACAAATGACCTTCAAGCTTTCGTTTGAAGGTGTACCTGCTAGACGCTCTGACAGGAGGAGGGAGATCATTCCAACATTCCGATTGAACAACAATCCAATTATACAAGCTTTCGCATTTATAAAATGAAATTAAAATTTATATACATATACCTAGATTTCGTTAATGTAGAGTTTGGTGATAGAAATGCCCTCGGAAACTATTCAATTTTCCGAGACACAAAATCTATATCTAATATATAAAATTCTCGTGTCACAGTGCTTGTGGTCGCACTTTTCCAAAATGGCTCGACTGATTTTATGAATTTGTTTACGTATATTTGGTAGATATGAGAAAAGCCCTAAGTATAGCAGTTTGAAACACAAGTAGACATTCTTAAGCATATCATTAGTATACGCTTGTTTCCTCCGACTCGCATATGAACATAAGCACATGAGTGGATTTTAAGAGACCTCATTAAATTCGAGAAGTCAGTTGCTTTTTCACCAACCTCAATGTAATTATTTTTAGATCTTTGTTGTAAAATAAGTCTGGTTACGAGCAGAGAATCGAAAGCGAAGCTCTTGCACGAGTAGTTCGTAAGAGGGTACGATCTCAGATATCTTAGTTTGAGGAAGTAAAAAAAATGGTCAAAATTATGACGGGCCATGCTCAGTGTAGAGTTCCGTAGACATTATCATCATCATCATTTCAGCCGAAAGACGTCCACTGCTGGAAATAGGCCTACCCAATGATCGCCACAACGACCGAATCCGTGCTGCTCGCATGCAGCGTAGTCACGCAATCTTAACCAGGTTGTCAGTGGGTGGTCTACCCACGCTGCGCCTTCCAGTGCCTGGTCACCACTAAATAACTCTTCTTACCATCAGCTATCCGTTCTACAAGCGATCTGCCCCGCCGCTGCCACTTAAGTGTAGCAATTTATTAGGCTATGTCGGTTACTCTAGACCTTTTGCGGAGTTCCTTATTTCTAATTCAATCTCGCACTAGACATAACAACTCCGAAAACCATAACTTTAGTTACTATTTAATATCACTTGATACGATTTTCAGTAGGTAAAAACAACTTAGTAGCCTATAACTCATGAAACAATGACCCCTACTTAGTCGTAATAGTTTTGCATGTTACTTCGTTACATAAGCTTTAATTTAAAATTTGTTTTCAGATTTTTAGAACTTACAGTTTTTGCTGTGTGGGGTAACTCCAACAAAAATGACACCCATAAAGCCATTTTCTAAACATTTCTCCAAATCCAAAAATTTGTTATAACTACTTATAATGTTTTTCAAAGAGCTATCCAACGACACTTCACTCAAGATTGTATGGAAATGAAAAAACACGTTTGCTTAAGTGTATGACAGCTACCCTTAAAAAAAAATCATTCATAAAATCATTAAAAAAAAAACATAAATCTTTATTGCATGAAGTAATGTGTAACAAGGTCTTAATGTGTAGTCAATAGTTCATTATTTCACCAAAGAGGTATACAATTGATTGGTACCTTAGAATATAACGATTCATTTTATACTTTAGCTGTGTGCGCTATGTTGTCTTCTAAATTTGTAAAAATTCCACTGCATGATTTTAATAGTCTTTAAAAAAAAATGGCTGTAACATACAGATGGACAGACGTACATAGCGGAACAATAAGGGTTTCCACAGTTTGACTATGGAACCGTAAAAAATTAGATTTTTCTCGTAAATTGCTATAGTTATTCTGAATTTTACAAAACTGGTATGATTGACGCATACATTAGTGTATAGTAATTTGATATTTAATTAAGGCGTAACTCTTTTTTTCTGTTAAATGCTGCGATGTTGAAAAGTAGCGATTACATCCGTAAAGAGAAGCCCGTTTTTTGTGGGGAATTTTTTGAGAAAATCACTACTCATGCTTCGATCGTAATTAACCATCCATCATATTTATTTATAAGCACAGCCTTCTTAATTACTTTTCCAGGATAGCCCACTTACTGGTCCCTGCAGTAATGAACTAGTATATATCACTAGTTAGATCGTATCAAGAAAGTTAACACTGCAGTGAGTGTGAAGTTCCTTCAGAATGCCGCCGTTCGCACAATGCCGGCAGACAATACAGCGAGAGGCTCGACGCGGCCAGGAGAACATTGGGCTCTATCCAATGACGGCGCGAAGCCAGAAGAACAACGCCGCTCAAGCACAATGCCTCTTGCAGCTCTCTTTAATCCTTTGAACCACGGCTAAATGTGAAAAAGTGTGCCACGGAAGCGGGCACGAAAATCTACTGTCGTGTATAGCCAACTGTAGAAAAGATTAAGAAAAAAAACGAAGACTTTTAACACGCTGTACCGAATATAAAATATTCTTTTTAGGGTTCCGTACTCAAAGGGTAAAAACAGGACCCTATTACTAAGGCTGCGCTGTCCGTCTGTCCGTCTGTCTCCGGGCTGTATCTCATGAACCGTGATAGTTAGACAGTTGATATTTTCACAGATGATGTATTTTTGTTGCCGCTATAACAAAAAATACAAAAAAACCAGAATAAAATAAATATTTAAGGGGGCTCCCATACAACAAACGTGATTTTTTTGCTTGTTTTTGCTCAACATTGATAACGGCAACAGGTAAACGCTTGAAATATTCACAGAATATCCTTACTAATATTATAAACGCTAAAGTAACTCTGTCTGTGTGTCGCGCTTTCACGCCAAAACTACTGAACCGATTTAAATGAAATTTGGTACACAAATAATCTGCCTGAGAAAGGACATAGGCTACTTTTTAATGCGAAAAAAGGGTTGTAAGCGGTTGAAAGGGGGGGGATAAAAAGTTGTATGGAAGTATTGTCATTTTTAGAGCTAGAACCTTGAAACATATTTTTTAGGCTGTTGATTCGATATAAATAAATATGACATTCAAAGTTTGTAAATGTTTTACCATCCAGTGTGTAAAATAACAATCAGGAATAGGGGATGAAATTTTGTATGAAAATATGTAAGATTTATGTGAATGTTTTATAAGTTTGCGACAAGAGACAAAATATTAGAGCTATGCTGATGTAACATTTACGGAGTAATTACAAAATGTGAAACTGAAGTTTGCCAACACCGCGCCGTACACAATGAGCGCACACACTATTCCACGCGGGCGAAGTCGTAGGCATAGCTAGTTTAGATATATATTAACTTCAAAATAAATAATTAAATTAAAATAAAATAAATATTTAAGGGGGGCTCCCATACAACAAGCGTGATATTTTTTGCTTGATTATAATGGTACGGAACCCTTCGTGTGCGAGTCCGACTCGCTGTTGGCCGGTTTTTTTGTTAGCACTCGTAAGAGTAAGCGCTTGTAGTGTATGTCGAATAAAAACAAATATATTGAATAACGGATTGACACTCAAGAAAATCTTAAAATGGATATTCGTACAAACGGAATGATGTTTAAGTTGTAGATGCACTAGGCTCAAACATTATTAAAAAGTCTCAAATATGCGAATACAGTACCTAACAAGTTCCACCATTTCGTTGAAAAAAAAGGGGTGAACTTCGAATGTTTTATAGAGTTTTCATTTATCAAACACACCAGAAAACGAACTTTGAAAAAAATAATTCTAAATATGCTGAAATCAAAAATTGTGCTGGAACAAAAGATAATAGACAGACTCGAAACCTTTATTTTTTAGTCCATTAAATTATCTCTTAATTCATTTAGATGAAATGATATGAGATAATAAACTGGAATGATTAATATTGGGACGATCAATTGCGTAATTAGGATATTCATAAAAGACGTTAAACGTTATAGATTACTTTTCTTATTAGTTTAATTAAAAACTTGTAATTTAACATTTTTGTGAAAAACCAAATGTAGTTTTGCTTTCTCACCGATACGTATTAAACCTTTAGATCCCACAGGTATAAACTGTAGAAAGATTAAGTATTTTTGACCAGAATATAAGAAACTCTAAAAATGCAAACATAATAAATTTAATTTTAATTTTGTTAATTATTCAGTTTGTATTGACTTAAATCGACAGTTCGAAATACAAATACACGTACTTATCAATTAACTTTATACAGTGCAAAATATATTGACGTTATGAGTTCAATCAAGAATTGAATACGCTCACAGGCGGGCGTTTAATTCAATTTAATAAATGAATGTATATACACAAACGTACCATCAAGGATTATCTAATATTCATAAATTTCCGCAATAACATTTGATTTCGAACCGTCCCTTTTGGGTTTAATATCGAATCGATAAACACTAACATCGGAGTTAAGCAGGTCGTTATTATTCTAATGTATATCTCGTTTAGGTAGCATCCGATCCGCATAGATATAGCTGATTCACTTTGGGGTAACATTTACATATGTGTGAGTGGATATGGAAAAGTATAAATGTGTGCGTGTTTGCGTCTATGTTTTAAATATAAAACACTAAACGAACACGACACCACTACAGTCACACACGCGTCACCAAAGTGAATCAGCTATACCATAATACTGCGCCCTGTATGCTAATATATCTCCATAAGTGTTTATTCATGTCCCTGCGAACTCGTATATTATCGTGGACTTTGTGCAAAAAAACTCAGCTGAGAGAGAAATTTGTTTTTCTTTGCAAGTACAAACAAGATGAATTTTTACAGCATATTATGAGCATAGCAGATTGAGAGCTATTTAATTTTGTAATAAGGGTTCAGTGGCTTTTTAATATTAAGTAAGTTTTTTAAATAAAGGTAAGAAAGAAAAAAGAAACTTGTTAAAGAGTGATAGATGCTATGCTGTATGTACTGTATGTTCAGCCTTTTGTCCCTAAAGTGCAATAATAGTACCTAGTTCGGGACCGGTAACCTACAGCGGCCCTAACATAAATGACACAAAGATAAATTAAACCCGTTTATCTCTACGACTATCTCTTTCGTCGGCACTAGTGTGAGAGAGACGCACTTAGAGACAAGACGGTCTATCTTATCTTTGCAGGGATATACAATACTGCGGTTTTATTGATGTCATACGACATGTGTGTAACTATACTTATAGTAAAAGTTTCACCGACCCTATGTATGCTAAGAATGCCCAAATAACGCTGTCAGGAGGGTGGAGACTTTGACAGTTGCACGGAAGTTATAATTTACAAATTCTTCAGAATACGCCTTAATGTGTCACGTTTCCAGTTAATAACAACTGGTGTAGTAGGTAAAAAAGCTAGTTGAATGGAAAGCTGTACTATATTGGTAATAGTTAGTATTTTGTATTTTTTTATGTAATCATATTTTTGTAGTGGTAGAGCCAAACAGTAATCCTCAATAGATGATTACTGTTCGAATGGGCCGGCTCGACCGGGGTAGTACCACACTCTCACAGAATATCGGCGTAAAGTAATAGCTTGCTATTGCGTTTCGTACGGTGAGTGACGAGATCCGGAGGCCTATTCCCTCATCCCCATCCCATTCCCCATCCTCCCTAGACTGGCAACGTATTGGCAGCACCTCTGGTGTTGCAGATGTCCATGGACGGCGGTGACCACTTTCCATCAGCATAACCAATTTATGAACTGAAAAGTTGACCTTCTGCTGAGTTTCATGCGGCGCTTCTTCTTAGTAATGATGGTCCTGTTCGCAGCGCTGGTAACTGGTAAGGAATAAAAGATTCCACAGCTGGCTTGCTAAATAAACGTATAGATTTTATTTTATTTTTTTAAAGTGATTTCTTGCGTTCAACTCGTGTTCCAAATGAATTTGACGTGAGTACGTAAAATCGATCACATCTCTCCTTCCCACCTGAATTACACCAGCAGCGTTTTGATTGATTATAATGTTGCGACAGTAAATTACGTAATGGGACATTTGATCGGGCGTGTTATCAATCAATATCTAATAAACTATTAAAGCACCGACCGACGGCGGCCATTATCTTTACAAATGTCCAAAGAAGTGTCATTAGTCGGACTATTACCAATATAACCCCGAATCGTATGTGATATGGGGCAGTGACCCGAGCTTATAGTCTAGACTTTAGCATGTATTTCAGTGGGCTACTAATACTAATATTTGTCATAATTTTATGAGGCATGATCATCATTAATCATGTTTCATTTGCCTTCATAAAATTTTCACTAAACTGGTATTGTGTCTTAAGTATATAAAGGTAACCTAAGGGTCGGTATTTTTGGTATAACGACAAACGAACTTTATTACCAATGAACTGTTATGACCTGTGAAATTATAGCAAAGCGCTATTTGGTTTACTCGTTCCTTAGATTGGTTTATAGATAGATGTAGTTGATGGCAAATACAGTTCAAAGTTCGGGGCAGATTTACTAGCCGTAGGCATCCTGAGTGGCATCGTAATGGAGGGGCTGCATCTATCAGATTTATATATTGCCCATCGTTATGGCCTCTTTTCAGAAGAGCAAGATATATATGTGCGTATATCATAATGTTTTAGTGATAAAAGGATGAACGTTTTGTTTTCTTTCGAAAAGATTTTTTTGTCTGGCAATCAGGATAAATAATGTACACTTGAGACTTTGCAGAAATATTATATTTTTTCAAGAAGAAATTTCCTTGATGGATTCTGCAATGCTTCCGAACCTCTTTTTTTAAGCCACAGCTTTTTTTAGAATAGAAGATACCGACGAATTATGAACCTTTATTGTAAGTCGGTTTAAAAAAAAGTAAAATTCATTTAATTTTAGGTCGTATAATAACCAGTAGTTAGTATTTTATTATTTCCGACTGAACTTCTTACCAAAATTAATAAAGTACACCGAATATCTATTTGGCCAATTTCGTCTATTTCATATACCTACCTACGTGACTTTTATTGCTATCAGCGGGAACTGTTGCGTTTGGTTAAATTTTTATTCCATATCTTATTAGCGATTTTAAAATGGTTCATTTTCCATTCGGTAAAAGTCTACGAACCGTCAAATATTTATTGGGCCAAGCTATACTTTATACCAATGCTGTAAGAGCTTTGTCAGCCTTCTAAGTCCACAGAAAAGTTGAATAGACCTATAGCACAATTTAGTAATAGCATTATCGTTATCGGCCATAATTTTATTTTAATTGTATCATTACCGATTGTTATCGGTCTGTGCTACGGCCGCTACGGCCGCTACGAGCTACGTCACGACGCGTGGGTGCTACGTGCGCGGCGTGTAGCGATGCAGTCGGCGCGTAGACGTCGTCAAAGTACGCGCAACTTTGTAACGTAATATTTTTAGTGCTGAAGGTAGGTGTAAAGCGTAACTATTTTAAACAATATGACGCAATTTGATATTGTTGAAGTAAAGTCCAAAGTTAATAAGGTTTAAAATCGTATAAGACAAATGTGAAATTGCTGGTTTCTGTTGTTTTGTGGTTGTATGGGACGTGTCGGGAGTTTTGTGCTGTCGCATTGTAAATAATAAAGTTTGACTCAGATGGCGGGAGCGAAGTTCTGGACGTCGTCGGTGCTTCTACTGAACGCCGCATTCATTTCGCTAAGTGGTGAGTCCATACTTCGTAGATTATAAGAGCCACTTACAGATTTCATGAACGAATTTATGGCTTTGAAAACTCTGCTTTTAGAGAAAAGTCAAATACGCTTAGGGATATTAGTGATATTTCATTCTTGATATTTTTTTGGATCGGAAAATAATGTGACAATTTGCTCTCAAATGTAGTGGATATTACTATAATTATTTGTTTGGTACTTTTTTGACGACGCGGTTAGCCTAGTTGGGAGTGACCCTGCCTCCGAAGCTAGCGTCCCGGGTTCGATCCCCGAATATTTGTGTGATGAGCACGAATGTTTGTTCCTGAGTCTTGGATGTTCTATGTACTTAAGTGTATATTTCTCTATATAAGTATTTACATCGTCGTCTAGTACTCATAACACAAGCCTTTAGAGCTTACTTTGGGACTAGATCGATTTCTGTAAAGATTGTCCCCTGATTTATTATTATTATTATTACTTATATTATTACTAGGTACGCGATTAGCTAATATTACGACCTATTTTGGTGGTCCACTTTTTACATAAGATCCTATTGAAAGTTGTTAACTTTCCACCACTAGCACCAGCGCCACTATTCGGGCACGCTAAGTGATTCTGTAGCGACTCGTAAGCCAGATTTCTCATCTCGCTTTTACGCATTACGCGTCGTGCGGAAGAGTGGTATGAGAAATCTGGGTTACGAGTCGCTACAGAATCACTTAGCGTTCCCGAATAGAGGCGCAGGACCTTAAAACGGACACCACTTTTTTATCAAATAGGGTGCGCAGACACTTATAGCATATATAAATGTATTTATCTTGATTTGAACCCTCACTTGGCGATCATGACACTTTATTATACACTATTTAAGAGCCAAAATAGTATCTACAATTTGTGTAAAATAAAATCCCTCTTCAGTCAAATGCTTCTCTTTTCTCGTCATCTACATAACTTGAAGAATACATTCTCTTTTCGGGACAATCCCATGAACATATAAATTAATCATCACACATCCCACGTAAAATAAATACATAATAAATTCGCTCTCAATTTCCTTTGAAAACGTCTATGTTAACAGTGAATTATGTATTTAAAAGGCACACGATATACAATATTTCAAAGGTTAGGCGACGTGGCATAAAGAAATCATCAAACAGCCTTCGCCGCACGTGTACACTTCCCACCGCAAGTGCTCAACGGCGGTACAGATAAAGTGAATAATATGTTTCCATCGGTAAAACTCGGAACTCAATCGTAAGACGACGGGACCCGAAGTGCCAATTAATTATTGTATTAAATGAGTGACATGTTTATATTCATCAATATGAAACTTTATTATTTACTGTCAAATGTCAAAATGAAAAATGGCAACATGGTATGATGGGTACTGGCTCACAATTCTCGATCCATTCGAGATAATGTCGATTGCTAGATTAAACGTCAGATTCATACAGTTGTGTCAAATGACTGTATGCACTGACGTTTAATCCCGATTGTGAGATTATCTCGAATGCACCGAGAATTGGGGGCCTGCTGAAGCTAATCGAGAGAGCACGATAAATACGAACTTTTCCGATAAACCACGATGGAAACTAATTATGCACTACATCTGTAATGGTTTACCGAATGAACTAAGGAGTGTTATGCTTTTGAAGATGTTTACGATACGTATGTGTATGTTACTTGGTGTTGTCACCTATCGGCCACGATCAGCGCCGAGGCTCGCCGCCGCATGACGAAAGTGTGTTGAATAAATGTCGTTTATTATTATTATCTGTATGTCTATTTCCATCAAAATTATGGTAGTCTCGGACCGCGTCGAATGTGTGTTGAATAAATGTATTTTTATTATTATTATTTGTATGTCTATTTCCATCACAATTATGGGATTCTCAGACCGCATCGAATGTGTGTTGAATAAATGTCTTTTATAATTATTATTATTTGTATGTCTATTTCCATCACAATTATGAGAGTCTCGGACCGCGTCGCATGTGTATTGAATAAATGTCTTTTATTATTATTATTATTTGTATGTCTATTTCCATCACAATTATGGGAAATTCGGACCGCGTCGAATGTGTGTTGAATAAATGTCTTTTATTATTATTATTTGTATGTCTTTTTCCATCATAATCATGGGAGTTTCGGACCAGACGCAGAGGCCCTTAAGACAACTATAATTTAAATGTGATGTGACAGCAACGGGCGATTATCCCTAAGTTCATATTATAGAAGAGTGCACGTACGACTAGGACTACGTTGTAGGACTAACAGTAAGCAAAAGGATACAAAACGAACTGGATTATGTGAATGAAATGCTGTGAATTGGCTAACTAGATTTCTCATCCCACTCTTTCGCATTACGCGTCTTGCGGAAGAGTGGGATGAGAAATCTCGCTCACGAGTCGCTACAGAATCACTTAGCGTTCCCGAATAGAGGCGCAGGGCTATGGAAAAGACTATGGCGTCTGCCTGATCATTGTCTATATAATACCTACCTACTTATTTAAGAGTTTTATTTTCAATTTTATAAGTTATGTATATTGTATTGTATTTTTAAATTGTTACTGTATGTTATACAGGGCGTCCAATGGCTATGCCACATGGAGGGGAAGTATCTTAAATATTATAGATAGAACATTTTACTGAAAGAACACTTCATTTTGATTTTAAAAACAATTTACTTAAACTGCATTCAAAGATCTCTGAACCGGGAATCGAATCTGCCAAATGGTGGTTCCCCTCCATGTGGCATAGTCGTGGGACGCCCTGTATAGTATATGGGCCACCGTTGCTCCCATTTAAATGAATAAAATGGCAGACGGTGACTCGCCAACTCAAGGGCCTAGGCCTCCCTAAATAGCCGCATATACAGAGCAGCATGGGAGCAACAATACCCGAGCGGCTGAAGGACGAAGAGGTGTTTCTGGACTATAACCCTATGAACGCCACAGTCGGCTCTACACGACAGCGGATTTTCGTGTCCCTGACGCCACGAACGTTGTCTCTGGCACACTTTTTCGAATCTAGCCGTGGCGCTCAAAGGGTTAAAGGACTATCATTCGGTGCCCACTCGCCACATACGCAACACATCCTCCCTTCGAGCATAAAACTCTCGCGACTCCACTCTGACCGGCCAGTGAAGGCAAGACAGAAATGAGGATCTATTCCTCGTCATTGATCACTCCAATCAGCTGATGAAGGCAAGCGGACAGGCACTTCCCTCTGGAGCACTCAGGTCCGTGGAGTTGTCCAACAGCTTGCCAAAAGCTAACTGCACTGGTTGCCAGAGAGCGATGGGGTCGTCACATCCGTATTATTATTATTTTGCAATACTAGTATGGAGGCTTTATCGGGAGATTTAATAGTAGTTTATGCAACGGTTGCGTAATGATAGGCCTTAAAACACTTGCGAGTTTCATAATAAGATAAGAAGAATAAGCACGTGTGTTTTAAGGCGAAATTATGCAGAGTTGCATACATAACTTTATCTACACTACACCCATATTATAAACGGCGACACGGCGACGATGGGGCCCCGCCGGCTGCGGCGACGGCGGCGCGCCGGCCTGTAGCTCATATCTGTATCGTTATGACCATTACGATACTAAAAGCGATACTGTAATAACATAATAACATTACAGTACAGGTTGTCATAATGGTGGTCATTTCCTACGGTTTTTGATTACATTATGGAGGTTTTATGATATGGGTGTAGATAAAGGTTATTTATTGTTCTACAGTATAGAAAGTTATATATCTTTCATCCTAACGCAATTTTCATTGCAACTGTAAACTTTTAGGATTGTTATTAAACAAACCTATCCTAACCTAATCTATAAGTCATATGTTTAAGAAATCCAATAAATATTATGGTTATAGCAAAAGTACCATTAGAAATTGTTATCTAGGAGTATTTATAAACGTGAAATACCACTCACTGACGTATCAACTTATCTTCAAACTTAGAACCGTGTAGTTTTGCAAGTAGGTCTCTGTTAAGGTAAAACTCGGTAAAACTCGGATCTCAATCGGAAGACGAAGGGACCCGAAGTGTCAATTAATTATTGTATTCAATGAGTGACATGTTTATATTCATTAATATGAAACTTTATTATTTAGTGTCAAATGTCAAAATGAAAAATGACAGAATGGTATGATGGGTACTGGCCCTCAGCTCTCGATGCATTCGAGATAATGTCGATTGCGAGATTAAACGTCAATTCATACAGTTGTGTCAAATGAATGTATGCACTGACGTTTAATCTCGATTGTGAGATTATCTCGAATGCACTGAGAATTGGGGGCCTGCTGAAGCTAAATGAGAGAGCACGATAAATACGAACTTTTCCGTTAAACACGATGGAAACTAATTATGCACTACATCCGTAGGCGAGTATTTAGCCACCGCGCCATCGAGCAAAAATACCGATCAAGTGCAAATACCTATGACTGGCGCACCGGGGGTCCCGTACTTACCTATGAAAAACTGACAGTACCCTTTACGTACTGAATCTTAAAAATGACAAAAAAAAAAATCATAACCGGGTAAAAAAAAGAAGAAATAACTTTCGCAAGCTCCTATCGCTGTGCAACCATCGAGTTTGATACGACTTTGCAAATTTTGCCAGTTGATCAGGGCCTCTATTCGGGAACGTCCAAGCGATATTGTAGCGACGCGCGAGCGAGACTCGCATCCCACTCTTCCGCACGATGCGTAATGTGTAAGAGCGGGATGCGACTCTCGCTCGCGGGTCGCAACCATATCGCTTGGACGTTGCCGAATAGAGGCGCAGCAGGCCCTTCGGACGAAATCCTCCAGTCGTCTCCAGTCTTCCCCATCTTGTGCCGTCCTACTCCATGTCCGTTCCAACATTGTGGCAAACGCTTTTTGCCGATAAATATCAAGTCATAAATTCTTAGTAACCCATTGTGTACAAACTATGTTGCCTTCTTTAAAAAGCCTTTAGATTCCATGCAAATTTGCCAGCTTTATCTTTTCCTTTACGACTGTAATATCAGCTAAGTGCTAACAGTTTTTTATTCGCCATTATATTGTAGCAGCGATGTAAACCGTTGGCAATTCTTTTGTAAAAAGTCAGCTGAGTACGTCCTGGCGCCTCATTCGGGAACGCTAAGTGATTCTGTAGCGACTCATAAACCAGATTTCTCATCCCACTCTTCCGCACGACGCGTAATGTGTAAGAGCGAGATGAGAAATCTGGCTTACGAGTCGCTACAGAATCACTTAGCGTTCCCGAATGAGGCGCCTGTTGGGGTGATTCATTGTGGAATGCGTGCGTGGCCGCACACGCGGAATAATGTTCCATTCCGTAAGAGGGCTAATAAAACCGTTCCCTTAGCCCACTGAGGCATTGCAGGTATAATCTAGGCAAATGCGTGAACAGTGAGGCATGCAATATAGTGTGACGAGAAGTAATTCGTAGAGCGCTACCGATTTGACGACATGAAATACCAATATGAATGAAAAAGATATCAAAGCGTTGTTATACGCAGTTTTAAAGCTTTAAATTTCAATTAGTTAAGTTATAATGATCAAAAACCGATCGATTACTAAATTGATCTGTTTATTGTCACTATTTTACTTTGCGAAAAGTGAGAAAACAACACATTTACGAAAGTGAAGATCGGTTTTTTTATATAGGTAACCTTACCGTATATATAGGCCCAGCTTTTATCGGTGTATGTATGTATAACGGACGTTTTCTAGTTCGTCGTAAGTATGATGAAAAACATTTTACTCCTGTGCATATGATTGATTACTATTTCTATTTCTATTCTATTTCTATTAACAAATAAACTAATTCTATTTCTATTTCTACTAACAAAATATGGGCATATTACCCGAAATAAAATGAACTTATTATTATTATTTCATATTCGTACCGGCAATTTCAATAAAGGAATAGTCCCATTTTTAGAGAACTTCCTATGGTCATTTTCGACTGATCATAATCGTTCATTTGTTTTAAAAATAGGTCGTAGAGGACTGTGAGTGGACCAACTACAAAAATCACCATTTTCATACAAAAGGCGATAACGATTTTCATCCTTTAAATGCTAACCGATTTAGACCAATTTTTGATAGGTTGTTAGTGAGAACAAAGTCTAGGTCTATACGTTTTTAAATATTGATTAAAGATCAACAAATTCAAATAATAGGTTAAATTAGTTTTGTAAGAGAATACAGAGAACAGCAATAAAACTGAATTTATTGATAATACTGAAAAAACCAAAACGTATAGACATAGAATTTGTTCTGACCTATAAAAAATTGGTCAAATTTAAGGGGTGGAAATCGTTATCGCCTTTTGTATGAAAAGCTATGTAGCTTCACACTCCTCTTAGGTAAATATAACTTAATTTTATTCTGAAAGATTTTTTGAATCTCATATATACTTTTCGTGCAGATTCGTTTCGGTACCGGTTTTCGGCTAAGTTAAGAGTGGCCGTTTATGAACGTATCGTTTTATTCTATAAATATAGAAAATTGTTAAGGAGACTATTCCGTGACATTATGCAAATAAATTGACATATCTCTCCATCGCGACATAATAACGGGGTCGGGATCGGGGTCCCATAAATTGGATATTCACCTAATGGTTAGCGATAGGTATACCACCGTGCAAGAAACTAGGACGATCCACGTAACTATAGCAACGGAACTACAACATATATCACATCACATAGGTACATAGTATCCTTATATCTCCCCTAAAAATTCAAGGTGCCTACACTAAATTCTCTTTCATTGCGTTCGTAATTAACGAAAAACTTTTCTGTTCCCATTTTTGTGCTGCCATTTGCATATATCTAAAACTTTTTTCAAAGGACAACTTTTTAAAGCGGTCTCCGCTTCCGCTGGCACTTGTTTAATTCGCTCGGCGCAGGGTGTAGTGAACTCAACGAAAATGGGTTAAGAGAAAAACAAACACGGAAAATTGGACACTGTAGATTCGTTATCCGAACGAAAAAATATAGGTTGGGTAGGACTCATGCCGTGCCGTTTGGTGCACCTGTTTGTTACACCAGCTCCTTGTCTATAATAATGACTATGGCTTCGTTATCAGAACGATAAAATATAGGTTGGTTAGGACTCATGCCATGCCCTTTGGTGCATCTCTTTATTACATCGGTCCCTTGTCCATCTATAATAATAACTATGGCTTCGTTATCCGAACGATAAAATATAGGTTGGTTAGGACTCATGCCGTGCCCTTTGCATCTCTTTGTTACATCGGCCCCTTGTCTATCTATAATAATGACTATGGCTTCGTTATCCGAACGATAAAACATAGGTTGGTTAGGTTGACTCATGCCGTGTCCTTTGGTGCACCTCTTTGTTACACCGCCCCCTTCTCTATAATAATGACTATGACTTCGTTAGCCGAACGATAAAATATAGGTAGGTTAGGTTAGACTAATGCCGTGCCCTTTGGTGCTCCTCTTTGTTACATTGGCCCCTTGTCTATAATAATGAGTATGACTTCAGAGGCGGCAGGCGAGCCTCGACGCTGCTACTGGTGCGGGCCGTTGGCGGAGCAGGTGCACCGCAGCCAGCGCTCCGCTCCCTGCGGCACCTCCGTCCACACCACCACCTGCGAGCCCGGGTACAACTACTGCGCCATCGTGGCCACCTCACCACGTGAGTACAGTCTCAACACCAATACTAATTAACAAATCACATCACAATTATCATCTTTTCTCTCTTCTTCCTCAGTCCGCCATCACCCACTCATATACACGCCCCTCTCTTTGTTTTGCAATATCATATACCTATCTATCTGGTTGGTAGGCACCACCGATGCTCGTGGTCTCTGCAGTTGATCTTCACTCCTGCGGCCCTAGCAAGGTTGACACGTGGATAAGTTAACACCGTGTTATTTCTAAGTGCCTCTCTCATACTGGTGCCGACGAAAGAGATAGTCAGAGAGATAAGACGAGGTTAAGTTATCCCCGTGTCAGCCATGCTAGAGCCTCTTTGCCTTCTTGCTGCACGGGCCCTCATTTCTGCCCCACCGATCGCCATTTTCCTTGTCCTTTAGATAGGTATATAAACACTTCAGCACAGCCGTTAAAATGCATAAGTAATATTTTTGGCCTTGCCACATTTTAGATTTTGATGGGCCAAGGCAATTCTACTGGTATTGTACTAATACCCTTCGATTGTATTTCACTGAAATCCCTCGGTTTCAGTTATCCAGTCCCTACTTTGCAAAGAGTATCCACACCACCCGTGAACATGCATCTTAAATCCTGCTGATTCGCGTCCGCGATTTTATTTTCAAATTCTTCTGAAGTACTGTTTATTGAACAATATCAATAAATAACACTGAAAAGTACAATACTAAAACAATTCACTATTACCTTTTTTGACTGACAAACGAGCTGACGGCCCACTTGATGGAAAGTGGTCACGGTCGCCCTTGGACATCTGAAATACCAGAGGTGCTGCCAATGCGTTGCCAGTCTAGGGAGGATGGGGAATGGGGATGGGATAGGGATGAGGGAATAGGCCTCCGGATCTCGTCACTCACCGTACGAAACGCAATAGCAAGCTATTACTTTACGCCGATATTCTGTGAGAGTGTGGTACTACCCCGGTCGAGCCGGCCCATTCGACCAGTAATCATCTAGTGAGGATTATTGTTTGGCTCTACCACTACAGAAACTTTGCTTTGATATTGATTTAATTATAACCTTTATTTTATATTTTCCAGCCCAAGTGGAATCTCGTTACTGCGTGAAGATGTACCAAGATGAATGCTACCCGGTGTTTTGCAATTCAACCAAGACGTGGAAAATGACATGTCCGTGTCGCGGTGACCTCTGCAACGGCCCCAACACCGAGCGGGAAACTGAGGCATTCGCCCTTCTCCCCAAACTTGTGGCTAAAACGCATAACGCGCGCATCAAAAAACGAACCGCAAATTCATCACCTCATTTAATAAAGCACGACACGAAACTGCGGATAATCAGTAATGACGATACAAAAATTAATAATGAATCTCAAAAACTCATTGTAAGCGAAGAAGACTTTGATGCAAATTCAAATGACTCTACTCAACACCCTGACGATATGCAGTCCGATAAACAAACTAACATAGTTGTAGAACATCACGATGAACAGGAAAATGATGACAAAAGTACTGACACTAATCAAGAAAATGTGCAATCTACTACTACAAGCAAACAACTTATCGAAATTGAAATTCATGTAAGTGGTCCAACTGTAGGAGCAGATACTATGAATGAAAATGTTCAGCCCTGTTCAGAATCACCTTCCACAACCAATCCTGATGAGTTATCTACAAAACCGGAACAAGCAAAACAAGAAGAAATACCGATTGCGACTATAGAAACCGTACAAAATAATGAACCTCCTGTAAAAACCTCTCAAAATGATAATGTTATTCAAAGTGAAGAACCATCAAAAGTAACAGACACTGTTCAAAAAGATTCAGTTGTCACAAGTACACAAGTCTCACATTCTGAATCACCGATGCAAAGTACTGAAATAATGTCAAACGATGAACCTTTACAACCTGAATATCAAATTACAAACGAAGCATCGTTTATTAGTACGGCCGATAGTAATCTATCAGTTAAAACTACAGAAGTGGTAAAGATCGATCAACCTGATTCCAAGGACACTATAAAATCAAGTGAAGTAATTCCGACCGCAGAAGCTTTTCAACAAAATGGAAGTCCAGTCCCGGTTACTATAAAAGCAACTCAAGCATCAACTATTGAAACACCATCTACCACTACTATAACAACAACACAGAAAAACATTGACACGATGACAACTACACCACCGGCGTCTCCGCGCAAAAACAGCGTTGGTCGAGTTACATTCAGTGGTACATTACTTATAGGTTGCTTTGTATTCTTGTAAATAAGAAAAATACTTTCATACGTATAACGCTCACAAATAACCATATCGTTAAATAAATCTATGTAATATTGATCTCTATTATTTAATATCTTTAACAGTATAAACTCTAAGTGATATTTAAGAAATTATTTCAAATGCAGTAGTGTTCATAATTGTGATATTAGTTTAGTATACAGGTTGACTTAAGACGTTCATTGACAGCGAATGAATAAAAGACTTGCACATTATTTATATCAGCGTTTTATTTCCAACCATCAATCAAATGTAAAATCGTAATGTTGTGGTAGCCGTTTACTGCCACTCTTACGCTCGAGACTTTTGGCGCCTTGAGCATAGGCTTCATTAATATCAGACACGAATGGTTTCTGACTCTTGACCTTTTTTGGTACAGGTCCATAGTAATCATAGGTGGGTGGTGGAGCTATTTCTGCATGATCTAACTCACCTCTTCTCTTTTCATTTCGTTCGTCTTCTTCAAATTCGTCATCACTCACCTCGTTTTTTATTGGCGTCGTTGGTTCTTGTGCTTTGACAAAATTTTTGTACTGCAAATTAGGTTTAGGGACAGATTTGTTGGTCGAAAAATATTGAGTGCTCTGTTCAGGTTCTATGTAGCTCAAAATAGGAGGTGGAGGAGTTTTTACTTTAGGTCTCACATCTGACCAAGATACAGGGACATCTAGAGAATCAGATGTAGATTTTTTTTTACCTTTGTCACCAAAGTGATAGTTAGGTTGTTTTTTGCTGGAAAAATATAGACCCTTTTGTTCAGGTTCAGGCTCCATCTCGTTAATATTAGGAGTTGGAGGAGTTTTTAATCTGGGCCTCACATCTGACCATATTACAGGCCGAGGTGGATCTGTTGATACCTTTTTACCAGTATCGTCAAAGGCATAGGCAGAGTCATCTCTACTCGAACCCTGTATTGGAGCAAATTCATCGATTCTTTTGGCTCGTTGCTGTTCAACATATTCTTCTTGCGTCATTTCTCTGAATTTCTTTAATTTACCTTCAACGCCTTCTTTCCCGATATCCCAATCTCGTACATAAGCCTCTCTTAGCTTCTGCCTCTCCTTTTCTTGCTCTTCTTTTATTTTATTCTCTTGTTCTTTCGCTTTAGCATCAGCCTCGTCCTTCTGTTGGGTCAAAAATTCAAGAAGACATGCCGTGAAGTCCTTCTCCTTTTCTGTAAGTAATAAACAGATTGCGTGTAAATAATAATCCTGTACACATCCTTAATTCTTAAAAAGGCTTTATAGCCTAATAGCCTGATATTTTTAACAAAAAACCCAAAATAATGTTTTAAAAATTAATACCATCACATGCAATTGCCCAAACTAGGCTAGCCTGTATTTTGGAGCCGTGAACACCAAAGATTTACAAACGACCAGACCCGAAGTCAAATAAAAGTATATTATGATACGACTTGGACGGGATTCGAACACACGACCTCAAACTTAAGAGAAAGAAACTTAAAACACAAAAGCCCAGCCAAAAAATGCAGAAAAATGTATCTCTTCTCTGACCAGTAAGAACTGACACTTCCTTATTCTAGGGCGAAAATGTGAAATTGAGTAGTTGCTAGTCTACCCGGTGCATAAACTCGTATGCAATTTGTCCTTTCGAAATGAATTGTATTGTAACGTGGTCAATGTTTGAAATACACACGGCTTTACTCACGATTTATTGTTAGAAATAGTTCGTTTTACTTCAGACTATTTCTGACTATTTCTGACAATAAATCGTGAGTAAAGCCGTATGTATTTCAAGTATTCGTAATGACTCACGAAACTTTTAATTTGACTAGTGGTCAATGTTTGTTTTTGCATGTTCGTGCTATCAAAATCGTACCTTTGTTGGGGTCCTCGGGCGGCAGGCCGGCGCGGGCCCGCTGGCGCGCGCGCGCCGCCGCCACGCGCGCCGCCGCGAGCTCGTCGCGCGCGCGCCGCCGCTGCGCCGCCTGCTGCTGCGCCGCGAGCGTGGCGCGCCGCTGCTCCTGCAGCGCCTCCATCTGCTTCCGGCGCTCCGCCTCGTCCGTGCTGAACGAGAAGTAGCTCACGCCGTGCATTCGCGCCTCTGAAATTTTATCCCTACATATAACTAGTGGCTCCGTAAGCTGTAGACCTCGCGACAAACTTAACTTTGTCGTTGGAAAACTGATATCCCCATTCATCGACATAGGTCGCATCAGTTTACCAACAACGCAAATAAGTTTGCAATTGCAAAAAAAACCTCATATCTCCGCCATTTTGAAAAAATTCGAACAGCTGAATCGACAAAAAAAATCTATATAATTATAGAACTTTCTCACAAAATTTCACGAGAATCGGTTGAGAACTGCGACTTGTAGACGAGATCAAATGGACAGACACCGGACATACGAAAGCATTTTTGCCCTAGCTGAAAAGGAGACGCTTCGCTCGCTCGGTCGATAAAACCAACGATCTCAACAGAACGATATGGCGTTCAATACAACTGCGTTGAACAAAATGACATAAGTTCGTCATGGTAACGCCATCTATTTAAAATTGTATAAACTACGAAGCTCTATTGCCGACGTCTTAGTTCTTATGACATTTACACAGTCTTATTTTGCATGATTCATCGCTTTCATTGCTCGCTAGGATCTACGAACCACAAACACAAAGCGCATGAATCAGCCAATAATGGACCTTTCCTCAATGTGATTAGAACGCCGATGTCGGAAATATTTACCGAGTATGCGATAGTGTCATTTGACACCAAAAATGTGAGCATCGCAAAAATCGCGTTGGGTAGTTTCTTACTATATATTTCTATGAATAAACCTAAAGATGTACACGTAAAGTTATTTCGCTAAAACAGTGTCACCCTTTTCATAACGCGTGCCGCCGCTTATAAAAACCAAATAAAAATTTAATATTACCGACAGCGACCTAATACCTGCAAGATAGACAGGGTATTATCTCATTATTCATTATGTATTTATAATTAAATTAAATATTTTGTTGGCGAGGAATATAAGAGCTTATACAACCCTTATAACGCTCAAACTAGTTACAATGGCTGTATAAAACCTTATACAGCTTGTATGCTACTTGGGTGTAACATCCCTACAAACGTATAATAAATCTGTTGCCTAATTGTGCAGGTATCTGATAGTTTTAAAGTGACGACGTGGATAGCCTAGTTGGTAGTGACCCTGCCTCCGACGCAAGCGTCCCGGGTTCGATCCCCGGTAAGGGCAAATATTTGTGTGATGAGCACGAACGTTTGTTCCAGAGTCTTGGATGTTTCCTATGTATTTAAGTATTTATTTCTCTATATAAGTATTTATATCGTCATCTAGTACTCATAACACAAGCCTTTAGAGCTTACTTTGGGACTAGATCGATTTGTGTAAAGATTGTCCCCTGATATTTATTTATTTTAAAGTTACAATACAGACTTTAAATTTTATTCACATGTTCAGTTTCAATGGCATTTCCTTCTTCCGTCAAAACTTCATTCTTATGATGTCCAGTTCAGAATGCCTTAGATCTCGAGAACCAAGGCATCAAGAACATTCGGTTTTAATTGTTAATCTTAAAAAGATTGTTTTATGGTTTTTAGGTTAGATTGCTATTAAAAAGAAGCTCGTTATACCGTCATAAAGCAAATCCTGGTAATGAATATCTTTGTCCTTTGCAAGAAGCTCCTGTTCCTTAAGTTCCCATTTTTCGCGCAGCGATTGCAAATAATCATTGGTTTTTTGAACTAGAAATGGTTTCTCAACTTGAGGCGCCTCCTGAAAATTAAGAAAGGCACATTAACATTCCCTTTCATCGTTTTTAGGGTTCCGTACCTCAAAAGGAAAAAAGGAACCCTTATAGGATCACTCGTGTATCTGTCTGTCTGTTTGTCTGTCCGTCTGTCACAGCCAATTTGCTCCGAAACTACTGGACCGATTGATTTGAAATTTGGTATACATATGTAAGTCGGTGACCGCAACACGGATGCGTAACGTAAACAAATTAATTTTAAACATGGGGGTCACTTTAGGGGGGTAACTATATCATGTGACATATCATATGATAGGGCGTATTGTGAGGATCTTAAATATGTTTTTTTTTGGAATTTTAAGATGAATGGTTTGGAAGTTTTTTAGGAAAATAGGCGAAAATTGACCATTCCCCTCCCTTATCTCCGAAACTGCCAGGCCTAAAATTCTGAAAAAAGTACAGAAAATAGTTCTTTACCTGTAGATTACAGGAAAACTTATGAGAAGTCTATGGTATTTAAAGTAACATAAGAAATTTCAGATATTCATGCATGGAACGGAACCCTCTCCACGCGGGTTTAACTCGCTCTTGCCCGGTTTTTTAATAAATTATATATATTGTAGGTAGTATGTTTAGGTAGGTAGGTACTCAAATCAATCAGACAATTAAGACAGAAATCTCAATATACAGTAAGGAGCGAGAATTACAGTACCAGTACTTCAGTAGGTTTCTGGTCCTCTTTACTCATGGCGCGCATCAGGTCTTGATCCCGTGTCGCGTACAATTCTAGGTCTGATTTAAGGCACTTCCGTGTCCGACCAAGACAGTCAGTAAATTCAGTCCTAAAATTTAAATTTAAATTAATAAATCTCTACCAATGTCAAATTGGTGATGGTTGCATGGATGAGGTGGCTGTTATAGGAAAAATTTAAGTCCTTTAAATTGACTAAAACCTATGGATAGGCTATGATTGCCACAAAACAAAAATTGACTAATGCTTTAAATTTAAACCAGAAAACTTTTGGTGTGCAATTGAGCAATGTAATTTTTCATATTATTTTCTGTTTGAAACAGAAGCATTTGAATTATATACACTGTCAAATTTAGGTTCTCTAAATTTGACTCTAATATCAACCCATTCTTTTCTTGAAGGGGCGTTTACATGGATGAAAAGAAACCTTTCTTCATTCACAGGCAGCAACCAGCCTACCTCCCTGACAACTATCATAAGATTGTGTACAGTACAGTTTAGTAGCATAACCATGCAATCATTTTTCGATCTGTTCTAAGTATATTACTTAGTTTATAAAGTGTTTGTTTGTTGCTCTTTCAAGTCTAAACGGAACAATGGATTGATGTGTGTATGTTGTTAGTTGGAGGCCCAAAAAATGCAGTTCCTTTGGTAATACCCTTAAGAGGACTGTGAAGCAACGGCAAAAATCACCCTTTTCATACAAAAGGTGATAATGATTTCCACCCCTTAAATGTTAACCGATTTTGACCGATTTTTGATAGGTTGTCTGTCAGTCAGAACAAAATCTAGGTCTATACGTTTTTGGAATAATGATTAAAGATCAAAAAAGTCAAATAATGCCGAAATTAGTATTGTATGAGAATACTGAGACCACAATAAAACTGAATTCATTGATTATAGTGAAAAAAATCAAAATGTATAGACCCAGATTTTGTTCTGACTGACAACCTATCAAAAATTGGTGAACATCGGTTAACATTTAAGGGGTGGAAATCGTTATCGCCTTTTGAATGAAAAGCCGTAGGTTCACACTCCTCTTAAATCAAAAGCTGGTTAATAATATGTACAAGTATGGAGAATTACCATTCACTTTCATCTTCCTCTCTGCTCTGGTACACATCAGTGTCTGGAGGGATAGGCTCAGGTTCAGGCTCCTGCTGCTTCTTAGTGTTGAAGTCCACAAGAAATCTTCCACTGAGCTCTGAATCACCTGCGCCATCTGACAGATGTGCATACAACTCTGCTTTTTTTTCTAATGCTAATCTGTAAATTGTTTCTTTTATTGAGTCCTTGTTTGTAAAAGTTTACAACACTTATGGCCTGTTTCACAATGTCCGAGTAAAATGTATCTGTCGAGTAACTCATATAAAATTCGCCGTTATCTGCCAAATAACGCCTTACTTGGAGATTGTGAAACATACCTTTAGTCAAGAATATTACGATTAATAAAATATGGTGGTAAATTAAATCCGATTGCCACAGCCTTGAGCAATTAATAACAATACTAATAATATTTATTTATTCAGATTACATGTGTTAGTAATGATTTTTGATATAGTAATAATAATAATTTTTAATCAAGTTAGTTGAATTACAATAAAATACAATAATTAAAACTACTCTTTTGCTCAATACAGCCAAATTTTTAACAACATGTGGTTGGCATTTCCAAATGTTAATAAAAACATGGCTGAAGTGCTTGATGATGGGAGAATCAAACTTATCCTCAAACACATTGAGGAAGGAGTTGGGTGTGCCCCACATCCTGCCAAGCAGCGAGGAGGTCTTCTTGTTCATGACGATGTGGAAGACGAAGAAGCATGCCAGCCCCTGCAGCACCTGGGCACTGTTGTTATACTGAATGTACAGGGTGTAGCTAACCTACAGACTGCAAGTATAAAAGCTCTGACAGTAAGCCTTAAGAGGGTAATTTTCACTTGCAACGTGCAAATCAATGAACCAGCACGTAAAACCACACCCTGTATTCTCTTTCAATATATGATGTGAGTAAATACTAAAGTATGGAGTACCAAATTTCCATTTTAATAAATATACCAAAATATGAATAAAATAGAACTTCAAATGTAATTATTTTCTAGTCCTTAGTCATCAAGGGTCTGCTAGGCTTCCTGCAGGAGCTGGGCTGACATAAGTAGTGATGCCAACACACACCACGTAAAATAGGCACGATTAAGACATCGAGTTGATGAAACCCAGCCCGCGTGAACTATAACTATAGTCCTTAGTAATATGCTTGGTTGGTGTATATACAAAATGATGAGAGATCTGCTGCTCAGCAATTATTAGAAGTATTTTAACTCACTTTGCTTTTCTGCAGGCCTCCAGTTCCTCGGTGTCAACTGCTTTAAGGTTGTCTCTGAAGCTTCTCTTTTCTTTATGCGACGAGTCTTTAAAATCTTTGCTGGAAGCTTTAGCTACAGGAGGTCTATAATTAGCAACACTATGCTGAGGCAAATGTTTCTTCTCTTGTACCTCTTCTTGCTTTTTCAAAAGCTCTGCTTTTAAACTCAGCAACTAAAATATAAAAGGATTTAGTTTCAAAAACATCTCATATAAAGCGAAGTTGAATTAGAAATTAACTCACTGAAGATTTGTTGAACAAAATCTTTTTTGAACCCTGATCATTCATTTTGTAGTCGTAGTTCGTAGTTTAGAAATACTAATTTCAAAATTATCATTACTCAATAATACTCTATATTATGACGATCAACATTGTTTATAGAGCAAAGTGAAATATTCAATCGTATTTTGCTCGCTCGTACTTGTGCATTTGACAATCAGCTGCTTGTCAATTCCCACGTCCCATTTTATTTTTATTGGATTTTTTGGCCTGGTTTCACAGACCTTTAAGCCACCCCACGTCCTAATGAATGGGCTTATTACACCTTCCTAAATTTAGCCACTTACGAGAGGGACGCCGCAATACGTTAGAATGTGATTGATCCATACGTATCTAACGTATTGCGGCGTCCCTGTCGTAAGTGACTAAATTTAGGAAGGTGTAATAAGCCCAATATCTATGTTACGGAGGGAACAGAAGATAGGGCGCTCTCGCTCTCGACGCTTTGAGCACGCTTTTAGAGCGTCATGAAACGTTGAAACGTAGGGAATGCTCACGTAGTAAATAGCGAGTGGGTGGGTGGGAAATCGTTCGGAATTAAGGCTGGGTAGTAACTAACAATATAACTGTGCAATATCACTGGTTGCACGACTATATTGCTTGTCAGTAGGTGCTATTGAAGGTAACCCTTTAAGGGGCTCGTAAACGGGCTAGTTTTACGGCAATTTATTGCAGCAATTCGGGCTACATACATACAAACTTTTTGTTCTCAAGAGTGATGTAATATTGTATACTTTTGGGAGTAGCGCAAATTGCAGCAATAAATTGCCAAAAATCTAGCCCGTTTACGAGCCCCTTTAGATACAGAACAGTACTACCAACCGTTGGAGAAAAGCATGTAATTTAATTAAGCTGAATTACACGACACGACCCATATATGTAGTACAACAATGGTCTCCTCAAACATTCGTTCAAATTTCAAATGAACATTTCAATTATGGCAACCTTCGCTCGCGTCGCAGCCTATTGCTAATTTCATGGTCATCTGACAACCATCTCACTGGCCGTGACGACAAAAAATTTTACACAATAGCTACCACCAACAAAGAATCTTTTGTGTGCAGGACAAACTGGCAGTAAATTGCTGCAAATAGACTATATCAAAAGTTTTATAAGTAATTTACGCCCGTTAGGAACAATATTCATTTGCGTTAGTGTGATTGGTGTGTGAAATCGTAATGTCAACTCCTGCCAGAAGACGCCTGATGAGGGATTTTAAACGGTTTGTGTCTCTTATTTTAACTTCAATGTACATTTTTATATCCTACATTACATGGAAAGTTAAATAGTCAAATAATTTCCGTGTATTCCTTGAAAAGGTAGTGCTGAATCATCAAATTACATCACTGTCGTTTTCATCGATTTCTATTCCGTTCTACATTTTAATCCTACTATGATTCATGTCTGGTTAAAATTTGGGTGCCTTGCCGAGGCTGACCAATATTCGTTTACTCTAAGTAGAGCAGGCGACGTCACACAAAGCTCTTACGTCGTTTATTGCTTGTTGCTATGATATCTAGGTTATCCAAATGGATTCTAGTACCCATAAACTCATTAGAATGAGAATCAGCTACGTCTGTTTTTTGCGCGACACCAATAACACTAGATACAAAAGTAACCTCAATAATTGTTTTTAATAACCAATGTAAGATTTAAAGCTATTTCCTGTTTCACTATAAGTAAAAAAAATGTGATTGCCAGTTGAAATATGGCCTAGATACAAAATTGCAAGAAACATTTGGCTAATTATCAAATAGATATAAATGTGCCAAATAATTTAATTCTTAATGGATTATATATGGTATGGCATGATATATTTATTTTGTTTGCTTCCTTGAATAATTGTACTATATATTCTAGGTAGTTTACTAAATGTAAACAAACTAAGCCTACTAACTAACTAACTTTATGTAATTAGATAATTTTATTACTTGTGATTATTTGTATAAAACTAGTATTAATTTGTTGTTGAAGGCTGAATACATTGTAACATTTTAATTACAAAATTCTAGCAAATAAATTTATTTGACTGATTGCTAACCAGCCCATAAGGCATAACATAGATCAAAAAGAGCCAATTAAGATACCATTTATAAAATAAACTGACTAGATTAACAATGTCAAGTCTAGCTGGGTTAATTTATGTAAATGTAAATGAATACAATATACATAGTAAGCATAACTTGCAGATCACCAAATGCTCTCCTCTATCTGTATTTATTACAGGTAGTTGATAAACTATTCTTTATAAGCATCAATTGAACTTCTCTGTCAATTTGTTTTTTAGGTCAAACTTGTGAATTTATTTCTTCTTATCCAATTCATTGAGTTCAACTGTGTGTAGGACCAATGACAAAATATCAAATTGCAAAATCACTTTTTATTTTAAAATTGTATTTATTTTTATGACAACTAATGTTTTATAATTTCAGTCTGCAAGAGGACCCACCCACCGGTGTGTCAGGTGCTCCCACCGACAACAACATAATGATCTGGAATGCTGTGATATTTGGACCTCATGACACACCTTTTGAAGATGGCACATTCAAACTGACCATTGAATTCACAGAGGAGTATCCCAACAAACCTCCAACGGTGCGATTTGTCTCCAAAATGTTTCATCCAAATGTTTATGCCGATGGTGGAATATGTTTAGACATCTTGCAAAACAGATGGAGCCCTACATATGATGTATCAGCCATCTTAACCTCTATACAGGTAATTGTTTATTGATTTCAATGAACTCATTCTTGTGTTTGTTTACATCTAATTTATGTCCTTATTTATCCTGTGGCTTTTTCTGAATAAGATAGGTTTCTACTTATCCAGGATATTAACCATTAACTTCATCTCCTAAATCAACCATTATTAGGGTTACTGGCCAATGCCCACATTATTTACATATTTTAATCTAGAAAGCTTTCTGTGTTCTTTCTTTCATAATATGTTTGCATTTGGTATCTAAAAACACAAAACATATTTTAAAAAAGGTTTTAACAATGTAATTTAAATTATAATTTTTGAGGTGTGATTGTATGAGTAATATGAAATTTTCCACTTTCATGTTGCAACAATAACAGCATTCTTTACTAATGATATTAAGGATCAAACAAACATTTCACTTCAGATCCTGGCCTTGAGGCATTGAGGAAAGTATCAAATTTTAACCTTAAATGGTGTCCTATACAGTGCATAATTATAGACGAAAGATGCAAGTATTTATAAGTTTGGTTAGGTTCTTAACGTGATAGAAATTAAAAAAAAGGTAGCCCAAATACCTGGTTATTATTTTAACTCTGCTGAATCTTCAAAACTTTAAAAATAACAAAAGTGCAAGTGTACTGTATGAGACACCACTTAAGGTTTAAATTTGATGCAATGCAAAATGTTGTGATATTCTGTGTTATAACACATTCAAGCTATTTGCGAATCTTATATATAACTTTGGTATACAATTATTTTGGTCAGACAACAACAGCTCAATGTACGTACAAATTCTTATGTAAATGTCAGTATGCAAATGCATCCAACTGGAAAATCTAAAAATGAATAGTCACTTTGTTATTGTGAATTGACAATGTAAAGAGATATCAGATGATTTATATGCCTGTAGTTACAATTTAACAAACCAATGTCTTAATGTTATTTTCAGTCGTTACTAAGTGACCCAAACCCAAATTCACCAGCGAACTCAATGGCAGCTCAACTATATAAAGAAAATCGGAGGGAGTATGAAAAACGGGTTAAAGCATGTGTAGAACAATCATTTATTGATTAGCAGGGTACGCAACAGACACGCCAGACCGGCGCCGGCGCCGCCGGCTCGTACCTCCATGTAAATTCATTCATTGGGACAACCATGTAAATTAATAGTAACTACTCAATAACACCATTTCAACATACCAATAAGATTTTTAGTACCTAATAATAAGAATTTAAAATTGAAGTCGATCATATTTTTTTATCATAGTGCAAGCTACAATGCTTTATTCTAATCGACAATATAAAACACCACTATGTATTCACCTATCGTTAGAAAAACAAATTCATTTACAGAGCGTTGTAACAGATCCCTGAATATGTGAATGGGTGTTTTTTTATTGATTTTACATATTTTTTGTGTGTGAAACAAATCAAATCTTATTGCAAAGTGAGCAAAAAGAACTCTTTTAATGTAGTTACCTTTTTGTTTCAGCTCGACTAACAGTTTACTAATAATTGGCATTTCCCTAAAACATTTTAAAAAAAATGTCTTTGGTATAATATTAGAGTGATCATCATTAATTATTGTTGGCTAGTAACATCTGAGACTATTTACAAACAGATTACTTATCTGCAGAACGCTACTTGTGACAAAATTACGCAGAAATCCAAGTACCTAGTCCATAAAACAATACAAAACCTACAAATAAATAAACGCACTTTACAAAATTTTGTATTGATAGTATAGATGTTAAATCATAAGAAGTGTCTGGTTAGTGTCTAAAGTATCATGTTACGCAATAATTATCTTATAATAATTGTACTAGAAGTATGGAATGACGATTTAGTGGTCATGCATTTTTTTGCAAAGCCTTTTCTATCACGGTGTTTACCCTAAAAGAGTACAAGTGTTATGTTAACACCTTTAACCTTTACATTTTGATAAGAAATACATGGACAGGACCCTTTAAATCTGCACAAATAATTATGCTTTGGTCTCATTCCGGATGATTCTTCTACCAACAATGTCCCAATGGATAAAATCTGAAATACTGTAGTGATTCTCTTGTTTTCTAATAAAGCTTAAAGTTTGAAATGAAATGTAATAAACATTAAGGTTCCAAGGACGTTTTACGTATGTGTAATATTTGTCTTCTAGTAAAATATTATTTTCGGTTTTATGGTGTCTTTTTTTATTTTATGCAATAAATCTTTCAGCTACCTCTGTGCACAGAGCTCTAACGAACTAACGATAATCGCTGTGAGATTCTCCCTTCTTTACAAGTCTGTTAGAAATAATACGGGATCATAACAAAAAAAACACATTGAACAACGATCTCAAAGAAGAATATGGCGTTTCAAACTGCGTTGAACAAGTGACTTAGTTCGTTATAGTAACGCCATCTATTTAACGGTTTATAAACTACGAAGCTCTAAAAAAAATATTGAAATCGACGGCACGAAAATTGATAGAAGAATGGGGGGTTAAGCCTTGGTGACGCAGATGAGATTTTAAACATAAACCAGCTCTTGGTGAAAGTGTTTTAAAACGCCTAATACCCATTTGTACTTTGAAATTAAATGCTTTAAATGGCACACTTTTTTGCATACATTTGTGAGATATATTTTTTTAATAAATCGACAAGCAGCGGAGTTGAGCGACAAGAAGAAGCATCACATTTAAAGTAGGTATTTGATAAATTAATCTGAAAAAGCTAATGCATCTATGGCAGTTTCAAGTTTTTTCCTTTTTTTTTTATTAAATTGATTAATTTCATGGTGTTCCTTTATTTTACGATACTATGCTACTTTAGGGGAATTATTCCATATTATTAAACCTTTCAATTGGCATCTTAAAAATAAAGGATGTTTATTTTTTCACGTTTAGTCGGTTCGATTCCCAGATGAGATAAGCAATTTATATAAAATCTTTGAATGCATTATTACTTACTTTTTAAAAGTTTTTTTTCCATACAGCAAAATATCCTATCTACAATAATTAAGGTACTTTCCCTTCGTGTAGCATAGCCGTGGGACGCTCTGTATAAATATTTTTATGTCACGTTGATTTTTCAACAATTTTATGGTTTTGCCTTGTGTTACTTGTTTGTTTAAGGTAGGATTTTTTTCGATAAGGAGCATATTATAATTTGTAAAACATAAATAGTTATACCTTTATTTTTAACTAGCTGTGCCCCGAGACTTTGCTCGCGTGGGATTGAGATGAAAATAATCCTACGTTTTATTTCAAGATAGACCCTGTGCGTGGAGGGGCGTATTTAAGGAACAAATAGCAAACTCCATGTTTTTCAGAAGAGCCCGGGAAAACATCCCCCGAATCTCCGGAGCTTTACACGTCTTTATCTGGCGTCACAGACAGGGCCGTCTTAAACTATGCTGGGGCCCTTTTGGAAAGTAAAAAAAGCGAATTAAATAAATCTGTGAGAGAAATTGTCGGTCCTTCGGGGCCCCCTGAGAATGGGGGCCCTGGGCACGGGCCCCGTGTGCCCTTATGGTGAAGACGGTATGGGTCACAGAATAAATAATATGCCGGCATAATTTAAGTCTTGGCAGTTCTACTCTAATGTGACTCAATCTACTTTTTCTAGGGCGGTCGCCAACGACGACTTTTTCCAGCGATGCAGTCGCACGTTTCGTATCGTTGCCACTTTTACACGTGAAAGAGTAAAAGTGACAGCAATATGAAACGACACTGCATCGCCGCAAAGTCGTTTAGCTGACTGAACCCTAGAAAATCTTGATCGATTACTTTGATTACTATGAAGACGTTTTAATACCACGCCTACGGGGCTCCTCTCCAGCTCGAATCCCACTGGGCAGAAATGGCAAATCTCCCCTACTTGGATATATCACAGTTCAAGTTCTCCGGAATAATTTTATTTCAGCCAACAAAATTCGTATACAAGAGTAAAATAGGTATAGGGGTTACAGCCACCCGAAAATCGGCCAAGTGCGAGTCGGAGTATGAACTCGCTCATGGTCGATAAAGCGCATTCCTACAAAGGACGTCACAAGTCTTAGGGTTGTGGGCATCCCCATCGTGCCCACCACGGTGGGTCCGCGCTTGCTCGTGACATAAATAAATAATAATAAGATAAGAGATCTCAACAGTTAGCGCCAGAGATTTTTATCTAGCTGATGATTATGATGACCAATAAACCTATATGAACATTTATGTATGTAGTAAAGACAACACTTAATTAAGAGCCTGTATTCTTTGTTGTGTTGTTCTAAACCCCCTCCCCTCTATGCCCTTGTGGGCATGGGGATTTCTAAAGAATTAATGATATATATGGACTAGAACAATAATAAAAGAAACACCACTTTAAAAATTAAATATTGTAATTATAAAAGACCCTAGATTACATAACTAATTCATTATAAGTTCTATCTACGGATCTGTGAATCAAGATAATTCTTTCTATTTGAAATAAATTCTCAGGATTCAAATAGTATTTACAATCTTAACATAAATATAATCATTAATCATATGATTGCGTTTACCATGACCCCTAACCAATCATGCAATTGCCTTTATACAATAATGGGTTAATAATAAAACCATACATAAACTCGTATCACATTTAAATCTGAGTTTTTTGTGTTGGGTAGTAGAGATTGCCATCATCTCGTTTTCAGGTCCTCCGTTAATTTATAATGCAGTAATTCCATGCACACCATGGCATCTTCTGCACTGTCATGGCCATCTTCTGAATTCTGAATAATTTTTTTCAAATACTCGGATGCCAAATTCCTTAGCGCTCTTTTATATGGAGGGCCCATTTTATGAGGAAATAGAACACTGGTATCAATGACTGTGTCATGGATAAGTTTGAGAGCTTTGAAATCAGACTCTAAGCTGTGACCGATAAGGATTGTTTTACTGCTAAACATTGCTAGTAGTGATGCTTGGACTTCAATCAAAGTTGTTTTCACTTTAACCATATGTTCTTCAGTTATTCCAGAATATCTTGTGTTATAATCAATGATAGGGTGTAGTGGTTTCACTAGTGTCTCATAGACAACCTTGCAAGAAGAATTGATAACTGTCACTCTGGTCAAGTCCAATCCATGTGTAGTATAACACATCTCACAATCCAAGGAATAAACACCATAGTTATCTGTTTTAGTTTCTGGTGGCAAAGTTCTTACGTAGCCTTTTAAATCATCATAATCCAGATATTCATACACATGGCTGGGTGCCACGCAACAACCATCTGACATACCATCTTGACTACAGCATTGGTAGCGAGCTTCTCCACGGACTCTGTATTTGTTGTTAGGGTGATAAATGCATTCTTCTTTCGGAGCTGCAAACCCTTTCTTGTCTATCCTAAATTCTTTCTTACATCTACAGCAAATTCTTATGTTTCCTACAGGTGGTTTTTGCTTATTTTGTGCATAAATTTTTGCTCTACCTTTTTGTCCGTTTGGATGAATCCTAGGGAAGCCATTACTTAGTAGTTGTTCTTCATTTAAAACCCATTTCTGAATATTGCTATAGAGTTTTGCACCATTAAACTCTTTTGAATCAAAGAGTCTTTTATTTTTATTCTCAATGCTCCAAGACCCTGCACTACCAGTTTTCCCTGATATTGCTTGTGGGATTTTCTGCAAAGCATTACAGTCTGATCCCGACTTTTTCACTCCATTACATTCTTGCAATTCTTTCTTGAGTCTACTAACTGTAAGTACTGCTGAATTTTTATATATTTGTACAGTAGAACATTTTTTACTAGTGGCTAACTCTTCATGTTGTGCTCTTGCATATGCATCTACTGCTGATAGATATATATTGAGGCACTGATCTATCATCATATTCAAATACGTAGATCTTATGTTAGCTGGTATCTTAGAAGCAAGTGGTTCAAGAACACCCGGTCTGTCTATAAACTTTTCATTAGGCATATGTGCAACTCTTTGTACACCTTTCTTAACAGTTTGTACCACAGTTGAACTGGTAGAAGGTTCTTGTTTTGTGGTCATTTGACTGGGTGGTATAGATTTTTTAGCATACATCATAGTTGATGCATAAGGCACATGTGCAATGCGAATCTTTGAGCTTCCAGCATTGGAACTACTCCTGAACGCATCTATTTTAGGCAACACTTGTTCATTGTTTGCTAAATTTAAGGAATTTTTTGTAGCATGATACTCCTTAATTTTCACTAAGCGCTCAGCCATAGCTTGTGCAGCATTCAATTTAAAATCTGGTTTAATTGGAGGTTTAGATACTACCTTGATATTTTTATCTGCGGTTCTAGATATCCGCTTCTTAGAGGGCACATACTCATCATCATGATTTTCTTCCACTTTACTTTCTAAATCATCATATTTTTGTGGCTTTTCAGTAGGGACATACTCTTCAAATATTCTTTTACACTCCAAAGCTATTGTTTCTTCATCTGACTCGGAAATGTCATATATTTCTTCATTATTTTGTTCAAAGCTTATATCATCAGAAATATGATTATTATCAGTTTCAGACCAACCATTGATAGAATCATCATCCTTTTTTGCTTTCTCTCGTTTTTCCTTTGATCTCTTAGAACTACCATGGGATTTATGATCTTTGCTTTTCCTGTCAGGGTTGCTTTTAGAGCTGCTTGAGCTTTTTGAATGTCTATCAGAGCTTTTAGAAGACTTTTCTGAATACTTAGAACTCCTGTCACTACTTTTTGAGCGAGAATGCTTTTTTTCTTTGTGATTTTCTTTCCTTTCATCTTTCTCTTTTTCCTTGTCCCTACTTGAACTTTTGAGACTTGTTTTTTTATTAGAATTTCTAGACTTACTTTCATCTTTATCTTTAATGCATGAGGTAGATTTGTCTTTTTTATAAGACTTGCTTTTCTCTTGTGAAGACTTCTTAGTTTCTGTTTTATTTGATGAAGCTTTGTCTTTTTTACATTCCTCATCATTATTATTATCTTTGCTTTTCTTTGAAGTCTTTTTTTTACTAGTATCTTCTGTTTGCGATTTCTTATTAACATCTTCTTTAACTTTTTCTTCATCTAATATTTGATCTAAAATGTCAAATTCAGGTCCTAAATCATCTAAATCATTTAGATCATTACTTAGTTTAGGTTTCTTAATGTCTGGTTCTTCTTCATCACTAGAAAAGCATGGTGCTAAGGAGCGTGGGGTGGGCTGGTATGTGACCAATGGTGCATCTTTTTTGATAGCTACTTTGGCAGGCTTGTATTCTAGTACATTCTTTTTCTTACTTACACTTTTATCTGATGGAATGTAATTAACTTTACTCAATGTATGTTTATCATCAGGAGTATACTCTGGTAGTTCCACATCAACACCAGGGGTATATGTCTCTTTAGACTCAATTGTACCTTTAGGTGTATATGGATCTAGCTGTATACTTTCACTAGAGCCTGGCATATATTTCAATGGCGGTGGTATGAATACAAAGGGCTTGGATGAAATATCATTATCAAAATTCCTTTTAATGGGTAAGCTAGCTGGTTTTCTTGGTGTGTAAGGGACGGGAATATGCCTCTTTTTCTGATCATTAACGTCTTCAGCATTTTCAGTGTCTGAGTTGTTGATCTTGTTCAGTTCTGCGATAGGGGTCGGATTGTATGTGGCCTTAGGTACGGAGGATCCAGTACCCGCCTTGTTACCGTCTGCGATGCTGTCTACGACGCTAGCTGTGGGAAAGGTGACTGCTGCTGAAGCCTCTGTCTGTTGAAGTACCTTTTGCACCGCCGCCGACACGAGTCTTTGCAAGATCGCACCACTATCGATGCCGTCATTCGACGTGCTTTGTGAATCCTTCTTAACGTGACGAAAATGACAATAAGGTCTCTCGCATAGTCCACTGTCATAAAACGGACAGTTAATTCCCTTAAAATAGCCTGTCGAAGGTAGCATTTTGTTGTACTTTCAATTACTACAAATAAAATACACAAATCCGAAATTATGACATTATTCCACTGTAACTGACTGACACTTGTTTGGTCACAGATAACTATAAACTATATATAATTTTTATTTTAACTGCAGCTGTTAATTTAAGCAGGTTTAACATTGCCTAGAATAGCATTCAGAGCTATTCAAAACATTTTTATTTAAACTTCACTTCACTTATTCTATCACAATTTTATTATTTCATTTTAATTTCGACTTCAGCAAATTCTTTATTAAAATTAAATGACAACGTTCATAACCGCAAAAAGAGAACTTGTCGAAATACACACATGAAAAACAGAAGTTCTACAAATAATGTCATGGTCAGCCCCACTCATATTTCAAAACACGCTGTTTCACAAGAACTTGAATGCAATGGAGGTAGCAATTGTGACTATCTTGCCGCAAGAAGTATTGCTTCAGCGATGGTTGGCTGAAAGAAAGCCATGGAACTTTTTAACGAACTTTTGCACTTATTCCCACTTTCTTTTAGAGAACTGTCAAAAGTTTTGACAGATGTATTCGATAAAATTGTCAGCTTTTTCGAGTACGGTTATCCTGACTTCGGAGTGTAATTGAATTGCAAAATGCTTGAAGAAGTGGTGCACGATTATGCAGCATACTTTAAGTTGGATTTAATCGGTGGATTCCAGACAGTCCAGGAAGTCATTGACAACATGTTAACGCGGCTGGAGGAGCTAACAAGTGTCCTGCAGATAATCAAGATGAAGAATGGCGAGTGCGGCTCCGCTCTTTCAGAGGATATCACCAAGTATCGCAGTGAAATAACTACGCTCTCCAAGAAAATCAATACAGTTAATGACGTTATAGTTAGACTGACCAGCAATATAGACATGGTTGAAAAACAAGTGGACAAAGCAGAATTCGATTTTAACGTTCACAATGACAATAAAATCAAAAGTTTTCTAATGCCTTTCCTGATGAGAAACAAAGACCCTGTTCCAGCTATCCCTTCAGTTATAACTCCACCTGATAAACTGGAATTACAAACTGTTCTTAACCATTTTGAACAAAATTAATTATAATTATATGTCAGCACATTCTGGGGGCTTATTGCATGAATAAACTTTTTAAATACATTATATATATTTCTGAGAATAATAGGGCAATTTGATTTCTTAATTGTTAAAATATGTAAGTAGAATTGTTGACAATGAAACAATTATTTTAAAAATGAGAAACTGTAATCAACCTTAACTAATTAAACATTACAAAGAAAGACCAGTGGTTTTAATCTAAATTAAACATAAGTATCACAATAGAGAATTATTACAAATGGTGGCAATTACTGAGTTCCCGTGGATCCAAAACCTCCATCTGCTCTCTTTGTATCAGACAAACTTGAAACTTCAACCAGCTCCGGATAGAAGATCTTTTCACAAATAAGTTGTGCAATTCTGTCACCTTTGGCAACTTTAAAATCTTGGTCAGAATGATTAAAAAGCACCACTCCTACATTTCCTCTGTAGTCTTCATCTATTACACCAGCTGAAAACAAAAGCAATGTTTATTAGGCATACTATTATCAGTCTCAATCAGCAAAGCCATACTAGCATGGCTTAGAATGTAAAGCCGTCTGAGTCAAACAGGTATTGAAAGGGGCATGACCATGTCAATTGTATATGTATATGACCAGATACAACTGGTATATTTCTTTTTCTTAGTATCATCTAGTTAAGATTTTTAGAGCATCTGTTTTATATTTACAAATATATCACATTTCACAATATCTGATCTTAGTTGATTTCATTAGGAAATAAAGCCTGTATAAATAGTACATAGTTACTTTTTGTAGTCAATGTTTATTTTCCCTACCATTGTAAACCACAAGTATTACAAAATTGTGTTTCAAAATTGTTATGACATAAATAAAAGTGGAGCAAAACTATATTAACAGGGCACTACCCAGGCTATGCATGAAAATCAAAATGAGGTTTAAATTATATATTATGAAAGAAAATTTAAATACTTTTAAATGCATGTAAAAGAACAAAAAAAGATAATTTTGACCCTTCCTTTTTTATTTAAGATCAAAATAAGTGAAAAATAAATATTGTTTTTTAGTTCTGAATTACTAATTTTTGACATCCTCATCAAAATGTCATTTTTTAGGGTTCCAGTACATCAAAAGGAAAAAAACGGAACCCTTATAGGATCACTCGTGTG
Source organism: Tortricodes alternella (assembly GCA_947859335.1). Taxonomy (NCBI): domain Eukaryota; kingdom Metazoa; phylum Arthropoda; class Insecta; order Lepidoptera; family Tortricidae; genus Tortricodes; species Tortricodes alternella. Next base: position 6,115,127 of record OX401987.1, on the reverse strand, counting down.
TTTGTCTGTCTGTCTGTCACAGCCAATTTGCTCTGAAACTACTGGACCGATTGAGTTGAAATTTGGTACACATATGTAAGTCGGTGACCTCAATACAAATGAATTTTAAACATGGGGGCCACAATTGCGGAGTAAACTAGAAAATTAAAAAGAAAAGTTATGCAAACTATATTGTGTGACATAGCAAATGAAAGGGCTTATTGTGACGATCTTAAATATATATTTTTTAGAATTTTAAGATTTATAGTTTGGAAGTTATTTAGGAAAATAGGCAAAAATTAATCATTTAGTCCTCCTTATTTCCGAAACAACTGGGCCTAAAATTTCGAAAAAAAATACAAAAAATGGTTTTATACCTATATATTACAGAAAAAACTATAAGAAGTCTATGATATTTAAAGTAACATAGGAAATTTCAGACAATCATGTATGGAATGGAACCCTTTCGACGCGAGTTTAACGGGACCCTTGGCGCGCAAGTCAGACTCGCACTTGACCGCCTTTTTATTTGTATGATATTGGCATAATAAACAACACAATAATGTTTTGCATACAGTTTGGTTTATATTACTCAGTACTTTCCAGTAAAATATGGAAACAAAACCATGCAAGTTCCCTATTCTACTAATGGGAGGACGAAATTTTGGAGATGGGCAGCAGGAAGTCGACCAGATTGGCAACAGATAAGGAAAACATGAAAAAATTGGGGCAGGACTTTGCCAGAAGGAACACAGAAATATAAGTTTGGGTTACTCTAGTTTAAAGTGAAATTTACATGTATTTTTTTCTGATTTGTAGCTATAAATAAATTATTAAAAAAATTGTAATCCTATACCTGTACTCGACATTGCCTAAACCATATGCGATTTCTATCCCTTAGACGATGTGGAACAGAGGCCCTGTTCATTACCCTACACTGCTCCCGCAGGTGCAAAACAATTTGACAGTATAAGAAGATTATGTAAAATATGCAAAACAGAAATGACACTCTTATCGAGAAACACCTAAGAGTTAAATAATAAAAATAAACTGAATGATTTTATTGCAAATGACCAAATCATCCTTCTGCATTACTCTAGTCTCCGCTTATTTGATTATAGTACAATAACACAGTAATAAAAACAAGTCCTAAGAATTAAGACTTGTTTACAAGGATAAAGAGAACATAAAATGTTATGTTATCTATTCTGACCACTGCTTATCATAATTATAAATTAGTCTTTTAGAACCTAATTAATTAAAGTAATTTTCGTAACTGCAAAGATAAATAACCCATGACAATTTTCAAGTTTTGTCTCAGGCTGCTTTATTTAAAAGATAATAGTTGTTTTATCTACAATGTGAACTTTTAGGTAAGAATTTTAAACCAACTAAACCTATAAATAAGCCTATAAAGCTCAACGTAAAAACGTGGAGACCTAAAAACTTATTTGCTTGAAGGGGTTCAAATTTCCATGGCTTCTCAACATAGTAAAATAAGCATACCTCCAACATCTATGAAGTTTTTGACTGCAAGGCCTGAGCGGGGAGCAACCCTGCCATAGCATCCAGGTGGTAATTCAATCTGTAAATCAGTCTTCACCAACTCCTTCCCTCGGGCCGGAACAACAGCATCATAAGCACTGAAAAAAAATATGAATAGCTAAACATTAAAATACAGGTGGCAGGAGACAAATGTGGCCAAGGCTAATCCTACAGGTTGTTTCCATCTAAATTCCACCAAATACCAATGGCCATGAACCTCTAGGGATGTAATAATTGTTGCTATCATAGATCTTAATTGAAATTTGGATGGACAGTGTATATAAAAATAGTAGATTAGAGTTGTTATTGTTGTTGTTTAAATTAGAACCAAACCACTAAACTGGCCAGTTTCACACAATTGGCGTAAATCATCACCTGTGCTGGGGACTTTTCCCAAAGTGCAACAGCGCCTTAAATCATGACTAATCATGCTGCAGAAAATATACTCATCAACTATACAAGGTCAGCCTTACGTTGGCCAGGATGCTCCACAAACAGAGCATAGTAACCTCCAAAATAAAATGTAAACTCCGAAGCAATAAGATTAAAACTCCCACGATCTATTTGCTTCTGGGCATTTAGAGGTTAGCACAGGGATAATATTTTATATGTTAATTGGCAAAATTCTAGACAAATAAAAACGATTTCAATGAAACTAACAATATAACAGATTTGATTTATACCGTTACGGGATTCTGTCGTATTGATTACGAACAGCGTGAGAAGTAGGAGAAATTGCTAGGTCATATTATAGTTTACCTTTTTAAGTCGAATCCTGCAGCTTTCTCAGATCCTTTCACAGGTTTGAAAGCATGCTCGCTTAAGTATGTGAATTTCAAAGTAGTTTGGACCTCGACAGGCATTTTTAACAATCTTAATAATTTATTAAACGAAGACAGCTTTACTGTTCAAAATTATACAATCTAGGTAGTCAAATGATGAGGAATCCGACAGAATATCGACCACTTGTAATTGCTGACAACAAGAGAATTAAACAGAATGGCTTTGCATAATGGCAGCGGCCAAAGAAAAAAAGAAACGATTGCAGGAATTGGCGGCAAAATAACCGCCAACCAACGCCTAAGACAGCTGTCATTATACACGTATTCGAGTCCTTACTAAAATAGCTGAAGGCAGAAAACCGGTCAATCGCAAGGAGAGTCAGACTTACGATTGACCGGTTTTAACTGAGTATACCTCGCCCGTTGTAAAAATGACCGCCGACGGCGATATATTTTATATGGCCGTCAGCGGTCTTTTTACGAAAGTGCAAAATCTTTTAGCCCACTGTAAGTTTGCCAATCGCTGTTTGAGCTTTAATGAAGATTATGATAGTCAAAGTCAAAGTCAAAGTCAAACTATCTTTATTCAATTTAGGCTTTTACAAGCTCTTATGAAGGTCAAGGAATGAATCTACCACCGGTTCGGAAAAAAACCTCTACTGAGAAGAGCCGGCAAGAAACTCGGTGAGGTATCATTTTTTTCAAATTATGTCTACAGTTTTATACAAATCTAAGTATATACCACACCAGGTACGCTCATCGAGACCCAGGGATCGCCGGTGCAGGTCACGCTTTAAGCCATACGTCCCTGTCCATGACGTAGTCTTTAACTGAGTAATATGCCCTAGAAATAAGAATTCGCTTTACAGTAGCTTTGAACATTGTGTCTGTTTGTTCTATAATGTTTATAGCGAACTTTGCCGTGGAATTATCAGCCTATACTATATGCGTCACTGCACAGAATGTGTTTTATCTACACGCATATCATAAAACCTACAAAGTGTAATCAAAAATCGTAGGAAATGACCACCATTTTGACAACCAATTAGATAAAACGAGTGCTGCAATGTTATTCCCGTATCGTTTTTAGTATAGAAATGAGATTAAATTTGGAACGGCTGTCAAAACTCAACTGGGTCTCTATTCTAGTATCCATAGATATTAAAACAGTTATTGATACGAAACGTCAATTCAGTATGTTTTTTAAATATAAACTGCACAACATTTGATCTCGAGTGACATGAGAATAGAAACTTCATTCGTTTGTCTATGATTTAAAAAAAAATGGTTTTGACGGACGATTGAATTGCCGCCATTATGTTGGTGTTTTGCTGAACGAATGTAGAATTGTTGTTGAATTGAATAGAAAAAGTTGTTTGTAATTTACATTTTAGTTGAAAATATGAATAGTAGTCTTCTCGGAGTGTGTGATGTGAAAATGCGCCGGATATCGGAAATATGCAGCCACGATTGCAACAAATAACTGAAACCCGCACTCATGAAAACCGCACTAGTGTTTTAAGGCCTATCATTATGCAACCGTTGCATAAACTACTATTATAATGTAGTGGACATATATTTTAAGAATACATCCTGGAAGTTAATTGTTTTGTTCATCATTTCAAAGCGCGAATTAATTTGGGTGAAGGGTACCCTTTCGGTACGCTAACTGTCATGTGCCTATACTATAGTGTCTGACACTTTTTAGGGTTCCGTACCCAAAGGGTAAAACGGGACCCTATTACTAAGACTCCGCTGTCCGTCCATCCGTCTGCCTGTCCGTCTGTCACCAGACTGTATCTCATGAACCGTGATAGTTAGACAGTTCAAGTTTTCACAGATGATGTATTTCTGTTGCCGCTATTACAACAAATACTAAAAAACAGAATAAAATAAACATTTAAGGGGGCTCCCATACAACAAACGTGTTTTTTTCCGTTTTTATAGATAATGGTATGGAACCCTTCGTGCGCGAGTCCGACTCGCACTTGGCCGATTTTTTAAACTCTTATTTTACGTAAACCCGAAATACCCAAAACCAACCTTGAGGTAATTATAATAAAGTTCAAAATACAAACCAACGCATTAGTGACTTGAGGTTGCGAAAGTACTTAATGCATGAGTCGATAAATCACTCATCAATCAATTTTACATACCATAAAGTCAAAATTTATATATATATGATTTGATTATACAAAGCATACTTAAAATTGCTTAGCGAATAGCAGCTATCTGCTATACTATAACGGTCTATAACTACCTATAAGTATGAATACCCAGATAATTGGTTGGCTGGCACTAAAGTCTGTTCGCCGAGAGTTGATAAAAAAAATCATGGCTTCTTAACTCATGAATTACAAATAGCGGCCCGCTTATTATTTTTACCAATGATAATAATATATTAACGGGAAAATCTATATTTTTGTTAGAGAATATTATTATTGAATAGCCTGTATATGTCCCATTGCTGGCATATCATCGGACGACGACCATGATGAAGTCTCAGAGTCGGAGGAAGAATTAGAGTCTGTGACGTTTATTATGAAACGTTCAATTGCTTCGTCTAAATCAACACACGAACACCCAAACGACACACTCAAAGCGTATTCCAGAACGGAATGGCAATATGGCCGCCGCGTGTGCACGCTCGCCCGCCCTGCGTGGCGCCGCGCGTGACAACAACTGCGTGCCTGGTACCACGAAACTCAGTGCGCGCGATGATAAGCGACGCCCGTCATACAGTTTGCGATAGGTAAGCGACAGTCGCTATTTCGAGACTATATATCATAACATTTATCAACTTTCGGCAAACAGACTTTAGGTTGGTAGATACATATATTCATAACAATCTTAAACAGGATTCACCAATAATGCGATGACTCAACTATGCAAAATCATTATGCTGTCAAGAACGAATAGGTTGTATTGGCGTAGTATTATTAGTACCCAGATTATTTTAAAAGTTCCTTAGGAACTTAATAAATATGCCAAGCCCTAACTAGGGCATCTATCCTATAAGGGCATCTTATAGGATAGACTATACCTATTATCTATAGAAGTACCTAAATAGTTTCACTTACTCGTTAGTATAATAATCAAAATTAATAATATAGTTAAGTATAATTTAATAATCAAAAATATAGACACCAATAGAAATGTGTGCATTTGGCGGAAATCGAAATCATGTGTTAGGTATGCCAGTCCATTTTTTTTTATCCACAGACGTCGACCCAAACAGTACAAAAAACTTCTACCTGCTATAGAGGGGTCTCGGATTTGTGCTTTACAAGGATAGTGAACCGATATACAGCGATTATCCTCCTGCTTAGTTAGTCACTTCAAGAAAAATGTCCACAGACGACGGGGCCCGCGTCGATCAATATTTAAGGTACACGGAAGTTAGCATCATAATTCGATACCGCTTAAATTTGAATCACAAGGGTGACCGACGCCGCGATTTAAGGACGATACGAACGTGGACTCGCACCAACTTCAAACGAAAAGCCCCGCCGAGCACAAAGAGCTCCGTGGATCACAGTGATTCATTCGGGTGAGCCGGTGAGCCCCCAGAAGGGGAGATTTTTATATTTACATCGTGTCCCTCGCGCCATGCGCGGCGCCTCTCCGCCAGTCGCGCTACTACAGTATCACACACGAACACCACTGCAATCAAACTCATGTAAATATTACTCCTACTACAAGATTCTACATGGATTGTTACTTTTCAAAATACAATAGTGTTAACACTTGTGTTGTGAGTGTAAATTAAAATAAAAAGTTGTGATTTACTTGTGAAAACTATTCAAAACAGTGATTGTGAAATTGTTTCGCTTCGATCCAAGGAAATGCCGCCCGTTCCTTCTCAGTGTATTTCAGGAAGCGTTTCAGCAAGGAACTTTTCGTTCTCATAACTCACGCTAGAGGTCAGTGAAGAATTAATAACTTAACTATTGCAAAAGTAGTATTTAAAAGGTTTGCTTGTGGCTATGCGTGCCTAGTTAGAATTGAATAGGGTTCAAGCACCGAGGAGCATTATTACCATCCCTTCTCCGCCCTTTACGCATGATCGACCGGTAGAGTTTTGGGGTTCACTGTTCGCCGTACTATAGGTACTTATGGTATGGGGTATTATGGGTAGCTACGCTTCGCGCCCTACAACGGGTATAGCTACACGAAGGGTGCGTGAATGTGTACGTTTTTATAAATAGGTAGAACGCTACAGCGCAAACAGCGATTATAGTTTAGCTTTTTACATTTATATTATTTAAGTGACTTTACTATTGAAATGGTAGTAAACCGTTGCACCAACTAAATGTAGTTTTTTTACGATCTACCTATGAACTCTGCCGTCTGTCGGCCAAGTCCGGAAATTAAACGATGATCATAAAATTAAGTATCATGATGATGAATATATTTACTAGGTACCTCTATATTATTATATGGTATTATCACCATAATATGTAATTTATTTTATTAAGTAATCATTTAATAAAAAATATGTTAAGTATATAGGTAACTAACTTTAATTACAGGTACATAGCCTGCCATATTTTGTAAAGGGTCAATCCCCCTCCCCCTCAATTCCCTAATTAATCTTATTTACCTACCTATCAACCATCAAACAATCCCAAAGTTAGGCCGGAAAAAGTATAAGTCTATATGCAATAGATAACACACTTCAATCAACATAATTCTTGACAACTAAACCTACCTATAAGATCAATGTAACGCAATAAAAGAATCAAAATATTGAAAACTCAAACCCGTTATTGGTTCAACTCTGTTTCAAATACGGCACCATTCGCATTATCGTAATTCAATCTGGCGAATCAAACTCGTTGAATGCCTGCTCCGTCGCGCAGATTATAATTATATAGATCATAACGTTTTTATTGATATAGAAATGAGTGAGGCGTCTATACAGCAGCGAGTGAATAGCGAGCGACATGTTTGTTTTCATACCGGTCCGAATTAACGTCGCGATTGGTTCAAAATCCATAACTGGCCTCCGAGAGCCAGGTGTCGTTCACACCGCGGCCTCGCGCGCGCCTCGTCTCGTTAATCACTCGTGCTCGCTATTGTTAACGCACGGTGTACAGCCATCTTTGTCAAATTATGGACGATTCCGATTGATTTCAATAACTAATTGTGTTTGTGGTATCTAAATGAAACAAAATACGGTTTTAGTGGTCTTGACGCTTTGTGTTGCGGGACGAAGGGACATTCTCTTTTGTTTTACTACTAACATCACTGCGTTGAATGGAAGCGTTACGACTTACGGCGTTAACGACCATTAAAATGATGGATGATGTCGTCTTTTGCAAAAAGAGTGCAAAGTGATCGTTTATAGTAAATAATGTGAAGCGTGCATTTAGTGTTTATGTTTGGGCCTGCAAGTAATGAGAACTGCGTCATAATTTGTCGTACACATTGCATAAATGAGTGGAATGGCGATGCGGAGTGCGCGGGCCGGAGCATGCGCGCCAGTTGCTTCGCAATCTCTGGGAGCGCATTAAGTGTCCTTCGTTTACGTGTTCGTCAAAATGGGAAGGTCGAGATTCCCTGGCAAACCTTTGAAATTCCAGAATAGAAAGCGTATTAGTGTACTATCGGGCGCCGTTTACCATGATAATGCTACGGAGAGCAATCCGCCCGTTCGCGGCGGGACTGCCAATGTTTTCGCTGGGGATAAAGAGGTAAATCTCCTTTGCTATGACTGACATTGTTTGTGACGAATGCGTTACATAAAATTTGTGTAGCATATGCGGAAATGTTGTGTTTACGTAATAACCAATAGCACAAACGAGGGAACGATCTTAGAAGCGTCAAAAACGACAACGTACTTTGACATTTCGATATTCAATTTCTTGTCAACACAAAATTTTACTTGTGTACATTCATATGACCAGATAAATATTATGATCTCCTTGTCTACTGTGGTCTAAAGTCCCGGATCTGAAATGAAAACAGCAATAATATTCATTGTTGTTTATGCTGCCTTTATTATTGTATTTTTTAAATATTGGGTTAAGAGTGGGAAATTTGTATTCTTATTACAAAACTTACTAGACAAAATTTGCAAAAGAGAATAAGTTCCCATGTACTTAAAATGGTGTTGTCAAGTTATTGAAATCATTTATACAAAGACTACCCAATTTGACTTATAGAAGGTTAAACAGAAGGTCAATGTTTCTAAAAACAAGGTTTGCAATTTAGCAATCATGCATAATATTAATTATTATACGTGTTTTATTTAATGTTTATTGTAAACTAACCTAAATTGTAAATCAATGTATGTCTATATAGTGTTGTATAGTGTGTAAGTGATTTGGTGCATTCTACTGTAAACTTACATATATGTTTGAATAAATAAATGAGTATGTTTTGTTTTCACAGCAAGACAATAATATAGATTTAAAATTGGCTTTTTTAACAATATTTCAGGAAGAAGAAAAGAAAGAAAACAATAATGAAAAAGACACAAATGGAACCAGTGAAAATCAAGTGAGTGTCATTGCGGCAGAGGACAAATCAGAAAACAAGGAAACCAGTGACTCCAAATCTCCTGTCCGTACTCGGTCACAGAATAAAATGGAGCCGGCTAAAAGTGAAAAACTCAAACCAGTTAAGAAAACAGTGACATTTGGAACTGTTGTAAGCTGTGAGGACAATTTCTTGCCTTTAAAAAAGATTTCTTTAAAACATCATGCTCCACTCATACCTATTATCAAAAAGAAATCATCATTGAAGCAAACAGAATATTCTACATTCAACAGTATACTTAAGCCAGCTAAATTAACAGATCTGAGCTCTAAGTCATCTGACCACCATGAAGGATATTTGAGAAAAAACCTTAACCCTTTATCAAAACCTATGAACAAGTTTTCTCAATTCAGTGAAAGCCGCTGTATATCTCCACCACCACGGACCATATCACCTGTGGACAAAGATAGTGGAAGTGTATCAAAGTTTGTGTTGCCAGTGAGAAGTGTCCATTCATCGCGGGTTATAAAACCAAATAAGAAATTCATTGACGGTGAAGAACCAACCACTTTAACAGGTAGCTTGGGTCCAGCAAAAGTACTCAAAAAGCCTAAGTTGAAGAGGCTTGTTTTCAACAATTTACCCCAAGATGATGATACACCAGAAGAAGAATCAGAAACTGTAATTGATAATGAAAAGCCTAGAGACAAGCAACTTTTGTCAACATCAAGTTTGTTTAAAGACAAAACAACAAATTCATTTTCTGGCCTTAGCACGAGTTCCAGAAAACCTATCCATGATATATTCTCCAATAAGGATAAAGAACCAGAATGTACACAGGATGAAAATTCGAATGTTGAGGGAATAGATAAAGGAAAGTCTGAATCGGTCAAGCTGAGTAAAGAGGAGAGAGCTGGGCATGCAATGCGCAAGCTAATGGACATATCAGATGCAAGTAGTTCAACAAGTACTAGCAGTGGTTCAGAGTCTGAGGAAAGCTGGGAAAGTGACAGTCTCGAAGGCAGTGAGAATGAGGAGGAAAAACCACCGCCCAGTCCAGAGCGAGAGAAGTCTTCTGCTAGTCAGCTTCTGAGTGGGAAAGTTATTATACGGGAAGCCAGATTGCAATTAAACACTCCTACACAAGCTATTTGTGGACTGGATGGTCCATTTTCTGCACCCACATCTACATGTAAGTATAAGATGGTTACGAATATTTGTTAACTTGTAATTTAAGTGGTGGAAATTAGAATGCAGTAGTGAGGGTAAAGGGTTCAAATCCCAACTTGCACATCTGGTATTTTTTTAAATTTATGTGCAGCATTCAATTTAATATTTGCCGCTCACTAGTAAATTTTGGTTAAAGAAACTACTGTGATTAAACCTGCACACATTTGCAAATTCAACTGCTGTAGCAATGTGCGTGAAGTGCCCAATTAGCACGTTGCCCGCGTAGGGACTACTACCCAATCTCTCTTACTATTAGAGGAGGCCAGTTCCTAGAAATGGGACATATATAGGATGATGTTGATGATGAATGAACCAAGAATATTAACTAAGAGTTTTGTTACTTTGATTACAGCTCCTAATCCACCTACGACTGTAACATGTGGCGTATGTGGTGCAGTAAGATTCTATAAATTTGTAAAGCAAGCTCGGAAGTTTGGAATATACTCCTGTGAGTCTTGCCGGAAATTCATCACCAAGCTGTTGAAAAGGGAGAAATTATCTCACAAACATGGCACTGTTGTCATGCAATGTATGAGAGAAGAAGGTCAGTAAAATAGGATTGCATCCAATTTGAATTGCACAATTTGATTATCTTGTTATTGTGCAAAACCTACATTTATTTCCTTATTGATCGTGCTGCCTAAAAATCAAAATGTCTACGTGAAATTTAGCCCAAAGCTTATATTGACTAAGAAGCAGGCAATATGACTATGCAGCACTTGAACTTCATTGCATATTGACTAAGAAGCAAAAGGCCTACCAGGCAATATGACTAACGACAACCTTTACAATCTTTATACTTATCCTTAGACAAAATTTAGACAATTTGCTGCTTAGGTATTATTGCAATTTAGGCATTTTGCTTGGCAGACATTTTGATCTTTAGATGATTTACTGCTTAGGTATTTTGCCACATAAACATTCTTTTTAGTCATTATGCTTCGTAGACGAATTGCAAGTTAGAAATTTTACTAAAGATTGCCTATTCTATTTTCAGGTAATTGTATTGTGCCTCCAATAGTGCGGTCGCAACAATGGAAGTTAGTGCGCTCTGAAAACAGATCGCGGTGTCCAGCTTGTTGGCTGAAAATGTGTCTGAGAGCATTCCAAGTGCCGCCGAGCGTAAGAGCGGGGCTCACGGCGATGCTGCCACCCTCCATGAGAGCCAGTGTTAAACTTGCCGGGCCTCTTGTACAAGTAAATCCATTGAGACTTGTAACAAGTACCACTTGGACGAGCCAATCTATGCCTGCGCTAACTAATAACACTGATAATGAAAACAAAATCTTTATACCTTTGAAGCCTAGCAAAAAAACTGAGGAGAACAATGAAAGGGTTGAAAAGGTTGAGGTATGTATTCAAATAACTTTAAATTTGACGCGGTTAGCCTAGTTGGACCCTGCCTCTGAAGCTAGGGGTCCCGTGTTCAATCCCCGGTAAGGGCAAATATTAGTGCGATGAGCACGAATGTTTGTTCCTGAGTCTTGGATGTTTCCTATGTATTTAAGTATTTATTTATCTATATCATGTATATTGTCCTCTAGTACCCATAACACAAGCCTTTAGAGCTTACTTTGGGACTAAATCGATATTCGTAAAGATTGTCGCCACTACGCGTACCATCTCAGGACTAATTAATCGAACGTGGCCACAAGTAGTCTTGTGGCCCTGCCCACCCCATTAGGGATTTCGGGCGTGATGCTATGTATGTATGTATGTTGTCGCCTGATTATTATTATTAATGTATTAATTCATCCATATTATTTGGTAGGTGGGGTTTGGTTTGGTATTTGGTAATCTATAACTTGTACCAATATCACATCAAGTTTTCAAGACCCTTCAATGGTTCAGTTTATAATTATGATTATCGATAAAACGCAAAATACTTTATAAATCAACCTATAATATTGTTATTTTCCCATTTTCAGGATAAGGTGAAGAACGATCAAGTTCCTGCTGAAGAAGAAAGTGAAGACTTCAGCGAGAACAGAAAACGTCGCTTAACAAGGGTGAAAGTGCGAAAGAAAGATAAGAGTGATGCAAAACAGTCTGAGGATCCAAAACGACAGAAGGTTGAACTAAAGGGACCAAGAGTTAAACATGTGTGTCGAAGTGCCTCAATTGTTTTGGGGCAACCTATTGCAACATTCCCTACTCAAGAAGAAAAAGAAAAACAAGAGAAACCCATTCCAACTGAAGATGAGAGCAGTACATTACCTGTTGTTGATACTGATATGATCACACCAGAAGTGCCTGTTGTAACTGAGGTGGACACTGAGAACAAAGCTCCTCAGCTACTTCCAGAAGCTTCCATTGCAAAAGATGTTGATGTTGAAATGCAAGTGGAGCCTAAGAAAAGGAAGATCGATGTTATTGTGCCTGTTAAACTTCCATCAAAACAAGAGTCTAGTGAAGATGAGACTGTAATGGATCTCGTACCAAAAAAGACTGTTATGAAACCTCTCACGAATATTACAAATGTAAGTTCTGAAACTCTATTCCAAAGTATATTGTTCATTTAACTTTTTTTTCGTTAAACACTGTGTAAAAATATGCATAAAATAGCTGGAAAAACGGTATACTAGAAGCAAATTAAGCCGAATGAAATTGTTGACGTAAATAAGTGTATTTTTGCGTAATTATCATGTAATTTCCTTACAGATGCGTGGGCGGTCGCAGAAATTTTCGCAGAACCGGCCTGAGCTGATCTGTGTAGACTTCTGGGAGAGTTATGACCCTGATGAAGTCTGTAGCTCAGGGTTCGGTGTTATTGGAACTGCACCGTTTACCGTCGCCAGATTATGCTTTTTATGTGGCAGTGCTGGGAAGGAGAAGGTATGGAACTTAGTTATCATCTACATGACAGTACATAGAACTATACATAAAGTTTTCAGGTATTGAAACAGCTTCTAGTAATGAATCAATTAAATTAATAATTATCCATATTATTTAATAACATTTTCATCACACTTGCTCGGAAAGGGTGTTATTATACGCAGGCGTATAGAGCAGCTATAGCCGATTTAGCTGCTTTATACGCCCTGCCGTCGGCGGGAGTTATAAACAATACAAAATCTCCCAATCTAATAATAGTACATTGTGCATCTAGGGCCGTCAGAAGGGGATAACTAACGAGAGTCTGTTAGAAGCCCGACGCCAATAGGCGAGGGCTTTTAATGACTCGAGTTTCTTATCCCCTTACTGCCCGTGATACACACTATGTTTTCATCACATTTGCGAGGAAATGAAATAAAAATTAGACAAAAAAATATATATATTTAATTTTTTTCCCATTGTACACCGTGAATTACTATCAGGTGGATAGAATAAACTGTACGTCGCGATCAGCGCGGGGCGGCTCCGCCGGCTGCGGCTCGCCGCACGGCCCCGCCGCTTGCAGCTAGCGCGCGGCTCCGCCGACTGCGGCACGCACTGCCCGCTGGAGTTCGAAACCATACAAAATCCATAAGTCCCTAGGGAGTTATAGATTTTGTATGGTTTCGAACTCCCGCTGACGGCGGGGCCCATAGATGAGTTAAATCGGCTATAGCTGCTCTATACGCCTGCGTATAATAACACCCGTTCCAAGCAAGTGTGATGAAAAGTTTTGTAACAGCAAGCCTGCTGTCGTAAAGCAGGCCCGGTACTACGTGCCTCGTTATGGGTTCGCTAAGCGTTCCGCTCGCGGTTGCAGATGCTGGTGTGCGCGGCGTGCTGCGAGTGGTACCACACGTGGTGCGCGGAGGACGCGGCGCGCGGCGGCTGGGTGTGCGCGCGCTGCGTGGCGTGCGCGGCGTGCGCGCGGCCCGCGGCGCGCCTGCGCTGCCGCCGCTGCGCGCGCCACCACCACGCCGCCTGCCTGCCCGCGCCGCCGCCCGCGCACCGCAGCGACTGGCCGCAGGTACTGCACTGTATACTATATACTATATAACAGCGGCGTGCGCGGCGTGCGCGCGGCCCGCGGCGCGCCTGCGCTGCCGCCGCTGCGCGCGCCACCACCACGCCGCCTGCCTGCCCGCGCCGCCGCCCGCGCACCGCAGCGACTGGCCGCAGGTACTGCACTGTATACTATATACTATATAACAGCGGCGTGCGCGGCGTGCGCGCGGCCCGCGGCGCGCCTGCGCTGCCGCCGCTGCGCGCGCCACCACCACGCCGCCTGCCTGCCCGCGCCGCCGCCCGCGCACCGCAGCGACTGGCCGCAGGTACTGCACTGTATACTATATACTATATAACAGCGGCGTGCGCGGCGTGCGCGCGGCCCGCGGCGCGCCTGCGCTGCCGCCGCTGCGCGCGCCACCACCACGCCGCCTGCCTGCCCGCGCCGCCGCCCGCGCACCGCAGCGACTGGCCGCAGGTACTGCACTGTATACTATATACTATATAACAGCGGCGTGCGCGGCGTGCGCGCGGCCCGCGGCGCGCCTGCGCTGCCGCCGCTGCGCGCGCCACCACCACGCCGCCTGCCTGCCCGCGCCGCCGCCCGCGCACCGCAGCGACTGGCCGCAGGTACTGCACTGTATACTATATACTATATAACAGCGGCGTGCGCGGCGTGCGCGCGGCCCGCGGCGCGCCTGCGCTGCCGCCGCTGCGCGCGCCACCACCACGCCGCCTGCCTGCCCGCGCCGCCGCCCGCGCACCGCAGCGACTGGCCGCAGGTACTGCACTGTATACTATATACTATATAACAGCGGCGTGCGCGGCGTGCGCGCGGCCCGCGGCGCGCCTGCGCTGCCGCCGCTGCGCGCGCCACCACCACGCCGCCTGCCTGCCCGCGCCGCCGCCCGCGCACCGCAGCGACTGGCCGCAGGTACTGCACTGTATACTATATACTATATAACAGCGGCGTGCGCGGCGTGCGCGCGGCCCGCGGCGCGCCTGCGCTGCCGCCGCTGCGCGCGCCACCACCACGCCGCCTGCCTGCCCGCGCCGCCGCCCGCGCACCGCAGCGACTGGCCGCAGGTACTGCACTGTATACTATATACTATATAACAGCGGCGTGCGCGGCGTGCGCGCGGCCCGCGGCGCGCCTGCGCTGCCGCCGCTGCGCGCGCCACCACCACGCCGCCTGCCTGCCCGCGCCGCCGCCCGCGCACCGCAGCGACTGGCCGCAGGTACTGCACTGTATACTATATACTATATAACAGCGGCGTGCGCGGCGTACTGCATCTGTATTAGTAGTTTAAGCAACGATTGCATAATAATAGGCCTTAACACACGAGTGTGGAGTTTCATAATAAGATCGCACTAGTGTTTTAAGGCCAAATTATATACAGTTGCATACATAACTTAATCTACACACATATTATAAATTCTCCATGATGTGTTCAGAAACAATATTTTCGGGCAACAAGTTATTTTTTGCAATCGTGGCTGCATTTACGATATTCATATTTTTAACTAAAATTTAAATTACAAACAACTTTTTACAATTATACTTTCGTAACAGCAAAAACTAACAAACAAAGTAATTTATTTATTTATTTATGGAAAACCAACAGCTTACACAAGCAATTTAGAAACTAAAGTAAAATTTAAAAAGCCAATTACAGGTTCTCACCGATAGCAATACATTATGTAATGGCGACAATTCGATCCTCCGTCAATACGAATGTTTTTTTTAAATCATTGACAAAAGAATGAAGTCCCCATTCTCATGTCACTCGAGATCAAATGTCGTGCAGTTTACATTAAAAAAACATACTGAATTGATGTTTTGTATCAATAACTGTTTTAATATCTATGAATACTAGAATAGAGATCCACTTGAGTTTTGACAGCTGAACCAAATTTAAACTCATAACGTAACAAAAATTCATACTGTAATAACATTACAATACAGATTTTACCTACTACCACAGCTCATAGTAAAATTGTTTGTAATAATGCTGGTAATTTCCTACGGTTTTTGAATACATTATGGAGGTTTTATGATATGGGTAAATATACAATAGTGCGCGGCGTGAGAAATTCATTAAGTAATTAATCATTCATTCAATACCAACAATGATAAGGAACTAAATTAAATAGGGTGGTTACAACAATTTAATCTATAATAACTGCGCCTGACATGCATTGCAATGTCTTTTATCTACACCTATATCATAAAACCTCCATAGTGTAATCAAAAACCGTGGGAAATGACCACCATTATGACAACCAATTAGGTAAAACCAGTGCTGCAATGTTATTACAGTATCGATTTTAATATCGAAATGAGATTAAAATTGGAACATCTGTCAAAAGTCAAGTGGGTTTCTATTCTAGTATCCATAGATATTAAACAGTTATTGATACGAAACATCAATTCAGTATGTTTTTTTAATATAAACCGAACGACATTTGATCTCGAGTGACGTGAGAATAGAGACTTCATTCGTTTGTCTATGATTAAAAAAAAATGGTCTTGACGGAGGATCGAATTGCCGCCATTATGTTGGTTTTTTGCTGAACGAAAGTAGAATTGTTGTTGAATTGAATAGAAAAAGTTGTTTGTAATTTACATTTTAGTTGAAAATATGAAAATAGTAGTCTTCTCGGAGTGACTGTGTGATGTGAAAATGCGCCGGATATCGGAAATATGCAGCCACGATTGCAACAAATAACTTGTTGCCAGAAAATATTGTTTCTGAACACATCATGGAGGATTTATAATATGTGTGTAGATTAAGTTATGTATGCAACTCTGCATAATTTGGCCTTAAAACACACGTGCGATGAAAACCGCACTAGTGTTTTAAGGCCTATCATTATGCAACCGTTGCATAAACTACTATTATTGAATTGTTTTGGTCCATTCCCAAGCGCGCATACAATTCCTCACCAAAGTTTCATCGTAATCAGATGAATGATATTGCAACGCAAGGGAGACGAAGAAACCAACAAACATTTATATAGTAGATAAAGGGCTTAAATGCATAATTTCAGGGATTTAGGTAAAGTAACTTTTTTTCCCATGCTAACTTTAACCCCGTCTTTTACCCCCTTCCAGTTTTTTTTCCAAAAGTTTCAGTAGCCTATGTCCTGCCTGAAGTTTCCCTTAATATGCTGTCGAGAACAGCATTGAAATCCGTTCAGTAATTGAAAAATTTATCGCCCACATACAATCGGACAAAACGGACATAAAATTCAAAAACCATTGGGATGTGTTGTATTGCTTATTCTGAAGCCCCCAGCAAATAGGAGTTATTAGAAGGATTAAAAGTTGTGGACAGATTTGGGTGGGTCTTAAAGTTGATTGTACAAGTTATGATTCTTTTCAGATTTGCAGCGCATGCCTAAAATGCAAAAGCTGTGACAGTAGCCGAGTCACCAAGTTCGTGGGTAGTCTACCGTTCTGTGGGCCTTGCTTCAAGCTACGTCAAAAAGGCAACTACTGTCCGTTGTGCCAAGCCTGTTACAGGGATAACGATTTTGATAGCAAGGTAATACATGTTTTCATATGTAACTGTTCTAAGTTAAAATAATAGTACCTGGATGACGTTATTACGAATTTTATGCGTTGATAAAGGGCTCCCAATAATAGTTTTTCTCACAAAAGAAGAAACTTGAAATAAAAATGATAAAATAATCATCTGAACTCAAACCGGTGTCTTCTGGTTTCGGGATCGCCCGATTTCCCACCTGAGCTATTATAACCTTGGCGAAACTCACCTTCGTATTCTAATTATATTGTAGCAGTTTTTCATTGCCTGAAAACACGGCGTTTACTAAATATGAAACCAACCCTAGATCGATTTATCGCTCCCGAAACCCCCTGCATATAAAATTTCATGAAAATCGTTGGAGCCGTTTCCGAGAGTCATATTATATAAATATATATATATTTGCAATTTCAATTGAGTGTGGAAATTTCAAATGTCGTAAGGGACATTTTGAGGAAATGTCAAAATATCCATTACGACATTTGAAATAAGGTCCATTTTGTCGAAATGTCAAAATGTCCCTTACGACATTTGAAATTTCCACAGTCAATATATATATATGTATATAGTTTTGTAACATCCTGTATATATATATACAAGAATTGCTTGTTTAAAGGTATTCAATAGATAGACATATTCATTAAAAAAATACTGTTATAATATGTTACAAAACTGAGAGTACATCCTTATAACACTTTTCAGATGATGGAATGCGGATGGTGTGCTCGGTGGGTTCACGCCAGTTGCGAAGGTTTATCAGGTGAGGGCTATCAACTACTGTCAGCTCTCCCGCCTTCCATCGAATATATCTGCTGCAAGTGTATGCCCAACGATCCGCCATGGAGGAAAATGCTCACAGACCATCTTAAAGGAAAACTCCTGCACCTGTTAAAGCTACTTGCTAAAAACAGGAAAGCATGTGCACTTCTCAAGTTAACACCCCACAAGAATACACCGGTGCCTAATAAACCGTACCGCATCATGTCTCCCCAAGCGATAAGAAAATTGCACTTCGATGTCGCTGATGAAGCCCTGAAGAGCACAATGGAGACTAAAGTTTACAGAAATGTATCGAGAGGGCGGCGGAGCAATATCGCGCTGAAGTCAGACGATCAGAGTTCGTCGCAAATATGGCATTGCTCATCATTGCTAACTGATGTTGATATGGAAAAGGAGGGTATTCCTCATCCGTTGCACAAGGTTGTGAACCTCCAGGAGCCTCTCATGCAAAATAAAGAGATATGCTTCACCACTGGGCTCTTCGGCACCAAAACAGAGTTTGATACTCCCTGTGTTGAAGTACATGAGAATAATCCTCCTATTCCGAAAACCGAAAAGGCGACTACAATGTTGCCTACAACCGTACATGATGACAAATATGAGGCTATTTCTGATGATGACGAACCACCGAAGAGTTACGAACTAGCGCGCAGTGAACAAGAGTTAAGCCCAGCTTTAATACGGGATCCATGTAGCCCCGGTGTTGCTAATGGCATTGATGATTTAAGCAGGATAGTATCGCCGTCATTGCTAGATATCAAGAAACGAGTAAATTGCGATGAATACGTTTCTCTAAAGGATTTTAATCACGACATGAGAGAAGTCATTCAACGAACAACGAATGAAGACTTGAAATCTATATACAACGAATTATTTACAGAGACTTTTCCATGGTTTGATTGTGAAAACAATTGTCTTCAACCTAATTTGGAAGTTGACGGAGAACAAGATGAAACAGAATCTCTGAAAGATCATGAAATAAGTGACAATAAGAAAGTCAATATGGCTGCCGAATCTATCGAGCGGCCGATAGACCAAATAGTACCAAAGTTAGAGGATGAAGATCAAAAGGAAGAGGAAGACTTATTGGAATTTTACACTGTTGTTGATTCAAGAACTTGTGTGCTTTGCAAAATAGTTGGTGATGGTTCACCAGCAAATGAAGGTAGATTACTATACTGCGGACAAAACGACTGGATCCACGCCAATTGCGCTCTCTGGTCAGCTGAAGTGTTTGAAGAAATTGATGGATCATTGCAGAATGTCCATTCAGCAATATCCAGAGGGAAAATGATCAAATGCGCTGCTTGCGAAATGAAAGGGGCTAGTGTCGGTTGCTGTGCAAAGAACTGCAGTGAGACATATCATTACGCATGCGCACGAAAAGAAAGTTGTGCCTTCATGGACGATAAAAGGGTATTCTGTCCAACGCATGGAAAGGATGTTCCTAAAATAAGTTTGCAAAAAGACGCCGACTTCGAGTTGACTAGGCCAGTCTATGTAGAACTTGACAAAAAGAAGAAGAGATACAGTGAAATCAAAAAAGTTCAATTTCTGATGGGATCTCTGACAGTAAATAGTCTCGGGAAGATTGTACCATCTGTGTCAGATTATGAAGAGTTTCTAATGCCTGTTGACTTTTCATGTACTCGTCTATTTTGGTCTTCCAAAAAGCCATTGAAGATAGTTAGATATACTATCAGAACTAAGCTTATTTTAGCTGAGCCTGTGCCAGGATTTGATTTTGGAGTGAACATCACCGTGAATCACTCTACAGATGTGCAAGTAGTTGATAGAGTTATGGCTGAAATAGGAGCCTGGCACGAAAGTTTAGAAACTGGTTCAGGAAAGCCAGCCTTTATGCTTAAAAGCGACAAGTCACCTATCAAATTTGGTAATGCATTGACTCTTGAAGATTTAGCCGTAAAACAGGTAGTGGAGCATTTACTGGACAATGTGTGCAGACAAGAGCAACAAGATGAAGAAGAGCCACAGAATACGGCAGATCTTTTGCCACCAGAGCTAAAAGACGCTATATTTGAAGACTTGAATCACGATCTATTAGATGGCATTTCAATGCAAGACATCTTCCCAAAGTTAATGTCTTATGAAGACCTTGTAGCAATGGATTTAAAGAATGAGTTCTATGGCACTATTGGACAATCTGAAGATAAAAACAACGATAAGTCAGATTCACGATCAACAACTGACTTTATTGATGAATTACTTAATGCGCGGTTAGAATCAGGAAGCAAGGAGCTGAAGAGAAGCAAGTCAGAAATGCTCTTACAAAACCATAATTTGAAAACATTAACAACTGGCCGAGGACAACAGAGATCGAGTAGTCTTACATGGAATAATAAATTTGATACCAGTTTATTATCATCTACAATCAAAAGATGCAAAATGGGCAGAACCTCCACAGTTACTGGTAAACTTAGTCCCGCCCAGCGAGTACCGATAGCTGACAATCATCTTGATACCATCAAGGACACTGAACCCAGCAATATTGAAAAGAAGGTAAAGACTGAGCCCAACAGTAGTAATATATGCGAGGAAGCACCTCATACCAGTGGAATAAACTACCGCGCAACATCGCCTAAACCAAAGAGCGAAAGCAGAGACGAGAAATCTGACAAGTCTGAGGGATATACGATATATGATAATACTGGTGTCATCGACTTCTACACAAAGATACAGTGCAGTCCTATATCGCAACTCGACGGCGCTGCGGACTGGTCCGGATCTGAGAGCACTTGCAGTTCGCGGCCAAGTAGCCCTCGTGACGACGACTTTTCGCCAATATCGCAATTGGATGGAGCTGAGGATAACCATCGAAGTAATGATGGTTCAAGAAATCAATCAAACCAATATCTTTATAGGGCAAGTGGTTCAGAAAGCACATACACAGTTACAATTGCTGGTAATTCTTTCAGTGGTCAACCAGAACTGGTCATGAGGCCACTGGATGACGGGTCAGGGATGTCAGGACAAATAGAGCAGCCCGTCAGATGCGACAGATGTCAATGCACGTATAGAAATAAGGAGTCTTATGATAGACACGTTCCATCTTGTGATATGATGTCCACGAGTGAAAGCGAGAGTGAGAATCCTAAATCACCTGAAAATAGAACTTTAACAACACTACAGAACGCTTTTCAAGGTGCATTTGCTCAGCCAATGATCATTCATGCCGGTGTCGTCAGTGGCTCAGAAAAAACTGTAAAGTCAGACGGAATCTCTGCTAGAAGAACTTCTATCAATACTAGACAGATAACGATCAATGGAACAATAGTGGAGACGCCGTCACCTGGACCGGCAAATGAAATGACAATGACCATTACGGAACAGATGAAATCTGGTACAGTCATTTTTGATCAAAGCAAGGCGAATGTTCAAGTATCAGCAAATCAGCAAGTGCTTTCATCCCCTCAAATTGTCGTTACACCTCAAATGCTTCTTCCTCCAAAAACAAATACAGCAGGCGGACGAAACATTATGACGCCGCAAATTATTACGCAACCAGGAGTTCTTCCTTATAACATTTGCGTGAAACCAGGAAATTCAAACATTCAGCAGATTCAAAGTGGAACCGATATGGCGCAACTTTTATCAGGTGCGGGAGGCATACAAGTTATCTCATCAAATTCAAATCAAGTTTTAACCATACCATCCAATCAAGGAAATATAACCACCATGGTTCAGGGCAAAAGCCAAGTTACAAACTTCCCGAACATGGCTAGTGCGTCATCAATTTCCTTGCCTATGAACTCGATTCAAGGAATGTCAAACGCACAAATTATTCAGAACATACAGCCTATGATTCGACCTCAAATGCAAGGAAACTCTACTATAGTCGTCCCAGCGATGACGGCTCAACGACTTGCGTCCCCAAATACGCATAAACAACATATTATTTTGCCGGGTAATTCACAAAAATCGCCGAAAAAGCAACCAGCGCCGGTCCAGCCCAAACCTATTTTCCAAGCCACAAATCGTAGCCGAGGGCGCCCAATTCCGAAGCCAACTACTATAAAAAGACGTAACAACCTAGAGAAAACTTATACTACGATAAATCAGTCTCCAATTGGAGCCGGGAATACCGTAATACAACTGCAGACTAATAATCAAACAGGCCAACCTTCTATAATTGTGCAACCAATGGCCAATCAAAATCTTATGTCTGCTTACGTGGAAGCTTTATCTCAACAGCAAAATCAGAACATGCAATACATAGCAACGATCGGACCACAAGGGGATTTTAAAACCACTCCAACCCAATTTATTTCGCAAAGTGGACTTATGCCACAAACGTTCCAAATACAGCAGACGGAATCGGGTGGACTGGTAGCAGTACCAAGCGGCGGCATCCCGGTACTATTACCTCAAGGAAATGTTGGAATATTGCCTCAAGGAGCACTTCAAACTCAAGGTATTATATCTCAAGGTCACAACGGTCCGACTATTTTGCCGCAAACGATACACACGCAGAATGGCGCCACGATCATTCCACAAGGAACCATTCAAGGTCTGACGCCCGGGAACATAACGTCGCAAACTGCTACTCTTCTTCCTAATAACACTTTACAAACCGGAGGCGCGAACGGAAATGGCCAGAACACCATTTTACCAAACACTTTACAATCACAAGGAAACACGCTGATATCTTCCGGTCCTGGTGGCACTACTATATTGCCTCAAGGAACTTTGCTGCCGCAGTTTTGTAATGATCAAGTAATACTAGGGTCTACCCCTACCTTAGAGATGGTGACTGATCCTTCAGGGTGTATGTATTTGACTACAACACAGCCGGTGTATTATGGCTTGGAGACTATAGTGCAAAATACAGTGATGTCTTCTCAACAATTCGTTTCGACGGCAATGCAAGGAGTGCTGGCGCAAAATAGCAGTTTTTCGGCAACAACGACACAAGTATTCCAAGCTAGCAAAATAGAACCCATCGTGGAGGTTCCAACTGGTTATGTTGTAGTGAACAACGTTGGCGACGGGGTTAATCAAGCGGCATCATCGACACCTAATGTAGTCACGCAATCGGTGCAATCATCACCACAAACATTGAAGGCGGTTAAAACGCCGGTGCCTAATTTGACTCTGCAGCCGCTTCCAGATAAACTGGCAAACAGCAATAGTAATCGACAAACTCCAAAATTAATACAAATGAGCCCGGTATCTATATCAATGGGGTCACATTCGGGGCCTACTTTTATTACTGGACGTCAGAATATGAATCCGATTACGTCTCAAATTCATGGAATGACAATATCAAGTACCCCGCAGTATTTCCAACGGCCAAATATGTGCAAGCAAAATAACGTATCAATCTCACCTAGCGTCACCTTGGTGTCCTCGACTGGGCAGCCTATTATGGCCATATCGCAGTCTATACCCCATTCAGCACCATCTTTCTCGATACAGTCGATTCCCATATCGCAGCCTATTGTTTCAAGTTCAATAGCGCCATCAATTAATAAAAACAATATCAAGATGGAGAACTCACATGTTATAGAGATAAGTGGGAATCTACAGGAAATATCAAATACATCAAGTATGCCAACCATAAGTGTCACTCAAAGCTTGAAATCGCCAACTCCTTGGAGGCAACTTACTCAGCTGACGCCAATAAGTAGCGCTGATAATAAGATCGAATTACAGAATATGGTTAAAACCAGCAATGTCAGTGCTTCTTCTATGAATATGCATAGCAACATCAATTCTCTACCAGGCAGATCTCATGTACATAATGAATCCGAAAAGGTCAATCAGAGTAACTTGGTGTCGATGTCTAATAATGGATCGATGTCCAGTGTCAATCTGCATTCTCAACAGTTTGAGCCAAGCATCAACGTGAGCCACCACACATCGCATTCGACATCAAATAATGTTATTCAAATTACAGCAGGGAATATATATACCCCGTGTTCAGTCATGAACAGCAACTTTGATGCTGATACTTCATTAAAACTAAGTAAAATTAATGCACTTTCAAAGGCTGAAGGTGGACATCTTAACTTTTCTCAAGACATAATGGCCTCACATTCTCAGCAACATTCCCAAAATGAAAAAGCTTTCCAGAACATGGGGGCCAGTGATAACAAGCACAACATGGACAATGTTGCTAATCAAATAAACATTCACAAACTTAATAGTTGCCAGGTGTCTAACAATATGAATAATATGGGAAGTTCGCCGGCCATTAGTATAATACCGCACAGTGTCATGCGACCACAAATGCAGCATAATCAGAATAACATCTCAGTGTCCAACAATCAAAACCAGATGTGCTCTATTTCAAATACCACATCTCACGTACAGACGCAAATTATAAACTCAGGTAATACACACCAAAATGTGAATATGGCATGTGAGGATATCAGTAATAACAGATTGAATGCAACTATAACAAATGATAATAACATGCAGTCAAGTAACCAACAACATGATATGAATGGTTCTATGGCTACGGCAAATATTCCCCATGGCAATATGCAAATGATTTCGCATGATAATGTCCAACACACCAATCCGAATCAAATCCATATAATGAATGGTCAAATTCAACATAACAGACAAATCGATAACAGCAATCAATTACAACAATTAAACCAAGGGTCACTCAATAGATCCTACCACGAGAATATTGTTGCTGGGCAACAGTCGCACAACCAATCCAATATTCATTCCAACCGCAACACTCCTGACAACAACCCGATGAACCAATCCATGAACATGCACAACCTAAACAGTAATCATAATATGAATCGATCTCAAAATGAATTAAACCACATGCACAATATGTCATCATCAATACCTAATGTAAATAATATACAGAACAATCGAATGGTTATCGAAAATATGCAGTCACATGGAATGAACAATATGGGCCATCCAATGCATTCTAACAGATCAATGGAGAGTATGCATAACTCGCAGCTTCATAACATGCAACAAATAAACCATCACTTGGGTAACAGCAATAGGCCACAAATGGAGAATAATAATATGCATACGAATCAGCAAATGCCGATGCAGCAAACTCGACCAATAGAGAACGTTGTGCATCATCATCAACACCCAATGCCCAACCTAATGCAGATACAGAATAACCGGACTCATATGGAAACTAATAATTTAATGGGTATGCATCAACATTTGCCCAATCAAATTCATAATAGACAAATGGAAAATAGTATGCACATGCATCATATGTCTGGCAATGTACCAAATATGAGTCTCAATAATCAGATGGATAATTCGGGATCAATGCCAAGTTTACATGGAAACAGACACGACAATAATCCCATGGCAATGCAAAATCTTAATGCCATGAATCAAATGTCAAATAACAGGAACTCTATGGAACACTCTTCGATGATGCAACATCAAATGAACAACATAAATAATGCTAATATGCACAATAACAACATGCAGATAAGCGGCGGCACCAACCATCAGGCGATGAACAGTTCCATGATGCATGTGCCTAATATACCAGATATCAAAAATGAAATTACGAACCCGTGTAGTGGAAGTTGCTCGAGTAACGGCTCGCAATTCACCAACAACCAATCCTCGTTCGAATTGTGTTCTAGTTCCAATATGACTTCGAGCAACAATATTAACATGGGTACCGGAAACATGATGCACAGTATGGCCGTAAATAATACTAACATGTCTAATAATATTATGATGAATACTGTGAACAACAGCGGAATGTACGGTGCGACCGGCCAAAACAGCATGGTAGGTCACGATATGCTTATGAACTGCAACAACACTTCGGATCTCAACATAAACAACCTTATGCCGAGCAACTCTAACCATATGATGATGAATAATTCACAAACTCACCCCGCGTCTAATCAAAATCAAATTCTGGGAAATCAAGTCTCTAACAATGCTCAAATCAATATAAACAGCTGCAGCATCAGCACAGCTAACAACTCATCACAAAATCAAATCCCCGACATGGACAATCAACTAAGTCGTACTAACTTACCCGTAAACGATGCGCCAAAGTTCGGACAAGAAAACTTGAGGGGTAAAAATATTATGGGTCCACCGACAAACACAAATTTACCTCTGCCGAATATACCCAGTAATGATTGCGCGAAAGTTAACATTGTGAATAATGATAAGCAAAATCACACTATATCAATGAACAATCAAATGGGGTATATGCAGATGAACTCTCAAAATAATCGAGTCATTAATCTTCCGGAGAGAAACAGATTATCAACTGCAAGTTTGGAGAACAACATGAATCAACACGCCCCACAGCAACATAATATACGTGTGGTGACAAACAATAGCGCTAACAGCGTAGCTGAGCCTCTATCTTTCCAACAAAAGAGCGAAAACAGTGGCACTATGATTAATGTGCCGTTCCAAGCGATCCCAAATAGTGCTCCTATGAATATTAACGTCAATTCCAGTAATAACACCGTCAATATAACTGTACAAAATAACCTTGTGGACCCCAAAATTGGATCAAAATCGGCAACTGATATTAGTTTCCCACTTCAAGCTAGCAACACCAACATGCTTCAAAATCAAAGTAGCAACAGTAGCATGATATGTATACCCGTACCGAATAATACGATTAGCCTGCCTACGCAAAATACATCTAGCATTACATTACCGAAAGCTCCACCTACTCAACAATCGGGTATACCAACCAACGTCGTCAACCCGATGTCCATGAGGCCAATGAATAGGGTATTGCCTTTGCATCGTGATGGTCACAGTAAATCATCTTCAAAGAATTCTACAAGTACCACACCTAAGACTCCTGCAGTACCAAAACAAAGAACCGTGAGCCACGATATGCCGGATCTTAATATCAAAGACGAAACTATTGACAGTGATTTGGAAAAAGCAATCGAGGAATCTAAACGAATGATGGAACTAGAAAAAGCCAACAGAGAAAAGGAGGAATTGGATGCAGCTCGTGCCATACAACTTTCAACTGAAATGCATCAAGCAAGCCACAGTTCCGTTAATCCTCTGGCACAGACAAACATCATCAATTCTGCACAATCTGCTCCTGAAATGACCTCGATGCCTAATTTGGATGCTGAAATGATAGACGTGGAACCACCGAAAATATTGCTTGAGAAAGATATCAATAAGCCGCCTATACAATCTAAAACACCTGGTCCCCAAAAAGTAGCAAAGAGACCTTTGAGTGACAGGAAATTGGATAATGAAGTAGTTGTGTCCAAGAAATCAAATAAAGTTACGAAGGGCCAAGAGAATAAGGCGTCACCGGTGCCAAAACAAACGCCTGAGCCACCAAAAGATGACGGCCCTAAGCTAATATACGAAGTCACCTCCGAGGATGGTTTCAGTTATACATCGACTTCGCTGACTGACCTGTGGGGCAAAGTAATAGAGGCCGTACAAAACGCACGAAAGCAGTCAGGGCTACCTCTGATTCAGTATAATTTCCCGTCTACTCTATCTGGTGCTCATCTTCTCGGACTCAACAACAATGCATTGCGATACCTGATTGAACAACTGCCTGGGGTAAGTTATATTAGCTTTTTCACATAAAATTATGCAAATATTTGTTATGACACAATTTTTAACTAATTTCATTTGCATTCAGGCGAGCCGCTGCACCAAATATAAGATCCGCCAGGGGCGACAACTCAACAGCTGGGATAACGATTTGGACTTAAGTGAAGGGTTTAAGGAAAGTCCATGGGGCAGTGCTCGTACCGGGCCGATATCGAGGAAACCAAGCCATGATATGTTTAGTTGGATGGCATCACCTTTCAGAGAAGAGCCACCACCATTAGGACAGGATGGAGAAAGCTCTATTTCGAGGTAAGGTGTCCCATCTCGGTGGCCCAAACACCGTCAGCTTATCTTTCATTAATGCCCCCAAGTCATCCTCTCAATTTAAGGATGTATACCCAATATTTCGATTTGTATATTTTTCGCTGAAATTGAATGGTATGGTAATATTAGTCGTTTCGCATAAGTGTAATAAAAAATAAAACCACTTTACCGTTCTTTTAAAGGAGATAAATGACATTTAAGATTATATGTGTTATGTGCTGTGCCTGTGTTATTTGTACCGGAAGTTTATTAAATTACAAGAAAAAGCGAAGAATAATTCTGTCCCATACTACTTTTATATTTAGAAAATGTATTTCCTATAACTTAGTACTCTCCTCGATTTCTTGATGAAAAGAAAATGTCGTTACTGTTGTTCCCACGGAAATATTATTGATTGAATTTCCATGTGTCCGGACGGTTTCAAATACTGCATATTGATTGGTTATGACTCGAGTAGTCAAATCAGGTTTTGATTTTATTTCACATACTAAATAATTATTAATAATCACACAATTCGTGTATTTTAAATCATTATTCGTACAAAATTACTCATTGCTGTTATTTGGTGCAAATGAAACAAAACTTGAAAAATAAAATTGATGTACTGCGGATTTGACGTGGTACACATCCTCAAGTCCGGCACTGACGGTGCCCTAAGCACACATAATATTAAAAACATCTGCATATGTAGTGCGTATTGTTTTTATTTATTTAATCAATTCTAGGCGACTGGCGACTTTACCGGCGGCCATGCGCTTCAGACAGTTGAAGGAAACGTCGAAGGCGTCAGTAGGCGTCTACAGGTCTCATATCCACGGCCGCGGTTTATTCTGCAAACGAGAAATTGAAGAAGGTTTGTGTTCCCAACAGCTGCTTCTCCGGTTCTACCATTTATCAATTCATTTAGATGCCGCTGCGCTTGCAAACAACTATTGGTAATTTCCGCTAGCACTATTTTATAGCTAGCTACGGAACTGAATAACCAGTTAATCCTGACAATACTTTTTTCTTTTTTAACTCCCGACGCAAACAGAGAGGTGTTCAAAGTCAAACTATCTTTTAAGCTTTTCCAAGCTCCTAGAACATCAAGGAATGAAAAATACCAGCGGTTCCGAAAAAAGTTATAAGTTCAACGTGTAAATCTGTGTATTCTGCGCATTCAAGGTCAAAGTTCAACTTACGTACCGCGAATTATCTGTGTGTGGCATCGTAGCTCTCCAATGGATAAACCGATTTCGATTTGTTTTTCTTTTTTGTTTGAAAGACGATTTAATCGAAAGTCTTGGCTATGATTCAAGAAAATCTCTTCTTCCGTTTGAAGATCATCAGCTCTTTTCTAGTTGATGAAAGGTATTGTCTATCGGGGTTTTTTAAATTTATGAGATAATTTATTCAGGTGACATGGTGATCGAATACGCCGGAGAGGTGATTCGCGCAGTGCTGGCCGACCAGCGCGAGAAGCGGTACGAGGCGATGAGCGGCCGCCGCGGCGTCGGCGGCTGTTACATGTTCCGCATCGACGACAACCTCGTCGTCGACGCGACGCTCAAAGGAAACGCTGCAAGATTCATCAACCATTCTTGTGATGTAAGTTTTATATTTTAACATTTTAACCGCCGTAACATATTCATCGAAAAAGGAAAATATTTTTTTCCAAGTTGCACACGGGCTCTTTCACTTGTCTGAATCTACTGTTGTGCTGAGAAGAAACGCTGCAAGAAACTCAGCAGGACACATCCGTGTCACCAATAATACAAAGTGACACAAACAAAATGTTTAAATCATTTTTCATAGATCGACGACGCGGTTAGCCTAGTTGGTAGTGACCCTGCCTCCGCAGCTAGCGTCCCGGGTTCGATCCCCGGTAACGGCAAATATTTGTGTGATAAGCACGAATGTTTGTTCCTGAGTCTTGGATGTTTCCTATGTATTTAAGTATTTATTTCTCTATTTAAGTATGTATATCGTCGTCTAGTACCCATAGCACAAGCCTTTAGAGCTTAATTTGGGACTAGATCGATTTGTGTAAAGATTGTCACCTGATTTATTATTTCTTATTTATTTATATTTATAAGACTGCGAGGAAATGAGGTGAATGTTATGTGTATTAAAATTCAGACAACTACGGTTAAAATTCATTTAATAAATGAATTTTAGAAAAATATCGACTTACCTGTTAAATGTTTCCAGCCAAACTGTTACTCACGCGTCGTAGACATCCACGGCCACAAGCACATCCTCATCTTCGCGCTGCGTCGCATCAGCATCGGCGAAGAACTGACCTACGACTACAAGTTCCCGTTCGAGGAAGTCAAGATACCGTGCACGTGCGGCGCCAAAAAATGCCGCAAGTACCTAAACTGAGTGAAAACAGTGAGTGGTTTAAGTGTCAATTATAATGTACTTTTTTGACAAACTATTGTCCGTGCAGCTAAAGTTGATCGATTGTTCAACAAGTGTGAAGAAACCTTTATACTAATTCTAGAGTTGATGAATATAATAACAGACAATCATGTAGATTATATATCTCTTTGGTGAAACGAGCCGTTGGGGCTTTAATTAGCATAATATAACAAGTACATAACTGATTAAGACAACATATATTAGACTATTGTAACAACTAAAACGATTTGGATTTAAGAAACCGTACCTATATTAAAAGAATAACGGAAATTCGATGGATCTCGATAGAAATCTATGAATGAAATGAAAATTTGTATGTGGCGCGTGTGTTTTCGTGCATCAATGAATTCGTGAATCAAATCGTGAATATATATACATATATATACTGGGTCCCATTCGAAACGGTGTCTACTTAATTTAAAATTTCCTAAACTTAAAACAAGTAACGTCAAACTCGATTTTGTCGAGCAAAGTTTGAAGTTTCTTATTTTAAGTAGTGACTTTTAAATTTATCGCATGCACTTTCGTATTGGCCCCACTGTGTATAGTATGGTCCAATGCCTGTTTTTATTTAATTTGTGAGACACGTGTTGGATTGTGCTTTGTTGACTATAAATTGACTTGTATTTATAAAATTCGGTCACTACTATACGCTCCGATCATAAGGAAAGAATGTTGAAGGCAAAATGGAGTACGAACGAAATACTGGGTCGAGTACAGTTTTAAGGTGGAACTTCGAAGCAAGTGGCAGAGCGGCAGATTAATGTACTAATGTGTGGAACGTCTTTCGAGCACAGCGACATAACGCCGCTCTGACGCCTGCTTCGAAAGCACACCTTTACGTATTAAATGTGTGACAATAAGTCAAAATCACATATCTGGTGTAAGGATTGCTACTTTGCGCCCCGGTGCGCTAAGTAACGCCGGGGGTTGTAAATGTTAAACGTTTTTCATGAATCTTGTTATGATCTCTTTCTCGAATCTACCCAGTGTTTAGAATTGTTGGATTGTATAATAAGTTGGACTTATTTTAAATTCAAAATATTATTTTGTGATAAGTTTATATATTATGTAAATATGTTTTTAAGTTGTATTATTTATAGATCGATTTAAACGGTTCGCGAACGGCTTAAGTGTCTACATATAGTACTTGATGTGATATACGTTCTGCCCCGGACTCGGGTGTGAGGAGAATGGTTAGTGCATAGGAGATAGTGTATATTTGTTCCTCAATTTTGTTTTTACGTCTCTGCACTTCGACTAACATAACTGTACATATTACTGATGGAATTAAGGATTTAAATAATAATTAATTAGTACATTCATAAAGGGTAGCGAAGTTACAAGTACAATGTTACTTTTTAGTAATTTTTAAATGGATATTGTATAGCGAAATGATTTGTAAATAAGAGAAATTATCTGTCATAATAATGAGGTTAAACGACAAATTGTTTTATTGTAGTCATAGATTAGGCTGTACTTGAACGAGTACATTTGCGGTGTGTATATATAAGTTATTTGTGCGGCGGGTGCCGAGGAGCGTGAGATTGTTAAACAAGTACCGGTAACACAGCACGGTTTTAACATGATAATGCACATTTTGCCAGCTTTAATATTGCAGCAAACTATCGCTTAATCAATGTTTTATTGACAGATCATATATTGATACATAAATGCTAAATCAATTTGTTTTTATTTCTTACAATATTATTATGTTTTAAATCAAAGAATCCGTTTTTAACGCATTTATAGACTGAGTCGTATGCATCACAATAAAATTAGAACTCATCACATTGGCCAGCTAAATGCTATTGGACATTGCGTGCAGATGTTCCAAGTAAGGCATGCAATTCCGGAATTGGTTTGTACGGCAGTTCCGGAATTTCCGAGATTGGGATCGATTCTGCCATACAAACCAGTTCCGGAATTGCATGCCCTAGTTGCAAGTCACTTTAGCGCCGTATGTTTATTTTACATGCATACAATATAATTAGATAATGGATCAGATGCCATAGGTTTTAATTTGAAGGATAAATAAATGTTATTGCCTCTATCAATAGCAGTATTAAATAAAAATAATTATGTCAGCAAGTATTTTCTATAGGTAGAAAGTCAATCAATAGAGCAGATAAAGTAGTTTGAATTCTAGTATCTAATGTAACAGAAAGTTTGTACATGAAAAATATTATAAGTACTATGAAGATGGCCCGAAACCTAATAGATATACATTTCAGTGTTATTGTATCTCTAATAAGTAAATATCTCTAAAGTTATGATTGAAAACCCTTATTTATAAAGCAGTAAGGAGTGCAGTGTGGTCTGTACGCGTTGTGTATGATGCGATACTTACACATTCAGATTACTTAGTTTGTAGAAACAATCACGTGTCCGTAGTCCAGTGAGTGACGTCGTCCTCTAACTTCTGTGGGTTTTCATTTCATAAATAAGAGGCAGTTATTTTTTTTACATTTTGATACAAAAGTTAGTCGAAGTTAGTTTACATTGAATTGTAATCAATACGAATTAACATCTTATTTCATAAATATTAGTTTGTGTAATATTAAGATGACTAACAAAAATTCCTTTTCATGACTTTTTCAATACCTTTATCCTAATGAATTACTATGAAATTATTCTTTGATTTCCACGAAAGTTAGATTGTTTTTTTTAAATGCAGTGTGCATTTTATTAATTGACCAAACGTCACCAAGTGATACATTGTAAGTGTAAACATCTTTCTTAATTTGTTCATTGTAAACGTCTGCTCTTGATATTATTTTCTGTGTTAAATAACGCTTTTATTTTTAAAGTACACAATGCCATTTTGCCTAATATTATTATAAATTATTATATTGATTGCTTTAAAAGCACCACTTTTACAATGCATATAGTTCTATGATCTGTCTATACATTTTATCATTTTATTTATTTTCTATAATTATTTTGTATTGTGGTAAATTTTACCAAAAATAAAAATACTAAAATGTGCTTACTATTTTGTTTTATTTGCCGTACTTATTTAAGTCGAATTAACCCGGACGATGGCGAGACGGGGGTATTTGAGGACCTATAACATTACTCTTGGCAAATAAATGTACGTGTTACTGCCAAGCCAAATGAGCCAAAAATAGGTTGGCTATTAGTTGGTGCGGGGTCCAGTATTTAATTATTCATATTGTGCGAGTGTCTACATTGTACAAACAAGATTCAGCGATACCACTATCAGTCTAGGATACCTACTTCGAAAATTTTTATTTGCTGCATTCGAAGATCTCAAAAGAAGGATATGCCTATCAGTACAATTTCGTAGTCTCAGTCTCATAGAAGGTTGTCAAACGCCAGCGCCATAGCTTAACCACGCTCCCTATTGCTGATTGATATCTTAGGCTAGCCACTGACCTACAATATAACTGTGCAATATCACTGGTTGCACAATTATATTGCTCGTCAGTAGATGACATTGACGGTCAATATCGACTACTGACGATCAATATAATTGTGCAACCAGTGATATTGCACAGTTATATTGTAGGTCAGTGGGTACCGTTAGCTAAGCCCTCTGAGTGGCTAGTACACTAGCATTTATCGCGTACGTAAAACATCTGTCACTTATTAACTATTTAGTGTGGGCGAAAGGGACGAATGCTTTATGTGCGCGATAAATACTAAGGGGTCTGTAGCCTTTATTTACCCTATGTGTAAAAGAGAAAAGTACACACTTCGCGGGGTGTCGTGACGTGAATGTACAGCGCCCATTATAAAGGGAAAGGCGTAATGGTGCGTCCACATTTGACGAACGCGCCGCGAATGCGCAGAGCGCGCGCGGCGCGCGGTTCAAACAGGTACAAAAATACACGTGTGCAGCGCGCGAGCGGCGCATACGTGGCGCGTTTGTTAGATGTGGACGCACCTTTACATTTCATTCGTAAGTACTATTTTTAATAAAATAAAATAAATTCACTCAAAAAGAACGCAACTGTTACAGCAGGGTCAGTAGGAGAAAAAAAGATAACACTATTTCTCTCGATTCACGCACATATTCCTGTTTATGGCTATAGATTTTCTCTGTAAAGTCTAAATTCTAATCTAACGATTTACCTATATTTATGACGTTAAAACATAGATTTTCATATTAAAACTTTCGTGAGACATTATGAATACTTGAAATACAAACGGCTTTACCCGCGCTGGGCGGCGGGCAGTGCGCGGGTTGCTTTGACTGCGACCGCACTCAATACCTGAAGAAGGACTCCATACGAGTTCGAAACATGTCGGACTGTTTCTGATAATAAATCGTGAGTAAAGCCGTGTGTATTTCTAGTCGATTTTCATGGCTTATTGTGCTTTTGACCACCCACAACAGCACTCGCTGGCTCGAACACGATTACGCCGCGTGAAACAAATTATTTGGAAGGAATCCCCTTATCATATGCATTGGCATACATATATTATAATTGACTGCACATTAAGTAAAAAATAGTTCGAGATATACCTGTTTATTAAAGCTGTAGCCCTAGAGCCCACATGTTTACAATACAGTACATGAATTTGTTCTCCCAGCGGACTGTGCAGGTGGAGTCGGTGGCTGTGTCCCAGAAGTAGGCAGCTGCCGTGTGAAGTGCACTACCGTTCTTCTGTGTTATTGTTATTCGGACTAAAATAACAGCCACTACTTAGTGGTCAAATCATAGATTGTATTGTAGGCAATTTTATTAAAAATTTGCAGGTCTCGACGAGGTTGCTGGGGTAAATTAAAAAACCGGACAACTGCGAGTTAAACTCGCGTGGAGAAGGTTCCGTTCCGTACATGATTATCTGAAATTTACTACGTTACTTTAAATACCATAGACTTCTTATAGGTTTTACTGTAATCTATAGGTAAAGAACTATTTTCTGTATTATGTTTAAAATTTTAGCTACAGAAGTTTCGTAAATAAGGCGGGGGGAAACGTCAATTTTCGCCTATATTCCTAAATAACTTCTAAACTATTTTACTTAAAATTCAAAATAAAATATATTTAAGATCCATACAATAAGCCCGATATAGGTTGCATAACTTTTGTTTTTAATTTTCTAATTTACCCCCCAAAAGTGGCCCCCATATTTAAAATTCATATATTTACGTCACGCGTCCGTGTTGCGGTCCCGACTTACATATGTATACCAAATTTCAACTCAATCGGTCCAGTAGTTTCGGAGCAAATTGGCTGTGACAGACGGACAGACAGACACACGAGTGATCCTATAAGGGTTTCGTTTTTTCCTTTTGAGGTACGGAACTCTAAAAACCACCGCGCGGTGATTTCGGGGGTATTCAAACCACGAAATAGATTAGATAGTTCAATTGAGTTTAAACTTTCCCCCCAACTGTCTACGGACTAGGCCCCCAATTCTCGGTGCATTCGAGATAATCTCACAATTGAGATTAAACGTCAGTGCATACAGTCGTTTGACACAACTGTATAAATCTGACGTTTAATCTCGCAATCGACATTATCTCTATTCGACATTGCACATAGATATTGCGATGGTCTTACAAAGCGGCAGACTTTCATATCAAATCAAGTTACTAAAAGTTACCATTATCGTAACAATAGTAGTTTATGCAACGGTTGCATAATGATAGGCCTTAAAACACTAGTGCGGTTTTCATGAAACGAGCTTTAGCGAGGTTCATAATAAGATCGCACGTGTGTTTTAAAGCCAAATTATGCAGAGTTGCATACATAACTTTATCTACACACATATTATAAATCCTCCATGTGTTCAGAAACTATATTTTCTGGCAACAAGTTTATGTTGCAATCGTGGCTGCATTTACGATATCCGGCGCATTTTCACATCACGCAGTCACTCCGAAAAAACATACTGAATTGATGTTTCGTGTTAATAACTATTTTAATATCCATGGATACTAGAATAGAGACCCACTTCAGTTTTGACAGCTGTTCCAAGTTTAATCTCATTTTGATACTAAAATCGATATTGGAATAACATTCCAGCACTGGTTTTTCCTAATTGGTTGTCATAATGGTGGTCATTTCCTACGGTTTTTGATTACACTATGGAGGTTTTATGATATGGGTGTAGATAAAATAAGTTACCATCGTTTAGGCAATTTTGAATACACGCCCTGGAAATCTGACAAGTGTACACCTTAATATAATAACCTACCAAGGTTTCAGCAAGTTTCGAACTTCCAAGGGAAAACATAGAATATACTTACATATGTACTTAAATGGCTTATTCATCTTAGCAATCCTTGCCATCGATTTATCCGTGATAACACTTATCCATTGCGGTACTCGCGAGTGGCTGTATGTGTTACCACCGAGACAAAGTTCTATGGTATCTCTTATGATTTTCTGTACTTCTTCTACATTAAAAACTATATCCTGTTCGGGATGTAAATATATCGTTAAAGTATAGGATAAGTTTTTAGACATATTTTGGTGTTTCTATAAAACTAAGCGTCGAATATTTAAAACATACCTCATCATCATCATCTGGAGGAGGTGCCGCCATCTAAATAGAAAACGATCCAATTACAAGTAAACTATAACTTCTCCGTAAAATAACGAAGAATTTGATCGATAATTAACGATGATTGAATGACATCGATGACAATAACTTTTGAAAAGATAAAACACACTTTATTATATATTTATTTCAGCCAGTAATAACAAAAAAAAGTATTTTTCTTGTGGTAAATCCCTTATGGGCGCTCTACACGATGGACCATTGTCGGCCATCGCGTGGCCATCGCACAGGACGCATTTATACGTAAGAATGAGACCGAGATATCTTTATCTCATTCTTACGTATGCCTGCGTCTTGTGCAATGGCCACGCGATGGCCGACAATGGTCCATCGTGTAGAGCGCCCATAAGGGATTTACCACAAGAAAAATACTTTTTTTTGTTATTACTGGCTGAAATAAATATATAATAAAGTGTGTTTTATCTTTTCAAAAGTTATTGTCATCGATGTCATGGTCAATGGCCCATCGTGTAGAAAGGCCTTGCCAATGCGATCTTTATAGGGCTCGTAAACGGGCCAGTTTTTCGGCATCTTATTACTCCAATACGTGCTATCCTCAAAGTTTACATTCAAACTTAGTCTCCGTTAATTATGTAATATGTAATCTTTTTGGGGATAGCCCGAATTACAGCAACAAATTGCCGAAAAACTAGCTCGTTTACGAGCCCCTTTATAAACGTCAGCGAGATATTGTAATTATGTATTTGAATGCAACACTCGCATCACGGCCTATAATCTTCATACATATAGATGCTGGCATTAGTGTCTATGATTGTAGACGATACAAGAATGGATAGTGACTTTTACCCTGCTCTCTTCACCCCTGCCAGCTGTCACTGTGTACTCATCGACGCCATTTTAAATATTTTTTAACTTTGACAGTTCTTGTTTCGCGCCGCCTCCATTTCATTAGGTTAGGTACCCATCATTACCACGGCCTATAATCTTCATACATATAGATGCTGGCATTAGTGTCTATGATTGTAGACGATACAAGAATGGATAGTGACTTTTACCCTGCTCTCTTCACCCCTGCCAGCTGTCACTGTGTACTCATCGACGCCATTTTAAATATTTTTTAACTTTGACAGTTCTTGTTTCGCGCCGCCTCCATTTCATTAGGTTAGGTACCCATCATTACTGTTTCATCCTTGATCGAGTGAAGTATCGTTGATTTCATTCCGTGCTTATCCTCTCAGAGTTAAAACAGTAATATTTCGTCCGTGGTTATATTATTTAACCAAAATGTTCTATAAGTGTTGTGTGGACAAGTGTGCGAATAAACGACAGGACGTTAAAATGCATCAGTTTCCCGCATCGGAGATAGGACTCCACAAGTGGTTAAAGTGTATTAATAGCGATCGGCTTCGCAGTTTAAGCCTCCAAAATCTTCGTAAAGTGTTTGTTTGTCACGTCCACTTTGAACAAAGATTCGTTACGGAGAAATCTCGACTTCACCTCGGCGCGTATCCCACTTTATTCTCTGAAGAAGAGCTTAAAAGTGGTGTACCAAGTTTAACAGATGAAAACAAGCTCACTGGTATGTACATTAATTTTTATATTAAATATATTTCTGTATTTGCTAGTTCATTACAATCCAATTTATAAATGGCGCACCAAAAATACCACGCCGAATGTAACTTTCAGCATGTAGAATTTCCTATAACGGATAGGCCTTTCTTTTTAGTAATTTTATTATATTGTTTTAGTTTTAGGGTTTTTGGATGTACAGTAGAGTTTTCCTACATACAGTACTGAAGGTAAAACTTGCAATGTAAACTAAGACATTGATATTCCTTTAGTTTTTAAAACTGGTATTTTTATTTTTGGCTAATAATAACAGTTTATCAAGTAAAATAATTTTCTTTTAGTGCATGTGGTATTTTTTACGTACACCTGATACCAACTGGTATTTAGTTTGTATATGGTGTTTCAACATCTACATATGGTTATTTTCAAGGACGTATAGACTGTTTGTAATAAAGAAGGCTAAGTAAATGAATTTGAAAAGGGATAGGTAAATACAGTATGAACTTTTTTTAACAAGCCCGGTTAGCTGTTTCTGAGCTTGCAAGGGGACATCTAATTTCCATTAAAAATTACTTATAGCAATCAAGCAGATCTTTACATATGTATAGAAAGTTTTTCACCTACATACAAACTTGATACCTTGTACATGTTATCAAAATCATGTTTATGACAGCTTATCCAGGGCAACACATACAAGTGAGACCAAAGCCCCCAGGGCTTGTTTTATTAAGTTACAAGTTACAATTTTACTGGTAAAAACTGGCAGCATCGAAGACAAATCCCATGCATTTGATTTGGAGTGTTGGAATTTTTGCCTAAGTGCGGTTTGACCTTTAATTGTAACTTGTAATCAGGGCACAGCATATCCTTATACCAAGCAAACTCGTTCCAATGTTGCATTTTTTTCTCTATTTGCTTTAATTAATAATTATTATTATACTTTTCAGAAAATGTGATACTTGATCACTGCTATGGTAAACGCTTCCGGCATGACGATCATAACTACTGCAAGCCAGACCCCTCAAGCAATGTGTTATTGGGAGCTGCAGGTACTTTTTACTAACTTGTTAGAAGATTCATAAATAAATGGAATTTTCTTTTGAATGAATTTCATACTTTAAACTAAACTTAAATTATATTTTTATTTATTTCAGGTCCATCACACGAGCGACCACGGCTACTCTTGGAAATCCAAAATATACCACAACTTGCTTTCTCAGGTAATTGAAACGTTAGTTATTTGTGTTTAATTTTTATCTGAAATTAATTTAACTTTGGTACTATTTAAAAATATGTAGCATTGTGTTCTGTGTGTTTGTCTACAATATGATTATTTATTATAGAAAGTATTGAGTAAGGTGTTATAATCCCCGCTTCATAAGTTGAAACAAAATGGCGGCCATCCGCGCAGGTACAATTATGGTTACGCGCGGCCCGTCGCGTCGCACCGCATACCACACTTCGATTGACACCCGAAAATGTGTTCTACGAATTCATAGTTATAATTCAAGTTACGTGCCGCGAAAAAAAAAAACCATAATTGTACCTGCGCGGACGACCGCCGCCCCAGTTCAACCTATGTGCCGTGGATTATACTGTTATATTTCCCAAGTTAATCATAAATATATTTTAATTCAGGTTCATCACTTGAACTACCGTCAAATCTGGGCAAAACGCAAAACCTCCCACAACAGGGAGTAACAGGTAATTGAACAGATTATTTTATTCTTACATACATACATAACATCACGCCCAAAATCCCTAATGGGGTGGGCAGAGCCACAAGACTACTTGTGGTCACATTCGATTAATTAGTCCTAAGATGGTGTGATGAAAAGAATTTATTCTTAAGGTTTCATAATCAAAGGTCCCTTCTTCAATGGGCCCTTCTTACATTGTCTAAGTAGTCTGCCCGTCCATCCGTCCAAGGTGTCTATCTCAAAAACAGTAAGGGTAGCTTCGATAGATTGTGCACAGTTATGCTATGTTTTTTTTATCAAAATTAAAAATCTTGGATGCTCTCACACATGTAACGGATAACCAGAAAATTAGCGGATTTAGACCATTTTTGTCTTTCTGTATTTTAAAAATGGTTTGTTTTAATTTTGAAATGTATACTATCATTACACTTATTATAATGCTAAAAGAATGATGTTAATATATGTTGGTATCGCTCAAAACTTTGCAATGACAAGGTTCTAAGTCGCGTGGGCAACTGGCAGGCTGCATTCAGACAGACACTGTTTATAAACCAGCCCGCGAAAAAAATCGGTTCAGTTACTTTCTGCGCTGCCACCGACTGTATAACCGAGGCATAGTAGCCGGCTGACCTAAACAAATATAAACATAAACAGTGTTTTAAAAGGTTGCCCATTGCTATTCGATCCATGAACAACTTTACCATTACTTAGAATCTAAGTAATGGTAATCTTGTTTATGGATCTACTGCACAGGATGCGCCAACATTCTAGAACACTTTAAAATTTGTTCCACAACTTGTTTTGAATTTTATTTAACCTAGAAATTTGGCGCGACGATATTGAATGTCATAAATTAAAAGAATACGTTTTATTAGGTTCCATAGTCAAATGGCATAAATTGAACCCTTATAGATTCATCATGTCCGTCTGTCTGTCCGTACGTGACAGCCATTTTACTCGGATACTATTGGAGCTACCAAGTTGAAATTTAACTCGTATATCTATGTTTACCGCTTTACTAACATATTATATAGTGAAAATATGAAAAAAGAAAATGTTTTTAGGTGTGGCACTCCATACATATAATTGTAGAGAGTGACACAAAATAACTCTTACGGATATTATCAAAGGGGGTATCCACAAAAATTACATGAAGGTTTCTTATTATGTTTTTGATTTGGTGAATATTTGTCGAGATATGAGCTCCTAAAGTTGTCAATAAGATATCCCTTACTCTCTTTCCAACTGTGATAAGGTAATAAACTCTGAAGAAAAAAGTTACTTCTAACAGGTAATAAATTTAATACTATCAACGAAAATTGGGTTGAACGCGTCCGTGAACACGCTTCTGAGATAAAAAAAGCTAGTACATGTTGGTCTGTTTCTATACAAACTCTACGAGTCAAAGGGTTTGTTGCATGTTAGGTTAAAAGGTGAAATACTAAGTATAAAATCCTACATGCTAGGGAGCCCTGTTCTATGCGTGGTCAGACACGCACTTGGCCAGATTTTATAAAAAAAGTATTTAAAGCAAGACTTTTTTGTGTTGACTTTTTTAAGTAAAAATTTAATACATTTTGTACTTCACTCACTGGATAAGTTAAAAAGGCTTGTAGTATAATATGTGCTCACTTATTTTATTTCAGGCCAAGGACCAGTGACTGATGGGTGGGCTGTTTTAAACATTCAAGCTGTATCTCCTCCACCACATGGAGGAGACTCCTCCAGGCCAGTCCTCTACCAGGTATTTTTATCATCATTCGAAACGCTTTCAACATTTACAGCTAACAATTAAGTAATTTTTAATTTAATATACTAGGCTATACCATTAGAATAAATACTAATAGAAGGGCACCACGCGTGGAAATGAGCACTACACGGACAGTTTAGCAGAGTGAGTGCGCGCGAGTAGCCACTGAGAGTAAACGTGCGACAATGAGTCCAATTCGAAAGTGTCCCATAAATTTAAAACTTCCTAAACTTAAAATAAGAAACGTCAAATTCTAAATTTATGTTTCTAGCTTCAGTAGGTAGTTTCGGCTAGGCGATGATCGTGATATATACTTTTCATTCTGCTCGTGGAATCGTAATAATGGCATCTCGAAGCGTTACGATATTAATACTCATTTATTAAAAATATAGGTCGGTACCTACTGCAAATTTCAAGTTGAATTCGATATTATGCATAGCGTCGTAAAAACACCATACAAAAATCTAAATTATAAAAACCCTAATTTACGTGTTAAAACAGCTTGAAAATTATTTGAGTCTAACCCTTTGCTACATTTCAGAAATTGCCGCCGAAACCGTCAACAAAACTACAAAGCGCCGAACACGTTTGATTCCAAGAGTAGGAGATTTATCACCGATCTGTCAGAAGATTTATAGAGAGTTTTCTCGGTCCAAAAAGCAGCTGGACTTCAGTAGAAGAGCTAAAAGAGCTACACAATTTTCCAAGACTCAAACTTTTGATAAATTGACATCGAAAATAAATCCGATCGCCAGGAAACTAATTTGGATGCAAATTAGCCAGAGTTCAAAAAAACTCAAAGGCAGACGGTTTACGGATGAGGAAAAAATGATTTCATTGGCCATAATGAAACAAAGCCCCAAGGTCTATAAATTTCTACAAAAGATTTTTATTCTGCCATCCAGGAATACATTGACGAAAATGATATCGTCGTTGAACCTGCAACCTGGGGTTAATAAACAAGTTTTTGATGCTATTAAGGAAGAGGTAAGTACCTACAGTCTTACATTTGTTTATGATGGTGTTTATGTCATCCATTTCAATGTTAGAAATGCAAAAGTTAATCAATCCATCTTCTTGGTTACCTTGGCTAAATTTCCGTATCAATTTTGCTGTTTATAATAAGGGAAAGGCAACCAGACATCTATGGAAGAGCATGTGGCAATTCTATCGATAAACGGTTTGTACGCGGAAGTAGTCGGACAGGGCAAAATCGGGTTTAAGTACTATAAATAACATTGGATTTTTGTAACTGTTGATGCATAGACATCATACCAATGCCAAGTATTTCTTAGTCATTTAGTTAAATTAATTTGTTTTCATTTCAGGTCGGGACTTGGAGCGAAAACAAAAAGTACTGCTCCTTGATATTTGACGAAGTGTCACTAGAACCCGCGTTGGAGTATGACAAAGTTAAGGACAACCTTAATGGTTTTGTCCACTTGAACAAAAGAACAAATCAATTTGCCGACCACGCTTTGGCGTTCATAATCAGAGGCGCCATCCATAAATGGCAACAGCCTATTGTCTTTTATTTTTGCGAAGGTGCCACTGAAAAGGACGATATGAAAGTGATTTTAAAAGAAATCGTTAATATCATCATTGACACGGGTCTTTTACCCATTGCTTTAATTTGCGACCAGGGCCAGTCATTCCAGTCCGCTTTAAAGAGCCTTCTTGAAGACACGCGAAGAGAACAGATAAACGCTGGCACACAGACTGGTAAGTTCGAGACTGATTGTATGTTGAATCAAAGTAAGCGAGTGAAAATGTATTTTACAAAGGAAGATTCTTTTTTATATAGTAGTTAACTACTACTTGGTGGAAAATTCAAAGCAACAACTAGATTCGTATTATTTTGTATATTTCAGACGAAGTTATTACTATAAATGGGCGGAACTTAAGTGTTATCTTCGATCCGCCTCATCTGATCAAGG
Organism: Tortricodes alternella; assembly: GCA_947859335.1. NCBI lineage: Eukaryota > Metazoa > Arthropoda > Insecta > Lepidoptera > Tortricidae > Tortricodes > Tortricodes alternella. Next base: position 6,071,177 of record OX401987.1, on the reverse strand, counting down.
GGATCCGAAATAATTTTTTAAACAAGAATATTAAGTACGATGAGAAAGTTTCCAAGTGGAGTGACATTGTCGACGCCTATCAAACTGACTGCGGACATGCCCAGGCTCGGCTACTGCACAAATTGAACGACGCGCACGTCATTCCTGAAAAGATCAACAAAATGAAGGTACACCATTGTTGTATTAAGAATTCTCTTGAATCCATTTATATAAAGGGCTAATTTATATAAATGGATTCAGGAGAGTATTGAAAATATGAACAGTATCAGATTTCATTATTCACGTTTTGGTTACACATTACAACATAATTAGAGACTACTGTTTGTAAATTAATCACTCATGTGAAATCATCGTCACGGTTACAACAAGTTCACCATTGACAAAGGTTTAACTTTGTCATTCATATGTAATGTATGTAGAATCTTTCGATTGATTTCTGTCATGTTGTATTTAAACTGAATAATGTTTTTTTTATTACTATCTATTATAACACAGACTGCATATGTGATTCCAGGTCAAGACCTGTACGCGAGTCCTGAGCAAAACTGTGGCGGCCGCCTTGTCGTACACATCCCAATTTTGTAAGTATGTTCATATATAGAGCATAATCTTGTAGCAAATATAAAAATATCGATTACTTGAGACTAAATCGTTATAATCTGCTTTCGTTCTGCACACAACCTCGTCGGCGTGGAGATTGTTGCCTCTAGGGCTCTGGGAAATTAGCCAAATGAATATTCAGCTACTTAATTATCTGCAAACTTTTAGCATAGTTGGTTGTGCTTTGGCTGCAAAAATAGAACAAACATAACAGGAAAACTGAATTATGCTTAATATTTGTCGGGCTATTTGGTATTGAGTGATATAAATAAATAAATAAATAAATCAGGGGACAATCTTTACACAAATCAATCTAGCCCCAAAGTAAGTTCTAAAGGCTTGTGTTATGGGTACTAGACGACGATATACATACTTATATAGTTAAATAAATACTTAAATACATAGGAAATATCCAAGACTCGGGAACAAACATTCGTGCTCATCGCACAAATATTTGCCCTTACCGGGAATCGAACCCGGGACCGCATGCTTCGGAAGCAGGGTCACTATCAACTAGGTCAAACGTGTCGTCAATTTTATAAAATACAAGTGAACATGATCTGATTAGAATAGTGGTCAAGGATAGATTTTATAAGTCTAAGAAATAAATATGTAAAATTAACAAATAAAATGAACTAAATATGTACAAGTAAAAACGTTACAAAAAATTAAGAAAGAATTAATTTAACATTGTATTTTTTAGCTCACTACGCGGACGGAAAAGAGGTCAGCGATACTTTAAAAAACACGGCGGATACAGTTTTGTTCTTCGATGACCTCTTCGACTCAACAAACGGAGCTACAATAAGCGGGAAAAGATCACGGGGTAAACCAATACTTAAAGCAGTAACGGCAACTTCTCCTCATCACCAGTTTTGGAAGGAAGCAGTTCAGAAGTTGGAAAAAATGAAATTTGTAGATCAAAGACGTGGAGAAGTAACTGTGCCTTCGCTAAAAAATTGGATTGTGACACTTAAAAGTTTTATGAGGTTGTGGCAATTCTTCAAAAACAAAAATATTAAAATAATGCGCCCACGATATTTTAACTCGGACCCAATAGAGAAATTCTTTGGGCAAGTGCGTGCTTATAATTATCGCAATACTGATCCAACTTGCCACAACTTCATAAGCACCTTCAAATCACTGTTGATTACTAGATTTATAAAATTTCATTCAACAGCTTTTAATTGTGAGGAGGATTCTGGTGAACAGTTAATAAAAGTCAGAAATTTATTTGAGCCCAAAACCTCTAAAGAACCTGACACCACCATATCCCCTCACAATAACGTGGCGATTGAATGCGAACAAGAAAATATTCAAGTACAGGCTAGACGTGAGCGATTAAATGTGCACTCACGTGCTTATACTGCGGGGTGGTTGGTTAGGAAAATCTTGCAAAAAGTAAAGTGCGATAACTGTACTAATAACCTAACAACAAAAGAAGGGTCTATCCACTCGTGGATAAGTCACAGAGAATACACTTCGATGGTAAAGAAAAGACTGACCTACCCCTCAGAACACGCAGTGAGGACTTACGGCTTGATTGTAAAGGAATCAAACGAATACTTGGAGAGAAAGCCACATACGAATTCGATAACTAAAGAAATCAAGCGGCTTATTTTATCCAAGTATTCGTTTGATTTTCTCACCTGCGACAGTCATAAAAGAGTTGTACTAGAATATTTTCTTTGTATCACTATTAAGTTCACAGTATTTAATTGGTGCGGCACAATCAACAAAATTTTAAAAGGTACAGATATTTCGAGATTGGGCAACAGATTACCGTTAATGCAAGAAAAAGCTTTAAATAAGTATAAAAAAAGTTAAGAAATAAAAATAAGTAAGCTTAAACATGTTGTTTTATTTATTAGTCTTTTTTTGCTAAAATAAAGAATATGATTTATATTTTGGAAACAACCCCCTCACGATAGGCTTTTGGCGTAAAACCTTTGCCTTACATCATCGAACCAGTTTAAAAAAAAAAAGCTGTCATAGGTTATTCTTGCAAATCCCTTATTGGCCAATGTGGGGGTATGACAGTTGTGCGTCTGATACGTGGTATCCCTTAGTAGTCTGTGACTCGCATTTCCGGACGAAAATTTCTCATAACCCACTTTGGTTGGATTATTTTCTTCTATTGTATTGTGTATTTTGGTATGTTTGTGTTGTATTTTAACTCGTTTGGCGTAAGGAAGAATTTACAGACAGGTGGTGTGACTCTCAGAATTATGTCGTAGATGAATATAAGTAAAGTAAGACAAGTGAATTTTTAAAAATTAATGGAGCTGAAGGTCTGGGTCGAGGGAATTCAAAGAATTGTTTGTGGGGTCACGGAGACTACTACTTGTCAGGTCAGTCTGATATTCTCGTTATTAATTAATTCACCAAAAAATTAGTGAATTATATGAGCACGGTTTCGCTTTTTGTATAGATGTCTGCCCTAAGATCTGTTCTAATGTTAGTTTTTGGGTACAGGATGTAGTGTTTGCGCTGGCCCATGCCACTGGCAAAGTTGGCCGATTTACTCTTATAGAGAGGTGGCGAAATAATGAACGACTACTGGCTCCCCAGGAATTCCCATTGAAGGTAAACTAACTTATATTTAACCTCAACTTTGTCTTCATGCCAGCTACACAAACATTAACATTAAATTTCGTTTTAAGATACTAATGAAATGGGGTGAATACTCAAATGATATACAATTTATCTTGAGGAGGTCTGATTCGGGAAGTGGTCAGAAATCATCTCAGCCAACCAATAACTCAAGATCTCCTATTGGAAACGGGTAAGTAAAATATGTATTTATTGCTTTCAATTTTTAATAATGTAGACTCTATGTATGATTAAACATATATATCAGTGATGTGAATTTTCCTTATAATATTGTATGAATCACAATTTATGTGAGTCACTGATACTGACTCGCTGTTACTGAGCAAGCCATCCAGCCATTTTGTAAAATGTGTAAAGTTATTGCATTCAATATGCTTAACATCCTTTCTTACCAACAATACATTTTTCATCATATTAATAAATAATAATGGATCAACATGGCTGCATGGATAATAATCATATTTATTTCATTTTAGGGGTCATAACACATCAAATCCCAATATACTTGACAGTCAGAACTCACCAAACAGAAACCCTGGGCCAACTTACAATAATATTAATAGCACATTGCCGGGGAACCCCGTTGGAGTGGTGAAAGGTGTGCAACAATCTAAAACCTCTGAATCAGATAGTCCTGTACTAAAAGATGTCCCACCTTATAGGTAAGAAACCTTATTGCTTATATTGCAATAGGATACTATTAACCAAGTAGCCTATTTTCCAACAGTCATATTTTTGTATTTGCTGGAGTAAATTGACATGGCAGGGTTATGATTCTCTGTTTCTGATTTTATAGAGGCTTTTCACATTTTAATAAAGTGGTATAATGAATGAAATAAATAATGCTGATAAAGCAAGTCATTGAATTTTATATTTCATTTTAATAATTTATTTTACTTAATCTGTTGTATTGTAACATGTAATTGTAAAAAAATTACCCAACAATTTATCTTATCCATAGAATAATGAAACAATCAAGATTGTTATTAATATTGATTATTTAGAAATTGTACTCCTCTGCTGCACTGGGAGTGAAGAAATAGCATAGAATGCGTGCAGATGCTTATCATCCTGGCATGTCGTAAAAGTCGACTAAGGGACGCTCCAACATGGTGGACTATCTGTATGGGCGATGGGCTGATCACCTGTCACCATACGGTTCATCATACCATCTTAGGACTAATTAATTAATCGAACGTGGCCACAAGTAGTCTTGTGGCTCTGCCCACCCCATTAGGGATTTCGGGCGTGATAATATGTATGTATGTATGTATGAGTTTTATACTCCTTAACCTTTATCGGGGTAGAGGAGTTTTATCAAACAAATAACTTTATTTAGAATTTCCAACTTAGTTACTATATATCATGATGCAAATTCAATTGTATTTGTGTAAATAATTAATTGCATTTTAAATAATTCCCTAATGTGACAAACATTAGACTGTATTTGAATTTTATGTAGCATATCTGTAGGCCCAGTTAACACATACAGTGCCGAAAACCTGATATCGGTTTTCCTATTACTTTGTCGCCATGCCGAACGACTCGCTGGTCGGGTTCTTGCTATAGCAATTTTGTATGGACGCAATTCTGCGGCGCCTGGGATGGGACTTGATTTTTGTGCTGGCACTGAAAGTGTTAAGGGTTAAATTAGTCAAGTAAGGATTTGAATTTAAATAGAATACTTGAAAAGACTTGTGTTCTAAAATCATTCCTGCCAGGCCATATTGACCATAAACCTTTGTCAATATCATTTATTGCAGTTAGTCGGGATTAGTGTCTTCTCAAGGTAGTCAATTATTTTCAGAGAACCACCTCCACCTTACCGCTCCCCGCCACCGCCGCAGACGCGCAAGTCCCCGACGCGCTCACGACCGCGGTCTTCTCACATGTCCCCGGTCAACCTGCCCGAAGAAGCAGAGATCCGGAGCCCAGAAGCTGTCACGTACAACAGCCAGTACCGGGAGCTTGTGTCTCTGGTTAACTATCAGAGAGAAAAGCTGTCCAACCAGCAAGCGGATCTCATTAAGGTGATTGAAATACGATTTCCATACCTTTCCATTATTAAAAATCAAAAAAATGCTTAATACAGCTGTTCCTATAGTCCAAAATGATTGAAAACGCTAAAATATTGCAAAATAAATCATACAATATTATTGATGCTCAGTGCATTAGGCTTGATTATAAAGTTTTATAATTAAAAAGAGATAGTGCTTTGATCGCTATACCCTATTCCTCAAGGTAGTTAACTAAATGTAAACAAAGTACCCCACCCACGTGACTCTGCTACCCAGCCAATCAAGACATAATAGATTAAATAGATGGACTTGATTGGCTGGATTAGTTGAGTCACGTGGGTTAGTACCAGGCATAATATGATAAATAGAGAACAATAAAATACAAATGTAATTTTATGTTTCATCTTTCAGTATGATGCGGAAATAGGATTCTGGGAGAATAAAGGTAGAGAGCAAGAAAGGCAGGTAGAGCTATTGCAACAGCAAATTAGCTCTGCCGATAATCAACTAAGAATAAGTACTGAACAGGTAAATAATCATTTCCACTGCAAACGGTTTTTGTTAATTTTTTACTGATTTCTTTTACTTATTTGTTCCGCAAAATTTACCCACTCGTTAATTTGAACTCAATCACAGAAGCTTTTCGAGCAGGTGCAAGCGTTAACTTACTTAGAAGAGGAAAGTGAGATAGTCAAACAGAATGAGAAGACTCTCAAATCAGAGATAGTACTGGTGCGATCGAAGCTGGCCAATTGTGAGACGGAATTGCTGCAGTGTAAGAACAAGATACGTAAAATAATGGAGGACATTCACAATGAACAGAGAAATATTAATACTAGACAACAGGAAAACAGGTAACTCATTGAAATGCCTGAAAATAAAATGATTTCTGTCATCTGATTATAAAAATATTGTTTAAAATTGTAGACAAGCTTTAGAAAGAACGATGCTTGCCGAAGTGGACAATTTGCAGACTCAAATTCAACAAGCGAAACACGCCACTGAAATAAACCATTTGACTGCGGAAAATTTGAAGCGTGAGGTTTGTATAATACTTATAAGATACTACTGGCTGTGCCCGCGACTTTGTCCTTGTGGGATTCGGATGAAAAGTATCCTATACCTATTTTTACCCGAATGCGCGACGCCCAAGAGGGTATACAGTTTAACAGTCTATGTAATGTATGTATATGACCAAAAATCGGATGTACTGGCCGGATTTTAATAAATGCGGTATCATAATGATTCCTGGAGAATGTGCGAGCGTCATAGGCTATATAAGAATTATAAGTGTGTTTCATACTGGGAGCAAAAATGGTTTTACGTCACCAGTTGGGTTTTCGTTTTTACCTTTACCTTTTATTCCAAGATATGGTCTATCAGTCTGCCGAATTAGATTGAAATTTGTGCAAAGTTCCGAAAATCTTCACATACTTTCAAAATAATATTGGTAGGAACTTAGAAAGTAGGCCCAAGATTTACTTCCTAAATATTGTATTCCCCAGGTTGGCGTGTTAGAAGATGCCATAATGGAAAAAAAGAGGCAAGTAGAGCGTCTCGTTCAAGAGATGAAAGAAGCTAACCTTCAGAGTCTTTCCGGCAGCGTTGATGAACTTAGACATCCTCTTGACGGTAAATTATTACATATTACACGCTGACACATTTCTAGTGATTTGCCTCGATCGAACATCTTTTTTTTTCTTCGTTTATTTCTCAAAAACGTACATAACATTATTATAAAAATAATTTCCTCGCCAAACTGACAACAGTTTGTTGGCGAGATCGCGCTCAAACTCACAATTTTCTTGCCATGTACCTAAATTTACTTAATCCTACACAATTCTATATTCTAATACAATATAAGAGATAACTTACTTAAAAGAGAGGGTTTAGGATACTCGTACATTTGGAAAAATTTGCCCTATGCCAATCTTTCCAAAAGTATTTTTTTTTAACGTATCTTTCACTACTTTTCTGCTATTTTTTTTTTCTTTTCTTAACCAATCAATTTCGTTATACATTGCGAGCAGCAAATCTCCACTTTTCGTAAACCTAAAGACACGTAGGTACACCATTACAAGTATATTGTAACATAAATAATTATTACTTAACCTTTCTCAAGTAATAGGGATGTTTCCTGGGTAAAAAAATAATAATTCTAATTAGTCCGTCAGTTTATCAAAAAATATGGAACACGTATTTTTTGCTTTATCAAATTAATCAAAATCGACGAAGATAACGCGCGTCAAAGTTCTGAACTGGGGGCTCATGACGTCACTTAATGGTGGTGTGCAAAGTCGTGACGTCACGCGCAACTTCAACGCTCTATATCTTCGTAATTTTTTGTTTAATTCACAAAAGAAAAAAATATGTGTTCAATATTTTTTTATAATGTAAATAACGAACTATTTAGATTTTTTCAGGAAACACGCCTATTCTCTAAATGTCGGTGAAAAGTGCAACATTCGTTTAGAAGTTAAAATCCATTACACCAACAAACAAAATAAGCGATTATTTTATACGATGCTCTCTTACAGGCTTGTGCAAGGCGGGCAGTGCTCGCAGAATCATTGGTTCGCCGCGTCAGTTGGAGAATGCAGCCCCAACAAACAAAAATCCGCATGGAGTGTGGGTTTAGACCAATGCATAATCAAATAAGCCATCACAAATTTTAAATCGCCCTTTTTAGGGTTCCGTACTCCATGGGTAGTTGGGTTCGATTTTAATGCTGAGCCCAATTAAGAACCCTCGCAAAAATGGTAAGCTAATGTATTCATAATCAAAAAAATTAGCTTACCATCTTTGGGAAAATCTATTTTATGGTTTTACGGCTACGGAACCCAACACTTAGCACGGCCTAACATGCTCTTGACCAGTGTTTTTATTTGAAAAGTATGGTATTTCAATGATTTTCTAGCTATATCATTATCTTGATGGTGACATACATCTATAGAAATAATTTTAGTGGTATTTGTGTTCAAATTAGTGTCATATAAATTATATTTAAGGGTCACAAATTGTGTTTCTATTATATTTTAATAATTAAGAGCATTAGACGAATTTTTATATAATAATTTTGAGAGTTTGAACCATTTTGTGTGCTATATGGTTAAAGTATTATAAATTCTTGCCATCCCAATGAAGTTACTCTGCATGCATTTAGATTGCATTGGACTTAAAATTATATTATATTACTTCATAGATAATCTTTGAAGGGAACAAAACCTACTCATGTAAGTAAATAAGTGATATTTAGAGTTTAGACAAAATGTCTATCTATCTTTTCTTTACACAAATGAGTAACGACATTTAACTTTACCAATTACTTATTACTCATTTAACAGAAGTATTATTGTGATTTTAAAATAGCAAATACTGTACTAATTGTTTGATAACATCCTACTTTTCTCTTAGTAAGTATTACGAGTTCGAGTAGTATTATTAATAATTTGCAATATACATAGAAGTTATTATAATGATAATCTAGTCGAAAATACAAGCCATTGCAATACTACACGTGTGAACCAATATATTATTTCAAGTATAAGGAATTCGAAACGGACGTCAGCATTTAGGAAAAATTGTTATTTCAAAACTTTAATTGATAATAGATATAAATAAAATAGATCTGTCATATTGGTCTTGTTTATAACTTTTAATCCATCGTAATTATTATTGAGCATGGTTACTATACATAAAAGTAGTTAAAATGTTTGTCTATATAATTCATGTATGCAATAAACTCAGTTTAAAGATATACGTGTGTCATTTAATAGCTGAATATGAGGGATGAAAATAAAACACTTTCATTAAATTAATCTTATATTCAAATTAAATCTATCTGAAAGATCAAATATTTTGTCAATATATTACAACAAATAGCTGAAATAAATGCGAATTCTACGCAATTGATCTTTCTGTATTGACTATTAGAGAAACATAAATTCTATTTACATGTACTTCATCAAACGCATTACCCTTTCAAACCCAGCTGGGTAATGAAAGAGCTACAAATCAACATATCTACTTAATAATACAGATTCAATGACAACCATTTCCATTCTCTCACTATTAAGGCTTTTTTACACCGGGTGGATAGAACACCTTACTCGTTGAAGACTGCAACCTACCCAGCATAAGCAGTGAGTCAAATGTAGTTTGCGTAGGTGTAAACACTGTCGAAGGCAGCAGTCTTCTTGGTTTAACCTTTTGAATGCCACAGCTGAATACGAGAAATCGAGCCACAGACACCGAGTGACGGCTGTAGCCGACAAAATGTATGGAAAACGGTATGTTGTGGCGCTCAAAAGGTTAAAGTTTCGACTGCGTCTGCCGAATTCGATAATCGACTGTGTAACCAAGCCATTATTCGTAAAATGTTACTTACACAACACACATTACAAATAAAACGCAATAGTCACTTTCACAACTGAAATCACATTTGTAACACTTCAAGAGTTCACAGCGGACCTCGTCCTCCGCTTATAGTTCAGTAAACACTATGCTTTCTCCTCTTTCTCCCTGTTATACCGTTCTAGTTCCTTGAGGAACTGGCCTTTGTTTTTCATTACGTTCGGTCGGTCGCCGCGGCACTTTGGGCAGAACCACTTGCCCTTGGGTTTGGTGACGAGTGAGACGCAGGAGAAGTGGAACCACTCGATCGGGCATAGGTCGTTGTCGCAGAGGATCATCTCGCCAAAGGAGATCTGGTCGCAGAGGCAGTAGCGCGGCTCGTCGGGGTCTATGGTGTCGGCCTCCTCGGGCGGCGTCTCGGCCCGCGCGGCCGCTGCGCGCGCCTTGCGCTTTTTCTTCTTGCCGATGGCTGGAACGTTTTACAATTAGAAGTGTTTCTAAGGATTACTATTCTATCTTATACAATGTAGGTGCTACAAAATTCTTAAGGTGTTGACAAAAAGGTCATTGCTTGCAACCCGAAAACAGGTCTCTTTTAAAAGACCGACCATTCGAACGTGACGAAAGCACATGTGAATCTTTTTGAAAATGCAAAAAAAAACTTCATATTGAAATACTCGGCTGGCTGTCGCCCTGAGCTTTAGCTATCCATTTTACTTTGAGAAACAAAAATCCTATTTACTGTTCGATAACTATTATCATTATTGGTAAGTATGATATTTCTAGAGATTTATCCAGCAATGTCTCAAGTTACTTAGCGAACCATTCCAATGATATTGCTTTCATAACAAAACGCAAATAGCATGTCGTCTTACTTTTCTTGTGTGTAGTATTGTGCGTGTGCCGTTGCTCGTCGCGCTCGCTGGAGTCCGCGCCGTCCGTGGCGGCGCCGGCGGCCGTGGTGCGCGAGCGCCGCGCCCGCTTCGACCACCGCTCGCCTTTACATACACATACATTTCACTTTTGACGTTTGTAACTTAAGGGGTTTATACACGGGCCTCCAAAGCTAGCGGTCCTGGGTTCGATCCCCAGTAGGGGCAAATATTTGGGAATGAGCACGTCTATTTGTTCTTGAGTCTTGGATGTTTCCTATGTATTTAAGTATTTATATATCTATATAAGCATCATATCGTCGTCTAGTACCATAACACTCCTTTAGAGCTTACTTTGGGACTAGGTCGATTTGAGTAAAGATTGTCCCCTGATTTATTTAATTAGATCTTCATTGGTTTTTTCCTGTGTCATTACCTATTTGTAATGTTTTTGTGATGTTAAATAAATATATGCCTATGAATGGTTCCTGAATGTCCATAACTGAGTATAAAAAAACATGTGCTCCCTCTGATAGCAGGGTTGTATAAAAAATAAACTATTACACATTTTTAATTAATAATAATAATAATAATAAATTAGGGGACAATCTTTACACAAATCGATCTGAATTAATTCAAAAGCAAGTTTTATTTGATTCTCTTTTTCTCTAAATTTAAAAAATAACTGTAGGCGTTGATAATTCCGCTTATAGTTTTAAGAAAGCCTCCCTACGTGAAAATTCTGTCTCACCAGTTTTATCCCTCTCGCTCTTGTCCTTCTCGCGGTCGGCGCCGCGCTCGGGCGGCGGCGGCGGCGGCGCGTGCGGCTGCAGCGCGGGCGGCGTGCTGGGTTTATCCCGCACCGCCTCGGGCGCCGGGGCCGGCTCCTCTTTCACTGTGCCATTGGTGTTCACTTCCAGGCAAGACACTAGGACGTTAAAAAAGATTGGTAATAAAAAATGCTATGACAATCCAATATTTCGCTGGACGAACGCAATAGTGGCACAATTAAAAAAAAAATGGTTGTTGAGTAAACCAAAAATCGTATTATACATTGCATATTTTATACCATACAAAACAGACCGAACTGAAGGATATTAAAGACATGTGTCAGTATTGCATTCGTCCAGCGATTTATCCAAATTGTTTTCTAACAATAATAGCTTTACTTCAACTTAAACTTTTTAAGATTATAGCGATCGGTCCCAATGTGGGAGCAACCATTACTGCCAATGGCTTGTTTTGAAAACAGCGGGGATCCTGAGTCGATGCAGAGCTTGTATTCGTGCTGAAGGGAAACAATTTGAGCATTTACTTTAGTTTCAGGAGGATATTAAAGTGTTACGGTAATTGATTAAGTTTTCCTGGAGGTCCCTTCACATAAAATTGAAAATAGCACTTTATTTGCCAAGAAAAATGGCAAGTGTTGCACCATTTTGAAATCTAGACTAAATAGGCCATCTTTTAAAATAACATGCCAAGTGTAGTGTGATACATTTTTTTTTCAATATGGAGTGTCAAAGTTGGCTGATAATCATTTTATAAACCATAACTCATCAAAACTTATTTTTTTTACTTGGTTAAGAATGTTTATTACTTTGATTTGTGGTTACGACTGATAGCACTGTTACTTGAGATTACATTATTAAAAAAATCACTGTAAAATTGTGAATATTCTGATCAAAGTACTTAAAAATGCAATCTAGGGTGTCAAATTTTCAAATTTTTCTTGAAAATGAAAATGAAAATGAAAATGAAAATATTTATTTTGCAAGTAGGCCTCACGGGCTCTTTTACATGTCTGAATCTACCAGCGCTTCGAAAGGTGACATTTGCTGAGAAGAAACGCCGCAAGAAACTCAGCAGTAAGTCTTTTTTTCCACTTTAAAATTACATATAACTAAAACTAACATAAAAAGTGCAACAAATAAACCTAATGGGCACAAATTAATTATCTTATACAACTAATAAGGGAGATGTATAGTCTCCGCGTCTGAACAAGTAAATTTAAGTGCCTTAGAGATGTATAAAGTCTCTAAGGGTCATAATAATAAGAATAATATTAAAACAGAGAAAACATCTAAATTGATCTTAAAACGTCTATACGTCTACGTCTAAGTAACATGGTTTTTTTTTCTTTTTTTTTTAATAACCGGTATACCTTGGCCTCTCACCCGGTACCAGGTTATCGTTGAGTTCCGGGACATCCTGCATAGTATATGAGTGGTAAAACAATAAAGTTTATTCAATTTAGGCTTTTACAAGCTCTTATGCAGTTCAAGTATGGAGAAAACCTCTACTAAGAAGAGCTGGTAAGAAACTCCGCGAGGTATCATTTTCTCAAAATGTACACAAAGGAACACAAATTCAGTTAGAAGCAGCCATTACTTCTTCCAGGACCAAAAAAGGTAGGCAAATCAGAGTCCTGTAAGTTTTGTAAAAGTCAAACATTGTAAGCAGAATAATGAGAATCCAGGAGAAATGCAATATCGTCCAAATAATCATACAAACATTAACACGCATAGCACATTTGCAAGACACCATAGCGAGAAATCTAATTTGATGATTGACATTGCTGTCACATCGTGTTGTTATGTCTGATGTACGTTCTGCTACTTGCAAAGAATATGTAGGAATAGATTTAAAATGTAGGATTATTCATAAATATTTCAGTCATCACTCACTTTGTTATTATCAAATAAAATCAATCTTTTAATAACAAATGTATTGACATATTTTTATCCTTTTCCTAACATTGTCTAACATATTTTTTGGGGCAAAAATAAACATTCAGGATACATTTTTATAACAAGCTAATCTAAAGACGTGATTCTAAATACCATGTATCAAGTGAAATTACCCTGGTTAGGAGTTAAATAATAACATATTAATGTAATTTATTAAAACTCACCAAGTTTTTTATGGTCGCCTTCTAGTGACCTTTGTTTGTTATCTATGAGGTCTTGCAACAACTGTACTACTTGCAGTTTCTCATCTCCAATTTCCTGGGCAGCCACAAGAGCTTTCTGCAGGCGCATAGCCGCCCGCCCACGGCGACGTTCCTCTGTACTCGCCCCTATGCATAGGGCAAGGTGAGTTTCAGCATCTCGAAGGCATTCTGTAATGTAATGAAAAGTTAGTTACTTACTTTGGATTCACATTAAGGCAAAATTTAATGTACAATTGTTGGTGACATGAGGTGATGAGAATGGCTTCTAAAATTGACTCTTACAGTATGTTGCAGATATTATTGAATGCTAACTGTAGATCACCTACTTCATTAAAGGCAGGTGAATTTTTATAATTAGTTTAAAAAATGTGTCCAAGTTAAATTTCCATTGAATAATGGAGAGAAAGTTAACTGATGCATCTTTTGATGTAACTGGCTGCAATGGGATTTTGCCAAAAATTGGAAAGTCATGACATAAGTGGTGTGATTATGGATTAAATAAGAAAGCCATAGTCAAAAGGTGATGTTGTTGATCGTCATGCGGTGATGATCTTGTTATTACTAGAACATGGCGAAGCTTCTTAAAATGTACTAAATAAGCAAAGACAAAACCAATGTATGTCATGTCATCACAACTATTCCAGAATGGAAGTTTTGTAATGAACCAAGGAATATGAACGAAAATAACGTAGATATGTTTATTTTAGTATCTAAACTGTGGATGCTGGCGTTACTATAAAAAGAAGTTGAACGTATACAAAATGAGGTTGATGCTAACGTCAACACAGTTTTCGATTTTACATCAACAATGAAAGTAATTACGCAAGATCGCATTTAAAATAAAGAAAGGTAAGTAAAGGGACGCTTAAAAAGACAATAAATACCTCTGTAAGTAACGTCCAGCTCTCGCATACGCGATAAATGTCGTTGCAGATCGTTCGGCAGATTTTCCACGCAATCTAAGTAATTTTCCACGTAGGTTGCTGACAGCAACGCCTCAGTTGAAGCTTGACCCAACATGATCAATAATTGATGACTATTTTCATTATCAAATGTTAGAAAAGACTATTATTCTTCACTTTCCAAGCAAATAACAAGTTTGCTCGCTACACTCAACAACCAACTGCAAGCAAGAAGCGATTTCTACGCTTGATTCAAACGTTTCGTTCCACATATTTGACGTACAACAAACAATAAGTGAAAAAGTAAAGTTTTAAGGGTATGCTTTAAAGTGGGTTGTACACTCAAATTGTTAGTTAATCATAGTCTAAAAGAAAATATTCGACACCAGAACAAATCGTTGCGATGTGTAATTTAAAACTTTATAAAGAAAATAAAAAATCTTACATTTCTTTTTGTGAACTAAACGCTCTATTGTAATGTCAATGTTTAAATATCCCGGTTTATCTGTCAGTGTCAAGCGATATTCAAATAGAATAATCTCTGTGCTATTTGAGCCACTGGCAAAAACATTAGATAATATTTACGTACATAGGAATAAATGTGTAATAAACTTTTCTATCATGGCGGACAATGACGGATGTGTATGTAGGTCAGTGAGAAAGGGATGCTGATTTAAGAGCAAGATAGATTTATCCGCCATAGCAGCTAGTGCTCGTTCATTTCATACGGCGTTTTTTATAAGGGGACTTGAGTGCCTAGCACTCTAGCTTTTATCGCGCACATAAAGCATCTGTCACTTTTTAACTAATATACGGGTGCGAAAAGGACGAATGCTTCATGTGCGCCATAAAAATTAGTGTACTAAACCCTTTGCGCCAGACTGGTAATAAGTTGAAACTTGCTCGTCCTGCGAAAGCCGCGCAAGCTAACACAACTTTAGTGATAGGTCGTGCGCGGCCGGATATCTGGCTATCCGGCTAAACAACTCTATCCGTTGCATCTCTAATTTTGAGTCTCTTGCATGGATACAGCGCCAATCACATATTATAGAAAGACGCGTTATATCCATACTCAACGCGTTTTAAAAACGTGACTTCGATAATTTTCTTCTTTTTTCGTTCCTTTTCAGCCAGTGCAGCTTTAGGTGACATTTGACGTGCGGATATTACACATTAATTTAGAATATGGCGATCATGTATGAACAAAATAAATGCATTTTTAGTACTTATTTTTCCGTTGAATGTACATATCTACAAATGAAATAAAGCATCAATTCTTCCTTTTTTTTTGTAGTATTAGGAACCGACATTTGGCTCAAGAATGGCTTTTTTGAGAAAATTTTCAATAGAGCACGACACGCGTTACTCGGCCAAAAGTCCGCGCATGACTAATTGAATGGATCACAATTGGGTTGCTTTCTGGGTTTAAATTTTGAGCTTGAAAGACGCATCTTTGCTTTTTTAATATCATTGTACAGCGCTGTGATAAAAAGTATGCAATTTTTTTCATAAGGATTTCTTCAGTTTTATTCTTACTAGATTCATTTAGAAATAAAAGGTTGCAAACTGTGAAGTAATGAGCTGAAAATAACTTTCTAACTCGAACCAACCATGTTTGAACTATTGAAATTCAGATCCCCATACTCATAACTTCATAAATATTTCATTTTAAATTTTGACGATGATTTTCAAAATGTGACTGTCAATCAGACAGTGACTTTTGAAAATCCCGTCATAATGATAACACAATGTTGCTAGTAAAAGTGACGTTTTTGCTGTATAGAGTTTTAACTACTTCTTCTTTATTATTTAGGTAAATGTATAGGTATTCCTTGGTAACAATACAAACTCCTAAATGGCCGGAGTTTCATTTTGCTGTTTATAGGTGGGTTGATGAATCAGTGAGTTTCAAATTAGACAGTTTTTAGAGGCATATTGGGATTGGGACGTATACAACGGCCGTAACATGAATGACACAAAGATAAGATAGACCGTCTTATCTCTAAGTGCGTCTCTTTCACACTAGTGCCGACGAAAGAGATAGTCATAAAGATAAACGGGTTTAATTTATCTTTGTGTCATTCATGTTAGGGCCGCTGTATACGTCCCAATCCCAATGGCGGGCACATGCCTCCTCCCTCATGATGAGTGGGACTGGGCAGTATTTCTAATGCTGGTAGATAATGTAACTAATCATGGGCAGTTGCGTTTTTTTCGAACTTCACTCATGTAATAAATAAATAAATAAATAAATCAGGGGACAATGTCCACACAAATCGATCTAGTCCCAAAGTAAGCTCTAAAGGCTTGTGTTATGGGTACTAGACGACGATATATATACTTATATAGAGAAATAAATACTTACATACATAGGAAACATCCAAGACTTAGGAACAAACATTCGTGCTCATCACACAAATATTTGCCCTTACCGGGGATCGAACCCGGGACGCTAGCTTCGGAGGCAGGGTCACTCCCAACTAGGCTAACCGCGTCGTCAAAGGCTAGTCGAAGCAGCAGTAGACCGTACCCATTGCTTCCGGGCTCATGAAATATCACAGTTTGATAATCAATTACTTTGCTGTGACAAGATTCTAAAGCGGCCCAGTCAAATGACGATGTTTTTTACGTGGGTACGTATGCAAATTGAGGTTTAACAAGTAGAACTCAAGGAAAATTAATCTATATACTATAAATATAACTGCTACTAACATTATAAATGCGAAGTATGTTTGTTTGTTTGCTCCGTTTTCACGGTCAGACGGCTTAGTAGAATTTCATAAAAAATATCACAAATTTATCTCGTTATATGAAGATGGCCATAGGATACTTTTTATCCCGATATCCTGGAAGGATTTTTTCAATAATTTTAAGATTATGAACGCATATTTTTTTCGCTTTGCCAAATCAAATGGTTTTTCTTAAAAAAGTGTTTAAGTAAAGCCGATTTAGGTCTTGTCAGCACCTTAAAATGGGAATAGGTTCCTTCCTATGCATTTAAAAAATAACAAGGATCTACCATTGATGCTTCGTACCAAGTTCTAGTATAGGCAAGTCGCTCTTGACTTGATTTATGTCCTAGAGCCGGAGTTAAGGTCTTAATAGCATTGCCTATTTAGATTCTAGAAGGGGAAATGAGCAATACTCATTGCTTTATTCAAATTTGTGGCCAAGAACACCTACATAGCACCCACGTCTACTTCGTCATATAATAATCCCGCAGTTCAACAAATATACTCGTACGAACTGGCACGTTCTGTATTCATTACTTTTGACAATTAATTTGGCAGTTGGTTTTGGCATGGCCGTTTGATTTGGTCAATTTAAGGTTTTGTGTGTATTTTTTTCGAGTTAAATAGATTTAATTTTGCAAAATTACTAGTGTTTAGCGCGTGTCCTCATGTCTTCAACATTGATATTCGTCGGGCTGCCGGAAGACTCCAAGAGTTCTATAACAAAGTGAGTATTTTTATGTTTACATGACCTATGAGATTTACGTTGAATTTGAAAATCCATGTAAAATATTTAAGACCTGAATTCGATTTTGTGTATCTAAGTTTTATCTACTCACTAGCTTAGGTATGTATATGCTTAAATGAAAGGGACTTTAGAGCAAGGTTGTGGATGAAAAGGTCCTATAAAATATCGAAATAATAGGACAAGTCAACTATATTTATAAACCTCCCGCATTTTTGAGATTACATTTATGAGAATGTTTCACATTGTCGTCAGGCTATTTTGTTTCCTTTAAAACTTCGAAAAGGTAATCAGAATAATCAAGGCTTCATTTATTAAGATATATATTCCATTCTGCTGTCGGGAGGCATTTAGCGCGTAGGCTGAACGTACATAATTGGATCAAACGTTTTACCTGTCTTGAGTTTGTGTCCGTTCATTTAATTATTATACAAAGTATTGGTTTGATTGGATTTATTTTGTTTACATAGATTGTTGAATAATAATTCTAAAATACTAAGATAATTTGACTGTTAAAAAAAAGATAAAGCGCCTAAAGTATAGCGTTCTGTTTAATGTACTAGCCAGCTTATAGGTCTTTAATGTTCTTTCTTTAAGGCGTTACCAATTTTAAAGTACATATAAATTGAAAATAGTTTTCAACATCCTCTTGAAAACATTATTATACTTCTTGAGACAGAGGTATTAATATAAATATAAATGATTATAAGCACTTATTTTACTATTGCAACCTAGTTTATTATATAGTTTTACGATTATTGTTGAAGCGAACGCAATGTATGCTGTCTAGCTAAACCAGTCCATGGGTCCACTGAAAACCAGCGTATACTCCCAAGTGGTACGACACATAGCTGAGTGGATACCATTTTCGCAGTTTGTAACCTTTATTTAGATTAGATTTCACAAATTGTTTACATTACAAATTTTGCGAGATAAATTTTACTATTTCTATTTCTTGAACCGTTTCAAGAATCGTTCCTTCGAACATGCCAGCTCCGATTATTGCAGAATCAGTTAGGAGTAGCCGGCGATATTCTAGGTTGTTCGGTAAATTGGAAATCGTTTTCGTAGCGCTAAAGATGTTTTCCGGGCGCCAAGATTTGTTGTGCATTGTAACAGCAGTAAACTGAGTCTAATTGAAGGTGTAGGCAGGTCCTGGTTCATTTTAGTCGCGGCCGTAGGCGGATCTCGCCTTGCGACTACCAATTAAGGCAAACCGGCGGGCATGTTTATGTTTTAATGGTTTATTTGTTCAAATTAGGAGCACTTGTGCAATAGTTACGAGAATAATAACGCCAAGGTTTTGGTTGACTTGCACTGAAAGGTACCTACGTTATTAACTTATTGCTGACACAAAGTGCGCATTATGTCTTGAACTCGAGAAATCGAGACTTTAAAGGGACAGACAATAGAGAGAAAATTGTCGTAGGCAAGAATCGAGCCATTGCCCACGCGGAAGTACTTTTTTTGTTCTCAAATCTCCTGTACATAGGCGTCAGTAATCAGAAGGTAAAAGCTATAGTAAAATATTTTTAATAATAAAGCTACTAATCATTTCAGGAGTAATATGATAAATAGCGTAGAATTGTATAGGATTTTCTATCCTAAACAAGATTTCAGAGGATTTTTATGACAAAACGATTATTTCTAAAGATTTTTATTTATTTAATAAGACAACTCTCTCCGAAAGAGACTTTATAATATAAAAATACATGTAGAGATTGCTTTTAACTCAAAACCAAAGATCTCAAAAGAAGGATATGCCTGCCTATCAGTACAATTTCGTGGAACAAATCTCATAGAAGGTTGTGAAACGCCAGCGCCATGGCTTACCCACAGTCTATTGCTGATGTCGTAGTTCTTACGACAAGTTAGTTAGTAAGTTAGTAAAACAAAGTCTAATATTGCTTGATTCATACGCTATCATATCATTGTGGACGGTGTGGTTGGTGGTGCGGTCTCACAGGTTGTGGAATTGTACTAGATACTTAATTATAACAGTGTCACTTAAACGGCTGTCAAGGACCGTGGTAGCTATGCGACTGAACGTGCGATGGTGTCACATTTGCGTTCTGACACTGCAAAAGTAAGCATCGCGAGAATAGCTTTGGCCAGTTCCTTAGTATTCATTTCAAAGCTCAAAATCAAATCAAGGATCAACCTTGCTACAAGCTGACGTGAAAATATGACGAATGTCACTTTTCACTGATTAATGGGCTGAAGTCTGTCAGTGTCCCGCTCACACCAATGCAATACAATATAATGGCGTCGCATCACGCTCACTCGCGAACCGCATTTGAGCCTTTTAGTGCATTCATTTGACGTTTTCAAACCAGTGATTATAAAGTTGCTCTACTGGAGTTTTCGCTTCCAAACTATATACTAAGTGTTTTAGTGTCATTACGATTACGCCAGCTCCACAATCGTCGTCTTACCATTGGTGATTCGCCTCGCCTGTTCTACAATCTGAGAAGGGACTTGCTGAAACAATAGAATTGTATCCTTCGCTTGTCCGTAAATTGGTGTCTATGGCATTCGCTCTGGCTTTGTATTGACACTTTCTATTCATGCGATTTCCGTCGAAAATTCATACAATAATATATGTTTAGAACTGCAAGTTCGCAACGTGATCCTAGTCTGGACGTTTAACATAATTATAAGTTTCAAAGCCAAAGTCCGCTCAAAGGTTTTGACTAGTGCTCATTTTCTTTTTAAATATTGTACAAAAGTAGCTATAGACTTAGGTAATTCCATGGTCCCTTACGTTACTTTTTAGACGAAGTTAGTAATTTGAATTTGTGCGTTAATGCTATATGCAGGGAGAAAGTCAGTCAAATGTGCTTTCATTCCATCAAATGATGTATGAATTGATAGATGAAGAAGCAGAAATTACGTTAAACATACGAATTATTTTAAATTTTAAATAAATGCAGGCGGTATCTTATATTACATATTTTTCCCTTTTTTGTAAAGTAAGTGCCCATCTGCATTTAGATAAACAATAAATAATTGGTTTATTTGACAAATTTTGTCTATTTACTGCACAATTAATTTATCATCTGATGTAATTAATGTATAGTGCCTTAAGAAAAATTTGAACCGTTTATCTCTAAGTGCGTCTCTCTCACACTAGTGCCGACGAAAGAGATAGTCAGAGAGATAAACGGTTTTAATTTATCTTTGTGGCATGCATGTTAGGGCCGCTCTGGAGTGAATTCTCCGTGAATATAACATTACCGAGCGATTTTAATTTTCTAACTTCGCCTAAAATGTAATGTAAGTGATCATGGAATTAGCCCTTTGCAATAGCTAGATATGCAGCGGGAAAAGATAAATTTGCTAATTGACAGCAACTTTTTTCACATGTCAGTGATGATGTATCACCGGCTCGCTAAGGAGGCTCTAAACGAGCTAGTTCTTCGGCAACTTATTGCTGCAATTCGGGCTATCCCCAAAAAGATAACATATTACATCACTAATGGGGACAAAAAGTTTGACTGGAAGCTTTTGAGGATAGCCCGAATTGCAGCAATAAATTGCCGAAAAACTAGTCGGTTTACGAGCCCCTTTATAATGAGGATT
Source organism: Tortricodes alternella (assembly GCA_947859335.1). Classification (NCBI taxonomy): domain Eukaryota; kingdom Metazoa; phylum Arthropoda; class Insecta; order Lepidoptera; family Tortricidae; genus Tortricodes; species Tortricodes alternella. The sequence continues at coordinate 6,049,810 of OX401987.1, read as the reverse complement.
GTCTGAATGACGTCATTGCAATGTAGAATGAAAACTTCTAAATAAATAGATCTGCAGTTTCATTTCAAAATTGACGTTCGCAATAACACGGACCGCTCCAGCAGTTCGTTTGCGGTCGTAACGAAAAAATGCAGTCGAGTTTTATTTGTACGCTTCATCACCATTTGTAGGACATATGAAGTTATCAATCAAGCGACAAGCTTATTAAAGTCTATAGACACATACACTAACACAATCATTCCATAGGGGTCAGCCCTTTAAACAATAGTAACCATATGCCCACGGCATCGCGTAACAGGATTAGGTGCCACACCAGACGGTAACAGGATCACTGGGGTCGGGTTCCGGGAAGCCTCATGAGCCCGCCGTCTGCCCGCAGCTTTGTAATCAAATGCAACGCAACTGCATTTTTTCTGCTATAAAGCCGTTAGCACATCTCCCCTGCGAACCCGCGAAATAATAGCTAAGCAGCAGCAGAGATAGAGCGACATGCAACATACCCGGTACGACACGACAGAGTAGAACCGAGTTTCGCGGTGGGTGTCGTAAAAGGCGACAGAGGGACCAACCGATTCGAATATTATCAGCAACGAATATCGAAACTCAAAAAGAGATGTCAAAAGTATTTATAATAATAGTCAGAATTTTACTTATATCTTTAGATATATAATTCTACTATACGTATGTATGCCACTGAACTCCTAAACAGCTGGACCGATTTGAATGTTTTTTTTTTTTGTATGCGTTTGGATGGCGCCCTGGATGGTTTAGATTCACAAATCAGCCCGGCAGATGGCGCTGCAGGACAACGTCTGACGCGTCCGCTAGTATATTATAAGTAGGGTTGCTTCCTTCCTATCAGAATATCCGAAATCGGCACTATAAGTGTATAAAAATACTTAAAAATTAGGCTGGATAATTTTTGAATAAAACGAGGTGATAGAGACGACCTCTTGCAAATTTTTGTGCAATAAACAAAGCTACTGGCCAAAAGTTTCACGACACAACCTTCTGGAGCGTTCGTCGACCGTCACGCTCCCGTCGCCACAGCGCGCACAAAGGAGCGTAAGCGCATACGGATGGTGGATAAACTTACTTCATTTCGTTGATCGCGCCGCAATGGCGCTCCCTCGCGGAAGCTGCTCGCTATTACATGGTCCGCTACTCGTGACTGCGGTATTGGGACCAACCATCTGCAAATCCTCATCCCAAATCCTTTTGTAAATTGTGTAGTCATCTGAACGAAATTATTGAGTACTGAGCTTATTTAAATTGTGTATTTTATACAGATTAAATTATGGTGTCAGCGGCCCGAGCAAGGTTGACACAAGGATCGGTTATCCCCAATCTCTCAGTGCATCACTTTCTTCCAATTAGAGACTGATGGATAACCTGGAGATAACTTACCTTCGTGACAACCTTGCTAGGACCGCGCCTGTCATGATTAATCCTGCTAGATGAAGGTTAGTTAGATCTAGTGTGTGAATCTATAACTTGCGCCGGCAATTACACGCCGTCGAATTCCATACTAACAATAACCGATTATCCATGCGCCAGACGAGTCTTCATGAAAAATTGTCAAAGGACTGAAGCTTTTTTAATGTAAATTGATGGAAACCCGACTGGCGACGCAAAAGTAGTACTTTCTATTTTTGCTTCTAGTATGACGCAACCTTACATTTTTTATATAGCCTATGAAACGCGCACGTTCTTCATGAATCATATGACACCTCAGTTATTAAAATCTATATCTAGTAGTTTAGGAGCTACAGTGGAACATCTGAATTTTGATTAGGTACATACAATACATAGACTACTTACTCAATACCCTTTTGGTTTCGTGCAGTCGGGTAAAATACCAACTTATAATCACGCTACAAAATTGTATCCAAGCAAGACTCATGAAACACGTCTTTTATGATATCTTGAATCTTTTCCATTTCAACCACTTTCTGTGCACTCTGCGAATTAGTTGACCCTCACATGAAGACATCTATCACTCGCACGACGAGTCGTCTCAATTTGATGATCACATTCACATAAATTAGAAACGCGCTTTTTGATGGCAGGCTCCGGTGATTCGACACATATGGAGTTGTTGTGACGTCCCGGTCCTACGACTGATTGCCAATCCACGCCGATTAAGTGATTTTCAACTCTGTATCACCTTACTGACGCGTGATAATACTTGGGCATTGGTCCTTTATTTAGGACGATAGAACTTAGGTACGTGGTAATATCGGGGACATCTGTCACACGAAGTAACTCGATCAATGGCTTAATAGTTTCTAGGGAAACGCGTAGTTCTGACGGTTGATAACAGAAATTGAGTGAGGTAAAACTTTTTTTATCCAACTACAACAAATCTAAAGGAGAGTTATGATTTTAGCTGTTTATGAGGGTATGTTTATCTGATCCCACGTAGCTCAAAAACTGCTTATCGTATTTTGAAAAATAAGATTTCATTCGATTCGTCTTGACTTTCCGCGCGTCACAGTAAGTAAAACAAAATACACTTCAAAATATCATCGTGACCGCTGACATCAAAGTTAGGTACATACTTCTGGGTATACAGATAAAAATAAATTCATCCCAAGAAGCGAAATCTCAAGTTAATTAATTTGCTTATTTAAATTTTATTTCTTAAAATAAACATTTGGTCTACAAATAAAACTGCGAGCGATCACTAGTTTAGGAGGCCAGTTTCGATAAGTGTTTATCGATGTACGTACTATATAACTATTAGCTGTGCCCGCGACTTCGTCCGCGTGGAATAGTATCTTTGGGTAGCATTTTTAACTATTTAGGCTAATTATTTTACAAATATGACACATACTTACGTATAAATACTTTAATGAGCTATTTGCAGTGTTTCAATGCAAAGAGCTTATTAAATTATTTAAGTGTAAGTACATAAGGTATAAAATATTTACATAAACCTTCCATATTTCCATACAAAATTCCCTTTTACAAATTTTGAATGTCATATTTATTTATACCGAATCAAAAAATAAGTTTCATGTTTCTAGCTCTAAAAATGACGATACTTCCATACAACTTTTCTTCCCCCCCTTTCAACCCCTTACAACCCTTTTTTCGCATTAAAAAGTAGCATATGTCCTTTCTCAGGCTCTAGACTATCTGTGTACCAAATTTCATTTTAATCGGTTCAGTAGTTTCGTTACTGTCGCATTTATAATATTAGTATGGATTTGACAGTTGATTTTGCCACAAAAATCTCGAGGTCTGGGACGTATTAGTCAAAATCCTTGTTAGTATATTGTTCTTTGGCCCTGCAATTAGGAGGCGGTTTCTTCTTTGCCTGGTTCTAATTGAAGCGATACTTCCTAAACATATATCTATCACTAGGAACTACAATAAAACGAGCACACGCCAGCCGGAGAGTGCTCTTTTGATTGTTATTTGCCGTAGTCCGTATTCCTGTTAATTAGAGGGTTCGATACAATGGATATAAAAGCGATAGTGTCAATTAGTGACCAGGAGATAGTAAAGCCTTGTGTCTATTTCGGTTCAAAGAGAACAAATTGATGGGTTATTAAATAAGACAACACGGTAAACCAACCGGTCGTAACTTAGCCTGAAGTTATTGTGGATTCTTGGAAGGAAAACTACGATGTGGAGATTTAGCATCAAAATTATGGCAACGCAAAGCAGAGCTGTGGTTATATTAATACCTATATGAATGAATATTAGAATTGAAGGTACTGGGGATCTTACGAAATCTATCAATTCATACTTATGTTATAAGTGGGAAAGTAACTCTGTCTGTGGCGTTTTCACGGCTAAACCCATGAATCGATTTTGATGAGATTTAAATTTTTTGCAAATCATGACGATTAATCTATTTTAAAAATCTAGCGCATACGCATATATAGTTTATTGGCCTTCTTTTATGTATGTATAAATTTCTAAATAAAGAATTAGATACGAAAAATGTATTAAATTGTTATTTTGGTCACGCAGTTTATTAACTAAAATTCATATCAAATTTCTGCCTGTTAGGAATGTTAAGGAATGATCGATGAATCCAGGCGCGGACCTACCGTTGTTGGTATGATAGGCTTGCCTACAACCCTAATAGACTTGTGACGTACTTTTTAGGAATGCACTAAGTGTATCGATCATGAGCGAGTTCATACTCCGGTTCGCACTTGGCCGATTTTCGGGCGGCTGTGACCACAACCTTTTTTGAGGGCTAGATCCGCGCCTGAAAGAATCAGATATAATTTTTTGGAAATTATATATTGAGAACCAACAGACTAGATAAGTACTTAGGACCTGAAAATCTATGAAAATTAGTTAAATTACTCAGGGAATCGCTTAATGAACACAGTTACTCAATCGTAGCTTCATTCGCAATAGCTAGAGATGAGGTGAAAGGTTTTCTCTTCCGACAATTGAAATTGTAAAGGCTAGCGCTGTGTGAAGCTAGGAACCAGTTTTCGATATTTATTTTAGGTAGGTCGTGACAGCTTACAAGTATGCCAGTACCAGTTGTATAGTTTGCGAGGACGTAAACAATTACGCCGCTGTCTCGTTTGCAATGAATAGCGATTAACCTAAGCAATGAGGTACCGACAACAGCACAAAGGGAAATCTTTTTTTAATAGGCCAAAATCCTAGTCGATTCCAGCGGTCATAGCCAAAAGACTGCTGGAAATAAGCCTTCCCAAAATATCGCTACAGGAACCGATTTCCCAAATCATCCGACGGAATACTCATTCATGAATGACACTGGATAAATTATCCCTCAGTGCGTCTTTTTTCATACTAGGATCGAAGAAAGAGATGCACTGAACGATAAAATGGAGGTAACTTATTCTTTATATCATTTATTCTAGAGCTGCAAGAAAGTGTTGTGCTTTTGAAAAGTTTAGTTTCATTCATGCTAGCAAATATTTAGTATTTTTGTAGGACATTGGTATAGTCAAACTCTTAGTCAGTAGATTTCAATTCAATGCTTTGATGCTGAATCACCTTTGCGTCAATAATAAATATTAGTCCTTAATAAGACTAGTTTTCCCGACTGCCTATAGTTCTATGCAAGTCGCCCGCAGCGTCAATTCTCGCGTCGGTGTGGGCGGCAGTTGCCTGTGGCCCTGTATCAACTAACTAATTATTAAGTTATATCAATCCTACAGCTAACTTTTTAACAGTACATTAAATATTTCAATTTTAATTGTCATTTTAAATAGTCCAATTCAGTCCAGTAAATTAATATTAGCTACCGTTAGATCAACTTCGTTAAATGAACCGCGCAAAACTTATGAAGATAATTATGTATCAGGAAGCGGTAAATCGACTATAAATCTTTAATTATTTTATTTTTGAACAAGAATCCATTATGACATAGATTGGCCGACTTTTAACGGTGATTGTTTTGTGACAGGAAATGAAATGATCAACCGTTGTAAGACCACCTGACTCGGCGATCGAAGCTTCCAAATTAACTATTGGAAAGATGATATGAATGTTCATTTATAACTTATAAAGAACTTTTACTCATCAGCACAAAGCATTGCGACTTTCTTTAAGTCAAACTGTCAATAAGCAGCAATAACCGAGTCATTTATTTAAAGTGTTGATTCAAATAATGTTTCTTATATTACCGGTGAAACGGCTACATTTTTTATTGATATCATAACTTCATAAATGAAACCGAGGATAGCAGGTGTAAAAAAACAGTTTAAAGCACCATCGCTTTCTCAAGCGAAATGATTGGTTGCGAATGGGAATACGAGCGGATACCGTGGCGTGGCGCTAACTCCGTGCGAGGGGTAATTGGACTATTATCGTCGATGACCACCAGTTATTATCCACAACCATCATGACTAGAACTCCCCTGCTCCTTTTAGAGCTTCCGAGCTAGGAGTAGAACATGGAATATATTATTGTTTTGTAGTTCTATTTAGAGTGGCGGTCTGAGTGCGGGGCGGGGAATGTCTAAGTTTCACCTGTACTAATGAGCTGTAATACTGATGCGGTTTATGCCTTTGGCTACTGTCTGTTCCGTTGAGATTGCCGGTATTAGCTAATGCTTGACAATTGCTACTGCAAGAAATATTTTTAGATATTAATCCATGGAACAATAGAAATTATATCAGCATAGCAATTTGATTAAATTGGCCTTTCAAGTTTTTTGTACACGTCTTTAATTGCTTATTTTTGCTTATGATTTCGATTTTTGGACGATGCTTATGTTGGAGATGAGTTGAGACAGACGTATTTTATTGATTTAAACGGAATTTAACACCTAAATAAATTTCAGATTCAACGGGATGGGTTTTTACGCTTGCATTTAGGCTCCTATATTAAAACTGCATTGAAATTTGATGCCAGCATGTCTAGCACGACCTGCCCGCGAGTCCTTTCTCGCTCAGTGCGTCCCTTACACATTTGACAAGTTGGACAGAGACGCACTGAGCGAAAAACGACTCGCGGGCATGTCGTGCTTGCCTCCCAGACAGACATTTAAATAATTCTAGAAGTTTCTCGTTTTGCGATTTGAGAAAAGAACGAAGAAAAGAACTTTGGCGTACCTAAGGTTATTTTCCAGGTCCTGAAAAGCCATGGCCGATGAAGCCATAGCCAATGCGAATGGGTTATAGCTGGATATGAGGTTACCAAATCTCATATCGTGGGGTGGGCACCAGATAATTATTGGGTGCGCACGGCCCACCCAGCTCCCCTCTTTATACGCCAATGAAAAAATAACGGGACCAAATCCTATTCTAGAAGTTAGTGAGGAAGTTACAAAAATATAAAGTAACTAGTTGTGCCTAGCATGCGTTGTAATGCGTTTTTGTCACAAACCTTCCCGGGCGTGCCCACAATACTGCCAGAGTGCCATCGTAATTGAATGAACGGTATAGGAATGCAAAGGTCCCGAACAAAAACAACCAAACAAAGAAACATTGTTTTGTAATATTATATATTAGATTTCTTACTGGGTATGATGTTTTAGGTGGGCTGCTTGAGATAGGGAAGATGCACGGTAAAAGAGGAAATATCCAATCCGCAACTCGTAATACAGTAGTTTGTCGACTTACGTCCCCGATCACCAGGAGCGGATTTGATAACTGGGCTGCCCTAGGCCTATAGAAGATTGCCGCCCCCCTACTTCCTGTAAAGCACGCAAAATTGATTGATCTATAAGAATTAAATTTAAGTAAATAATAACCAAAGTCTATAAATGATGAAATTATCTCAATCAGTGTCTTTACATATTGATGCCAACCATTTTACGTCTCTAAGAAGAACTCACCAAGTTGTACCGCCCCCGAAATTAAGCCGCCCAAGGCCCGGGCCTATAGGAAAATCCCCTCCTGCCTCTTCACTGATCACCTTCCTCGCATATCGGCTTATGATGATTTGCATATTTCTTTTTTCGTATAATTCAGGTTGTGTTGTTTTTCTACATCATGATCAGGCTAATTCTAATAATGAGAAATAAAATATAAGAATTTTATGCCTGAGAACATATAGTAACAAGGGATCCTTGATTTACAATGCCAGTAGAAGGTTAAGATAGATATAGTAATTATATTCTTGCTTCTTGACTTTTAGCGGGAGTTCCTTCTCCTACAAGTCTTGCCCATACCAATGTGACTCGCTTTCTTAGTCCCCTGATAATTCTATTGGAATAATCGGGGTCAAGTTCTGTTCTCACACTAGTTAGTTCTATACCCACCTCCGATTACTCCATTGGGTTCTATTCGCATATAGGTATAATTATTGTCTCAGTCTCTCCCTCTTTTTTTTTAATAGAAGATAGGTGTGCATTTGATCTCTATCTCACCTGATGGAAAGTGATGATGAGGTCGACGATGGAGCATGCACACCTAGATAATGCCTATTCACTCTCTTTGTAGCGTTCTGGAAACAAGTCTGCAGACAGGGACTTCCACTCCTTAGCCGTTCGCCAAATGAATGTTGAAGCGTAACGCTTAGTGCGAATTCTTGGAACATCCACAACATAGGGATGGAACTCCCGCCCACGCCTAGTACCCCGAAGAAGGAATGGGGATGGCGGAATTAGTCTCTCCCTCTCTCTTTCTCTTCTTAGTAACATTAGTTTGGATTTACCTAATTCTTAAGTTCGTTGTTATTTCTCTCGGTCCATTTCGCACGTGTACTTTTTTCACTTAATCTCCCGCTCTTCCGCCAGGTGTGTGTAAGAATAATGGTCCGCGAGCTAGCAACAGATTTTCATGACCAATTCCCACCCATGGAACCGCAGCCGACGTTCACGAGGCTACATGATACAAATATCTGAAGCGTTTTACGAGTTATCGCCCGGGAGGAAATGATTGGCGAAATTTGTACCTGGCTCGTAAACTATAATATCTTCACCACTGTCGACATCAAAACTCATCATTATTTTTATTTTAGGACTCATCAGTATTCTATGAATGACAGGGCAGCCAACATACGAAATTAAAATTCGTGTAGACACTTACCCGTTTTCATCGAAGTTGGCGTTCGCTGCGATCTTGACAGTTTCCGTTCGCGGTCGAAGAAACTACGTACTTTTTTTTTATGTCAATTGACTGACAAACGAGCTGACGGCCCACCTGATGGAAAGTGGTCACCGCCGCCCATGGACATCTGCAACACCAGAGGTGCTGCCAATGCGTTGTCAGTCTAGGTAGGATGGGGAATGGGGATGGGATGGGGATGAGGGAATAGGCCTCCGGATCTCGTCACTCACCGTACGAAACGCAATAGCAAGCAATTACTTTACGCCGATATTCTGTGTGAGTGTGGTACTACCTCGGTCGAGCCGGCCCATTCGAACAGTAATCATCTAGTGAGGATTACTGTTTGGCTTTACCACTACAAAACTTTAATCACTTGTCTTTAAGATTAGTTATAAAACTAATCTTACATAGCTGTACGATAAATTAACAAGCGATTCTTAAAAACCGACGACTTTAGCAAAAAAGAGATATAATGATAAGGAAGTAGCTCGTTGACAGTTAGGCCTATGAGTAATTCTACGAAAATTAAGACATAAGAACATCGTTAAGTACTGGCTTTTAGTAGGTACTAACGTTTCTTTGCACTTTTCCCTCTTGTAGAACGGTATCCGAGTGTCAAAGCAACTTGCAGCTAGAGCAAGTCGTAACCCTGGAGAGTTCGGCAGTCAACACGCACGTGGAGGTCGCAGACAGTGGGTGAGCGCTGTTATAGTGTAGTCTAGAACAATTAGCCATAGTGTAAAAACATAAAGTGAGTAATCAGCTCAGAACGCGCGAGATCCCGACGCGCGGTGGCAATATGGCGGCTGCTGTTATTACCTCAGCACGAATATGTTGAGGTACCGCTCCGCTGGCAGAGCGGGTAGTGGGGAGTAACGTTATTTGTTGAATAAAATTAGTTATGTAAATTGGGGTTAATGGACAAGTTAAGTAGATTTTATTTGACGTATTATTTAAACATTTAATGCGTAGTGGTCTGTTTCAGTGGTGAGTATTGTTACCTTCACTCGGCAGTAGCTTTTAAATTAATTAGCAATTTGTCTCTTTTGTTATATTGTCAGAAACAAAAGCAAAGCATAAATTTAAAATATCAAGCCGAGAAAGTTACATAAAAAATATCCGTTAGGTACGTGACGTAACTTTATTTATAATGAAATTTAATTTATATTTTATCTGAATTATATCGCTGGCGAGGAAAGCTACCATTTGCTTTGGTTTTACACACCATTTTTTTAAATGATTTATGACTGCACGTAGCCGCCGAGAGCGTCCAATAATAAATTATGCAAAGAGAGTATTATTTACGGTTCCAAGACGAAGATTGTATCAAGTGATAACACAATTTAGATACGTTATGTGTTGTCTGGTGGCTTTCAAATTGTGTTATTACATACAACATCGAGCTAGGTTTTTGTGATTTTTTTGGGTGTCAATAATATTTTCACTTAGCCTATTCGACGTTTTAGCTTATTTTTATTGACAAAATAATTATTTCAAACCGTAACATAACAAACAGATGTTTTGGTTTCAATAATAGCGTTAATAGTATAGTAATATCACAAACAGTTCTAAAAATACGATGAGAAACATTTCAAAAGGCTTTAACATTGCAGACAAAGCTCAAATCCAATTTTCTGACGATTTTTCTCGAAACAAATATTGTTGTTTTGAAAATATAGAGCACTGTGTCGGTTTTTCAGCAACTTAAATTTTACCTTTGGCCAATTCGAACGTGTTTTCGCTAAATTTGAAATAAGAACCGTCCGACTCGATTTTGAACCTTGGACCTATACAAAATCGAGATTGACGTTTCTTATTTTAAATTTAGGCAATTTTAAATTTAGCGAACACCGTTTTGGATTGGACCCATTATTAAGGTTGTTCAGGACATAAACTATTCGTGGCTACATAACCCGAGTATGTAGCTACACATTGCAGAATTTGTATCATGGCGGTTGGTAAATAGATGTGACATTGGTGCGTGCTTGAGCACAAAATGGTAAGTAGCGCTCGGTGCCGTCGCCGGTCGGCACGTGTCTACGCCGACCGATTTGGGCCCGATCGATGGAACAAATAATGTCTTCGTGATTGATGGTGTACGAAGACATTGTTACACATTGTATGATTTTGGAGCTCCGGCTGACCGATTTTTGTGGATTTGGCGAGCTATTTGGGTCAGTTGATTTTACGAACAATGTGCGTAAAAGTTCGTTCTGAATTTTAGGCAAATGAAGGCTTCACAATACGGAGAAACTTGTTTTTGCTCTTAATAGCTTTAATTGTGTAATCCGTTTATTGGTATTTTCTCGAAAACTGTGCAATTTCCAGGGTGAAACTTATTCCTGTGGCCACGTGGTCCGACTGCTTTGTCCAACTGGTCGGACGATGTCGATCTAACAGGAATAAAAAAGGCCAGGTAGACCGATCACTCGGACAAAATGGAAATGCGATTCCATGCAGTCCGATAGATGAACCAACGGGAAAAATTAATCAACGTGGTCCGACCAGTCGGACAAAGCAGTCGGGCCACGTGGCCACAGGGAAACTAATTCTTTGTTTACACTCAGATCAGAATTATGCATTACACTTAATTCTTATCGAAATCGGCCTATTAATTTGGCCGTGAAAACAAACAAACAGACACACGATGCATTTATCTTAATTTCTAGCTAGGTTAGCCATATGCAGATTTTAAAATCTACCTTAGAGTTTTTTGCAAAGAGACGTGAAGAACTTGTATGCTATGCATCTGTTCTCATACACTACACAGTAACACTTATATCAAGAAGCTAGGGTGTACTTTTGGCAGATACTTCCTGTGTTTATCCCGTGGCCTGTTCTAAAATTTTCTTCCATACCTTAGTATTCTGAATTGTTTGCCCAACTAGCAATTTCCAAGAAGAACATTTGATCTCTTTAAGTACCAAGCTCCGCTCCGCGAGCCTTACCGTCCAACGATGTGTAATTTCCCTTCACCTCCATTAATTGAATAATCCCTTCCTGTACAATTAAAAAGTCGTTATTAATTGTCGAGAGCGAAGTCGATTGCTCGTCGTTTATCGACCGAAGCTTGCGGCAGTCGCTCATTATTGTAACGGATATCCATCTTTATTAGATTATGTTTATGTGGTTTATTTACATTCTTTTTAGATTTACTTTTCTTAGAAACTGCTACTTCAATTACCCGTTTAATCGAGCGACGTTTCAGATACAGTCGTCAATGTAGTTGTAGGTTGTAGATACAATATAAATTAAAGGTTTCTCGTCTAAGCGATCTCATTCTTCAATCAAAAACTATGTATTAGACTTCCATTATGACAGTCAGTTTGAAATATTGCAGCTGCAAAATGCGACTGTAATCAGTGTCGTGACCAGCCCTGCACCTGCTGGTCTAAACAAACCACAACTTTTATATGGCTTTACCAACGCTCCGCTTCCGCAGACGAGTCCGAATATTTGTAACACGTACATGGCGCTTTGAAGACGTCCTAGAGTCTTACGGTTTCACTCTAAGGCAGGATTGTAACTGGAAATAAAACCGAATCGGCTGTGCTCGTTTTGTGATAGTTTACGAGCCCCAAGCGACGTTTTGTAAAACTGTTTCAGCCGAGTTGATCCTCAATGCGTGACGTCACGATTGTCTTGTTTAAATCTGAATAACTTACGATTATCATTACGCTTTGTTCGGAGTCATATTCTGCGTATTACGTTAAAGTGGAAACAGTTCGCAGTTTGCAACAGTACGTTTGTCAGTATTCATTTTGAAACTGCACTGGAATTACCTGTATGACATATTTCTTATCATTGTATGTCGGTACACGAAAATGTTGAACACTTTAGTAACATCAGCCTATCTTAGTTCTTTGTGAACGTAAAGCCTATTCCCTCATCCCTATCCCATCCCCATTCCCCATCCTCCCTAGACTGGCAACGCATTGGCAGCACCTCTGGTGTTGCAGATGTCCATGGGCGGCGGTGACCACTTTCCATCAGGTGGGCCGTCAGCTCGTTTGTCAGTCAAGTGACATAAAAAAAAGCTCTCCAACCTAGCTACATATGTGCCAGTGTCAGAGGCTGAGTGCAGGACTGCATTCAAAACTGCCAGCTACTAAAGTATCATATCATAAAAAAGTGCGTTAACCAAGATCTCAAAAGAAGGATATGCCTATCAGTACGATTTCGTGTAAAAAGTCTCATAGTAGGTTGTCAAACGCCAGCGCCATGGCTTACTCAAACCCTGTTGCTGATGTCTTAGTTCTTACGACATACATACAAAAGTCTAATATTGGTTGATTCACACGCTATCATATCATTGTGGACGGTGTGGTCGGTGGTGCTGCGGTCTCACACCGCACGATGCGGGAGGGCATTTTTTGAATTAATACAGTGTCACTTAAATGGGTGACATGGATGGTGGTTGACATGCGACTGAACCTGCAATGGTGTTAGATTTGCGTTCTGACACCTCAAAAGTAAGCATCGTGAAAATTGTTTTGAGCAGTTCCTTACTATATATTTCAATGGCGTTAACACTTTTTCTTGTACATAGATTTTCGCTTGACTGCATTCTTACCTCAGTGCATTTGAATTCAGAACTACACAGGTTCGAAGGCGGGCTGTAGAGATGCGAACCGACACAATGCGCTGTTAGCTAGATTACACGACCCACCAATAAACGTGCTAGGTAAACTTATATCTATTTTATTGGTGTTTTTCTAGCTCGCGTTCATCTTCCTCTCACATTTCTAGTGGATAGCCAACCTAAGTATTCCCAACGTTATTATCGTCACGTGTCCGGACTTCTGGCCGAAGGGTGTCGTGTTCAGGCGCTTCCGGGGCACCATGCCTGTCCAGGACCCGACTCCAGGTGGGACGACGCTAAGGAGCCACGCTTTTTCGTCCCCTAAATAATTTTAAATAATATTAATTACTTTTATGTTATTTAAATATGTATGTTAGTCTGTAAGGTATTTGTATATGGACCAATGGTGCCTGAAATAAATGGGGTTATTATTATTATTATTATAATAATTATTATTATAAGACATCTGTTGGTAGGTACATCATTCATTACTTGTTAATTAAAATGAAAACTAAATCCTAGATGTAACTGATTACATTTTAATGAACAAGGAATCATATGAGACGTACTAATCAGGTTCTCTCTATGCATTGCTAATGTCAAAGAGGTATTCTTTAACGAGATCATCCGCTTGCATGCGCGAGATAGCTAAATACTAATAAGTTGTTTATAACTAAAAATGCCCCCGGGCAGCCGATAATTAAGACGGCTATATCACAGCCGGTGTTACCAGCTCAGATGTACCACTGAATTGGGGGTTTAATGATACTGAGTCAACCAAACAATAATCCACTTTAAGTTGATTCGACATATTGAAGCTTAGGCCCCCGACCGCTTGAGATTTATCGCTTTTCTCGTGTAAACTGTGCATTTTCCATGAGAAAAAATATTTTTGTGTCAATTTCCCGCCCTCGAACTATGCAAAAAATCACGTAAATCTCTAAGAATAACATGGTTGAGTAATGTGTATTGGTAATGTTTGTCATACTATGAAAATATGCAATTTAAAAGAGGGTTTTTCCATAAGAATAATAACTTGTTTGTTTTGGAAACTCATAGTTTTTGTGACGGTATTCAGAAATCACAATAAGCTATATAAGTAAAAACTAAACTCAAGGGGTTTATTATTATAGCACAGGTAACTCAGTCATAAGTGAGCGGTGACAAGGAGATATATTGGAGAGATATTGCGGTTTCTAATCGCGCATGTAATTATGCCTGAAATGTTTATAGATATAGGAGATACGGAGGAAGCATAATTTGTATAGGTATATTAAAGAAGTCTATTTTATTTACGTATCTTCCTTATAGTCGGACGGCTCTTGAAAAAAATGGGGATTTTGGATGCAGTGGGGTTGTGGTGTATCCAAAGAAAGGGTTTCTTAAGCTGATTCTAAAAATACACTTACTACATAAATCACATTTCAGCCCATCTTTATATATATAATTCTTCTGTGAGTGTGTATGTCACTGAACTTCTCTCAAACGACTGGACCGATTTTGATGAAATTTTTTGTGTGTGTTCAAGGGGATCTGGGAATGGTTTAGATTCACAATTTTGTCCGCTGGACAATGTTTTTTTAATTAATTTTTAATTTATTAGTAGTTGTTGATTTTGGAATGTTTTACACGGCGCTACCATCGCAGTGTCAAATTTTAAATAATATTCGAATTTTAATTTTAGTCTGTCCCGACAGTTAGCGCTGCGATCAAATTAAAAAAAGCGCTACCATCGCAGTGTCAAATTTTAAATAATATTCGAATTTTAATTTTAGTCTGTCCCGACAGTTCGCGCTGCGATCAAATTAAAAAAAAGTTTTGTTATCATTGTGTTATTGTAGACCATGTGCTGGATCAAATATTAAATTAAAAGGTACTGAGTGTTTTGAGAAGAGTTTTGAAGTGTGCCTAAAAAACTATACATTTTGCGAATTTAGTGCAGAATCGAAGTGAGTATATTTCTTATAATTTTTTTTATCAAATTTACACGTGCGTTAGTTAATAACTAACCTAACCTACAAATTTATTTGTGTACTATCGGCGTCATTAAAGATGCCTACCGTTGATTGATCGGAAAACCTGTTATCAATTAAGGAAGTAACAAAAATAAGTACGAAATCGCTTTTTGTATAGATGTTATAAAATCTCCGAGTTGTCTTACTTTCTGTTGAGCCGTGATCTCAAAGGATATATTATAGGAATGGATATAGGATAATAGTCTGTGAGTGACTGGGGACATAGTACAGACGACGAGCCACGAGACGATGTGCCAGCAAAATATTATATTTGTTGCACTTCTTCCAAGTTATACAAGACCTTAAATGTATTCTGACTATTAATGTTCTGTGATAAATCGAATTCAGGCATGTTCATGACCGTTGTCCATTGCAGGCACTATGGGAATTTTCCATTGACGTATTATCTCTTTTTATATACATATATAATTCTACTGTACGTGTGTATGTCACTGAACTCCTCCTAAACGGCTGGATCGATTTGAATGTTTTTTTTTTGTATGCGTTTGAGTGGCGCCTTGGATGGTTTAGATGCCCGATGATGATCAGCCCGGCAGATGGCGCTGCAGGACAACGTCTGACGGGTCCGCTAGTAGTTATATAAAAATTAAAAATACATTTACATACCAAGTTTGGGCTCTGCCTGGTAGGAAACGGCTGAATGATTTTTTGTAAAATAAACGCTAAATGACTCTTAAAACATTTAGATCTAAAGTAATAAAAGCAATTTTGAAAATTAAATAACACACATATGAAACACCAAACCCGCGACTTCGTCCGCGGGGATATCCTAATCACCTAGCGGTATGAAATATAATTTCGATCTATTATCATACTTACCAAATATACTTACATGAAAAAAATCATAAAAACCGATCGAGCCGTTTCGAAGGAGTGCGACCACAAACACTGTGACACGAGATTTTTATATACATAGATTATTAGTAGGATAATCATGTTAGTATTCTACATAGGTCTGTGCATTTCTTGCAGATAAATGCAATGGTTAATTCAATCGGCAGTTTGTTTATCATCGGCCGTTGAAGGACCGGGGGCGGCTAATTACTTGCCCCATTAGACTGCTATGATGTTAAACGATTTTATTGGCACTAGGGTTGCCATCTTTCTTTTTTGGTTAATACTACCAGGACTATTTCCGACATTGCATAAGCGTAATCGCAAATATTTTGCTACGATATGGTACTTATTAACTTGAGAGCAAATGCGGCCGCATAGTAAAAAAACCGGACAAGTGCGAGTTAAACTCGCGTGGAGAGGGTTCCGTTCCGTACATGATGATCTGAAATTTACTACGTTACTTTAAATACCATACTTCTTATAGGTTTTCCTGTAATCTATAGGTAAAGAACAATTTTCTGTATTTTTTTGAAAATTTTAGCCCCCGTAGTATCGGAAATAAGAGGGGGGGGGTCAATTTTCGCCTATTTTCCTAAATAACTTTTAAACTATTCACACTAAGCCCTTTTATTTGACATGTCAGACGATGTAGGTTGCATAACTTTAAAAAAAAAAAAACTAATTTACCCCCCCCCCCCCCAAAAGTGGCGCCTATGTTTAAAAATCATATATTTACGTCACGCGTCCGTGTTGCGGTCACCAACTTACATATGTATACCAAATTTCAACTCAATCGGTTCAGTAGTTTCGGAGCAAATTGGCTGTGACAGACGGACAGACAGACAAACAGACAGACAGACACACGAGTGATCCTATAAGGGTTCCGTTTTTTCCTTTTGAGGTATGGAACCCTAAAAACTATAGGCGATGTCGCTTAGGCAATGTTGAATATATAGGCCCGGAGCCCTGTTTAATAAAGCTACAAGTAACCATTTTACAGGCAAAATTAGCACCATTGCTGGGCAAATATATGAGACTTGTCGTCGGTGTAGCCAGTAAAATTGTGACTTTCCTTTATAAAACAGTATATAGAGTTGCAGAGTTCTCAGAAAGAGCTGCCAATGTATGTCACGGCGCTGATTATCTCCGCAAATGCTATAATTATGAATACTCGACGTTACATTAAGAGAAAAGAAGAAAAGGGACAAAGAGCTCTCACTCTCTGTCTTCTTCTTTTCTTGGAAGTTGTGGAAATTATCTCTCGTATGAGAGAGTTCGATTAACACTTCAGTCTTATTCTTCGTTTTTCGGCACGGAACTTTAAAAGCTTAACTGATAATATTCCTTTTCTTACTTTTAATAATTGTTTAATATTTTCTAGCAGCAACCCTAGCAGCGAGTAGTGTTGTCGTTCTTATGACAGGAGCGCCTGACGGTGATATATTTATGGTTGCGCAGGCGCTTTCCCGTGTGATCCGAAGTCTTTTATATAGTCACGGAGGCATCTGTACAAAACTTAAGGTGAAAAGATGCTCAGTAACAACAAAGTGGTTTTGACGTTATGTGCACTTGGATAACATCTGCTAAAGTATTTACATCAGGATAAAATTCATAGCGTCAAAATTATTTTGCTGCCTAATAGCGTGGAAGGTTAAGTGATTGGATATAGGAGTTACAATAACAGAGGGATGGTTATCCTAAGGTCCAAACAGACACAATGTTCAAATCTACTGTAAAGCGAATTCTTATTTCTAGGGCATATTACACAGTAAAAGACTACGTCATGGACAGGGACGTTTGGGTTCAATCTACTGTGGTATATATTGAACGATTGAACGAACGTCGAATGATCCTTAATCGAAATAAATAATTAATTTGTGTTTTTAGGGTTCCGTACCTCAAAAGGAAAAAAGGAACCCTTATAGGATCACTCGTGTGTCTGTCTGTCTGTCTGTCCGTCTGTCACAGCCAATTTGCTCCGAAAGTACTGGACCGATTGAGTTGAAATTTGGTATTCATATGTACGTAGGTGACCGCAACACGGACGCGTGACGTAAATATATGAATTTTAAACACAGGGGCCACTTTTTGGGGGTATACTAGAAAATTAAAAAAAAAAATTATGCCACCTATATCGTGTGACATATCAAATGAAAGGGCTTATTGTGAGGATCTTAAATATATTTTCTTTTGAATTTTAAGTAAAATAATTTAGCAGTTATTCAGGAAAATAGGCGAAAAATGACCATTCCCCCCGCTTATTTCCGAAACTACTGGGGCTAAAATTTTGAAAAAAAAATATAGAAAATAGATCTTTGTCTATAGATTACAGGAAAACCTATAAGAAGTCTATGGTATTTAAGGTAACCTAGTAAATTTCAGATAATCATGTACGGAACGGAACCCTCTCCACGCGAGTTTAACTCGCACTTGTCCGGTTTTTTTCGTACTGGTATCCTATCACCTAAGGTTTATTCCAGTAGCCTCTCTGTTTATAACTCCAAACACCGAGGCACCCCCTACCGGCGCTGTCTCTTTTCGCTCACGAAGATCGTTCTGCGTACACGACGCTTCCTTGGATGGTCTATACGTGAAAATGTTGCTAAAAATTTAGATTAAGGTTTGACTTTTACGATATATTTAAATCTTCTTCCTTTGCCAAATCTATTTACAATGTAGGTATGTGAATTATAATTCTAAGGCTAAGGCTACACCGGACGTGGCTCGCGTAGCGACAAGCGCTTTGCTGAGTGCTGAGCCTGAACGAATTTACGACAATCTGTGGCGCTGGCCACACCGCGTGCTTAGTGACGTGCTACGCGCGCTCCTATTAAGTAATCTTGCTTCTTAGCTTGTCACGTCCGGTGTGGCTTTCTCCTTAGGTTTGGCATCTATCAAACTGTATCAAGCAGAAATAAGGTCTGTTTATTTCACTTTGGTGTTAACATTGTTTAGGCGTAAAACATTAACTTATTTTTTTAGGTATCTTAGGCTAGTCCCGGATTTAGGTCCATATTGGCTCACATAAAATTCTTTTTCCTATTTTTTGTTTTACTACCGATTTGTATTCATAATAATCACTCTTCATAATTTTTTTCCTCATACTTTTTTGTTCATACATTTTTATTCCTACCATCGGAACTCATAACAGACAGTTATCATATTTTTTTTATAAATAATGTCATTACTAAGAACATGTTTGAACTCATATTTTTTTTTTCATAACATTTTGCTTCATAACACACAGTGATCATATTTTTTTTATTCATAATTTCATTATTGGTAATACATACTTCAACTCATAATTTTGTTTTTCAGAATAGTTTCCTTCATAACAGACAATTATCATAATTTTCTTATTAATAATGGCATTGCTAAGAAAATATTTGCACTCATAATATTGGTTTTTACAACAGTAACTATTCAAAATAAGATTTAATTAAAAAAAAAACGAAAGTGAAGGTGTAGGTAGGGCAGGGTATCCTTACCTACAACTTCACTTTCAAGATGGCATACCTATGGATTTAAGCAAATTAATATAACAGCACGAACATATTTAGCATAAAATATTTCAATTAGCAAGATTTACTGAACTGTTGCAAAAAAAAGACCTAACATCGAAGGCTTATCTTATCTTATCTTAGAGGGTGGGGTCCTTGCGGATATACTTCGACCCTATGGGATCTTTTGTGTAATTACCCCTTTTATAACATCGAAGGCTAAGACCTAGCATCGAACCTTCTGAACCTAACCTGTCTGAGTCGCTTCTGCTCCGACCCATTTTGCTCGCTCGCTTCGCTCGCTCGCTCAGAAGTCTTCTTAAGTCCTATCCAGTTTCATTTACACTTATGATTAAAAAATATATGGAAATAAATATTAGTATAAAAAAATTATATGAATATTGACGTTATGAATCAAAATGATTAGGAGTTTCGATCGTTAGTATAAGAAAATATATAAATACAAATATTAGCATTAACAAGTTGTATGATTAGCGATGTTATGAATTCTGATGCTTATGAGTTTCGGTTGTTAGTATTAAATATTTTTATGAAGAATGAACATTATGATGTAAAATGGTATGAGAAATATTTTCGGACTTCCGATAATATGACTTAAAAAGTTATGTGAAAAAAGGCGCACCCCCCCGGATTTATTTAAGGGCGTACCCCACGCATCACTTATTTCAAGCCTCCCGTAGACGAAAATAAAGAATAGATTCCATACTACAATACATTTTTTTTTCAAGATTCCTGCACAACGCTAAGTATACTTTATAGGATTTGAAAACAGCGAAATTCGCCGGGTAGGACCTTAATAGACAATTTTGTAGATAGTTCCTTCTTAACATTAGACATGCTCAAAATATGTCGGTAGAAGCTATTATGTAGCAAAATGCGAATTTATAAATAAATAATTACTCTGAGAAAAAATTACTGTAAGACATACGTAATTCTGGATGCCACGTACGTGATTCTGGAGAAAAACGTACCTAACGTAAGTAGAGACTCGGCTACATAGATAATGTTGCGGATTACAAACGCCACGGAACAATCAACATTATTTCGGATGCTTCGACATCATTTGGACTTGGCTGCGAATACATTACGGTAATGCAGGTATAGCATCAAAAATTTTCTCAGTGTACACCCTAATCGTGTCGGCACATGCGTCTAAGGCTAAGTCATTCGAGAGGTTCATTCGGTCTTAACAAGCTCCGTGCTGGTGGGTTATCACGTAATTGTAAGCCTATTAATTCCAATTGACATTCATGGATGCTGCAGATAAATCTAGTTATTTAGAGACCCGTCAGCAGCCTGATTATGATCATAAATACATGGTAACATGCCAGCGACTGAAATAAGAGTCAGTTTTGTGAGGATATATTGTGTTCCTTAGGGAGTGTTTCGAATGATGCCTGGCAGAGCGGTGATGAGCCGAGCTGACTAATCATAGCTCTATATCTATATGTCATAGAAATTATATCAAACTCAAGTATTGTACTTAAAAAAATACATTTATTCCCGATCCCCGCAAGAATATTATCCATACAATATTATTAGTAAGACACAGAGAGCGTATACACTAAATGTTAGTACATCAAAATGAGTACATCAAAGAAACAACACAAACAATAATCAAAAGACGAAAAACCGGACAAGTGAGAGTTAAACTCGCGTGGAGAGGGTTCCGTGATTATATGAAATTTCCTATGTTATTTTAAATACCATAGACTTCATATAGGTTTTCCTGTATAGGTAAAGAAGTATATTCTGCATTTTTTTTCAAAAATGCCGGCCCACTTGTTTAGGAGATAAGGGGGGTGGGGTGGAATGGTCAAATTTCGCCTAATTTCCTAAATAACTTTTCTAATTAGCCACCCAAATGTGGCCCCCATGTTTAAAATTCATTTATTTACGTTACACGTCCGTGTTGCGGTTACCGACTTACATGTGTGTAGGTACCAAATTTCAACTCGATCGGTCCAGTAGTTTTGGAGCAAATTGGCTGTGACAGACGGATAGACAGACACACGAGTGATCCTATAAGGGTTCCGTTTTTTCCTTTTGAGGTATGGAACCCTATAAAACATTTATTTCCGCTCCCCGCAAGAATATTATCCGTATACAATATTATTAGTAAGACACGTAAAGCTTATACACTAAATGTTAGTACATCAAAGAAACAACACAAACAATAATCAAAAGACAAAAAATAATAATTAAAATTACTAAAATTTCTTAGTCATTGCAAGATGAAGAGCAAGAGATATTACTTTGTCCTGCCAATGGCGATGTCAACTCAAAACTTGATTACTGGGCAGTCTAGGCGTTCCGCCAACGTCCTAAAGAGGCTGTCATTGCTATCCCGCACTCATCTCAGCAGAGAGGCGACTCTTGCGCCTGATGGCGTGAAATCCGTCTGTTCACGCCTCCGCGAACATGCCGGACTCGCTACAGTGCTTCGGCAGTTTCATCCCTCACAGAATATCGGCGTAAAGTAATAGCTTGCTTTTGCGTTTCGTACGGTGAGTGACGAGATCCGGAGGCCTTTTCCCTCATCCCCATCCCATCGCCATTCCCCATCCTTCCTAGACTGGCAACGCATTAGCATCACCTCTGGTATTGCAGATATCCATAGGCGGCGGTGACTACTTTCCATCAGGTGGGCCGTCTGCCTGTTTGTCAGCCTACTCCTTTCTCAAAGGGCCGGCAACGCATCCGTGATTCCCCTGGTGTTGCGGGTGTCCATGGGCGGTGGTGATTGCTTACCATCAGGTAACCCGCCTGCTCGTTTGCCACCCGCTTTACATAACATAACATAACATGACATCCTCAAGACGTTGCTGTATATTGTACGTACGCTGCGTATATCTCACCAACAAACTGCCCGTGTAATATCGGCAATATGCAAGGGGCTCGTAGACGGGCTAGTTTCTCGGCCATTTATTTCTGCAATTCGGGCTACTCTCAAAAGATTACATATTACATCACTAATGGGGCCAAAAAGTGTGAATGTAAACTTTTGAGGATAGCTCGAATTACAGCACTCAATTGCCGGAAAACTATCGTTTACGAGCCCCTATAGTTTGACTTGCTTGTTACGTCGTGTAAATCTGCGGGTGATCATATTGCCCGAACTGCCGTGGATCTTCTCTCTCTTTCTAGATCTAGATAATCGGTCACCTTATTTCGGGAACGCACTCTAGTTTTAAGCACTGTATTTAAATTAAATAACAAGAGGCGCAAAAGTCAAGCCGTCCATCAATGGTGTCAGGCGAATCGCATGTCACTCGTATGTGATGCTCGCCCGTGCTACTTGCACTTAAAATGGCGCCTAAAAAGGACTTATAAATTTGCGTACGAACGACATTAATGTACGTTGCTCTTTGATGTAAAACGAGCATGTAAAACTTATTCAATGGCATACTTTCTTTATTCGGTGAAATAAACTTCGTATAAAACTTACTCGCCTCTTCAGTCGGTACCGGTTCGATTTCAAAGCGCTGCAAATTTATGTAGCATCTGCAATCTTTTATGCAAGTTTAGCTGTTTATTATGAATAAAGAAACGACACGTCCACGGTGTGGCGGTCACGGAGGAGAAAACTTTCGATTGTAACCGATCTCTTAGGAACATAAGCCTTACTAACGACAAATTGCTGTTGCAAATTATTGCATTATTATGTGGCAATTCTTTAAACAATTTTTTTCAGTCAAGCGTCTCCAGCTTTAATTTTTTTTATAATAAATTTATTTGTATTCAGTTTATTTCTACCGGATGGATTAGTATGGTCGTTTCTCTTAGAGAGCACAATGTAACTTAATGTGCTAGCGAGGCAGCACCAAATTGGCTGCCTACAATTGTTCTTTGTCTGCCTCCTGGTCTTGATTTAAGCTGGTTTATATCAATAAATCCAGCTTAAATCTTCTTATACATAGAAATACTTTATTAGGAAGATACTAAGCTCCCACATAGCCTCATAATCATGAGCGTTCCCTATGATAACCCATAATTTCCGTAATACATACTAAAAGTATGTCTTAGCATTCATGTCATAAGGCTCATTTAAATGATTCTGTTTCGCCCACCGTACGTAAGGTCTTCGGCCAATAAAGTGTAGCATTTAATCTATTCAAGTTGACAGCAGCGGAGATAATATATAGACAGTCCAGGGCCTGAGATACAAATGCCGGCACTCAGTGGCAGATTTTAGCGATAGGATAACAGATCATTTACGATAATTTGAAGCACTATGTATTTCTCCTTCCACTTTGGACCAAAACAATGTTGGATGTCAATGAAAGAACTAATTTTTAACTGAAATAATTAATTTGTAAAATTACAAGCCGCGAGAAAATTGAACCAGAACTAAATAGATTCTGTTGAAATAGAAAGTCTCCGGTGATCGTTACGCCTTTGGCTAACAAATATTCCATAATTCATGATGAATAAAAAAGTTTTATTTTAGTTCTGGAAAGTATATTTCGGCAATTCGGTTTTTTTCATCGATATGAGATTATGTTTGCTAAGGATTCGAGAATGTTTCTCAACACTCATCATTCTAACGCAATTGCATTTTTTTCAACCGACAGATGCTTTAAATTATCTTCGTATCGCAAGATCTGATTGTTCGCAGTTGAAAGTACAATGCTTGACCCCGCGTTGATCAATTCAATTTGCCGTCGCGGTTGCAATCGGTCTGAATAAATTACTTCCATCTACCGGGGAATGCTGATAGTTAGTTCTCTTAATAATAGACTTATTTCCTGCATATGCCGAAGCAATTTATTTTTTAATGTTACATCAATCGAGTATTGTTTTAAATCGTCGATGTCCGCGCATTCCTGTAATTTTCATCTAGATTATCAAATCAAAATCAAAAAGCTCAATGTTTATTTTGCAAGTCGGCCACACGAGTTCTATTACATCTCTGAATCTCTCCAAGCGCTCCTAAGGGCGACATCTGGGGCCCATCGCATAAATACTTGTAACTTGTAATACAAGCGCAGGCCTCTTTTCAACTTATTTTACTTATCATTTGTTACAAGAGTGTGCCCGTACTCGAACCGGGAGGGAGAGTTTGCTTGCGCAATTGGGTCTCGCTGATTCGAACATCGGTATTTTTCAATCGTTTTTTTTTGGTTTTTTGCGCAAGTGAACTCTATTACTTACCCCTTGCAATCGTTTTTGTTAATTTAGAGATTGACCTAACGGGGCTGACGTGTTCAGTAGTGATCAAAGCCCTTAAATAAATAAAGATTAAAAAAAAAACTTATTTTACTAGAAAGAGACTTAGCATTAGTAAGTCTTTTTTTAAACCAAATCATAACAATTTCATGATATAATAGCACTACAAAAGTAAGACATAGAAGCACAACAAACAGAGTAAGGCACAAATTGAATAAATAATAAGGGAGATGTATAGTTTTCCAGGTCAGTAAAAATGCTTAATCTAAAAGTAGTAGGTACATGGTCCCTGGACTGGTATGGGATTAGTAATGTATGGGCAAAAAACTTTTCCCAAAGTATCAGATCCCAAACTATTTTACTCAAATTATCATTTGGCAAAAAATTATTAGTCAAATCGGCTTATCGCAATTTTAGAGTTAGAAAAAGTATTTTTTGACAAATAAGTACTAACGTAAGGGACACAAGTTAACCCTAACCCAACCTATCCCTGACAAAGCAAAATGATGCCAAATGATAAAATGCGAAATGGAAATATTCTAAAGATTCGTTTGGGAAATGAAACTACTGCGACAAGTTTTTTGGGAAGTGAAATTTGACGAAAAAATGTTTGCCCAAAGGGCAGTACACCACTGGTATGATTTTCATTTTGATCGAAATAGTCCTAAATATTAAACGCGACAATTTATAAATATTTCCGTCATAATGTTAAATGAAAGTTTACGAGTTCAAGGGAAATGAGACGCTCCATGACAAATTGCAGCGTGAAAACATCAAACGTAGTATTTTGAGCAGCGCGTGCGCGGCTTCGTTCTCGTTGCGGATGGTCATAGATGTCGTTTTCAGCGAATTTCGGCTATACCCAGTTCCGTATTATGCGATTCGAATACACTACAGACATTACCTGGTGCTTTTTAATTACTCTAAAGTGCAAGGTTTGGGTCTATTCGTTAAGACGAGACAAGAATTACAGCAATTGTCACGAGCTCACGGCATTATTTGATTTGGTCCGAATCGCTTAAGAGAACTGTGAACTGAACCAACGGCAAAAATCACCCTTTTCATACAAAGAGCGATAACGATTTCCACCGTTTATTTTGACCAATTTTTGATTGGTTGTCAGTCAGAACAAAATGAGCGCCTCTATTCGGGTACGCTAAGTGATTCTGTAGCGACTCTTGAGCGAGATTTCTCATCCCACTCTTCCGCATGACGCGTAATGCGAAAGAGTAGGATGAGAAATCTCATTCACGAGTCGCTACAGAATCACTTAGCGTTCCCGAATAGAGGCGCTGGTCTATACGTATTTTGAATATTGATTAAAGATCAACAAAGCCAAATAATCACTGAAATTCGTTTTGTATGAGAACACTGAATCAACACTAAAACTGAATTTATTGATTATAATGAAAAAACCAAAACGTATAGACCTAGATCTTGCTTCTGTCTGAGAACCTATCAAAAATTGGTCAACATCGGTTAACATTTAAGGGGTGGAAATCGTTATCGCCTTTTGTATGAAAAGCCGTAGGTTTACATTCCTCTTATGACAATTACGTAGTACTTACCCTTACAAATCGGAGACGGGCAGTTCTTGGAAGATGGTTTTTAATAGATTGGGTCTACATGCGTACTTCGCCAAGTGTAGTATACAAAGTGGCAAGAAGCTCTAGTACTTTTTACTTGATTGGTTTCTATAGGTTCTTGGCCCCTCATCACTATCACTACATAGTATAAAACAAAGTCGCTGTCGCTGTCTGTCTGTCCCTATGTATGCTTAAATATTTAAAACTACGCAACGGATTTTGAAGCGGTTTTTTTTAATAGATAGAGTGATTCAAGTGGAAGGTTTATGTGTATAATATACGCATAATATTGTAGAGAAACACTGATAAATTTAGAGGTTACTAATGTGATGTCGTAAATAAACTATTTTTTTTTGCGCTTACATTGCAAATGCTGGCAGTACCCCACGAGATAAATCAAAATAATGTACTACAGTATTGTATACCTTAAAAAGGTCAACAAAAAAGTCCGCGATGGTATATGTCTATCTCTTAAGGATAACCCACAATAACCATTTTTTATCCTTAACATTTTACGGGAAAAAATGGCTTATTTACGAAGTGATTTTAGCAATACAGCATTAATGCTTATCCAATTAAGTACCTTAAATACATTGCCCATTTAATATAGATCAATATGGCCCTTTACAGCATGTAATTTAAATGAATATTTCCGAAGATATTACAGATTTAAAATGCAGGGACATAGCACTTTATGATTAACAGCGATCGGACGCGCGTTTATCGGAGCTCTCTGGAACATAAGCTGTAAACGTTGTTTATAAGGACATTCTGTAGTAGGTAGGTATATTTAGTATCAGCATTGCACCCGTGCGAAGCCGGGGCGGGTCGCTAGTAATAGATAATGAAATCACCGTTGACTGCAATTTTATTGTTTCTTTCCGCCATTTTGAATTAAAATAGGAAATATTTATGAACATAGATCGGAACATACATGGTAATTCTTTCGTTAGGTATAAACAAGTGTCCGCAAAAAGTAGCATTCATTTATACATACGAAATATAAACCTTTCAACTGAACCGACGACCTAACGTTGCAAAGTGAATTAAGATTAATAGGTGACTTTATTACGAGAGTTACGAGACCCATCCTTTGGGCACCGCGATGCGTTTACGGGTTTCCTTATGCGCAGATGCAGACGTTCGCGGAACAATGCGCGGGCGCTGACCCCGCTGCTGTACTAAAATTATCCCTTCTATCCAGTATATTGGTGGGTTGCCTATTGATATTTGAGAAAATATACTCTTTTTAGGGTTCCGTACCCAAAGGGTAAAACGGGACTCCTGACCTACAGAACCATATTTACCATGGGTTATCTGTACACTTATTGTTTGTTCAAGTTTTTACAAACGTTATACGCAACGATATTAGTTATACGCGAACGCGTTCGAGACTTTTTTTATGATAAAAACGTACACTGACGATTCAGGGTGTAAAAGTGCCGCTTACAATAGGTTAGTTTCCTGAAAAATTCTAATTAATCCGTCATTTACACAATAAAAAAATATTGAACATATATTTTTTCTTTTGTCAATTAAACAAAAAATTACGAGGATATAGTGCGTTGAAGATCCGCGTGACGTCAAGACTTTGTACACTTTTTACCATTAAGTGATATCATTAGCCCCCATTCCCGAACTATGATGCGCGTTATCTTTGTCAATTTTAACCGAGTTCAAAAAAAAAGGAGGAGGTTCTCAATTCGGTTGTTTTTTTATTTTTATTTTTTATTTTTAGATTTAAGGAATGGAAATCGTTATCGCCTTTTGTATGAAAAGCCGTAGGTTCACACTTCTCTTAGTATGAAAATTGGCATGGAGATAGTTTGAACTCTGGAGAAGGACATAATAATATGGCCGCATTCAGAAACGCCACTTAAGCATTTGATTAGATATTAAATAGGTAAATGTGCCTCCACTTGTCAACCTATACAGAAACGTCACTGAAACGTCACTTTAATTAAAGATCAATTTGAGTGGCCCTTCTGAATTAGGCCAATAGGCTACTTTTTTAAAGGGTCACATAGAGGCTGTATAATTAAACAATGGCAAGTTCGTTCGCGCGCCCATTAAGAGCCCGTAATTTGAGGGAAAATAAATAAATTTAAAAGCCAGCCACGTGGACAAAGTTGCGGGTAGAAGCTAGTAGTAGTAAGTCGTATAACATTACACTGAATCCTGCGCTACCGGCTGCAAATCATTCGCAATTCTAGCGGCTTCTTGCCACGGGCTAATGTCCTTGCATAACGAACCTCATTGATTTATCGCCCTGATCGCACTGTACCGCGGACGCGCGGACACGCGTGTTTGCATTGTATTGCTTTATTATCACTGGTCATATTAAAGCCAAATGGCTCAAATCCAATCAAATGTCGAATGGGTATTTAGCTCTAATATGAAGCGTAATGTAAAATATAAATATGCGATCTTGATCTTTATATTATAGTCATAAACCAATATAATGCATGATAGTGCAATGGAATAGTAGTTTATGCAACGGTTGCATAATGATAGGCCTTAAACACTAGTGCGGTTTTCATGAAACGAGCCGATAGGCGAGTTTCATAATAAGATCGCACGAGTGTTTTAATGCCAAATTATGCAGAGTTGCATACATAACTTTATCTACACACATATTATAAATCCTCCATGATGGGTTCAGAAACAATATTTTCTGGCACCAAGTTATTTGTTGCAATCGTGGCTGCATATTTCCGATATCCGGCGCATTTTCACATCACACACACTCCGAGAAGACTACTATTCATATTTTCAACTAAAATGTAAATTACAAACAACTTTTTCTATTCAATTCAACAACAATTCTACTTTCGTTCAGCAAAACACCAACATAATGGCGGCAATTCGATCCTCCGTCAAGACCATTTTTTTTTAAATCATAGACAAACGAATGAAGTCTCTTTTCTCATGTCACTCGAGATCAAATGTTGTGCAGTTTATATTAAAAAAACATACTGAATTGACGTTTCGTATCAATAACTGTTTTAATATCTATGGATACTAGAATAGAGACCCACTTGAGTTTTGACAGCTGTTCCAAATTTCATCTCATTTCTATACTAAAAACTATAAGGAAATAACATTGCAGCACTCGTTTTACCTAATTGGTTGTCAAAATGGTGGTCATTTCCTACGATTTTTGATTACACTTTGGAGGTTTTATGATATGGGTCTAGATAAAATAGCTTTATGCTTGAGTTCATATGCATACATTCTTAGAACTTCTTTATAAATCCTGTAAGGAAAGGTTGTTTTTTGATTACTGATGTGTTATGTTATGTACAATGTGAAATTTATTAGTACTTAGGCTATGTGTGCGCTGAATAAAAGTTTCTGCAGTAATGTTAATTATTTAAAAAGAATGGGAGGTATGCGCGCGCGTCGATGTCGGTCACGCGTACTTAACACAGTGAAAGAGTATAGTGAAATTCAGATTACTACTATCTTTATTACGAGGCGTAACAATAAATATCGTGTACCATCGCAGACAAAACACTTAAGATTACTTACTATTCAACAATCAGGGGTCGTAAGCTCTTAATTCCAGGGAGAATTCGCCGTAAACTGAGCTGATAATACGACCCAAGATGTATTGTATTCTTTTTAACCGACTTCAAAAAAAAGGAGGAGGTTCTCAATTCGGTTGTATTTTTTTATGTTTGTTACTTCAGAACTCCGTCATTTATAAACCGATATTGAAAATTAGAATTTTTTAATCGTTAGGGTATACCTTCAGTTTGGTCCCGTTGTCGTCGAAGTCGAGTTATGATGAGAGGATCTATGAGGAATCGATGGAACTCTTCAAATATTATAGGCAAGCATAGAGCAATTTTAGTATTTTCTGTAATAACTCAAGCAGTTGCGTTCCAAAAGCATTATTTGGTGAAGTGGAACTGTTGATGAAGACCATAGATGATCACCGGAACTCCTAAATGTTGAGTATTTCACGGTTGGCGATTAAATTGCTGTATAAAGTTCTGAAGCAACTTATGTCCATGAAAATTCATGTAGTAAAATTGAGGAACCAGGAGAACTCCTCAACGTTTGACATCCTTGCACCGTGAATAGCAACAGTTTGTAAATGATGATGAGCAATTGGCATTGTGCTATTGTTACTTGACGTCCTAAATGTGTGTCGTTTAATCACAGGATATTAAATAAAATGTGAAAAAACAACTTAGGTACTTTTCAAAGGCTATTTGAAGTCGGTTTTTTATTTTATAAATTATAGATTATTAGCATATAAGTATCCGTTCTCGCGTGATCTTGTTTTTGGGTCACTCTACTTTTTAGGGCCTAGGTAGTTGCGTTTTGGATATTGTAGGGTAATTTTTAACGAATTCGCAGATATTTTACGTCTTATTTTAGTTTTGCGAAATGTGTCCTTTTCACTATTTACATAAATTTCATTCTATATTTTTTTACAGAAACGTAATATTAACTAGATTTTCTCGCTCAATTATCCCTGCGTTTCCAGTCTCCGAAGACCGCTGCGTTACGAACAACAAAATAAGAAACTCGAATTTAAGAACCACAATATTGATTAAATATTTGACGACGCGGATAGCCTAGTTGGTGGTGACCCTGCCTCCGACGCAAGCGTCCCAGGTTCGATCCCCGGTAAGGGCAAATATTTGTGTGATGAGCACGAATGTTTGTTCCTGAGTCTTGGATGTTGCCTATGTATTTAAGTATTTATTTCTCTATATAAGTATTTATATCGTCATCTAGTACTCATAACACAAGCCTTTAGAGCTTAATTTGGGACTAGATCGATTTGTGTAAAGATTGTCCCCTGATTTATTATTATATTATATTATTATTATATGATGATAAAGCCTTGCGTAATGATTAATATTTCCAGATCGTGTTAATAATTAGAATAATCCTGTGTTTGTATATAGGCATTAAAAAGTATAATGGCCCTTTTACGAGCTACCGACAAGCGAAGATGAATCGATCCGGATACAGCTCTATTATGAATTGGTATTTAAAAATATAACTCGGTCAAGTGATCTAGTTGCGGTACTAGTGATTAATGGGGTACGCGCAATGGACGCACGCGCATGTCCGGTTGCGGGATTCGGTATTTTAGTACTCATTAAAGATATCTCATTAAATTAATCGCAAATATCGATCTACTAAAAGGTTAGTGATTTAAAAAAGCAGGTCGCTTCAATAGATCCGAATCGATACAGCGGCTTGGCTTCATAGACACGTGCAAAAAAGCTAATCGACATAATACTTTACCACAGCCCTTTTCGTAAAATTTCTCGACAGCAAACATAACTTTTATTGGAGTTAAGATTCAACGATATTCTAGACTTTTACCCGTATTTATGGTGATATTGATTTTTTCAGGTAAGTACGATTGAGATGCAGCATGCGCCTGTGTGGTGAGTGGTAGGTGGATTCTGTTATGAACTCAAGGCTCAGTCACACACATTACGACGTGATGCCGGCGTACTCACGCCGT
Organism: Tortricodes alternella; assembly: GCA_947859335.1. Lineage (NCBI taxonomy): Eukaryota > Metazoa > Arthropoda > Insecta > Lepidoptera > Tortricidae > Tortricodes > Tortricodes alternella. Next base: position 6,018,081 of record OX401987.1, on the reverse strand, counting down.
GCGACGCCACTATGTTGTTACTCGCGACTTCGTCTATGTGGAAATGAATTTTTAAAATATAACGAATTCGTAATATTGACTTTTGATGTCACCGAAAATAAATTTAGAATAACTTGCCGTTAAATAATTGTAATGCCCCCATTACGCCAGCCTTTAAGGGATAAAAAGAAGCCTGTCTTTCCCTAGGGCTCAAATGACTCCATACCAAATTTCATCAATATCGATTCAGTTGTTTAGCCATGAATCGCGCAGATACTAAAAATACAACAAAGTGCTCTCAAAGGGCACACACGAAGTTGCTGTAAAGCTGCGGTTAGGGGTTGATATTCTTTAAAAAAGTAGCATTTGTCTTTTCCTAGTGTTCAATCTATCTCCATACCAAATTTCATCCGAAGCAGCTTAACCCGACACACGGCCGGTGTGTCGCGAACTTTGGCTGACACACTGTCGTGTATCTAGATCCTTTCCTTTGGCTTCCCGCAGTCGGGTAAAAAGGTTAAAAGGACATTCATTGATTATTTATATTATAATAATAATATGACTAGTAGACCCGCCACAGCTTCGCCCGCGGTATTTTCCATACAATCTTTATCACCTCTTTTCACCCCTTTAGGGATGGAATTTCCAAAAATCCCTCCTTCTTGCACCTCTAGGGTAGTCGAGGAATATCTCCTCCAAATTTCAAACCTTAGGACCACCCGTTTAGGCTGTGCGTTGTCTTTAAGTGAGTCACGGTACTGTTTTATATGTATTGATATGCACCCAATTCAACGACATCATAATTCGAACGTCGGTCGTTTATAACTTTTTAAATGTTGCATAATGAAAACCACGAACATTTCCAAACACGCATCCACGGAGAACTGTCAAATATCCAACGTGCCGCATATAATATTTCAGCGCGTAAATATAGATGTAGGAAGTAGCGAGTGCGACCTATATCGTTAGGCCCTTTGTTGCGTTTGTTTCTGTTTTCGTCCCGTTTCGTAAGTTTACGACGCGGATGCGCGTGCGCTGATGCAACCGTACAGATGGACCACGGAATTATGCTACGTGAATCAAGCAATAGTAGACTTTCTGCCAATGACATAACGACTACGGTACCGGTATATTTTGTGGTTTTACTATAAAGCTATTAGCGGACGCCCGGGGCGTGGGTAATAGGAAAAGCTGTTCGCCATAACGATATAATCAGTTTCATGTCGGCACTATATTTTTTCCGAAGGCTAAATGTTTAGCATTTTTATTATGATGTTTAGTGCGTAACCATTATATAACTAATTTGGTTCAGGTGCGTTAATGTGGGACAATAAGTAGGTGAAGGTGTAGCTTCAACTTCCGGCTCGAGATTTTCTTTTTATATGTATCTGATTTATAGCTTTTGCGTCGCGACTTTGTACGTATGGAATCTGTTTATTGCTATACCTTCCGAGGCGATGCAATTTTTCTGGATGAAAAGTGTTCTATGTTCATCTTAGGATGTCCAACAGTCCACAAGACAGACAGACAGAGAGACTTAGGTAGGTACTTACTTTCGCAATAATCATATTTTTAACCGACTTAAAAAAAAGGAGGATGTTCTCAATTTGGCTGTATTTTGTTTTTTTTTTATGTTTGTTACTTCAGAATTCCGTAATTTTTAAACCGATTTTGAAAATTCTTTTTTGAATCTGTAGGATATACCTCCAGCTTGGTCCCGTTGTAGTCAAAGTTGAGCTATGATGAGAAGAGCTATGAGGAATCGATGGAACTCTTCAAATATTATAGGCAAGCATATAGCAATTTTAATATTTTCTATAATAACTCAAGCAGTTACATTCGAAAATCATTATTTGGTGAAGTGGAACTGTTGATGAAGACCACAGATGATCATCGGAACACCTAAATGTTGAGTATTTCACGGTTGGCGATTAAATTGCTGTATAAAGTTCTGAAGCAACTTATGTCCATGAAAATTCATGTAGTAAAATTGAAGAACCAGGAGAAATCCTCAACGATTGACATCCTTGCACCGTGGATGAGACAGTTTGTAAATGGTGATGAGCAATTGGCATTATGCTATTGTTAAGTGATGTAGTAAATGTGTGTCGTTAAATAACAGGATATTAATAAAATGTCAAAAAAAAACTTACTTTTCAATGGCTATTTGAAGTCGGTTTTTTTTATTTTATAAATTATATGATTATATGAATTAAGGATCATCTATCAGCATAGCAGTAACGGGTAACTGCTGAAAAGTATGTAACTTACAGAAATTCAAACTAAAGGCAAATCCAATTAAATGTGTTGAGTTTAGCACGTTTACTCTCGCGCAGAGCCTAATGATTGATGATTACACATCAATTAGATAAAACCCTGTTACACGGGAGCAAATTATCGACCTCTGATCCTTTCCCACCTCGTTCATCGTGGGGCGTTAGAAAGCTCTTATCGTTTCTGCGCAGGCGCAGCCGTCGCAGTATCCATTACACAATTAGTAATTTAATCCCGTGAAAATGTTGATAATAGTTAGTACCTTCTAAATTACAGGAGTCCAATCGATAGATCACCGAGAAAATTTTATGCAACTCCATTCAACTAAGACTTAACCATATTCATTAATTTTATTGTTGAATTTGTAGTTGTAAAAGTTTACTCTCTCAGCAAGTTTCCCGGACGGTTTCGATATTGGGGCCTTCAAGAGAAGAGTTTGTTTTCCTAAAAGATCGGCATCGGCTCAAAGACTCCTTTGGGGTTGTTGATGTTCTGTGAAGTGTACCATCAGGTGACTCGCATGTTCGTTGTCCCTTCCTTATATAATAAAAAAGGCATACGCAAACCAAAAAATGGCTTAGCAAGTTTTCATTTTTAAACACTATTGTTGAGTTAGCTAGGTACTGAGAGCTATCACAATACCTTTCATCGCGCGTATATAGCATGGTGTCTAATCTGTATCTTTTTAATTCATTGGTGAGTGAAAAAGGGACGAATGCTTTGTATGCGCGATGAATAAACAGTGTACTTTTATAGAAAAAAGAAACCGCCAATTCTTCGTTCTGTGTACTGCGTCGCAAGCGCAGCTAACCGCGCCGTTTCAAATGAAGTGTCGTGATTTTTACCGATAGCGTCTGCGGTTGATTAATCGATGCGACGTGCATTCGACGGAGATCTTACCGTCCACTCCAGCTGCACTTTTCGCCAATACGGTATATTTAGTATAAGTATACAATTATCATGACGTTTTTAGAGTTTCGTACCTCAAAAGGAAAAAAGGAACCTGTTTGTCTGTCTGTCCGTCTGTCACAGCCAATTTTCTCCGAAACTACTGGACCGATTGAGTTGAAATTTGGTATTCATATGTAAGTTGGTGACTGCAACACGGACGCATAACGTAAATGTATGAACTTTAAACATAGGGGCCACTTTTTGGGGGTAAACTAGAAAATTAAAAAAAAAAAATTATGCCACCTATATCGTGTGACATATCAAATGAAAGGGCTTATTGTGAGAATCTTAAATATATATTTTTTTGAATTTTAAGTAAAATAGTTTAGAAGTTATTCAGGAAAATAGGCGAAAAATGACCATTCCCCCCCCTTATTTCCGAAACTACTGGGGCTAAAATTTAGAAAAAAATACAGGAAATAGATCTTTGCCTATAAATTACAGGAAAACCTATAAGAAGTCTATGGTATTTAAGGTAACCTAGTAAATTTCAGATAATCATGTACGGAACGGAACCCTCTCCACGCGAGTTTAACTCGCACATGTCCGGTTTTTTTATTATATATTTTTTGTCTTAGGCAAAAACTTAGATCGATTGTCATAACTCTCGGCCTGCCAAATCTGGGACACAGAATAGATAATAGTACTAACGGATAATAATCCGCATTATTGGCGCCATGGCGTCCCAATTAGGTAGGTATAGCAGAAAACGAAACACCTAGTTTAATTAAGAAAAATAGGAAGGTGTTTGAAACTAGGAAGGTGTTCCTTTTAACCCTACTTACCTAATCGTGACGTTATGGTGACAAAAATGCGGAGTCTACTCATCATGTCATCATCATTGATGGTCATTTATACGCATGCAGCACACAAGCTGTATAAGAGTTTATATACAGCCATTATAACTCCAGTTTAAGCGTTATAAGGGCTGTATAAGCTCTTATACAGCGTGAGCTGCCTGGGTAGTAACAAATGGAGCTGTTTGTGAGCTGCACCTGGTTAAGTTTTGTTTGGAATACACATGCCCATAAATTGGAATGCGTGGCGAGTTTTTATAACCGTGAAATGACCGCATGAAACAATATGACCGTCGTAAAATTAATGTCCTCATAGTTCAAGAGCAATTTAAACGTAAATTAATCTAAATTTAACAATTTTTTAACGTATTTTTTGTCAAAGTCAACTTTATGTAGTTTTGTTTTCACTAAACATACCTCTCAATGCTAATTTCCGGCAGTCTTTTTATTCTAGCTACTCATGTTAAGTGATTTTAGCGGTATCAATAATTTATAATTTAGGTTCATCAAGAATTTCTGGTGAAGCAAATTATCACGTGTAATGTTGCGATTGTGATTGATGTTTTTAACATGAAGCCGATCGTGTATCATTAATATGAACTACCATTATGTATCATGCATGAGAATCGCCTTAGTGTGATTCGTTACATAATGATAATGCTATACAACATTATGCGCACATTCTAACAACAGTTACGACGATCAGTTGGATAGCAGGTTTAGTATCTAACTACAAATAAATATAATAATAAAATAGTAGTAAAATTAACACACATTTGACACAGACAGATAACAGGAAAAGAAAAGAAAAGAACATGAATAATAAGCTGTGTCGAATTGTCAAGAAGATGCTCAACGTCATGGCGCGGCGATTTCCGGTGCCGATTTTCGAAAAAACTAATTAAAAATGAAACCGTCTAAATAAAATTAAGACATAATTAAGACGTCGATGGCTAAATTTCTTTGGTAAATAAAATTCTACTTACAATGTTTATGTTCAGGCCATAAAAATATCTATTATAATGAATTCATGAAACCTACCTACCGTTATATCTCGCCAACAACTAATTCCAAGCCCACCATTATTCATAATCAGCATCGCTCGATCTGAGCACAACAAAAGTCTATAAAATGAAAAGATTCATCAAAATGCCACGACGTGACCCATTTCGCTGCACTTTCTTAGTAAAATATTTACTAATTGCGGTAGTTACAGCGAGATCGGCTTATCTCACGGCGTTCTATCTAAAGTAGATCTTAAGCGTTTGCTTGTAATCCTTACTTTTCTACAGGGTTGACAAAATGTGCCTTTATTTTGATGGTTACACAAGTGCTCCTCTGCTGCACTGGGAGTGAAGAAATAGCATAGAATGCGTGCAGATGCTTATCATCCTGGCATGTCGTAAAAGTCGACTAAGGGACGGGTCCTCTCCAACATGGTGGACTATCTGTATGGGTGATGGGCTGATCACCTGTCACCATACGGTTCATCATACCATCTTAGGACTAATTAATCAAACGTGGCCACAAGTAGTCTTGTGGCTCTGCCCACCCCGTTAGGGATTTCGGGCGTGATAATATGTATGTATGTTACACAAGTTCAATTAATCGTTTTATGTTTATCCTACGATCCATTTAAATATTTCAAATTTAATTTGACCCAAGAAGGTTAGGTACATAATAGTAGATTATTCAACAAGGACATAAAATGGGTTTTATAGCCGAGTTAAACACTCTGCTTTTCATTTCGATTGCGAGTAAATAAAACACATATGGTTATTATAGAAATTTTAATTAAAATTGAAGAGGACTGTGAATCAACGTCCAAAATCACCCTTTTCGTACAAAAGATGATAACAATAATATCTTAAATGTTAACCGATTTTGACCAATTTTTGATAGGTTTGTCAGTCAGAACAAAATCTAGGTCTATACGTTTTTTGAATATTGATTAAAGATCAATAAAGTCAAAACATCGCCGAAATTAGTTTTGTATGAGAATACTGAAACAGCAATAAAACTGAACTTATGGATTATAGTGAAAAAACCAATACGTACATATCTAGATTTTGTTCTGACTGACAACCTGTCAAAAATTGGTCAAAATCGGTTAACATTTAAGGGGTGGAAATCATTATCGCCTTTTGTATCAAAAGCCGTAGGTTCACACTCTCCTTAATGCGATATTTTACCAAACCTTGCTATTTCGTTTCTATGTTCCCTTATTATCCGGAAAAAGTATTCAGATAGCATCGTTTGTCTATGATATACTAATTACGTACATGGCTTTATATTGATGACAATCGTTATCACCATGTTTAATGTATTTCGAATTAAAGTTATACGTATGTGAATAGGTGGCAACCCTAATTTTAGAATCCGACCTACCAAGGAGTACCAAACCAGTAACTGTCAACTTTCTTCTACCTATCTGAAAGACGTCTATGAAAATATTGAATTATCGATATTAATCGTACCAATGTATGTTTATGAAAACTTGGCTTTATTTGATCAATAAATAGCCGCCCTACGATGCTTAGTGATTTCACGTGTTTCCAACCCATTCATATTGTGCAGTAGGTACGCGTTAAATGATTTCTTTTCACACTAGCTTTAAGGTTAAGTCCATTATTTTTTTAGACAGTTTATTTATTATTACACCACTGATTTGCAGTGAACAGAAGAATGCAGCTATTATAAACAGACTAAGAGAAACTTCTAGTATTGTAAAGGAAAACCTAGTAAAAATCTGAAAAAGAATTTAGCTAAAACAAATATTAGCTTTGAGATACGGTTATTTTATCAAAAATATCTGGCGGTTATACACGCTACGAGACCACGGCACGACGTCGTTCCACGACGTCGCTACATAACCACAGTACGACACTGTGCCGTGAAAAATTCCGTTGCACATCACCTTTATAGCTATAGAAATAAGGGCGACGTGCCACGGAATTTTTCACGGTACGACGCCGTACCGTGGTTATGTAGCGGCGCCGCACCGTGGACCGACGCTGCACCGCACTGTGCACCGACGCGGCACCGCACCATGGACCGACGCGGCACCGGACCGTGGACCGACGCGGCACCGCACCGTGGACCGAAGCGGCACCGGACCGTGCATTTGCAAGACGCGGCGCCGTTTCACGTTCATGACGTCGTACCGTGGTGTTGTGGCCAGGCCCTATGTTGTCGTGTCGGCCATGCCATCCCTTACGTTCGCCTGTTTATCAGAAATGTGTGAGAAAGATAGTTGAGCTAGAAGCACTAACTAGATCGGTGCATCCGTTTATTCGCAATAAATAAATTGCGTTGGTGAAATTATTCGAAGCTTACCGCGCGTATCTTTATTTATGCCAGCCTCAAAATTGTATCTACATCCAAGATTTTTATTTAGATTTAGATTTATTTGTTTCTCAATATAATATTACATTATAAATTGCACACACATGTCAAGATATACCTATGAATTTAGATTGAGATCGTCAGTAATACAAAAAAAAAGATATAATCCAAATTAAAATTAACTAATATTAAATGTCAGAATCACAAATGAAAAAGGTAGGTATCTCCGTAAAGGATCGTCATTTCAAAATATAAATTAGAAACTACAGTTATAACAATAATAATAAAACAAAGTCAAATAAATGAATAAATCTACAGTCTAAGTTCCATGCACTCGTTAACTGAGTACAGTGGGTTATCCAATAAAAGGTTCTTAAGTATTCTTATTTGCTTTCGCATTCACAGAATGACTCGCATTAGAATTTACTTCACTGACAAGTGTATCAGACTACTACTACGATAGGGAATAAAAAATATAATTATGACCCCAACACGGTTACTGTCGGAAGTATTAGCTCCAAATAGAATTACTTAATCCACTGATAATCCGCGGGTCGCGTTATTAACGGACTTACTTACATCCGGATTTTAATTCTCCGATCCAGTTGTCACGGAAATTCTTGTGTAATGCTTGCTGATTGACTGTTTCATAAACAGGAATCAGGAATGTATGCGCGGTGAGGAAAATTATCATTTTGCGCTGATAAGTTTGAAATATCAATCGGAATATATCCATCCACCTAAAATACTCCTGTGCTTCATGTCGCTGTTAAATTTTAACGGTTATTTTTATTTATCTCCTCTTCAATCAGTCTCAAAATGTTCTGCATCCTTTTTCTTCAATGGCAACACAACAATACATTACTGCATTAGAACAGCTAGGCTCTCATTTATATTTGAGCATCTTTATAAAATGTTGTTCGGGGCATCGAAAACCAGTTAGTAATCGCTATAAAGTGAGATCTGAGGTGGGGTGTCATTCGTCACGTTCGATTGGCTAATGAGTTGCACTTACCAATCTGATCCATGACAGATGTAAATTACCCGGGTCTCAGGAGTTAAGTGCCATCTTGTCAAAAATTACTCTTTATTTTTACTTGGATATAACTAGTCTATACATTATCGGTACGGGCAATAGTTCGTCATTATTTGTTAACCTGTATGCAGTAGTAGCGTTAATCAGTATGCAGCTGCTTAAAGTATAATAGCCAATTAAAAAATAAAGTTCACACTGCGCGTATGCATATTATATTCAAGCCCCCCAGATATAGCCTGATTCTACGTGCCATAACTTCAGAGGGCGCACCACTAAAACACGTAAACATGCATCGTAAAGCAGTCAAAGCTCACCATTAACAAACAGTCCAACACTTTCGAGTGACCAGTTCTCCAGTTCCCGAGCTGTATGTCCTGTAGGATCATGAGCATGAAATGTGTACTTCGTCACAAGCGATAAAGATCACTCAGGTTGAAGATATATGAGTGATAGTTGTATCGCGTTAAAGTGGTATTTACGCCTGTTCTGCTGTGATTCTCGTTGTTAGTCTCGGTATCGGTGGCGGTAATGGGTGCTGCCGTGGCCATCAGCGTTCCTCACCACCTGAAGGTTGATAGCGCGTGCGCCGATAAAAAGTCTACTTAGTAAAATTAGATAAAGAACTAGTACTTTAGTGACTCGCTCCAGGTGTTATAATTTCTAAAATCTTCTTGTATCACTCGACTTATCAATAATTATTCCTCATTCGAGTATTATTTCTTATATAATGAAAGTTTTCTGGATGCTGTATTCCGTCAAGTAATCATGAAGGTATTTTTATGAATACTCCGGATTTTTGTAATTAAAAAAAAAAGTATTTATTTCACTTTTATTGCACAATACAGGCAAGTACAAATGGTGGACTTAATGGTGGTACTTATCGGTGGCGTTCTCTACAAGCCATTACTATGCTAAACAGAAACATGTTAAAAATTATGATATTCATGTACCCAAAGACTATAGGTATGTATTTATTATACGAGTGTGTAGTACCTACCCTATAAGCCTTATCATTACGTTTCCCTGATATATCATAGGAAGAAAACATCTATAAGGCTTGTTTTGACAGAACACAAACTAGCTTTTTCTGGCCTCATTGATTCTAGAACAAAATGTTTTCTCTTTGAATTACTCACTTGAATGACACTGCTCGATACAAATCTGCTAAGCTATCTTAACAAGCCAGATTATCAGCGGATTGGACCGACATCGACAACACGGAAGCCACCGGGTTCAACCGTTGGCAGATCATTTGCCGATGTCGCGATTGACAGATGACGAGTCTTGCCACAGACATACAAACAAGATGGTTGAATTAGAACCTCATCGTAAAAATTTGGAGTTGAAACTTTATTCCTCCTTTGCTGCACTGGGAGTAAAGAAATAGCATAGAATGCGTGCAGATGCTTATCATCCTGGCATGGCATCCTCTCCAACATGGTGGACTATCTGTATGGGCGATGGGCTGATCACCTGTCACCATACGGTTCATCATACCATCTTAGGACTAATTAATCGAACGTGGCCACAAGTAGTCTTGTGGCTCTGCCCACCCTATTTTGGATTTTGGGCGTGATGCGATGTATGTATGTATATTATGTAAAAGAAAAAAATCGATTAAAGTGCATAGTAAATTTATTTCTTTTAAGTAACGGCAGAAGGTATGGTTAATAATTCTCAAGCCACACACATTTTCACAAGGCTGTAGCTGTGGTTTTTGTAATATAGCAGCCGTGACTACAGGTTAATAGAATATTTGATTTCTATGCATTGAAATTAATTTATTTACGTACACATTATGTGTTTATTATCATTTGGGAACTAGGTATCCAAAAAGGTCGAGTTGTTCCACCTCACAATCGTTAACTTTAATATTATCTAGAGGCGAAAGTAAACTTTACCTTAGCTTTGAATTTCACCTATGAATATGTCCAGATTTTTTAATAAGATAGTGCACCATCTTGCTCCTACTAGAGCTATGCCATAAACGTCTGCGTATGCGCATGATTGGGAGCGTGTGAGCCTTTCTAACAATGCTCGCCACTGGTCCACTTGTCGGGCACAATTCGTTGCAAAACATTAATCAATGACTTGTGGTTAGAATCGGCAATAAATTACACACGCTGTTATGTGGTTTTTTTCACCACTTTTTAATTTTTAACCAATTTTTGGATAGCCGAAACATTTCAATGATCAACGAATTTTATGGACAATTATTAGCGTAGCGAACCCAAGATATTTAAATCATCTCGCCCTGCAGAAGTGACAAAGATACAAACTGTCACATTTTGTGGTTTTTTAATATTAGTGTTTATCATTATTACCCGCCTGACTTGCAACGAGCAGCAGAACAAATTTCAACGGCGTCCATTGTTAATGATAGTAATCTACAAAACTCCATTCGAGATAAGTACCTGACTAAATATTTCTTTAAGCTGTAATCGCTTGGAATTCTTTTTTGTCGCATTCTCTCAAGGGCCCACTTTCGAAAGGCGCGGGCGCGGGCGTGAAATGTGACAATAGGATCGTGAGCGCCGCGTCCAGTCCAAATGTTTACGCGATTAGATAGCATCAGGATGGCCGAGTCGGCTGCCGACACCATGTACTGTCTGCACTGCACTGAGCGAAACGGGCAGATTAAGATAATGGGTTCGCGATCACGCTAGGCTAGACTTACTAGAATGCGCCTTAACTTCCCGCCCGAACTTTATTGCAACGTTTACATGAGCTGAGTAACTAATACTTAATGCTTGTCACTTACATTTTAACCTTGTGTGTAATATAAACATACCGTATTAGTGAAACTGCAAGTGCGCGAGAGTAGAAGCCGATCCTATTTACTACGTGACAAGCAACTAGCCAACAAATATTAAGGTCGTGTAAACAGAGCATATTATTATCTTATTTACCTTACGGCCGGCTTTCAGTTAGCTAGTTCGTTAGTTCGAGGCCTCCTACTAGTCTTACTACTTGTGAAAGTATTGCGTAAAATAGGAATGTCTTATAAGAAAAAAGGAAAGCCAGTTACTTTAAAGCCAGCCAGCTGTTTAAGAGGAGTGTGAACCTACGGCTTTTCATACAAAAGGCGATAACGATTTCCACACCTTAAATGTTAACCGATGATAACCCCTTAAATGTTAACAGATTTTCACCAATTTTTGATTGGTCGTCAGTCAGAACAAAATCTAGGTCTCACCTCACTTTTATGGTTGTTTTAGTATTCTCATTCAAAAATAATTTCGGCCATTATTTGACTTTGTTAATCTTTAATCAAAATTCAAAACACGTTTACACTTAGATTTTGTTCTGACTGACAATCTATCAAAAATTGGTGAAAATCGGTTAACATTTAAGAGGTGAAAATCGTTAACACCTTTTGTATGAAAAGGGTGACCTTTGCCTTTGATTCACAGTCCTCTTAAGAACATTGGATCCTTACAGAAACGTAAAAATGGTAAATCAGCTTGCGTTTCCTCCATAGAACAAAAAAGTGATTTCAATACGCTGTCAAAATAATATGATAATAATAATCTGAACAGAATAATGCGACGGTTTCACTGCATCGCACACGATGCGGTGTTTCTGTACCGCCTCGGACATTAATCTCCGGAAAGTGGAAATTGCACTCGGATTGCACCGCACGCTCCAGATGGACTTACTTTTTTATATCCCCGTCAAATGTAATTGTTAAAACAACTAAAACATTCACATGCATATTGATAACACTTGTGTGTGTTACCCTAGTTCCCAATATTTAATCTGTGGATAGATTTGCCAGTTAACAATTATTAATTGATATATTTTGTATGCGGCAAATGTCAAATTTTAACCCGTAGTAACCAAATCTATCGGCGGATTGGTATTGGGAACGGCCATTGGACAACAAAATGTGTGAAAAGATAGAACAATAATTATAGTAAGCAAAAACTAAAAAAACACGCTTGTATCAGTAACGCACTACTAAGTACAAAAGACCTTCATCACCAAGGTAAAGTATTGGACTCGTCAAAACAAACCAAATGAGCCCTAACTCGACGGGTTTACAAGTAGTCATTGAAGAGTTCCACTATCCACCTCCTGGCTCCATGGTCAAAAAAACTCGATGGTACCAAATTATTGTATTGTACTCAGTATTGCATACACTTTTCAAATCGTTACGACTATTAGAAGTAAGTTAAAAATTACATTGTTAGTTAGTTACAAGTGAAGCTTATAAACGCGTGTTAAAAAGTGAAATTCGCAAGTGACAATGTAATAAGATTAATTTGGAAACAGTCACATAATGTACGCCTAATCAATAAGATGAAAAGTGTTGCTGTTTTTTGATGTCTCCTCAAAGCTCCTAGGGACGAATTGATAACTTCATTTGAATGAAGAGAACAATTATTTAGAATACAATCAAAGAAGGGGCGTGTCTTGCATTTCGTAAGAAGCCATCTTATCATCTCCAATGGACCATCGAGTTCGGCATTTTACAGTTCGCACGCTGCCCTGCTATTATGTGCAGAGTGAAATGCGTTACGCAACTTCGATGTAAAAAGAAATATAATGCATAGGCATTAGCTGTGCAGCAGCCGTTCACTTTGAATAGTATCTCATTGTAGATCAAACGAATAGAAAATGTATAAATTGCTTCTCGAAGTACGCGCTAGTGCCGCATCTTGCTTTATGTAAAGCTTAGTCTACACAGACACAATCTGGTCTCGTTGAAACGTAAAATTTGCTGGGTATATGGCGCTAGTATACTTCTTTAATTGAAGAAGGTAATAAGCTCGCGAAGCACCTGATGATAAGGAATGACCGCCACCCATGAACACCAACAACCCCAAAATAGTCATTGATCCGTTGCCGATCTGTTAGGGAACATTTTCATTGATATACAAACCAGTAGCTGGCAGTGGCGAAGCGTGAAATATTTCCTAAGGGAAGCCGGAAGAATTAGAACCGGACGTGCTAGTCTGACATTTAGTTACAGTAACATGGACTTCACTGACAGCTAGCCGTAGCTTTCTAGCTTGGTAAAGCCGTTAGGAATCGGCTTGTAGGCAGGCTTCGCCACTGGTAGCTGGCCCATCTGCAACTAGCAAGGTTAACACGAGGATAAGTTAACACCGTTTTATCTATAATTGCGTCTCTCTCACACTAGTGCCAACGAAAGTGATAGTCAGAGAGATAAGATGGGGCTAAGTTATCCCCGTGGCAACCTTGCTAGTGCCGCTGATAGAAAGAAGTCACCGCCGGCCTATGAATATTTTCAACACCGGAAGTGCTACCAATGCATTATCGATCTAGAGGTACGGGGGATAATGGATGACGGGATGGGCCTACGGATGTCGTCAACCAACCTATGAAAACACAATAGCAGGCTATAATACTTTAAACCGGTATTCTGTCAGATCCTGTTCGAAAAGCCCGTTTGCAAGTAGTATTTTTAATTTAAATTTTATTTCTAAGTGTAATTGGATAAATATTTAATGAAATAAAGTATCCCAACCTTTCTGCCACTCTTTATTAAAAGTGCATAGTCCAGTCTCTTTATTCTGAAAGCATTCGATTCTCCTCTACGTCTCTCTTACTTCTGTTTTCATCTTTTACGACCTCCTTAATTCTTAATTTATGTTAAGTTTATGAAGTCGCATAATTTCTTAACAGTTGTTTGTTATTATACAATTGTTGCAATGCAATGTGTTATTTTATCTTTAATTATGTTTTTGTTAACACTTTAACGTTTATACACGAGTTCTTACCGTGGTTTGGATTAGAGAGGTCCCGATATTTCGATGATGTCGATATCCATGTTTCGTGAGCGTGAACGATATATCGGGACCTATAACCCCCGATATATTTATTTTTTTATATAATTTTGGAACTCCTTCATCTTTGGTACGTAAATTTAAATTGTTAAACACTGTGAACGCTCCTTGAGAGACGACTCGTGAACAATTATTGCGGGTAATAAGAATTGCGCTTTATCTTATATTAGGTAGCTATAACTTCACCCGATCTCTTAAAGCTCGCTCTTGAAGCGAAAAGCGCTTTAACCCTATCGCGGTTATCACGACTCTTCGCTTCAGCAATCCGTGATTGCACCGATATAAAGTATTATTAATGTTCATAAGGAAACGCATTAGAAAGATAATAAAACGGGCGATTAAAATATAGTAACCGCTACATTTAATCATTTTAACAGAAGATATTGTTCCACCCTAAAATCTGATGTAGAGCTTGCACTATATTTTCATTTATTTGCGCACGCATTTATTATACAAGGAAAATTGTTAACAATAAAAATATTGTTATTGTGACTTTCGTTTCTGGTGGCACTTTTTCACATCATGTCACTCTTAGAATTGCTGGTAGAGTCAGGTTTCAGAGTCCATGTGGGGAAGGTACCTACATATGATACCTGTATGATCAGTGGCGGGGCAAGACCAAAATTTGATGTGGGCAAGGTACATTTCGCGAGGCCCTCTGTTGACCCATACATTTTTGCGTTGTGTCCGGGTTATGCATAAACCATATAAACCTTTGAGGCGCGAGGCCCCTCGTACCGCGAGGCCGTAGGCGGTGGCCCACGTAGCCCACGCCTAACGCCGCCTCTGTGAATGATAAGAATTATCATACAACTTTCCTGGACACAATAATATTGATTCAAACTTTAAAATTCGATTTCCTGGAGATAGCAAATATTTAGCTCTCCGAGATGGAGTACATCTCTTTGCGAATTTTATCGCAACATTGTAATGAACTTTTGCGAAACAGTAATTGAATTTTTTATATTCGAGATTTCGTATATTTTTGAGTTGATTCTGAGTTGTATGAAAATTAGCGACCTTACTTTGAAACAATATTCACGTAATGAGATGCGCGAAATGAAACTCATGTGCACACTGTATTCCCAGATTCGTTGAAATAAGTTCAGTACCCTTACCATGAGTTTACGCAAATCGTTCTTATTATATAAATCTGTCGGAAATACTGCTTGTTTCCGATACAAGTAAAAGGGATCGAGCGATAACGAGAACGGTTTGTGTAAACTCATGGTAACGGTACAGGACGTAAAAGTGTAAACGTGATGCAGTGACTCTAATAACGTCATCCCTCGTACAAAATTCGAAACATTGCGCAAACAGTTCATAATAAGGTTGGGGTTGGGGTTGGGGTATTTTAAATATATTAACATTCCAAGTAGGCTTATGCTAAAGCATTAATCAGCGTCCGATGACCATGTTGCAGACAATTAATGTTCGATAAGTCATCGGCGGTCAGCGCCGGCGCAGCTATAATTTACACCTATTATTAGATCGCTTCCTATTCGTTTTCACATGTGCATGTTCGAAAGCGTGATTTATTGAGCACATATGATATAGAGCGATATCTGATAGATCATCATTGATGGATCTATGGTTCTTTAATAAATTGATGTTCTTAAGTTTACTTTGCACCAACTTATTGGCTGAACATCAGATTTTTTTATAAGACATGACACTTGACAGACATCTCTAGTGGCAGTGTTGCAATGTGATTTCTTTTTATAACTCCCACCGGGATTGTGAAAACTAATAAAGCCCATGTTTTGAAAGTGGCAACATTCCTCGAGTGGCGAGTGCCTCGGTGCATTTTATCTTAATTATACTTTTGTAATAAGATTAATTAAGAGTTAACAAAGAGAAAGAGAGAGCGCGACAGTTTACCATGATAGATAATTATTGTGTTTGGAAAATATAACAAATTACTTTGCTTCTGATTATCGATAGAAATCTAATTTATTATTTTGATAATTTGCGCGATGACAGTTTCAACAAAATAATCGTCTTGTCGATTTATATAAGTTACAGTTATTGAAATACATAGGTATATAGTAAGGAACTGCTCAAAGCAATTTTCGCGATTCTTACTTTTGAGGTGTCAGAACGCGAATCTGACACCATCGCAGGTTCAGTCGCATGGCAACCACCATCCATGATATCCGTTTAAGTGACACTGTTATAATTGAAAAAATGCCCTCCGGCATCGTGCGGTACCACCACCGACCCCACCGTCCACAGTGATATATGATAGCGTGTGAATCAAGCAATATTAGATTTTTGTGTGTATATCGTAAGAGCTAAGACATCAGCAATAGGGTGTGTGAAAGCTATGGCGCTGGCGTTTAACCTACAATAAGACTTGTTACACGAAATTGTACTGATAAACATCCTTCTTTTGAGATGTTTAGTTACAGTGTGTTCAAAAACGCGAGCGGCATAACTTTCATTACAAAGAGGCGGTACAGAAAAAAAAGAATTATGTGAATAGAGTGATCTTTTGCCTACAATACAGTGGGAATAAAAATTTAAAAACTTCGGTCGGTTTAACGCTAAAGGCTCATTGCCCACGAGGAGTAGGCAGCGACCTTCCGCAAACATCCGAAAAGAAGAAAAGACAATTATCACTGCGGTCTGGTCAGGAACAAATAAAAAAACGGGTTTGAATATATCAAGAGACACTATAAGAAGACGTCTGATTCAAGTGGCGTGAAACATCGAAGCACGGTGAAGAAAGCGCTCCTTTCTGAAAAGATTACCTACTGAAAAAGGCCATCTTGGGCAAGTGAATACGGAGAATGGCTCTCCAAATCACCCGATGACATCCAATTGAAAATGTTTATATAGAATAAGAATAATAACGTTTATTTCAAGTCTTTTTCAAACTCATATATTGT
Source organism: Tortricodes alternella (assembly GCA_947859335.1). Lineage (NCBI taxonomy): Eukaryota > Metazoa > Arthropoda > Insecta > Lepidoptera > Tortricidae > Tortricodes > Tortricodes alternella. The sequence continues at coordinate 6,000,995 of OX401987.1, read as the reverse complement.
TAGTAAAATGTATTCTAAATGTTAGTGCTAAATAATTATGCCTAAGACTAAACAACTACTTACACTGAGTACGGCGCATGTAACCGACTGCAGTGAAGTAAGTAGGGGCAGTCCAGCCTGCTCCCTATCATCTTCAGGATGGTGTTGGGGCTGGCGCGCACCCGGCGCACCAGGGATGCAGCTCTCTTACGCATTGTGGCGTAAAAGTTTAGCATGTATGAAGTTCAATTATGAGTAATACATACCAGAGGCGAATCGTGAGGGTAAGCCGGTGTATCATTTCTATTTTTAAACATTATATTATTAATCATGAAATATAGTATTTATATAAAAAAATATGTAATTTGCAATTTTGATGTTAATAGAAGAGGTAATTAATAATATTATAATGTTTGAGTTAAGAAATTATGCACCGGCTTACCCTCACGCGCCGCCACTGATACATACTGTTAGCGTCGTTGACCTAGCACGCGAACTAAAGTACGTGTGGAGATCTTTACCTCGCACCTACGCCGAACAATTGGTGGAAAGTATGCCTAAGAGATGCCAAGGGATTATAAATAATTCGGAAGATTGGACGCATTATCACACAAATTTGCGAAATGTGTGTAAGTTAGTTGTTTTAGTTTAATACTTCTTCACGCTTTAACGGCTGAATGGATTTGGATGAAATTTGGAATGTAGATAGCTTATATCCTGGATTAACACAGGCTTACTTTTTAGCTCGATTTTTTTATTACGATGGAATATTTTATCGAATTTCCAGCGAGTCGTGGACAGAAGCTATAGCTAAAGCTTTAAAATGTAATTGCAAAGCAAAAAATTAAAATTTTTCATTCGGTTTAACGGTCACGCTTTTTTGTAGATAGTGTATATTAGCAATATTTATGATAAAAAGCTTGCGTTTGCGTTCACTTTTTTCATCAATAAATAGTTGTACTGTGTTGTGTCATATTTTCGCAAAAAATGTTATTTACGAAATAGTGATTGATAATCTCATTACTCCACGTAACCACGCTTCCCACGGCTCGGTGTTGCCATATTTCGCACCTTATATCACGATAAAATCTCCTTCGTGACATATTTCTGAAGAACATTCACATAAAAAGAATGCTTTAAATATGTATCGTGCACTTTTAATATTATTATGTCAGTTTTGTTTTTTTTTTTTTTAAATGAGACCTATAGGATGTGATAATTAATAATGAAAACAAGTCTGTTTTTTAACATTTTCTGAAGCTTTGGAAAGCTGTTCGTTCTTAAGTCCCGGTGGTCCCGATCATATTGCGGATGCGGCAGCAGCGCGCGCGATCTATCCCGGTCACATCAATCCAATACAGATCGCATTCTTTCTGTTTGTATGTAGCAACCGTAATGTCCAATAGTTGTTAAAAAAAAACATAAAACGAGCTATTTTACCCGTGACGCACATATAGCTACCCGAACCGGTACGGCGAGGGTGGATAGTCACGTCGAGGGTAAAATGGGTTTTATGCTCGAGTTTTACACTCTGCTGTTCACTTCAATTGCAAGGAAACAAAACAAGGATAAAGTACCTATACCTATACATATACAAGAAAAATGTTAGCACTTCTTTCCATTAAAGTCTCAGGCGAAATCATTATTTGATCGTCACTATTACTACTCGAAGACATTGTTTAATTACTTACGAATAACTTATTGAATTTTCGACCGCAACACAAGAAATTTTGCTTGTTTATAGTTTTTATTGACGAATAATTAGCTTCCCGCCACACAATTCTTCTTAATTTTGTTTTTTAATTTTCAACTATGTGACGTTCGACTATGGTCTGAGTCTTAATGCCAAGTTATTATAAATATTGGCGTTATATTTTTTTACGTAAATGCACGCTCGTGTTAATCGTTTTGTATTTAGATAGTTATACATATGTCGTAATTAAATTAAGATATAACCTAAATCTCATAAAAATATATGAATTAAATGAAGGTGTATTGTATGTGTGGCTGTAAGACCTAATTGCCTTAGTCTTATAAGAAGAAATTGCTTTATGCACAAGAATATAAAATCCCATTTTATGCAGCCTTCTCTCGATATAAAGGACAATTTTACAAGCATGAGAAGTGAAGAAGTCTTTTAGATTAGCTAGAATCGTTCAATTGTCGCTTCGTCGTACACTAGTATAAAAAGTTATGCCATATTTAAAAGGAGGTTATGCTCTAAAAATTACTAAGCAAGTGTGTCATATTAGCCATAAAATAATTACCGTTTATTAAAGTGTCATTATTTGGGTATAAATGCAGCACAATAGATCACTGAGCTGTAATGGCGACGGCCATTTTCCTTATTTTCCCGTTGTCATTAACCGCCATTTCGGCGTATTACACGAACCGTTAGATAGCCCCTGTTGTGAACCATGCGATAAATAAGACTGCGCCGTTTAATATTTGTATAAGATCATAAAAATAATCATGGTCCTGATCAACATACACCAAGATTCTGGGATTTAGATCTTCATAACTGTTATGAAAATAATGCTAACTTGCTAGCGAAACTTTGCATTCTTTGGATAAACATACATGAGTGACCTATTAATGGCCAAACGCTTCTACTGAAAACTTCTTGTCCTTTATCTGAAGAAGAATACAGGAAAAATTTAGTTGTCATACAGCCACCATAACATGCTGCACACGTTATAATTAAACGTCTGCATTTCACTTTTTCCCGCCCAAATCGCTGTCATTGTCACTGGCCAGTGTCATGGCTGCCGACCTCAATGCGATATTTTGATGAGCCCGCGCAATTAGAGTAAAACGCCACTAAATCGTAATTTGGCTGAATATTCGTGTTTAACGCAGCATGTAACTTTCTTTTCGGAGCGTTTCGGGCAAGTTAAATAGAGTGTAAACTTTGAAGTGGAATTAAACGTAGATGTTTTTTTGGTTTTGCAGATGCTTCTTTGTTTTAACCAACATAGGTATAGATCAATCAGATGAGTGTTCAATTTGAATATATGAGTGATGTCGAACAGTTATAAGTGTTTATCTACACCCATATCATAAAACCTCCATTGGTTAATCAAAAACCGTAGGAAATGACCACCATTTTGACAACCAATTAGGAAAAACCAGTGCTGCGATAAAGAAATAACATGACTTCTTTATCGTTTTTAGTAAAGAAATGAGATTAAATTTGGAACAGCTGTCAAAACTCAAGTGGGTCTCTATTCTAGTATCCATAGATATTAAAACAGTTATTGATACGAAACGTCAATTCAGTATGTTTTTTAATATAAACTGCACAATATTTGATCTCGAGTGACGTGAGAATAGAGACTTCATCCGTTTGTCTATGATTTAAAAAAAAATGGTCTTGACGGAGGACGCCGCCATGTTGGTGTTTTGCTGAACGAAAGTAGAATTGTTGTTGAATTGAATAGAAAAAGTTGTTTGTAATTTACATTTTAGTTGAAAATATGAATAGTAAGTAGTCTTCTCGGAGTGTGTGTGATGTGAAAATGGGCCGGATATCGGAAATATGCAGCCACGATTGCAACAAATAACTTGTTGCCAGAAAATATTGTTTCTGAACCCATCATGGAGGATTTATAATATGTGTGTAGATAAAGTTATGTATGCAACTCTGCATAATTTGGCCTTAAAACACACGTGCGATCTTATTATGAAACTCGCTAAAAGCTCGTTTCATAAAACCGCACTAGTGTTTTAAGGCCTATCATTATGCAACCGTTGCATAAACTACTAATGCGTGTTTTGTTTCTGTGTTATAAATATGGGGAATCTAAACGGACACAGCCCCAGTACACAAACGACTCTTTTATCTGATTTACCAATACTTTCTTCTCAAAATCTACTTCACGGTTATATTCGACTTTAATCTAAGGAATTCAAATCCCATCAAAAAGACAAAAACGTCAGGGGTTGACGGTATCGCCGATAAAAGTGTTGAGATCTAAACGGATGCCAAGTTCGTTAGAATTTTCCTAAATGATAGCTTTAAAAAGATACTACAACGTTCATACATTATTTCAAAGGAAATTGGTTATTTTCATTGATATTGAATTTATAATTTGGCAAGTTTTATTCGTATTCAAATATTTCGAATCTCTCTGCCTCTTAAGGGGCTTGTAAACGGGCTAGGTTTTTGGAAATTTATTGCTGCAATTTGGGCCATTTTCAAAATGATTACGTATTTCATCACTACTGGAAACAAAATTTTAAATTGTAAACTTTTGAGGATAGCCTGAATTGCGGCAACAAATTCCAAAAAAAGTTGCTCGTTTTCAACCACCTTTATGGCATAGAGAATATATTTGAATACGTGCGTTGAATTTGTTTTGCTAATATTTGTAATTTTATCCTCCTGGGACTCCCGGTCCTCACTTGAGGACATAAAAATAAATAAATAAATCTACAGCCAAATGTCAAACCGGCTTTATAAGTGGTAACGGCTTAAGATGAAATCTAGAGGTAAACTCCATGATTTTTTTAGTAATATTCCGACATTAATGGATAATTACTTAATCAATTTTTTGAAGAAATGAAAAAAATATCAGTTTCGGCAAAATCGATACCTCCAGGATCCAGGAGGTTATACTCGCACTAAGAGTTTGGATGGATATAAAACTGGCTTGGTGCTTGTTCCTGGCAAGATGAGATCAATAACTTATTATTCTCCGAAGAATTCCCCGTGGCTTTCATCAGCTAATGAGGGGAAAAACATCCAGTCACCTCGAACATCGCGCTCGCGTTGAAAGCGAGAATTGAATCAATTCAACTGCCAAATATCCAAATGTTTCGTCGCAAAAGAAATCTTGCCGTGTGCGAAATAAAGTTCGAATTTTGGAAAAGCACACGCATTATGCGAGTTTTTGGAAGTAAACTGTCAATTTGCATTTATTTGTTCAGCGTTGATGTCTATGACCAAGCGTTTTCGTAAAATTAATGCAAATTATACCGTAGAATTGATCTTTAAAATCATATTCCGCTTTGCAGAAGATATTTTCATTAAAGTAGTAATTATTGAGGTATACAAGATACCCTGTGTATGTTTGAAATTTGGTAACGGATTAATGACCGCTCCCATTAAGGTTGTTGGTGTTCATGGGTATCCTCTGCTGCACTGGGAGTGAAGAAATAGCATAGAATGCGTGCGCTTATCATCCTGGCATGTCGTAAAAGTCAACTAAGGGACGGGTCCTCTCCAACATGGTGGACTATCTGTATGGGCGATGGGCTGATCACCTGTCACCATACGGTTCATCATACCATCTTAGGACCAATTCATCGAACGTGGCCACAAGTAGTCTTGTGGCTCTGCCCACCCCATTAGGGATTTCGGGCGTGATAATATGTATGTATGTATGTGTTCATGGGTCGCACCGCACTGCTGCTTGTTGGCTAACATTTAAAAAAGAAAACCAAAAAACGTATTTTTCATTAGCTATTTACGTTGATGATTTTCTTAACATTCGCTTAAATTTTGTAAGAAATATTGACTGCAATAGTGAAATTAAAACTTTCGTGTGTCATAATGAATCGTTCAGGGGCATAAATGTCGAAGGGTCAGAAAGTCCAGGGGTCACATTGTCCAGAGTCAAAAAGTTTGAATGATGAAACGTCCTAATGTCTGAAAGTCCTAGCGTCAAAAAGTCCATGGTCAAACAGTCCGAAGGATGAAACGTCCTAGTGTCTGAAAGTCCTAGCGTCAAAGAATCCGAAGGATGAAACGTCCTGGTGTCTGAAGGCCTGAATGCCATAATGTCTCATGGTATAAAAATATGACTATCACAACTAAATAATAAAAATAATTGAAAACGTAATGCTAGATTGCTCATCTGCATTATTTCCAGTCTATTATCTAACACCCTGAGGCCCATTCTCGGTAAGATCCAGATGCATCTATGATGACTCGTACGTGTGTCGACGAGATTTGTCCAGCTGATTCAGTAGATGAGCAGGGTAATACTGGGGTCTCATTGTACATTGTCTTTTTTCATATTGAATGTCTACGTGGTGACAGCTCTTATTGACTTGACAGTAAAGGCGATCAAGTCGAAAACAATTCGATTGCAATAGGACAAGGACTATCCGATATTAGGGCATTATAACTTTCTACAAATATAAATATTCTGACTATCTGACAAATGGACAATGTGACCAGGGGGCATTATAATCTTTGAACTTTTTGACACCTGGACTCTCTGACTTTTGGACATATATGCCCCTGAACGGTCGGGCCGTTCCTGACAATAAATCGTGAATAAAACCGTTTTTACTTCAAGTTTCAATATATACTTAAATACTTAATTGGTTCTATAACAATGATCAAAGTGGTCAACGCTTCATAGGCCGACCGTACTGACCATGTTTAGAGCCTCCGTAGTTGCTAATTTTATATCGCCTCTTCTTATCAATATGTTAAGTGTAGCCTTCCGCCTGTTGTTGCGAGAGATAGCCAAGCTTCGGTGTTTTCTCAATTTCGCAGGAAGATTATCATCATGTTACACTATTCATGCGGTTGGGTCTATTCTGCATTTTGATATCAACGTTTACAAGATTCCTTGTGAACAAGGTTTCTCTTATTTGGTTATGGTTGGTTATAATATAATTGGGATGTGACTTGTACGGAGCCTCGGTTTGAACGTAGAAGCAACAAAATGTTGAGTTGATATTCATTACAATGGCAATACTGTTTATAGTAGGTTTGAATTACTGTTTTAATAAATGATATAAATAGCAAATTTATTAATTGTAACGGAAAATACTGTGTATATTAATAAAAGTTTTAAGTAGTTACATTAAGCATGTTTTTTTTGTATTCCAAAAGCGTGCGAGTGAGAGTGCGAAAGAGACGAATGCTTTATGCGCGATAAAAAATAGTGTGTAAACATAAACAAATAATTCTACACACTTGTACGTACGCAATACTGTTTTAAATAGAGGTGTGTTATGCAACTAAATATGAAACGAAAGTTCAGTGCAGATTAGTTTAACACAAAGCTTTGCTGAGATAATTATTATAGTACACAAAGGTAGCGATTATAACTTATGCATTGATTGTTACGCAACGCAACGTTGCTTTGCTTGCAACGCCATCAAACCTGTAGCAGCGATAAGTGCCGGCATTCTAGGTGCATTTGCGGTGCCTTCACAATGCGCGGGCTATCGGGGCGATCTTACGACGTGATCTTTGGAGCGAATACAATTTGCTGTTCAAATGTTACGCTAATATTAGTCTCCGTAAACGCTGTATTACTCTCTTAAGCGCTTTATAGAAGATTAAATGCTTTGATAACACAGTAATGGCATATTGCAGAGTTATAACAGTGCGTTTCTATTGTAGTACGGCTTGTTATTTATTTATTAGCACAGGTTAATGAAGATTAGTGTATTGTTGTTGTACCTATATTGTAATAATTATTGAATCCGACACGTATGATATTTGATTTTAATCATTCAAAATCCAAGAAAACACATTATCGTAGTTTTTAAACGAATATTTGTGGCTATTGCATTCAAAGCTTGAGATTGACATTACCGTTTATTTTGGAAAAAGCAAAACTTTTTAGTTTCATAGTCAAAGACGGCTTCGCGTGGCCTTTCAGAATATATCTTTTGGATATAGGAATTCAAGATTATGAAGTTCCATTTGATACCAAAAGCAATCGTGCCGCGGGAAGTTCCCGGCAATGAAAGGATGCTGTGATTTAGTGCTGAGATGATTTTCTTATTCCACTTTCCTGATGGTATTCAGAGACAAAGCCTCGCTCATAATCTGGAACATATAAAGCCGGCAGCCGAAAACGTGGTTTTCGGTGATTTCATCAGGTTACCCTTATAGACTTATAATAATAATAATAATAATAACAATAATAATAATAATAATAAACTGGACTATTATTACCAATAAGCCTGATATCGTGCTGACAGATCGATCGCAGCGCCGGGCAGTGCTCGTCGACATCACCATCCCCCATGACGAGAACCTCGTGAAGGCCGAGAAGGACAAACTCAGCAAGTACCTTGACTTGGCTCACGAGGTGACCGCCATGTGGGATGTTGACTCGACGATCATTGTGCCGATAGTTGTTTCTGCGAACGGGCTCATAGCGAAGAGTCTCGACCAACACCTCAAGAGACTCTCGCTTGATGGCTGGATCAAGGGTCGGATACAGAAGGCGGTACTCCTGGACACGGCGCGCATCGTCAGGAGGTTCCTCTCTCTGCGGCCCTAACCGCCGGTAGCTTGAGCCCCGCCCCGCTACCGGCGGCACCCTAGGCTAGGTTTTTATAGTGTCTGTATTTTTATAGTGATATTGTATTTTACTTTTTATACAAATATTATAAAACCTAGCTTAAGATTCAAGATTAATAAAGAGAATAATAATAAAGACATTTATTTAACACACATTAGACACAGACAAATAACAAGAAAAGCACATAACAAAGAAAGAATGAACATAAAAAGCTGTGCCGAACGGTGCCAAAGAGGGTGCCACTCAGCGTTATGCCGTGGCGAGCCTTGGCGCTGATTTTCAGTGGCCCCTAAGTGACAATACGAGCGACAGAGAACAACACGTTTGTATGGCAACACTTGAGCAACTCAACCACTGAATGTTAAATTGTAACAAGCCACTGCCAAAATTAATTGATAATTTCTGATATAGGCGCATATTAATATAATTAATAAGTTTAAAGCATAATAAACAGCCGTATCACTATTTAAAATAAAAAGTAGTAGTTCGACTGCTGTCAGAGTTATACCGGTGGTTGCGCGACCATGGCGCCAACCTAATAACGACTTCCGTAAAAAACTGACAACAGCCAAGAACTATAAAATAATTAACCTAATCTTGCTGTATTAACCTAATCATATACAGTTTTAAAAATAAAATAAAATAAAATATAAATTTCGACACTTTAAGTTATACAAAACGATAGACAACAATATAGGAATGGTTTTGACTTAGCTTCCCTTTGTATCAATAATTAGGTGACTTCACCCAAAGCTATATATGACTCCGTACACAGCGTGCGCCGCAGTCAGTGTCCAATTTTACATAAGGACAAATTTACAGATAGAAGGTTGTCACAATAAAGATTTTAGTTTTATTATTACTGCGTTCGTGGGTGCCTGATCTATCAGATGTTTTCCTTTGCAGTGTCGAATAAAATTGTGGTCATGTTTTACCTTTTTTTTTCATGTTACTGTATTTCATAATGTCGACTCTATTTTGACGATCTCGTGATGCGAATAAAAGTTTTGCGTGCATTGCGAAATAGCGACTCTCTTCAGTTTAACAGCAAGTAGACCCTAGTTGCTATTTTTACGTTAGATACCTAAGTTTTATGATATTTCTGATGATATTATCAGTTAGTTTTAAATAAGATCATGATAACTTTTGTTACGCTTACTGTTCAGGAATTACGCTCAATTTAAAAAAAAGTTAAATTTTATTGATTCGTTGATATCTTAGATTTCTACTTAATTGTTTCACTTCTATATTATCTAGTTTATAGAGCGCACAAACAGTTCAGTACAGCTCCATTACTCCTATACAATTGCCAGAGAATTCATTTGTACCCGAAGTGGACCAACAGCGTTACACGAGACTTATAATTACTATGAAGTACAGTCAACAACCAAATTTTATTCATCCTTTGAACAAGTCGAAATGTTTTTGACAAGAAGTTAATAGAATGTGTTACCTGCTGGGTAAGCTGGGATCCGGACATATCTTGACGCAGTCTATCCTTCAATCGTTTGTTGCCAAGTTTTGGACCATATCTCTAGTATTCGATTTTTTTACGAGCATTGCATTAGACAGTTCGCTTAACATTTTTAGCTAGTTGGTCATCTAATTGTTCCCCGATAGTAGTTTTTGAGCACCAGATAAACAGACATGCCATTCTATCGTATTCTAACAGGCGACCTACTGCAGCGAAATATTAATTTAAACCGTAGTTTAAGGATACCATCGATAAAAATAACAGCCCACCCACGTAACTGGGAGTAATATACTTTCTTTTCGTTAATCATGATTGCCTTTTAGCAAAATATTTTAGGCGTCGAATCAAAGTCTTCTTTCTAAGAACTATAATTCTAAACTACTACGGAACTACTCGCGTATGCATGCTCCGATACGTCTCTTGAATTTTTGATCAATTTTTTACTTGTTGTTACGACAGATGTCAACTAAATCGAACGATACGCAATCGCAAGGCTCTATCAAAACAAGGAGAATACTCTTTCCAATTGCCGTCTAACTTTAACAAAATGATCTACAAGTATATCATCCACGTAAGCGTTTCACATCAGCATTAGTCATAACCACAACAAACCGAATAGTGTGTTGACCGCGGTTGCCATCAGTAGGAACGAAAGGCGGAAAGCGATGCACGCGCTTATTTTCACGGTACGCCCTTGTAATGGCCGAGATAATTATCATCTATACGATTTACGAGCATTATTTTCTTAACCATTACGCTTTTTAATGTAACGCTGCAACACCCGCCATTTCGTGTTTATGATCGTGAAATAATAACAATTTGTGATAGCGTTCGAAGTAGATATAAAATTAGAATGCGTGTATTCGTTTTTTACCCGACTGCGCGATGCTAAAAGCAGTCTTTGTATCTATGTATGTCTGTCACCAAACATCAGATGTTCCACTTTAGCTCCTTAACTAGTACTGTTCCGGCTTTAATAAATGGGGTATCATAAGAGTGGAGGACGTGCGAGTGTCATACCTAAGCTACCTAGGCTACCTAAGTATATGAGAATTATAAGGGTGTGTCATACTAGGAGTAAAAATGCTTTCACTTCACGGGTTTTAGCTTTTAATTTTTTTTATATTATTGTTCGTTAGGATAAGAGAGCCGAGTTAAGAGAATCGATATTATAAAAGTATAATGGTAAATTATTATTTTTTGCTTTGCTTTCTTGGGTCAAAGGACGCGAACCGAGTTATGGGTCGTTCGAAAAACTTTGTCTCGCTCACTCACTTAGATAAACAGCTGGAAATAATCGTCGTACTTAAATAATGTGTCGTAAGTATAGGTAAAGAACTTACGAATGGGAACTCTTGTTTGTAGTTGTGAGCAGAATTTTTATTGCATTTATGACTAATTTTGAATATCGAATGCCTAATTGTCTATCCAATTACTACACTACTACATGCAAGAGGGGCTTCATTTAAGTTTTTTACCTATAGGTACAATTGTTTGGATATAGATAAAGATATATTATTTTCTCTGAAAGTGCCCATAAATTTAAAACTAAATTAATCATTCTGCCACATTATTCAATTAATGTTTAAGTTGGATATCTGTTTATATGTATTTGTCATTATTTAACATTTTGGCTGCATTATCATGTCAATGCTGTTTACTATTGTGTTGTTACCACCTAAGTGACTCTCTGTATCACCATACCTATATGTAAATGCTTGGTTTTCAGCATGTTATTGTACCTAATAAATAAAGGTATTATTATTTTATTACCTGGACACACCTTACTTTTACAGTTTATTGTAAGATAGGCAATTCAATAATCCAGGCGCATAATTTAAATTCGAAAGTCTTACGTGACATCGGTTATTCTTGATATATTTATGAATATGCGTTTTTAACAAAAATATTCAGCATTCGGTTTTGCTAAGAAGAAACTTTAATACCGTTAACACATGAATTACAACTTTGTAATATTGTAATTAAAATAAATTGCTCTTTACGGTTTCAATAAATAGTTTTAGAAAAGGGCGTTTCACTTGTAATTACCTGATCTAACGTATGTTTGATAATTACTACGGACTATGAAGTGCTTTCAATTTGCAGTTTTAACGTAAGCAGGAGTTACATATTTTATATCTAGGAAGAAAACTTTTAAAATAATTGTCTACTTAATTTGTCTCACGGGTGGGAAAGATGCGCAAGAAAAAATATGCAGGAAAACGGGCAGTTTTTTTTTTATGTCACTGACTGACAAACGAGCTGACGGCCCACCTGATGCCTGAGTTGTTTTTCTAAAGAACCTGTACCTAAGTAGCTAATTATGATCGAGGGTTTTATCTGTTAAGTTAGTTGCCGGCCTTTTTAATTTGACGGTTTACGCATTCGTACTGCATAAAGTTAAATTCATATAATTTGAATTAGTGTCAATATTAACCGGCAGAATTGAATACTTACTATTAAAGAAGCTCAACAAAATGAATTCCGTACATAAAACACGTCGTTTGTCGTCCTCCTGGTCCGAAGCTAGCTTAGGAAATTTAGCTTTTGATAACTAGGCTCAAGGCATCGGGCAAGCCGAGTCCATCCACTTTACACGATTACACTGTAGGTACCTGAAATCTGTAAATAAATGAATACCTAATGATAACCTATACATTACACATTTAATTCCAAACTCTCTGATCATACCTTCCTGATCAGAGTGTCTAACTTGCCATTCGTCTACGAAGCAAAATGACTAAAAAGAATGTCTATGTGGCTAAATACCTAAGCAATAAATCGTCTAAAGATCAAAATGTCTACCAAGTAAAATGCCTAAATTGCAATAATACCTAAGCAGCAAATTGTCTAAAGATAAAGATAAGGATATGGATAAAGATTGTAAAGGTTGTCGTTAGTCATATTGCCTGCTAGGCCTTTTGCTTCTTAGTCAATATGCAATGAAGTTCAAGTGCTGCATAGTCATATTGCCTGGTAGGCATTTTGTTTCTTAGTCAATACAAGCTTTAGGCTAAATTTCACGTAGACGTTTTGATTTTTAGGCAGCATGATCAAGAAGGTTAAAATTAAATACTAAATAAGATGAAGATATATAAAGTGAATGCAAAATAAGCGAGGCAGATTGAGTTATACGAGAAAAGTGCACTCATAATAAATGTTTCGAATGAATCTTAATATTGAGGGCAACAAAGCTAATTGGTGAGAGTGTATCAATATTTAATGTGGCAATGATAGGTTGCGGTTTCATTGGCGTATATAAAATAATAACTATGTGAGGTGCTTGTATATAATGGTATATCATGAGGATTGATATTTGATTATCAAGAGGAGTGTGAATCTACAGCTTTTCATTCAAAAGGTGATAACAATTTCCATCCTTTAAATATTAACCGATTTTGACCAATTTTTGATAGGTTGTCACTCAGAACAAAATCTAGGTCTATTCGTTCTCATACAAAACTAGTTACAGCCAATAGTTGACCAATTTCTGATAGTTTGTTAGTCAGTTTGTTCTGACTGACAAACTATCAGAAATTGGTCACAATCGGTTAACATTTAAGGGCTGAAAATGGTTATCGCCTTTTGTATGAAAAGCCGTAGGTTCATACGCCTTGTACAAAATGAAAACAATAAAATATGTCTCATTTTAGTACTACAAAACGTCATCAGGTGAGTAGCTTTCTTTTAGTTAGGCTTTCCAGTAACTAAGTATGTGTAAATTATGCACTTCTCAAATTCGGATCTAAGCAAGTATTGTTGGGTATTGTGTCACCAAAAATCCATAACCAAATGTAGAGTAAGTATATGTATCATAAAAGTATTCAGAAAAAGACACCTTACTTTCTTCCTCCACACGCTAAAATGTACTTGGAGTTAGCCTTAGTTTCCCTTAATTTAGGATAAGCTTATCACTCAGAAAAGTGTTGTATTTTAGGAACATTTCTCAGATTTGCGAGGCGTGATTTTGATGGCACTTTCCATGCAATTTTCCCGCCTGAGAACCCCGCGTAATCGCCCTGAGACAATGCAAATCTAACGACTATTTAAGTGCACCCGCGAAATAATACCTCGTGGCACACAATCTTATTTTTATTAGAAAAACAATTAGAATGTGTCACCGTAATCATGAATAATATTCCAGTTTGTATCATTTATGTATTTATACGTTCAACATATCCCATTTCTGACAGTTTACTGGAGTTTTGCGACATGATAAAAAAATTGGCTCAATTTCAAACTATGATCGTATTTCATTCATTAATGAGGTAAAATCCTAAAAATCAGTGTTGCTTCCAAAATAGCACATAATATGAATGGACTAGATTAGATAAATAAACTTAAAAAACAAATTAAAAACTAGAACAATGAACCTAAAACTAAAAATCTTAAAAAATATAATATAATAACTAAAATATATTATTAAAAGGAGTCCCTTTAGGCAAGGTCCCGAAGATACTGGCAGCGTTCCCCCTTTGAATAGCTAGACTAATTCTTTGTCCGAGGTAGCTGCCAGCTCTTCGGTCTCCTGTGATGTCGACTATCCTTTTTGCGATTTCCCTAAAAAGCCTTATCGACTACATTATATTACTGGTTGCTACTGGTAAACAAATACACATTTGCAACCGAGCAATCAAAGTTTTGGTACTCTCAGTAGCGAATTAAAAATACTACCATAATAAGTTTCTCCTAGTCCTTTGTTACTGCTTATAATTATAATCTTTAGCACTATTTCGAGCAGATTGTTCGTTGTTGCAGAATTACGTGATTATGGAGATGACTTAGGTAAGTGCAGGTCGTTAACATTCAATTCTGCGCGTACGCATTTGCATCGTGCGTGAGAATTTACCTAAGCCTTTGTAGATGACAACCTGAGAATAGATAATTGCTTTTAAGAGCCTTGTTGTAGATGATAGAATATTATACAGACAGACAAGAAAGACAATAATTAATTAGCAATACATACATAGCATCACGCCCGAAATCCCTAATGGGGTGGGCAGAGCCACAAGACTACTTGTGGCCACGTTCGATTAATTAGTCCTAAGATGGTATGATGAACCGTATGGTGACAGGTGACCAGCCCATCGCCCATACAGATAGTCCACCATGTTGGAGAGGACCCGTCCCTTAGTCGACTTTTACGACATGCCAGGATGATAAGCATCTGCTTGCATTCTATGCTATTTATTCACTCACAGTGCAGCAGAGGAGTAATTAGCAATAACCTGGAAAATACATGTAAAATAATGCATGGTCGTCCGTACAGTACATCAAATATAAAAGAACATTTTCTTTCAAATGTCAGAGACTTTGTATGTGAACAAAGTTCAAGTGCATAATATAGTATGTATGTATATGCCTCATTTACCCCAATTCATAGAAAAGTCAAAAGTATTCGGCTTTTAGATTCTCTAATCATTTGACACCCGGGGATGTCCACTGCTGGACATAGGTCTCCCCCAAAGACTTCCACAATTAAAGATCGCACGCCTTCCAATAACCAGGCATATTCTAAAAGGCATAATTTCAGAGGTATACGTGATTTGAAGTTTGTAAGGCGTTATTATAAAAAAATATACTATGTTAGTCCACCAATTCACTTATAAAAAAATCTGCAGCTCTAACAGTAATGACACAAAGATAAATTAAACCCGTTTATATCTATGACTATCTCTTTCGTCGGCACTTAGTGTGAGAGAGACGCACTTAGAGATAAGACGGTCTATCTTATTTTTGTGTCCTTCATGTTAGGGCCACAGGATGAATTCTAATATGGAATCTATTTCGGACAGAAGAAATAAAAGTTCAGTGACGTTAAATGTTTGATTTTGTAAAGTAATGTAAGTATATAATACGAGTGGACCCGCCACAGCAGCTCGCGGTATTTTACAGACAAAATTAACAATTATTTTCAACCCATTTAAAAAAAAATGCTTCCGTACCCGAAGGGTGCACCCCTTCGGGCTACTCGAGGAATATTTCCTCCAAATTTCAAATCTCTATGTGGTTACCGGTGGTTTAGACGTATATCTGTCAGTAAGTCACAGTACTAACCATCTGTAATGTACTGCAAAGTCGGCGTTCTGTAAAGGGCTTGCAAATTTTACAGTTAAAGCATGCGAAGTCGCGGGCGGTTGCTACTAGCGACTTTCTGACTCTTTTTATCCGCACAGTTTGAGTGGCTAGAGTCGTTTATGTGATCTGACAATAGGCTGCGGTCTACGATCTGCGGTCTACGGTGTGCGGTCCGCCTGTCTCGGGAAATGGCGTACGAACAATGATGAAAATTTCACTAGAGAGCAAATTGAATATGAACTTTCGATTGCGGTGAAATGTGCGCACGCGCAATACGGGCTTTGAAAGCTTGATATTGTTAGGCGTGTTCCATTTGATGGAACAAAGTGTTTTGTGATTTCGGACAATGGAGGTGCGAATTTATTAAGTTTCTGATGGCCGAATTCAGAAACGCCACTTAACCATTTGACTAGACATTAAGTAGTTAAATGTCCCTCAACTAGTTGTCAACCTATACAGAAACGTCACTGAAACGTCACTTTAATTAAAGCTCAATTTGAGTGGCCTTTCTGAATTCGGCCATTAGACGGGTCTGATAACAGATGCGAGATAAAAAATTAACAAAATAGTATATTAAAATATTTACATTAGTAAACGACTTTATTTATGATTTTTGACAAAAAAAGACCGAGATCTTTTGGACGGGTGTGTAATGTTTTGTATAAGAATAGTTTTAAATTTTTCAGTTTACATAATACGAATGGCATAATTTTGACCTGCAGAATTAATAATTTAGCATAGAAATAAAATGCAAACAAGCGAATTGCATAATTTCGAAAATAATCATTGTTTAGTTGCATAATGTATTTATTTGCATAATAAAGAATAAGTATAATAGTCATTTTGTACAGTACCTACCGGTAACCTACTTTTCCGGTAGCAGTTCGTTTCAGTAGGGTCACAGTTGTAATCTATCCTAACCTGCTTTACCAATAGCAGTTCGTTTCAGTGGGGTCGCAGTTCTAACTTAACCTAACCTTAAATTTTAATAATTATTCTGAATGAATGCTATACCAAGTGACATTATGACGAATGTTATTATGATTATTAACTGTTCTGTTGTTTAAATATTATGCTTTACATAATCATGAATTTTGTTTTTATGCAATATGCAATATTATATAGTGGAATTAGTTATGAAAGTATTCCAAAGTTTTTATGCGGATTGAACGGCATCCCTTTTGGACTCATAATGGAATCCTTTATCAGGTGCAGCGGCCCTAACATGCATGCCACAAAGATAAATTAGAACCGTTTATCTCTATGACTATCTCTTTCGTCGGCACTAGTGTGAGAGAGACGGACTTAGAGATAAACGGTTCTAATTTATCTTTGTGCCATGCATGTTAGGGCTGCTGAGTACAGTCGCAGTCAGGAGAATAAAACCTACGGACGCGAACAACTTGATCCCCAAAATGCGGCTGTGTAATATTGTAGAGACTGATACACAAGATCTAAGTTTTTTGAATGTGAATAAATAAATCAAATCCTGAAGTAAATAATAGAAAGCCAGGTCAATTCGCGGACAATATAGCATGTAATAAAGCTGATTACATACATACATATTATCACGCCCGAAATCCCTAATGGGGTGGGCAGAGCCACAAGACTACTTGTGGCCACGTTCGATTAATTAGTCCTAAGATGGTATGATGAACCGTATGGTGACAGGTGATCAGCCCATCGCCCATACAGATAGTCCACCATGTTGGAGAGGACCCGTCCCTTAGTCGACTTTTACGACATGCCAGGATGATAAGCATCTGCACACATTCTATGCTATTTCTTCACTCCCAGTGCAGTAGCAGAGGAGGAAAGCTGTAAAGTAAAGCTGATTGTAACAGTGAAATACTAATCAATCTATAATTTTAATTGTATTCCACTACGAGCGATTCGGAATGCTCTCATTTGTTATTCAACTGGAAATTTAATTACCCTTTGTCTGGATACTAGTTTTTACCCGCGACTTCGTATGAGTGGAATTGTATCTTTGAATTACAGTTTTTTCCCTCAAATTCGGTAATTTTATTGATGCCTAAGCGGCGTATTTTAGTTATACTCGCAGTATGTACTAAAATTCGCAAATATCGGGTCGTATACGTCAAAGGGTTCAAATCGGGCGCGCACAAACTTGCCATAAATTTATTTTCTAGCCCCTATTCCACCCTTTTAGGAGTCGATTGACTTAAAAGAAAACCGGACAAGTGCGAGTTAAACTCGCGTGGAGAGGGTTACGTGCTTATATGAAATTTCCTGTTACTTTGAATACCATAGTCTTCTTATAGATTTTCCTGTAATCTGTAGGTAAAGAACTATAGCTGTATTTTTTTTCCAAAATTTTAGGCCCAGTAATTTCGGAGATAAGGGGGAATGGTGAATTGTCACCTATTTTCTTAAATAATTTCAAAACTATTTATGTTAAAAATAAATATTTAAGATCCTCACAACAAGCCCTTTCATTTGATATGTGACACGCCATTGTTTGCAAAACTTTTTTTTTAATTTTCTTTTTTACCCCCAAAAGTAGCCCCCATGTTTAAAATTCATTTATTTACGTAACACGGTCGTGTTGCAGTCACCGATTTACATATTTGTACCAAATTTCAACTCAATCGGTTCAGTAGTTTTGGAGCGAATTGGCTGTGACAGATGGACAGACAGACAGACAGACATACACACGAGTGTTCCTATAAGGGTTCTGTTTTTTCCGTTGAAGTACAGAACCCTGAAAAGTAGCCTATATCCTTCCCCAGGGCTCAAACGATCTCGACGCTAAATTTAATTAGAATCAGTTCAGCGGTGTAGGCATGAATCGCGTAGATACATAAAAAGATACCAACATGCTCTCATCGGGCACGAACTAGCCGTAAATTAAATTTACGGCTTTCTTTCACCTTTTAAGGAATTGATATTCTTAAGAATAAGTATCCTACACAGTATCCAACGTCCACCCCCAGGGCTTAAACAATGTCCATACCAAATTTCATCGAAATCGGTTCAGTGGTTTAGCCGTGAAAGCGTAACAGACAGATAGACAGAGATACTTTCTCTTTTATAATATTAGTATGGATGGATTCAAATAAAGTCATGCTGTATGTATTTTTTGTTTATGACCAAGTGACTTCAATACTAAGGCCTCTTTTCGACACCGGTCGGTGAAGTACAATCGGTTACCATATTTTATATTGTTATTATCTTAATTTGCGATATTTGCATTTTTAAAGAAAGTGACATTTCGTTACTATAATAACTAATCGGTTTCTATATCACTAGAACCAATATTAAAATTATTCAGTTGCGTTATGTAATTTTTTAATGACGGCAATGAACTTAAATAGTTACTTTTTATTAGGGTTCGGTACCTCAAAAGGAAAAAAGGAACCCTTATAGGATCACTCGTGTGTCTGTCTCTGTCTGTCCGTCTGTCACAGCCAATTTGCTCCGAAACTATTGGACCGATTAAGTTGAAATTTGGTATTCATATGTAAGTTGGTGACCGCAACACGGACGCTTAACGTAAATGTATGAATTTTAAACATAGGGGCCACTTTTTGGGGGTATACTAGAAAATTAAAAAAAAAAAAAAGTTATGCCACCTATATCGTGTGACATATCAAATGAAAGGGCTTATTGTGAGGATCTTAAATATATTTTCTTTTGAATTTTAAGTAAAATAGTTTAGAAGTTATTCAGGAAAATAGGCGAAAAATGACCATTCCCCCCCCTTATTTCCGAAACTACTGGGGCTAAAATTTTGAAAAAAAATACAGGAAATAGATCTTTGCCTATAGATTACAGGAAAACCTATAAGAAGTATGTTATTTAAGGTAACCTAGTAAATTTCAGATAATCATGTACGGAACCGAACCCTCCACGCGAATTTAACTCGCACTTGTCCGGTTTTATTTATTTCGGATCACCAACAGATAATACATCTTACATTTCACTTTTCTATGTTATATTCCAGATAGATGCTTACCTACCTACAGATATAGTGAATAATATGTTTCCATCGGTAAAACTCGGATCTCAATCGGAAGACGACGGGACCCGAAGTGTCAATTAATTATTGTATTCAATGAGTGACATGTTTATATTCATTAATATGAAACTTTATTATTTAGTGTCAAATGTCAAAATGAAAAATGGCAGCATGGTATGATGGGTACTGGTCCTCAATTCTCGATGCATTCGAGATAATGTCGATTACGAGATTAAACGTCGGATTCATACAGTTGTGTCAAATGACTGTATGCACTGACATTTAATCTCGATTGTTAGATTATCTCGAATGCACCGAGAATTGGGGGCCTACTGAAGATAATTGAGAGAGCACGATAAATACGAACTTTTCCGATAACACACGATGGAAACTAATTATGCACTACATCTGTAGCTATAGGTAACCACAGCTTATTCTTGTGTCCTCAAATTACAGTAAAGCAAAATAAATATTCAGCTAAGTATTTCTAAATTCTAATACACAGAATACATTGCAGTTAAATATAAAACACTTTTATTATTGTTACTACTTACTTTATATTATTACTTGAACTGAATGATTGAAGCGTTAGACCTTTGTTTAATTTTTGCGATCAATAACCTCTCGTTTTGTTTTTATTACGACCACTGACAATGGTACTGCGATAATGTCCGGTTTATTTTAAGCAAAGTATATATTTATGAATCGTAAACAAAGAGCCGTTGGATTTTGAAACGTTAAAAAAGTGATAGGAGAGAAAGGCTTAAAAGTAACGACATTTGAAAGTAAATGTCGCGTTATGCAGACTTAGTCGAATATTTATTGTAGTCGATAGGTTCCATTGGGAAATGGCCGTCAGAATATTATCGAAATATATTCTATCTTCCTAGCGCTTTTTCCCGTCTCTGATTCGGAGTACGCTATGACCATAATCCTAGATTCGGCAGGTTGGGTTATTACACTGAAGCAACTCCGTCTGACCTCCGTAACCCTTCTGACAGGGAAACCACACCAATTGAATCAGGATTACACATTTAGTTACCCAAATGTGCAGGTTTCCTTACGACGTTCTCCCTCACCGTAAGAGCATCGGTTACCGCAATTCGCAGGCAGATAATGTACATAAGTTAGCAAAGCTCATTGGCACATGGCGACCGCTTGGATTCGAACCCGGACCTCACGATCACGAGTCGACATCCTTAGTCATTAGGCCACCGACGCTCAATATAACGCTGCGACAATGATGCTAAATATTATCAAAATATATTAACCAATTAAGACCTAATAATGAACCTAAAATAATCGCAATGACAAAAGCAACCATCCCTTTGAGCAATGCACGAAATCTCAAGTGGAAATGGGCAGGCCATGCCGCGAGACAAAAAGACCCGAGCTGGACCGAGATAGTGACACCGTGGAAGATGCGAAGATGACATTAAAAGAACAGCTGGCCCAAACTGGACTTAAACCGGAATCTTTGTAGGCTAACAAACTATCAGACTAACAAAAATAAATATTACTAACCACTATAAATAAATACATAGTGTTCATAGTTCATAAAACAACGTAATAAAATTAACAATAATATAAGTTACATTAGCATTATAGTTACTAATGGCGAAATACACAAAGGCCACTCAAATTGATCTTTAATTAAAGTGACGTTCAGGTATAGGTGTACAAGTGGTTGAGGGACATTTAACTATTTAATCTCTAATGAAATGCTTAAGCGGCGTTTGTGAATAAATAAATAGGCTTAATAATAAAACTAAATAGGCTTTTATTTATATGAACCTATTTACAAAATTATGGGAAAGATAACATATGCAGGTGATACGAGTCATAGGCGTTACGTTTCTCAATCATGCGGTACACGCACAAAGCCGCTCGGTACCATTGTGGATTAATCCGAGGGTCCTATTCATACGCCGCCATTGTTTCACATGCTTTTAAAAATGAAACCTTTCAAGACGTCATAGGCGATGTGTCGACACGTGATGGGAACCACTGTCAAGGATTGTCAAAATGACAGACTGACGGTGTGATGAGTTGATGAGATGTGCGATTGTTTTGTTTACCGAGTTTAACTAGGGTTAGTATATGTACTTAGATTGCATCCCATCAAAAACATTCAAATGTAAGAAATGTGCCAAGCCTCGCATCCTCTATCCTACGCAACCCCTACGCCGTAAAAAGTTGTGAGATCCTATGGTAGAGCCAAGTCTGAGATGTTCTTATCATTTTATCGGCAATTCAACTATTTCGTTTTGAATTATTTTTATTTTCTATTAAATAATCAATATTTTTAGCCCATATCATTATTATACATCGTTTAATATAAAAAGAATATCGTGACTTGGCAATCGCTCAGCACAAACATGACGCTGTAATGCGTCATAGATAATTGTTCTCAGTTTAATCAAAAACATGACGCTGTAATGCGTAATAGATAATTGTTCTCAGTTTCATATTTTTCTGTTTGGTTCTAATTCAGCTTGCAAGATTTGACCCGCACATACATATACATACATACAAACATTGAGAGTTAAATAAAAGCTTTTAATAATAATAATCTAACGCCTTTCCAAATTTACAAAGCAATTTTCATTTTGCATTATTAAGTTCCTATCCTCCTACCTACATGGTCATCTTAACGCAAATCTATATTTGAATAAACCTAATAGGTACGTCAAATAACAGTAAAAAGTTATTTGGAACCTGGCTCAATACTTAATCCATGAAATTAGCCGCATCTATAACTTGGTCGTCAATTTGAAACCTAAAAAATCAAGTTTTCGGACTGTTAGACTTTTTCCTATGTTTTTACCCAATGACCTACCTCGATCCAAAATTTCACGTTTCTATCTCTGCTAAAAGTACCTTACAATGTGTATGATATATAATCAGCGGTCAGTGAGTCAGTGATAAAATAAAGGAATTTCGACTTGTGATATTTCGTTAACTATAATGGGTAGAAACTTGCAGTAATGGAGTTAAGGTAGGTTCAGTGAGCACTCTTCGTCGCAAAAATTTCAGCTTTCTAGATATCCTCACAGAAAAGATACAGGGGGCTCAAAAGTGGTGTGAATCGCTTCGCGAAAAGGATGGTACGCCGTGCCCGCTTGTTTCGTTGACTTTTACTCGCCTTGGCGGGGGCACCGTGCTCCCAGATAATCCAATAACTTATATTTAAACGTAAATAAAAAGAAGAAATACATATTTACCAACTATACGTAAAGTTTTATTTAAAAAAATCTTCATCGCATGTGCCACTAAACTAATTGTTTTTCTTGAATATTATATAAAATAGTGCATTCAATATTTAATGTATTGTTATTTATTAAAATTCTACTTAAACATGGTAATTGGAAGAAATCATTGCATTTACTCGTAGCACCTTTAAATTTTGATAGAGCAGGGCCTCTATAATTTAACATTGGTCATTATTACCTAACCTAAACCTATTAATAATGTTACATTTTAAAATAGAAATACCTTCAAAAAAACCAATAAACGCATTACAATATCGATGAATGGGTTTTTCTGAACCACAGAGATTGTGCAAATATATGTGTCAGATACATACGAATAGAACTTATCCTTGTGTCAGTGTTTTCCGCATTGCGCTGAAACTATAATATGAGCGTATATAATAGTGCGTCTACATCTGACAGCGCGCCGCGAATGCATTGCTCGCGCACAGCACGCGCGCTGCACGCGTGTGTTTATTGTAACTGTTTGCGCGCCTATTTAGCGCAACTAGCGCAAGGCTCGCATAAAGCGCGCGCTCTGCGCGCGTCGAGTTCGAGCGCGTGCACTTATGGTGGGCGGGAGCAAGCGAACGTGCGCGCGCGCTGTATGCTGCAGCGCTAGCGCTGTACGCGCGCGGCGCGTAGCTTCGGCGAGAGCGACGCGCAGGAGCGCACGCGAATTGCTCGTACTACGTACCTAATGCACGCGCGCAGTTAGCGAGCCTTCCGCAAACAGGTGCGTTCGCGGCGCTTTCGTCAGATGTGGACGCACCTTTACAGACCGCCTTAAAAATTCTTCCCGGAGAATATCGATGCTCAACCACCATCTAATGCCGCTGGGTAATGGTAAGAACTTCAATGTTCGGAGGTCAACTCAAAAATAGTTTGTTTTTTTAAATAGCATTCTTGTAACAAGTTTTTTGCCCATTTGCACTTAAATATTGCAATAAAATGCGTACACAAAATTTCGTGTCTGTGCTGTTGACCGTTGAAGAGTTTCCTTATCTGGAGCTAACCCTGGGTGTCGATTCAGGTCATGCTAACTATAAAAATGCATTGCCATCGGATCTGAAACAATATGTAAAAATTCAGCTTCGTAAGATAAGAAAAAGTGGTTCTAATTCAACTTACCAGATTTGACCCGAACATACATAGTTACATACAAACAAACATTGCAAGTTAATAAAAAGCTTGTAATATAATAATAATAAAGACATTTATTTAACACACATTAGACACAGACAAATAACAAGAAAAGCACATAACAAAGAAACAATGAACATAAAAAGCTGTGCCGAACGGTGCCAAAGAGGGTGCCACTCAGCGTTATCCCGTGGCGAGCGTCGGCGCTGATTTTCAGTGGCCCCTAGGTGACAACACGAGCGACAGAGAACAATACGTATGTATGGCAACACTTGAGCAACTCAACCACTGAATGTTAAATTGTACCAGCCACTGCCAAAATTAATTGATAATTTCTGATATAGGCGCATATTAATATGATTAATAAGTTTAAAGCATAATAAACAGCCGTATCACTATTTAAAATAAAAAGTAGTAGTTCGACTGCTGTCAGAGTTATACCGGTGGTTGCGCGACCATGGCGCCAACCTAATAACGACTTCCGTAAAAAACTGACGACAGCCAAGAACTATAAAATAATTATCCTAATCTTGCTGTATTAACCTAATCATATACAGTTTTAAAAATAAAATAAAATAAAATATAAATTTCGACACTTTAAGTTATACAAAACGATAGACAACAATATAGGAATGGTTTTGGCCAAACACGCTTAGGATTCCATACAATATGAGGAGAGGAAATTATACAGTACAGTTGGGTCGCGTTAACTAACGATACAATTTCAATCAAATTGAAGTTTAAACTAAACGGTGACGGTTTGGTCGCATGTTTGTGCTGGGGATCCAGAAAATGAGAAGCATTACAGAAAGGTAAGGTAACTTTCTGTGTTATAAATATCTATCCTAAATGTATACATTTCTAAATTACGTACTAAATTATGTACTTTCCCTGCTCCTGGTACAAAAAGATTCTAGTTTATTTTTTTAAATTAAATTTAAATTTCAGCACGCAGGTGAAGGTGCTGATAAAGGTGAAAGACGATTAAATATGGTTAAACCAGCATCAGAACCGTGTTGCAACGTATCGATAGCTGCCGGGGAGCGCCGGTGTAATGATGCTTTTTACGTACAAAAATAGACCTATTGTAACTACAGGCAATGTTCGTTTAATCTTTAAAGGCAAGCTTTCGTGAAAAGAAGAGAAAAACAATAATATAATTAGAGAATAATGCCAATAGAAAAAAATATAAAATACCTTCTGGTATTTAGAAATTTTGAACAGACATACATATAAGTGAGACTGTAGCCAAGTGGGGCCCTTCATAGATTGACTTATGCCCTATTTAGTGCGCCGCCGCTACAGCGTAAATCATCAGTTAAGTTTTTAAACAGTTTAGTTGAGTAACCTGTAATTCTGTACACAACTTAAAGTAAGTATCATCTTTCAGAGCCTCTCGTCTTATTCAAGGAGAATTACAAAGCTTTCTAAATTTCTCTTCAAATATGAATATGATGCATTTAAATTCAAGATCGAGAGTGATACGGCTGAGCGGAGTACGGCTGGAGTGTAACGCAATTTATTTGTTCAAATCTTTAATCAAAAGTTTGCAATACGTTGAATGGGAATGTTAGTGATCTTCAAAGAGTTTCTAAGCTATCAAATAGACCATAAACTAAAAAAAGTCGTGAATGTGACAAGGATGCATGATTTTTGAATTATGCATAATTTCAGAGGACTATTGTACTTGTAACACTTATGAAGTTAGCTTGCCTTGTATGTACATAAGTATGTAACAAACTGACTAAGTACGCAAACAAATATAGAAAGTCGATTTTAACCAACTTCTAATTGTCGTAACCATTTTAAACTTTGCAAGTGTATGTAATTTGGATGACAATACAATAATTTGGTAACATCGAGCTGATCTGATCCTGGAACCAGGAGGTGGATAGTGGAACTCTTCAATAGCTACTAGTAAACCCTTCTAATTTAGGTTCATTTGGATTGTTTTCATATTTCCAATTCATTACACTTGGTGACGAGGGCCTTATGATGGAGTCGGAAACTGAAAAGCGGGATACTTCCTACTAATGGGGTGGGCAGAGCCACAACACTATTTGCGGCCACGTTCGATTAATTAGTCCTAAGATGGTATGATGAACCTATGATGAATAATTATTATAACCTAGAAGAATACTTCTCAAAGCTTTGGTTGACGTTAGAAAGAAAACAACTTTCAACCTGAGTATGGCAGCGCCAAAGACTGATGCAATAGACACTACCCTATCGTATAGAGTATTAATACTCAAGAGGTTTTGTGGGCACGCGTCTGCGATAACGTCTGACTCTGAAGTACGTGGGAAAAACAGAATACACGCGTTTATGGCCTTTGGAGTGGAGGGCGTGTCGCGATAACACGCGGCAAACGCCATTAAGACGAAATGGAAACTGCTTGAACTTTAAACATAGTTCCAGTTTGTATTACGCAATGTTAAGCTGCAGTTTTATAGCGATGAGATAATATGACGGAGATAAAGGTACTGTGGGCAGGGCAGTAGTTAAGTACAAAAATACTTAACAGATGTTACCTTTCGAAGCGCTGGTGTATTCAAACGTGGAAGAGCCCGAGTGGCTTGGAATTAATATTTAGAACTAGCGGACCCGGCAGACGTCCTCCTGCCCGGAAAAGCAGCGCCACATTAAAGTACCTAAATCAAATTGGGAAGTGCATGCGCGGCACCGGAGCACTCTCTCTCTCTCTCTCTCTCTCTCTCCTTCTCCTTGTCCTTCTCCTGTGAGTGACCCTGTACAGAGTGATGCCATCCGCCGGGCAGCCGACCCATATCACTCACTCACTCTCTCTCTCCCTCTCTCTCTATCTCTCTCCCTCACACACACACACACATACGCACACACACACAACGTGCGGGCGGCATACCATCAAAGCTAAGTATTAGCTAGGTATTATATTCTGACAACTACATCTTCTTGAATGAGAAATCTTGGATAAATAAAAGTGAAATTGTATTGAATATGTTTTTTTTTAATTCATCTCCCTATACCTCTCTCTTTCTCTACCCCTGTTGAAAAATGAAAAGGAACCATGTGTAGAATAGATACAATATTTAATAATGTCAATGAATGACCTAATTACATTAAAGCATGCATCAAAGCTATTTTATCAGCACATATGACCTTGACCTCATCCTCCATGCGGTTTTGTGCGTCGGCATTGGGATAGATAAGAAATGAATGGATGGATGGTGGCGTAAAGCTATTCCCGGTTTGATTCCTATACAGACACCGACCAACCATATATGACTGATCCCGTCGCCGCCGCTAGCAGTCCGTCTCGCCACATCATCCCTCTCACTCTTTCATTCAAAAATACCTACGGGGTCCATCTTGCCCCATCATACCCATGAAATATTACTAAGTTAAAGAATTTCTTTTTGCGGTTGGTTTCTCTCCACCTTAGCGGTGGTCCATCTCGCCCCATCATACCTCTTACACACCTCCATATACCCATCTCACTCCCACCCCATTCGACAAGCAGGGGGCCCATCTCACCCCGTACCTATTCTACAAACTTAAAGCATTGCTTTTTGCGGTTGGTTTTTAAAGTCCTAGGAACAATAAAAGTTACAAACTTGAAGTCGCTTTTTGCGGTGGTTTTCTCTTATCTACTATGAACACCGATACTAAGTATTTTTTTTACAAACGCAAATAAAAGTGGTCCAGAAACTCCAATAATACCCTATTTGGGCCGCAGAGGTAACAACACATACACTTTCGAGCTCTTCGTGGGCTTTGCTTGCTCCAAGTCAGATGTCATTAAATAAACAAAATCTAATAGGTTATCAGTAAGCGAGATGGCGTCAAAAAGCGCGTTGCCAGATATTTGTCAAAACCTATTCAAAGTGAAGTGCCCATCACTTATGTGGCCAGCTTCCCAGTTTAAATCAAAATATACTTCACATTTAATTTTATCTGAAAAATCACCACATCATCTTTAACCTTTTGTATCTAAGGTTTCTTTTCGTTTGCCGTTTGTGTTTTCGGTTGCATAATGATTGGGATGCGTGTTGTAATAGTGTGGTGTTGAAACAGGGAAGCGTTCGAAGCGCGATTGTTTGACACCGCGAGATGGATGCCCTGCGAGCATCTGTGCTTGGAAACGGCTTACTAGTTAAGTGGACGCATATTACATAGAAATAAAAAAGCCTATTGACCAAATTCAGAAAGGCCACTCAAATTGACCTTTACTCAAAGTGACGTTTGAGTGACGTTGTTGTATAGGATGCAGTGGCGAAGCATTAAATATTTCCTAAGGGAACCCGGAAGAATTAGAACCGTACGACCGAGTCTAACATTTAGTTGGAGTAACATGGACTTCACTGACAGCTAGCCGTAGCTTTCTAGCTTGGTAAAGCCGTCAGGAATCAGCTTGTAGGCAGGCTGCGCCACTGATAGGAAGACAACTAGTAGTGAGACATTTAACTATTTAATCTCTAATCAAATGCTTAAGTGGCGTTTCTGAATTCGGCCATATGGCGTTCAAAGAACAACTTACCTTCATACAGTTTCAAGAATATTAATTATAAAAAAACATAAACCCGACCGGCATAACCTCATTTATATGACAGTTTGGCTAGTGAAAAATGATTCCTGATAGAAAGTACTTATAAATACCAACATGTAGGTACATATTTTTGAAATGCTCTCATCGATACCGAAATGCAGAGAAGAATAGAAAGAGAATGTCTTTTAGCATCCGCTATATTGGATTTCAGGTGACGTCATATGCTCTATGTCACCAAGGGCCGTAGCATGCGAGACACGGGGATAAGTTAAGCCCGTTTATCTCTCTGACTACCTCTTTAACCGGCACTGTGTGAGAGAGACGCACTAACAGATAAGACGGTTTAACTCATCCTTGTGTCAACCTTGCTACGGCCGCAGGGCATTTTGCTTGAATAGTTTTTCACCCTAATTGTTAAAATCAGTTTAGTAATTTTGGCTCTAGAGGTGGTAACTAAAGGAGTGATTATATACATACAAACTTGCGAAAAACATAACCCTCCTTTTTGGTTCGCTGCAGTGGGGTAAAAATATGGTCTTATGTAACGTTGTAACATGCATGAATGAAATCCGGTAACATTCATATTTTATGCCATGATTTTATTTCTTTCCTACCGGGTTGGGGTTAGGTTTGGGGCCGTATTATGAGCTCTTAATTCCAGGCAGTATCCGCCGTAACCTGAGCTGTCTGGAAAATTCTTATTATGCGCTCCCTAAAGGGGCCGGCTTTAGCGCCTAGCGCGAATTTTCCAGGGAGCTAAGTTTACGGCGGATACTGCCTGGAATTAAGAGCTCATAAAACGACCCTGGTGCCTATTCTCTCATCTCACTCTTCCGCACGATGCGTAATGCGTAAAAGTCGAGTCGCTACAATATCACTTTGAGGTTCGCGAATAGACGCCCTGTTTTATTCTTTAAAGTGACAATCTCTAACTAAAGAAACATAGAGACAGAACATAATAACATTTGGGTGAATCAACTTTTTTGTGTTGTTTACTTTGCCCCCGGTTGTCCAAGTGACTTATATACTGTTTCATAGAAAAATGCTTAGGTTGTCCAAGGGACAAAATTTGTGTAACCATAGCAACGGGTGGCACTAAAAAGTTGATTCGCCCATTTACAATTGTTAATATATTTATGAACTCTACAACATCATTGCAGAATACTTCTCGGTGTCTACCGTTTAACTTAAAGTAAAGAAATCAGACAGACTTGAAGAAGAAGTGAATTCAGTAAAGTGAAAAGTAATTTACCTGTAGGTACATACAGAAATCTGAAAATAAAAATAGAATAAATTAGGCATATTTTAAATTCAGTGCATAAAAAGATTATCATGAAAGATTATTGGATAGTTTTTTTTATCTTCTTCCTCACAAATTCATCATAATCATCATTATCGGCCTATATACGTCACAGGCATTCTTTAACGCGGGCCTAGTGCGGATTGGGGACTTCACGCGCATCTTTGAATTACTTCCTAGATGTATGCGGACCGCACAAGTTATCGACCCCAACACGCTCAGCTTTATTCATCCCTCGCAAAATCCTTGAATCGTAGCCAAATCCGTTTTCACTTGATCGCTCTGTGTACAGATGTATTTTAATAGCCATCAGAAATCCAATAGGTATCCGCTATTCATACGTTCTGCGCCTCTATTCGGGAACGCTAAATGATTCTGTAGCGATTTGCGAGCGAGATTTCTTATCTCGCTCTTACGCATTACGCGTCGTGCGGAAGAGTGTGATGAGAAATCTCGCTTACGAGTCGCTACAGAATCACTTAGCGTTCCCGAATAGAGGCGCTGATAGGATAGCCCGACGTGTGTCACCCTTTTGAGTAAAGGGTAACAGACACGGTATTGTAGGAATTAGCGGGAGAACTTTGTATTTATATATCTGTGGGGATTACGTTTGGTACAGCGATTAAATCGTAATTAATTAGAGTGAAGTCTTTTCGGACCTTCATAAGGGCTTTAGCAAGCAAAGGGATACGCCCGAGTAATTATTGGCTTAGATTTTTATACACAGTTGATTCTGATTTTGAAAGAATGCATTAAAAATTAGCTGGGAATGGACCACGAAACCTCTTTCTTTAACTGAGCATAGTAACCGGAGGAAAGGGTTAATTGAATTGGGTTTACCTACCAGCCTGGGTGTTATCTTTTATTATCTTGGCTATTTTCCATTGCACCTTTAGAAAAATAAAACTACGAAACAGAAAACAAGTATCAAACAGAATAATAATCTATACACCGTGACTCACTTATAGACAACGCACAGTCTAAACGGTTGGTACTAGAGGTTTGAAGTTTGAACTGCACTAAGGAGGGATTTTTTGAAATTCCATCCCTAAAGGGGTGAAAAGGGGTGATAAAGTTTGTATGGAAAATACCGCGGGCGAAGCTGTGGCGGGTCCACTAGTAATTAATAAATTATCTTACGCGATGCTATTAAAGGCTTTGGATTTTGAGATAGGTATTCTTGCCGGCTTCTATCGTTTACCAGAGAATTTGGTCGCAGGAGTATCTGTCTAATAAAGTGTTACACGTTTTAAATGTAAATTTCCTCAAAGTATTGAGGCACAAGGTTGTAATAGATCTTTCAGTAAGCCCTTCACTCCCCCTTCGTAGCTCATCTGTCAGTGTTGTGTTCTGGCTAAAGGTGTGAAGCATGTGCATACGGAACCTGGTGACTGAGGAAAAAAGACAGGAAATTGTGAGCTAAATACGCGCGCTCAGGGATCCGTACCATTAGTAATTCAAATGCCAGAAAAATTAAACGATTCAGTTTTCTAACGTCCTTTTGGATGAATTATACCATCAGTGCAATTATTAACTTCGAAAGCCGCAACGTTGTAGTTCTTACCATTCATTATCAATATTATCATCCTCTCTTAGTCCACTGCTGTGGAAACTCTCCCAATGTGCGCCATCTCTACCGGCTAACTGACTTTGCGTCGAGTATATTAAATCTAGCCGCTTTGAGACAAAAGGTATTTTCAGGCAGACAAAGCGACACGGGTCCCGTAGCTATCGAAGATTACTACGGAACCCTAAAAGCTGTGCGGAAGTGGCGTGCGCATGCGCCCGGCTCGGTTTCCACGCGCGCGCGGAGGGTGGCAGCATCGACTTAAGCGAGGGTACTGCCCGCGCGCGCTCAGTCAGCTGACGCACTTCGCCGCGACCGCTCGCCCACGCCACTCCCGCGCAGTACACGCAGTGTCTCTCGTGAACTTAAACCCTTCGTGTTTTAACCAGCCATGGCCACCTACGCCCAGTTCAAGCATGTCGAGCTCTACAAGATCGGTCACGGAAAGAACAGGTGAGATTTCAGTCGGATGCTGCGGACGATCTTTGTTTGGGAAAGGTCAGGGGTTGTTTTCAGTAAAGGGTTAACG
This sequence comes from Tortricodes alternella, assembly GCA_947859335.1. Taxonomy (NCBI): domain Eukaryota; kingdom Metazoa; phylum Arthropoda; class Insecta; order Lepidoptera; family Tortricidae; genus Tortricodes; species Tortricodes alternella. Next base: position 5,968,888 of record OX401987.1, on the reverse strand, counting down.
TTCTTTCGTGTTGTTTTAATTAAGCAAATCAACGAGAGCCCGTTTTTTTATTGAATTATTTATTTTGCCTTATCATTATATTAATTAAAATTGTACCTACCTACTGAATATATCTAAAATTAATTAATTAGTTACAAAATATGCTCATCGTCATCATCATTTCAGCCGAAAGTCGTCCACTGCTGGACATAGGATGCGAACCGCACAGAATCGGTTGTTCTAGCAATAAAATAAATATGCTCACAAAAAAGGATTCCAATAAATTCAATGATTTATTTCAGACCCAAAAAAGCTGCGTGTATAATAAATTTTTACACAAAAAGTGGACCTAAGTAATTTATGCAAATAAGTAAACACTAATGAACTCATTAGCCTAAAAAGTCGGGATTTTCGTCGTTTTTTCTTACGGAGAAGTAAGTAGGTACGTTGAACCCGCCGCGTCGATATAATGCGGTCACGCGCTTACGCTTCGAGGCTTTCAGCAACTTCAGCAGCCGCCGGGCCTTTCAGACTTGCGATTCTCTAGCGTGGGCTGATCAGCCACGAAGAATACATTCAAATTTGTTCTTATAGTCTAAATTAATAATTTCGTTTATCCGCTGATCAATCAGTATAAGCGTTAGAGATTCGCACCCCTGGAAAGTTCTTACAAAAGTACACGATTTAGCGTAACAGCTGTGTTACTGTCTGTAGTAAGTGAATGTTGGATATGAAGAAAATATATAAAGGTAATATTTTACTTTGAAGGCGTGATATTAATTAAAAATTAAATGATAGAACGGTTTTAGACCGAAAAAAAAAAACCGTTTAAAAGACATAATCGACATCGTCAGCACTCGATCTTTACGTTACTGACAATTTACATTAGGTACATTCTGTACACCGTTAAAGCTGTAGTTTTAAGTGTTATTTATTATAATCAAAGCTTTTCTTAAGCAACGTTATAAATCTATATACGTAAATTAAATACCAAATCTACTTTTTTTCCGTGGGCAAAACGAAGCTTTTCTGACTTTTATATCACTGTGGTAATTGTTTTGAAAAATCAAACATCTTATCTAAATTTCATTTATTTTATTTCGGTGACCGGGCATAGAATTCGCTTAACGCCATTCCGACTCTATCACCTAAGCTGCGTCCATGCAAAATTTCAGGATAGTTGTGGCTGTAATTAAGTCGTGAAGGCGTAACAAACAGACGCCCGCGACTTAATCTGCGTAGAATAATTATTTAAGTAGCTTATATCCTTCTCTGAGGTTCAATCTATCTCTATACCAAAACTCATCGAAATTGGTTCAGGGGTTTAGGCGTGAAAACGTAACAAACAGAGTTACTTTCGCATTTACAATATTAGTCAGGATTAAACTTTTGGATGATATAATAAGCAGCCAAACATACATACATACATACATATTATCACGCCCGAAATCCCTAATTGGGGTGGGCAGAGCCACAAGACTACTTGTGGCCACGTTCGATTAATTAGTCCTAAGATAGTATGATGAACCGTATGGTGACAGGTGATCAGCCCATCGCCCATACAGATAGTCCACCATGGTGGAGAGGACCCGTCCCTTAGTCGACTTTTACGACATGCCAGGATGATAAGCATCTGCACGCATTCTATGCTATTTTATCACTCCCAGTGCAACAGAGGAGAGCAGCCAAACAAAAAATTCAAATTGCTTCTGAAACATAGTTGTTTATTGGAAAGACGATGTTCCCACTAAAACCGCCATAAATATTTTAACATAATGCCAACTTCTGCAACTTAGCATTTTGTCTAGAATTTATTACCATTCATTTCCGAACTGTCGACCTCATTACTTAAATTATGTCGAGGCTACGCGATTTTGTTAATAGTACACCCTTACTGGTTGTATAGTCCAAAGGGGTTAATAAGAATATGATAAGAATGAACAAGTGCGAGTTAAACTCGCGTGGAGAGGGTTCCGTTCCGTACATGATTATCTGAAATTTACTAGGTTACCTTAAATACCATAGACTTCTTATAGGTTTTCCTGTAATCTATAGGCAAAGATCTATATTCTGTATTTTTTTCAAAATTTTAGGCGCAGTAGTTTCGGAAATAAGGGGGGGGGGGGGAATGGTCATTTTTCGCCTATTTTCCTTAATAACTTCTAAACTATTTTACTTAAAATTCAAAAGAAAATATATTTAAGATCCTCACAATGAGCCCTTTCATTTGATATGTCACACGATATAGGTGGCATAACTTTTTTTTTAAATTTTCTAGTTTACCCCCAAAAAGTGGCCCCTATGTTTAAAATTCATATATTTACGTCACGCGTTCGTGTTGCGGTCACCAACTTACATATGAATACCAAATTTCAACTCAATCGGTCCAGTAGTTTCGGAGCAAATTGGCTGTGACAGACGGACAGACAGACAGACAGACAGATAGACACTCGAGTGATCCTATAAGGGTTCCTTTTTTCCTTTTGAGGTACGGAACCCTAAAAACGACTAAATTTACAGAATCAGAGCATTGATTTTCCGCCGCCACTTGTGTAATCATCTATATTTCATTTTTAAATTATTTTTTGTTAAAGCCAAAATAAATTAAGTAAAGAATGTCGCGTTTTTGAACGAAGTTGTTTATTTAGTGGTACTTCATTGCGCATTCGCTTTCAGAAATATATTGATATTAAGATTTACAACAACATTTTACTATGTTGAATGAGTTTGTAACCGTTAGAAGTAATTTATTTAAACAAGATTTTTATTAACTTGCAATGTTTGTATGCAACTATGTATGTTCAGGAGAAATCTTGCAAACTTAATTAGAACCACTTCCTTTATCCTATGGAGCTGATTTTTTACATATTGGTTCAGTTCTGATGACAATCCATTTTTATGGTAAGCATGACCTGAATCGACATCCAGGGTTAGCTCCAGATAAAGGAACTCTTCAACGGTCAACAGCACAGACACGAAATTTTGTGTACGCATTTTATTGCAATATTAAAGTGCAGTGGGCAAAAGAGCGTGTTATAAAAATGTAATTTAAAAAAATACTTATTATATAAGGGGCATTTACGTTTATATTCAGATAGCAGAAACAGTTGAAATTAAACAATTATGAACTGAATTATTACTTTTGTTTTGTTTCTTGTTTGGGCAGCCAATGAGCGAAATATCAGTTAAAATTCAACATAATAATACGGTTTTTCGGTATGGTAATGGTAAAAAATCAGCGATATTTATAGTTTACTTGAGTACCACCAAAACTTTTAAGTTTCATGGTTGTTCTGCCTGGTACGTGAATCTTGTTTCCTACATTACCGAAAAAGAAATAGACAAGCATACTATGATTGCTAATGGTCAAAGAACAATTATAAACGTTAGTTTGCCAATCTACACTTTAACAGCTTTCTTTGATATCTAAAATTACCACAAGGACGCAGTCCATAGGCGGGACGGCTCGCGTGACGACCCCTCACATTAGCATACCATAGGAAGGGGCCGATTACGGACAGACAGACGCACGCCGACGCCTCGCCGTCCTTTCTTCTATCACTGTAATAAAACTAGTTCTGACCTTGATAACCCACTGACCCCAAATAAGTCAGTTTGTCTGTATGGAAAAAATTGGAGCAGAAAATCTTGTCTCGAAGACCCCTTAAGGATTTTAAGGAGGTCGTAGCAGCGACCATGCTATTAAAATCTAAGCCTACAATAGCATCGTATCTGTCCGGTTTATAATTATGTTGTTATAGCTAAATGTTAATGGTCGCCACCTTCGCTAAAATATGGTTGAGGGAGACGATGGCTGAGATACGCGTCATACTCGTGAACGGGTGCCGTCTGTGGGGTCCGGGCGGTTCATGCTCGGAAGGACCTTTTACAATTTTTTTTTTTTAAATTGATGCCTTTTAATTTATGTGTTTGTGCGTTATCTGAACCTGACTAGAGAGACTTCATAGTGTTCTCTATACTATATTCTATAGGGTTTCATATTCGATATTTGAATTATTAGGACATGAAATATTTTAATTTCATATTATTATTATTATTATTTTGATATTTGGAGACCTTACATCTCCTTCCTTATACTTGACCGTGGAGACTGTCTACATCTCCATTTAACCTAGATTAGGTAATCAATTTAGATGTTTCTTTATTTCTTTATTTTAATTATTATTATGATGACCCCTAGAGGCTTTATACATCTCTAAGTCGTTTAACTTGTCCAGACGCGGAGACTATACATCTATCTTATTAGTTATTTATTATAATTAATTTTTACCTATTAGGATTGGTTGCTGCCCTTTTCATGTGTTAGTTTTAGTTAAAACTCTAATATAAAAGTTGAAAAAAAAAGACTTACTGCTGAGTTTCTTGCGGCGTTTCTTCTCAGCAGATGTCACCTTTCGAAGCGCTGGTAGCTTCAGACATGTAAAAGAGCCCATGTGGCCTACTTGCAAAATAAATATTTTCATTTTCATTTTCATTTCAATTAAGGAAATGGTAAGCTAAATTTGAACAGACTTAAAAGGGCAAAAAGCCTTCTAACCTGGTAAAGAGTAAGAAACTTTTTGTTTCTGACATAGTGTAGCCTGTAAAGGGCCACCCCTTTAAACATGTTTAAAAACACTGGTTTAAGTTATTTGAACGGGTTTCTATCATAGTACCTATTCATATTTTAAGGTATGTAAACAATCGATACTAAATGATTACCTATTACATGCCTTCTAATAATATGCCTTCACATTGTCGGCACTTGTACTGTGTTCAGTTCTTCAAAAGTGTAGAACAACTTTCACACCTCGTGTTGTTCAGCAGCCGCTAAGTATGCACTTAAGCCATTAAGTGCCGCTAAAAGTTTAATTTGACTAGTTACCGACAAAACACGCGTCGGACAATGGTAATTTTGAATAGTTGTAAAGCTAATAATGAGTACAAATTTATTTATATGTATCCCATTTTCGCCAAGATTATTCACTTGCACGACAATTTTTGAATATTTAAAGTTTTGAGTAAGTAAGTTTTGAGTAATTAAATGCGTTTTATATTTCTTATAATTTAACAACAAAAACCGACTTCAAATATCGTTTTAAAAGTAAGTTCTTTTTTCACGATTTAGTTACTATCATGTGATTTAACGACACACGTACTATATAAGGTAATATTAGCATAATGCCAATTGCTCATCACCATTTACAAACTGTTGTTATCCAAGGTGCAAGGATGTTATTCGTTGAAGAGTTCTCCTGGTTCTTCACCACCGGTTCTATTTTACGCTTCCGAACTTTATACTGAAATCTAATCGCCACCCGTGAAATACTCAACATTTGGGAGTTCCGGTGATCATCTATGATCTTCATCAACAGTTCCACTTCACCAAATAATGCTTTTGGAACGTACCTGCTTGAGTTATTACTGAAAATACAAAAATTGCTATATGCGTGCCTGTAATATTTGAGGAGTTCCATCGATTCCTCATAGATCCTCTCATCACACCTTGACTTTGACTACAACCGGACCAAGTTGGATATATGCCCTACCGATCAAGATAAGATTTTTTCAAATCGGATGTAAATGACGGAGTTCTGAGGTAACAAACATAAAAAAAATACAACCGAATAGAGAACCTCCTCCTTTTTTGAGGTCAGTTGATAATGTTTAAATTTAAATAAAATTTAAAATGTTGGTGCAAGTCGCCTAACCTTTCTGAATATTTTAAATCAACACTTGCACACTATTATGACGAGATAATAATGGTCCTAAATTTCTCCGATTTCTAGTAAGGACTTGACTCTGGCTTCTGCATTTTCAAACGCAAATGTTTAAAGTGTTTACAATATTCCTTCAAAATAAAAGCAGCAAAACTTCTGCACAACATATGAATACGTAACATCAGATACAATTGTGGTCTGTAAATGTCGCGGATTTGCTATATTTTTTATCTATCTACTGTTTGTTTCTATGTTAAAATAACATGTGTGCATCGGATAAACGGGGTATTTTTTGCCGAAGACGACATCGCCACCGATGGCAGTGTTTAGAGCGCGACATAATCGATGCAAAAACTCGATTGAGCCGTTCGACCGCATTATATCGATAATCAACTCGATAAAAACTCGGTACATGCCTTCTACCACACATCGACACGTTAGTTGTTTTTTCTGCAACAACATAGTAATAGTATCTCGTGGTAGCTAGTTTCAGAGCACATTCGATCCACTACATGCGTCACAAAAGGTATAACTATATTTTCCCGTCATTCGTTCGTTACTTACCCCGTATCGGCGTCCATTGAACTTTTATGATTATTAAAACACCGGTATCAAGGTTTCATTTTAAGTTCAAGGATTAACTTCTATTAATATTACTAATGGACGAGTTCGAGACAATTTAAATTGTTACTTTTACTGATTAGGTACAAAAGTCAGAGGATATACTGATTTCAATGGTTCTCTTCTCGATTCAACATTGCGAAAGATCGTGACTCTATTTCGATAAGTCAAGGGGCTGTCTATCTCTACCTTTTACAATCAGACGACTTTTAAACCGTGGCGCTATGTTTTAAAATATGCGGTTACGCTGAACATCATTTTGAGCATCAGCCTTAGCCAATATTGCTTTTTTCATTTAGTTATTTCATAAGTATTCGTGGTTATGTAAGTAAATCAAAGCAAGAATAAAAGCCAATAAAGCAAGCCGTAATTAATTTCAACGGTTCAACCAGCTAGACACAAGGTTATGTATTGCGTGTCATCGCGATTTTTTACGAAAATAAACAGATATTATTGCCGCATTGCCTGATTTCGCCGAAAAAATGTCACGACATGACAAACCGCCCCGTTTACGAGCGGGACTTTATGTAGGTATGCGTCAGTTTTTGGAGATGTATTAATTTGACTAGCTCGTTATTCTGCTGGGAAATGATTTTGGGAATTTTAGAATAGACTTACGCAGATTTTTGGCTTCTTAGGCTTCCATATACCGAAAGCAGTGACCACGCGGCTGCCGCGATTAGATGGATGTGACAGCTTCCATTTTAGTTCCTGTGACACTACTTACGCGGGCCCGCTTCCGACCCGCGTTTCGGTGTGTGATGATGAACTCAGCGGTTTAACTGCTTAAACTGTTGAACTCAAATAGCGTAACGAATATAAAGACGTAAAGATAAGGATAATTTAAAATTGAGTTGAAATATACTCAATTTTAAATTATTTTTATCGTTAGTATCTATATTGGTGTCACTTTAATTATTAAATACATTAAAAGGTAAGCACCATTTTTCCTTACCACAACATTAAAAGTAGATAATCGCGCCATCTTTGGTTAACCCGATCATTAAGCTTGCCCATTCGGTTTCGAGGGCGTATCGTGATCTCAAAACGATACCACTTCGTCGCGGTCAGCGCATCAGAATACTCAAAGGAAATGGTCAAATGTGGCCTCATTACAAAATAGACATTTAGAGTGTGAAGAACGCTTTAAAAAGCAATAAAATGTGGACCACGGAACTTATTTTCTAAAGATCAACTCGTTATAAATTGGACATTTGGAGTGTGAAAACCGCTTTAGAAGTTAATAAATGTGGAGCATTGACTGTTTTCAATAGTCCGGGATCAGTGTTGTCCAATATGAAAGTAGCGGCTGTCCTAGCGTTACAATGAACCTGACAGTTGATTGATGGCTAAGCAAACAGCTATATCAATAATACGGATACCTTTTATTATGTAAATGAACGGAATCATCTCTAGCTATTTTTTTTTTTTCTTTTATTTATTTAGGAACACCAACAGATGATACATTACAAAGATCACGAGTTTATACATAATTAATTATAAATCTAACACATAAGGCTCACCTAATTAAAGGTATCCACGGCAAACAAAAATATTTAGTTGAGTATAGTGTGTAACGACATGCAAATTTTTTAAATTATAATATAAATAAGACCTAAGCTAAGCTAAGACCACAGCTATTTTTTCGAATTGATAGTTCGTACTTTTGGCTTTTTGCATGCTACTGTTTTTACTCTCAACGTAGCTTTGATTAAACACCGCAGTCATTTAAACTAGATCCAAGATAAAATAATGTTAGAGCAGCGCCTCTATTCGGGAACGCTAAGTGATTCTGTAGCGACTCGTTAGCCAGATTTCTCATCTCGCTCTTACGCATTACGCGTCGTGCGGAAGAGTGGGATGAGGAATCTGGCTTACGAGTCGCTACAGAATCACTTAGCGTTCCCGAATAGAGGCGCTGTACTTCTGTAAAATAAAATAAATATAACATTTTGTTTGTGTCTAATGAGATCTGGACTTTCCCCTGCATCAATCAAAGAGACAGCGAGTCTCACAAAGGGCTTTTATACGTTTATGACCGTCTTCTGATTTTAATAACGCTAAGCTGGTTTTAGAGCTTTTTGTACGACACCATTCAGATGAAATTTATGTCTTTCTAAAGTAATGATTTCAACTTTCGCATTTTACAGTAAATATTTAACTGTTCGTTTTCTTATATATTTCTTTGTCATTTCTTTTTGACAATAATTTTTAAATATTACGTTGCCACTGGTAGCTAGACTTAATTACATTTTGAGCTGCAAAACTTACTTATGGTGTAACATACTATAATTAGTAGTATACTATTTGATATCCGTGCTGTGAAACCTTGCGCTTGCTATGTTATTTTACTATCGTTGTCTTATTTTATATTCTATAAGAGCATTATTGTTCTATTATGTCTTAGTGGGAACTGTTGAGGAGTTAAAGCTTGTTCTTTTTTATTTTAAGGTCTTTATCATTATGTATCCTTATGTACATTTAAACTCTGTTTTTTCCCCAAATAAAAACATAAAACATAAAACATCTGATATAGATATGCAGTTCCATTGGTTTTAGAGGGGTCTCCGCTAAGAGTACCAGCATTTAAATAATTACAAGTGCTGTTGAGCTAAGCATTACAAATATTTAATAAGAGACTCGTTTATTCTTTTTTTATCAAATTCGCTCGGTATTAAACTATTTTACATAGAAGGAAGAAGACAAAACTAGAGACCAAAACAAGGTGGGCAGGGGCGGCCTTAGGCATTGCAAGGCTCTGGGCGGGTAGATCTTTGCGAGACCCGTGTCTTTGTGGAATTAGTTTTAATGATGATGCTACTGATATCAGCGCGATAACTACCACGCAAGAGGGCGCTAGTCGTGTAACGAGAGTTTCATAATATGCGGCGCAGGCGCAAAATTCAGATAAACATTAGTACTATTTAGTACTTAATGTTTTTCCAATTGGGTTGTTGGCGGTTGCCCTGCTCGCCACCCCCAAAGGCCCCCTCTGAAAGTGGGTATTACATGATTCGCAATCCAAGTCTAAACTGATAACGCATATACATATATACATAGCATCACGCCCGAAATCCCTAATAGGGTGGGCAGAGCCACAAGACTACTTATGGCCGCGTTCGATTAATTAGTCCTAAGATGGTATGATGAACCGTATGATAACAGGTGATCAGCCCATCGCCCATACAGATAGTCCACCATGTTGGAGAGGACTCGTCCCTTAGTCGACTTTTACGACATGCCAGGATGATAAGCATCTGCACGCATTCTATCCTACGAGTATTTCTTCACTTCCAGTGCAGCAGAGGAGTAACGCATATTCCAAAGCCTTAAATAGGTTATAAAGAACCAAATCAAATCAAATCAAATCATATCATTTATTGTGTGAGGAATTCAGGTCAAGTACATAGGTAGGTAGATACAATTGCGCAAAAATATCGAATCACCGAACCCTACCTTTTCAGGTGTCCACACATTTCATCTTACGTTATAAAATTTACAATATTAAATTAAATTAAGTTCATAATCAATAAAAAGATAATTAAATGCTTGAATTAAATTAAGGACGTACAAAAACATGCTTACAATTATACACAATTTCATAATAACAAATGACACAAAAAAAAAAAAAAAACCATTTGTCGATAATGTCTTATTAAACATAGCTAAAATAACCCGTTGACGTCGACCGTGCAGCCGCAGCCGCGCGTATACATCTAATGGGCGATGTAAATTAATCCTAGGGCAACACTCGCAAAGGTTATCTTCAATATTCTTAGCTATGGTTGAGGTTAAATCGTTTATGGTTAATAAAGCTTTTAATATGAAAATACTTTATGGCTTGCGATAAAATTAACTTGATTATAAATTAATTAGAAATCGCCACGGTCAAATTAAAGTCTACTTTGAAAGAGTATTATTAATTCGCATGCACGGGTGGTCGTTCGTCGCATGGAACATTTAAAATTTATTACGTCAGTAAAAATTAACATGTGAAAATGCAATACAGTTTTTAAATCCATCCCTCAACTGTAGTAGACTCGGGCTCTATGAATTTAGATACATTTTCAACTTGACCTATTTTTGAATCATAGTTCGATGAGTAAGCGTATCAGTCTAAGCATTTCTTTATTATTAAAATGAGGTCCCGGTGTTTTTTTTTAAATTAAGAAACGCAAAGAAAATTCGATGAAAAATCTTATAGCACCAGTCTATCTTTTGTTTCACACATGATAATGAAGACGGAACTAGTACTCCTAGACCTTTAAAACGCCGTTAGTATTTTATCTTGTAACTACTAAATAGAGGTTCATAACTATAATTGGTACGAGTATATCTGCATTGATATAAAGTTTTTATGTTCGACTGGTATAAGTATGACAGTAATGCCATAAATATAGCCGCTGTGCTGTTTGTAGCGGTAATTCATTTTAATAAATATATTTCAGTGTTATTAATGCCCAAATCAATCCAGAAACTTTTAATGAATTTAGCTATTTATTAAGACGAGAAAGATAAAAATGAAAATATTTTTCGGCTTTTGATTTTTACCACGGAGTAATATATATATATATTTTTACTTCCTATAAAGTCTGTTCGCCGAGAGTCGATAAATATTATGATATCGTCTCGAAATAGCGACTGTCGCTTACCTATCGTAAACTGTAGGACGGGCGTCGCTTATCGCCGCGCGGACTGAGTTTCGTGGTACGAGGGACGCAGTTGTTGTCAAGTGCACCGGGCGGACGAGCGCCATAATAATATAGTAATAGTAATAGTAATAAATCTTTATTGTATCACTGCCATTCCGTTGCCATTCCGTTCTGGAATACGCTACGAGTGTGTCGTTTGGGCTTCGTGTGTTGTTTTAGACGAAGCAATTGAACGTTTCATAATAAACGTCACCGACTCTGATTCTTCCTCCGACTCTGAGATTTCGTCATGGTCGTCGTCCGATGATATGCCAGCAATGGGACATATACAGGCTATTTAGTAACAATATACTATGAAAAAAAAAATAGCATTTCCGTTTAATTTTTTATTATCATCAGTAAAAATAATTAGCGGGCCCCTATGTTTAATGAGTTAAAAAACTTCAATTACTTTTTATCAACTCTCGACGAACAGACTTTAAAATTGATTGCATGCCAGTATAATATCTGTATCGGACGAAATAAGCTAGAAAAGAAGAAGTAAAGGACAAAAAAAATAATCTTTTTAAAGCATTTATTTTTCAAAATCATTAATGGAGGAAGTATTGGTAAACTTTAGTGACAAATGTACGTCACTCTGTGGTATGACTCTACCGGGCGCAGCGGCTGATAAATGAAAATATTATTTTAAACCATAACGACAAAGTCATTCGGTCTAAATTTGAATGTGTCCTCGTCGCTGATCAGGCGCTGCGCACGTCAGCGAATCATATCGCTATTCGCCGTGCTAGCGCTTTCTCTGGAGTATTTTTTATGTTTAAGGAATGATAGGATCTATTAGAGAGCTCTAATCGCTTAGCTTTTATACGCTTTTATCGGTTTCCGCAATTTGCTGTGGTCCATTCGCGCTGCTGTCCCTGTTGAATATTTTATAGATATCGCCACCTGACTTTGCATTAAACTACGGTAACTAATAATTCTGCTAATTATGTATCGGGCAGTTTAGCATGCCGCACATGTGTCGTTTGACCCGATAACCTAGATTTCATAAAATGCGGGATATAACTATAATTCTGTATTAAAATGCCGTTGAATTAGATATATAACAAACTGTAATTTGTCTTCGATAGAAATGTTAGAATATATGATTTTAAATAAAAAATCTAGTAATATTTGACCAGACCATTTTAAATTGCATAATTCCAACAAAACTGAACATCTATTGATTCGAAGAATTTTGATCAAAAAATAATAATTTATAATCTTCTGAAAAAACACCTACCTACTTTTATTTCGTATTGGCCACAAACTACACTAAAAAAAAATGTAAACTAAGAGGTGATTAATATATTGAAAACGAATAAAGAAATCTATGATCAAGTTCAAGAATGCATTGCAGTTGAAACAGTTTAAAGTTGGTGTCGGTTGCGCGGGCGCCGGCGTTGACGGGCGGAGCGCATCGCGCAATCCGTTACGCGCTTGCGCCGCGTTTTTTTATCGCGTCGCGATTATCGCCGGCCCGTTAGACCACCGCACGCGCACAATTTGTGCTTCGCCGGAATCTCACTACCATCTGCAGTTTCGATGCAATCTAAGATCATGAGGAAATGTGTTTATTTCATAAATAAAGATGATAAACAAGAATTATTGAGCCAGTAACCTTATGCTGGATAAGGTTTTTCTCCCCGGAATTCTGTGCTCGGTTCAAGTGATACAAATTCCGAACTCGAGTTTGAGTTCTTTATTTGATGAATCAAAGAAAAGCCGTACAGAATATTGTTTATGATTTATCCCGAGTCGCGCCGGATAATGCTAAGGATTTTATCAAACCTGTAACAATCAAATATGTGTAAAATATTTCTTATTACAATTTACTGTTCGCTAACCCATCCAGACTGATATTGAGCAGTCAATGGTCATAAGACTTTGTATATAATCTTTCAATTTAAAAATAAGCACAAATTAGTAAACAAGTGAAAATTAATAATTTAAGAAACGTTAGATAGATAGATATAGATAACAAACAAGAAAAAGTACAAGCCAAAGCAGCTCTCCACTGATTGGATAAAAGTTGCGCTAAATTGCATAATTTATCTGCAGCACAAATAGTTTAGACACTTTCTTTATACCTCATAAGTTAACAATCTTTGAAACTATTTATGAACATGCCACATGGTTGCTTATGGATCGTTATCATTTTTTAATATACTATAAATAATTTAAATCTCTTTTTATATAGGTATACATGTTTATACTACAAATCTAGAAGCATACTGTCGGCACCTATTAATTAAGATTGCACTTAGCCTGATACTTTAGGAACATGATATACATTATTTTGTTATACATATGTATGTGTACTGTTGATCTTATTGGTGTTCAATAAATAAATAAATCTCGTTACTTTAAAAGGATACGCAAATCGCTGTCAAATCAAATCGGCAATGATACGATCTTTGTCTTCATCATGGTCGTTTCCATCATGTCTGATTATCGTGGTTGGTGGTATTCGTCAGGGAGTGAATTATCTCCATCGATTCGAGTCCATTGCGCTCAACACGTTGAGATTTTTTTGAGAACTTGGTTCTTTAAGCTGGTTTGTCCATCGCTTTGGTGATCGGCCACGCGTGTGCTTCGGTACCTTCGAAGTTGTCAACGAGGGACCCCTTGAGCGTGGCAATTGGAATCCGTTCTCACGCAAAAGAGTTTGTTTCTCTAGAAAAGCCGGGCCATTCCCAACATTGACGACATGGAATTCATAATGGAACAAATTTCTTTTTTCATGGAATTAAACAAATGGGAATGACTCTAAAAGTTTATTACTGAACCACGTTAGTAAACATTCCTATTACGTGAGGAAAACAAGTAAGACTCGTTGCGGAGGCAGAGGCATTTCGGTTTAATGAGCTATTGTGAACGAAATGCAGCGAGTCCCGACATGAGTCAGATTATGGCGCTTATCTTGATGCTCCGGTAAACTGTTTGTGCAAGTTTGCCTGACAGTTTGAGCTTAGTAGTAAAGCGGTTTTTTTTCAATGGTTTCGAGGGAACCTTATGAAGCAATCAGATGTATTTTTTGCTTGCAACTTATGCAAATGCGTTCTGAACACTTTGAATACTATTCATACAGTTGATTTACAGAAGGGATAAAATAAAGTTGATATTAGTAAATGGTCTTTCGGGAATGTAACTTGTGGCGGTCTGACTCTAAACATTAAAAAGTAATGCAAAATCCATAAATTTGCCATGCCATTATCTGTACAAAGGTATATAAAGAGTATTCTTTAGAGCTTATCGTTAAAGTCACCTAGTGTTTCGTTTAATCGGTGCGTAAGGCGGTATCGTACCTTAATCCCACATTTTATGCACCCTCGTTAAAATTGAAACACTAGAAGCCATCACTCTAATGAAACATGTTTGAATATTATGGTGTGTACACTTTATTAAATAGCATGTGTAAATTAGCACAAAGAAGTACAATTACCAAGTACGACAACTGCACCAAATACTTTCAGAGAAAACCACACCAACTGCCTTGAAAAAAATAGTGTGTGGAGCGATTTCGACAGAAGGGTTCAGGAAATTATATAATTTCCTGAGCCTCCTCGTCATTGTTTCGTCTTTGCCTAATCTGATTAACTTAATAGAACCTCTTCCAAATGTTCCGAATTCATCCATCAACCGACCAAGAATAATTCGTTCAATAAATACGTTCCTATTCTTTAAGAATCTCCTTTAATTAGAATAGATTAATCATGCCCACGTTCAATAGTTACAGATGCATTTTATCGGGCAATCAGCGCTTTTCACTTTGATTTATGTTTCACAATAAAGATGTCGGGTATTAAATATCAAGCGTTGGTATTTGCTGAGGTGAGCCGGGTCTAGGCGACTTACCGCCGTCATTTGTTACCTCCCCTCAACATTAACTATGGTTAGAAATTACCTTAACAAAGATTGTTCGCGCTTTTTCTATTTAATCATGCCGTTAATTTAAATGTTTGTTGTTAGTGCATGCATGCTTAACGCAACCGCTTTATCTATCAAGTTTAACTGGTGTCATAGATCTTATTTTTATAACTGAAGATATGTATTGCTGTATCGAATCAAAATCAATTCAAATTGCGATAACAGGGCACCCCGTTGACAGCGGTCGTGTCGCCTTTTCAATCAGCTATTGTTTGGCCGGCGGCTGCGATCGTTAAGGCCCCAACCCACTAGCGAATCTTGGCTTTCATAAATTTTCAATTTAAACTGATACCCGAAAGCACTTATTTTATAGCAGGGAGAGTGATCGTGCCGGTGTAAATGAGAGCTAACGGGTCGGTCGTGACCGGCGCGTGCGCCGCGCGTGCAACGTCTAAATTTACAGGTGCAACGGAAATAATAAACAGAAGGGCAACTGCGCTTGCGGCCTGTACTAGTAAACAAGATTCTCGCACGTTGCTTTTATGTTAGTTTTTTTTTATTTTATAAAACAGATTCCAGATGAGTTCATTGATAGATATAGACTTTGAAGTCAGATAAAAAATATTTTTATTTAGTACATTCTAGATAAAACCTTTATATATACCTACATAGTGCTGCAGTGAAGAAATAGCATAGAATGCGTGCAGATGCTTATCATCCTGGCATGTCGTAAAAGTCGACTAAGGGACGGGTCCTATCCAACATGGTGGACTATCTGTATGGGCGATGGGCTGATCACCTGTCACCATACGGTTCATCATACCATCTTAGGACTAATTCATCGAACGTGGCCACAAGTAGTTTTGTGGCTCTGCCCACCCCATTAGGGATTTCGGGCGTGATGCTATGTATGTATGTATACATATAATACAAGTTTTTATTAATTAAAATGTAACCTTCAAATAATCGACTTAACTTACAAAGTAAATAAAATAAAGTCTGCTACTGGATTGGATATGGGCAAAGTTATATCTCGTAAAGTTAATGTATTGTGAAAACATACCTCATTAACTTCATAATATTATACTCAAAAATGGGCAATTTTACCCTTTATATCCTCTTGGGCGTCAAATGTACAGGTGCGCAGCGCGAGCGCACGAAAACAATGATATACACCGCGATAACCGCCTTTATTACGACGAGTTATGGACGTATCTGTCACGTCCATCTGCGAGGGATTGATGTGCTAAGGGCCTGTTCACACGTCGAGTCGTGATCCGAAATGAAATATTGTACATGCGCAGGCGACAGTCATGTTGGACGTTTGAGAAATTTCATAGAGTCGTGGGAAGTAGGATGGGATATTGGATGTCCGTTTTATCAGTTTCATCCCGAGAAAACATTTACGTGGATTAAGCTTTCTCCGATATGTTTTTTTTTGTTAATTTACGAAGGAAATACAAATAAATAAAGCTAAATAGATTTCGTTGTATTTTGCAATCTTTAAGTTAGAAAAACCATAAATAAGCAATTTTTTTTTTAATGGCCCAACTAATACAAAGTGGTCACCGCCGCCCATGGACATCTGCAACACCAGAGATGCTGCGAATGCGTTGCCAGTCTAGGGAGGATGGGGAATGGGGATGGGATAGGGATGAGGGAATAGGCCTCCGGATCTCGTCACTCACCATACGAAACGCAATAGCAAGCTATTACTTTACGCCAATATTCTGTGGGAGCGTGGTACTACCCCGGTAGCCGGCCCATTCGAACAGTAATCATCTAGTGAGGATTAGTGTTTGGCTCTACCACTACAAGAAAATAAAGTGACAAAATAAGCTTAAAATAACTACTAACTATTTAAACTCCGTTGAAGATGAGTATTGATCATAATCTCATGTAATCTTCTACCTGTGAATGTGATATGAAGCCAAGAACATACTTAAATATAATTCGACGATTATTAACGAAATTGAGGCCGAACGTAAACAGGCGGGTGTCGCTAGTTTACGACAAATTGTTTAATCGACGACAATTGCTAAATTGCCCAATTTTGAACCATACAAATCGTTTGTTTGTTTTCTCAGAAACACCGTGAGTAACGCGGCGGCCAAACAATGACTCTTGATTTGCGGAAAAATGCCTAAATGTGTCACGGGGTAACTGTGCAATGGAGTTAATGACTTTGAGAGTATATAGATATCGATTAAAAATGAGACATACGATGTTAAACAAGGAAACCCTCATATAGTAGAAATAATGCATATGGACCTGTAAGTGGTTGTAATGCATATATCCTCAAATGTGGTGACAACGATACGCATTGTAAATTCTTTAAAGACATACCTAATTAATTATATTGGGGACAAATCGGTCAGTTGCTTTACAAATCGCAAGTTGTTTAAAGATGTTCTCCATCTAACTTTTAAGCAGTAATCTCTATGAAGATATATTGTAAACTACAGGCATGTGATTCTCTAACGAGCGCAGCGGCTGATCAGCGATGAGGGAGACATTCAAATTCAGACCGAATGTTTTTAATATTACAGTCTACATTAATAGTTTCGTTTATCCGCTAATCAGCCACAGCACTGTGTACTCCCTCGCAGCTGTATGTTATCTGTCTTTTCCTCTTAAATGTTGTCCCATTCAAATTGATTTTGACAAGCGCATCGTCTTAGTTGGTCGGTCGTCATACCAATCGGCCTCGCAGTCACAATGAAGACTTCTTTAGTTCCGCTTCATCAGCTATGTAACGGATATGACAACATGGTATGCGAATTGTCGCAGGCACCGATCATAATGATTGCCATGCCCCTCTCATATGGGTTATATAATAATTTATCAATATCTTGATTCTGAACATCAGAACTGTCATATTTAAGAGGTCCCGTTATCATTTTATCGATAAAAAACAATAGCTTTGTTCTCTTTAAATGACCCTGTCCGTAGTAAACGCAAGTGTAGCTGGACTATAAGTTTATCATACATGCCTTCACGGGAACGTATTTAGTTCATCATCTAAAATTGCTCCAAGCATACTGAACTTATATATCGGCTCAAGGAAAATCTTCGCACAAACAATTAAGCAGTTAAATTGCCAAATAATTTAATAATTATTATCGACAAAGCACCGAAATAAAAGTCCTTATTGACAATTTGATTGCTTAATGAATGAATTGCTGAAGGAAGCGCCTCGCCTTCAAGCATTGTTGTCTTGATTGTTCAAGTCATAGATTTATTACTATTGTATGTTACTGTATCTACGTCAGGGTAAGATATATCGCTTCTATTTTGCTGTTAAGTAAATTTAATATTGGTTAGCTTTTCAGCAAATAATGTAATTCTGTGGCAAATGAATTCAAATATTGTCTCGTGCTCGTTATCTTTATCGCAAAAGCTTTCACAGCCCATATTGCCGTCGTATATTGCTGGATTGTACGGTAAAGCCCCGTTGAGCACACAATGTCATTTCGTTTTCATTGATACATGATCTCAATACCAACATTGCATGTAACGTGATCTCGTGTCACAAGACACCGTGCTGTTGACTTTGTCGAGACGTGGTAAGATATATGGTTAATATCTTGTTTTTTCTCATTCATGTATTTACTTGACCAGCATTCAAAATTGTACGCTAACAACAGTCAATTTCCCTTGGCTTTTTTAAATTCACCCTTAAAGATCTTGAAATCTTAAATCAAATTATTAACTGCTATTTTTCAATATTTGATCCTCTGCTGCACTGGGAGTGAAAAAATAGCATAGAATGCGTGCAGATGCTTATCATCCTGGCATGTCGTAAAAGTCGACTAAGGGACCCGTCCCTTCATCCTCTCCAACATGGTGGACTAGCTGTATGGCCGATGGGCTGATCACCTGTCACCATACGGTTCATCATACCGTCTTAGGACTAATTAATCGAACGTGGTCACAAGTAGTCTTGTGGCTCTGCCCACCCCATTAGGGATTTCGGGCGTGATGCTATGTATGTATGTATGATACAAATAGTAGCGTGTACGCAAATCCGTTGCATGCTTGTTGATTGAAATGTTTGTGAATATCTTTGCGGAATCCGGAACAATAAGAAATGCAGAGAAAACATCTCAACCGAGTTTGCATAGAAAGTAGAATGGATAAATTAAAATTTAAAACCGGCCAAGTGCGAGTCGGACTCGCTCACGAAGGGTTCCGTACGATTATCTTTAAAAACGGCAAAAAAATCACGTTTGTTGTATGGGAGCCCCTTAAATATTTATTTTATTCTATTTTTTAGTATTTGTTGTTATAGCGGCAACAGAAATACATCATCTGTGAAAATATTGGCTTGAGAATCGATTCGAATGTTGAAATCCTACAACGATCCCAAAACAATGTGCTGAGAACAATCACCAATTCTCCCTGGTACACTCGAAACACAGAAGTTCATGAATACCTAAAAATAGAAACAGTTAAGGAAACTATCAGACAGAATTGCTCGAGATACAAGCTGCGACTTAACAAACATCAGAATGTGTTGGCCCATCATCTCACAGACTGTCTGTGAGATGATGGGCCAACACTGGCAGACACCACCAACAATACAGTCCGCCTAAAACGGGCTCACATCATGGAACTTGACAAGCGATGAGACCCATATGGAGTGACATGTCGCTGGACGTGCCAACTCTCAACCCTTAATGACCACCAACCATCTGATTATAGCCAACGGCTAATTGCAGAGAGATAAATATATAATAATAATAAAAAAAAAAAACTGAAAATTTCAACTGTCTAACTATCACGGTTCATGAGATACAGCCTGGAGACAGACGGACAGACGGACAGACGGACAGCGGAGCCTTTGTAATAGGGTCCCGTTTTTACCCTTTGGGTACGGAACCCTAAAAATGGCAGCGGAGAAGTCTGATCTATAAAGGCGTAAAAGCGTTACATAATTAGACGAAAGTGGATTTTAAAAAGCCATTAAGATGCTTTTTTCTTAATTATTGGGGCCAATTCGAAAGTGTTTCCGCTAAATTTTGAAGTCGCTAAATTTGAAATAAGGAACGTTCGACTCGATTTTGAACCTTGGAGCTGTACAAAATCGAGTTTGACGTTTCTTATTTTAAATTTAGGCAATGTTAAATTTAGCGGACACCGTTTCGAATTGGACCCATTGCAATGTTATAATTTTCGTTATTTTAGCAAAAAAATATGAAGAGAAAGAACGAGTACTCGAGCTAGGTTCCAATTATTATTAATTTTCATAGATTTCGTTTAAACTTAAACTCCTTTTAACATTTTTCTTTGCATATATCATAATTAAATAAATAAATAATTATTTATTTCGTTATAATGTCAGAGCAATGTGATATTGCCGATAAACATAAGCTTTATGTTTTCGTTTCGGAAGCATATTTATTGCATTTTATAATTATTCTTTCGCATAATGTAATGAGTCGCATAATTATTATGCCGCTGAAGGCATATATTTTTCAGTAAGTAGGTACTTCATAAATACCCATTATATGGGTTTATAAGTTTGGTTAGATTTGTTATCTAACAATCCTGAAAAGTTGTCAGTTTTGGCTGGAATTGGATTATGGAAAACATTATTATGCAATCCAATATACTTAGACCCGTTCGTTTCGATTTACTGAAAATGATTGCAGTATGAAATAACCCGACCTGTCGAATCTGGGATCATGGTCAAAGCGTACCCCGGAAGAGAGAGAGAGATTGCAATATGATGAAAGTGCGTCTTTTATGAAAAAAAAGGCCGTGTCAAAAGCACGCCTGTCGGGTTCGTTTTCGCCCTGTCATTGATTGGCAATTGAGATGTAACAGCAATTTTACATCACGCTTTCTCAAATACCACGGTTGGCAATCAAACAGACGGACACGTATCATATCTAATATCATTTACATTTGCGCGTACATCTCTATTACCTGTAATGATATTATTAGAAGAGAAAGTGCAAGTGTCTTTGAGAGATTGTGAGCGAAACTTCTTAAATATATTTTTTTGTTAGTCTTGATGCGTACGTTTTTGATGAACTTCAAAACAAGCATTTATTTAAGTTCGTTATTTGGATTTATCTAAGTGAATATAATACGTTAATAAGTGATACCATACGTTTCGGATTCGTAGTACCTATCACTATTCCGTGAACACGCCCTAATATATATTAATTTTGATTTTAATTAAAATATACAGATTTCAGAGAAAGACCACAAGGAATTTGTCTTTTAAAGGGGAGCTTAAATATTTATGATATACTAGCTTGTACCCGCGACTTCGTCTGCGTGGAGACTCATCTTAAAATATACCTAATTTTGATGTTACTAACTTCTTTCCAACCTCTATTTCACCCTTTTACAGGGGTGACTGTTTTGTAAAAAAGTAGCCTTTGTCCTACAGACAGACAAACTCACATACAGAGTTACTTTCGCATTAATCATATTAGTATGGGTTATAATGGTTAGCTAATAATGCGTTTGTTTAACGGGCTAATCAAATAGAAAGTGAAATTAAACGAACACTTGATAAAAATCAACGTTGACAGACTGTAATCATGAATAAAAAGTTTCAATTACTCAATAAAATTAATGAGTGGTTAGGTTTATTAAATGACGTAGATAAATAGCGCCACATTGATAGGCCCAAACTAGAATAACCTGTATCATCTGTTCTTGAAAAAAAGACCAGATCCCAAGACAATTAAAAGTATTTTATGACGAGTATCTGACTCTGACAGAATTCGAACATGCAATCTGAGGCTTTGTAATCCAACATGGAACCACTAAGTCCCTATTCTATATTTGTTTTAATCAAAAACCACAGGCAGATTTAAATTAATTGCAAAATATTGACAAATAGCCGAATTCAGAAACGCCACTTAAGCATTTGACTAGATATTACGAAGTTAAATGTCAACCTATACAGAAACGTCACTGAAACGTCATTTTAATTATAGCCTTGAGTGGATTTTCTGAATACGGCCATAATTGTATCAATTCAAAAGTTTGTTTTGACTATGCACCTGTACTAATTAAACTCTAATACCGACTGACTGACAGAATTTTGCGCAGGATTTTCTTATTTACATGGTAAGCACTAAGAATGATTTTTTAAAAATTCATCACATAAGTGTATGATTACTAGAGATGCAACGGATAGTGGTTTGGCCGGATACCGGATACCGGATATCCGGCATGGTCATTGGTCGGATAGCCGGATATCCGGCCGCACACGAGCTTTCTCTAAAGCTGTGTTAGCTTGCGCGGCCTTCGCGCGGCGAGCAAGTTTCAATTTGTTACGAATTGTAAGAGCGCGGAGAGTCCTTTTGAGGTTCAATACGCGCTTTATTACGTCAGTTGGGAATATTTGAACGTGCACGACGTGATGTCACATGTTAGTTTTATACTTAAATAAAAAGAAATCTGTTTTAATTTAATAACTGACGTTGATTTTGTTTATTTCTGACGACTTTTCTTTGTTTTATTGTATTTCTGACCCAAGTTTTTACTATCCGGTATCCGGCCGGATAGTAAAATCATGGCCGGATAGGCCGGATACCGGATAGTAACCGGATATCCGTTGCATCTCTAATGATTACCTCTAGAATATTTCACTTGAATGTTTCAATGAAAATTCGTATGGATGTCGGATGGTTCCTGAGATGTTTCCGATGAGAAAGCTCAGGGATATTTTATTGATAAATTAGGAACAAATTGCTTTCATGGACGTTAATGAAGCGTTTAGTTATCGTTTACCCAATATTATTGTCAGAAAACGATCGCAGTCGTTAGTACATTTTACATTTACGCGTCAATTACGAGTACAATCGGTAACGAACTATTAATTTTTCTTTATAGCCTTAGCAATAAAGACGAGAAGATCTTCATGCGTCGCCGGTTGTACCCTCATAGTATTGAAGGAAACTTATGTTTAAGAACCTACGCAAGCTATTAAATTATCTATGCATAATAAACGGTGAATATATTTTATCGCTGTGAGGTTTCTATGTGTATCAAACTGTATTTTATATCGCTATTGTATTCTGATGACTAGCGTTGTTACAAAATTATTAATAAATATTCTTATTCTGCTAATGTTATAATTTATGGAATACACAAGGTTTAGAACTAGACGAACTTTAAAAATACGCCGTTTTTAATAATCGTATTTTTTGAGATAAAGAGGGCTGGCTTATTTGAAAAAAAATATTACGTGTTAATGTATGGTAGGAGCTGGTAGATTCAGACATGTGAAAGAGCCTGGGTGGCCTACTTAATTTGGTTTAAATTTATTTTATTTAGATATAATTTTTTTATTTCGTTTTTTTAAATTAATAATGTATGAAGGTGTAAAATTCAATCGATTATAATGATCATTACCATGGTAGTGAAATGTCACTATTTTGTTAATTACTTTTCAATGTAAACTTCGCAAACTAAGATAAAGGCAAACCGATATGATACACCATATCGATTAGCCAATGTCAGCCCAGGTGATGTTCACAACCCTAGCAATGCTGCCGACACGGCCATCCTGGTAATTCCATACGCCTCCATAGACCAATCAGCCGGCAGCCTGCGGTGCGCCACGGATGGTGCGGATACCCGTCCATCCGCCAGGTTTATTGACCGTAATTTTGTGGTCGAATGAGGATGATACCAGACCCAGCCGTTTATAGTGTGCAATTGAAAGTAATTTCCCTTCGGTGAGTGCACCGTTACGTGTGTAATTTTAATTTAATATTACACTTAAACAACGCTGAGAGGTTGGCCCAATTGTTAATACGAGTTATGTTTCTCCGTTTCTAAAATAAAATTACTCTTTTCTGTTTTCAAGAAATCCTCCTATGGATACAAGACATCTGATAATTAATTGAATTATATTTCTCTAGATCTCGCTAGGTTAATCTATGAGTCTAGTCAAGTCACTGATGACGATGCGAGCGTATTTGTTTCGCGGGAAACTCGACTTCTATTTTTGGATCCGCGCGTGCTAACAAAGCGCCGCGGGCGGCGCTGCAGCCCTGCAATTTGTATTTATGGTCCCATTCATCCGCGGGTATGAATGGATATGCCCACTCTCCCTCCCGCACCTCGCCCTACCCCTATCTCACCCTATAAACCATACCACAACTAAGGCAAGAGCTAAACTGCATATTTTTCCGCCCACGTTGCATAATTTGAGTCGTTCCCGCGTGGGAAAATTTTGTAGTAACTGCTTGTAATTGCACGAAATACTTGAACAAGCTTGATTGAAGATGTAAAGTTAAATTTGCCATGGGACTTATTCTGTTGACATAGGTATTTATCAAATAATTTTTAATTTCAATGTTTTGTGTAATCTACTATTGTATGCTCCAATGGGCAGATTATGTGCGACTTTTAAAGCTTTAACATCTTCACCAATGTGTACACCATAATCCTACAATAAAGACTATTTTCATGTTTCATTTTCACTTTTTTTAAATTAACAGCGCGAGAAGGTGTTTAAGCGTTTATTTGCTCGTGTCATTGCTTCATTCAAACGTAAATTATAGGCAAATGTTGTGGAAATATGTATGAGAAAAATATTTTGTTCTTCCTACTACGCTTTAATTTCATCATTATGGCCTTAAATACTCAGCACAAAGCAGCCCTTATTTGCTCTAGAGCAATTAAGTTGCATACAAATTTCATTATTGCAATGTTTTTTTTTTTTTTTTTGTTAGCTTATCAAGAAGTTTACACGACCAGCCACCCAATCCGCCCATTCACAGTCCCACGGGACAGCTGACCACTTTTCTGTGGACTTACTGTTAGCAAGACAGTCCACATGTCGGTGGCAATATCGAACTGTGATTGCCCTGTCTAAAATGTTATGCTCAAAGTACTGACTGATAAGATAGTATCGATAGATTACTAAAAGATTTAAAAAAAATTGGCATAATATGAAAATGAATTGACTAGATACTAGTTTTCTGTGAAAATTTTCAGATGTTCTACTTTAACTTCTGAACCACTGGACCTATTTTTATAAATACAGTATCTTAAGATTTGGGGAGAACGTGCGAGTGTCATAGGCTATATAAAAATTCTAAGGGTGCGTCATACCAGGTGCAAAAATTCTTTTTACGTCTCTAGTCGGGTTTAACTATACCTTTGCTGAGTTGGGACCGTTTCGCAACAATTCTTTTTTTTTCTTTATTATTTCTTATATGTGTTCTACTGATATGTTAATTGTTGTGAATAAATTTATTTTCTTTCTTTCTTTCTTTCTTTCTTTCTTTACTTTTTTATACCAACTTTTTGCAGTAGCAGAAAGAAAAGTAGATTATGCACCTCGCATCAAGTGATATGTTATTGCGCTCGTGTTTTTAGAGCCCTCACTTGCGTTCGGGCTCCAAACTAACGCTCGGCGCAATAATGAATCACTTTCTGCTTGGTGCAACAATCTATTATTATTCATCAGGATTTCTACAATAATTTGGATTACCCTTTTAAAAGGATTCCCCGTGGGATTGAAAAAAAATATTAAAAGGGCATTGTTCGTTCGTTCACAGCATGAACGTTCGTTGAATACAATCACGCTTGCATTCACACCATTCACAATCC